>OY821788.1:22453959-23914584 GCA_963682175.1 Triglochin maritima
GAACGGATTGACATAATTTTAGATGGTTCGAGTTTGAGTTGCCTTTTTAAACTCGTATAATAAACAGGTCGAGTTTGGGTTTGTGCACCAGATTGGGTTGTAAATGAGTTTGACATGCACGACAAAATAACATGTATTGTTATCTACATTCTATATAGAATGATACCGTAACAACTTAAGCGAACCTAATCAAAATCCAGTCCCAACCGCGCCGGCCTAACTTTCTGGCGTCAAACAATATTTCCCGAAATTAGAATGAAAAAGGTGCGCAAAAATGTGTCGTGCTGTAGTCACGACACTGGTTTGTCCGCGCAAAATAAAATTTATTAGTACATAAAAATATACATATACCAGCAATATATACTTTGTTCACTAGTGATACCCGTCAATTTATTCAAGAAGATCGACATGGAACTCTAACATGTCTAATTTTCCTGTACAAGGGAGAAAAGGTATGATCCAACCTTTTCTTTTGCTTCTCTCTCAAAAGGTTCATCTCCTAAATACAGGTGGAAGTAGGCCCTGCATAACAATTCACTCTCCAGAGTGCTGACAATCTCACCTTTCACTGCCAAAAAGAAATAGTGAAATGGAGAAAAATAACGTATAAGGGTGGTGTACACGTCTAGCTTTTACCTTTTGTTTGGAGAGTCTGTCCTGGTATCCTAGTAATTTCAATCTCAGACCCAGTTGGAAGTTTCAAGCTGTCACTTACCTCACCCATTACCCTGTTAATTCACACAACCATATGGAGATAGTTGCTTTAGTAGATGGAGTTTTCCAAAAAATAATTCAATGTTTGGTTCTTGTCATTCTTGTTTCCAAATTCGGTATAGTTGCTTTAGTAGATGGGGTTGCTTTAGTAGTTGTCATTCTTGTTTCCAAATTCTGTATAGTTGCTTTAGTAGATGGAGTTGCTTTAGTAATTGTCATTCTTGTTTCCAAATTCTGTATAGTTGCTTGTCGACCTATAGAAAATTATCCATATAATCCTGGTTTCTTTATCTGAAAGCAATATGAACATTTTATTCATTTTTAAATATAAAATAAAACATTGTTTCCATATGTTTAAATACAGAAAATATCTTGTCCTAACTAAACAATTACACTAAGAATTTCGAAATAATCATATCTTAAATAACCCCCTAAATCAAAACAGTGGTGCTTCAGTTTTGTGTTTTTTTTACAACCTTTTAATTATGAAATGTTGTTAGTATTGATAGCCCTTTAAGTTATTTGGACGCTATAAAATAACACATGCGAGGAGACAAATTAATGTTACTTCTGCAAGATCTCATCATCTTTCTGACCACTGAGCTTCTTAAGAGAGGCTCCAAGACTTTCATCAAAGCTCTTTCTGATTGTGCTCATGCTCAGCCTACCGAACACCATAACAAGCCTCACAGTCATGCCAACATCAGCATCAATCGCAGCTTCGTACAATTCCTTGGTTGCACTCTCAGGGCTTTCAGGGAATTTCGATTTCAGAACATCCTTCAATTTTGTTGCGTCCGCATATATCCCTGCTTTAAGGAACCAGTTTTGAATTTCTATATGTATAAACATATTATGACCGGCCTAAAATTGACCACTCCACTAGGCATCAAAAAAAGTTGAAACCCAAAGTTGAGGTTTTTCAGTCCCATTGCTGACAATCTCCTCTGGTTGTTCAATTAAAGGCATGTGTGATACCAAACAATGATTAATACTTTGGAATTAATATAACAATTTTTCTCATTTTATATAGTTCACATGAAGTTTGTTCTTTTGATTATGAAGATGTCATTAATCATCTATGAAAACTAGGGAGAAAAAAAACATATTCATCAACGCGGTTATATCAATTTGTATAATTACCATGTAGATATTATGATTCGACAAAATCATATTTCGAAAAATCAGTTCCAAACGAAAGCAATAACAAAACTCACCGAAGGCATAGATCTTGAGTTGAAATGCCAGCAAACCCTTCCTCCTGAGTCCAAGTGCTATGAGCACCTTCCCATCATATAGTTTGGTAGGGAAAGCGACTCCTGACCTGGGCTCCACCTCCATCGGTATTACGTTATCCGTCGAGGTCTCCTTGGTAGCTGTACTTGCTGCCATGTTCTTCCGAGCTTCTAGTCTGGAGTTTAGGTATCTCCAAATCTTCCTAGCTTTAAATTTTGAATTTTGATGTCCCCAACAAGCACGAGAAGGATTTTAAGCAAAATTGGTGAAAGGGACAGGATGGACAGGATGGACATGTGGGAAGTTGGGTTAGGTGGTTTTAAATGACAGCTATATTTGCAAGTTTTATCTCACCAATTTCTATATTATAACAATACTTAACTAATAAAAGTTTACTTATGTAATATGTTTATTTCAGTGTCTGCCTACGTTTCGTGAAGAAATTCTTCCAGAACCATATGGAGCCTGCATTGTCAATTAGGTTCGATATTGGTTCGAAGATTTGATTGAGATTAATTTGCAGGAAACATTAGTGTATTCATTATGATGTCGAAATAGTGATCTGAAACATGTAAATTCGATCCTTAATTTTAAGTTATGTTATGTCATAACTATTAGATTTATATGCCCGGCCAACTGGTGCGTACATTGTAATGACATGCGGGGACTGTATCAAGAATTTATGTTAGGGGGCTCGGAATTTGTAAGAATATTAACAGGCTCAAAACTTCATCAGTTAATCTAAATATTAGTAAGATTTTTTTTGGATTTTTTGCTTCCGTACCGACAAAACATTATTAATTGGTGACATACCCATGGTTCGGAGAAAATTGGCCCCATACGTATCAAAAACACTGTATTTGGCCTCACACCTATCTGTTACGGTGGGGCCCACATTCGTTAACGTCCCGTGATTTATCAACAAGTTTTTTGCTTCCGTGCCCAACAAAACATTGTTAATTGGCAACGTATCCATGGTTCGGAGAAAATTGGCTATGTACACGTCAAAATAATGTAATTGACCTCATACCTATATGTTACGGTGGGTCCACATTCGTCTAACACCGTCTATGTTTTCCGTGACGTCCTGTGATTTCTCAACCTTTGCCTCTTATCAACACCTTAAATCTCTAATTAGTATCCTGACTCGACTCCAATTACAACATAAAATCCTAACCCAGTGCTACACCCAACCTGACCCCAATTACAACATCAAATCTTGACATGGTGGTGCACCCAACCCGACCCCAATTATCCCTAACCCCCTTTCCCAACTTGGAGAATCCAGTTATGGGGTTGGCAGGTCGGGCACCATAACTAGATTATCCATTAAGGGATTGGATGCACCACCGGGTCAAGATTCTCTAAGTTGGGAAAGGGGGCTTGGGATTTGGCTAGAGAATTGGGGTCGGGTTGGGTGCACCACCAGGTCGGGATTTTAAGTTGTAATTGGGGTTGGGATACCAATTAGAGTTTTAAGGTGTTGACAAAAGACAAAGGTTGATAGATCACGGGACGTCACAAAAAATGTAAAACGGTGTTAGACGATTGTGGGCTCACCATAATGGATGGGTATGAGACCAATTACATTATTTTTGATACGTACATGACCAATTTTCTCCGAAACATGAGTACGTCGCCAATTAACAATGTTTTGATCGGTATGAAAGCAAAAAACTGGTTAATAAATCACGGGATGTTACAGAAAACGTTAACGAATGTGGACTCCACCGTAACGGATGGGTATGAGGTGAATTACATTGTTTTTGATATGTACATGGCTAATTTTCTCTGAACCATGAGTATGTCGCCAATTAACAAAGTTTTAATCGGTACCGAAGCAAAAAAATAAAAAACCAGGAAGAGGGTTGAAATTCAAAAAGGCCAAATTCCAGTAGGATGGAATCCAAAAATATTAACTGTGTCAGAATCCAAAAGATCTTTACAAACCATGCTAAATTTCAAAATCCACGGGGTTGCCCTACCCTCCCTCTATAAACTAGCATCGTCACAGTTGACACCTAGTGCTCTCTGGTTGGCTGACGCATAGAGCATGGATTCATGGCGGTTACTAGAAACCCTTGTATATATCTCCGGGGTAATTCAATGATTTATGCAATTTGTGCACTCCTCCCAAACACAAAATTTTGACCTTGCGTCTCCTTACTCTCTTGATCGCACCCCATTCGACTCTTGGGTCGTGAGTCTGTATTTGAACTTCATGAGAGTTAATGCAGCTGCTGCAAAGGCTTCCGTTTCGCAACCGACGCTCTGATTCTCTTCAACTTTAAACTCCAAAGGTAGATCATTCTATTTCCAATCACTTCATGATCTCCCCCTGGCTTCCATTGTTTAATTCCAACAATGACTGTTGTTAAATTGAAACACAAAAGATTAGACATGCTAAGATTTTATTCAATGGATATTTAAGATATCGAAAACAGGAAAAGTGATCGGTGGTATTTTGAATTATTTGAAGATTGTTTGTGAAATCAACCACCTAATTAAATGCTACTTAATTTGGACAATTGACTTTTCAGCTCCAAAGCTTGAGACAACAAAATCACATGGAACAATGAACATTAACGATAGACTGCATATTTGATATACATGATAATCTTTCTGGTAAAATCATATGTATTTTTTTCTTCTTCTCTCTTTGCAAACGGAAATACGGAATGGAAAGTCTACAATTATATATAGAGCCGTGATAGACGGACGCGCGTGTCACGGACGCGCCTTACGTGGATCTGTACAGCTCAGATATTTTTCTTTGAGTCAGCGTCCAGTCAGCGAAATTTCTCTTCGCGCGTTTTAGTCTTTTTAAAAAACGCTGGTTCTTTAAGTTGAACGATTCATTTCCCAATACACAGATAAGACAGTGTGCAGACCCTAGGACATCGTGCAGTCTCATTATTCGTGCAGAGCCCACACTTATCATAATAAAATATTTGTTTTTAAGTTTTACGTTGGATCAACTTAATTTGTCTAGCTTACTTTTTGTGTGTGTGCAGTTTACATTATGTGTTTGTCCTGTTTACGTTATGTGTCTGTCCGGAATAAGTGTATATTGTTGTACGGAATAAGTGTATTTGATGTCCAGAATAAGTGTATTTGTTGTCCGGTTTAAGAATAAAGTGTGTCCAGAAACGGAACATAAAGTTTGTCCGGAATAAGTTGATTTGTTGTCCGGAATAAGTGTATTTGCTGTCCGGAATAAGTGTATTTGCAGTCCGGAATAAGTGTAGTTGTCCAGAATAAGTAGAAAGTGTGTCCAGAAACGGAGCATAAAGTTTGTCCGGAATAAGTGTATTTTCTGTCCGGAATAATTGTATTTGTTGTCCGGTTTAAGAATAAAGTGTGTCCAGAAACAGAACATACAGTTTGTCCGGAATAAGTTGATTTGTTGTCCGGAATAAGTGTATTTGCTGTCCGGAATAAGTGTATTTGCTGTCCGGAATCGGAATAAGTGTATTTGCAGTCCGGAATAAGTGTATTTCCAGTCCGGAATAATATATGGCTTCATTATTGTCGGAATAAACGAATCAAACTCAACAAACCTCCCACTGTATATTTTACCCCAACAATGCAGCAAAGATGTTGTGGTGCGAAGTCTTCACCACCGGATCGTCACATTCACGATGCTAACGCTGACAAGAACATCGAGAAGTCTTCGCACCGTCCCATTGACGCTGCTTACGTTGTGAAGAATCCTGGGAGTCGGCATCAGACGCTTCTTCGACATAATATATTGCTAGAAATGGTGATTTATTCTGGAGAGAAAGAATGAAGAAGAAAGAAAGAGTGTCATCATATTTGTATTTGGGTGGAGAGAGAGAACGTGCTGAGTTGAAACACATTTAATGTGATTTGAGTGGACATCAGGAAGAAAAAACAAAAAATCATTCATGCTTTGGCCACGTAAGGGCTGACATGGATATCCACGTAGAGCGCGTCCGTGACGCCCTGCATTCAACAAACATTTCCCTTATATATATTCCTAAGACCCAAAAATTACCAGACTCAGGAACTTGGTGGACAACCTTAGGGCGTTGGATATCGATTCTAATTGGCCAAATTAATAATAATCAATTCTCAAATGCATGTTTCGTTAGTAGCCGATGGGGGTGGTCTCAAATGCATGTACGTCGTTTTCGATTTAGGAGGTGCTGAGATCAGCACTTAATAAGACCTGAATACAGGAAAGGTGGTTAGCTGCACCATCTTAGAAGGAAACGTCTTACCTAACCAACTTTATTGCAACGACAAATAAATTCACAGTGCTCGTACGTGAATCATTTACCATCTATGTATTATAGTAGGGATAGGGATGTGTCCGTACTTCCGGCTGATGCTCTACCATTTTCTAGGGTATCAAATTAAGTTTTAACTCTTTGATTGACATCATATTATGCATATATTAGTGTCTTATATCTTTTATATTGAACCTAATTACCAATGCTATGTAACAAGTTTTATGATTAAGTTTCAGGAATAAACACGTTTCAGAAGAAGAGACACAAAAAGACCTTGAACGCAAGAAAAATAACTGAATTGTGAGACTTATGGACTGATATGCAAGAGTAAAGGACCCAGATATAAACCAAAATGACCAATAAGCAAATCGAGAAACTCCACACCATCATGAGGAGTACGTTCACAATTGGATTCGGTTTTGGACTTCCACAACTGCTTAGAGTGCAATCTACGTGAAGAAATGGAGCAACTAATATGTCATCTGAAAACGGGTCGGATCCGAGCCATCCAGACCGCAAATTGGCGGTGGCTTTTGCTTCGGATTCATTCTGTCTTCTATGGGAGGTGTATTAGGTTGTTTTAGTCTATATTTGGTATGTTCTATTAGTCCCACACCGGGAGATTGTTCTCAGTTACCATTTTCCATGACTATAAATAGATCTCTTCCTCCTCCTTTGTAATTACCCATTGTTTGATGGTCATTCTCTCTACTTTGAGTGAAGTCTTGGAGCAAAAACTCAAGTGAGAAGAATGCTACTTGTAATGTGACTCATGTTAATAAAATAATTCTTTCTAGTTTCGTTTTAATGTTGTCTTTTAATTTTACTGCTTGCATGTTTAGCTTAGTTTTGTTTTCTTCATCTTACTATAATTAGTTGTAATGCCTTTCTTTCTTAATATAGTTTGTAGCTTAATGTGTAGTGAGTAGTTTCATCTCCCTTTGGGGGTTAGTGATTGGATTGATTGGTTTGCCACAATCATTAGACACTTCCTATGCATGAAAACACAACCTACACTTGTGCCTTATTGAATGCATTCTTCACCACTTTATTACATGTGTACACACACTCCACCCCTAAGGGGTTTTCCTTACTGAATTCCATCTTTCTTTGTTAGTTGTTTAGTTTAGTTTTAGTTAGTCTTGTGCTTTCATCTTTCTCATTTGTTAGTTGCTAGGTTAGTGTAGCATAGTTTAGTGTAATCAAAAACTCTTCTCCCCTTATTTGCCACTTGATTTCTGAAGAATCAGAGTCGACACACCTCATTGGGGATTCAACCCGCACTTGACACCGCTTCATCGTGGTCGTGCACTTGCGTTTTAAACTTAATATCATTCAATGTTTTGGCATAGTTGTCAGGGAGGAGTTCAGTCCAGACTCTGGTTTGGACGATTCGAGTGGATTTCATTTTTGTTTTATAGTTTTGCTTTGTGACAGGACATCTCAAGACTCAGTGGAGGCCCCTTGATAAATTGGAGGAAGAAAAACACCACAGTGACTGCCAATCAGCGGTCTGGTGAGCTTGATTTGCTTCCTAATTTCTTTGGTTTGTTTTAACTTTGAATATAGTGTTCTGTGAGCTCAATTTGGCATGTTGATCTGTAGCTTGCTCCCATATCAATTATATGCAATCCCCCTTTTAATCAACTTGGTCATTAAAACCCAAAGCAAAAGATTAGGCATTATTGATTGTTTAGGTCATGCATCATGTATTCGACTTAAGCACGTAGCTTGTCTTTTATTTTAGCTTTACTTTCAGTTGTTGAACGCTAGCGTGAGGTACGCATTTCCTACTCCCATTCATGCATTTTGTATGACCATGCATTAGTTAGTAGGAATTGCATTGGAACAAGAGTGAGATGAGTGTTTGATTGGTGAGTTGCTTGATAGATTAAGGAATCAAAACATCCTTAAGAGGCACCACCTATAGTTTTCAAGATAAGTTGGGAGATTTCATCACCCCTTCCTTAAACCCCACAAAACACCTCTCAAAAAGCCTAATTTTAAAATCAAGTAGACATTGACTCGTAAGGATCTCGGGTGCATTAGGAGAGTGATCCGGTCGCGACCGTCATGGCCTAATGGGTGTCATCCATTCGGTCGATAGTAGGAGAGATGAGATCTACGGATCTTGGATCACTTGCTGGGCTTGGTGGTGTTCGTCGTAGGGAGGTGAGGCATGTTGACGCCGCGTGCCATCATAGTTAGGCGTCGTGTAGCTGTAAGGACCTATAGTGACCTTAGGTTGTTTGAGCCTTCTTTGCTTGTGTGCTTCTACCATTACCTATCCGCCTTAGCATAAGGACTTCTACCATTCTCTCCTGAGTCATTCATTCTCATGTGATTCTGCCCATCTTCTCCTTTACGCACATTCTGTTTTAATTTTTGAAAAAAGATTTTTTTTACTTTTTTGCGTGACTCATGTGGGTATGCGAATTTGTGCATGCCAATGTGGTCACGAGACGTTGAGGGTCGTCTGACGAGATACGACATCGATCTATCCTCGATTGTCAACTTTTCGAATGCATCCCTGTCTCGTGTCCTACACAGTCCCAGAACCATTACCAATCGTCAACCACACGAGGGCGGCCCAGATTTTGGATCCTCACTACCTTCTTGTCCAGAAGGTGGGGTCTACAAACTCATCAACTGGTTCCCTAGGTTCCGATCCCCCTCCGCGATTTATGCTACCCGAGTCGTACTGCTCTACCTTCTTGCATCGTATTGCCAGAGGTGAATGAAAACCTCAAACCACGAGTTTGTCCTTAAAACTTGGAAGGGTCATTAAACGACATGCCTACCCACAAAATGACATTTATGTCTTTTAAAACACGATGCTGACCTTTAAACCCTGAGTTTATCTATTATACCTCAAGTTTGCCCTTTAAAGCACAAGTTTGCCCTTTAAAGTAGAATTTTGGAGGCCGAGTTGTGTTCAGTCGTTCGTGTAGCACATTTTGGTGGTCTGCTTACCTGTAAGGTTTAAATTACTTTCAATTTCTAACCTTAAAGGACACTTATATCGTTTAAAGAACACTAAGGTCCTTTCTCAAGGAAAAGCGGACATGGATTCCAACTTCCCATGAGTGAATAAACAACACCCCCTCCTAATGCAAATTTTGGAATTATTTCATTCACTAAAATCCATATTATTCTTTAACTTCATGATGTATAATCTTGTCTTGTCTTATATTGACCATTCTAGCAAATATTTTCCCAAGTACTTGACACATTAAGATGTCCTGATGTGATATGTGGGTTTTATTTGTCTTTGGTGTGAGGTTTTAATTATGACTACGTTCTATTCCTTAATAATTACACATAATTCGTCGAATATTATGGTAATGACCGACGTGAGATTTCCTTACTAGGGTAAGATTTATGAATTGAACACACTACAACCTATGATATTGTGGACAGTGTAATGAAAAGTTGTGTCCTATCATAACGAAACCCGAAATGGATATCCTATGGTTTTTTGACACTCAATAAGATATGCTAATTGACAACTCAAATCCATAACATTATCTATTGTTTTTTTATCCTTTTGTTTTCTCAATGTTTGAGATCTTAAAGCAATGGATCCGTAAAAGTGTTGTCTTACCACTCCGTCCATAACAAGTGTTGTCTTACCACTTCGTCCTTGATATTGTCCCTTCCAAGCAACTTGACAATTTTCCCATTCTCAATGCATATAATCGATGCTCCCCATCATGCCTGGAAATCCCCTTTGCTCACCAACTTTGTGTAGCCTTGCTAAGTCCGCTGGAGTAGTCCTTCATAGATATTCAGCACCAAAGTTCCCAATGACACCTTTACAGAATTTTTGGAGGGTCATTCTTGTTGTTGTCTCGCTAAGTCGTAAGTACTCATCAACCGCATCAGCCATTACGCCATATGCTAGCATTCAAAGTGCTGCAGTACACTTTTCTAAGCCTGATATGCTCACTCTACCCACAACGTCTGGCCTTTTTTGGAAGAAGACATCAAATACCTCAACAACGGAGGAAATTCGAAGAAAGACATTCTTCCGTATTCGAAAATTTCTTCTAAAAATACAATCATAATACACAGGGGTGTCAGTAAATAATCTAAAATTAAACGACTATAACCAACTGTACGATCTCTGTCCAGGTTACAAGTTCTCCTCTTCCACTTTCGGAGTAGTTGTAGTGAGCTGAGGAATTAATTGACTAGTTGTTTCAATTACAAAGTCCAGTGTTGCGTAGCTCTCACGGAGGGCGTCTCGTCAGAAATGTGAGAAATCCCTTCACCATAGGAATCCATATGAAAAGACAAAGTTTGTGAGTGTAAGAAGTTGATAATGTGGTGTTCGTGACATGAGGAATGACCACTTATAATGTACCCTGACCACTTGTGAGCCCCCACATGATTGAAAATCTGTGACGGAGCAGCACAACCCGTGTTGCTACAAAAAAACCATGATGGAGCAGAAAACTCGTGTTGCTACAGAAAATCTGTGGTGGAGCAGCACAATCCATGATGGAGCAAAAAAATCGTGTGGCCACAGAAAATCCGTAGTAGAGCAACACAATCCGTGTTTCTGCAGGAAATCCGTGATGCAGAAGAAATTTTTTGATCTTGCTATTCACGCAAATCTACCCTACTAAAGCACACAATCATCTCCTACTTCAATCCTCACAATCACTTCTATTCTTCATCTCACACTCCCACTCCCAATCTCACAAACACTTCCATTCTTATACTGAAAATGTATTCTCCCGACCACAACCATGACGCACGTCGTCCACCAACCCAGACATAGCCATGCAAGTTACAGGATCAAACGTGTGTACGACGAGTCATGCCTAACCAAACCAGACATGGCCATGCGAGTTGTAGATTCCTGGAAAGGTCGTTGGCGAAGAATCTCACTATCAGTTATGAAGTGGACTGCTTGTTATGATGAAGATCTTCAGTGGAGAAGGAGCGGATGTAGGATCGTGTATGGTCGGATTATCTAATCACTTTTAAAATAATTCCCTACTTTCTTAATCAAAGATGCAGCGGAATAATAAAAAAAGAAGGTAAAGAAATATGCAAACCACACAAAGGCACTTGAAGATTTTAGAGTGGTTCGGCCTCCTGCCTACTTCCTCTCTTGTAAGCTCCGCTCGATCTCCCTCGAGCTCCGCCTACGTCTTCCCTATCAACCTTGTTCCGGGCCAAGATTAAGTCCTTTACAACACAAGCTCCGCGAACAATCCTCGCTAGCTTAATTTCTAGTCTCACAATCCAAGAGGATCACTTCGAGCTCTCACCAAAGTCTATACTCTTGTCTTGGGCATTCACCATGACCCTTGCTACTTTGACAAACAATTGGAGTGGAACAACACTCTCTAAACTTGAGCACACTTGAGTAGAATAAGATTTAAGACTAAAGTGTGAAGGTTTTGAGCTTGTGAGTGTTTTGAGCTTTATCTCTAATGTTGGAGACAAATAGTAGTGGGAGATGTATTCTAAACAAGGTTGAGAACATCTATTTATAAGCTCCTAAGGTGTTATAGCCGTTGGGGTTAAGTGTGGTGAATAGTTGTGCAAGAAACACAAAACAGAAAACTGCAGCACACTTTTCATTGCAAGTTTGGTCGACCGGACGGGTCAAATGGTCGACCGGTAGACGGTTCAAAACAAGGAACAGTCGACCGAGAAGGGAATGGTCGAACGAAAAACAGGCTATAACTAAGTTCACTTAAGTTAACGGTCAAACAAGAATGTGGAATGGTCGACCGAAAATTGGCAGGGAATCTGAGGTTCTAGAGAAATGCTCTAAACGGACGACCAGGGCAAAGTAATGGTCGACCGAAAATGTCCAGTAAGTTCAGGATAAAAAATAATGTTTCAATCGGTCGACCGCAAGACATGTAACGGGCGACTGGAGGCTAATGTATTTTGGGTTTTTTTTAAGTTTATACGAATACGACCATTGGTATAATACGACAAGTCTAACGGTCAAAAGACATGTGTAGATGGTCGATCGAGAAGGTCTAAACGGTCGACCGATCGGGCGGTAAAATCCACTATTTGATAAAGGATCAAACGTTCGACCGAATTGGCACAAGAAATTCTGGTTTAGGTTTAGTGAATTCTGGTCTAGGTTTGGGTGACCTATTTAAGTCTAAATGATCTTAGATTTTATGTGTGACTTCTATAAGGAACCTAGTGTGAGTTTAAGTAGTTTTTAACTCTTGTATGCTCAAGTATATGTAGTTCCTAAGACTCAAAATAAATTAAGATTACATGTCTTCAAATGAGCTTTGATTACATGTCTTGACTCGAATCCTTTCTTACTTGAGTTTTGATCACCAGTAGATGTCGGTACAATACAATATATATGTCATGCATAATGTGTGCTACTATACATTGATTATAATTAAGATTAGGTTGATTAAATCATCAAAACATATATTAAGGCAAAAAAGCCAACAATCTCCCCTTTTTTGATGATGACAACCTATATCTTAATACTTGAAATTTCTAGTTGCAAACTGTGCATATAAATGCTCCCTCTATGGATGTGCATAGTTTTTGTATTTTTTGTTGTTTTTGTATTACATTATCAACTCTTAGTATGTAAGTAATCTATTTACTTCATATTGTGATTTTGAGTTTTAAACTGTTATACTTCATTGATAATTCACTTTATAATTAAAAGTTACAACTACGATAAATTGAATTGAAATCTTGAGGAGGAAAAAAATCGCTTCCAGAAAGATAATCCGTTTGATTTTTCGAACTTGATTTGCTAACCCAATAACCAACCAACACCGTAAAACATGTTTTTTTGAGTTTGATGTACGTGAGTTGGTTTTACTGATAAGACTATCCGCAGCAATGACCTCGGTCTTCCGGAAGACCTAGGTCATCCACCTTCTCTCTCTGATTTCTCTCCCTGCCACGTCACCCTGACCCAACCTCATATTCTCTCTCAGTATGCACACCTTAACAATGACCTAGGTCATCCCACTTTCTTTCCTCCACATCATTATTTTTCTTCTCAACTTTTATTATATTCCAAAATCATTTTTATTTACCAAAAACATTATTTATTTAACCATCAATGATTACCAAATACTATACAAAATAATACTCCAATTTAATAAATACTCACGAATTTACAAAATAATACTCCAAATCATAACCCAAATCATAATTATTATCAAAATATAAACAACAAGTAATTAACCCCTAATTATTTATCAAAATATAAACCCCTAATTATTAAAACAAATACCAAAACCAAAAAAAACTAAACCAAAAAAAATTCAAAACAAAAAAAACCCCGGCCGACCGCGGATGACCCGGTCGTGCGCGGTCGTCCGGGATCATCCGTGGGGGATGACCCCATTAAGGATGGCCTAAGTAGATTGACACATTTAATTCCGCGAAGTAATTCGGCCCAACTTGATTAGGCATATTTGACAACACATGGTCAAATAAAAAGAATGCAAGACAAACACAATTTCCACGAAGTGAACAGTCATGCTGATCCTTTTTTTCCTTGTGGAATTGAAAGACATGTAAGAAATAATTTATGTAACATATGATGCATGTAAAAATGAGTTAATACTGACCTAAAACATTATTTCTGTTAAGTCTCATGACGTTGTATACTCTTTGAACCTCAAGTTGAAGCACTGTTTTTTACTCAACCAGTACATAGAATTAGGATTGGCGATTTGGGTCATGACACGATAATCCGATAAGAATTCGACACGAAAAATGCATGTTTGGGTTTAACATCAATGAGTTTGGGTCATGATTGAGTTGACACAATTGACCCGATAATTAAATGTGTTGGGTATGAGTTTAACACATGTAACTTGTGTCCAATCCGTTTATATATGTTTCAATGATATAAATGTATTTGTATTTACAATATTACATATAGTTTCAAAATTAGCAAGAATCTTCGCACTTTCTATCTTTTTATGTTATAATATCTTAATTAGCAATCAACAACCAATTTCATAACCATTTACGGTAGCTTTCATAATGTCCTCCAAATCAAATTGTAATTGTTGAAATTTTGTCGTAAGTAGCGATGACGTAGGTAAGTATAATCCATACACGAACATGACCAATTTAATAAACAAGTTACATAGGTTGGATCGGATTGACATAATTATAAATGGTTCGAGTTTGAGTTTACTTTTTAAGCATGTATAATCAACGGGTCGAGTTTGGGTTTGTGCACCGGAGCGGGTTGTAAATGAGTTTGACACGAAAAACGACAATATAACATGTATTGTTACCCCTACATTCTATATAGAATGACACCATAACAACTTAAGCGAACCTAATCAAAATCCAGTCCCAACCGCGCCGGCCCAACTTTCTGGCGTCAAACAATATTTCCCGAAATTAGAATGAAAAAGGTGCGCAAAAATGTGTCGTGCTGTAGTCGCGACACTGGTTGTCCGCGCCAAATAAAATTTATTACTACATAAAAATATACACACCGGCAATATATACTTTGTTCACTAGTGATACCCGTCGATTTATTCAAGAAGATCTACATGGAACTCTAACATGTCTAATTTCCTGTACAAGGGAGTAAAGGTATGATCCAACCTTTTCTTTTGCTTCTCTGTCAAAAGGTTCATCGCCTAAATACAGGTGGAAGTAGGCCCTGCATAACAATTCACTCTCCAGAGTGTTGACAATCTCACCTTTCACTGCCAAAAAGAAATAGTGAAATGGAGAAAAATAACGTATAAGTGGTGTACATGTCTAGCTTTTACCTTTTGTTTGGAGGGTCTGTCCTGGTATCCGGGTAATTTCAATCTCAGACCCAGTTGGAAGTTTCAAGCTGTTACTTACATCACCCATTACCCGGTTTGCTTTAGTATCCAAATTCTGTATAGTTGCTTGTGGACCTATAGAAAATTATCCATATAATCCGGGTTTCTTTATCTGAAAGCAATATGATCATTTTATTCATTTTTAAATATAAAATAAAAGATTGTTTCGCTTAGGATTTTTAAATATGAACACTGGATTTTGATTAGGTTCGCTTAAGTTGTTATGGTGTCTTCCATATAATACAGAAAAATATTACACTATTGTCCTAACTAAACAATTACACTAAGAATTTCGAAATAATCATATCTTAAATAACCCTCTAAATCAAAATAGTCGTGCTTCGGTTTTGTCTTTTTTTTACAACCTTTTAATTATGAAATGTTATTAGTATTGATAGCCCTTTTAGTATTTGGTCTACAATTATATATATTCCTAAGACCCAGAAATTACCAGGCTCAGGAACTTGGTGGACAACCTGAGGGCGTTGGATACCTATTATTATTTGCCAATTTAATAATAATCAATTCTCAAATGCATGTTTCGTTAGTAGCCGATGGGGGTGGTCTCAAATGCATGTATGTCGCTTTCGATTTAGGAGGTGCTGAGATCAGCATTTAATAAGACCTGAATACATGAAGAAGGTGGTTAGCTGCACCATCTTAGAAGGAAACGTCTTACCTAACCAACTTTATTGCAACGACAAATAAATTCACAGTGCTCGTACGTGAATCATTTACTATCTATGTAGTATAGTAGGGATAGGGATGTGTTCGTACTTCCGGCTGATACTCTACCGTTTTCTTGGGTATCAATTTAAGTTTTAACTCTTTAATTGACATCATATCATACATATATTCGTGTCTTATATCTGCTATTTTGAAAACCTAAGTAATGCTACGTAATGAGTTTTATGATTAAGTTTCAGGAATAAACAAGTTTCAGAAGAAAATACCCAAAAATAACTGAACGCAAGAAAAAGACTGAATTGTGAGACTTATGGACTGAAATGTAAGAGAAAGAACCCAGATGTAAACCAAAAGGACCAATAAGCAAATCAAGAAACTCCACACCATCATGAGGAGTACGCCTCGCAATTGGTTTCGGGTTTGGACTTCCACAACCGCTTAGGGTGCACTCCACGTGAAGAAATGGAGCAACTAATATGTCATCTGAAAATGGGTCGGATCCGAGCCATCCAGACCGACAATTGGCAGTGGCTTCTGCTCTGGATCGGACTCGTCTTCTCTGGGAGGTGTATTAGGTTTTTTACTCTATATTTGGTATGTTCCATTAGTCACACACCGGGAGATTGTTCCCACTTACCATTTTTCATGACTATAAATAGAACTCTTCTTCCTCCTTTGTAATTAGTTATTGTTTGGTGGTCATTCTCCCTACTTGGGGTAAAACCTTGGAGCATAACTCAAATGAAAAGAATGATACTTGTAATGTGACTCATGTTAATAAAATAATTCTTCTAGTTTTGTTTTAATGTTGTCCTTTCATTTTAATGCTTGCATGTTTAGCTTAGTTTTGTTTTCTTCATCTTAGTATAATTAGTTCTAATGCCTTTCTTTCTTAATATAGTTTGTAGTTTAATGTGTAGTGAGTAGTTTCATCGCCCTTTGGGGGTTAGTGATTGAATTGATAGGTTTTGCCACAATCATTAGACACTTCCTATGCATGAAAACACAACAAACACTTGTGCCTTATTGAATGCATTTTTCACCACCTTATTACATGTGTACACACACTCCACCCCTAAGGGGGTTTCCTTACAGAATTCCATCTTTCTTTGTTAGTTGTTTACTTTAGTTTCAGTTAGTCTTGTGCTTTCATCTTTCTCATTTGTTAGTTGCAAGGTTAGTGTAGCATAGTTTAGTGTAATAAAAAACTCTTCTCCCCTTATTTGCCACTTGATTTCTGACGAATCAGAGTCGACACATCTCATTGTGGATTCGACCTGCACTTGCCACCGCTTCATCGTGGTCGTGCACTTGCGGTTTAAACTTAATATCATTCAAGTTTTTGGCATAGTTGTCGGGGAGGAGTTCAGTCCAGACTCTGGTTTGGATGATTCGAGTGGATTTCATTTTTGTTTTATAGTTTTGGTTTGTGACAGGACATCTCAAGACTCAGTGGAGGCCCCTTGATAAATTGGAGGAAGAAAAACACCAGAATGACCACCAATCAGCAGTCTGGTGAGCTTCATTTGCTTCCTAATTTCTTTGGTTTGTTTTTACTTTGAATGTAGTGTTCTGGTAGCTCAATTTGGCATGTTATGACAAGTATCTTGCTCCTAGATCAATCATAAACAATACGCATTTTAATCAACATGGCCATTAAAACCCAAAGCAAAAGATTAGGCACTATTGCTTGTTTAGGTCATGCATCAAGTATTCGACTTAAGCATGTAGCTTGTCTTTTATTTTAGCTTTACTTTCAGTTGTTGAGCGTTGGCGTGAGGTACACATTTCCTACTCTCATTCATGCATTAGTTAGTAGGAATTGCATTGGAACAAGAGTGAGATGAGTGCTTGATTGGTGAGTTGCTTGATAGATAAGGAATCAAAACATCTTTAAGGGGCACCACCTATAGTTTTCAAGATAAGTTGGGAGATTTCATCACCCCTTCCTTCAGCCCCAGTAAACACCTCTCAAAAAGCCTAATTTTAAAATCAAGTAGACATTGGCCCCTAAGGATCTCGGGCGCATTAGGAGAGTGATCTGGTCGTGACCGTCATGGCCTGATCAGTGTCGCCCACTCTGTCGATAGTAGGAGAGACGAGATCTCCGGATCTTGGCTCACTTGCTAGGCTTGGTGGTGTTCGTCGTAGGGAGGTGAGGCGTGTTGAGGCCGTGTGACCTCGTAGTTAGGCATCGTCTAGCAGTAAGGAGCTAAGTGACCGTAGGTTGTTTGAGCCTTCTTTGCTTGTGTGCTTCTACCATTACCTACCCGCCTTAGCATAAGGACTTCTTCCCTTCTCTCCTAAGTCATTCATTCTCATGATTCTTCCCATCTTCTCCTCTACGCACATTCTGTTTTAATTGTTTGAAAAAATAATTTTTTTACTTTTTCGCGTGACTCGTGTGGATGTGCAAATTTGTGCATGCCAGTGTGGTCACGAGGCGATGAGGGTCGTTTGACGAGATACGACATTGATCTATCGTCGATTGTCAAGTGTTCGAATGCATCCCCATCTCATGTCCTACACAGTCCCAGAACCATTACCAGTCGTCAACCACACGAGGGTGACCCAAATTTTGGATCCTCACCACCTTCTAGTCCAGACGGTGGGGTCCACAATCTCATCAACTGGTTCCCTAGGTTCCCATCCCCTCCGCCATCGATGCTACCTGAGTCGTATTGCTCTACCTTCTTGCATTGTATTGCTAGAGCCGAATGGGAACCACTTTGAAACCACGAGTTTGTCCTTGAAACTTGAAAGGGTCATTAAACGACATGCCTACCACAAAATGACATTTATGACTTTTAAAACACGACACTGACCTTTAAACCTTGAGTTTATCCATTATACCTCAAGTTTGCCCTTTAAAGCACAAGTTTGCCCTTTAAAGTAGAATTTCGGAGGCCGATATGTGTTTGGTTGTCCGTGTAGCACATTTCGATGGACCGATTACATGTAAGGTTTAAATTACTTTTAGTTTGTAACCTCAAACGTTGATAGGGAAAAAGAAAAGTGTGTATGGATTCCAAATTTCCAAGGAGTGCACTAAAATCTCGTTCTTTAAAAGACACTTATATCCTTTAAAGGACACTAAGGTCCTTCCTCAAGGAAAAGTGGCATGGTTTCCAACTTCCCATGAGTGCACAAACAACAACCCCTCCTAATCCATATTTTGGAATTTTTTCATTCACTAAAAAACTCATATTATTCTTTAACTTCATGATGTATAATCTTGTCTAGTCTTATATTGACCATTCTAGCAAATATTTTCCCAACTACTTGACACATTAAGATGTCTTGATGTGATATGTTGGTTTTATTTGTCTTTGGTGTGAGGTTTTAATTATGGATACGTTCTGTTCCTTAATAATTACACATAATACGTCGAATATTATGGTAATGACCGACGTGAGATTTCCTTACGAGGGTAAGATTTATGAGTTGAACACACTACAACCTATGATATTGTAGACAGTGTAATGAAAAGTTGTGTCCTATCATAACGAAACCAAAAAGGATATGCTATGTTTTTTTGACAACCAATAAGATATGCTAATTGACAACTCAAATCCATAACATTATCTTTTTTTTATCCTTTTGTTTTCTCAATGTTTGAGATCTGAAAGCAATGGGTCCTTAAAGATATGGGCTTGACTAAACCCATTTCGGTTCACCGAAACCTCTAACTAGAATCACACGTGTGGACAACCGAAATGCATTCAGTCAACGTAAGACAAGACAAGAATATACAACAAGTTAATGAATAATATGGATTTTTTAGCGAAGGAAGAAATTCAGGAATATGGATTGGAAAAATTCTAGACGATTAAGTTTTTAGTGTAAGGTTGTAATATGATTCATAAACAGATGTTTGATATAGATTTAATGGGCAAACACAATTAACACTATAAAAATACAATAGGTCACCACCACTAATTGTACATTTGTGAACACGAATAGTCGAATATAATATAAATTCATGATTGCTACATGTAATTCACACGAGTAAACATTAGGTTAGTAGTCAATAGAAATGCAACACAAAAAAGGAAATACGATAACATCTAATTTTGCATCCAACCATCACATAGTCTATGAGGAAGTCAATAAACCCTAAAATGGAACATTGGAGGGAGTAGTTAAGAGATTTCATTTTGTGGATTCGTGATCAATTATTCATTTAGTTATCTTGACATATAGTTAGTTTTTTCGACGGAGACTCTCTTGACTTATAGATTCGGTTTGACTCCGTGGATGGGGATTGTTTGCACTAATGAATGAAAATGTTTATATTGCAGAGTTTGAATTACTCGCAACCATCAAAGTGTACGTGGGCATCATTCGAGGAGGAGATTCCACTCATTACTGACAACCAACGAGCGATATTCCAAAACACACCATTCGCTCAATTCCTGAGTATGCAAAGAATCACTGTAGACAATGACATCCACGATTTCATGATTAAAACCTTTGAGGTGGAAGAAGGTACATGATAGGGAATAAACTTCAGAATTCCAACACCACTGTTGTGGAAGTCATATTAGGACAGGAAAAAGGAGAAATGTTAGTTGACATGAGTAAAAAGCAATCATCCTAACGAGCTGGTCGGAGACTGGAGAACAAAGAACTAAAGACACAACTGACGGATGCCAGGAAAAGAGGAAATGTCGAACAATACGTCAAACTACTCATGTGCCTTCCTTTTACTACAATCCTGTTTTGCGATGGCACAAATAGAGCGAAGGAGTACATGTCTTCTCTTGAAAGACTGGAAGACACAAGAAAGTACACTAAGACCGAGGCAATTTTCAAGTACCTAGATGATGGCACAAAAAAGGCAGCCAAAAACTAAAGAGAAGTAAATATTCAAGCAACCTTACCCCAAAACAGGGGAACGTTGATGGATGCGTACCTATACTTCAGGTTAAAAAATTCATATTTGAAAATTCCAAAAAAATATATCTTTTTTGTGGTTTTTGTGACAACAAATATCGACATATTGCTGCAAGTATGGCTGTGTGAGTTGTTAACAATTGAGAATTCATCGTGTAACGCCCCCGATCTCGCAAGTATGTACACTGCGGAAGTCATCGATCAAAGACCTCCACGACGACCGAAGGAGTTACAATAAGAGAACTAAACTACTCGACCATACATAAAAGAAACATACATGGATAGACTAAAATATAATATGACTGAAACAAGAGATTATTCACATGGAAATAATTCAAATACAGTACATCCAGTTTGGAAACGAAATACATCAATAATAATGCAGAAGTAAAAGATAACTAGAAGACTTTGGTCGACGTGGCCCTCGTCTACAGAATCCTCCGAAACTCGTCTAGTCCACCCCTGAAGGAAAGCTAAGTACCTGAGGCAATAACATCAACAAATATGTGTGAGTTTTCAATAAATAAAACCAATATGTCCCGAGTCCAAAAACAAGATGAGAAGCTATGCATAAGTCCAATCTAACACACATGAACAAGAAGGCAACAACTCTACATCGCTGCTCCAGACGACAACTCAACATAGTTGCGCCGATCAGGCTTTACCCGATGTGATCCCTCTACATAGGAATCGACCACCAACCTTAATAGTTTAATGCACATGTTGGTCACTCGACAGTGACCCACCTCTTGTCACAAAGCGTTCTTCCGGATTGACGTCCCAACTCATGGAAAGTGACCAACATGGTGCCATCGCGACGCTGGGAATGCCTGTCCTGTAGCAAATGGCATCATCATTGATTGTTTATATTACTACAAGTGTACGACGTCGGTGAAGACGTGGCAAATACGGGTCGTGTCCACGAGGTGTGTCAACTTTTGTTCTTCAGAAATTGAGTGAGAAAATAGGGGAGAAAAAATTTATTACACTAAACTAGACTAAGCTAAACTAGCACAAAAAAAACAACGAATATGAATGCACGAGACAAAATAAAACTAAACTAAGTGACTAATAGAAGAGAGCTTGAAATCAGGAATGGAAAACCCCTAAGGGGTGGAGTGTGTGTACACACGACATAAGTGGTGATGAATGCATTCAATAGAGCACAAGTGTAGGTAGTGTTGCTATGAATTCAAAAGAGACAATATGAAGAAACTAACAAAACATCTTTATTACTCACTCACATTACAAGCAGCCTTTCTCCACCAGAGTTTTTGCTCCAAGGCCTTACTCCTAGTAGAGAGGATGGCCACCAAGAGAGGAGATGCATTACAAAGGAGGAGGACGAGTTCTATTTATAGCCATAGAAAAAGGTGACCCGGGACAATCCCCCGGTATGAGGCTAATGCACTACTAAAAATAGACATAAACACTCTAATACAAAACCCGCCTAAATCTTATCGGATCCGGATAAGAACCGACCGCCAATCAGCGGTCTTGCACCGCCAATTGGTGGTCTATATACTCTGGATCGGGTCTGGATTTGGAGTGTGGTTGTCTGGCTTGATTTCTTCATGTCTGATACACCTAGATCGATTATTGGAGTTTAGGCCCGGATCTAATTTCCAAATTACTCCTCATGATGGTGTGGAGTTTCTTGATTTGCTTATTGGTCATTTTGGTTTACATTCGGGTCATTCTCTCTTGCATCTCAGTTCATAAGTCTTGCAACTTAGTCTTTTTCCTTGCTTTTAAGTCCTTTTTGAGTCTCTTCTTCTCAAACTTGTTTATTCCTGAAACATAAACATAAAACTCGTTACGTAGCATTGCTTAGGCTAAAAATAAAGGATATAAGACACAAATATATGCATAATATGATATCAATCAAATACCCCCACACTTAACTTTTTAGTCCCGAGCAAAACAAAGAAAGGGAAAAATGAAAGAAAGGAAAAGGCATACGGAAAACAGGGAAATCCTAACTCACTTTAGTATGAATTACAGTTGCACTTAGCACGTGCAATAAGCCGTTAAACCTCCTTGTCGCCAAGGAGGAGGAGTGTTCACTATTGCAGAATTGGCTTTACTCATCGCCCAATAGACGTCGGCCGTTACAACCACCGACGTCTAGTGTGGAGAGGACAGAATAGACGTCGGTTGTAATGGAAGACGACGTCTATGTGACACTATAGACGTCGGGTTTTGGAATAACACGTTTAGCCGACGTCTATACCCTATAGACGTCGACCTATACACGTCGGTGGTTTGTGTACCTTTTATATCCGACGTCTATAGGGTATAGACGTCTCCCTATAGATGTCGGACGTAATTGACGACCGACGTCTATAATCCATCCACATAGACGTCGAGGTATAGACGTCGGTGTTATATAACATCCGACGTCTATAGGTCTTAAAGAAATCGGACAGACGGTTTTCTTTCATTCATTTCAGACGAAACCCACCCAAAAACCCTAGCCGTCCCATGACCGAACTCTCCTCCGCGACCAACCTCCGACCGATCTGCACCGTCTCCGGCACCACAGCGAGCTCCCAAACTCTCCTCCACATCTCCGGCCCTCTTCTCCTTCTTCCCCCGTCTTCCTCCGTCTCTCTCCACATGTAAGTTTTCTTCCATCAACCATTTGTATTTTCTTCCAAAAGAATACCGTGTTTTGCAAGCTACACACAACTGATAGAAATGTTTTCATAGTTAGGTCATGCTAATCCTTTTTTCGGTGATAAGGCTTGCAGATAACAATGATTTGTAGTTTTAGTCGGTGTTCAATACTTAAAGATTTCGATGTGCTAAACTTTCTTCAGGAAATCAATCTACCAGTTGTACAAAAATGACAGCTCAAGAAGAATTTCTTGCTAACTAAACTTACTGTTATATCTTTTGCCATAAGTTGTGGACTGTGGTGTCTTGTAAGTTCTAAAGTTTGTAGGTTCAAAGTACATGAAGCAATCTTACTAAAAAATAAGATAACTTGAAAAAAAAGTGTATGAAATCAATGTGTGTAGCTTAAATGAAATAACAAATGAGTATTGGATCACTTAAAGTTCGTAGTCGCTATATAATTTCCTTGATCTGTTTTATTTTCTTATTTTATGTTGTGGCACCACCTTCTTAAGCATTTTGAAGATTATGAAGGTTGAATGTTTATTTATGTTTTGTCTAGTTAAATGTTTATTTATGTTTTGTCTAGTTAAATGTTTATTTACTTTGTTTAGTTAAATGTTTAGTTTATAATAACTCATTGCCCCCCTTAAACAACTTGGCCTTTAATAACCCAAAGCAAAAGATTAGACAATATTTGCTAAGTCATTCATCATATAGGATTTGCATGCATTGTATTTTTCGATTATTTACGATTTCTGTCGTAGATTGCTGGCATAAGGTATGTACTATCTTTCACTCATCATTCATTAGAAAGCACGATTAGTTAGTAGGACTTGCATTGGAACAAGAGTGAGGTGAGTGTTTGTTTGGTGTGTTGTTTGTTAGATTAAGGTATGAAAAACACTTAGGGGGCAATCACCTATAGGAGATGAGGTGGGGGATTTCATCACCATTTCCTTGGCCCAGAAACCACTTAATAAAAGAGCCTTAATAAAATCAATTAGACGTTGGCCCCTAGGAATTTCGGACGCATTAAGGAGAGGAAACCGTTTAAGACCGTTATGGCCTGAATGTCGTTGCCCATCTAGTCTCCCTGAGATTTTAGGAACCTCCGGGTTCTTGATTTCCTATAGATTAGTGGTCCTCGATGTTTAAGACCGTTTCGGCCTGAACGTCGTTGCCCATCTAGTCTCCCTGAGATATTGGGGACCTCCGGGTTCTTGATTTCCTACAGACTAGTGGTCCTCGGTGGGACCTCGAAGTTAGGCGTCGTCTATTACTAAGGACCTATAGTGGACTTTAGGTTTGTTTTGCCCTTGATTGTTTAGTTAGATTTCTAACCTTCCTTATTCCACGCTAGATTAAGGACTTCATCTCTTCTCCTCTGAGTCATTCTTTTCTCATCTTAATGTCTCCGAATCTTCTCATCTACGAACACATTCTTTTAAATTGAAATTTTATTTATTTTCTTCAATAATAACTATCATTTTTGCTTCTGTTTAGATTGAAATGGATCGAGAGTGGATAGTTTCAAATAGATTGAGTGATGAGTATGAGAACGGAGTGAATATGTTCTTAGAGGTTGCCAAAAACATTCTAAGAAAATGAAAGACAGCGACATGGCGTATTGTCCGTGCAATAAGTGTCATAATATGTCAGTGTTGACTTTTCGGAAAATGAAAGATCATTTGTTTGAGAAAGGTTTCGACCCAAATTACAGACGGTGGATATGGCATGGCGAAAATGAATCATGTAGTCGTTCCAAGAATGATGGAGAAGATGTTAGTGTGGAGGATCACTTAGAGGAAATGGTTCAGGATTTGGCTGAAAAGTTTTCGTCCAACCCCGAAAATACATGTTCTTTGCAACTAGTTAATGGTTCTAAGACTGTCTATCTCGGTCATCGGAGATTTTTGCCGAACTCTCATCCTTATCGTAGGTTGAAGAAGGCATTTAACGGAAAACAGGAGTTTCAGAATCCGCCAGTTGAAATCAGCATCAAAAAGGTGTATGAACGTGTAAGGAACATTGAATGTGAATTTGGAAAACCGTACAAACGAGCAAACGACAAAAGTAGTTGGAAAAAAGATCAATATTTTTTGATCTCCCTTACTGGAAAACTTTAGAAGTTAGACATTGTATTGATGTGATGCACGTAGAGAAAAATGTTTGTGATAGTCTTGTTGGCACTCTGTTGAACATACCTGGTAAAACCAAAGATGGATATAATGCAAGACTTGATATTGTTGATATTGGTATACGAGCAATGTTGGCACCAGAGAAGAAAGGAGATCGGAATTACTTACCTCCAGCTAGTTATACATTGTCTAGAAAGGAGAAAAGAATTCTCTGTCAGTGTTTGCACGATGTAAGGGTTCCACAAGGTTATTCTTCAAATATCAGTAATCTTGTTGTTATGAAGGATTTGAAACTTGTGGGGATGAAGTCTCACAATTGTCACACTTTAATGCAGCAGTTGTTACCTGTAGCACTGAGATCCATATTACCAAAAGATGTTAGACAAGCAATAATAAAGTTGTGTTCCTTTTTCAATAACATTTGAAGTCAAGTGGTCGATCCTGTGCAGTTAGACAAGTTACAGAATGAAATTGTGGTCACATTATGTCAGTTGGAGATGTTCTTCCCCCTGGCTTTTTTCGACATTATGATTCATCTTGTTATTCATTTGGTTAGAGAAGTTAAATTGTGTGGACCAGTTTTCTTAAGGTGGATGTATCCTTTCGAGCGTTATATGAAAGTGTTGAAAGGTTATTGCAAAAATCGTCAAAGACCAGATGCTAATATTGTTGAAGGATACATAGCTGAGGAGGTTATCGAGTTTTGCACTGGATACCTAGCAAACACCAAAACTGTTGGACTTCCGAAGAATCGTCATTATAAACGTGCCGATGGTAAAGGGACACGTGGGATGAAAATGTTAAATCCAAATGCCGATGACTTAATGACAGCATATTTTTATGTGTTGTGCAATTCGAATGAAGTTCAACCATACCTAAATGAACACATGAAGTTTCTAAAGGAAAGAAATCCTTTGTGGAGTGATCAACAAGTAATTAATAGTCACAATAAGAATTTCATCTCTTGGTTCAAAAATCTAGCATACAAGCGTGATGTTTCTGAGACAATACAGTGGTTGGCTTACGGTCCGCATTCTGTTGTTATAAGTTACAGTGGTTATGATATCAATGGATATTCTTTCTACACAGTTTGTGAAGATGCGAAAAGTGCTGTTCAGAACAGTGGCGTCACCTTAATAGCAGAGTCTTTGAATTTGTCTAGTTCTAAAGACAAGAATCTTGTATACGCCGACATGTCCTATTACGGTGTAATTGAAGATATATGGGAGCTAGACTTTGTTAAATTCAAAGTACCTATATTTGGATGCAAGTGGGCTGATAATAAAACAGGAGTTCGAGTGGATGACTATGGCTTCACTTTAATTGATTTTTCAAAACAAGGGTATAAAGGAGAACCCTTTTATTCTAGCTTCCCAAGCGAAACAAGTCTTCTATGTGGCTGATTCGTGTGATAAGAAATGGGTAGTAATTTTGGAGGGGAAGAAAAATATTGTATCAGATGATAGTCTGATCAAGTATGAAGAGACACCACCTTTCTCTTAGCAAGCACCTGAGTTGAACTCAGCAGATGAAGAAATAAATGTTGAGACTTGTATGTTTAGAGATGACCACGGTGAAGGTATATGGATTGAAAATCCATTAAGGAAAAAAAACAGTAAAGGTGCAAATTTTCTGTTGTAACACATTGTAATAGACATTTAATCCATGTCTTTACCTTATTTAATTACTTGAATTTATCTTTTATAGTATAATGGCTCCGAAAAAGAAACCCACTTCCTCCAAGTCTGAAGGTTCGAAGACATACAGTACACGAGGTCCTTGTCTCATGAAAGAATTCGTGGGCAGAAGAACTAGAGACGGTAGAGTTCCAATCCAGTTTGATGACCGTCTTGAGCCCTTAGGCATGCTGTCTGATAATTGGAAAAGTTTTCTGGGTAGCTTAGCGAGGGCCAAAGTTGACATTTGTTTATCCAGTTGGGCTGATGTAGATGAGAAGTTGAAGGACACAATATGGGATAATGTGCAGGTAATGGTTCCATTATAGATTTCTATAGTTTTAGTTGAACGTTTGATATATATAAAGTTAACGTGTGGTAGGAATCTTTTGAGTTCCAATCCACTGACAAGTTGAAGAAGAAGTGGATGACATAGATGTCAGTTTGTTGGAGGGATTTCAAAACAAATTTAACGAACAAGTACATATTCGGAGACTACCAGGATAGAAATCCATGCGATATCTATAACTTTATCACTCCGAATCAATGGGAGCTATTCAGAAAATCCAGAGATAGCCCGGAGTTTGAGGTATACTAAGTTTAATTTATAATATAGTAACTGAGTTTCAAAACAAACTTGTTAGTTATTGATTTTAGTGACAATCTAATAAACTTGATTTTAGGCCATCCGAGCAAAAAACCAAAAGATTAGATCTTCTAACAAGTATACCCATCGTATGTCTCGAGCAGGGTACCAGAAGTTAGAAGCACAAATGATGGCTGAAAAAATTGCTCAGAAGAGATAGGAGGCAATTGACTCCGGTATGAGTGAGGAGCAAGCAAGTAACCTATCTCCTCCTTCTCCCGTAGCTCGTTGTGATTCTTGGAAGAGAGCGAGAGTAAACTCCAGAGGGGAGTACGTCACAGACGAGTCACAAGCTATCGACTCGAAGATAGTAAGTTGCATCACTTATATATATGTTATTAATTCAGAATCATTAATTTTATATTGCTCAAAATGATAGTAAATATTGTTTTAAACTTAGGACTCTCTGAAGTTGAGAGAATCTCAAGGCGAATTTGCTTCCGATGGTCGGAATTATATTCTACGCGAGGCCTTGGGAAACGACGAACACCGCGGTCGTGTGCGAGGGGTAGGGAGTAGAGTTGGACTTCGACAATATTATGGGAAGACTCAACGGTCTACTTCGACGACTGGTCATACCAAATGCCAGCAAGAGATCGCAGATTTGAAGAAGTCTTTGCAACTTCTTACGGAGAGATTGGATCGTGATTTGCCTACTTCTCCTACCCGTCGTAAGACCGGTTCTTCCGCGGAGACTACTCCAGTTCCGCCAGTGTTCCACCCTCATCGACATGATGATTTCATGTCTCATTCTCGAGAATTGGCCCTCGTCGACAGTCCCTCGTTTGGAAAGTTCGCGGATGGATCTAGATGTGCTTTATTTGTCGAAGACCCTGATCGAGGATTGGTGGGACACGGGAATGTTTATAACATCTCCAGACACCACTTCACAGAGGTAGGAGAGGGAGAATTGAAGGTTGCAGTTGAGAGTTGCTTAGATCCTGGTGCTTTTGTGCCATTTCCGGAAGAAGAGATTGTTACTCTCGGCGATGCTATCGGTGGGTTCGTGCGTTGGCCTAGTTATTTAGTAGAGCTAAACGAAAAACATGAGGTATAGTTTAACTTTGAAAGACTTTAAACTTCAAATTTGTTAACAATTGTATTTTAACGGTTCTATACATCTTTGTAAGGTGTCAAGCCCCCGGAGCAAAGGGTCAAACAACCAATCTCCGATCAACATTAATTCGCTTCCAAGTAGGTGCAAAATGTTGTATCAATGTATGGTAGGTAGGGAAGCACAATCCCTAAGTACCTTGGACTTGGAGGGGGATAAAGGGTTGCCTCCCGCTTTGTACGTCACCAAAGAGGATATCATGCAGTTCATGACGATGGATTCGTTGTGTATCATGATTATCGACGTGCAAGTGAAGTAAGTGTTTTTTGTATACAATGAAAAGTATTGAATAATTTTATCAAAACTATAATAAATTATAATTTTTATACTTGTAGACATCTTTACGACGCCAGAAGGTCAATATTTCCCGAGGATCAAGTATTTGGATTTATCAGTCCATCTACATATATATACGGGAATGATGATAAATCGGGTCGACGACGATGACTAAAAACAATTTCGTCGGATCCTTTTTTTTTTGTCCAGGTTTGGGAATAGACGTCGGCTGTCTCTATAAGCCGACGTCTATTCCTCTGAAGAAAGGAATAGACGTCGGCTTTCTATGTAATCCGACGTCTATCCCTAAAGTATAGGCGTCGTATGTTAGTTACCCGACGTCTATCCCTAAAGTATAAGCGTCGTATGTTAGTTAACCGACATGTATACCTAAAGTATAGGCGTCGTATGTTAAGTAACCGACGTCTATACATTAAAGAATACACGTCGGAGTCTAATTAAGGCCGACGTCTATTTGTTAGGTATAGACGTCGGCTATACGATGGCCGACGTCTATGTATAGACGACGCACACATATACGTCGGATAGGGGTGTGCTTATATCCGACGTGTATAAGCCCTTACATCCGACGAATATTCCCTTTTCTGTAGTAGTGGTTGTCTCCGGAGGGTTTTCAGAAAATACACCCACAAAATCCAAACATAGATGAATTATTCAATGTAGCAACACGACTTGTTGGACTCATTTTCATCGATCATTGGACACGGTAATTCTATGGGCCGACTCTCTATATGTATTCAATCTGCACATCTAGCCTAATGAATCATTCGTGCAAGTTAATTAAGGAATTAAGTGAGATACAATGGCAACCTTAACATCCTCAAGTGATACAAAGTGTAAAGTCCATTAAAGTTCTTATTTGCATTACCATTTCTTTTTTTTCTTTTGCACTTTTTTTAGGTGGTATGTAATTCTCACAGGGTCAGGTTTTGTGCATCATTGCCTATGAGGACTTACACTATCAGGTACACCTTTCCCACATCTCCACATTGGGCAATCCCTACCACCCGTGTAACGGCAGTTCGGTCGGTGCATCCCAAGTCAAATGACTCAAAAGCACAAGGCACTAAGTCCCCTCAGACCTAATTTCCCGAGTGGTAGGAGTCGTGCGACAAGAGAGAACACCCTACCCACTTATTCATTATCTACACATGAACCAAAACCCGTACACTTAAGGTTTCACAACAAGATTTTAAAGATGTCTGACTACGACAAACGTCCTTATACTAACAGACACGAATTAATTGAGTCACTAGGTTCAGGGTGGACTTCTTTATTTGTTTGGGTACTGAAACCCTATGATTACATGCTGAGGGAAAACTGGGGTGCATCCTTATGACTAGATAAGACCTAAAGTCATTGTACTAGATATTCTAATGCATCAAATTCAAGACAATTTTGGGAGCTTCCTTTTACTTTGCATCTCAACGGTTTTGCACATGGTAAACACACGCAAAACCCACAAAACATTTTCTTTCGCAAACACATGAAGATTTTGAAAGAAATGTCAAAATTTAAAGCACTAGGCAAGCAAAAGAAGACAAGTCACCTAAGGATCATGGCAAGCAGATATATCGATATTAAATGCAGCACACTAACATGACCCTAAGAATGAACACAAAAGAAAACAAAAACAAAAGGAGAAAGACTCGACTATGTACATACGTAAAACACCCCTCCCCCTACACCGACTTCATGAATTGTCCTCAAAGAATGTGAGCATGATACTACATGAATTTATGCATGAAAAAGAAAAGATCTCACCAACGTGAAGCGCAAAGGGAAGTTCATGGTTATGTTGACGGACACAACCCAAATTCCCCTTAAAAAGTTATGAAATACTAAAGAAGGGATACAAATACGTGAAAGAAATAGGGCCCCAAATACACAAGGGTTGGGGCCTACAACAATCAATGCTCATGCATGAAGTCTTTTGTCTTTTCTTTTGTTTTTTTTTCAAATTTAACTTTGTACAAACATGAAATCTCAACCATTCATGCAGGAACATGAATGGTTGAGTGCGAGAAAGGCTAATGACGGAACATGACCTCCTCGACTTCAGCTGGTGCCCCCTCCAAGTAAGGTTTCAGGCGTTGTCAATTAACTTTGAACACGTCCTCATTCCATGGGTTCAGGATTTCAACCGCACAAAGAGGAAATACGGTTTGCACAATAAAAGGACCAGACAAGCGACTGCGGAGTCGGGAATTGTAGAGCAACACCTTCTACCCTGCCGTAAAAACCTTTCGCAAAATCATGTGATCATGAAACATCTTGTCTCGGGACTTATGAATTTTGGCATTTTCATACGCATCATTGCGTAACTCTTCCAAATCCACAAAATCCACTTTACGCTGTAGTTCTGTTTGATCATGATCCATATTCAGGTTCTTAATCGCCCAGAAAGCACGATGCTCGAGCTCGACTGGTAGGTGGAAAGCCTTGCCATACATTACCTGATATGGGGACATACCCAAATTGGTCTTATACGTGGTGCAGAAAGCCCACAACGCATCATTCAACTTAGTCGACCAATCCTTCCACGAGGAATTAACCGTTTTCTCATGGATTTTCTTTAATTGACGGTTAGAGACTTCGACCTGCCCACTAGTTTGCGGATGATATAGGGTCTCAAGCTTCTAGCTGATCGAATACTTCCTCATAAGTGCTTCAAAGGAGCGATTACAGAAGTGGGTACCCCTATCGCTGATTATGGTACGAGGACCACCAGAATGTAAACATTCCCGAATGAATTCAGGAAAGGACCTATAAAGTCGATGCCCCACACATCGAAGATGTCGAGGACAAGGACATTTTGCAAAGGCATCATATCACGTCGACTAATTCTGCCAAGGCGCTGACACCTATCACATTGCTTACAAAGTTCGTAAGCATCCTTGAAAGGAGAAGGCCAGTAGAATCCTGGTTGGAGCACCTTGGTGACAGTTTTGTTTGCTCCAAAGTGTCCTCCACATGCCTCAGAGTGGCAAGATTGGAGCACACTTTGGAAGTCGGTATTTGGGAGACACCGCCTGAAAATTTGGTCTGAGTAGTATTTGAATAGATAGGGGTCGTCCCAGTGAAAGAATCTGACATAGGATCTAAAATTGGTTTGGTCAGATTTTGACCAACCCACGGGAAGTTGCTCGGTCACGAGGTAGTTCACGATGTTGGTAAACCAAGGGTTATCTTCGATCGTGAATAATTGCTCATTAGGAAATTTGTCATTAATAATTTGGTCATGTCGGTTGGTTGTTTCAAGACGAGACAGGTGGTCAGCTACAACATTTTCACACCTTTTTTGTCTCGAATCTCGATATCAAATTCTTGTAACAACAAGATCCATCTCAAGAGTCCAGATTTTGCGTCTTTCTTTGCCATGAGGTGCTTGATGGCTGTGTGATCAGAATAGATAATCACGGGCCACTGGTATGGCTATAGTCACACGGTACGGCTACAGGAGCTACCGGTGCACTCATGTATTCTACCGCACACATGAAAGAGGTCAAAGTTTGTTGTAATGTCTCAATTTGTTGACCAACATATGATCCGACATAACTAGATGGTGGTCTAGCAGTCGATACCTCTCTGATATTAACCCAATCTGAAGATTGCTCAGCCACACAATTAAGATTGTCCCAACCATACGGGGTGTTAGTCTGAGACACCCCAGGTTGCATGCGTCCAGAATACCAGGGAGAATTGTTCTGGTCCCAACAATGATATGGATGGTCGCCCATGTAACCATCCATCTCAACAAAAAACTCTTGAGTCAACCACTCTCACCACCACGAGGCTAAGCTCACAAAAAGTGCTTGACTTGACCCTAAAATGCTAACAGAGAGTGTAAAAGGGAGGAGACTAGAACGTAGAAGTAGGTGAAAGAAAGATGAATCAAAGGAGAAGGGAAGAATCCTTAAAAACTAGCGTGGGTAGTGGGAGAGCGTAGAAGCCTAATCTAGCAAGCACGACTCAAACAACTTATGGCTATAGGTCCTTAGGCTAGACGACATCTAACTTCGAGATCACTAGTCTCGACATGCCTCACCTCCCTACAACGAAGACCACAATGCCCAACAAGTGATACCAGATCTCGAGATCCAGTACCTCCTATTATCGACAAGGCAGGCAACGCCGATTAGGTCATGACGCACTACTACAGAAAAGGGAATATACGTCGGATGTACGGGGCTATACACGTCGGATATAAGCACACCCCTATCCGACGTCTAGGTGTGCGTCGTCTATACATAGATGTCGGCCATAGTATAGCCAACGTCTATACCTAACGTATATACGTCGGCTATAATTAGACGCCGACGTGTATTCTTTAATGTATAGACGTCGGTTAACTAGCATACGACGCCTATACTTTAGGGCTAGACGTCGGTTAGATAACATACGACGCCTATACATTAAAGAATACACGTCGGTTAACGAACATACGACGCCTATACCTTAGGGATAGACGTCGGATTCAATATAAAGCCAACGTCTATTCCTTTCTTCAGAGGAATAGACGTCGGCCTATAGCAACGACCGTCGTCTATTCCTAAACCTGGACAAAAAAAGCATCCGACGAAGTTAGTGTACATACAACTGCACCAAATTCGTTCACCTATAAATTTGTTCACAAATACTCACAATTTCATCCACATACATCCATATACATCCACAATTTCATACAAGCACAAACAAACAAGCATACATGCACAAACACAAACACAAACACAAACATACAACCATACATGCACAAACATACAAAGCATACACAATTGACATTCAACACACTTGCAATTAATTCATTCTAAAATTAAGGCGATTATATTAAGGCAAAAAGTGTAGGTTTGTAATACAAGTGCACTTGTTAACTAAATTACAAAAAATACAATTGGCAGGAGAACCTCTTAGTTCGTCAGCATGTTTCTGATGAAATAGCGAGCCCATCTTGGTCGCGAGTTTCATCGAGCTCCTGTTGCGAGAAGGGATCACTACTTTTTGGGAAAACCTATCAAAAAAATACAAGTGTGTTGAATATTAATAACTAAATATTGAAACTACACAACTATATAATTGAATAACGATCTACATTACCTCGGTTAGACATACGTCTTGAGTTACCACATCGAGGATTTCCTCCATGTATCTCATCACGTAGTAACCGCATTCCGTATTTCCAACTTGCTTCCGGTACTACAAACATAGGAATTCGCTAAATATTTGTTCCTAACTTAATTAACAAAAATGGGATAGAACGTACTCTCATTCCATGACATGTTATTCCTGATTTTGTGGTTGTTCTCCTACCACCTAAAGCTCTGTAAACCTTAATTGCCCTGAGTAGCACAAGTTAAAATATCAATCAATAATACCAATAAAAATCCACGAATTACTTTATTCACGACTAAACGAACTTACATATTTAGAAGTTTCTTTATTGAGTCCCTTGGTTTATTCAACCCCAACGGATCAAACCAATATGCTGAATTAGTCGTTGGGCATACAACGACAAGCATCCAATGAGCCCTGTGTTATATATATAATTAGAAGTTTATTACAAAATAAAATTTCACTTTGAATTACAAAGCTTACCTCTCATGATAAGGGAGCAGATAATATTTCTTGTCTTCTTCTTTAAAGAATGTCCCTAGTTGACCCGATTTATCGTCATTCCCGTATATATATGTAGATGGACTGATAAATCCAAATACTTGATCCTCAGGAAAGATTGACCTTCTGGCGTCGTAAAGATGTCTACAAGTATAAAAATTATAATTTATTACAGTTTTGATAAAATTATTCAATACTTTTCATTGTATACAAAAGAACACTTACTTCACTTGCACATCGATAATCATGATACACAACGAATCAAGGCCAAAACAAACCTAAAGTCCACTATAGGTCCTTAGTAATAGACGACGCCTAACTTCCAGATCCCACCGAGGACCACTAGTCTGTAGGAAATCAAGAACCCGGAGGTCCCTAATATCTCAGGGAGACTAGATGGGCAACGACGTTCAGGCCGAAACGGTCTTAAACATCGAGGACCACTAATCTATAGGAATTCAAGAACCCGGAGGTTCCTAAAATCTCAGGGAGACTAGATGGGCAACGACATTCAGGCCATAACGGTTTCCTCTCCGTAATGCGTCCGAAAATCCTAGGGGCCAACGTCTAATTGATTTTATTAAGGCTCTTTTATTAAGTGGTTTTTGGGCCAAGGAAAGGTTGATGAAATCCCCCACCTCATCTCCTATAGGTGACTGCCCCCTAAGTGTTTTTCATACCTTAATCTAACAAACAACACACCAAACAAACACTCACCTCACTCTTGTTCCAATGCAAGTCCTACTAACTTTTAACATCCTCAAAGCAGCGGAAAATTTAAAATTTTAAACACTCAATCAACGGAGGATATTACGCAATAAAAGAACACAGGTGCACCGACATATATCATATATATATATATATGTGAACATCAGAGTATACAAAAGTTGTGATTACATCAAAAGCATATACAAAGGAAACAGTAATCACACGACCTCAACTGAGAGAAAGCTGGATCCGGTAGCGGTGCTCCTCTCCTCGGTCACCACCCCTTAATGCCGATCACGGCCTGAAAGTAAACTGGCAACAATGCCTGAGTTTCCAGAAGGAAACCCCGTATGCCAAACTCTAAATGTACGAAATAAAAGCATCCTAGCATGCAATTCTACTCAACAAGAAAAGCATCACAGCACGCCCAGCACCAGGGCTCTCAACTCCACCACAGGACACACCACAGGTACGGGGCTCCAGGTCTAATCTCAACCAACCGCCGCACCCACCACAGTCACGGGGCTCCAGGTCTAATCTCAACCAACCGCCGCGACTCACACTCGTCGCCAAGCTGGGCTCCAGGTCTAATCTCAACCAACCACAGCTACCACGACACGACCAAGGGCTCCAGGTCTAATTTCAACCAACCCAAAAATATAAGGGCTCCAGGTCTATTTTCAACCAACCCCTACACGCGGTCCCTGCTCAGGCTCCAGGTCTATTTTCAACCAACCCGAACGCACTACGGAGCTCCAGGTCTAATTTCAACCAACTCCGTACAGACTAGCTGGGCTCCCGGTCTAATTTCAACCAATCGCAGCTCTCACACGGTTACGGGGCTCCAGGTCTATTTTCAACCAACCACCGCAACCCTCGTGCACCTCGCACACTTGTCGGAAGAACATCGGCACCACGACTCGCCCCACACGGGCAACCACGACCACAGCACCTCCATAGTGCAAAACAGGACACAAACGGTCGACCGAACCAAAAGTCCCGGTCGACCGAATCAAGCAAATACACGGCAATCCACTTCGACCGGCATTCCATCGGTCGACCGATTCCCAACACCACACTCATTCGGTCGAACCCAAATCAAGGGACGGTCGACCGTTTAGATGGTCAACTCCCGGTCCAACGAACAAAACGACCAATCGGTCGACCGACAAAGGGGTCCCGGTCGACCGAAAGTCACCAGGGAACAAATCCCACAACACCATAACGAATTCGGTCGAACGCCGAGCACATCTCGGTCGACCGAATCAGCCCAGGGAAGTATCCCTCACATGCGCCACGAATCCGGTCGAACGCCGAGCTCACCTCGGTCGACCGAATTCCACCAGAGCGTTTCCCATGCTCAGCGCACAAGTCCGGTCGACCGAACCCTCATTCGGTCGAACCGACCACAAGGTCCACTTAAGTCACGGTCGGACGAGATCAAAGGGCGGTCGACCGTTTATATAGTCTACGCCCCCCAACCGACTTAAGACAGTGCACACGGTCGACCGGCAAAGGGGACGCGGTCGACCGAATCTCTCCAGACTTGCCTCCTATGCACGATCGGTCGACTGCCCCAAAAGCATCGTTCGATCGATTTGAGGCAGAGCCCGAATTCTCTTCACGAACGGTCGACCGTTTGCACAAACCGGTCGACCGATCAGGCAGTGAAATCTGCTGCAAGTTTACTCGCGACGAGCCGAACGGCCTACCGTCGACTTCCAAATACTCACGGTGATTAAGTGAGCGCGCTTGACATACCTTAGGGTCTGAAGAGACACCGGAAGAACCACGACGACGCCTCCACGAGCGTGCGTCCCCAAAACACGATCCGTCGACGAACCTCACGTCCACACGACGATCAATCGCCTCCTCGACAATCCAAAGCCACACACCACCTCTTCCAACCTCAACAACCCAACCACGACCCCAGAAAACACGGGTTAGGTAGATGGAGAGAGAACCAACACAAAGGAGCGAGTAAAACCAATAACTCACCTCCAACCACCACCTTCGCTGGGGATCACCAACTCGCTGGAGCACAAACCTCTCGCCGGAGCTCACCACAGCAGATGAGGGAGAGAATCGCGAGTGAGAGAGAGAGAGAGAGAGCAAAAAGTGAGAGAGAGAGAGAGAGAGAGAGAGAGATTTCCCCCCAAATATCTCCTCCCCTCTATCCATCTCAACCCTCCATCCATCCAACTTCAATCCAAGCCATCAATTCCATCTCCTCTCAATCTCAGCCATCCATCTCTAAACACCACCTAATCAACCACAAAGCACAATTAGGATTAGGATTAGGCTAAAATCCTACAATCCACCCTCCTAAAAGAATTTTGTCCTCGAAATTAAAACTGAAGCTCACCAAACAACTCCGGGAACTCCTTCCGGACCTCCTCCTCGATCTCCCAAGTGACCTCTCGCTCACTGTGGTGCTGCCACCTAACCTTCACCATCGGAATGGTCCTCCTCCTCAACTGATGCTCCATCCGATCCACAATCTCCACCGGTCTCTCCTCAAGAGACAAATCCTGACGGATCTCTGGAACCTCCAACTGAATCACATGAGAAGGATCTGCTACGTACTTCCTCAACATCGACACGTGGAAGACGTTGTGAAGACCTAAAAACTGCGGCGGCAACGCAACTCTGTAGGCGACCTCTCCAACCCGATCGAGAATCTCAAACGGCCCGACATACCTCGGACTGAGCTTCCCCTTCTTCCCGAACCTCATCACTCCTCGAGATGGTGAAATCCTCAGGAAGACATGGTCACCAGCCTCAAATCTCAGCTCACGCCTACGCCTATCTGCGTAGCTCTTCTGCCTGCTCTGCGCAGTCGCTAGTCTCTGTCTGATCACATCAACCTTCTCGGCATACATCTGCACAATCTCAGGACCAACTAGCTGTCTCTCGCCTACATCACTCCAGCATACCGGTGATCTACACGGTCTCCCGTACAGGGCCTCGTACGGTGCCATCCCAATGCTCGAATGGTAGCTGTTGTTGTAGGCGAACTCGATCAATGGCAGATGCTCATCCCAATGACCTGCCCAATCCAGAGTAAACGCTCGCAACATATCCTCTAGCGTCTGGATGGTTCTCTCAGACTGACCGTCTGTCTGCGGATGGAATGCCGTACTGAACTTCAACCGAGTCCCCAAGGCCTGCTGCAAACTCCCCCAGAATCTGGAAGTGAACCTCGGATCTCGATCAGAAATAATACTCACAGGCACCCCATGAAGCCTGACAATCTCCTCAATATACAATTTAGCTAGACCCTCCAGAGGTAAAGTGGTCCGAATAGCTAAGAAGTGCGCCGACTTGGTCAGTCGATCGACTATAACCCAAATCGCGTCATGAAATCCTCTCGTCTTCAGCAGCCCGGTGACAAAATCCATCGTCACGTGCTCCCACTTCCACTCTGGAAGCTCGATCCTTTGCATCGGCCCTGCAGGTCTCTGGTGCTCAATCTTCACCTGCTGACAAATCAGACATCTGCCAACAAACTCTGCGATCTCCCTCTTCATCCTCTTCCACCAGAAATTCCCCTGAAGATGTCTAAACATCTTCGTGCTGCCCGGGTGGATCGAATAACGGGATCTATGTGCCTCCTCCAGAATATCCTGCCTCAGGTCTCCTCCCTTCGGCACCCAGACACGACCCCTGAACCTCAGTCCACCATTAACCCCAACACTGAAGTCTGATCCATCTCTGGCAGCTAACTGCAGCAACCCGGCTAACTCATCATCAGTACTCTGAGCCTGAACAATACTCGAGACCAACTGAGGCTCCACTCTCAGCCCGGCAATCACTGCACCTCGCGACTCATCGGTGAATGGTCTCCACTCGGTCAACGCCTCAAGCAGCTTCCACTCCTCGATACAAAGACCTGCTGCGGTAACCTCCACCTTCCAGCTCAAAGCATCAGCAACTGAATTCGCCTTCCCCGGATGGTACGAGATGGTGAAATCATAATCCTTAATCAGCTCGAGCCATCTGCGCTGCCTCATATTCAGCTCCTTCTGCGAAAACAGATACTTCAGGCTCTGATGATCGGTGAATACCTCGAATCGCTCACCGTACAAGTAATGCCTCCAGGTCTTCAAAGCGTGCACCACTGCCGCCAGCTCCAAATCATGAGTGGGGTAGTTCCTCTCGTGCACCTTCAACTGCCTCGAAGCATATGCAACCACCTGCCTGTGCTGCATGAGTACGCATCCCAGTCCAACGCCTGACGCGTCACTGTAAATCACAAAACCACCACTGCCACTGGGAAGTGTCAGAACTGGAGCAGTCGTCAGCCGACTCTTCAGTTCCTGAAAACTATCCTCGCACTTCTGGGACCACACGAACTCAACGCCCTTCCGCGTCATAGCCGTCAACGGCGAAGCCAACCTCGAGAAATCCTGGATGAAACGGCGATAATAACCTGCCAGACCCACAAAGCTCCTGATCTCTGCCACGCTAGTCGGGGCTCTCCACTGTGTAACGGCCTCGACCTTCACTGGATCTACGGAAATCCCGTCACCTGACACGATGTGTCCCAAGAAGGCGACACTGCTCAGCTAGAACTCGCACTTCGATAGCTTGGCATACAACTGATGATCCCTCAAAATGCCAAGTACCACTCTCAAGTGCTCTCGATACTGCTCCACATCTGGCGAGTAAATCAAAATATCGTCCACGAAGACGATCACGAACCGGTCGAGGTACTGACTGAACGTCCTGTTCATCAAATCCATAAACGCTGCAGGCGCGTTTGTCAACCCAAACAGCATCACCAGAAACTCGTAATGCCCGTACCTCGTCCTGAAAACTGTCTTCTGCACATCTGCCTCTCTGATCCTCAGCTGATGATAACTGGATCGCAGATCAATCTTCGAGAACACCTACGCTGACTGCAACTGGTCAAACAGGTCCTCGATCCTGGGCAAGGGATACCGATTCCTCACGGTAACCTTGTTCAGCATCCTGTAATCAATACACATCCGCAGTGATCCATCCTTCTTCTTCACGAAGAGTATCGGCGCTCCCCAAGGCGAGACACTGGGGTGGATAAACCCTGTATCCATCAGATCCTGCAACTGCCTCTTCAGCTCTGCCAGCTCCGCAGGTGCCATCCGATACGGCGCCTTCGACTGCGGCGTAGTCCCAGCTACCAAGTCGATCCCAAACTCAATCTCTCTATGAGGCGGCATCCCAGTGACATCATCTGCAAATACATCGGGGAACTCCCGCACAATCTCGATGTCCTCCAATCTCTCTGCCTCTGGATCTGGAACTACCAAAGTGGCCACGAAAGCTCTGCAACCCTGCTGCGACAACTTCTGTGCCCTCACTGCTGATACAATCACTCTGCCTCCTCTATCTTTCGCCCCCTGATCAACACATCAGGTAGACCCTTCCTCGGGATCAGAATCTTCTTCTCCCGGCACAAAACTCGCACATCGTACTGGGACAGCCAATCCATCCCCAGTATGACGTCGAAGTCCTCCATCGGCAACAAGATCAGGTCAACCGGAAACTCCTGATCTCCCGAAACAATCGTGGCGCTGGGGAGGAAGCTCCCCACAATGCCCACCAGACCCAAGGGTGTGCTGACTTCCAACGTGGCAGTCAACATCGCAGGGGTACGGCCAAACACGCTCGCAAATCGCTCCGAGATAAACGAGTGTGTGGCCCCACAGTCAAACAACACTCTCGCACTCAACCCAGCAACAAAAAGCGTACCTTCCACCACCGTGCTGGCGTCTCTCGGCTCATCCGCCAGGATGGTAAAGACCCGTCCAGTCCTCTAACCCTGCTGTCGCTGCGGCGCAAAAGGTTGGTGACCTCCGCCTCTGCCACCTGCCGGCTGTCCCGACTGCCTGCTGGACCCACCTGGCCCACTCGGACAATCTCTCACAAAATGGCCTGGCTTGCCACACCCGTGGCACACTGCGCGACCCCAACACTCACCACAGTGAACTCTGCCACAACCTCTGCACGCCTGGCTGGCGTGACCCACCTCTTCCAATCCGGGGCCTCTTGCCCGGATTCCCTGCTAGTGGAGCACCCGGACGTCCACTGACCTTCCCCGGTGCTCTCCTGGCCTCAGCATAATTCTGCTGGTAATCCTGATCAATGAGCGTCGCGAATCTCACCGCATCTGCCAGCGTCTGCGGCATACTGTATGTCACCTGAGTACGGAGGTGCTTCCTCAGCCCCCGTATGAACTTCCTCGCCCTATAGACGTCGGTCTTACATTACGTCCGACGTCTATAGGCCGACGTTTATACCCTATAGACGTCGGCTTCACAAGGTACTAAAACACCGACATCTAAAGGTCGACGTCTATACACTATATACGTCGGTTAAATGTGTTATTCCCACACCCGACGTCTATAATGTCGCATAGACATCGTCTTCCATTCCAACCGACGTCTATTCTTTCCTCTCCACACTAGACGTCGGTGGTTGTAACGACCGACGTCTATTGGGCAACGAGTAAAGCCAATTCTGCACTAGTGACGGTCTCAACTCGATCACTCTCCTAGTGCGTCCGAAATCCTAGGGCCAATGTCTACTTGCTTTTAGAATTAAGACTTTGATTAAGAGTGATTTCTGGGGCAAAGTAAAGGGTGATGAAAGCCCCCACCTTATCTTGTATGGGACAACCCCTCCTTAGTAGCATTTTGAGTCTTAATCTAGCAATGAACTCTCCAAACAAACGCTCACCTCACTCTTGTCTCGATGCACCTTACTAACTAATGCATGCTTTAACCATGCATGAATGAGAGAATGGGTTCGCGTACCTCACGCCAGCAATCAACAACAATACTGTCAAGAAAAAAAAGACAAATGCGTGCAAGGTCTACAAATGATGCATGACCTAGATGACAATCAATCTAATTTTTGTTTGAGTTTTAAGGTCCAAGTTGATTAAAGGGACTTGATTGTTAATCTGGGAGCAAACTATAAGTTAAAACATGCAAATTTGAACTCCCAGACAACTAAATTGAATAAACAAACAACTTCGACGAAATTTGGAGCAAACAAAACTTACCAGTAGCCTCCCCTTGATCTTCAGAATCCCTGAAGCAAACCAAAACTAAAAATAAAAAACCTCTCGAATCGTCCAAACCAAAGTCTAGACAGAACACCTCCCTGGCAACGACGCCAAAAACTTGATAGAACGTTTTAAAATAACCGCAAGTGCACGACCACGTTGAAGCGGTGGCAAATAGGGGTCGATCCACAGGGGGGGGGTCGACTTTAGTTTGTTCGAAGGTGAGTGGGAAAGAAAGGAGAGAAAGGAGTTATGATCTAAACTACACTACAATGCAAAATATTGGAAATACGCAATAAAACTAAACCCCATAGGGGGTAGAGAAAGAATGTGAATACAAAGATATGTGTATGTTTGTGTTCAATTATGCTCATCACAACATGTAGTGCATGAAAATCATAAAACGAAACCCAACTTTGCCTCCACATGAAAAAAGATGACACAATATCATTAAAACATACAAGACGATGATTGGAATGACGCTAAATGAACTCAGGTATAAAGACCAAACCTCACTATGCCTCCACATGAAATAAGATTTTGACAATCATTAAAACATACAAGACATCAACTAAGGTAGGGGCAACAAGAGTACATGCATCTACAAGTCATGTTTCCTTTATTAATTCCATCCATATCCTCACCTCATTATTCCCCATAAAATAGGTCCACTAGTGTAAGCATATGCTAAGCTTCATTCAAGAGCATTAGCATATCAAAGACAAGAGTGAAATCCCATTAGATAGTTATGGAAATCATGTAAGGCTCAAAGGATTAACCTAACACACATGTAATACATCACATATTTCTGCACCCCCCAAATGGGGATGGAACTACTTACTAATCATTACACTACAACCTACATTAACAAAATGAAACATTCTACTGAAAGAAAATTAAACTAAGCAAGCAAGAAATATTAAAGAAGCGAAATGAAAGGAGATTAAACTAAAGAAACATACAAGCATGAAAATAAAGACAATATAAAACTAACAAAACTATGAAGAATTATTTTATTTACATGACTCACATTACAAGTGACATTCTTCTCCACCTTGAGTTTTTGCTTCAAAGCTTCTACTCCAAGTAGAGAGAATGCCACCAAGAAATGAGTGAAAACAAAAGGAGAGGAAAAGCTCTATAAGGCATGGAAAAAGGTAATCCGGGAAAATCCCCCGGTACGCGTCTAAAACGCACCACAAATGGACTAAATACAACCTAATTCAACACCCGACCGAATCACGTGTAATTTGGGACAAAATGGACCTCCAATTGTCGGTCTGGGACAACCAATTGGCAGTCTGAATGGGCTTGATTGGGTCAGGTTTTGGGTGGCTTGATTGTGGCTTGATTTCTTGGTGTTTGATGAACTCGATTTGGTTGTTGATGGTTGGGCCCGGATTTAATTGCCAAAATACTCCTCATTAAGGTGTGGAGCTTCTTGATTTGCTCATTGATCCTTTTGGTTTTACATCCGGGTCCTTTTCTCTTTCATCTCAGTCCATAAGTCTTGCAACTTAGACATTTTCCTTGCTTTTGAGTCCTTTTATGAATCTTCTCCTCAACCATATTTATTCCTGAAACTCAAACACAAAACTCGTTATGTAACATTATTTAGACTCAAAACAATGGATATAAGACATGAATGTATGCATGATATGATGTCAATCAATCACAATCATTAAAACATACAAGACATTAATTTAGATAAAGCCAACATGAGCACATGCATGCACATACCTTGTTCTAACCTTATCCATCCTTATCCTAACCTCATCATCTTCCACTCCATCCTTATCCTAACCTCATCATTCCTCATATAATAGGCCCACTAATCTAAGCATGTGCTAAGCTTCAATCAAGAGCACTAGCACATCAAAGATAAGAGTGAAATTCTATTAGATTGTTATGGAAATCATGTAAAGCTCAAAGGGTTAAGATTAACACACACTAATCTGTTACATGATCAAATCACCGCCTTCTCCATCCCCCCAATGGTGATGGACTACTCTCTACTCGTATCTACACTAAAGAAAGCATGAAAAGAACATAAACCCAAGAATGAAATGTAGAAGACTAGATTAAACAAACAACATAAAAGAAATTGCATCAAAGGAAAACATCAACATAAGAGACAAGAACTAAACTAGATTAAGAAAATAAAAGACAAAGTTTGCTCCTCTCCAACCCCCTTATTACACTACTAAAACTAGAAACTAAAACCTATTCTAATGGGGGAAGGAGAAAGAAGAGGGAGAGGAGGGATTACATGAAAGGAATGTGTTCTACAAGTTTACTTTTATATGTCAATTATTATGAATTGAATGTGAAAGCATTTTGTTCCTTGGTTATTGTAATCGTCTTTTGGAAGTGTTAAGGAAGAGGCTCTTGATCCTTAACCGTAGAGCTCTAAAAGATAATAGTTTACATAAATCAAAAGTTATTCACAATCATGGTAATTAACATGGAACATTAATTACCAAGATAAGATTGTCGTGTTGGTCATCAATTATTATAACTCTACAAATATTTGACGACACGAGTATCTAAAAGAGGAAAAAAATACTTTTATATATCGAATAGACCTAACAAATAAAATATTATGGAATTGTGTTATGTGTCATTAATGTTCTAATGTGTCTTAGATCCTAAGATATGAGACTTATATCTTTTCACATAAGGAGTGTTGAATTTGATTATTGTCAAAAGCTATCAATGAGTATAGTGATAAATGCAATAGTTGGTTGAACATGACTTATGCTGGAAAAGATAGCTAGTCAAAAGACTATCATTGTCCCTCATAATTGAGTGATGATATTGTGGGCCCTTGATAAAGAAAAACTATAATGTGCACATTGTGACTTGAGTTAAGTTACATAGTTATAATTAGCTTAAAGAGGTCAAGAAATGAAAATTGACACATGTGGTGAATCAATAAAATCAATATGTTACGAAAATTGACATAATTAGAATTATGAAAAAATTCATATACGATGTATATATTATGGGGTGTAATAATTTAACATTACATAGGATAATATATTATGTGATATATGAATTTGTTAAAAACCCCGAAGATCAATTTTTGTTGGATATAAATCCAAAATTTGGTAAAAGGCAAAAAAACGGTTAATACGATTTTGCCCGAATTAAAAAGGTATTAGTATTAATCATGTATTGGATTTATTCCAATTATGGTTAAATGTGGATGTGGATGATTATGTGTCAAATTTTGATTGATTTGAGGTTGAGAAAAACAAGAGTTCATGGGTTAATGGTTAGCCCATCATGTGGGTGTTGGGAAACCCTATAAATAGGTCTTCTCTCCTCCTTGTTTTCATTAATGTAAAAAAATTCTCTCCCTAACCACCCTATTAATTCATCTGAAAATTCCTTAATTATTTCAAGATTTTGGAGATTAAATTCTCAGAGAGCATAAATTGGTTATTAGCTAGATTCTAAGCTTAATTAGAAATTGATTGGCCAGCTCCTTTCTCTTTAATCTTGTTTAGAGTTTGGTGAACACTTGGAGGCGAATCAGCGGGCGATTCGACGGCCAACGGAACTCCGTATCTTCAAAAAGGTTTTAGAGAACCTTTGGGTATGGTGCTCTCTTAATTGATTATTTTAATTTATGTAGGTTTGCATGATATTAGAATAAACACAAAACTATGTAAATAAAGTTTTTGAAAATATGTCGATCATGTATGCTTGTATTAATTTTTAAAAATATACAAATATTAGAGACACGAAATACTATAGTGGTATCAGAGCATTTAGTTCATATTTTCAATGATTATATTATAAAATTAATTTTAGTTTGTCATATCCAATCCAAACAATTCGAGTTTTATGTGTTTTTGAGTTTTCTGACAGTTTTGTTGATTGAATTCTAATTAATTCTTTTGATAGTTTTAAATATTTTGAAACACATCATGTGAATGTTAGAATTAAGATTTGGACTCATGTCTAAAATATAAAAAAATTGTTTTTAATTAAATGATTATTTTATACGAAATCGACAAAACGAAAAACACATGTTTATCTTTCCTTAAAATTTTATTTTTGGAAATTGGATAAAAAACGGTTCAAATATTTTGTATTTTGAACTATGGATGCGCAAAATCATTTTTATTGGATTGCAAATGATTTTGGAATTGTTTGATTTGGAGATGAAAGATAAACTAAATTGAGTAATTTATAGTATATGGACATGCGTTGCTCGAGTTCTCTTTTGCAGGGATATGTGAGTTTATATGTTCCGGAAAAGTCATGTGTGAATGAATGAATGTATATATTATTATTATTCAATCACTAGGGCTTATGTATATGTAAAAGCCAAATTTCTATTTCTATGTATATGGATGTATATGAGAGATTTTTACATTGGACTTGCACTAGACAATTTTCAAAATTGTGAGATGCATGTTTATATTTTTCAAATATCTACATCCATGGAGCAAGAGAAAGTTGTGGAGAAGACGCTGAGGAAACGCAAGAGTTAAGGACGTCGGAACATATAAACTCACACAGATATATGTATGAATGGATATATTTATTCTTGTGTGCTTGAAATGTATGAATGAATGTTAGAATGTGTATAGATATAAATATGCATGATCACCTAAATTCTAAAATCACATATAAATGTTAAAATTGTCGAACAAAAAATTAAGAGTATTTTTCTTTCTTATTTCATCAACAAGCAGCCATCGATCGAGAGATATTCTGCTCGCCCTTAGCGGGAGATAGCTTCCTCCATGTTTGGGAATTATTGGAGATATAAGGTTGTCTATTGTTGTGCCATAAATACATGTACAAGGTGCAATTCACCCTTAGTGGACACCGAGTGTATTTATTTGTGAATACAATGGATAAACGTATCTCGTATCAAATGAAATAAGTTTTCTTAACAAGACCCGGAGCCCTAGGTCGGTTTTGAGAAAAAGAGTGTTTCTTAGGAGGATTGGTCAAATTCCCTCTTAATTAAAACGACAAGAGTCATAAGAGTTTGAAAATGCAAATATTGCAATATTTCGAAATGATTATGATTAAAGAATGTTTTCTTACCTTGATTTTATAATATATCTGATATCCCTAAGCTAATTAATATTATAATTGATAGGATCTTGAATTACTGCATTTATGGACATGGTTATTTGCGGTATTGATTTTCAAACATAAAATTGATATGAAATCCCATGTATAAATTTATTTTTTAGAAGTGTCTAATATACAACTGATTGACATCATTTCATGCTCATATCTGTATCTTATATCCATTATCTTACATCTAAGCAATGCTACGTGATAAGTTTTATGTTTGAATTTCAGAAATAAAGAGGTTTGAAGAGAAGAGCCATGAAAGGACCCAAAAGTAGGAAAAAGGAATTAATTGTGAGACCTGGGGACTAAGATGCAAAGGAGAAGGATCTGAACGTAAGACAGAAGGACCTAAGAGCAAAACAGAAAACTCCACACCATCATGAGAAGTATTTTGACAATTCGATTCGGGTCGGAGCTCCAATAATCAAAGTAGATGCATCAAACACCAAGTAATAGATCAAGCAAAGCCCACAACAAAACTCAACCGGATCTAGAGCTTATAGACCGCCAATTGGCGGTCTGTAACTGCTAATTGGCGGTCCAAATATCTCTGGATCCGCTTAACTTTTGGGAGCACGTGTATTAGTGTATGCTTAGTCTATTTTTGGTATTTGTTTAGTCCCACATCGGGGATTGGCCCAGATTAACTTTTTCCATGCCTATAAATAGAACTCTTCACCTTCCATTGTAATCACCCATTGCTTGGTGGCATTCTCTCTACTAAGGAGTGAGCCTCGAAGTAAAAACTCAAGGTGGAGAAGAATACTACCTTCAATGTGAGTCATTGTTAATAAAATAATTCTTCTAGTTTCTTTTAATCTTGTCTTTTAATTTGTGCATGCTTGTTTAGTCTTTCCTTTCCTTTTAAGCTTCTTTAATATTTCTTGCTTTCTTAGGGTAATTTCATTTCAGTATTATGCTTCATTTTGTTAATATAGTTAGTGTAATGAGTAGTGAGTAGTTCCATCCCCACTTGGGGGGTGGAGAAATTTGTGATATGATCATGTGGTGTATTAAGTGTGTGTTATCTTAATCCCTTGAGCTTTATATGATTTCCATAACCATCTAATGGGTTTTCACTCTTATCTTTGATATGCTAATGCTCTTGAATGAAGCTTAGCTTATGCTTTGATTAGTGGACCTATTTTATGGGGAATGATAAGGTTAGGATATTGATGGAATTAATATTGGAAACACAATTTGTAGTGTATGTACTCTTGTTGCCTTTACCTTAGTTAATGTCTTGTATGTTTTAATGATGTAGTCTTATCTACATCCATGGTGCAAGAGGAAGTTGTTGAGAAGACGCTGAGGAAACGCAAGAGTTAAGGACGTGGGAACATATAAAGTCACACTGATATATATGTGATTGTGTGCTTGACATGTATGTGATTGTATGAATGAACGTTAGGATGTGTATAGATATAAATATGCATGATCACCTAAATTCTAAAATCACATATAAATGTTAAAATTGTCGAACCAAAAATTAAGATTATTTTTCTTTCTTATTTCATCAACTAGCAGCCATCGATTGAGGGATATTCTGCTCGTCCTTGGCGGGAGATAGCTTCCTCCATGTTTGGGAATTATTGGAGATATAAGGTTGTCTATTAATGTGCCATAAATAGATGTACAAGGTGTAATTCACTCTTAGTGGACACCGAGTGTATTTATTTGTGAATACAATGGATAAACGTATCTCGTATCAAATGAAATAAGTTTTCTTAACAAGACCCGGAGCCCTAGGTCGGTTTTGAGAAAAAAGAGTTTTTCTTAGGAGGATTGGTCAAATTCCCTCTTAATTAAAATGACAAGAGTCATGAGTTCGAAAATGCAAATATTGCAATATTTAGAAATGGTTATGATTAGAGAATGTTTTCTTACCTTGATTTTATAATATATCCGATATCCCTAAGCTAATTAATATTATAAATTGATAGGATCTTGAATTACAACATTTATGGACATGGTTATTTGCGGTATTTATTTTCAAACATAAAATTGATATGAAATCCCATGTATAAATTTATTTTTTAGAAATGTCTAATATACAACTGATTGACATCATTTCATGCTCATATTTGTATCTTATATCCATTATCTTACATCTAAGCAATGCTACGTGACGAGTTTTATGTTTGAATTTCAGAAATAAAGAGGTTTGAAGAGAAGAGCCACGAAAGGACCCAAAAGTAGGAAAAATGACTTAATTGTGAGACTTGGTGACTAAGATGCAAAGGAGAAGGATCTGAACGTAAGACAGAAGGACCTAAGAGCAAAACAGAAAACTCCACACCATCATGGGGAGTATTTTGACAATTGGATTCGGGTCGGAGCTCCAATAAACAAAGTAGATGCATCAAAGACCTAGTAATAGATCAAGAAAAGCCCACAACAAAACTCAACCGGATCTGGAGCTTATAGACTGCCAATTGGCGGTCTGGAACCGCTAACTGGCGGTCCAGATAGCTCTGGATCTGCTTAACTTTTCGGAGCACGTGTATTAGTGTATGCTTAGGCTATGTTTGCTATTTGTTTAGTCCCACATCGACGGATTCTCCCAGATTAGCTTTTTCTATGCCTATAAATAGAACTCTTCACCTTCCATTGTAATCACCCATTGCTTGGTGGCATTCTGTCTACTAAGGAGTGAGCATTGAAGCAAAAACTCAAGGTGGAGAGGAATGCTACCTTCACTGTGAGTCATTGTTAATAAAATAATTCTTCTAGTTTCTTTTAATCTTGTCTTTTAATTTGTGCATGCTTGTTTAGTCTTTCCTTTCCTTTTAAGCTTCTTTAATATTTTGTTGCTTTCTTAGGGTAATTTCATTTCAGTATTATGCTTCATTTTGGTAATATAGTTAGTGTAATGAGTAGTGAGTAGTTTCCATCCCCACTTGGGGGTGGAGAAATATGTGATATGATCATGTAGTGTATTAAGTGTGTTGTCTTAATCCCTTGAGCTTTATATGATTTCCATAACCATCTAATGAGTTTTCACTCTTATCTTTGCTATGCTAATGCTCTTGAATGAAGCTTAGCTTATGCTTTGATTAGTGGACCTATTTTATGGGGAATGATAAGGTTAGGATATGGATGGAATTAATATTGGAAACACAATTTGTAGTGTATGTACTCTTGTTGCCTTTACCTTAGTTACTGTCTTGTATGTTTTAATAATGTAGTCTTATCTTAATTCATGTGGAGGCATAGTAGGGTCTAGTCTATATACATAAGTTCATTTAGCTTCATTCCAATTATTGTCTTGTATGTTTTAATGATGTAGTCTTATCTTAATTCATGTGGAGGCAAAGTTGGATGTAGTTTTATGATTTCATGCACTACATGTTGTGAGGAGCTTAATTGAACACACACACACACATCTTTATATTCATATTATTTCTCTACCCCCTATGGGGTTTAGTTTTATTGCTTATCTTCATTTCCTTTTGCATCTTAGTGTAGTTTAGTGTAATCAATCTTTCTCTCCATTTTTTACCACTCGCCTTTGCACAAACCAAACGTCGACACACCTCCCAGTGGACGACCCGTATTTGCCACCGCTTCAACGCGGCCGTGCACTTGCAGTTAATATAAAACGAATCAATCAAGTTTTTGGCGCCGTTGCCGGGGCGGTGCTATGTCCAGACCTTGGTTTGGACGATTCGAGTGGTTTTTAATTTTTTGTTTTCAGGTTTTCTTAGTTTCAGGGATCCTAGAGCTCACGGGGAGGCTACTGGATGAGTTGGAGCACCCAAACTTCAATAAGGACCGCCAATCAGCGGTCTAAGACCGACAATTGGCGGCCTGGTAAGGGTTTCTGACTCTCAGTTTTGTTCTGGTAGTTGATTAGTTCAGTTTTGTTATCTGGGAGCCCTATTTTGCATGCTATGACCTCTAGTTTGCTCCCAGATCATTAATCACTCCCCCATTAATCAACTTGGCCTTAAAATCCAAAGCAAAAGATTAGACACTCTTATTTGTTTAGGTCACACATCATAAACTTGACTTAAGCATATAGTTGTCTTTTCTTTTAGCTTCATTTTCAGTTGTTGAGCGCTGACGTGAGGTACGCATTTCCTACACTCATTCATGCATCTTGTATGCCCATGCATTAGTTAGTAGGAATTGCATCAGGACAAGAGTGAGTTGAGCGTTTGATTGGAGCGATTGATTGCTAGATTTAGGATCAAAACGCTACTAAGGAGGGGTTGTCCCATAAAAGATAAGGTGGGGGATTTCATCACCCTTTCCTTGGCCCCAAAAATCATTCTTATTAAAGCCTTAACTAAAAGCAAGTAGACATTGGCCCTAGGATTTCAGACGCATTAGGAGAGTAATCTAGTTGAGACCGCCATGGCCTGATCGGCGTTGCCTACCTTGTCGATAGTAGGAGGTACTAGATCTCCGGATCTGGTATCACTTGCTGGGCATTGTGGTCTTCGTTGTAGGGAGGCGTGTCGAGGCTAGTGACCTTGAAGTTAGGCATCGTCTAGCCTAAGGACCCATTGCCTTACATTGTTTGAGCCGTGCTTGCTAGTTAGGCTTCTACCTGATCCCATTACCCACGCTAGCTCTAGGATTCTTCCCTTCTCCTCTGAGTCATCTTCTTCTCACCTTCTTCTCACCTTCTTCTACGTTATAGTCTCCTCCTCTTTACACTCTCTGGTAGCGTTTTAGGGTCGAGTTGAGCACTTTTTTTGCGAGTTTAGCCTCGTGGTGGTGAGAGTGGTCGACTCGAGAGTTTTATGTTGAGATGGATGGTTACATGGGCGACCATCCATATCATTGTTGGGACCAGGACAATTCTTCCTGGTATTCTGGACCCATGCAACCTGGGTTGGCTCAGACTAACACCTCGTATCGTTGGGACAATCTTAATTGTGTGAGTGAGCAATCTTCATATTGGGGTAGTATGAGAGAGACACCGACTGCTAGACCACCATCTAGTTATGTCGGATCATATGTTGGTCAAAATCGGGGAATGTCCTTATGTTGCCTCTGAGCCTGAGTATGAGCACACATTTTCCCAAAATGCTCATTATGACCATTACGCATCTGCGTACAACCCGAGAGGGATGGATTCGTGGGGAGACAATTCTTATTCAAATTCTTATACATCATTTTCACCCCAGTATCCTCCTCCCGAATACTCAGAATTCTACCAACACCCCACTTCAAATCATTGGACTCATTCTCAGCCCATCAACACCTAACCCCAAAGTTTCCCAAGCTCTGACTTGGACCTCATAGTTGACCGCATACCTGATTCCTTGAAACAAACTCTCCAAACGTTCATGGAAACCACTCAAAATTTATTGAAGTCCAACTTGAATTCCTTGCAAACTATGGAAATGCCAGTGAGTCAAATGACACAACAATTACGTGAACGTGAGGAGGGTAATTTTTCTTGTCAACATGAGGATTTATCTTCTGAAATCGAACCACCACCGCATCCACAAATGCAAAGCGCAATCTTTCAAAGTCAAACTCCTAGTCAGTCTGAGGGACTTGGGGTTTCAATTCACGATCACTTGGTGGAGGATTCGATTCCAATTGAGAATACTATGGACCAGCTTCTTTATGAGTCCGCACAGGACTGTGCCTTATCTTCTTGTCCCGTGGCCCTTGAGCCACATGATCTTCTTGTTGTACCTCCTAATGACTCACCTCTAGTGGAGCAAGAGCTCCCTAGTCCCCTCAATTTCAAACAACCTGATGAGAGTTTGCCTCTCACTATTGTTCCTGATCATCTTGGAAATGATGGAACATCAAACAACTACGTTGCTTATGAGGGTATTAGGAGTTCCTTGGAGGATACCTTGGGTATGAGACTCACTTTTTGTTCGCCTGGTGTGTCGGACATGCCTAACGAGATTCTTGACCTCGTTCCGACACACCAGCCTGTTGGTTGGAGAGTTTGGGTTGACGATCATAACTTCAGCAGCGCAAAGGGAGAAACTCTTCTTCTGTTGCCCCTCATTTCCCAAACTCTTGAGAGGTTCAAGCTCTTTCAGTTTGATCCTTTGAATGAGACGCATTTGCGTCCAATTCATGAACCTCTCATTTCATCTTGTGCTCTTTGTGAAAGGGGCCCACCCATGAGTATTCTGGCCCCGCGTGGTGTCATGTTCCCTTTCCAAGTGCATGGACCAACTTTTGAGGTTCTCATTTGATGTCTTTTGACAAATGAAGATGAGAACTTATGTTTGTACATAGTTATATATAAATAAATAAAAAAGAAAGAAAAAAGAAAAAAGAAAAAGAAAAAAAGAAACGAAGAAGTACAATAAAATACTCCTTCAGTGAGCATCGATTGTTGTGGGCTCCAACCTTTGCGTATTTGGGCCCCATTTCTTTCACGTATTTGTATCCCTTCTTTAACATCTCACATGTGTTGAGGGAATTCGGGTTTGTGTTCATCAACATAACCATGAACTTCCCTTTGTACTTCACGTTGGTGAGATCTTTCCTGTTTCATGCATAAATCCATGTAGTATCTTGCTCACATTCATTGAGGACAATGCATGAAGTAGGTGTGGGGGGGGGGGGTGTTTTACGTGTGCACATAGTCGAGTCTTTTATTTCGATTTTGTTTTCTTTTGTTTACATTATTAGGGTCATGTTAGTGTGCTGTATTTAATATCGATATATCTGCTTGCCATGATCCTTGGGTGACTTGTCTTCTTTTGCTTGCCTAGTGCCTTAAAATTTTCACATTTCTTTCAAAATCTTCATGTGTTTGCGAAAGAAAATGTTTTGTGGGTTTTGCGTGTGTTTAGCATGTGCAAAACCGTTGAGAGGCAAAGTAAAACGAAAGCTCCCAAAATTGTCTTGAACTTGATGCTTTAGGATATCGAGTACTGTGGCTTTAGGATCTATCTAGTCGTTAGGATGCACCCCAGTTTCCCTTGGGGGTGAGTAATCATAGGGTTTCACTGCTCAAACATTCAAAGAAGTCCACCCTGAACCTAATGAGTCAATAATTCGTGTCTGTTAACTTAAGGAAGTTTGTTGTTGTCAAGGACCCTTTAAATCTTGTTGTGAGACATTAAGTGTAGGGGTTTTGGTTCATGTGTAGATAAGAAATAAGTGAGTATGTGTTCTCTCTTCTCGTACGGCTCCTATCACTCTGGAAAGTAGATCTGAAGGGACTTTGTGCCTGGTGCTTTCGAGTCATCTGACTTGGGATGCGCCGACCGAACTCCCGTTACACGGGTGGTAGGGATTGCCCTATGTGGAGATTTGGGGAAAGGTGTACGTGATAGTGTAAGTCCTCATGGGCAATGATGCACGAAACCTGACCCTGGGAGAATGAAGCTCCAACTAAGAAAAAGAAAAGAAGAAAAAAAAGAAAAAAACAAGAAAAGAAACAAAAAGAAAAAAAATACAAATAAGAACCTTAATGGACTTTACACTTGTATCACTTGAGGATGTTGAGGTTGTCCATGTCTTTCACTTAATTACTTATTTAACTTGCACGAATGGTTCATTAGGCTAGGTGTGGACTGATTACCTATATAGAGTCGGCCCGTAGGATTACCGCGTCCAATGATCAACAAAATATTTCCAACGAGTCGAGAGTCTAGATTGAATAATGCATCTAGTTCGGATTTTGTGGGTATATCCACTGAAAACCCTCAGGAGACAACACTCCTCCTCCTTGGCAAACAAAATAATACTCCAAATCATAACCCTAATAATAATTATTATCAAAATATAAACTACAACTAATTAACACCTAATTATTTATCAAAATATAAACCCCTAATTATTAAAACAAATACCAAAACCAAAAAACCAAAACCAAAAAAAATTCAAAACAAAAAACCCCCCGGCCAACTAGGTTGGTCGATGACCGCAGATGGCCCGATCGTACGCGGTCGTCCGGGAACATCCACGGGGGATGAACCCATTAAGGATGGCCTAAGTAGATTGACACATTTAATTCCGTGAAGTAATTCGGTCCAACTTGATTAGGCATATATGACGACCCATGGTCAAATAAAAAGAATGCAAGACAAACACAGTTTCCACGAAGTGAATAGTCTTGCTGATCCTTTTTTTCCTTGTGGAATTGAAAGGCATGTAAGAAATAATTTATGTAACATATGATGCATGTAAAAATGAGTTAATACTGACCTAAAACATTATTTCTGTTAAGTCTCATGACATTGTATACTCTTTGAACCTCAAGTTGAAGCACTGGTTTTTACTCAACCAGTACATAGAATTAGGATTGGCGATTTGGGTCATGACACGATAATCCGATAAGAATTCGACACGAAAAATGCATGTTTGGGTTTAACATCAATGAGTTTGGGTCATGATTGAGTTGACACAATTGACTCGATAATTAAATGTGTTGGGTATGAGTTTAACACATGTAACTTGTGTGCAATCCGTTTATATATGTTTCAATGATATAAATGTATTTTTATTTACAATATTACATATAGTTTCAATTAAAATTAGCAAGAATCTTCGCACTTTCTATCGTTTTATGTTATAATATTTTAATTAGCAATCAACAACGAATTTCATAACAATTTACGGTAGCTTTCATAATGTCCTCCAAATCATATTGTAATTGTTGAAATTTTGTCGTAAGTGACGATGATATAGGTAAGTGTAATCCATACACAAACATGACCAATTTAAAAAACAAGTTAGAAAAGTTGGATCGGATTGACATAATTATAAATGGTTCGAGTTTGAATTTACTTTTTAAACCCGTATAATCAACGGGTTGAGTTTGGGTTTGTGCACCGGAGCGGGTTGTAAATGAGTTTGACACGAAACACGACAAGATAACATGTATTGTTACCCCTACATTCTATATAGAATGACACCATAACAACTCAAGCGAACCTAATCAAAATCAAATCCCAACCACGCCGGCCCGACTTTCTGGCGTCAAACAATATTTCCGGAAATTAGAATGAAAAAGGTGGGCAAAAATGTGTCGTGCTGTAGTCGTGACACTGGTTTGTCCGTGCCAAATAAAATTTATTACTACATAAAAATATACATGCACCAGCAATATCTACATTGTTCACAAGTGATACCCGTCAATTTATTCAAGAAGATCGACATGGAACTTTAACATGTCTAGTTTTCCTGTACAAGGGAGAAAAGGTATGATCCAACCTTTTCTATTGCTTCTCCGTCAAAGGGTTCATCTCCTAAATACAGGTGGAAGTAGGCCCTGCATAACAATTCACTCTCCAGAGTGCTGACAATCTCACCTTTCACTGCCAAAAAGAAATAGTGAAGGGGAGAAAAATAACGTATAAGTGGTGTACACGTCTAGCTTTTACCTCTTGTTTGGAGAGTCTGTCTAGGTATCCTGGTAATTTCAATCTCAGACCCAGTTGGAAGTTTGAAGCTGTCATTTACATCACCCATTACCCTGTTAATTTACACAACCATATGGAGATAGTTGCTTTAGTAGATGGAGTTTTCCAAAAAATAATTCAACGTTTGGTTCTTGGTATTCATGTTTCCAAATTCTGTATAGTTGCTTTAGTAGATGGAGTTGCTTTAGTATCCAAATTCTGTTGCTTGTCGACCTATAGAAAATTATCCATATAATCCTGGTTTCTTTATATGAAAGCAATATGAACATTTTATTCATTTTAAATATAAAATAAAACATTGTTTCCGTATGTTTAAATATAGAAAATATTACACTATTGTCCTAACTAAACAATTACACTAAGAATTTCGAAATAATCATATCTTAAATAACCCCCTAAATCAAAACAGTCGCTTCGGTTTTGTCTTTTTTTTACAACCTTTTAATTATGAAATGTTAGTATTGATAGCCCTTTTGGTTATTTGGTCTACAATTATATATATCTCGTACGACCAAGAAATTACCAGACTCAGGAACATGGTGGTCAACCTGAGGGCGTTGGATATCGATTACTATTGGCCAAATTAATAATAATTAATCCTCAAATGCATGTTTCGTTAGTAGACGATGGGGGGTGGTCTCAAATGCACGTGTGTCACTTTCGATTTAGGAGGTGCTGAGATCAGCATTTGATAAGACCTGAATACATGAAGAAGGTGGTTAGCTGCACCTTTTTAGAAGGAAACGTCTTACCTAACCAACTTTATTGCAACGACCAATAAATTCACAGTGCTCGTACGTGAATCATTTACCATCTATGTATTATAGTAGGGATAGGGATGTGTCCGTACTTCCGGCTGATACTCTACCGTTTTCTAGGGTATCAATTTAAGTTTAAACTCCTTGATTTACATCATGTCATACATATATTCGTGTCTTATATCTTTTATTTTGAACCTAGCAATGCTACGTAACGAGTTTTATGATTGAGTTTCAGGAATAAACAAGTTTCAGAAGAAGATACACAAAAAGAAGCTGAACGCAAGAAAAAAGACTAAATTGTGAGACTTATGGACTGATATGTAAGAGGAAAGGACCCGGATGTAAACCAAAAGGACAAATAAGAAAATCAAGAAATTCCACACCATCATTGTAACGCCCCCGATCTCGCGGGTACACACACTGGGAAAGACTACAAGTGTCGCGATCAAAGACCTCCGCGACGACCGAACGAGTTACAAAAGACAGACCAAACAATGACTCGACAATACGTAGAGAGATCATACATGGATAGACTAACATAAAACATAACTGAAAAGTGAGAGATTATCCATATACGGTAACAAGGTCAAATACATTACATCGAGTGCAAAAGGGAAATACATCATAAATAATGCGGAAACAAAAGACAAACATAAGAATCTGGTCGACGTGTCCCTCGTGTACAGAATCTTCAACTACTCGTCCAGTCTACCCTGTAGGAACTAAGTACCTACAACCACCGCATCAACATATGCGTGAGTTTTCTATAAAGAAAACCCAGTATGCCCCTGGCCCAATCGGAGTTATATGGAAGAATGCATGCAATCTATTTAAGACAAAAGCATCCAAAACAGAAACAGAAAGCACATAATGCAACAGAAGGCTACGACTCCATAAGTCATGCCGGTCGGGCACAACCGAATCATTCCTCAATAGGAACTAGAACACCAGCCTCGCTGGTTAAAGGCGGTCACTCGACAGTGACCCACCGCTCGGCACAAAGCGGTGCGCCGTATAAGTGTCCCAATTCGCGGCAAGTGACTTACATGGTGCCATCGCGAACTTGGGAATACCTACCCTGAGACATAATGGCAGCGCGCCTGCCCAGGACTTATCTTATGCCTGGCCTCCCAACGTGAATGTCTTATGCGAATGACCTCTCTAGCTAGAGGACCCACTCGTGGCCCGTCAGCCCAAAAACAGAATGTGCCCAGAATTATTAATCAGATTAAATGCGATGCAAGCTACTTAAGCATCTAAAATCTAATGCATCTATAGTGTATGGAATGAGCTCAAGGAAAGGTATCCGGATACCCTCCTAACAGCCCCCAAACAAATCAAATCAGAACATCCCAATCAGCAATCAAACGAAACTCACAACAGCAAGCAATCATAACCAGATCAGCAAATCAAGATAATAGCTAATCGAGTAATCTACGGGTCGTCATAAGGATGTTAAAAAGTCTGATATCCTAAGGGTCATACATAACCATATCATAACGCTTTACTTCAGTAACATATAGACATGAGAGACGCAATAGCATGATGCATTACAACTAGATATATCAAAATCATACTCCACAATAATCGATAGCATGCATCCTTAATTTCAGAGTTTATATGCGGTGATAACTGAAATCTCAGAGCACAACCAGAGTTGATATGGGTATGGATTACATGTATATCAGTAGGATAATCATGTTGGAACATGCATAAAATATCAGTAGACGATATAGATCTCTAAACTAGCATACATGCATGTAATGGGTTAATATGTGTCTTTAGAACATGACACGATCAACACATGATATGAAAGAGCCCGTTTACATTCATAAGTGCATGCATGACTACAACATCAGGAATACACACACATCAGATCATATAACCACATTATATCTGCTACTGAGACACAACAAGTCATATAGAGCAAAACACATTCAACACATAAAACACGATAACTAACAAAAGACAAGCTAACAAGTTCAATCGACTCACAACCATATGCATGAGCCCTTGACCACTCCAACCCACGTGCTTAGAGTATCCCTCTCAGGCCGTCTATGGTGGGGAGGGTCAGTAGAGAACCATCCAAGCAGCTCAGCCCAACAACCGAGCAAGCTGATGCACATGGTGCACTAACCGCATGGCTAGCCCATTCAAGCGCACGCTACTCAGACCGAGCTAGCCCATGAAGATCCCCCTAACCCTTATCATCCCTAGGTTTGTTCCACACCTTTTCCTGACCTTTTCCACCATCTAGAAGAGCTGGACCAGCCAGCCGATCCAAACAAAGAGTCAAAAAGGGTTGAAGACAAATCCTAGTCGGATCTTGTGTGCACCAGCCACACCCAACCAGATCCGTTCCCACCCCAAAACTCAGCCCAGAAGAAACCTCATCACTCCTGGTCGGACCTCACCGGAGCATACCGGAACCCCGGTCCCTCTGGCTGCCCCACAGCCAGCCCTAGCTAGCGTATGCTCCATGCGCACGCTAGAAGGGAACTCGGGTGATGGTGCAACCGATTGCACCAATCACCAACATGGTGCTGGCTGGCTCTCCAGCCAACACCCCCTCCCATACAACTCTTCAAGGGTCAGGAGCATACCTGATCAGCAAGGAAGATTGCTTGAACTTAGCCGGAGATTCTGCCCACCAGTCTTCTAGTCGCACCAAAAGTTGCACTAGATGTTGCTTCTAGCCTCATCGGATTTGAAATTCATCGGAGCACCACTTGAGAGGCTTGACCACGTGGATGAGGAGTGGAAGAGGTGGAGGAGACGTGAGGAAGAGGAATGGTTGTGCAAGGGTCAGCTGGAGGGAGGCCTTTTGTTTGCTACAACTCTCCAACTTCCATACTCTTCATGGTTATTTAAACCCCCCTCAAGCATGCCATAAATGGCACCAAGCGAAGGCATCCAAAAGGCACGAAATTATGTATATCCAAACCCCAAGTGCAACCCTTCCAATTCCACATCACCCCAACATGGGCTCAGCCCAAACTCGCACCATAGGCTCACTCGGACCCAAATTGAGTCGTTCGAGTCAAACTACCGCACACTAGCCAGATGTGTCGCACCCGATCGACCAACGAGAAATACGATTAAATCTACGTAAACAACCATGCCATAACACAAATTGACATTCTAAGAACTAACTTATGCATAACCGAGGAGAGTGGACTTATTAATATTATAGCAGGAGAGCGGTTCTTACAATCATGAGGAGTACGTTAGCAATTGGTTTCGGGTTTGGACTTCCACAACCGCTTAGGGTGCACTCCATGTGAAGAAATGGAGCAACTATTATGTCATCTGAAAATGGGTCGGATCTGAGCCATCCAGACCACCAATTGGCGGTGGCGTTTGCTCCGGATCCAACTCATCTTCTGTAGGAGGTGTATTAGGTTGTCTTAGTCTATATTTGGTATGTTCCATTAGTCCCACACTGGGAGATTGTTCCCAGTTACCATTTTCCATGACTATAAATAGAACTCTTCTTTTGAAATTACTTATTGTTTGGTGGTCATTCTCTCTACTGATATTTTACCACTAAGGGGTTTTCCTTACTGAATTCCATCTTTCTTTGTTAGTTGTTTAGTTTAGTTTTAGTTAGTCTTGTGCTTTCATCTTTCTCATTTGTTAGTTGCTATGTTAGTGTAGCCTAGTTAGTGTAATCAAAAACTCTTCTCCCCTTATTTTCACTTGATTTCTGAAGAATCAAAGTCGACACACCACATTGTGGATTCGACCCGCACTTGTCACCGCTTCATTGTGGTCGTACACTTGCGGTTCAAACTTAATATCATTCAAGTTTTTGGCATAGTTGTTGGGGAGGAGTTCAGTCCAGACTCTGGTTTGGACGATTCGAGTGGATTTCATTTTGTTTTATAGTTTTTCTTTGTGAGAGGACATCTCAAGACTCAGTGGAGACGCCTGGATAATTGGAGGAAGAAAAAACCAGAACGACCACCAATCAGCGGTCAGGTGAGCTTCATTTGCTTCCTAATTTCTTTGGTCTCTTTTTACTTTGGATATAGTGTTTTGGGAGCTCAATTTGGCATGCTATGACATGTAGTTTTCTCCCTGATCAATCATAAACAATCCACATTTTAATCAACATGGCCATTAAAACCCAAAGGAAAAGATTAGGCATTATTGCTTGTTTAGGTCATGCATCATGTATTCAACTTAAGCATCTAGCTTGTCTTTTATTTTAGCTTTACTTTCAGTTGTTGAGCGTTGGCGTGAAGTACACATTTCCTACTCTCATTCATGCATTTTGTATGACTATGCATTAGTCATAAAACTTGAAAGGGTCATTAAACGACATTCCTACCAAGAAAATGACATTTATGACTTTTAAAACACGACGCTGACTTTTAAACCTTGAGTTTATCCATTATACCTCAAGTTTCCCCTTTAAAGCATAAGTTTGCCCTTTAAACTAGAATTTCGGAGGCCGATATGTGTTCAGTTGTCCGTGTAGCACATTTCGATGACCGATTACATGCAAGGTTTAAATTACTTTTAGTTTCTAACCTAAAACGTTGATAGGGAAAAAGAAAAGTGTGTACGGATTCCAAATTTCCAAGGAGTGCACTAAAATCTCGTTCTTTAAAAGATACTTATATCCTTTAAAGGACACTAAGGTCCTTCCTCAAGGAAAAGTGGACATGGTTTCCAACTTACCATGAGTGCACAAACAACAACCCCTCCTAATCCATATTTCTGAATTTTTTTCATTCACTAAAAAATCCATATTATTCTTTAACTTCGTGATGTATAATCTTGTCTTGTCTTATATAAATAATATGAATGTCATTAGCGCTTATGCCCCACAAGTAGGTTTGAGCGAAATAGTGAAGAAACAATTTTGGGAGGACCTTGACATTATGGTGAGAGGGATTCCTAGTAGTGAGAAACTTTGTGTTGGAGGAGATTTTAACGGTCATGTTGGTAAAGATAGCGAAGGGTTCGAACGTATCCATGGAGGGTTTGGGTTTGGTGTCAGGAATAAAGAAGGAGAAGATTTTCTGAGTTTTGCTATAGCATATGACCTCATCGTAGCAAATACTTTCTTTAGGAAAAGAGAATCTCATTTAGTCACATTTTGTAGTGGTCAACATCGAAGTCAAATTGATTTTGTGCTTACTCGAAAAGATGATCGAGGAACTTGTATAGATTGTAAGGTAATACCTGGAGAGTGTGTGGTGACTCAACATAAGTTGGTAGTAGCGAACTTTCGCTTTCGTATTGGTGTAGTACGGAATAAGTGTAATGAAGATGTGAAGATTAAGTGGTGGAATCTTAAAGGAGAAAAATGTATGAGATTTAAGGATAGACTTATGGTAGAGGGACCTTGGGATGTTGTAGGAGACGCTAATAGTATGTGGGATAGTATCTAATCTTACATTCGTCGAGTGGCTATAGAAGTTTGTGGGGAGAGTAGAGGAGGTAGACTAGATTCGAGAGACACGTGGTGCTGTAATGATGATGTACAACAAGCAATTAAAACTAAGAAAGAATGTTATAAGATGTGGTTTAAAGATAAAAATGAAACTAACTTAGAAGAGTATAAGTTGGCTAATAAAAAATCTAAGAAAGCAGTAAGAGAGGCGAGAAGGGTTGTTTACGAGAATTTATACCAAAAGTTGGGATCAAAGGAGGGAGAGGTTGGAGTATATAAGTTGGCTAAAATAAGAGAGAAGAAAACTAGAGATCTTAATCAAGTTAAATGCATTAAAGATGATAATAATAACCTCTTAGTTAATGCGGAGGATATCAAGGAAAGGTGGAGAGAATATTTTGATAAGTTGTTTAACGGAGAAAAGGATAACGACACTTTTGAAGTGGATGATACAATTGAGGAATCTAATAGACGATTTGTACGGAGGATAAGAGAAGTTGAGGTTAAGGAAACCTTAAAAAGGATGAAAGTTGGTAAGGCTTTAGGACCAGACGAGATCCCGATTGAGGTGTTGAAATGTCTGAGGGATAAAGCAGTAACGTGGTAAACTAAATTGTTTAGTAGTATCTTTGAGAAAAATAAAATACCCAATGAGTGGAGAAGAAGTATTTTAGTGCAAATTTACAAGAATAAATGGGATATTCAAAGTTGCACTAACTATAGAGGTATCAAACTCATGTTTCATACTATGAAATTGTGAGAAAGAGTAATTGAGCACCGTCTAAGGAAAGAGACATGTGTTAGAGATAATCAGTTTGGTTTCATGCCTGGAAGGTCAACGATAGATGTCATATTTTGTTATTAGACAACTTGTGGAGAGGTATAGAGAACAAAAGAAAGATCTACATATGGTTTTTATTGATTTAGAAAAGGCATATGATAGAGTTCCAAGAAATGTTATGTGGTGGGCCCTTGAGAAAAAGAAAGAATCAACAAAATAAGTGAATTTAATTAAAGATATGTATGAAGGAGTTGAAACTAGCATTAGAATTTGTGAGGGTGTGACTAAAGCTTTTCCGATTAAGATTGGACGTCATCAGGGTTCAGCTTTAAGTCCATATCTATTTGCTTTAGTAATGGACGAGGTGACAAAAGACTTACAATGTGAGGTTCCATGGTGTATGCTTTTTACGGATGATGTAGTATTAATTGACGAGAGTAGGGTAGGTGTGGAGAGAAAACTAGAGTTGTGGAGAATTACTTTAGAAACAAATGGTTTTAAACTAAATAGATCTAAAACTGAATATATGAAATATTGTTTCAGTACCGTTAATACCGAGGAAGAGGAGATTATATTAGATGGGCAAGTTGTGCGTAGAAAAGATTTTTTTATATATGTTGGATCAATACTTCAAAATGATGGGGAGATCGATGAAGATGTTAACCATAGGATTAGAGCAGATGGATGAAATGGCGACAAGCCTCAGGTGTCTTATGTGACAAGAAAATTCCACTTAAGTTAAAAGGAAAGTATTATAGAACCGCAATAAGACCTGCAATGTTATATGGTGTGGAATGTTGGGCCACTAAAGACAACATATACAAAAGATGAGTGTATCTGAAATGAGGATGTTGAGGTGGATGTGTGACCATACGCGAATGGATCGGATTAGAAATGAAGACATTCGTGAGAGAGTTGGAGTTGCTCCAATGGAAGGGAAAGTTATCCAACACAGACTGAGATGGTATGGACATGTACAAAGAAGACCTATGGAGGCACCTATAAGAAGAGGGGTATTGAATCGGATCGAAGACATAAAAAGAGGTAGAGGCAGACCACGATTGACTTGGGAGGAAGCGGTCAAAAGAGATTTAAAAGATTGGAATGTTCCTCGAGAATTTGCATTGGATACAAATGCGTGGAAGAAGGCGATTCACGTGCCTGAACCGTGACTCCTTAGAGTTTCATTTCTAGCCTACCCTAACTAGTTTAGGATAAAAGGCTTTGTTGTTGTTGTTGGAACCCTAATCCGATTTAGGGTTAATCTTGGATTAGAGAGGGTGTTTTGCATGGGGAAGGGTCATGAACAGGAGTTTGCTTGGGGAAGAGGAGGGGCTTGCATTGTTGTCGTGGTGGAGGGTGATGGGTTGAGTGCGTAGGGCACTGTAGCGGGGAGAGTTGTGTTGGGTTTATAATGTTTTCTCTCTCTCTTTCTCTCTCTCTCATTTCATTCCCTTCTACCCTCATTCATTCCTCTCCTTCTTGCGACCAAAGGGTGCTCGGGAGTTTCCAGTGGCGTGAGGCGTGCGGAGGACGTGCGCGAGGCGATCACCGGAGGCGACGGGCGCGACCGGTTGCGTTGTCTTCTTTGAGGTATGCTGCTCTCTAGTGTGATTTTGTTGTTGCTAACCCTCGTGGGAGGTTGTGTTGGTCGGACGGGGAGGTCGGAGACCTCTTCGGCATTGTTTCTTCGTAAAACCTCGGCTGACGTGAGGTTGAAGGTGACCAACGGTCGACCGGTCCCTCCGGGCGGTCGACGGAATATTGTGTTTTTACCTGACTTTAACCTTCACCGGTCGAACGATGCCTTGTGGCGGTCGACCGGTTCCTTGGGTCGTTCGAGCGGAACTTACGTGTACTGATTTTCTATGCATGTTTGTTCGACCGTTGTTTGTTTGCGTTCGACCGATTATATGACGTAGAATAATAGGTTGACCCTGTCTGTTTTCGGTCGACCGAGACCCCTGAGTCGGGCGACCGATAGATTTGATTTAATGTTGACCAGACTCCAGATTTTGACCTAGTTCGGTCGACCGGTTTTGGACCTTTGTTCGACCGTTGGGGATTGTGTTTTGAGTGCAGCCGTAGACCGTGTTAGGCGTACGGTAGACCGATTCCTTTCTGGAACCGGTCGACTGAATCACCTCTTCCATTCGACCGTTTGGGCCCAGGACAGAATTCCTGGTTCCCTTTTTGAATGCCAACTTTGTCCACAGACACCCGTGTCCTCGCCTTGTGCGTGAGCCGGGAGGTGATGGTGGGCGCGTTTTGCGTGCCTGCCCAGGGACCGCCGTGTGGAAAGGTGTGGGTGTTCGGGACGCGTCACCTCCAGGTATGGACCGTGACTAAGATGATGGATTGATTGGTCTCATTGTAGTATAACACGCCTGAGGGATCGCGGATCCCAATGTTTAATGTTTGTGCGGGCACGCAACTGGCGTCGGGTGAGGTGACTACCGGCCTACGGGCAACGGAGGTCGCTGCCCTGCTTTTATAGCGGGGCGGTTGGTGTTTGTGGCTCGTGGAGCCTGATGACCTGGCAGACTTCGATCTGGACCGTCCGATGCTGTGCCGGACGTTTGTGATGGACCACCGATGCTGTGCCGGTGATGCCGCCAAGGTTGTGCCGGCGATGATGATTGTTGGGCCGAGGCTGTTCCGGCTATGTTGATTCCTCGACTGGGCACCTATCGAGATGATGTTGTTATACCTTCTGGGCGACGACCCTGTTGGTCCCCGTGGCTCCGACCACAGAGATTTGCAGATCTGTATTCTATCGGCCCGCAGGCGTGACAGAGGTCCCTGCCGAACCCTTGTGTAGTGTAGCTGCGTGTGGGGGGTGCGATGTCGTGTGCTGTAAGACTGCATGTGCTTGCAGTAGGTCTCCTCGGGAGACCCGATGTTGACTGTCGAACCGATGTCCTATTTTACCCTTCGGGGGAACTGTTCTCCTTTCTGTTGATGCCATGACATACTACTAGTATGATAGGTTCATTATGTAATGCACGCATATAGGTGAGTTGGCATACGGGATTTCCTTCTGGAAACTCAAGCATTGTTGTTATATATTTTCAGGACTACAGTAGGTCCAGTCGGGTGGTGATCGGCGGGCACGCGCATTTTGGAGTCAGATCCTCTACTCGGACCACTGAGGTCAACATGATCACGTTTTATCTTCGTTTGTTGTTCTGTTGTAATTATGTATCATTTTGACAAAGTGTGATGTAATTTGGTGCACCACTATTGGTTTTATGAGGAGAAACAGTCCCGTCTTAGATTATTGAGTTCCATTGTCTTGATTATGAATTTTTAAATTTCCGCTGTTTCGGGATGTTACAATTTGGTATCAGAGCGGTCGATTCCTATGCGGTTCCCAATGAAATCACCCTTGTAGTAATAGGACTCATGCATTTTATATTTTTGGCATGCATTCATGGCTGAAGTTTGTGATTGTTTCTTCTGTCAGATGGCACCAAGGCGCGTGAGGATTTCTCCACGCGATCACGGTTCTAGTGACGCTACTGAGGGCGCTCAGTGGGACAGGTTGGGCGAGTTTTTGGAGCATCAGGCAGCTCAGAGTGCGCAGGGCAGGGTGGGAGCTGAGCACGATCGTTTCATGCATCAGCACCCACCGACTTTTGATGGCAGGAGGGCCCCAGAGGTTGCGTAGGACTGGGTCTTCAGGATGGAGAAGATCTTCCGCGTGATTGGAGTAGCACCAGAGAGGATGGTGGAGCTGGCCACCTATGTGTTCGATGGCAAGGCCGCCAACTGGTGGAGGTCCACATCCACGGTGTTGTTTGATGACCGTGTGGATGTCAGCCGGGAGGAGTTCTTAGAGGTGTTCCATGAGCAGTACTTTCCCCAGCACGTCAGGGATATGTAGCGGGAGGAGTTCATGTCGCTTGAGCAGAAGGAGATGACTCTAGCGAGCTACATCAGCAGGTTCAACGCATTGGAGCGTTACTGCCCATAGATTTGTGTGACCCCAGAGCAGCGGGTGAGGAAGTTCGTGAAGGGACTGAGGCAGCCGCTCCGATCTCGGGTGATCAACAGCATGCCGCGGACCCTTGCAGATGCGGTGAAGCATGCTACGATCATAGAGCAGGACCAGAGGGAGTGTCTTCAGGAGGCGAGGAAGGCACAAGTGAGCACCGGTAGCCGTGTAGCCGGTCGTGGAGCCGGAAACCCGGGCAAGAGGCCCAGGTTTGATGGAGGAGGAGCACGTCAGTCAGGAGCGTGCACTTACTGCGGGAGGTTTCATCCAGGACAGGAGTGTCCTCGTCCGACTGGAGCGTGTATGGGTTACGGTCAGATGGGACATTTCGTCCGTGATTGTCCTCAGAGGCAGGGTGAGCCGAGCAGGAGGCCAGGACCACCAGCAGTAGGTAGAGGCGGAGGCAGTCGATCCGTGGTGTCACCGGGTCAGGGAAGGAAGACCGGGCGAGTCTTCACTATTCAGGCTGAGGAGGCGAGGGACTCCAACACCGTCGCGGAAGGTACACTTTCTGTTTCTCGCTTGGTTGGGCGTGTGTTATTTGATTGCGGCGCCACTCACTCCTTCATTTCGGAGAAGTTTGATGGCGAGTTGGGTCGGACCCCTGTGCTGCTTACTGATGATTTGGAGGTCAGCACGCCCATGGGTGAGGTGGGCACTTTGGGGAGCTTTTTCCCTGGCACCACAATTGCTTTGGGAGACCATGATGTTCGGGCTGATCTGGTCTTGTTACTGATGGAGGACTTCGACGTCATATTGGGGATAGACTGGTTGTCACAGTACGACGTGCGGTTCTTTTGCCGTGTGAAGAAGATCCTGATTCCGATGGAGGGCTTGCCAGATATTTTGATCAGAAGTGCGAGGAGCAGAGGGGGTCGTCTGATTGTGTCTGCGGTTAAGGCATAGAGACTGATACAGCATGGATGCAGAGCGTTCGTGGCCACGCTGGTAGTTCCTGATCCTGAGACGAGGAGGCTGGACGATATAGAGGTAGTGCAGGAGTTTTCAGATGTGTTTCCAGCAGAGATTCCAGCATTACCACCGCACCGAGAGATCGAGTTCAGCATCGAGTTGGTTGCGGGTACGATACCTCAGACGAAGGCACCCTATCGTATGGCACCTGCTGAGTTGACAGAGCTGAAGAAGCAGTTGTAGGAGTTGATGGAGTCCGATTTCATTAGACCGAGTGTTTCTCCATGGGGAGCGCCTGTGCTCTTCGTGAAGAAGAAGGATGGGTCGTTGCAGATGTGCATCGACTACAGGATGCTGAATAAGGTTACCGTTCGGAACTGGTACCCTTTGCCCAGGATTGATGACTTGTTTGATCAGTTGCAGACGGCTAGAGTGTTCTCGAAGATCGATTTGCGTTCGGGTTATCACCAGTTACGGATCAGGGAGGTAGATGTTCAGAAGACAGCCTTCAGGACGCGGTACGGGCACTACGAGTTCTTGGTGATGCCATTTAGACTGACGAATGCACCTGCAACATTCATGGATTTGATTAATAGGACATTCCAGCCGTACCTCGACAGGTTTGTCGTGGTGTTCATGGATGACATCTTGGTATACTCGCCGGACAGGGAGCAGCATCGAGAGCACCTGAGGATTGTGCTTGGCATCCTGAGCGATCAGCAACTTTATGCCAAGTACACGAAGTGTGAGTTTTAGTTGGATCAGGTGGCTTTTCTGGGACATATTGTGTCAGCTGATAGGATTTCGGTGGATCCGGCGAAGGTCGAGGCTGTGACTCAGTGGAGAGCCCCGACGAACGTGACAGAGATCAGGAGTTTCGTAGGACTGGCAGTGTATTACAGGCGGTTCATTCAGGATTTCTCCAGACTTGCATCGCCGCTGACAGCGTTCACGCAGAAGGGCATCAAGTTTGTTTGGTCCCAGAAGTGCGATGACAACTTTCAGGAGCTGAAGAGGCGATTGACGACATCACCTATTCTGACTCTACCGAGTGGCAGTGGAGGTTATGTGATATACAGCGATGCGTCAGGGATTGGCTTGGGCTGTGTTCTGATGCAGCACGGGAAGGTAGTGGCGTACGCTTCGAGGCAGCTGAAGGTGCACGAGAAGAACTACCCTACTCATGATCTGGAGTTCGCAGCGGTAGTTCACGAGTTGAAGACCTGGCAGCACTATCTGTATGACGAGCAATTCTAGGTCTTCACCGATCATCAGAGTCTGAAGTATTTGTTTTCGCAGAAGGAGCTGAATATGAGCCAGCACAGATGGCTTGAGTTCATTAAGGACTATGACTTCACCATTTCCTATCATCCGGGGAAGGCAAATTCGGTTGCAGATGCGCTGAGCAGGAAGGTGGAGGTTTCAGTTGCGAGTCTGTCCATCCAGGAGTGGAGGCTAGTCGAGGCAGTGTCAGAGTGGAGACCATTCACAGAGGGTTCAGAGGGAGCAGTGATTGCTGGGCTTCGGGTGGAGCCACAGAATGTCTCACGGGTGGTGCAGGCTCAGCATGGGGATGAGGAGTTAGCTGGTCTGCTACAGTTAGCTTCCAGAGATGGATCAGACTTCAGTGTAGGGGTTGATGGTGGTTTGAGTTTCAGGAGTCGGATCTGGGTGCCGAAGGTCGATGGGCTAAGAGATGACATCATGGAGGAGGCACACAGAGCTAGATACACTATTCACCCGGGGAGCACGAAGATGTATGAGGACCTGCAGCGGAACTTCTGGTGGAAGGGCATGAAGAGGGACATCGCAGAGTTTGTGGAGCGATGCTTAGTCTGTCAGCAGGTGAAGATTGAGCATCAGCGGCCAGCAGGAGCAATGCAGTGTATAGAGCTTCCTGAGTGGAAGTGGGAGCACGTGACCATGGATTTTGTCACAGGATTGCCGAAGACGAGGACATTCCACGACGCGTTAGGGTGATAGTCGATCGACTGACCAAGTCGGCGCACTTCTTAGCGATCTGGACCACCTTGCCTTTGGAGGGTCTAGCTAAGTTGTACGTGGAGGAGATAGTCAGGTTGCATGGAGTACCAGTGAGCGTCATCTCCGATCGAGATCATCGATTCACTTCCAGATTTTGGGGGAGTCTGCAACAGGCTTTGGGGACGCGCCTGAGGTTCAGTACAACGTTTCATCCGCAGATAGATGGTCAGTCAGAGAGGACGATTCAGACCCTGGAGGACATGCTGAGGGCATGCACACTGGATTGGGCAGGGCACTGGGATGAGCACGTGCCACTGATAGAGTTCGCCTACAACAAGAGCTACCACTCGAGTATTGGGATGACACCGTACGAGGCGTTGTACGGGAGGCCTTGCAGATCACCGGTATGCTGGAGTGATGTGGGCGAGAGGCAGTTAGTGGGGCCAGAGATCGTGCAGATGTATGCAGAGAAGGTGGATGTGATCAGGAGGAGACTGGCCACAGCACAGAGCAGGCAGAAGAGTTATGTTGATCGAAGCAGACGGGTGTTGAGTTTCGAGGTGGGCGACCATGTGTTTCTGAAAATTTCCCCTGCCCGAGGTGTGATGAGGTTTGGGAAGAAGGGGAAGCTCAGTCCGAGGTATGTTGGGCCGTTCGAGATCCTCGACCGAGTTGGAGAGGTTGCTTACCGGATTGCATTGCCGCCGTAGTTTTCGGGTCTTCACAACGTCTTCCATGTTTCGATGTTGAGGAAGTACGTTGCAGATCCAGCTCACGTGATTGAGATAGCAGTGCCAGGGATTCAGCAGGACTTGTCGCACGAGGAGAGACCAGTCGAGATAGTCGATCGCATGGATCATCAGCTCAGGAGGAGGACCATTCCGATGGTGAAGGTCTGGTGGCAGCATCACAGTGAGCGCGAGGCCACTTGGGAGATTGAGGAGGAAGTCAGAAGGCAGTATCCAGAGCTTTTCGGTGAGTAGTTTGCTTTGATTTCGGGACGAAATCCTTTTAAGTTGGGTGGATTGTTGGAACCCTAACCCGGTTTAGGGTTAATCTTGGATTAGAGAGGGTGTTTTGCATGGGGAAGGGTCGTGAACAAGAGTTTTCTTGGGGAAGAGGAGGGGCTTGCACTGTTGTCGTGGTGGAGGGTGATGGGTTGAGTGCGTAGGGCACTGTAGCGGGGAGAGTTGTGTTGGGTTTATAACGTTTTCTCTCTCTCTCTCTCTCATTTCATTCCCTTCTACCCTCATTCATTCCTCTCCTTCTTGCGACCAGAGGGTGCTCGGGAGTTTCCAGTGGCGTGAGGCGTGCGGAGGACGTGCGCGAGGCGGTCACCGGAGGCGACGCGCGCAAGCGGTGCTCCGGCGGTTGCGTTGTCTTCTTTGAGGTATGCCGCTCTCTAGTGTGATTTTGTTGTTGCTAACCCTCGTGGGAGGGTTGTGTTGGTCGGACGGGGAGGTCGGAGACCTCTAAGGCGTTGTTTCTTCGTAAAACTTCGGTTGACGCGAGGTTGAAGGCGACCAACGGTCGACCGGTCCGTTCGGGCGGTCGACCGAAGATAGTGTTTTTACCCGACTTTAACCTTCACCGGTCGAACGATGCCTTGTGGCGGTCGACCGGTAGTGCATATTGCTGGTGAGTTGGGACTTCCTGTTTGTTTTCGGTCGACCGGTTCCTTGGGTCGTTCGACCGGAACTTAAGTGTACTGATTTTCTATGCATGGTTGTTCGACCGTTGTTTGTTTGCTTTCGACCGATTATATGACGTAGAATAATACGTTGACCCTGTCTGTTTTCGGTCGACCGAGACCCCTGAGTCGGGCGACCGATAGATTTGATTTAATATTGACCACACTCCGGATTTTGACCTAGTTCGGTCGACCGGTTTTAGACCTTTGTTCGACCATTGGGTAATGTGTTTTGAGCGCAGCGGTAGACCGTGTTAGGCGTACGGTAGACCGATTCGTTTCTGGAACCGATCAACCGAATCACCTCTTCTGGGCGACCGTTTGGGCCCAGGACAGAATTCCTGGTTCCCTTTTTGAATGCCAACTTTGTCCACGGAAACCCGTGTCCTCGCCTTGTGCGTGAGCCGGGAGGTGATGGTGGGCGCGTTTTGCGTGCCTGCCGAGGGACCGCGGTGTGGAAAGGTGTGGGTGTTCGGGACACATCACCTGCAGGTATGGACCGTGACTAAGATGATGGATTGATTGGACACATTGTAGTATAGCAGGCCTGAGGCATCGCCGATCCCAATGTTTGATGTTTGTGCGGGCACGCAACTGGCGTTGGGTGAGGTGACTACCAGCCTACGGGCTACGGAGGTCGGTGCCTTGCTTTTATTGCGGCACGGTTGGTGTTTGCGGCTCATGGAGCCTGATGACCTCGCAGACTTCGGTCTGGACCGTCCGATGCTGTGCCGGACGCTTGTGATGGACCACCGATGCTATGCTGGTAATGCCGTCGAGGTTGTGCCGGCGATGATGATTGTTGGGCCAAGGTTGTTCCGGCTATGTTGATTCCTCGACTGGGCACCTATCGAGATGATGTTGTTATACCTTCCGGGCGACGACCGCGTTGGTCCCCGTGGCTCCGACCACAGAGATTTGCAGATCTGTATTCTATCGGCCCGCAGGCGTGACAGAGGCTCCCTGCCGAACCCTTGTGTAGTGTAGCCGCGTGTGGGGGGTGCGATGTCGCGTGTCGTAAGACTGCATGTGCCTGCAGTAGGTCTCCTCGGGAGACCCGATGTTGACTGTCGGACTGATGTCCTGTTTTACCCTTCGGGGGAACTGTTCTCCTTTCTGTTGATGCCATGACATGCTACTAGTATGATAGGTTCATTATGTAATGCACGCATATAAGTGAGTTGGCATACGGGGTTTCCTTCTAGAAACTCAGGCATTGTTGTTATATATTTTCAGGACCACAGTAGGTCCAGTCCGGTGGTGATTGGCGGGCACGCGCATTTTGGAGTCGGATCCTCTACTCGGACCATTGAGGTCAACATGATCACGTTTTATCTTCTTTTGTTGTTCTGTTGTAATCATGTATCATTTTGACAAACTCTGATGTAATTTGGTGCACCGCTATTTGTTTTATGAGAAGTAACAGTCCCGTCTTTGATTATTGAGTTCCATTGTCTTGATTATGAATTTTTAAATTTCCGTTGTTTCGGGATGTTACAGTCTTTCTTTCTTAATATAGTTTGGATCTTAATGTGTAGTGAATAGTTTCATCCCCCTTTGGGGGTTAGTGATTGGCTTGATAGGTTTTGCCACAATCATTAGACACTTCCTATGCGTAAAAATACAACCTACACTTGTGCCTTATTGAATGCATTCGTCACCACCTTATTACATGTGTAAACACACTCCACCCCTAAGGGGTTTTCCTTACTGAATTCCATCTTTCTTTGTTAGTTGTTTAGTTTAGTTTTAGTTAGTCTTGTGCTTTCATCTTTCTCATTTGTTAGTTGCTAGTTTAGTGTAATCAAAAACTCTTCTCCCATTATTTTTCACTTGATTTCTGAAGATTCAAAGTCGACACACCACATTGTGGATTCAACCCGCACTTGTCACCGCTTCATCGTGGTCGTACACTTGCGGTTTAAACTTAATATCATTCAAGTTTTTGGCATCGTTGCCGGGGAGGAGTTCAGTCCAGACTCTGGTTTGGACGATTCGAGTGGATTTGATTTTCGTTTTATAGTTTTGGTTTGTGACAGGGCATCTCAAGACTCAGTGGAGGCCCCTGGATAATTGGAGGAAGAAAAACACCAGAATGACCGTCAATCAGCGGTCTGGTGAGCTTCATTTGCTTGCTAATTTCTTTGGTCTCTTTTTACTTTGAATATAGTGTTTTGGGAGCTCAATTTGGCCTGTTATGACATGTAGTTTTCTCCCAGATCAATCATAAACAATCAACATTTTAATCAACATGTCCATTAAAACCCAAAGGAAAAGATTAGTCATTATTGCTTGTTTAGGTCATGCATCATGTATTCAACTTAAGCATGTAGCTTGTCTTTTATTTTAGCTTTACTTTCAGTTGTTGAGCGTTGGCGTGAAGTACGCATTTCCTACTCTCATTCATGCATTTTGTATGACTATGCATTAGTCATAAAACTTGAAATGGTCATTAAACGACATGCCTACCCAGAAAATGACATTTATGACTTTTAAAACACGACGCTGACTTTTAAACCTTGAGTTTATCCATTATACCTCAAGTTTCCCCTTTAAAGCATAAGTTTGCCCTTTAAAGTAGAATTTCGGAGGCCGATATGTGTTCAGTTGTCCGTGTAGCACATTTCGATGGACCGATTACATGCAAGGTTTAAATTACTTTTAGTTTCTAACCTAAAACGTTGATAGGGAAAAAGAAAAGTGTGTATGGAATCCAAATTTCCAAGGAGTGCACTAAAATCTCGTTCTTTAAAAGATACTTATATCCTTTAAAGGACACTAAGGTCCTTCCTCAAGGAAAAGTGGACATGGTTTCAAACTTCCCATGAGTGCACAAACAACAACCCCTCCTAATCCATATTTCTGAATTTTTTCATTCACTAAAAAATCCATATTATTCTTTAACTTCATGATGTATAATCTCGTCTTGTCTTATATTGACCATTCTAGCAAATATTTTCCCAACTACTTGACACATTAAGATGTCCTGGTGTGGTATGTCGGTTCTATTGGTCTTTGGTGTGAGGTTTTAATTATGGATACGTTCTGTTCCTTAATAATTACACATAATACGTCGAATATTATGGTAATGACTGACGTTAGATTTCCTTACTTGGGTAAGATTTATGAATTGAACACACTACAACCTATGATATTGTAGACAGTGTAATGAAAAGTCGTCCTATCATAATGAAACCCAAAAAAGAAATGCTATTGTTTTTTGACATGCAATAACATATGCTAATTGACAACTCAAATCCATGACATTATCTATTGTTTTTTATCCTTTTGTTTTCTCAATGTTTGAGATCTGAAAGCAATGGGTCCTTAAAGATATGGGCTCGACTAAACCCATTTCGGTCCACCGAAACCTCTAACTAGAATCACAAGTTTGGACAAACGAAATGCATTCAGTCAATGTAAGACAAGACAAGAATATACAACAAGTTAATGAATAATATGGATTTTTTAGCGAAGGAAGAAAATCAGGAATATGGATTCGAAAAATTCTAGATGATTAAGTTTTTAGTGTAAGGTTGTAATATGATTAATAAACACATGTTTGATATAGATTTAATGGGCAAACACAATTAACACTATAAAAATACAATAGAGACCACTACTAATTGTACATTTGTGAACACGAATAGTTGAATATAATATAAATTCAGGATTGCTACATGTAATTCACACGAGTAAACATTAGGTTAGTAGTCAATAGAAATCCAACAAAAAAGGAAATATGATAACATTAATTTTGCATCCAACCATCACATAGTCAATGAGGAAGTCAATAAACCCTAAAATGGAACATTGGAGGGAGTAGTTAAGAGATTTCATTTTGTGGATTCGTGATCAATTATTCATTTAGTTATCTTGACATATAATTAGTTTTCGACGGAGACTCTCTTGACTTATAGAATCGGTTTGACTCCATGGATGGGGATTGGTTGCACTAATGAATGAAAATGTTTATATTGCAGAGTTTGAATTACTCGCAACCATCAAAGTGTACGTGGACATCATTCAAGGAGGAGATTCCACTCAGTACTGACAACCAACGGGCAATATTCCAAAACACACCATTTGCTCAATTCCTGAGTATGCAAAGAATCACTGTAGACAATGACATCCACGATTTCATGATTAAAACGTTTGAGGTGGAAGAAGGTACATGATAGGGAATAAACTTCAGAATTCCAATACCACTGATATGGACGTCATATTAGGACTGAAAAAAGGAGAAATGTTAGTTGACATGAGTAAAAAGCAATCATCCAAACGAGTTGGTCGGAGACTGGAGAACAAAGAACTAAAGAAACAACTGACAGATGCCAGGAAAAGAGGAAATGTCGAACAATACGTCAAATTACTCATGTGCCTTCCTTTTACTACAATCCTGTTTTACGATGGCAAAAATAGAGCGAAGGAGTACATGTCTTCTCTTGAAAGACTGGAAGACACAAGAAAGTACACTAGGGCCGATGCAGTTTTCGACTACCTAGATGATGGCACAAAAAAAGCAGTCAAAAACTAAAGAGAAGTAAATATTTAAGAAACCTTACCCCAAAATAGGGGAACGTTGATGGATGCGTACCTATACTTCAGGTAAAAAATCATATTTGAAAATTCCAAAACATTTTATCTTTTTTTGTGGTTTTTGTGACAACAAATATCGACATATTGCTGCAAGTATGGCTGTGTGAGATGTTAACAATTGATAATTCATCGTGTAACGCCCCCAATCTCGCAAGTATGTACACTGCGGAAGTCATCGATCAGAGACCTCCACGACGACCGAAGGAGTTACAATAAGAGAACTAAACTACTCGACCATACATAAAGGAAACATACAAGGATAGACTAAAATATAATATGACTGAAACAAGAGATTATCCACATGGAAATAATTCAAATACAGTATATCAGTTTGGAAAGGAAATACATCAATAATAATGCAGAAGTAAAAGATAAATAGAATACTCTGGTCGACGTGACCCTCGTGTACAGAATCCTCCAAAACTCGTCCAGTCCACCCCTGAAGGAAACCTAAGTACCTGAGCCAATAATATCAACAAATATGCGTGAGTTTTCAATAAAGAAAGCCCGTATGTCCCGAGTCCAAAAACAAGATGAGAAGTTATGCACGAGTGTTATCTAACACACATGAACAAGACGGCAACAACTCTACATATCTTCTCAAGACGACAACTCAACATAGCTGCGCCGATCGGGCTTTACACGATGTGATCCCTCTACGTAGGAATCGACCACTAGCCATAATAGTTTAATGCACATGCTGGTCACTCGACAGTAACCCACCTCTTGTCACAAAGCAGTCTTCCGGATTGAAATCCCAACTCGCGACAAGTGACCGTTATGGTGCCATCGCGATGCTGGTAATGCATGTCCTGTAGCAAATGGCAGCGTGATCGATTGTTTATATTACCGAAAGTGCACGACATTGGTGAAGAAGTGGCAAATATCGGTCGTGTCCACGAGGAGGTGTGTTAACTTTTGTTCTTCAGAAATTGAGTGAGAAAATAGGCGAGAAAAAATTGATTAAACTAAACTAGACTACGCTAAACTAGCACGAAACAAACAACAAAGATGAATGCATGAGACAAAATAAAACTAAACTAAGTGACTAATAGAAGAGAGCTTGAAATCAGGAATGGAAAACCCCTAAGGGATGGAGTGTGTGTACACATGACATAAGTGGTGATGAATGCATTCAATAGAGCACAAGTGTAGGTAGTGTTGCTATGCATAAGAAGTACCTCATGGCAAGACCTATCATCCAAAGCACTAACCTAAGTGATTAATATTAGCATGAATAAGCTGATTATTAAGAACCTAAACAAGCATGAAATATACCTAAAGATTATGGCAAAAACCCTCAACTTAAGTATTCTCTTTAATTCAAACAAGCATACTCACATTTCTCACATAAACCATCATATAGCATTCATTCCATTCCACATGACATGTATATACATCAACTCCACACCCAAAAAGGGGATGGAACTACTCACACATTATAAGACTAACATGCATATTAATTAAAGAAAACATGCTAATTAATTGTATGAAGATTAAAACAAACAAAGTTAACTAAGCATGCAAGTATTGAAAAGAGACAATATGAAGAAACTAACAAAACATCTTTTATTACTCACTCACATTACAAGTAGCCTCTCCCACCAGAGTTTTTGTTCCAAGGTTTTACTACTAGTAGAGAGGATGGCCACCAAGAGAGGAGATGCATTACAAAGGAGGAGGAAGAGTTCTATTTATAGCCATAGAAAAAGGTGACCCGAGACAATCCCCTCGTATGGGACTAATGCACTACTAAAAATACACTTAAAACACTCTAATACAAAACCCGCCTAAATCTTATCGGATCCGGAGAAGAACCGACAGCCAATCAGCGGTCTTGCACACCAATTGGTGGTCTATATACTATGGATCAGGTCTGGATTTGGAGTGTGGTTATCTGGCTTGATTTCTTCATGTATGATGCACCCAGATCAGTTATTGGAGTTTAGGCCCGTATCTAATTAGCAAATTACTCCTCATGATGATGTGGAGTTTCTTGATTTGCTTATTGGTCCTTTTGGTTTACATCCGGGTCCTACTCTCTTGCATCTCAGTTCATAAGTCTTGCAACTTAGTATTTTTCCTTGCTTTTAAGTCCTTTTTGAGTCTATTCTTATCAAACATGTTTATTCCTGAAACATAAACATAAAACTCGTTACGTAGCATTACTTAGGCTAAAAATAAAGGATATAAGACACAAATATATGTATGATATGATGTCAATCAAATACCCCCTCACCTAACTTTTGCTAGTCCCGGGCAAAAGAAAGAAAGGGAAAAATGAAAGAAAGCAAAAAGGCATATGTAAAACAGTAAAATCCTAACTCACTTTCGTAGGAATCATGGTTGCACTCAGCACGTGCAACAAGCCTTTAAACCTCCTTGTCTCCACGGAGGATGAGTGTTGTCTCCTAAGGGTTTTCAGCGGATACACCCACACAATCCAAACATAGATGCATTATTCAATCTAGCAACACGACTTGTTGGACTCATTTTCGTCGATCATTAGACTCATTTTCGTCGATCATTGGACACGGTAATTCTATGGGCCGACTCTCTATATGTATTCAATCCACACACCTAGCCTAATGAATCATTCGTGCAAGTTAATTAAGGACTTAAGTGAGAGACAATGGCAACCTTAACATCCTTAAGTGATACAAAGTGTAAAGTCCATTAAGGTTCTTATTTGCAGTACCATTTCCTCTCTTTTTTCTTGTTTCTTTTGCTCTTTTTTTAGTTGGTGTGTAATTCTCCCAGGATCAGGTTTCGTGCATCATTACCTATGAGGACTTACACTATCACGTACACCTTCCCTACATCTCCACATTTGGCAATCCCTACCACCCGTGTAACGGGAGTTCGGTCGGTGCATCACAAGTCGGATGACTCAAAAGCACCAGACACTAAGTCCCCTCGGACCTAATTTCCCGAGTGGTAGGAGTGGGGCGAGAAGAGAGAACACCCTATCCACTTATTCATTATCTACACATTAACCAAAACCCCTACACTAAAGTTTCACAACAAGATTTTAAGGGTCCCTGACTACGACAAACTTCCTTATACTAACAGACACGAATTAATTGACTCACTTGGTTCATGGTGGACATCTTTATTTGTTTGAGTACTAAAACCCTATGATTACACACACCCCAAGGGAAAACCGGGGTGTATCCTTATGACTAGATAATACCTAAAGTCACTGTACTAGATATCCTAATGCATCAAGTTCAAGACAATTTGGGAGCTTCCTTTTACTTTGCCTCTCAACGGTTTCGCACATGCTAAACACAAACAAAACCCACAAAACATTTTCTTTCACAAACACATGAAGATTTTGAAAGAAATGTCAAAATTTAAAGCACTAGGCAAGCAAAAGAAGACAAGTCACCTAAGGATCATGGCAAGTAGATATATCGATATTAAATGCAACACACTAACATGACCCTTACAATGAACACAAAAGAAAACAAAAACAAAAGGAGAAAGAATCGACTATGTACACACGTAAAACACCCCCTACACCAATTTCATGAATATGAGCATGATACTACATGGATTTATGCATCAAAAGAAAAGATCTCACCAACGTGAAGCGCAAAGGGAAGTTCATGGTTATGTTGATGGACACAACCCAAATTCCCCTTAAAACCTGTGAAATATTAAAGAAAGGATACAAATACGTGAAAGAAATAGGGCCCCAAATACACAAGGGTTGGGGCCCACAACATTCAATGCTCACGTATGGAGTCTTTTGTCTTTTTTTCTTACTTTTCTTTTGGTTTTGTTTTTTTTTTAAATTTAATTTTGTACAAACATGAAATCACAACCATTCATGCAGGAACATGAATGCTTGAGTGCGAGGGAGGCTCATGAAGGAACATGACCTCCTCGACTTCAGCTGGTGCCCCCTCCAAGTAAGGTTTGAGGCGTTGTCCATTAACTTTGAACACGTCCCCATTCCCTGGGTTCAGGATTTCAACCGCACAATGAAGAAATATGGTTTGCACAATAAAAGGACCAGACCAACGACTACGGAGCTTACACGTAAAAAGATGAAGTCGGGAATTGTAGAGCAACACCTTTCGCATAATCATGCGATCGTGAAACATCTTGTCTCGGGACTTATGAATTTTGGCATTTTCATACGCATCATTGAGTAGCTCTTCCAAATCCACAAAATTGAGTTTACGCTGCACTCTTGCTTGATCATGATCCATATTCAGGTTCTTAATCACCCAGAAAGCACAATGCTCAGGCTCGACTGGTAGGTGGCAAGTCTTGTCGTACACTACCTGATATGGGGACATACCCAAATTGGTCTTATACCCGGTGCAGAAAGCCCACAACGCGTCACACAACTTAGTCGACCAATCCTTCCACGAGGAATTAACCGTCTTCTCAAGGATTTACTTTAATTGGCGGTTTGAGACTTCGACCTGCCCACTAGTTTGCGGATGATATGGGGTCGCAAGCTTCTGGGTGATCGATTACTTCCTCATAAGCACTTCAACTGAGCAATTACAAAAGTGGGTACCCCTATCGCTGATTATGGTACGAGGATTACCAAATTGTGAAAAATGTCCTTTAAGAATTTGGTGACCACCTTTTTGTGATTGGTCTTTGTGGGGATAGCCTCTACCCACTTAGACACATAGTCAACGTCCACCAGAATGTAAACATTTGCGAACGAATTCGGGAAAGGACCCATAAAGTCGATGCCCCACACATCGAAGATGTCGACGACAAGAACATTTTGCAAAGGCATCATATCATGTCGTCTAATCCTGCCAAGGTGGTGACACCTATCAAATTGCTTACAAAGTTTGTGAGCATCTTTCAAAAGAGAAGTCTAGTAGAATCCAGATTGCAGCACCTTGGCGGTAGTTTTCTTCGCTCCAAAGTGTTCTCCACATGCCTTAGATTGGTAAAATTGGAGCACACTTTGGAAGTCGGTATTTGGGACGCACCGCCTAAGAATTTGGTAAGAGCAGTATTTGAATAGGTAGGGGTCGTCCCAGTGAAAGAATCTGACATAGGATCTAAATTTGGTTTGGTCAGATTTTGACCGACCCACAGGAAGTTTCTCGGTCACGAGGTAGTTCACAATGTCGGCAAACCAAGGGTTATCTTCGATTGAGAACAATTGCTCGTCAGGAAACTTGTCATTAATAATTTGGTCCTATGGGTTCGTTGTTTCAAGACGAGACTGGTGGTCAGCTACAACATTTTCACACATTTTTTGTCTCGAATCTCGATATCAAATTGTTGTAACAACAAGATCCATCTCAAGAGTCGAGATTTTGCATCTTTCTTCACCATGAGGTGCTTGATGGCTGTGTGATCAGAATAGATAATCATGTGGGAGCCAATCAACTACGACCATAACTTCTCCAAAGCGAATATGATCGCTAAGAATTCTTTCTCGGTCAAAGTGTAGTTCAATTGGGCTTCATTAAGTGTTCTACTGACATAGTAGATCACATGAGGAAATCTATGCAATCGTTGCCCAAGCACTGCTCCCACAACAAAGTCAGATGCATCACACATTAACTTGGAGGGTTCAGTCCACACTAGTGCCTTAATTATGGGAGTTGAAGTCACCTCTTTCTTCAAGGTCAAAAAAGCATAGTGGCAATCCGGTGTAAACTAAAAAATGGAATCCTTAGCCAACATGGTGGTGAGAGGTCGAGCAATTTTGCTAAAATCCCGAATGAACCGCCTATAGAATCCAGCATGCCCCAAAAAGGCACGAATATACTTCACATTACGTGGCAGTGGGAGATTAACAATACGACCCACTTTGGCGGGATCGACCTCAATTCCCCTACTTGAGACCACGTATTCAAGTACAATCCCTTGCTTCACCATGAAGTGACATTTCTCCCAATTGAGAGCGAGGTTCTTCTCACGACATCGCTTGAGGACAAGGCTAAAGTGATGAAGGCACTCATCGAAGGAAGCACCAAATATAGAAAAGTCATCCATGGAAATCTCAAGGAAACGATCTACCATATCGGAGAAGATGTTGATCATACACCTTTGGAACGTTGCTGGCACATTACATAACCCAAAGGGCATGCGACGCTAGGTAAACGTGCCAAAGGGACAAGTAAAGGTGGTTTTCTCTTGATCCTCGGGGGCGATGGGAATTTTGTTGTAACCGGAGTATCCATCAAGAAAACAATAATACTCATGTCCGACCAACCTTTCCTACATCTAATCAATGAATTTCAACGGGAAATGATCTTTCCGCATTGTCGCATTGAGCTTGTGATAATCAACGCAAACTAGCCAACTAGTATGCAGGCGTGTTGGAATAAGTTCATTATGCTCATTCTCAACAACTGTCATGCATGACTTCTTGGGAACCACATGGACATGACTCACCCATGAACTATAGGAAATTGGATAGATTATACCATGATCCAAGCACTTAAGAACCTCCTTTCGGACGACTTCTTTCAGCATAGGAGTCAATCTTTGTTGTGGGTCCCGACGGGGCCTAGAATCCTCTTCCATGTGGATCCGATGCTGGACAATACCAGGGCTAATTCCCTTGGTATCCTTCAAGGAGCACCCGATAGCCTCTTTGTTTTCAAAGATCACTTTTTTGAGGGCAACCTTTTGATCCTTTGCATGATGAGAAGCAATAATGGGTGGCAAGATCTCATGATACCCAAAAAAGATGAATTTCAGGTTATCGGGGAGCGGTTTAAGCTCGACCAGAGGTGAGTCATTGTTGGATTTAGAGTTAATTTCAAGTGTCTCAGAGGCCACAGGGTAAGAGGAGCAGGCACCCAGATGTGCCTCCTCATCCAGAAGTTCACAGGACGATTTCTCAATATAATCTTCACTCGCAACCTGGTCATTAGGCACCTCAATTACATGTCGATGTGAGTCGAACATGCCCAATGACACGAGCTCATCCGTGTCCGGAATGAAATTGTCTCCGACAACATTGTCGAAGAGCCTTGGTTGCTTACCAAGAGTAAAGATGTTGAAATCCGCAGTGAGGTTTCCAAAAGACAACCTCATCAATGTTGGCTTTTTGGCCTTAATCTATGTTTTGATGATTTATTGAACCTAATCATAATTATAATCATGTAGAGTAGCACACATATTGCATTGCATATATATTTCCTTGTGCTAACCTCCACAGGTGATCAAGACTCAAGGAAGAAATGAAATCAAGTCAAGACATGTAATCAAGCTCATTTGAAGACATGTATTTTGTATTTCTTTGAGTATTTAGGAACCTTGTGTAATTGAGCATACTTGAGCTAAAAACTACTCAACCACACACTACGTTCCCTATAGAAGTCACACACAAAATTTCACATAATTTGGACTTCAATAGATCATCCAAACTAGAACCGGAAAACACCTAAACAAAACTTGAACTGCCTTGACAAAAACGGTCGACCGTTGAAACCTTTCTGTTCGACTGTTTACACGTGTCACATGACCATTTGTTTTGTCGTATTATACCCAATGGCCGTATTCGTATTATTCCCAAATACCCCAAATTTCCAAACATCCGGTCGACCGAAACTTTCCTAACGCTCGACCGAACCAACACAATTTGGTCTCCCGGAAGTGCCTGGACTAATTCGGTTGACCAATCCCTGGAGTCCGTTCGACCGTTAACTTAAGTCAAAGCTGAAATTTGACCAAACAATCGAACGACATACCCGTTTCAGTCGACCGTTTTTAGGCAGAATTGGGTCCTGCAGGTTTCTGTTTTGTGTATCCTACACCAACTCTTACCCAATCAATCCCAACGGATATAACTCTTTTGGAGCTTACAAATAGACATGTAAAACACATTTGAAGACATCTCTCCAACACCTATTTGTCCCCAACATTAGAGAGAAAGCTCCACACACTCAAAAGCTCAAACCTTCCACACTTAGTGATCAATTCCATATTCTACTCAAGTGTGCTCAAGTTTAGAGAGTTTCGTTCCATTCATTGTTTGTGAAAGAAAGCAAGGGTCTTGGTGAAAGCCCAAGACATCTAGTATAGACTTCGGTGAGAGCCCGAAGTGATCCTCAAGGATGGTGAGAGGACGAGCCAAGCTCGGTGACGGTTGTTCGCGAGCTTGAAGACTTGTAAAGGCGTTCTCTCCCTGCCCTGAACGGGGAGTGGTTAGTGAAGTCGTGAGCGGAGCTCGGTGATCCGAGCGGAGCTTGCAAGAGAGGACGTAGGCAGTGGCCGAACCTCTATAAAAATCCCCCGTCTCATTGTGGTTTCCATTTCTATTCCTTCCCTACTCGCTTGTTTGTTTGTTTGTTTGTTTAATTCCGTTGCATATCTTTGATAGATCAAACAAGTACGTAATTAGACTTAATTGTGATTAGAGATTGTGGACCCATAACCCACACGATCCAACAATCAAGACATTGTGACAATTGATCAAGCATTAGATGTCACAAGAAATGGTCTCCCAAGGATCACTGGAATTTGTTCTTGTGGGTTGGACACAGGTTCAGTATCCAAGATGATGAAATCAACTAGGAATACGAACTCACCCACTTTAGTAAGGACATCCTCCACACTTCCTCCTAGAATCTTGATGGATCTGTCAGCCAACTGGAGGGTTGTCCTCGTTGGCTTAAGATTGCCTATTTCAAGGTTGACATAGACAGAGTAGGGTAGGAGGTTCACAGATGCTCCCAAATCCAATAGAGCTTGAGGAATTGTCACGTTACCGATCATTCAAGAAATAGTTGGACAACCGGGGTCCTTGTATTTGACTTGCATGAGTTGTGTCAATATCGAACTGACATTGGTGGTCAGAAATGCCTTTTTGGGAACATTTGTATTTTATCTGATTGAATCAATTAAAATACCGCAAGTGCATGGCCGCGTTGAAGCGGTGGCAAATACAAGTCGGTCCACATGGAGTGTGCGCGAGTCGAGTTCGTAATACTCGAGTGGGGAAAGAAAACGAGATGAAGGTCAAAACTGCACTACAATGCGAAAGAAGTTAGGGAAATAAGCAACCAAACTAGACCCCTTAGGGGGTAGAGAAAGAACATGGAAATGAAGATGTGTGGTGTGGTGTATTTAAATGTGCTCATCACAACATGTCATACATCAAATCCATAAAACTCAATTACAACTTTGCCTCCACATCAAATATGATAAAACCTTATCATTAGAACATACAAGACAATAATTGAAATGAAGCTAATATGTTCACATGCAAAATGACTCAAATCCAACTATGTATCCACATAAAATAAGATTTATCACAATCATTAAAACATACAAGACACTAATTTTGTATGCTTGCTTGAATTATTAAGAACCTTACTTGATGGTTTCTGCCATAGCTTAGGTACACTCCATGCTTGTCTAAGTGTCTTAGTAACAACCTTGCATTGCTCATATTAATCACCTAGGTTAGTGTTGTAAATGATAGGTCTTGCCATGAGGTACTTCTTATGCATGAACAAACACTAACCACACTTGAGCTTATAGTATGCATTCAACACCACACTTATTTCATGTGCACACACACACACTCCACCCCTTAGGGGTTTCCATTCCTGTCTTTTTATCTTCTTCATTACTTGTTTAGCTTAGTTGTTTAGTTATTTCATTTCAGCTTGCTTGTTTACTAGTTTAGATTAGTGTAGTGTAGTGTAATACATCTTTCTCTCCTTCTTTTACCTCTCGCCTTCAAACAAACCAATTGTCGACACACCTCCCAGTGGACGACCCGTATTTTCCACCGCTTCAACGCGGCCGTGCACTTGCGGTTAATATAAAACGATAAATCAAGTTTTTGGCACCGTTGCCGGGGAGGTGCTCTGTCCAGACGTTGGTTTGGACGATTCAAGGGGTTTTTAATTTTTTATTTCCAGGTTTTCTTAGTCTCAGGGATCCTAGAGCTCACGGGGAGGGTACTGGAAAAGTTGGAGCACCAACACTTCAAAAGTGATCGCCAATCAGCGGTCTGGGACCGCCAATTGGCGGCCTGGTGAGGTCTTCCTGCTTTCATTTTTCTTCTGGTGGTTTATTACTTCACTTTCGTTATCTGGGAGCCCTATTTTGCATGCTGTGACTTCTAGTTTTCTCCCCAATCATTAATCACTCCCCCATTAATCAACTTGGCCCTAAATTCCAAAGCAAAAGACTAGACGTTCTTACTTGTTTAGGTCATGCATCATGTATTGACTTAGGCATATAGTTGTCTTTTCTTTTAGATTTATTTTCAGTTGTTGAGCGCTGGCGTGAGGTACGCAATTTCCTACACTCATTCATGCATTTCGTATGCCCATGCATTAGTTAGTAGGAATTGCATCAGGACAAGAGTGAGTGAGCGTTTGATTGGAGCGATTGATTGCTAAATTTAGGATCAAAACGCTACTAAGGAGGGGCTGTCCCATAAAAGATAGGGTGGGGGATTTCATCACCCTTTCCTTGGCCCCAAAAGTCACTCTTAATCAAGCCTTAACTAAAAGCAAGCAAACATTGGCCCTAAGGATTGCGGACGCACTAGGAGAGTAATCTAGTTGAGACCGTCATGACCTGATCGGCGTTGCCTACCTTGTCGATAGTAGGAGGTACTGGATCTCCGGATCTGGTATCACTTGCTGGGCATTGTGGTCCTCTTTGTAGGGAGGTGAGGCGTATCGAAGTTAGGCGTCGTCTAGCCTAAGGACCCATTGCCTTACATTGTTTGAGTCGTGCTTGCTAGATTAGGCTTATACCCTGATCCCTTCACCCACGCTAGCTTTAGGGATTCTTCCCTTCTCCTCTGAGTCATCTTCTTCTCACCTACTTCTACGTTTTAGTCTCCTCCCCTTTACACTCTCTGGTAGCGTTTTAGGGTCGAGTCGAGCACTTTTTGCGAGCTTAGTCTCGTGGTGGTGAGAGTGGTCGACTCGAGAGTTTTTGTTGAGATGGATTGTTACATGGGCGACCATCGATATGATTGTTGGGATCAGGACAATTCGTTCAGGTATTCCGGGCCCATGCAACCGGGGGTGTCTCAGACGAACACCCTGTATGGTTGGGATAATCTTCATTGTGTGACTGAGCAATCTTCATATCGGGGTAACATGAGAGAGGCACCGACTGCTAGGCCACAATCTAGTTATGTCGGATCATGTGCTGGTCAACAAACTGAGACATTACAACAAACTTTGGACTCTTTCATGCGTATGGCAGACGACATGAGTGCACCGGTGGCTCCAGTAGCCGTACCGTGTGACTGTTGTGGGTTGAGTGGTCATGTTATCGGAGAATGTGCTTATGTTCCCCCTGAGCCTGAGTATGAGCATACATTTTCCCAAAATGCTCAATGTGACCATTACGCATCCGCGTACAACCCGAGAGTGATGGATTCGTGGGGAGACAATTCTTATCCAAATTCTTATACCTCATTTTTACCCCCGTATCCTCCTCCCGAATACCCAGATTTCTACCAACACCCCACTTCAAATCATTGGACTCATTCTCAGCCCATCAACACCCAACCCCAAAATTTCCCAAGCTCTGACTTGGACCTCACTGTTGACCCCAAATTTGATTCCTTAAAACAAACCCTCCAAACGTTCATGGAAACCACTCAAACTTTATTGAAGTCCAACTTGAATTCCTTGCAAAATATGGAAATGCAAGTGAGTCAAATGACACCAATTCCATGAACGTGAGGAAGGTAACCTTTCTTGTCAACATGAGGATTCATCTTTTGATATCGAACCACCACCACATCCACAAATTCAAAGCACAACCTTTCAAAGTCAAACTCATAGTCAGTCTGAGGGACTTGGGGTTTCAATTCATGATCACTTAGTGGAGGATTCGATTCAAGTGAGAATAACTTGGACCAGCTTCATTATGAGTCGGCACAGGATTGTGCCTTATCTTTTCGTCACGTGGCCCTTGAGCCACATGATCTTCATGTTGTGCCTCTTAAGGACTCACCTCTGGTGGAGCAAGAGCTCCCTAGTACCCTCAATCTCATACGACCTGATGAGAGTTTGCCTCTCACTATTGTTCCTGATCATCTTGGAAATGATGGAACATCAAACAACTACATTGCTCATGAGGGTATTAGGATTTCCTTGGAGGATACCTTGGGTATGAGACCCACTTCCTGTTCTCCTGGTGAGTTGGACATGCATAACGAGGTGCTTGACCTCGTTCCGACCCACCAGCCTGTTGGTTGGAGAGTTTGGATTGATGATCATAACTTCAGTTCCGCAACGGGAGAGATTCTTCTTCCGTTGCCCCTTATTTCCCAAACTCTCGAGTGGTTCAAGCTCTTTCAGTTTGATCCTTTGAATGAGATGCCTTTGCATCCAATTCATGAACCTCTCATTTCATTTGGTGCACTTTGTGAAGGGGCCCACGCATGCGTATTCTGGCCCCGCGTGGTGTCATGTTCCCTTTCCAAGTGCATTGACCCACTCTAGAGGTTCCCATTTGATGTCTTTTGACAAATCAAGATGGGAACTTATGTTTGTACATAGTTATATATAATAAAAAAAAGAAAAAAAAGAAAAAAAAGAGAAAAAAGAAGAAGAAAGTACAATAAAAAACTCCTTCAGTGAGCATCGATTGTTGTGAGCCCCAACCCTTGTGTATTTGGGCTCCATTTCTTTCACGTATTTGTATCCCTTCTTTAGCATCTCACAGAGTTTGAGGGAATTCGGGTTTGTGTCCATCAACATGACCTTGAACTTCCCTTTGTACTTCATGTTGGTGAGATCTTTTCTATTTCATGCATACATCCATGTAGTATCTTGCTCGCATTCATTGAGGACAATGCATGAAGTAGGTGTGGGGGGTGTTTTACGTGTGTACATAGTTGAGTCTTTTCTTTCAATTTTGTTTTCTTTTGTTTGCATTGTTAGGGTCATGTTAGTGTGCTGCATTTAATATCGATATATCTGCTTGCCATGATCCTTGGGTGACTTGTCTTCTTTTGCTTGCCTAGTGCCTTAAAATTTTCACATTTCTTTCAAAATCTTCATGTGTTTGCGAAAGAAAATGTTTTGTGGGTTTTGCGTGTGTTTAGCATGTGGAAAACCGTTGAGAGGCAAAGTAAAAAGAAAGCTCCCAAAATTGTCTTGAACTTGATGCATTAGGATATCTAGTATAGTGGCTTTAGGATTTATCGAGTCGTTAGGATGCACCCCAGTTTTCCTTTGGGGGTGAGTAATCATAGGGTTTCAGTGCTCAAACATTTAAAGAAGTTCACCCTAAACCTAGTGAGTCAATAATTCGTGTTTGTTAACTTAAGGAAGTTTGTTGTAGTCAAGGACCCTTTAAATCTTGTTGTGAGACATTAAGTGTAGGGGTTTTGGTTCATGTGTAGATAAGAAATAAGTGATTAGGTGTTCTCTCTTCTCGCACGTCTCCTATCACTCGGGAAAGTAGGTCTGAGGGGACTTTGTGCCTGGTGCTTTCGAGTCATCTGACTTGGGATGCGCCGACCGAACTCCCGTTACACGGGTGATAGGGATTGCCCTATGTGGAGATTTGGGGAAAGGTGTACGTGATAGTGTAAGTCCTCATAGGCAATGATGCACGAAACCTAACCCTGGGAGAATGAAGCTCCAACTAATAAAAAGAGAAAAGAAAAAAAATGTGAAAAGAAACAAAAAGAAAACAAATTTGGTAATGCAAATAAGAACCTTAATGGACCTTACACTTTGAAGAGAAGAGCCATGAAAGGACCCCAAAGCAGGAAATAGGCCTTAATTGTGAGACCTTGGGACTGAGATGCAAGGGAGAAGGACCTGATCGTAAGACCGAAGGACCTAAGAGGACAACAGGAAACTCCACACCATCATGGGGAGTATTTTGGCAATTCGATTCGGGTCGGAGCTCCAACAAGCAAAGTAGATGCATTCAAGACCAACATATCCATCAAGAAAAGCCCACAACCAAAACCAACGAGATCTGGATCATATAGACCGCCAATTGGCGGTCTTGGACCGCTAATTGGCGGTCAATATTACTCAGGATCCGCCCAAAATTCTCTTGGACTTGTAGTAATGTTCGTTTAGGCTATTTGTGGTATTGGTTTAGTCCCACATCGGGGGATTGTCCCCGATTAGCTTTTTCCATGCTTATAAATAGAACTCTTCACCTTCCATTGTAATTACCCCATTGCTTGGTGACATTCTCTCTACTAAGGAGTGAGCCTTGAGGCAAAAACTCAAGGTGGAGAAGAATGCTACGTTCAATGTGAGTCATTTGTTAATAAAATAATTCTTCTAGTTTCTTTTAATCTTGTCTTTTAATTTGTGCATGTTTGTTTAGTCATTCATTTCCTTTTAAGCTTCTTCAATACTTCTTGCTTTCTTAGTTAACTTTCATTTCAGTATTATGCTTTCTTTTGTTAATATAGTTAGTGTAATGAGTAGTGAGTAGTTCCATCCCCTTTGGGGGTGGAGTAGATGTATGTACATGTTATGTAGGTGGTATGAATGCATAATATGAATGTTTTGTGAGAAATATTAGTATGCTTGCTTGAATTATTAAGAACCTTACTTGACGGTTTCTGCCATAGCTTAGGTACACTCCCTGCTTGTCTAAGTGTCTTAGTAACAACCTTGCATTGCTCATATTAATCACCTAGGTTAGTGTTGTAAATGATAGGTCTTGCCATGAGGTACTTCTTATGCATGAACAAACACTAACCACACTTGAGCTTATAGTTTGCATTCAACACCACACTTATTTCATGTGCACACACACACTCCACCCCTGAGGGGTTTCCATTCCTGTCTTTTTATCTTCTTCATTAGTTGTTTAGCTTAGTTGTTTAGTTATTTCATTTCAGCTCGCTTGTTTACTAGTTTAGATTAGTGTAGTGTAGTGTAATACATCTTTCTCTCCTTCTTTTACCTCTCGCCTTCAAACAAACCAATTGTCGACACACCTCCCAGTGGACGACCCGTATTTGCCACCGCTTCAACGCGGCCGTGCACTTGCGGTTAATATAAAACGATCAATCAGTGGTCCAATAAGTACAAGTGCAAGAGACGGTTTCCGGTACTTCATTACGTTCACGGATGAATATAGTCGTTATGGCTATATTTATCTAATATAGAAGTTACGGCTTACACACTAAATAATGTTCCATCCAAATCTATATAGAAAACGCCTTATGAGCTATGGAGTGGTAAAACACCTAAGCTCAATTTTCTCAAGATTGGGGGTTGTGAGGCCTACGTCAAGAGATTGATGTCGACCAAACTTCAACCAAAAGCGGATAAGTGATGCTTTATAGGTTATCCTCGTGAGACAAGAGGATACTACTTTTGGCATATAACCTCCATTCGAGTGATTGTAGAGAGGGATGTCGTATTTCTAGAAAAAGAATTTCTGGAAAGAATAAAAAGTAGTGGTAGTAGAATTCTGCTTGAGGAAACTCAAGATATTCTACAAGATCATGATAGGATTGGTGACATTCAAGATAATGAAGGCCCAACCGAGGATCCTTTGGTTAGTGAGAGCGTGAGTGAGACACCCTTGCAAGTAATTGTGAGAGAAACTCAATCATCCGCACCTAGTGTACATTAGAGAATCGAACACGAACCAATTCCGCAAGAAATTGTGGAAGAAGTTCGAGAAGTACACATAAATGGAAAGGAAGAAACCCGATATGTATTTGGGACTTCATGAGATCATGGTACTTGATACCAATGATCCCTCGACCTTTCAAGAAGCAATGGAAAGAGAGGACTTCAAACTGTGGTTTAAAGCCATGGAATCCAAAATAGAATCCATGTATGATAATCAAGTATGGAAATTGGTTGACCTTCCTCGAGGAAAGAAAGTCATTCAAAATAAATGGGTTTTTAAGAGGAAGATGGACATGAATGAGAACTTGACAACCCACAAAGCAAGACTTGTAGCAAAAGGTTTCACTCATGTTCAAGGAATTGACTATGATGAAACTTTTTAACTGGTTGTCATGTTCAAGTCTATTCGGATTATGCTTGCTATTGCCGCATTTCATGATTGTGAAATATGACAAATAGATGTCAAAACGGTGTTCCTTAGTGGGAACTTGGAGGAGGATGTGTACGTTATACAAGCTCAAGGTTTTGAAGATCCAAAGAATAGCAAGAAAGTATGCAAGCTTCAAAGATCTATTTACGGATTGAAGCAAGCATCAAGGAGTTGGAACAAGCGCTTTGACGAGGAAGTCAAAAAAATTCACTTCGTTTAAAGTAAGGATGATTCTTGTATATACAAGAAGGTTAGTGGGAGCCACATAGTGTTCTTGATCTTATATGACGATGGCATACTACTCATTGGAAATCATATACCGTTGCTTGAGCAAACGAGAAGTTCATTGAAATCCGCATTTTCAATGAGAGACATGGGTGAGGCTCAACACATCTTGCGAATCAAGATATATAGAGATAGATCCCGTAGACTCGTCGGCTTAAGTCAACGTACGTACATTGACAATGTCTTGGAAAAGTTCTGCATGAACAACTCCAGAAAGGCCAATATGCCAATGAGTATGGGTGTGCAACTTAAGAAGTCTAAACGTGATGAATCACGTAAAGACTTGGAGTACATGAAAGGTATTACTTATGCTTCGACAATATGATCGATCATGTACGCGATGACTTGCACAGGACCTGATGTCTCGTATGCTCTAAGCGTGACTAGTCATCACCAATCCAATGCATGTCCTGAGCATTGGACTGTGGTCAAGAATATTTTGAGGTACCTTAACCAGACAAAAGATAAGTTTCTTGTTTATGGAGGACAAAGGGAGGTAATAACCGAGGGCTATTCGGATGCGAGTTTCATGAGTGATCCCGATGATAGGAGGTCGCAATCAGGATATGTCTTCCTTCTGAATGGTGGAGCCGTGAGTTGGCGTAGCTGGAAGCAAACCACTACGGCCGACTCAACCACAGCTTCCGAAGTTATGGTTGTCGCTGAAGCGAGCAAGGAATGAGTGTGGATTAGGAAGTTCCTTGAAGTACTTGGAGTAGTACCTTCTAGAGATGGACTCATAGAGCTATTTTGCGACAATAGTACGTCTATATCGTAAATCAAGGATCCTAAATCACACCACAAAGTGAAGTACATGGATCACAAGTACGTTGTCACACATGACTTCATCGATGAAGGCAAAATAAATTTATTAAGGGTGGACACAAACAGAAAAATAACTGATCCATTCACCAAACCCTTATCCAAAGCCAATGGCGAAATGCATTTCGAATTCATGGGTCTGAGGAACCATGTGGATTGGCTTGATGAGTGATTAGAGAGGGTTACCCTAGTTATTATTGTTTTATACATTGAGAATGTATGTGAAAGAAAACTTTGATAATAAGTGGGAGATTGAAGGAATGTGTTCTAAAAGCTTTACTTTTATATGTCCATTATTATGAATTGAATGTGCAAGCATTTTGTTCCTTGATTATTGTATTCGTCTTTTGGAAGTGTTAAGGAAGAGGCTCTTGGTCCTTAACCGTAGATCTCTAAAAGATAACGGTTTACATAAATCAAAAGTTATTCACAATCATGGTAATTAACATGGAACATTAATTACCGAGATAAGTTGTCGTATTGGTCATCGATTATTGTAGCTCTACAATTTTTTTACGACACAAGTATGTAAAAGAGGAAAAAATTTACTTTTATATATTGAATAGACCTAACAAGTAAAACATTATGGAATTGTGTTATGTGCCATTAATGTTTTACTGTGTCTTGGATCCTAAGATATGAGACTTAAATGCGGTCTATATACTCTAGATCGGGTCTGGATTTGGAGTGTGGTTGTCTGGCTTGATTTCTTCATGTCGGATGCATCCAGATCGGTTATGTGAGTTTAGGCCTGGATCTAATTGCTAAAATACTCCTCATGATGGTGTGGAGTTTCTTGATTTGCTTATTGGTCCTTTTGGTTTACATCTGGGTCCTTCTCTCTTGCATCTCAATCCATAAGTCTTGCAACTTAGTCATTTTCCTTGTTTTTATGTCCTTTTTGAGACTCTTCTTCTCAAACTGTTTATTCCGAAAACATAAACATAAAACTCGTTATGTAGCATTGCTTAAGCTTAAAATAAAGGATATAAGACCCAAATATTTGCATGATATGATGTCAATCACGGCGTGTCTGCCCAGGTCTTATCTTATGCCTGGACTCTCTACATAGAGTTCTTAACGAATAGGCCTCTCTACATAGAGATCTTACCCGTGGCCCATCAGCCCCAAATCAAACGTGCCCAGAATTCATTTATTAATTAGATGCAATACATGCTATATATCTAGGGATGTATACATCTCTATAGGTACATAGTCCATAATGAGCCCAAAGTGGTAGTATACAAATAATCTCATCACAACTCCAACCTAATCATGAATAATACAATTAAATCAGCAACTCCAAGATGCTAATATAAGCAACAATCACACCCAAATTCGACTGACAAACATAGCAATATAACCTTGTTACCTATGGGTCATGTAACTCTAGCCATTGCATATATATTTCATGACGATGATATACGAGGGAAGAAGCATATCAGAAACAAAACAACACAATTAATCAACAAGCCAAGCCAATCATAAGACTAGTACGTGATGTCCCAACTGTATACTTGAGCTAGGGGTCATGAAATGATGGTTATACGGTCAAGGCTTATTGCTTCTATATACATGCATGAAATCATACTTTTATGGTAGCAAATACCACCAATACAATAGGGTCAAGTTCATGTAGTTATAGCTTATTCGACACCTATTCGGAGACCTTCTATGTCGTGGGAGGAAAGGACCTTAGAGATAGTGCATCGCTCACTATGAGCACAGTGAAGGAAAATATGCGAAAGAAACGAATGTTCAGATTTGCGAATTTCTTGGTTGAGCATGAAGTCGTCTCGGAGGTGGTTAAAATGCGTGGCCAAGCTGCACAATGTCAAAAAGACCCTCAAAAATTGGAGGAGGCAACCTTTAGATGTGTTGAAAATAAGGTGGGTGAAGCCCATCTTTGGCTGTAGCAAGTGAGGCTCTTACGGCAGGATGCTCCAGAGGATTCCTCCCTTTATGCTCTTGACTCAACGTGTAAACATGAGCCGTAGCTGGCTTTGTCGATAGAGGAATAATTTTTGAGGCAGAAATCAAGGGTGAGGTGCGTATGGGATGGTGACCGGAATACTAGATTCTTCCATGCTTCATTGAGAGTGGGGAGAGCCACCAACAATGTTAGGCTAGTGAGCGAAAATGGAGAGATTGTGGAGGAGAGGAACATTCATGAGGTGTTTCGATGCCATTTTTCTAACTTGTTTCTAATGATTTTCAGGTTACCTCGATACCCTTAGGAATTCAGTTTCCTCACATCCCTTCTGACGAAGCAACTAGCCTTGTTGTGTCGCTCGAGATGATGGAGTTTGAGAACGTGGTGCTGCACTCAAACGTGGACAAAGCATCTAGGGCAGATGGATTTACTGCAAAATTCTTGAAGTCATCATCGGTGGTGATCAATAGGGACCTATTCTAGGTGGTTGATGACTTCATGCGGAGTGGGAAGCTGTTGGCCGAAGTGAACTTTACATCGATCACGTTGATCCCAAAGAAGGCCACACTATCCATGGTTGATGACTACTAGCCAATATCCCTTTGCAATATGATATACCGTTATATTTCGAAGGTGCTGGCAAATAGGTTGAAGAGAGTCCTACCACGGTGGATGGCGAGACGCAAAATGTATTTATTCGGGGAAGAAAAATCAGTGATAATATCTTGCTATGTCACAAAATCTGCCACAACATGCATGTTGAACGAGGCCTCGTAAAGATGTGTTTGAAGTTAGATCACTGGAAAGCATATGATTTGCTCTCTTGGAGCTTCCTACTCGAAGTGCTACACCGATTTGGTTTCACGGGCCATTGGCAACGTCTTATCATGGTGTGTATGCGAGCATCGTTTGTCGTCACGATGAATGGAGAAAACTCATGACCTTTCATGTCAGCAAACGGCTTAAGGCAAGGTGATCCGATGGCTCCCTACGTCTTTGTACTTTATATGGAGGTTCTTAGCATAATGATAAAGGAGGCGGTAGAGAGCGGAAGGCTAGAACTTGTGAAGTGTGTGATTGATCGTCTATATATTACCGCAAGTGCATGCCGTCGGTGAAGACGTGGCAAATATGGGTCGTGTCCACTACGTGGTGTGTCAACTTTGGTTCTTCAGAAATTGAGTGAGAAGAAGTTGTTGATTATGCTAACTACACTAAACTACAAACGAACTTATAATTAAACTAAACCCCCATGGAGTGGAGGTGTGGAGGTGTGTAGGTATGTGTATGAGTGGGTCTTCATTTCAATTAGGAACAAGTATAGTTTGTGGGGGCATACAAGTAGAAGCTAGTGTAGAATCTAAGTGTAGGATACACAACATTACATGGAAAACCATGAACATGCATATCTCACATGAAGTTGAGGTCGATTTTAGATTATCAAGCATGCAACAACTACCTAGTGTGGCCATTAGAGCATCAATCAATCCTACATACAACCTAAATCATTAATGTGAATATGTACCAAACATGGATCCATACATAACAAGCCATTCCCATCTAATACAAGTTTAAGCATGCTACAAGTATAGATCTACATTAGGCATATGAAATGACACAAAATAAAAGAACCCAACACTACCACATAATCTACATCACCTCCACCCCCAAAGGGGATGTAACTACTCACTACTCTTTAAGAAAATTGAAATTAAACTAACCATGCAAGAATTGAAAAGAGACAATATAAAACTAACAAAACATTCTTCATTGCTCACTCACTTTACAAGTAGCCTCTCTCCACCAGAGTTTTGCTCCAAGGCTTTACTCCTAGTAGAGAGAATGGGCACCAAGAGAGGAGATGGATTACAAAGCAGGAGGAAGAGTTCTATTTATAGCCATAGAAAAAGGTAATCGGGGATAATCCCTCGGTATGGGACTAAACACATACTATAAATGGACATAGGACAACATAATCCACGACTCGACTAAACCATGAACGGTTTGGACCAATTTGGACCGCCAATTGGCGGTCTAGAATGGTTGGATCGCGTCTGGATTTCGGTGGCTCATTTCTGGCTTGATTTCTTGATGTTTGAAGAACCCGATTCGGTAGTTGATGTTTGGGCCCGGATCTAATTACCAAAATAATCCTCATGATGGTATGAAGCTTCTTGATTTGCTCAGTGAACCTTTTGGTTTACTTTTGGGTGCTTCTCTCTTGCATCTCAGTACATAAGTCATGTAATTCAGTCATTTTCCTTGCTTTTAAGTCCTTTTTGAGTCTCTTCTTCCCAAACTTGTTTATTCGTGAAACTTAAACATAAACTCGTTAGATAGCATTGTTTAGGTCCAAGATAATAGATAAAGGCCACAAATATAGGCATGATATGATATCAATCAAATACCCCCACACCTAACTTTTGCTAGTCCCGAGCAAAACAAAGAAAGGAAAAAATGAAAGAAAGGAGAAAGCATACGTAAAACAGGAAAATCCTAACTCACTTTCATAGGAATCACGGTTGCACTTAGCACGTGCAACAAGCCGTTAAACCTCCTTGTCTCCAAGGAGGAGGAATGTTGTCTCCGGAGGTTTTTAGCGGATACACCCACAAAATCCGAACATAGATGCATTATTTAATCTAGCAAAATGACTCGTTGGACTCATTTTTGTCGATCATTGGACACGGTAATTCTACAGGCCGACTCTCTATCTGTATTCAGTCCACATACCGTAGGGAACCATTCGTGCAAGTTAATTAAGGACTTAAGTGAAAGACATGGGCAACCTTAACAGCCTCAAGTGATACAAAGTGCAAAGTCCATTAAGGTTCTTATTTGCATTGCTATCTTCTTCTTCTTCTTTTTCTTCTTCCTTTTTCTTCTTTTTTTCATTTTTATATTTATTAGTTGGTGTTTATTTCTCCTAGGGTTAGGTTTCGTGCATCATTTCCTATGATGACATACATTATCATGTAAACCATTCCTTACATCTCCACATAGGGTGATACCTACCACCCAGGTAACGGGAGTTCGGTTGGTGCATCCCAAGTCAAATGACTCAAAAAAGCACCAAACACTAATTCCCCTCGGACCTAATTTCCCAACTAGTAGGAGCCGTAGGAGAAGAGAGAATACCTACTCACTTATTTCTTATCTGCACATGAACCAAAACCCCTACACCTATGGTTTCACAAAAAGAGTTTTAGGGTCCCCGACTACAACAAACTTCCTTATATTAATAGACACGAATTATTTGACGTACTAGGTTCTGGGTGGACTTCTTTGTTTATTTGAGTACTGAAACCCTAAGATTACACGCCCCCTGAGGGAAGACTGGGGTACATCCTTACAACTATATAAGTCCTAAAGTCAGTAAACTAGATATCCTAATGCATCAAGTTAAGACAATTTTGGGAGCTTTCTTTTTTACTTTGCCTCTCAATTGTTTTGCACACGCTAAACACATGCAAAACCCACAAAACATTTTGTTTCGCAAACACATGAAGATTTAGAAAGAAATGAAAATTTTAGTGCACTAGGCAAATAAAAGAAGACAAGTCACCCCAGAATCATGGCTAACAAATATATCGATATTTAATGCAGCACACTAACATGACCCTAACAATACAAACAAAATAAAACAAAAACAAAAGGAGAAAGACTCGACTATGTACACATGTAAAACACCCCCCCACACCTACTTCATGCATTGTCCTCAATGAATGTGAGCATGATACTACATGAATTTATGAAGAGTGAAAAAAAGATCTCACCAACGGGAAGCACAAAGGGAAGTTTATGGTTATGTTGATGGACACAAATCCGAATTCCCCTCAAAACCTGTGAAATATAAAAGATGGGATACAAATACGTGAAAGAAATTGGGCCCAAATACACAAAGGTTGGGGCCCACAACAAGTTGTGCTCACTTCTTTTTTTGAAATAACTATGTACAAAAATGGGCTCCCATTTTCATTTGTCAAGCGACATCAAATGCGAACCCGCTATCTATCGAGCCAGAAATGCAACGACATGGGCTCGCAACATAAGAAACAAGAGGATTGTTAAGAGGTTTATGAACCAAAGATGGTGGTTCATGCCTCTCCAAACCAGGGTCAGTGAAATGAAATGGAAACAAAGATGTTTCCACTCCACGACAGAGTTGAGGGTCATCAATGTATACCCTCCAACCGATATTTGAGTGTACCGGGATCATTTCATCCATACATGGTGACACCGTGGACTTATTACCCAGATGGCGAAGTCCAAAAATAGAATTTTTTGACCACCTGACACCCTTATAAGCATTGTGGTCGTTTGATACCTCTTAAGAATGAGAACGATAGGAGGCATGAATGAGAGGTGAATCTCGGTCCGGTTGTTTGAAATTTGGGGTATCAGGTGGTTGATTCTTAACCCACATGGGGTACTCAACAGATATAGAGTGAAGAGCAGGTGGCCCAGAGGCCACAAAAATTGTATCTTGTGGCTCAAGAGCCACATGATCGAAAGGATGTGGCTCAAAGGCGACATGATCACAAGATAAGGCACCTTCTTGTGCCAGCTCAGGTGAAACATCTTCACCACCATCAGGATGTCCATCTAGCAACTCCATGAAATAGTTGAAGGTGCGGTTCACTTCAATCTCATTCGTGCCCTGGATAAGGTTGACCCCAACAAGGTCATCGAAGGCACCTTGCTTCTTGCAAATGGTGAAGATGTTGAAATCAGTGCATTGACTACCATATGTACAGCGCATCAGGCCATTGCGACAATTGATTAAGGCATTGGAAGTTGCTAGAAATGGTCGCCCCAAAATAATAGGAATTTGTCCAAGTGGGTTTGGCACAGGTTCAATATCCAAAACAAAGAAATCAACTGGACAAATAAACTCTCCCACTTTGATCAGAACATCTTCCACCACGCCCCTCGGTTTCTTCATAGACCTATCAGCTAATTGAAGAGTGGTTTTTGTTTCTTTGAGGTCTCTAAGATCGAGGTGGATGTAGACCAAATATGGCGGAAGATTAACAAAGGCACCAAAGGTGCAATAAAGCTTGATGTTTTAACACCTCACCAATAACACAAGAAATAGTAGGACAACCACGGTCCTTGTATTTGACTTGTGTGGGTTGTGCCAACAATGAACTCACATTTGCAGCAAGGAAAGCTTTCTTGGGAACATTGGTTTTCCTCTCTTGGTGCATAAATCCTTGAGAACCTTGGCATAAGGTGGCATTTGCTGAATCACCTCTAACAGAGGAATGTTCACCTTAACTTGCCAAAACATCTCAAGCATTTTCTCATGTTGATCATAAGTTTTCTTTTTAAGGCGTTCAGGGAATGACGCCTTTGGGACATAAGGGTCTTTCGAAGGAACCTCTGAATTCTGGTCCATAGAAACATTAGTGGGGACCACAGAATCTGATTCCTTCGGCACAAGATGAGACAAGGGGACCTCAGGGTTCGGCCCCATTGTCGAAATAAATGTAGAAGGAACCTAAGGATCAAGCTCCTTCTTGGAAGTATTTATTGAAGGAACCTCAGGATCCGGCTCCCTTATAGATGCAGGTATCACCGCAGGTCTGGTGACACCAAGAGATGGTGATTGCAAGGATGGCACCCCAATGTGGTTGTCCACCTCTTTACCGGATCTCAAAGTATGAATCACATTAAGATGATGGGTCGGTTCAGAGGTAGTTTGAGGTACTAGGGGCCTTCCTTGAGAATGGGTACCCCGAGGATTCTCATCGGGTTGACTCGGCAACTGACCCTTCTTACGTTCATGGAGCTGATGAGCCAATTGGCTCGTTATCATTTCTAATGCTTTGACCGAATTGTTGCTGGCCGCAAGCATGGTTTGTGTGCTCTGCATGAATGCTTGAAGGGTTTGTTGAAGAGTGGGTCCTTCGGGTCAACTCGCTTGGCTAGTGGAGTTTGGATATAATAAACTGATGGTGAGGCATGAGGAGGTTGGTGATTATGGTGCTGAGACCTTTGATGTGGGGGTTGGTAGGTCGTTGATGGGTATGGAGGCTGATAAGGTGAGGTTGAGTGTGTGAGCTTTGACCGTGGCCCCCACTAGGCCCCGAAGAGAAGTTAGGATGGTTACGTCATCCGGGTTGTAAGAATGACTGTACGGACCATTACGGGGCGTGTGTTGATACATCACATTTGAATACTCAGTATCACTTGGAGTGTAAGCCCATTCCAAGTCATTATATCCTGTAAGTCCACACCTTGTACACGTGGGAGTAGCGACCTGAGCTACAGGAGCTCAGTCCAACTCTAAACTCTCAATCCTAAGCATGAGAGCAACCATTTTTGCCTCAGATGCGATAGTTGACTCAACTTTATATGATCCAGGTCGACTAGAAGACCTGGCGGCTAGTGGCTCTCTCATGGTGTCCCACTCAAAGGTACATTCAGCCATTAATTCAAAGGTGTGTAATACCTCATCGATGGGTTTCATTTGGAAATAACCCTGACACATTGATCCCAACAATGTGCAGGTGTTGTAGTTGAGGCCCTCATAAACAATCTGGCACAATTGTTATAGCTCAAATCCATGATCAGGGCACTACTGGAGAAGGTCATTGAACCTTTCAAAGAAAGCATGAAAAGATTTGGTCCGAGTCTGATACATTTGGTGTATCTGGTGTCGTATCTGTTGAGTTTTCCTTTGAAGGAAAAACTTGAACATGGAGCAGTGAAGGTAGGAAGCATGCTCACATATTGAGGTTAAAGTTCATAGTTGTTCCCGTGAGCTGGTGGAAGAACTATGCAAGAAGGTTACGCGGCCCGAACAGGATGGGTCCGCTCCCACAAAGTCATCATCCTATCCCGTCGAGATAAAGGTGGTGGTTCACTAAGAACTTGATCCTAACTGAATCCCTCTTCCTCCCAAGTCGGAGGATGAGGAGGAGAAGGAGGTCTACGTGGTTGTGGGAGTGGACCGAGGTAATCCGTGTATGGGCCCTAATCTCCCCCATCTCCACGATACGACTTGGCCTCACGCTCCAAAGGGGCTCAAGGCGGAGATGGGCGATCACCTAGACCGTACATCTCAGAAAAATGCACTCTCTCAAGTCGAGCGCTCTAACTAGAACGAGCCCAACCTCGCATATAATGCTCAACTCGACTCTAAAATAACACACAACAGAAGGTGTAATCAGAGGAGAAGACTATACAAAGAATATAGAAAAGGAGAAAACTCAGATGAGAAAGGAAGAATCCCTAGAGTTAGCATGGGTAGTGGGAGAAGGTAGAAGCACACAAGGAAACAAGGCTCAAGCAGCTTATGGCTATAGGTCCTTAGGCTATACGGCGCCTAACTTCTAGATCACTAGTCTCGACACCCCTCACCTCCCTACAACGAAGACCACAATGCCCAGCAAGTGATACCAGATCTGGAGATACAATACCTCCTACTATCGACAAGGCATGCAACGCCGATCAGGTCATGACGGTCTCAACTAGATCACTCTCCTAGTGCATCTAAAATCCTTAGGGCTCAATGTCTACTTGCTTTTAGAATTAAGCCTTTTATTAGGAGTGATTTTTGGGGCTAAGAAAAGGTGATGAAATCCCCCACCTTATCTTGTATGGGACAACCCCCTTAGTAATGTTTTGAACTTAAGCTAGCAATGAACTCTCTAATCAATGTCTCATGTCACTCTCGTCCCGATACACCTTACTAACTAATGCATGCTTTAACCATGCATGAATGAGAGAACGAGTGCACGTACCTCACGCCAGCAATCGACAATGAGAATTTAAAGCAAAGGAAAGACAAGATGCGTGCAAGGTCTACATATGATACATGACCTTGATGGCAAATAATCTAGTCTTTTGCTTTGAGTTTTAGGGTCCAAAGTTATCTGAAAAAGGGAATTGATTATTGATCTGGGGGCAAACTACAAGTCACAACATGCCAAATTGAGCCCCAAACCTCTATATTAAAACCAGAAACAACTAGAAGAAAGGAGAGAGCAAGCTGAGCTCAGCAAGCCGGCAGTTTGCGGTCCACAACCGTAGATTGGTGGTTTGTTTCTCTATGTTTACCTCCAATTTGATATACCTTTATATTTCGAAGGTGCTGGCAAATAGGTTGAACATAGTCCTACCCCGGTTGGTTGGCGAGGCGCAAAATGCATTTATTCAGGAAGACGAATAAATGATAATATCTTGCTGGCTCACAAAATCTGCCACAACATGCATGTTGAATGAGGCCACACAAAGATGTCTTTGAAGTTAGATCTTTGGAAAGAAATGATTCAATCTCTTGGAGCTTCCTACTCTAAGTGCTACAACGATTTGGCTTCACGGGCCATTGGAGACGTCTTATCATGGCGTGCGTGCGAGCATCGTTTGTCGTCACGGTGAATGGAGCAAACTCACGACCTTTCAAGGCAGTAAACGGCTTAAGGCAAGGTGATCCGATGGTTCCCTACCTCTTTGTACTTTGTATGGAGGTTCTTAGCATAATGATAAAGGAGGCGGTTGAGAGTGGAAGGCTAGAACTTGTGAAGTGTGTGATTGATCGTTCATATATTACTGCAAGTGCACGACGTCGGTCAAGACGTGGCAAATACGGGTCATGTCCATGAGGAGGTTTATCAACTTTGGTTCTTTAGAAATCGAGTGAGGAAAAAAAGGAGAAGAAGTTGTTGATTATGCTAACTACACTAAACTACGAATGAACATACAATTAAACTAAACCCCCATGGAGTGGATGTGTGTAGGTATGTGTGTGAGTGGGTCCTCATTTCAATTAGGAACAAGTGTAGTTTGTGTGGCATACAAGTAGAAGCTAGTGTAGAATCTAAGTGTAGCATACACAACACTACATGGCAAACCATGAACATGCATATCTCACATGAAGTTGTGGTTGATTTTATATTATCAAACAAGCAACAAGTACCAAGTGTGGTCATTAGAGAATCAATCAATCCTACATACAACTTAAATCATTCGACAGAGTTTTGCTCTAAGGCTTTACCCCTAGTAGAGAGAATGACCACCATGAGAGGAGATGGATTACAAAGGACGAGGAAGAGTTCTATTTATTGCCATAGAAAAAGGTAACCGGGGACAATCCCCCGGTATGGGACTAAACACATACTATAAATGAACATAAAAGAACATAATCCATGACCCAACTAAACCATGAATTGTTTGGACCAATTTGGATCTCCAATTGGCAGTCTGGAATGGTTGGATCGCATCTGGATTTTGGGGGCTCGTTTATGGCTTGATTTCTTGATGTTTGATGAACCCGATTTGGTCGTTGATGTTTCACCCAGATCTAATTCCCAATATACTCCTCATAATGGTGTGGAGCTTCTTGATTTGCTCATTGATCCTTTTGGTTTACATCTGGATCCTTCTCTCTTGCATCTTAGTCCAGAAGTCCTGTAATTAAGTCATTTTCCTTGCTTTTATGTCATTTTTGAGTTTCTTCTTCCCAAACCTGTTTATTCCTGAAACTTAAAACATAAAACTCGTTACGTAACATTGTGTAGGTTCAAGATAATGGATATAAGACACAAATATTTGCATGATATGTTGTCAATAAGTGTGGTGGCACCACGGTGTCACATCTACTACTTGCCGATAATGTTATACTTTTTGCAACAGCCACCAAGGCCAATGCTAGAGTGATAAAGGAGATATTGGCTAATTTTTCCGCGTGCTCTGGGCTACACTTAAACACTTCGAAGAGTCAAGTCTTTTTGGGGAGAGATCTGATTCAGGGCTGGTTGATAGGCGCACATCTAGGGATGGAAAGAGTGGACTTCCTAGTCACGTACCTAGGGTTGGCGTTGTTCACTTCCCGACTAAGGAAGCATCATTGTGCGGGGTTGGTAGCTAAGATAAGGGCGACGCTAAGTTCCTGGAAATGGAGCTTTCTATCCATGGCTGGTCGGGTGGAGTTGGTGCAAAGTGTGTTGGTGTCATTTAGCATCTATTGGATGTCCGCATTCCTTAACCCTAGATGGGTAATAAAGAAAATGGAGAGTATCATGATCTAATTCCTATGGGGAGGGCCAAAGAAATGGGTGGTTGTTGCATGGAAGGATATTTGCTTTCCAAAGAGCGAGTGTGGCTTGGGTTTACGAAGATTGGTCGTTTGGAAGATTGGTCGATGATGGAGTTATGGCCGAGGTTCACAGGGACGCTCATCCATGGAGGTCGGGACACGCCAACTAGGCTGGACGTAAGAAAGGAAACTTTCACCCTAAAGGAGGCGTGGACTTGGGTAGTGCATAAGAAGGAAACCATGGGGTGGAGCAAGCTTATATGGTACAAGAATTAAGTACCAAAGCATGGCGTTATAGCATGGCGGGCGTTGCGGGGCCGCTTAATGACAAAGAAATTGATGGAGGCAAGGGGCGCACACCATGAGCTAGAATATGCACTATGTGCTATAGCTGAGGAGGATATGGGACACCTCTTTTGGGCATGCCTCTTAACAAAGGAAGTCTTGGCAAGCGTGCTTCAAATGCTAGGGCTGAGCACTAAGAAACACGATTGAGGAGGAGGCGAGACGCACGCAACAAGTTACGGGGGGCCGGGTAATGGTGACAATGGTGAGGTTAGCCTTTAGTGCGGTTGTTTATGAGTATTGTCAAGAAAGGAACAGATGAATATTCGACCACAAACGGAGTGATCGACTAACATTGTGGGTTTGGTCAAAGACACAGTTTGGGTGATGGGATCAAAGCTGAAAGACCTCCTCGATGACTTGGTGGCTATGCGAGCTTTTGAAGAAACCTGGAAATAGACAAAGCGAAATTAATTAGTTGTAGTATAGGTTCGTGTAAGGAGACATGGTCTCCTGAGTCATAGTGTGGCTTGGCATGTACTTAGCATGTCCCGCGCTCTTTTGCAGATCTAAATTTTTGTAGGTGGTAAATCGTAGTTTCATACTTAATGAAATTTCAAGGATATGCCTCTCTTTTGCTTTGCAAAAAAAGAGGGAGACAGAGAGATATGAGGGAGAGAGGAGGACAGTGAAGTAGAGGGGATTCGAAGAAGGAGAGGGTGAAGAGAGAAGAAAAAAGGGGGGGTGAACAAGGAGTGTGAGAGAAGGAGATAGAGAGCGAGGTAGCTAGAGAGAGAAGGAGAAGGGAAAGAGGAGGATAAAAGGAGGAGAGAGAAGATGAGAGAAGGATAAGGAGAGAAGAAGGGGAGCGGGCTAAGAGGGAAGCAAAAGAAAGGAGTGTGGTAGAGAAGGATAAAAGAGACATGGGTAGAGGGGTAGAACGAGAGAGAGAGAGAGAGGACAGACGGAGAGAGAGAGTGAAGGGAGAGAATGTGACGAGCAGAGAGAGAAGGAGTGGGAGAAAAGGAGAACCGAGAGAAGGAGAGGGAGAAGGAGAGAGGAGAGAGAGATAAAGAGAGTGGGATAAGGAGAAGAGGGATAAGGAGAGAGGGAGAGAAAAAAGAGAGATAAGGAGATAGAGAATGAGACAAAAATGAGAATGGTTTACATAAAAGATAATGGTTTACATAAATCAAAAGTTATTCACAATCATGGTAATTAAAATTGAACATTAATCACCGAGATACGATTGTCGTGTTCGTCATCGATTGTTGTAGCTCTACATATAATTGACGACACGAGTATATAAAAGAGGAAAAGATTACGTTTATATATTGAATAGACCTAACAAGTAAAACATTATGGAATTGTGTTTCGTGTCATTAATGTTTTACTGTGTCTTCGATCCTAAGATATGAGACTTATATCTTTTCACTCAACAAGTGCTTAATTTGATTATTGTCAAAAGCTATCACTGAGTATTGTGATAAAGTCAATAGTTGGTTGAACATGACTTGTGCTGGAAAAGATAGCTAGTCCAATGATTATCGTTGCCCCTCTTAATTGAGTGATGATATTAGTGGGCCCCTTGATAAAACAAAATTATAATGTGCACAATGTAACTTGAGTTAAGTTACACAGTTATAATTAGCTTAGAGAGATCAAAAATGAATATAATACAATGGTGACACATTTCTACTTTGTATGTATTCTTAATATCATGTGGCAAGTGTTGAACACAAGTGGTGCACTTACATCACTAAATGGATCGTGTTTAGTTCGAGTAGAACAAAGACATCTATGCTAATTTGGTAACAATAATGTGTAGCTAGATACCGCTTATAGTTTGAGATATTAAGTGTTTAATATTGCTGCTAATTTAGCTTAGATCCTCCTACAGGTCACACCACAAAACTGGGAAACAAGAAGCTTGATTTTGAGTTCATATGATGTGTCGGGTTCCATGTGAAAAAGGGACACATGTGGTGAACGAATAAAATCAATATGTCATGAGAATTGACATAATTAGAATCATAATAAATTCATATGAGGTGTGTATATTATGGGATGTAATAATTTAATATTACAAAAAACCCCAAAAGATCAAATTTTGTTGGAAATAAATCCAAAATTTGACAAAGGCAAAATCGGGGTCAACACGGTAAACCGTTTAGGGTTCGGTCGACCGGGGTGTCTTCGGAACGGTCAACCAAACGGGGAACGGGTAAACACAATTGGTTGACCGAAATTGTTTGGAGTGCATGGACAATTGGGTTCGGTTAACCGAGCATGAACGGTCAACCAAGAAAGAATATTTTCGGTAGACTGAAGGTGACACAGTCGTCCGACACAGTCGTCCGATGAATGTTCGCCAGGAGAAATTTTGGTGAGTCAACGGTCGACCAGAGCAAGGCGCGGATCGTCTGAATTTTTCCTGAGGATTTTTCTCATACATATTCGGTCGACCGTCTAGCTCACGGTACACCAAACATGTGTTAAAACCGAATGGTTCAGTTAACCGAGAAGAATTCTCGGTCAACCAAAAAGCACGATTTTTGCCTGAATTATTAAGAGAATAATTAGATCATGGGTTCGATTAATTCCAGATTTAATTAAACATTTGTTAGGATGCTTAAGTGGCAATTTAAATTAATTTTAGGAGAGAATAAGCAAGAGATCATGACTAAAGAATAGTTCTGGATAAGGATGTTTTGGGAGCCTATAAAAGGACCCCTCAGCCTACTTGTTTATGTTAATGCAAAAATTCTTTCTCTCATTAATCTCTCCCTTAATTACCACGAAAATCGCTTAATATTTTTATGTTTTTGAGATAGAAATCTCAGGAGCTTAAAGAGGGGTTATTAGCTAGATTCTAAGCCTAATTAGATATTGATTGGCTAGCTCCTTTCCCTCTAATCTTGTTTGGAGTTTGGTGAACACTTGGAGGTGATTCGGGGGGCGAATCGATGAGCAACAGAACTCCAGATCTTCTGAAGGTTTTAGAGAACCTTTGGGTATGATCCTTGATTGAATCGTTTTAATTAAACCGCAAGTGCACGGTCGCGTTGAAGCGGTGGCAAATACGGGTCGTCCACAGGGAGGTGTGTCGACTTTTGGTTTGTGCAAAGACGAGTGGGGAAGAAAGGAGAGAAAGATGGATTACACAAAACTACACTAATCTAAACTCGTAAACTAGCAAAGCTGAATGAAATCACAACACAAACTAAACTAAACAACTAATGGAGGAAGATAAAAACTCAGGAATGAAAACCCCTAAGGGGTGGAGTGTGTGTGTGTGCACATGAAATAAGTGTGGTGGTGAATGCATAAACGAAGCTCAAGTTAGTTAGTGTTTGCTAATGTATAAGAAGTACCTAATGGCAAAACCTATCATTTACAACACTAACCTAGGTGATAAATATGAGCAATACAAGGTTGTTATTAAGAACATACAAGCATGGAATGTACCTAACTATGGCAGAAACCATCAAGTAAAATTCTTATTAATTCAAGCAAGCATACTAATATCTCTCACAAACATTAATATCAAGCATTCATACCATGTACATAACATGTACACACATCTACTCCACCCCCAAAGGGGATGGAACTACTCACACATATTTAAACTAACAATTACACTAAGGAAAGAAGACATGCTTACTCTAATTATAGAAAGACTAAACAACAAGTTAACTAAGAGACAAAAAACAAAATAAACATGCAAGCAAGCACATTAAAGGAAATATACTAAGCAAGAAACAACATGCTAATGAAAACATCTATTATTAACTCACTCAATTACAAGCAGCCTCTTTCTCCACCAGAGTTTTGCTTCAAGGCTTCACTCTTAGTAGAGAAGATGGCCACCAAAGAGAGAGTGTGTTTACATGAGAGTAGGGAGAGTTCTATTTATAGCCATAGAAAAAGGTAATCCAGGACAATCCCCCGGTATGGGACTAAAAAAATACCAAAAATAGCCTAAACAAACGCTAATACATACGCTCCAGAAATCTCAGCGGATTCGGCAAGATCCGGACCGCCAATTGGCGGTCCACAGGATCCGGATCTCGCTCATTTTTGTTTTGGGCTTTTCTTGATATATCTGTTGGTCTTGGATGCATCTACGTCGCTTGTTGGAGCTCCGACCCGAATCGAATTGCCAAAATACTCTCCATGATGGTGTGGAGTTTTCTGTTTTGCTCTTAGGTCCTTCTCCCTTGCATCTTAGTCCCCAGGTCTCACAATTAAGTTCTTTTTCCTGCTTTTGGGTCCTTTCATGGCTCTTCTCTTCAAACCTCTTTATTTCTGAAATTCAAACATAAAACTTGTCACGTAGCAATGCTTAGGTGTAAGATAATGGGTATAAGATACAAATATAAGCATGAAATGATGTCAATCAAATACCCCCACACCTATGTTTTTGCTAGTCCCGAGCAAAATAAAGAAAGAGAAAAACAAACGAGAAACAAGAAATCCTAACTCACTTTCCTAGGAATCACGGTTGCACTTAGCACGTGCAACAAGCCGTTAAACCTCCTTGTCACCAAGGAGGAGGAGTGTTGTCTCCTGAGGGTTTTCAGCGGATACACCCACAAAATCCGAACAAAGATGCATTAATCAATCTAGCTACACGACTCGTTGGACTTATTTTGTCGATCATGGGACGCGGTAATACTACGGGTCGACTCTATATGGGAATCAGTCCACGCACCTAGCCTAATGAACCATTCGTGAAAGTTAGTTAAGGACTTAAGTGAAAGACATGGGCAACCTTAACTTCTGAATGTGATACAATGTGTAAAGTCCATTTTGGTTCTTATTTGACTCTTTTTGTTTCTTTTTCTTTGGATCACTTTATTGGTTGGTGTTTGATTCTCCCAGGGTCGGGTTTCGTTCATCATTGCCTATGAGGGCTTACACTATCACCTACACCTTCCCCCAAATCTCCACATAGGGCGATCCCTACCACCCGTGTAACGGGAGTTCGGTCGGTGCATTCCAAGTCAGATGACTCGAAAGCACTAGGCACAAAGTTCCCTCAGACCTACTTTCCCGAGTGATAAGAGCACTGCGAGAAGAGAGAACACTTACTCACTTATTTCTTATCTACACATGAACCAAAACCCCTACACTTAATGTCTCACAACAAGATTTAAAGGGTCCTTGACTACAACAAACTTCCTTAAGTTAACAGACACGAATTATTGACTCACTAGGTTCAGGGTGGACTTCTTTAAATGTTTGAGCATTGAAATACTATGATTACTCACCCCCAAGGGAAAACTGGGGTGCATCCTAATGACTTGATATATCCTAAAGCCACTATACTAGATATCCTAATGCTTCAAGTTCAAGATAATTTTGGGAACTTTTTCTTTTTACTTTGCCTCTCAACAGTTTTGCACATGCTAAACACACACAAAACCCTAAAAACATTTTCTTTCGCAAACACATGAAGATTTTGAAAGAAATGTGAAAATTTTGAAGCACTAGACAAGCAAAAGAAGACAAGTCACCCAAGGATCATGGCAAGCAAATATATCGATATTAAATGCAGCACACTAACATGACCCTAACAATGCACACAAAAGAAAACAAAAATCAAAGGAAAAGACTCGACTATGTACACACGTAAAACACCCACCACACCTACTTCATGCATTGTCCTCAATGAATGTGAGCAAAATACTACATGGATATATGCATGAAAAAGAATAGATCTCACCAACGTGAAGTACACAGGGAAGTTCGTGGATATGTTGATGGACACAACCCAAATTCCCTCAAAACCTGTGAGATGCTAAGGAAGGGATACAAATACGTGAAAGAATTGGGGTCCAAATACTCAAGGGTTGGGTCCCACAACAAACGAAGCTCACTGAAGGACTCTTCTCTTTTTTTTTATTGACATCATTTCATGCTTATATTTGTATCTTATCTTTCGCCTAAACAATGCTACGTAACGAGTTTTATGTTTAGTTTTCAGGAATAAATAGGTTTGAAGAGATGAAGCATAAAAGGACAAAAAAACAGGGAAAAATCACTGAATTGTGAGATCTGGGGACTGAGATGCAAGGGAGAAGGACCTGAATATAAGACTGAAGGACCAAAGAGCAAAACAGAATACTACACACCATCATGGGGAGTATTTTAGCAATTCGATTTGGGTCGGAGCTCCAACAAGCCAAGTAAATGCATCCAAGACCAGCAAATATACCAAGAAAAACCCACAACAAATATGAGCGGACCGCCAAAACGAGGTCTGGAACCGCCAATTAGCGGTCCGGATCTTCCCGGATCCGCTGAGTTTTCTGGACCATATGTATTAGCGTTTGTTTAGGCTATTTTTGGTATCTGTTTAGTCCCACATCGGGGGATTGTCCCGGAATGGCTTTTTCTATGGCTATAAATAGAACTCTTCACCTTCTAATGTAATCACTTCATATTTTGAGTGGCTATTCTTCCTACTGAAGTGAGGCCTTGAAGCACACACTAAAGTGGGAGGATGTTACTCGAATTGTGAGTCATCTTAATAAAAGTTTCGTCATTATGTTGTTTGTTTCTTGTTGTTTGTTTTGCTTTGCTTAATTTGATTTCATTAGTTTTAAATAGATTAGTTAATATGCTTTCTTTGCTTAGTTTAATAATTAGTGTAATGTGTAGTGAGTAGTTCCATCCCCTTTGGCAGGTGGAGTAGATGTTCATACATGCAAATGAGAATGGAATGAATGCTTTATTCATAATGTGTTGATAAAACATGGATATATGCTTGCTTGTTTAGGATAGAATTTATAACTTGATGAGTTTTGCCAAAATGATTAGACACTTCTCACACTTGTTTATGTTCTGAAATAAACAACTTGTATATCTAAATGTCAATCAACTAGGTTGGTGAATGGATTGATAGGTTTTGTCATAACACTTAGACACCTATGCATGATAACACCACCTTTATTTGGGCTTAAAGAATGTGTTCAACACCCACCTCTTTGCATGTGTACACACACTCCACCCCTTAGGGGGTTTTCCACTTTTGGATTCCAGCACTTTCTTTTGTTCTTAGTTAAGTTTTAGTTAATCGTTTGTTGCTTTCTTTCGCATTTCGTATTTCGTAGTGTAGTGTAGCGTAGAGTAGCATAAACAACTCTCTTCTCCATTTTTTTGCCACTTGATTTCGTGCAAACGAGAGGCTTCTCACCACCCTGAGAACGACCCGTATTTGCCACCGCTTCAACACGGCCGTGCACTTGCGGTTTATATAAAACGTTCAACAAGTTTTTGGCGCCGTTGCCGGGGAGGTGTCAGTCCAGACTCTTATTTGGACTATTCGAGTGGATTTAATTTGTGTTTTGTAGTTTTTCTTTGTTTCAGGAGATTTGGAGTCGCCAGGAGGAACACCTGGAGAAGTGTTGTGGCAAGCTGGGCACTGAAGACCCCAATCAGTGGCCTGAGACCGCCAATTGGCGGTCTGGTAACCTCTGTTTGCTCTCTTAATTCTTTGGTCTGTTTGCATAATTGATGTAGTGATCTGGGACTTGATTTGGCATGTTTTGACTTATAGTTTGTTCCCAGATGAATAATCAAACCTCCTTTAAGTAACTTGGACCCTAAAACCGAAAGCAAAATATTAGGCATTCTTTTTGTTTTGGTCATGCATCATGTATGTGACTTAGGCAAATAGATTCTCTTTCATTTTAGCTTTATTTTTAGTTGCTGAGTGCTGGCATGAGGTACGCACCTTCTACTCTCATTCATGCATTTCGTATGAACATGCATTAGTTAGTAGGAAGTGCATTGAAACAAGTGGAAGTTGAGCGTTTGTTTGGAGAGTTGATTGCTAGATTTAGACTCCAAAACACTACTAAGGAGGGGCTGTCCCATTAAAGATAAGGTGGGGGATTTCATCACCCTTTCCTTCGCCCCCACAAACCACACTAATAAAGAGCCTAATTTTTAAAATCAAGTAGACATTGGCCCTATGGATCTCGGACGCAATAGGAGAGTGATCCGCTACCGACCATCCTGACCTGATCGGCGTTGCCCACTTTGTCGATAGTAGGAGAGACGAGATCTCCGGATCTTGGCTCACTTGCTGGGATTTGTGGTCCTCGTTGTAGGGAGGTGAGGCGTGTTGAGGCCGTGTGACCTCGCAGTTAAGCGTCGTCTAGCTGTAAGGACCTATAGCGACCTTAGGATTGCTTGACCCTTGTTTGCTTGTGTGCATCTACCTGTACCCATCCGCATTAGCATAAGGACTTCTTCCCTTCTCTCCTAAGTCGTTCTTTCTCTCCTGTGTCCCCCCCCCCCCCCCCCCCCCGTGTTCTCCTCTATGCACATTCTTTGTTATAAAAAAAGTTTTGTTGTGTGTGCACCTTTCTGCAAGCTTTCGTGGACACGATACGAGAGTGGTAGTTTAATGAGGAGCGTTGTCAATCCGGCTTCGGTAGTCGATTTATCGACGCCTTCCTCCTCTCATGTCGCACACAGTCCGGGTTCAATGGCTGCTAATTTCCGTGAGGAGGAGCTGTTGCTGGACCCACCTGTTCAACCTGTTCTTCCAGTTGTCGTTCCCATACCTCTTCGTGATCGATGCTACCCGAGCCGTACAGCTCTACCCTCATGCATCGTATTGCCAGAGGAAAATGAGCACCATTTTGAGGTTAAGCCTCAGTTTATTTCCATGCTCCCTCACTTCACTGGGAAAGGTGACCCCTATATCTTTCTCAGGGAATTTGAGGAGGTTTGTGCTATGTTCAAGCTGCAACAACTTAGCACAGACTCCATCCATCTTAGGCTTGTCCCCTTTGCGCTGAAGGATGACACCAAGAAGTGGTTGTACAGCAACCAAGCGAATGCCTTTAGGACTTGGGATGAGTTTCAATATGCATTCCTCAAGAAGTACTTCCCAAATCATCGGACTCAAAAATTGAGTAACGAAATCAATTCGTTCTATCAACATGAGACCGAACCATTCCATGCATACTTAGAGAGGTTCAAGGAGCTACTATCCTCATGCCCTCACCATGGCATCGAGTTGTGGTGGCTTTGTCAGATTGTTTACGAGGGTCTTCACATCCCGTCAAGAACACTCCTTGAGTCCATGTGTCATGGAGAGTTCTTAGGAAAGGATGAAAGGGAGGCATGGGCTTTCCTAGAAGACCTCGCTGAGAAAACCATGCAATGGGAGAGTGTAAGGGAACCACCTGCATCATCTAGCATAGGAGCGAGGATCGCAAATGCAAACTCGACTAGATCGGGTGCCGCATTTGCCGTCGATACCACTACGGCCACCGAGGCATGCATGGCGGCCTTAATGTGCCGTATGAATTCGATTGAGCTCCAAAACCAGCACGATGTCTCTCATGTGTCTGCATCTGGTTCAGTTCCATGTCATTCATGTGGTAGGATAGGTCATATAGGGGGTGAGTTCCTCCATCAAGGGTTATATGATGATGAATATGGGTCATTCCTGGATATATCATATAACCCTTGATGGAGGAACCACCCTAATTTTTCATGGAACCATAACAATGCCTCAGGTGGTCCTTCAAACTTTTCTCGACCACCAAACCGACCACACTACCCTCCCATGCATTCACAGTCTCATCAGCCACCCCAAAGTCAGAACACCAACCAACCATGTTTCCCAAATTCAAACAACTTGGAAACCCGGTTTAATTCTCTTGAGAACTTAAGTCGTGGACTTGAGAACTTTGTAAAAAACTTTATGTCGTCCACGAGTCAAGCTCTCACTTCAAATCAGCAGACCATTACATCTCTCGAGCTTCAGATGGGTCAGTTGGCTCAATCTGTACATGAGAGAGAGAGGGAGCCTGCCTAGCCAACCTGTGGCTAATCCCCGTGCTCAACAACACTTGAACCTACAAAATGCAAGTTCAAGATGACAGGAGGGGCAAGTGAACTACGTGGAAGAACCTGTGGACCATGTTAATGCCATTGTGACCCTGAGAAATGGGAAGCAGGTCAACAACCACGTATCCATGCCAGAAAATCCATCTGTGCCACTCCCTTGTGGGAATGATGGTGAGAAAGAGGCCGAGGGTGAGAGTAATACACCAAAGCCTCCTTCTCCGGCTCTGCCCAAGACATACCTACCAAAAACTCGTTATCCGAGTAGGTTGTCTAAGAAACAGAGTGACAGTGTGGATAAAATGCTGGAGATATTTAAGAAAGTGAATGTCAACATTCCTTTGTTAGACATGATTCAACAAATACCTCCCTATGCAAAATTCCTGAAGGATCTCTGTACAACTAAGAGGAAAACCAACGTCCCTAGCAAAGCCTTTTTGGAGGCTAATGTGAGCTCTATCATCTCGAACCCTACGTACGTGAAATTGATGGACCCGGGCAGTCCTACAATTTCATGTATCATTGGGGATTCTCGCATTAACAATGTTTTTCTAGATCTAGGGTCGATGGTTCACCTCTTACCTGCTTTTGTGTATCAACGATTAAGCCTAGGCACGTTCAAGCCTACGAAAACAACATTGCAGTTGGCTAATCGTTCGATCAAAATCCCGTTTGGGGTCATTGAAGATGTCCTAATCAAGGTCGGTGATTTCATATTTCCTGTTGACTTCGTCGTCCTTGAGACCGAACCAATTAAGACTACCCACTCTCAGATTCCATTGATTTTGGGTAGACCTTTTTTGGCGACGTCAAATGCCTTGATCAATTATCGTACTGGACTCATGAAATTGTCGTTCGGGAACTTGACCGCGACATTCCATGTGTTTAATATGGCTAGGCAGCCGACATCTTTCGAGGACCCCATGGAAGTCAATCTTATCCGGGACTTGGAAGAAGAATTAGAAGAAGAGTACCCCCTGATTCATGACAATTTAAAGGATTACTTCATGGAGGACTCCGATCATGAAGAGGATAGGGGTGAGTTGAGCAATGATGTGCATGTTGTTCAGTACATGCGAGCTCCTCCTATTTTACATCTCGAGCTAGATATCACGCCTAGCCTTGAGGAGCCACCCACGCCAGAGCTCAAAGAACTCCCCAAGGAATTGAAACACATTTTTCTTGGTCCCAATAGGTCATTTCCGGTGATTATTTCATCGACGTTGACAGTTGATCAGGAAGACTGTCTGATTCAAGTCCTAAAGGAGCACAAATCAGCCATTGGGTGGCCCTTGAGGGACATCAAAGGGATAAGTCCCGATGTCGTGCAGCACCACATCTTTATGGAGGATGAGGCACGACCACATCACGACCCACAGAGGCATTTAAATCCAGCCATGACAGAAGTAGTTAAGAAAGAGATCATCAAGTGTTTAGATCATGGCATCATTTTCCCCATTTCGGACAGTACTTGGGTAAGTCTTGTCCAGGTTGTGCCCAAGAAGTCGGGTATCACTGTTGTCCAGAATGACAACAATGAGCTTCTACCCACACGACTTCAAATTGGTGGCGAGTTTGTATTGACTATAGGATGTTGAACGCGGTCACGCGTAAGGACCACTTCCCTCTACCTTTCATCGACCAGATGTTGTAGAGACTCTCCGGGCACGCCTATTACTGTTTCCTTGATGGTTATTGGTGGTACAATCAAATCCCAGTCACCCCCGAAGACCAAGAGAAAACCACGTCCACTTGTCCTTTTGGGACGTTTGCTTATAGACGGATACCTTTTGGACTATGCAATGCCCCTGCAACATTCCAACGTTGCATGTTAAGTATCTTTTCCGATATGGTCGAGAACTTCCTTGAGATCTTCATGGATGATTTCTCGGTTCATGGAACCTCCTTTTATGAGTGCTTGCACCACCAGAGCCTTGTTCTCAAAAGGTGTTCGGAAACGAACTTAGCCCTTAATTAGGAGAAGTGTCATTTCATGGTTACAAAAGGCATCGTGTTGGGCCACGTTGTATCTCCTGATGGTATCGAGGTGGATAAGGCAAAGATTGAGCTTATTTCTAAGCTTCCGCCACCCACTTCGGTTAAAGAAATCCGTTCATTCCTTGGACACGCCAGTTTTTACCAGCGATTTATTAAGGATTTCAGCAAGATAGCTCGTCCTTTGATGAGCTTGCTTGCTAAAGGAACCTCCTTTAAGTTCACACCCGATTGCCTATCTGCATTTGAGTTTCTAAAGCGTGAGTTGACCCCCACTCCTATTATTAAGGCACGGGTGTGGACTCTACCATTCGAGCTGATGTTTGATACTTCTCATTACACGATAGGAGTGGTTTTGGGTCAGAAAGTCGACAAATTGCCTCATGTGATCTACTATGCAAGTCGTACTCTCAATGACGCCCAGCTCAACTACTCCGTTACTGAGAAAGAGTTCCTCACGATCATATTTGCATTGGAAAATTTTCACCAGTACCTCATAGGGTCGCATGTAGTCATCTACACTGATCTCTCAGCTCTTCGCTACCTTTTGTCTAAAACGGATGCGAAACCCCGTCTCCTGCGTTGGATCTTGTTGTTACAAGAATTCGACCTTGAAATACGGGACAAGAAGGGATGCGAGAATGTCATGGCTGATCACCTATCTCGCATCCCCATTGATCTTTCGCCGGATCCACCGGTGAACGAGTTTTTTTCCTGATGAGTACCTTATGGCAATAGCCTCACCCCCTGGTTCGCTGACATTGTGAACTATTTAACAACCGGGGAGGTGCCGGCTCATTGGAGACACAGTGAGACAATGAAATTAAGTATTGTGCTGATCAAATAACAAGGAGGTGCATTCCTGACGACGAGATTCAAAGTGTCTTGTCCTTTTGCCATAAGGAGGCATGTGGTGGGCACTTCGGTGCCAAGAAAACCGTTGCCAAAGTACTCCAATGCGGTTTTTACTGGCCCACGTTGTTCCAAGACGCTTTTGCATTTTGCAAAGCATGCGATAGGTGCCAACGTGTGGGCCGCATTGGCAGACGAGATATGATGCCACTCAATCCTATCTTAGTGGTTAACATCTTTGATGTTTGGGGAATTGACGTTATGGGTCCTTTCCCCGTGTCCCATGGTCATACTTACATCCTGGTGGCGGTCGATTATGTGTCAAAGTGGGTTGAAGCAATCCCCACTCGCCTTAACGATCGCAAGGTTGTGATCAAATTTCTTAAAGAACACATCTTTGCGAGGTTTGGGACACCTCGTTGTATCATAAGTGATCGGGGGACACACTTTGTGAACCGATCCCTTGAGGCAGTGCTGAGGAAATACTCCATCACGCACAAGTTGGCCACACCTTATCATCCTCAAACCTGTGGCCAGGTGGAAATTTCCAACCGTCAAGTCAAGCAAATTCTTGAGAAAACGGTCAATGCTTCAAGGAAAGATTGGTTGGTCAAGCTTAATGATGCATTGTGGGCTTTCTGCACTGCATTTCAAACCGACCTTGGCATGTCCCCCTACCGGCTAGTTTATGGCAAAGCTTGCCATCTTCCGGTAGAACTTGAGCAACGGGCATTATGGGCAATCAAACATTTTAACATGAGTTGACGTTTCCGGTGCCAATCACAAGTTAGACCTCAATGAGTTGGAGGAGTTGAGAAATGAAGCTTATGAGAATGCCAAGATCTGCAAGTCCGCACTAAAATATTCCATGATCGCTTGGTGCGAGTCACAACCTTCGAGGTGGGGACAAAAGGTCTTGTTGTATAATTCTCGCCTCCACTTGTTTCCGGGGAAACTTCGGAGCCGTTGGTCAGGGCCCTTCATTGTTTTAACAGTCTCCCCTCATGGGGTGGTTGAGATTCAAAATCCTAGGAATGGGGACGTGTTCAAAGTTAATGGACAACGCCTCAAACCATACTTGGAAGGGACCACGGCAGAGGTCGAGGAGGAAGTCGTGCCTTTGCACGAACTCCCCACGGATGTGGTGACTTGATGTGATCAATCCCTCCATTTGTTTGTACATACCAGTGTTTTGTTGAAGAGAAAAAAAAAGAAAAAAAAACAAAATGATAAAAAGCAAAAAAATTGGAAGGCCTATTTGATATTTTCCCTTTCCCTTGTTAATAACGCGTGTTGCCCTTGCCCTACGCACTTTTCTAGCAACAGAATACGCGTTTCTCTTTGTGATCTCGCCTCCACCCAAATTTCTACCTTAGATCCCCCGAACAGACCGCTAATTAGCGGTTTGGAACCGCCAATCAGCGGTCGGTTGTTCTCCGTTTCCATTTTCTCTTCGTCTGGGTGTTTGATTTGGGGTGCTCTGTTGGTGGTGTGGTTGGGTGTGTGTTTTGCTGCTGGAGTCGGCGTGCGGTGGTCTCCTCTCCTCTTGCACCGTGTTCGTCTTCGCCGTCGTGTGCTTCGCCGCTAAAGTTCGCCAAGGTAGGTTCAGGTATGGCCAGCCATCATTTAATTCCAGAACTCAATTTTGCCTCCCTGATTCGTGAATTCGGAGAACCCTTCTACGATCGAATCGTAGCTAAAGGGTGGTACCATTTATTATATGAGGGCGATGAATCCATGTACGTAGAGCCTCTCGTACATGAATTCTTTACTAATCTCGAATGTGACCAGACTGGACCACTCGAGTTCAGTATCACTCTCAGAGAGGAGAAGCACACCGTGACACCCCAATTAATCTTCGACGCGACTGGGATCCACTTGGCTGATGAGCTCGCGCCTACCCACGATATCATTTTTTATCGATCTATGCTTGAGCGTGGGCATCCTATCTTATCACATGGGGGAGTACCTAATGCGCCCATTTACTCCAATGTGCACATTGTAGCAAGGTGGGTGTGTCGAAATGTGTTGGGCCAAGAGTCGAGTTCCACATTTTTCACGCCTAGTTTGCGAATCGTGTATAGTCTGATGGACGGTTCACCACACTGCATTTGTCGAACATTGTTCGACGTTTTGGTGAACGCTAGGCTGAAAGATATACACTGTTTGCCGACTCTGGTTACCAAATTGTGTGGCATGTTGGACATCCCACGATTTGAGCGCATGCTGAGGCGCCAAGGCACCGACCTCAAGGTAGTGAAGATGACCCCGTCATTTCGCCATTGCCTTCCTGAGGCATGGGTGCCTGACTATATGGAGGAGGATGTTAGAGCCAGTTCCTCATGCTCGTCTGTGAGCTTAGGAACGCTCTTTAACACCAACATTTCTGAGATGGTGGTCGAGCAGCAGAACGTCATCTTAGCCAAGCAAAACCGGAAGATCTATAGAAAGTTGTCGGCTCTTGAGAGAGGTGCCTCTTCGGGTACTACTGGCCGCCATCATTAGTTCGGTACACCCTATCCATGCATTGGCACCATTTTTCCATACATTGAGGACAATGCATGGATTAGGTGGGGGGTGTTTTCACGTTTGTACATAGTTTGTGTCTTTTTTGTTTTTTTTAGTTTTCTTTTGGTTGTACTGCTAGGGTCATGTTAGTGTGCCGCATTTAACATTGATATATCTGCTTGCCATGATCCCTGGGTGAGTTGTCTTCTTTTGCTTGCCTAGTGCTTTAAAATTTTCACATTTCTTTCAAAATCTTCATGTGTTCGCGAAAGAAAATGTTTTTGTAGGTTTTGCGTGTGTTTAGCATGTGCAAAACCGTTGAGAGGCAAAGTAAAAAGAAAGCTCCCAAAATTGTCTTGAACATGATGCATTAGGATTTCTAGTTTACTGGCTTTAGGTCTTATCGAGTCGTTAGGATGCGGCTCGGTTTTCCCTCGGGGACGTGTAATCATAGGGTTTCAACACTCAAACATTTAAAGAAGCCCACTCTGAACCTAGTGAGTCAAATAATTCGTGTCTGTTAGTATAAGTAAGTTTGTCGTGGTCAAGGGCCCTTAATCTCTTTTTGTAAAACTTAAGTGTAGGGGTTTTGGTTCCCATGTAGATAAATAAATAACTGGTGTTCTCTCTTCTCGCACGGCTCCTTTCACTCGGGAAAGTAGGTCTGAGGGGACTTTGTGCCTGGTGCTTTCGAGTCATCTGACTTGGGATGCACCGACCGAACTCCCGTTACACGGGTGGTCGCCCTATGTGGAGATTTGGGGGAAGGTGTACGTGATAGTGTAAGTCCTCAAAGGCAATGATGCACGAAACCTGATCCTTGGGAGAATCAAATACCAACCAATAAAATGCTCCAAAGAAAAAGAAGAAGAAAAAGAAAAAAAAAGTGTCAAATAAGAACCAAAATGGACTTTACACATTGTATCACATTCAGAAGTTAAGGTTGTCCATGTCTTTCACTTAAGTCCTTAACTAACTCTCACGAATAACTCATTAGGCTAGGTGTGTGGACCGATTACATATATAGAGTCGACCAATAGTATTACCGTGTCCCATGATCGACAAAATGGGTCCAACGAGTCATGTAGCTAGATTGATTAATGCATCCTTGTTCGGATTTTGTGGGTGTATCCGCTGAAAATCCTCAGGAGATAACACTCCTCCTTGGCGACAAGGAGGTTTAATAGCTTGTTGTACGTTCTAAGTGCAACCGTGATTCCTACGAAAGTGAGTTAGGATTTCTTGTTTTTTGTATGCTTTTCTCTTTCTTTGTTTTGCTCGGGACTAGCAAAAGTTAGGTGTGGGGGTATTTGATTGACATCATTTCATGCTTATATTTGTATCTTATATCCATTATCTTTCGCCTAAACAATGCTATGTAACGAGTTTAATGTTTAGTTTTCAGGAATAAATATGTTTGAAGAGATGAAGCATAAAGGGACCCAAAAGCAGGGAAAAAGGACTGAATTGTGAGATCTGGGGACTGAGATGCAAGGGAGAAGGACCTCAATGTAAGACCGAAGGATCTAAGAGAAAAACAGAATACTCCACACCATCATAGGGAGTATTTTAGCAATTTGATTCGGGTCGGAGCTCCAACAAGCCGAGTAAATGCATCCAAGACAAGCAAATATACCAAGAAAAGCCTACAACAAATCTGAGCGCGATCCGGATCCTGTAGACCGCCAATTGGCGGTCTGGAACTGCGAATTGGCAATCCGGATCTTCCCGGATCCGCTGAGTTTTCTGGAGCATATGTATTAGCATTTATTTAGGCTATTTTTGGTATTTGTTTAGTCCAACATCGGGGGATTGTCCCGGAGTAGCTTTTTCTATGGGTATAAATAGAACTCTTCACCTTATAATGTAATCACTTCATATTTTGAGTGACTATTCTTCCTACTGAAGTGAGGCCTTGAAGCACACACTAAAGTAGGCGGATGCTACTTGAATTGTGAGTGATCTTAATAAAAGTTTCTTCATTATGCTGTTTGTTTCTTGTTGTTTGTTTTGCTTTGCTTAATTTGATTTCATTAGTTTTAAATAGCTTAGTTTAATAATTTGTGTAATGTGTAGTGAGTAGTTCCATCCCCTTTGGGGGGTGGAGTAGATGTTCATACATGCAAATGAGAATGGAATGAATGCTTTATTCATAATGTGTTGATAAAACATGGATATATGCTTGCTTGTTTAGGATAGAATTTATAACTTGATGAGTTTTGCCAAAATGATTAGACACTTCTCACACTTGTTTAAGTTCTGAAATAAACAACTTGTATATGTAAATGTTAATCAACTAGGTTGGTGAATGGATTGATAGGTTTTGCCATAACACTTAGACACCTCCTATGCATGATAACACCACCTTCATTTGGGCTTAAAGAATGTGGTCAACACCCACCTCTTTGCATGTGTGCACTCACTCCACCCCTTAGGGGTTTGCCACTTCTGAATTATAGCACTTTCTTTTGTTCTTAGTTAAGTTTTAGTTAATCGTTTGTTGCTTTCTTTCGCATTTCGTATTTCGTAGTGTAGTGTAGAGTAGCATAAACAACTCTCTTCTCCATTTTTTTCGCCACTTGATTTCATGCAAACGAGAGGCTGCTCACCTCCCTGGGGACGTCCCGTATTTTCCACCGCTTCAATGCGGCCGTGCACTTGCGGTTTAAATAAAACGTTCAACATTTTTCTTTTTCTTTTTTCTCTTTTTATTTATTTATACAAACATTAAAGCTCAACCACTCATGTAGGAGCATGAATGGTTGAGTGCGAGAGAGGTTCATGAAGGAACATGACCTCCTCGACTTTGGCTGGTGCCCCTTGCAAGTAGGGTTTGAGGCGTTGTCCATTAACTTGGAATACGTCCCCATTCCCTGGGTTCAAGATGTCAACCGCACCATGAGGATATATGTTGAACGTTTTAATTAAACCGCAAGTGCACGGACGCGTTGAAGTGGTGGCAAATACGGGTCGTCCTCAGGGAGGTGAGCAGCCTCTCGATTCCACGAAATCAAGTGGCGAAAAAAATGGAGAAGGGAGTTGATTATGCTACTCTATGCTACACTACACTAAGAAGTACGAAATGCGAAAAAAAGAAACAAACGATGAAATACCAACTAAGCTAAGAACGAAATGCTGGAATTCAGGAATGGGAGAACCCCTAAGGGGTGGAGTGAGTGCATACATGCAAAGAGGTGGGTGTTGAACACATTCTTTAAGCACAAATGAAGGTGGTGTTATCATGAATAGGAAGTGTCTAAATTTTATGGCAAAACCTATCAATCTATTCACCAACCTAGTTGATTAACATTTACATATATAAGTTGTTTATTTCAGAACCTAAACAAGCATGAGAGGTGTCTAATCATTTTGGCAAAACTCATCAAGTTATAAATTCTATCCTAAACAAGCAAGCATACATTTATGTTTTATCAACACATTGTAAATAAAGCATTCATTCCATTATCTAATGCATGTATGAACATCTACTCCACCCCCCAAAGGGGATGGAACTAATCACTACACATTACACTAATGATTAAACTAAGTAAGGAAAGCATATTAACTAAGCTACTAAAACTAATGAAATGAAATTAAGCAAAATAAAACAAACAATATGAAACAAACAACATAATAAAGAAATTTTTCTTAAAGTGACTCACATTTCAAGTAGCATCCTCCTCCTTTAGTGTGTGCTTCAAGGCGTCACTTCTAGTAGGAAGAATAGCCACTCAAAATATGGAGTGATTACAACAGAAGGTGAAGAGTTCTATTTATAGTCAAAGAAAAAGGCAATCCGGGACAATCCCCCGATGTGGGACTAAACAAATACCAAAAATAGCCTAAACATCCTCTAATACATGTGTTGGAGAAAGTTGAGCGGGTTTAGAAAAATCCAGACCGTCAATTAACGGTCCAAGACCGCCAATTGGCGGTCCGTAACATTTGGATCCGGCTAAATTTCATTCTGGGCTTTTTTGGATTCATTTGTCGGTCTTTGATGCATCTACATTGTTTATTGGAGCTCCGACCCAAATCTAATTGCCAAAATACTCCCCAAGGTGGTGTGAAGTTTTCTGTTTTGCTCTTTGGTCCTTTGGTGTTACGTTCAAGTCCTTCTCCCTTGCATCTCAGTCCCCAGATCTCATAATTCAGTCCTTTTTCCTAGCTTTTGGGTCCTTTTATGCTTCATCTCTTCAAACCTATTTATTCTTGAAAACTAAACATAAAACTCGATACATAGCATTTTTTAGGTGAAAGATAATGAATATAAGTTACAAATATAAGCATGAAATGATGTCAATCAATATACGGTTTGGACAATAAAAGGGCCAGACCAGCGACTGCGGAGCTTACCCGCAAACAGATGAAGCCCGGGAATTGTAGAGCAACACCTTCTGCCCGGCCGTAAACACCTTTCGCATAATGATACGATCGTGAAACATCTCGGCTCGGGACTTATGAATTTTGGCATTCTCGTACGCATCATTGCGTAACTCTTCCAATTCCACAACGTCGAGCTTACATTGTACTCCTGCTTCATCAAGATCCATATTCAGGTTCTTGATCGCCCAAAAAGCACGATGCTCGAGCTCGACGGGTAGGTGGCAAGCCTTGCTTTACACTACCCGATATGGGGACATACCCAAATTGGTCTTGTACGCGGTGCGGAAAGCCCACAACGTGTCATTCAACTTAGTTGACCAATCCTTCCTCGAGGAATTAACCGTCTTCTCAAGAATTTGCTTTAATTGACGGTTAGGGATTTCAACCTGCCCACTAGTTTGTGGATGGTATGGGGTCGCAAGCTTGTGGGTGATCGAATATTTCCTCATAAGCGCTTCAAAGGAGCTATTATCGAAGTGGGTACCCCTATCGCTGATTATGGTACCACGAGTACCAAATCACGTAAATATGTCCCTTAAGAATTTGGTGACCACCTTGTTGTCATTGGTCTTTGTGGGTAGAGACTCAACCCACTTAGACACATAGTCAACGGCCACCAAAATGTAAACATTCCCGAACGAGTTTGGGAAGGGACCCATGAAGTGGATGCCCCACACATCGAAGATGTCGACAACAAGGACATTTTGCAAAGGCATCATGTCACGTCGACCAATCTTTGTTAAGAGAGGGCCAGTAGAATCCAGATTGGAGCACCTTGGCAGCAGTTTTCTTTGCTCCAAAGTGTCCTCCACATGCCTTAGAGTGGCAGAAATGGAGCACACTTTGGAACTTGGTATCTGGGACGCACCGCCAGAAAATTTGGTCAGAGCAGTATTTGAATAGGTAGGGGTCGTCCCAGTGAAAGAATCTGACATAAGATCTAAATTTGGTTTGGTCAGATTTTGACCAACCCACAGGAAGTTGCTCGATCGTGAACAACTGCTCGTCAGGAAATTTGTCATCAATAATTTGGTCTTGTGGGTTGGTTGTCTCTAGACGAGACAAGTGGTCTGCTACAACATTTTCACACCCTTTTTTTGTCCCTAATATCGAGATCAAATTCTTGTAACAATAAGATCCATCTCAAGAGTCGGGATTTTGCATCTTTCTTCGCCATGAGGTGCTTGATGGTTGTGTGATCAGAATAGATAATCACGTGGGAGCCAATCAAGTACGATCGGAATTTCTCCAAAGCAAATATGATCGCTAAGAATTCCTTCTCGGTCACAGTGTAGTTCAATTGGGCATCATTGAGTGTTCTACTGGCATAGTAGATCACATGAGGCAATTTGTCCAATCGTTGCCCAAGCACTGCTCCCACAGCAAAGTCAGATGCATCACACATTAACTCAAAGGGTTCAGTCCACACCGGTGCCTTAATAATGGGAGCTGAAGTCAACTCATTCTTCAAGATCAAAAAGGCATGGTGGCAATCCGGTGTGAACTAAAAAATGGCATCCTTGGCCAACAAGGCGGTGAGAGGTCGAGAAATTTTGCTAAAATCCCTAATGAACCGCCGATAGAATCCAACATGCCCCCAAAAGGCGCGGATATCCTTCACATTACGTGGCGGTGGGAGATTAGCAATAGGACCCACTTTGAGGGGTTCGACATCAATTCCCCTACTTGAGACCATATGTCCAAGTATAATCCATCGCTTCACCATGAAGTGACATTTCTCCCAATTGAGAGCGAGGTTCTTCTCACGGCATCGCTTGAGGACAAGGCTCAAGTGATGAAGGCACTCATCAAAGGAAGCGCCAAATATGGAAAAGTCATCCATGAAGATCTCAAGGAAACGCTCAACCATATCGGAGAAGATGCTGATCATACACCTTTGAAACATTGCCGGCGCATTACATAACCCAAAGGGCATGCGACGGTAGGCAAACATGCCAAAGGTACAAGTAAATGTGGTTTTCTCTTGATCCTCGGGGGCGATGGCAATTTGGTTGTAACCGGATTATCCATCAAGAAAATAATAATACTCATGTCCGGCCAACCCTTCCAACATCTGATCAATGAATGGCAATGGGAAATGATCTTTCCGCGTTGCCGCATTGAGCGTGCGATAATAAACGCAAACTCGCCAGCCAGTTTGCAGGCGTGTCGGGATAAGCTCATTATGCTCATTCTCCACAACTGTCACAGCTGACTTCTTGGGAACCACATGGACAGGACTCACCCACGAACTATCAGAGATAGGATAGATGGTTGACATCATTTCATGCTTATATTTGTATCTTATATCCATTATTTTCACCTAAAAAATGCTACGTGATGAGTTTTATGTTTGAATTTCAGAAATAAATAGGTTTGAAGCGATGAAGCATAAAAGGACACAAAAGCTGGGAAAAATGACTGAATTGTGAGACCTGGGGACTAATGCAAGGGAGAAGGACCTGAACGTAAGACGAAAGGACCAAAGAGCAAAAACGAAAACTCCACGCCATCTTGGGAAGTATTTTGGCAATTAGATTCGGGTCGGAGCTCCAATAAACAAAGTAGATGCATCAAAGACCACCAAAGACATCCAGAAAAGCCCAGAAGAAAATCCAGCGGGATCCGAACCATATAGACGGCCAATTGGCGGTCTGTTTTGGCCCGAATCCACTAAGATTTTTGTGGGTCGCATATTAGTGTGTATTTAGTCAATTTCTGGTATTTGTTTAGTCCCACATCGGGGGATTGTCTCGGATTGCCTTTTTCTATGTGTATAAATAGAACTCTTCACCTTCTAATGTAATCATTTCACATTTTGAGTGGCTATTCTTCCTAATAGAAGTGAGGCCTTGAAGTACACACTAAAGTAGGAGGATACTACTTGAATTGTGAGTCATTTTAATAAAAGTTTTTTTATTATGTTGTTTGTTTTATGTTTCTTGTTTTACTTTGTTTAATTTCATTTCATTAGTTTTAGTAGCTTAGTTAATATGATTTCCTTGCTTAGTTTAACAATTAGTCTAATGTGTAGTGAGTAGTTCCATCCTCTTTGGGGGGTGGAGTTGATGTTCATACATACATTAGAGAATGGAATGAATGCTTTATTTACAATGTGTTGATAAAACATGAATGTATGCTTGCTTGTTTAGGATAGAATTTATAACTTGATGAGTTTTGCCAAAATGATTAGACACCTCTCATGCTTGTTTAGGTTCTGAAATAAACAACTTGTATATGTAAATGTTAATCAACTAGGTTGGTGAATGGATTGATAGGTTTTTCCATAACATTTAGACACTTCCTATGCATGATAACACCACCTTCATTTGTGCTTAAACAATGTGTTCAACACCCACCACTTTGCATGTGTGCACTCACTCCACCCTTAGGGGTTTTATATTTCTGAATTGCAGCACTTTTTTAGCTTTTAGTTTAGTTTGGTATCTCATCGTTTGTTGCTTTCTTTCGCATTTCGTATTTCTTAGTGTAGTGTAGCGTAGAGTAGGATAATAAAACTCTCTTCCCTATTTTTGACACTTGATTTCATGCAAACGAGAGGCTGCTCACCTCCCTGAGGACGACCCGTATTTGCCACCACTTCAACACGGCCGTGCACTTGCGGTTTAAATTAAAACGTTCAACAATAGATTATGCCATGATCCAAGCACTTGAGAACCTCCTTTCGGACGGCTTCTTTCAGTATAGGATTCAATCTTCGTTGTGGGTCCCTACGGGGCCTAGAATCCTCTTCCATGTGGATCCGATGCTGAACAATACCAGGGCTAATTCCCTTGATATCCTTCAAGGACCACCTGATCGCCTCTTTGTTTTCAAAAAGTACTCTTTTGAAGGCAACCTCTTGATCTTGTGCGAGATCAGAAGCAATAATGAGTGGCAAGGTCTCATTATCCCCTAAAAAGATGTTTTTTAGGTTATCGGGGAGCGGTTTAAGCTCGACCAGAGGAGGGTCCTTGTCGGATTCAGAGTTACTTTCAAGTGGCTCAAGGGCCACAGGGTAAGAGGAGCATGCACCCAGATGTGCCTCCTCGTCCAAGGATACGCTGGCGGATTCCTCAAGATCCTCTTCACTCACAACCTGGTCATTAGGCACCTCAATAATATGTCGATGTGAGTCGAACATGCCTAATTACTCGGGCTCATCTGTGTCCTGGACGAAATAGGCTCCGACAATGTCGTCGAAAAGCCTTGGTTGCTTACCAAGAGTGAAGATGTTGAAATCCGCTGTGAGGTTTCCAAAAGACAACCTCATCAAGCCATTGTGACAATTGATCAAACCATTAGATGTCGCAAGAAATGGCCTCCCAAGGATCACAGGAATTTGTCCTTGTGGGTTGGACACGGGTTCAGTATCCAAGATGATGAAATCAACTGGAAATACAAACTCACCCACTTTCATAAGGACATCCTCCACACTCCCTCATGGAATTTTGACGGATCTGTCACCCAACTGGAGGGTTGTTCTCGTTGATTTCAGATCGCCTATTCCAAGGTTGACATAGACTGAGTAAGGCAGGAGGTTCACAGATACCCCCAAATCCAATAAACCTTGAGAGATTGTCACATTCTCAATCATGCAAGAGACAGTTGGACAACCTGGGTCCTTGTATTTGACTTGCATGGGTTGTGTCAATATTGAGCTCACATTGGCGGCCAAAAACACCTTTTTGGGAACATTTGTTTTTATCTTAGTGGTGCAAAGGTCCTTGAGGAACTTGGCATACAGTGGCATTTGTTGAACAACGTCCAACAACGGGATGTTCACCTTTACTTGCCTAAGTACCTCAACGATCTTGTCCCAATGCTCATCACGTTTTTTAGTCAACCTATGAGGGAATGGTACCTTGGGGATATAAGAATCACGAGGAGGAGTCTTAGAATTAGGTTCCTTGACAAGCTCAAGACTCTCCACGGAAGTCTCGCCAACAGGGTTGGCTTCAGGCATTTACACATTGTGGTCAACAACCCTTCCCGATCTCAAGGTATGGACAACATTGGCATGTTGGGAAAGGCCACTTTCAACATTGTGTACATTGTGCCTAGCATGAGCAGGTTGACCCCTGGGATTTACCACAGGTTGACTCGGGAACTGACCCTTCTCGTGTTCATGGAACTGATGAGCCAACTGGCTAATTTACATTTCCAAAGCCTTGACTGTACTTTGCATGCTCTGCATGAACGCTTGAAGGGTCGGATCACTAGAAGGGTCCTTGGGGTCAACCCGCTGGGGTGGTGGAGTCTGGTTGGAATAACCCGACCATGAGGCCTGAGCAGGTTGGTAATTATGGTGCTGAGACCTTAGATGTGGGGGTTGGTAGGTCGCCGATGGGCGTGGAGGTTGATAATGTGGAGGTTGAGGTTGAGCGTGCGAGCTCAGACCATGACCCCAACTAGGCCCCCAAGAGAAGTTAGGATGGTTACGCCATCCCGGGTTGTAGGAGTGACTATACGGGTCGTTACGGGGCCTCTGTTGATACATCCCATTTGCATGCTCAGTATCCCTTGGAGCGTAAGCACATTCCAAGTCATCAAGGCCCGTAAGTCCACACCTACTACACCCAGGAGTAGCGACCTGAAATACAAGCTCGGTCCATCTCCCAAACTCTCAATCCTACGAATGAGAGCAGCCAATTTCGCCTCAGACGTGATAGTTGAATCAACATGGTGGCTCTCTCATAGTGTCCCACTAGAAGGTACGTTAAGTGATTGACATCATTTCATGCTTATATTTGTATCTTATATTCATTATCTTTCACCAAAACAATGCTACGTAACGAGTTTTATGTTTAGTTTTCAGGAATAAATAGGTTTGAAGAGATAAAGCACAAAAGGACCCAAAAGCTGGGAAAAATGACTGAATTGTGAGATCTGGGGAGTGAGATGCAAGGGAGAAGGACCTGAACGTAAGACCGAAGGACCTAAGAGCAAAAGAGAATACTCCACACCATCATGGGGTGTATTTTAGAAATTCGATTCGGGTCGGAGCTCCAACAAACCAAGTAAATGCATCCAAGACCAGCAAATATACCAAGAAAAGCCCACAACAAAACTGAGGGCGATCCGGATACTGTAGACCACCAATTGGCGGTCTGGATCTTCCCGGATCCGTTGAGTTTTCCGGAGCAAATGTATTAGCATTTGTTTAGGCTATTTTTGGTATATGTTTAGTCCCGCATCATGGGATTGTCCCGGAGTGCCTTTTTCTATGGCTATAAATAGAACTCTTCACCTTCTAACGTAATCACTTCATATTTTAAGTGACTATTCTTCCTATTAGAAGTGAGGCCTTGAAGCACACACTAAAGTAGGAGGAAGCTACTTGAAATGTGAGTCATTTGTTAATAAAAGTTTCTTTGTTGTGTTATTTGTTTTTTTTGTTTGGTTTACTTTCTTTAATTTCATTTCATTAGTTTTAGTAGCTTAGTTAATATGCTTTCTTTGCTTAGTTTAATAATTAGTGTAATGAGTAGTGAGTAGTTCCATCCCCTTTGGGGGTGGAGTAGATGTTCATACATGCATTAGAGAATGGAATGAATGCTTTACAATGTGTTGATAAAACATGAATGTATGCTTGCTTGTTTAGGATAGAATTTATAACTTGATGACTTTTGCCAAAATGATTAGACACCTATCATGCTTGTTTAGGTTCTGAAATAAATAACTTGTATATGTAAATGTTAATCAACTAGGTTGGTGAATAGATTGATAGGTTTTGCCATAACATTTAGACACTTCCTATGCTTGATAACACCACCTTCATTTGTGCTTAAAGAATGTGTCCAACACCCACCTATTTGCATGTGTGCACTCACTCCACCCCTTAGGGGTTTTCTATTTCTGAATTCCAGCACTCTTATTTCATTCTTAGCTTAGTTGGTATTTCATCGTTTGTTTCTTTCTTTCGCATTTCGTACTTCTTAGTGTAGTGTAGTGTAGAGTAGCATAATCAACTCTCTTCTCCATTTTTTCGCCACTTGATTTCGTGCAAACGAGAGGCTGCTCACCTCCCTGAGGACTACCCATATTTGCCACCGCTTCAACGCTGTCGTGCACTTGTGGTTTAAATTAAAACATTCAACAAGTTTTTGGCGTCGTTGCCGGGGAGGTGCCAGTCCAGACTCTTGTTTGGACGATTCGAGTGGATATAATTTTTGTCTTGTAGTTTTCTTTGTCTCAGGAGACTCAAATTGAGAAGGGGAAGCATTTGGTGAAGTTTCGAGGCGAGCTGAGAGAAGAAGATCGCCAATCAGCGGTCTGGCATGTTTGGACTTATAGTTTGTTCCCAGATCAATAATCAAACCTTCTTTAAGCAACTTGGACCCTAAAACCCAAAGCAAAAGATTAGGCATTCTTTTTGTTTAGGTCATGCATCATGTATGTGACTTAGGCATATAGATTGTCTATTATTTTAGCTTTATTTTCAGTTGCTGAGTGCTTATGTGAGGTACGCACTTTCTACTCTCATTCATGCATTTCATATGAACATGCATTAGTTAGTAGGAAGTGCATTGAAACAAGTGTGAGTTGAGCGTTTGTTTGGAGAGTGGATTGTTAGATTAGGACTCCAAAACGCTACTAAGGAGTGGCTGACCCCTAAAAGATAAGGTGGGGGATTTCATCACCCTTTCCTTCGCCCCACAAACCACACTAATCAAGAGACTAATTTTTAAAATCAAGTAGACAATGACCCTAAGGATTTCTGGCGCATTAGGAGAGTGATCCGGTCCCGACCGTCATAACCTGATCGGTGTTGCCCACTTTGTCGATAGTAGGAGAGACGAGATCCCAGGATCTTAGCTCACTTGTTGGCTTTGTGGTCCTCGTTGTAGGGAGGTGAGGCGTCTTGAGGCCGTGTGACCTCGCAGTTAGGCGTCGTCTAACTGTAAGGACCTATAGCGACCTTAGGATTGCTTGAGCCTTGTTTGCTTGTGTACTTCTACCTGTACCCATCCGCCGTAGCATAAGGACTTCTTCCCATCTCTCCTGAGTCATTCTTTCTCTCCTGTGTCCCCCGTCTTCTCCTCTACGCACATTCACTGTTAAAAAATATAATTGGTGTGTGTGCACCTCTGTGCATGCTTTCGTGGAAATGAGACGAGAGTGGTCGTTTGACGAGGAGCGTTGTCAATTTGGCTTCGGTAGTCAATTTCTCGACGCCTTCCTCCTCTTGTGTCGCACACATTCTGGGTCCAATGGCTGCTAATTTCCGTGAGGAGGTGCAGTTGCTGGACCCACCTGTTCGACTTGTGCTTCCAGTTGTCGCTCCCATACCTCTACGTGATCGATGCTACCAGAGCCGTACTGCTCTACCATCATGCATCGTATTGCCAGAGGCTAATGGGAACCATTTTGAGGTTAAGCCTCAGTTTATCTCCATTCTCCCTCATTTCACTGGGAAAGGTGACCCTTATATCTTTCTCAGGGAATTTGAGGAGGTATGTGCTATGTTCAAGCTGCAACAACTTAGCACAGACTCCATCCATCTTAGGATTGTCCCCTTTGCGCTGAAGGATGATGCCAAGAAGTGGTTGTACAGCAACCAGGCGAATTCCTTTAGGACTTGGGATGAGTTTCAATCTGCATTCCTCAAGAAGTACTTCCCAAATCATCGGACTCAAAAATTGAGGAATGAAATCAATTCTTTTTATGAACTTGAGACCGAAACATTTCATGCATATCTAGAGAGGTTCAAGGAGCCACTATCCTCATGCCCTCACCATGGCATTGAGTTGTGGCGTCTTTGTCAGATTGTTTACGAGGGTCTTCACATCCCGTCCCGAACGCTCCTTGAGTCCATGTGTCAAGGAGAGTTCTTAGGAAAGGATGAAAGGGAGGCATGGGCTTTCCTAGAAGACCTTGCTGAGAAAACAATGCAATGGGAGAGTGTAAGGGAACCACCTACATCATCTAGTATAGGAGCGAGGATAGCGAATGCAAACTCGACTAGATCGGGTGCCGCATTTGCTATCGATGCCACTGCGGCCACCGAGGCACGCATGGCGGCCTTAATGCGCCGTATGGATTCAATTGAGCTCCAAAACCAACAAAGTGCACTTCACATGTCCACATCTGGTCGAGTTCCCTGTCATTCATGTGGTTTGATAGGTCATGTAGAGAGCGAGTGTGCGTCCATTCCTCCTGAGATGGAGCATGTCAACGCCATCTATGAAAGAGTTAGGAATGACCCATACTCATCATCTTATAATCCTGGACGGAGGAACCACCCCAATTTTTCATGGAACCAAAATAATGCCCCGGGTGGTCCTTCAAACTCCTCTCGACCACCTAACCAATCATACCAATCTCCCATGTATGCACAATCTTATCAGCCACCCCAAGCTCCAATCACCAATCAATCGGGTTTACCAAATTCCAATAATATGGAAACCCAATTCAATTCGCTTGAGACCCTGACTCGTGGACTTGAAAACTCAATGAAATTTTTTATGTCAACCACAAGTCAAGTTCTCACTTCAAATCAGCAAACCATCAAATCTCTAGAGCTTCAGATGGCCCAATTGGCTCAGTCTGTACATGAAAGAGAGAGAGGGTCTTTGCCTAGCCAGCCTGAGGCTAACCCCCGCATGTACCAGCAACAACACATGGAAAATGAAAATGTGGTACCACGGGGGAGGTGTTGAACGTTTTAATTTAAACCGCAAGTGCACGACCGCGATGAAGCGGTGGCAAGTACGGGTCGTCCGCAGGGAGATGAGCAGCCTCTTGTTTATCAGAAATCAAGTGGCAAAAATTGGGGGAGAAAGATTGATTATGCTACTCTACACTAAACTACGCTAAGAAGTATGAAATGCGAACAAAAGAAACAAACAATGAAATGACAACTAAGCTAAGAACAAACGAAGAATGCTGGAATACAGAAATGGAAAAACCCCGAAGGGGTGGAGTGAGTGCAGACAAGCAAAGAGGTGGGTGTTGAACAAATTCTTTAAGCACAAATAAAGGTGGTGTTATCATGCATAAGAAGTGTCTAAATGTTGTGGCAAAACCTATCAATCTATTCACCAACTTAGTTGATTAACATTTACATACGCAAGATGTTTATTTCAGAACCTAAACAAGCATGAGAGGTGTCTAATCATTTTGGCAAAACTTATCAAGTTATAAATTCTATCCTAAACAAGCAAGCATACATTCATGTTTTATCAACACATTGGAAATAAAGCATTCAATCCATTCTCATTTGCATGTATGTACATCTACTCCACCCCCCAAAGGGGATGGAACTACTCACTAAACATTACACTAATTATTAAACTAAACAAAGAAAGCATATTAACTAAGCTAATAAAACTAATGAAATGAGATTAAGCAAAGCAAAACAAGAAACATAAAACAAACAACATAATAAAGAAAACTTGTATTAAAATGACTCACATTAAAAGTAGCATCCTCCTACTTTAGTGTGTGCTTCAAGGTCTCATTTCTAGTAGGAAGAATAGCCACTTAAAATATGGAGGGATTACAATGGAAGGTGAAGAGTTCTATTTATAGCGATGGAAAAAGGCAAACTGGGACAATCCCCCGATGTGGGACTAAACATATATCAAAAATAGCCTAAACAACCTCTAATACATGTGCTGGAGAAATTTTAGCGGATTTGGGCCAAAATGGACCACCAATTAGCGATCCATATGGTTCAAATCCTGCTCAGTTTTGTTGTGGGCTTTTCTTGGTATATTTGCTAGTCTTGAATGCATTTAGTTGGTTTGTTGGAGCTCCGACCCGAATCGAATTTCTAAAATACTCTCCATGATGGTGTGGAGTATTATGTTTTGCTCTTAGGTCCTTCTGTCTTACGTTCAAGTCCTTGTCCCTTGCATCTCAGTCCACAGATCTCACAATTTAATCCTTTTCCCCAGCTTTTGGGTCCTTTTATGTTTCATCTCTTCAAACCTATTTGTTCCTGAAAACTAAACATAAAACTCGTAACATAGCATTGTTTAGGTGAAAGATAATGGATATAAGATACAAATATAAGCATGAAATTATGTCAATCAAATACCCCCACACCTAACTTTTGCTAGACCCGAGCAAAACAAAGAAAGAGAAAAGGATACGAAAAACAAGAAATCATAACTCACTTTCGTAGGAATCACGGTTGCACTTAGCACGTGCAACAAGCCATTAAACCTCCTTGTCGCCAAGGAGGACGAGTGTTGTCTCCTGAGGGTTTTCAGCGGATATACCTACAAAATCCGAACAAGATGCATTAATCAATCTAGCTACACGACTCGTTGCACTTATTTTGTCAATCATGGGACGCGTTAATACTACGGGTCAACTTTATATATGTAATCTGTCCACATACCTAGCCTAATGAGTTATTCGTGAAAGTTAGTCAAAGACTTAAGTGAAAGACAAGGGGCAACCTTAACTTCTGAATGTGATACAATGTGTAAAGTCCATTTTGGTTCTTATTTGACTCTTTTTTTTTCTTTTTTCTTTTTTTGAGTATTTTATTGGTTGGTGTTTGATTCTCCCAGGGTCAGGTTTCGTGCATCATTGCCTATGAGGACTTACACTATCACGTACACCTTCCCCCAAATTTCCACATAGGGCGATCCCTACCACCCGTGTAACGGGAGTTCGGTCGGTGCATCCCAATTCAGATGACTCGAAAGCACCAGGCACAAAGGCCCCTCAGACATACTTTCCCGAGTGATATGAGCCGTGCGAGAAGAGAGAACACCACTTATTCATTTATCTACATGGGAACCAAAACCCCTACACTTAAGTTTCACAAAAAGAGATTAAGGGTCATTGACTACGACAAAATTCCTTATACTAACAGACACGAATTATTTGACTCACTAGGTTCAGGGTGGACTTCTTTAAATATTTGAGTGTTGAAACCCTATGATTACACGCACCCCGAGGGCAACCGGGGTGCATCCTAATGACTCGATAAGACCTAAAGCCAGTAAACTAGAAATCCTAATGCATCAAGTTCAAGACAATTTTGGGAGGTTTCTTTTTACTTTGCCTCTCAACGGTTTTGCACATGCTAAACACACGCAAAACCTACAAAAACATTTTCTTTAGCAAACACATGAAGATTTTGAAAGAAATGTGAAAAGTTTAAAGCACTAGGCAAGCAAAAGAAGACAAGTCACCCAAGGATCATGGAAAACAGGTATATCAATGTTAAATGCGGCACACTAACATGACCCTCACAATGCACACAAAGAAAACAAAAATCAAAAGAAAAGACTCGACTATGTACACACGTAAAGCAGTTAAATGCGGCACACTAACATGACCCTAACAATGCACACAAAGAAATCAAAAATCAAAAGAAAACACTCGACAATGTACACATGTAAAGCACCCCCCACACCTACTTCATGCATTGTCATCAATGAATGTGAGCATGATACTACATGGATTTATGCATGAAAAATGTAAGATCTCACCAACATGAAGTGCAACAGGAAGTTCATGGTTATAGCGATGGACACAAACCCGAATTCCCATAAAACCTGTGAGATACTGAAGAAGGGAGACAAATACGTGAAGAAATGGGGCCCAAGTACACAAGGGTTGGGGCCCACAACAATCAATGCTCGCTCATAGAGTCTTTTATTGTACTTTTTTTCTTTTTTTCTTTTTTTAACATGATATGTACAACAACAACGATATTCTCATAATCATTTGGTCAATGAACATCAAATGAGAACACCAAGTCATGAGGACCAGAGACTTGCCGAGATGGGCAAACTTCAACGGTACTCTGAGGTGACATGAGGGGTGAAAGGTCAAAGCTTAATGGCTCGAACCCCTCATGATATTGGTTGGGTGTGGGAAACATGAATGAATGGAGTTGTGTTGCCTCACTATGGTTTAGTTGCTCATCGAACAAAACCCTCCAACCAATAGGCGGGTGCATCGGAATGAGTTCCTCAGGCTCATTCGATGGATGCAGCAGACTTGCATCACTAAGAATGGGGCTTCTTCCCAAGTCATCCAATAATGACCTCCCACCATCATTTAGATCATCAAGCATAAGCTCGGTCATAGGTGGGTCCTTGTTGGAGTCAATATGAAGCTCAAATGGCTCAATGGCCATGGGACATGAGGTAGAGACACCTTCTGGTATTGGCATATGATGAGGTGTCTCGCTCTCACTAGTACTCTCAACTGAATTATGCAACGAACACTCCTTTTCGACATTTATGTTTGATGTCAGCGCACTCTGTTGCATTGCAAATACAAGCAATGAGTTTTCGCTAGGCCCACAAACATTCTCAATGGGTTGCATTGGTGTTAGGGGTGTTCGTTGATTTTTTTGTGCTTTCTCCAATTGGCGGATGAGATTTAGATTTGAAAGTTGATCCATGGGCTCCTGGTGCCTACCAGAGTTGAACACATGAAACTCGGCACTCGTGTTACCGAATGAGAGCTTCGTGAGACCATTTCTACAATTAATTAAGGCGTTGGAAGTTTCCAGAAATGGTCTACCCAAAATCAAAGGTATTTGAGAGTGGGTGTTCACAATAGGATTGGTATCGAGGACAACAAAATCGACTGGAAATATAAAATCTCCAACTTTGATAAGCACGTCCTCGATAATCCCTTTTGGAATACGAATGGATCTATCCTCCAATTGGAGGGTGATCTTAGTTGGTTTTAATTCTCCCAAATTTAACTGTTGATAAACAGAAAATGGGAGGAGGTTGACCGCTGCGCCTAAATCAAGCAAAACATTACTCATGCTAGTGTCCCCTATCGTACACTGAATAGAAGGACACCCAGGGTCCTTGTCTTTTGTGTAGGCGGGATTGGACAAAAGTGAGCTTACATTTGCAGCCACGAATGCTTTCTTAGGAACATTGGTCTTCCTCTTGGTTGTGCAGAGATCCTTCAACACTTTGGCATATTGAGGTATTTGTTGGATGACATCCAACAAGGGGATGTTAACCTTAACTTGCTTAAACACCTCTCATATCTTGTCCATTGTGTCACTCTGCTTTTTGGTTAATCTACTTGGATAAGGAGGTTTTGGCAGGTTGGTTTTCTGCGGTGCCTGAGAAGGAAGCCTTGGTGTATTACCCTCACCCTCAGCTTCTTCTTCACCACCATTCTCTAGATATGCATGAAATGGTTTGGTCTCATGTTGATAGAACGAATTGATTTCGTTTCTCAATTTTTGAGTCCGATGATTTGAAAGCATTCACCTGGTTGCTGTACAACCACTTCTTGGCGTCATCCTTCAGCGCAAAGGGGACAAGCCTAAGATGGATAGAGTCTGTGCTAAGTTGTTGCAGCTTGAACATAGCACAGACCTCCTCAAATTCCCTGAGAAAGATATAGGGGTCACCTTTCCCAGTGAAGTGAGGGAGCATGGAAATAAACTGAGGCTTAACCTCAAAATGGTTCCCATTAGCCTCTGGCAATACGATGCATGAAGGTAGAGCAGTACGGCTCGGGTACCATCGATCACGTAGAGGTATGGATCACTCTCCTAATGCGCCCGAAATCCTTAGGGCCAATGTCTACTTGATTTTAAAATTAGGCTCTTGATTAGTGTGGTTTTTGGGGCTAAGGAAAGGGTGATGAAATCCCCCACTTTATCTTTTATGGGACAGCCCCTCCTTAGTAGCGTTTTGGAGTCCTAATCTAGCAATCAACTCTCCAAACAAAACGCTCAACTCACACTTGTTTCAATGCACTTCCTACTAACTAATGCATGTTCATACGAAATGCATGAATGAGAGTAGAATGTGCGTACCTCACGCCAGCACTCAGCAACTGAAAATATAGCTAAAATGAAAGACAATCTATATGCCTAAGTCACATACATGATGCACGACCTAAACAAAAAGAAAGCCTAATCTTTTGCTTTGAGTTTTAGGGTCCAAGTTGCTTAAAGGAGGTTTGATTATGGATCTGGGAACAAACTATAAGTCAAAACATGCCAAATCAAGTCCCAGATCACCACATCAATTATGTAAACACGCCACAGAAATAAGAGAGTAAAATGAGCTCACCAGACCGCCAATTGGCGGTCTCAGGCCGCTGATTGGCGGTCTAAAGTGCCCAGAATGCCTCCAAATTTCTCCAGGTGATCCTCCTGGCGACTCCAAGTCTCCTGAAACAAAGAAAAACTACAAAACACAAATCAAATCCACTCGAATCGTCCAAACAAGAGTCTGGACTGACACCTCCCCGGCAACAGCGCCAAAATCTTGTTGAATGTTTTAATTTAAACCGCAGGTTCACGGCCGCGATGAAGCGGTGGCAAGTACGGGTCGTCCTCAGGGAGGTGAGCAGCCTCTTGTTTATCAGAAATCAAGTGGCAAAAATTGGGTGAGAAAGATTGATTATGCTACTCTACACTAAACAACACTAAGAAGTATGAAATGCGAACGAAAGAAACAAACAATGAAATGACAACTAAGCTAAGAACAAAAGAAGAATGCTGGAATACAGAAATGGAAAAACCCCTAAGGGGTGGAGTGAGTGCACACAAGCAAAGAGGTGGGTGTTGAACACATTCTTTAAGCACAAATAAAGGTGGTGTTATCATGCATAGGAAGTGTCTAAATGTTGTGGCAAAACCTATCAATCTATTCACCAACTTAGTTGATTAATATTTACATATGCAAGATGTTTATTTCAGAAGCTAAACAAGCATGAGAGGTGTCTAATCATTTTGGCAAAACTCATCAAGTTATAAATTCTATCCTAAACAAGCAAGCATACATTCATGTTTTATCAACACATTGGAAATAAAGCATTCAATCCATTCTCATTTGCATGTATGTACATCTACTCCACCCCCCAAAGGGGATGGAACTACTCACTAAACATTACACTAATTATTAAACTAAACAAAGAAAGCATATTAACTAAGCTAATAAAACTAATGAAATGAGATTAAGCAAAGCAAAACAAGAAACATAAAACAAACAACATAATAAAGAAAACTTGTATTAAAATGACTCACATTAAAAGTAGCATCCTCCTACTTTAGTGTGTGCTTCAAGGTCTCATTTCTAGTAGGAAGAATAGCCACTTAAAATATGGAGGGATTACAATGGAAGGTGAAGAGTTCTATTTATAGCGATGGAAAAAGGCAAACTGGGACAATCCCCCGATGTGGGACTAAACATATATCAAAAATAGCCTAAACAACCTCTAATACATGTGCTGGAGAAATTTTAGCGGATTTGGGCCACAATGGACCGCCAATTGGCGGTCTATATGTTTCAGATCCTGCTCAGTTTTGTTGTGGGCTTTTCTTGGTATATTTGCTGGTCTTGGATGCATTTAGTTGGTTTGTTGGAGCTCCGACCCGAATCAAATTGCTAAAATACTCCCCATGATGGTGTGAAGTATTCTGTTTTGCTCTTAGATCCTTCTGTCTTACGTTCAGGTCCTTCTCCCTTGCATTTCAGTCCACAGATCTCACAATTCAATCCTTTTTCCCAGCTTTTGGGTCATTTTATGTTTCATCTCTTCAAACCTATTTATTCCTGAAAACTATACATAAAACTCGTAACATAGCATTGTTTAGGTGAAAGATAATGGATATAAGATACAAATATAAGCATGAAATGATGTCAATCAAGAGGCAAGTGAACCATGTGGAGGAACCTGTTCACCATGTCAATTCCATTGTGACCTTAAGGAATGGAAAGCAGGTTGACAATCACATTTCCTTGCCACAACCACCACCATATATGTAGCCCCTTAGTGGGAATGGTGGTGAAGAAGAGGCTGAGGGTGAGGGTAATACACCAAGGCTTCTTTGTCAGGCACCGCAGAAAATCAACCTGCCAAAAGCTCCTTATCCAAGTAGGTTAACCAAAAAGCAGAGTGACACAATGGACAAGATATTAGAGGTGTTTAAGCAAATTAAGGTTAACATCCCCTTGTTGGATGTCATCTAACAAATACCTTAATATGCCAAAGTGTTGAAGGATCTCTGCATAACCAAGAGGAAGACCAATGTTCCTAAGAAAGCATTCTTTGCTGCAAATGTAAGCTCACTTTTAACAAATCCCGCCTACACAAAATACAAGGACCCTGGGTGTCCTACTATTCAGTGTACGATATGGGACACTAGCATGAGTAATGTTTTGCTTGATTTAGGATCAGCGGTCAACCTCCTCCCATTTTCTGTCTATCAACGGTTAAAATTGGGAGAATTGAAACCAACTAAGATCACCCTCCAATTGGCAGGTAGATCCATTCGTATTCCAAAGGGGATTATCGAGGACGTGCTTATCAAAGTTGGAGATTTTATATTTCCAGTCGATTTTGTGGTAGACCATTTCTGGCAACCTCCAATGCCTTAATTAATTGTAGAAATGGTCTCATGAAGCTCTCATTCGGTAACATCAGTGCTGAGTTTCATGTGTTCAACTCTGGTAGGTAACAGGACCCCATGGATGAACCTTTAAATCTAAATCTCATCCGCCAATTGGAGAAAGCACCACAAAATCAACGAACACCCCTAACCCGAATGCAACCCATTGAGAATGTTTGTGGGGCCAGCGAGAAGTCATTAGCTGTCTTTGCAATGCAACAGAGTGAGCTGGCATCAAACATAAATGTCCGAAAGGTGTGTTTGTTGCATGATTCAGTTGAGAGTACTAGTGAGAGTAAGACACCTCATCATATGCCTATACCAGAAGGTGTCTCTACCTCATGTCTCATGGTCATTGAGCCATTTGAGCTTCATATTGACTCCAACAAGGACCCACCTATGACCGGGCTTATGCTTTATGATATAAATGATGGTGGGAGATCCTTGTTGCGGAGAAGCCCCATTCTTAGTGATGCAGGTGTCCTGCATCCATCGAATGAGCTTGAGGAACTCATTTCGATGCACCCACCTCTTGGTTGGAGGGTTTTGTTCGATGAGAAACTAAACCCTAGTGAGGCAACAAAACTTCAATCATTCATGTTGCCTACATCCAACCAATATCATGAGGGGTTCGAGCCTTTCAGCTTTGACCTTTCACCCCCTCATGACACCTCAGAGTACCAGTGAAGTTTGACCATCTCGGCAAGTCTCTGGTCCTCATGACTTGATGTTCTCATTTGATGTTCTTTGACCAAATGATTATGAGAATATCGTTGTTGCTGTATATATCATGTAAAAAATTCGACAAAAAAGAAAAAAAAAAGTGTAATAAAAGACTCCATGAGCGAGCATTGATTGTTGTGGGCCCCAACCCTTGTGTACTTGGGCCCCATTTCTTCACGTATTTGTCTCCCTTCTTCAGTATCTCACAGGTTTTGAGGAAATTCGGGTTTGTGTCTATCAACATAACCACGAACTTCCTGTTGCGCTTCATGTTGGTGAGATCTTCCCTTTTTCATGCATAAATCCATGTAGTATCTTGTTCACATTCATTGAGGACAATGCATGAAGTAGGTGTGGGGGGTGTTTACGTGTGTACATAGTCGAGTCTTTTCTTTTGATTTTTGTTTTCTTTTGTGTGCAATGCTAGGGTCATGTTAGTGTGCTGCATTTAACATTGATATATCAGCTTTCCATGATCCTTGGGTGACTTGTCTTCTTTTGCTTGCCTAGTGCTTTAAAATTTTCACATTTCTTTCAAAATCTTCATGTGTTTGCGAAAGAAAATGTTTTGTGGGTTTTGCGTGTGTTTAGCATGTGCAAAACCATTGAGAGACAAAGTAAAAAGAAAGCTCCCAAAATTGTCTTGAACATGATGCATTTGGATTTCTAATTTACTGGCTTTAGGTCTTATCTAGTCGTTAGGATGCACCCCAGCTTTCCCTCGGGGGGTGTGTAATAATATGGTTTCAGTACGCAAACATTTAAAGAAGTCCACCCTTAGCCTAGTGAGTCAAATAATTCGTGTCTGTTAGTATAAGGAAGTTTGTCGTGGTCAAGGACCCTTAATCTCTTTTTGTGAAACTTAAGTGTAGGGGTTTTGCTTCCCATGTAGATAAATAAATAAGTGGTGTTCTCTCTTCTCGCACGGATCCTTTCACTCAGGAAAGTAGGTCTGAGGGGACTTTGTGCCTGGTGCTTTCGAGTCATCTGACTTTGGATGCACCGACCGAACTCCCGTTACACAGGTGGTAGGGATCGCCCTATGTGGAGATTTGGGTGAAGGTGTATGTGATAGTGTAAGTCCTCATAGGTAATGATGCACGAAACCTGACCCTGGGAGAATCAAACACCAACCAATAAAATGCTCCAAACAAAAGAAAGAAAAGAAAAAAAAGTCAAATAAGATCCAAAATGGACTTTACACATTGTATCACATTCAGAAGTTAAGGTTGCACATGTCTTTCACTTAAGTCCTTAACTAACTTTCACGAATAACTCATTAGACTAGGTGTGTGGACCGATTACATATATAGAGTTGACCTGTAGTATTACCGCGTCCCATGATCGACAATATGAGTCCAACGAGTCGTGTAGCTAGATTGATTAATGCATCTCTGTTCGGATTTGGTCGGTGTATCCGCTGAAAACCCTCAGGAGACAACACTCCTCCTCCTTGGCAACAAGGAGGTTTAACGGCTTCTTGCACGTGCTAAGTGCAACCGTGATTCCTACGAAAGTGAGTTAGGATTTCTTGGTTTTCGTATGCTTTTTCCTTTCTTTGTTTTGCTCGGGACTAGCAAAAGTTAGGTGTGGGGATATTTGATTGACATTATTTCATGCTTATATTTGTATCTTATATCCATTATCTTTCACCTAAACAATGCTATGTAACGAGTTTTATGTTTAGTTTTCAGGAATAAATAGGTTTGAAGAGATGAAGCATAAAAGGACACAAAAGCTGGGAGAAAGGACTGAATTGTGAGATCTGGGGACTGAGATGCAAGGGAGAAGGACCTGAACGTAAGACCGAAGGACCTAAGAGCAAAACAAAATACTCCACACCATCATGGGGGGTATTTTAGCAATTCGATTCAGGTCGGTGCTCCAACAAACCAAGTAAATGCATCCAAGACAAGCAAATATACCAAGAAAAGCCCACAACAAAACTGAGCGCGATCCGGATCCTGTAGACCGCCAATTGGCGGTCCGAATCTTCCTGGATCCGCTGTGTTTTCTGTAGCATATGTATTAGCGTTTGTTTAGGCTATTTTTGGTATCTGTTTAGACCCACATCGGGGGATTGTTCTGGAGTGCCTTTTTCTATGGCTATAATAGAACTCTTCACCTTCTAATGTAATCACTTCATATTTTGAGTGGCTATTCTTCCTACTATAAGTGAGGCCTTGAAGCACATACTAAAGTAGGAGGATGTTACTTGAAATGTGAGTCATTTGTTAATAAAAGTTTCTTTGTTGTGTTATTTGTTTCATTTTGTTTGTTTTACTTTGTTTAATTTCTTTTCATTAGTTTTAGTAGCTTAGTTAAGATGCTTTCTTTGCTTAGTTTAATAATTAGTGTAATGAATAGTGAGTAGTTCCATCCCCTTTGGGGGTGGAGTAGATGTTCATACATGCATTAGAGAATAGAATGAATGTTTTATTTCCAATGTGTTGATAAAACATGAATGTATGCTTGCTTGTTTAGGATAGAATTTATAACTTCATAAGTTTTGCCAAAATGATTAGACACCTCTCATGCTTGTTTAGGTTCTGAAATAAACAACTTGTATATGTAAATGTTAATCAACTAGGTTGGTAAATAGATTGATAGGTTTTGCCATAACATTTAGACACTTCCTATGCATGATAACACCACCTTCATTTGTACTTAAAGAATGTGTTCAACACCCACCTCTTTGCATGTGTGCACTCACTCCACCCCTTAGGGGTTTTCTATTTCTGAATTCCAGCACTCTTATTTCGTTCTTAGCTTAGTTGGTATTTCATCGTTTGTTTCTTTCTTTCGCATTTGGTACTTCTTAGTGTAGTGTAGTGTGGAGTAGTATAATCAAATCTCTTCTCCATTTTTTCGCCACTTGATTTCGTGCAAACGAGAGGCTGCTCACCTCCGTGAGGACGACTCGTATTTGCCACCGCTTCACCGTGGCCGTGCACTTGCAGTTTAAATTAAAACGTTCAACATTCAGCCATTAACTCAAAAGTGTCCCATGCCTCATTGATAGGTTTCATTTGGAAATCACCCTGACACATCAACTCCAACAATGTTCGGGTGTTGTAGTTGAGGCCCTCATAAACAATTTCGCACAACTACCATAGCTCAAGTCCATCATGAGGCTAGTGCTGGAGAAGGTCCTTGAACCTCTCAAAGAAAGCATGAAAAGATTCGGTCTCAGTCTGATACATTTGATGTATCCGGTGCCGTATCTGTTGAATTTTCCTTTGAGGGAAAAATCTCTTCAGAAATACGGTCACAAAGTCATCCCAAGACTGAATCGAGCTCGCCCGGAGGCTGTACATTCATTTCTTCGCGTTATCCTTCAACGCGAAAGAAATCATCCTCAACCGGACTGAATCCTCATCAAGCTGTTGAAGCTTGAACATGGAGCATACATCCTCGAATTCACGTATAAAAATATACAGATCCTCCATATTGGCAGTAAAGGTTGGAAGCTTGCTCACATATTGAGGTTTCAGCTCATAGTTGTTCCCGCGAGCAGGGGGAAGAACTATGAAAGAAGGTTACGCGGCCCGAACAGGATGGGTCTGCTCCCACAAAGCCCTCGGTCTATCCTATCGAGCTAAAGGTGGTGGTGCACCAAGAACTCGATCCTGACCGAATCCCTCTTCCTCTCGCGTCAGAGGAGGAGGAGAAGGAGGTCTACGTGGAGGTAGGAGCGGATCGAGGTAATCCATGTATGGAACCTGGTCTCCCCCGTCACCACGAGACGACTCGGCCTCATGCTCCAAAGGAGCACGAGGCGGAGATGGTCGATCACCAAGACTGTCCATCTCAGAAAAATGCACTCTCTCAAGTCAAGCGCTCTCACCAGAACGATCCCAACCTCGCATAAAATGCTCGACTCGACTCTAAAAAACACACAACAAAAGGTGACCTTAGAGGAGGAGACTACTCATAGAGAATATATGACGAGAGGACTCAGATGAGGAGGGAAGAATCCTTAGATCTAACGTGGGTAATGCGCGGGTAGAAGCCTAACTAGCAAGCACAGCTCAATCAGCTTAAGGGTATGGGTCCTTAGGCTGGACGACGCCTAACTTCAAGGTCACTAGCCCCGACACGCCTCACCTCCCTACAACGAGGACCACAATGCCCAGCAAATGATACCAGATCCGGAGATCCAGTACCTTCTACTATCGACAAGGTAGGCAACGTTAATCAGGCCATGGCGGTCTCAGCTAGATTACTCTCCTAGTGCGTCCGGAATCTTATGGCCAATGTGTACTTGCTTTTAGTTAAGGCTTGATTAAAAGTGATTTTCGGGGCCAAGGAAGGTTGATGAAATCCCCCCACCTTATCTTTTATGGGACAGCCCTCCTTAGTAGTGTTTTGATCCTAAATCTAGCAATCAATCGCTCCAATCAAATGCTCAACTCACTCTTGTCCTGATGCAATTCCTACTAACTAATGCATGGGCATACAAGATGCATGAATGAGTGTAGGAAATACGTACCTCACGCCAGCGCTCAATAACTGAAGATAAAGCTAAAAGAAAAGACGACTATATGCCTAAGTCAAGTACATGATGCGTGACCTAACCAAGTAAGAATGTCTAGTCTTTTGCTTTGGATTTTAAGGCAAGTTGATTAATGGGGATTGGTTTAATAATATGGGAACAAACAAGAAGTCACAGCATGCAAAATAGGGCTCCTAAATAACTACAATGAAAGAAGCAACTACCAGAAGAAAACTGAGAACCAGAAACACTCACCAGGCCGCCAATAGGCAGTCCCAGACCGCTGATTGGCGGTCCCTGTTGAAGCTTTTGTGCTCCAACTCCTCCAGTAGCCTCCCCGTGAGCTCTACGATCCTAGAAACTAAGCAAACACTACAAACAAAAAATTAAAACTACTTGAATCGTCCAAACCAAGGCCTGGACAGAGCACCTCCCCGGCAATGGCGCCAACAACTTGATTGAATCATTTTAATTAAACCGCAAGTGCACGACCGCGTTGAAACGGTGGCAAATACGGGTCGTCCATAGGGAGGTGTGTCGACTTTTGGTTTGTGCATAGGCGAGTAGGAAAGAAAGGAGAGAAAGATGGATTACACTAAACTACACTAATCTAAACTAGTAAACTAGCAAAGTTGAAATGAAATCAAAACACAAACTAAACTAAACAACTAATGGAGGAAGATAAAAACTCAGGAATGAAAACCCCTAAGGGGTGGAGTGTGTGTGTGCACATGAAATAAGTGTGGTGGTGAATGCATACAAGAAGCTCAAGTTAGTTAGTGTTTGTTAACGTATAAGAAGTAACTAATGACAAAACCTATCATTTACAAAACTAACCTAGGTGATAAATATGAGCAATACAAGGTTGTTATTAAGAATATACAAGCATGGAATGTACCTAACTATGGCAGAAACCATCAAGTAAAGTTCTTATTAATTCAAGCAAGCATACTAATATCTCTCACAAACATTAATATCAAGCATTCATACCATCTACATAACATGTACACACATCTACTCCACCCCCAAAGGGGATGGAACTACTCACACATATTTAAACTAACAATTACACTAAGGAAAGAAGACATGCTTACTCTAATTATAGAAAGACTAAACAACAAGTTAACTAAGAGACATAAAACAAAATATACTTGCAAGCAAGCACATTAAAGGAAATTAAGTAAGCAAGAAACAACATGCTAATGAAAACATCTATTATTAACTCACTCAATTACAAGCAGCCTCTTTCTCCACCAGAGTTTTGCTTCAAGGCTTCACTCTTAGTAGAGAAGATGGCCACTAAAGAGGGAGTGTGTTTACATGAGAGGGGGGAGACTTCTATTTATAGCCATAGAAAAAGGTAATCCGGGACAATCACTCGGTATGGGACTAAACAAATTCCAAAAATAGCCTAAACAAACACTAATACATACGCTCCAGAAATCTCAGCGGATCCGGGAAGATCCGGACCGCCAATTGGCGGTTCCAGACAGCCAATTGGCGGTCTACAAGATCCGGATCTCGCTCATTTTTGTTTTGGGCTTTCCTTGATATATTTGTTGGTCTTGGATGCATCTATGTCGCTTGTTGGAGCTCCGACCCGAATCGAATTGCCAAAATACTCCCCATGATGGTGTGGAGTTTTCTGTTTTGCTCTTAGGTCCTTCGGTCTTACGTTCAGGTCCTTCTCCCTTGCATCTTAGTCCCCAGGTCTTACAATTAAGTCTTTTTTCCTGCTTTTGGGTCCTTTCATGGCTCTTCTCTTCAAACCTCTTTATTTCTGAAATTCAAACATAAAACCTGTCACGTAGCAATACTTAGGTGTAAGATAATGGATATAAGATACAAATATAAGCATGAAATGATATCAATCAATCCTCTATTCTTTATTTATTTTAATATGTATAGGAATGCATGATATTAGAATAAACAACTGCATGTACGTAAAATCAATGAAAATATGAAATCGATCTTGTATGTTGTATTAAAATTTTAAAATATATACATACATAGGGAGACGAAATACGATAGTGGTATCAGAGCATTTAGTTCATATTTTCAAGTATTAGACTATATAATTAATTTTAGTTTACCATCTACGATCGAAACAATTCATGTTCTATGTCTTTTCGAGTTTTCCGATAGTTTTGTTGATTTAATTCTAATTGATTCTGTTGATAGTTTTAAATGTTTTGAAACACATCATATGAATGTTAGAATTAAAATTTAGACTTATGTCTAATATATAAAAAATGTTTTTTTAATTAAATGATTATTTTATAAGAAATCGACAAAACGAAAAGAGGAATATGTTTATCTTTCCTTAAAAAGTTATTTTTGGAAATTGGATAAACAGCGGTTCAAATGTTTTGTGTTTTGAACTATGGATGCATAAAATCATTTTTAATGGATTTCAAATGATTTTAGAATTGTTTGATTTAGAGATGCAAGATAAACTAAATCGAGTAATATATAGTATATGTACATGCGTTGCTCGAGTTCTCTAATGCAGGGATATGTGAGTTTGTATGTTCCGATGAAGCCATGTGTGGATAAATGAATGAATGTGTATGTTATTATTATTCAATCACAGGGGCTTATGTATATGTGAAAGCCAAATTTCTATTTCTATGTATATGCATGCATATGAGAGGATTTTTACATAGGACTTGCACTAGACAATTTTCAAAATTGAGAGATGCATGTTTATATTTTTGCAATATCAACATCCATGGTGCAAGAGGAAGATGCTAAAGAAGCGCAAGGAAGAAGGATGCGGGAACATATAAACTCACACAATGTGTGGTTGCATGTATATATTTATGTTTGTGTTCTTGACATGTATGTGATTGTATGGATGAATGTTAGGATGTGTATAGATGATAAAATATGCATGATAACCTAAATTCGAAATCACACATAAATGTTTAAATTGTCAAACAAAAAATTAAGAGTATTTTTCTTTCTTATTTCATCCACTAACAGCCATCGATCGAGGGATATTCTGCTCGCCCTTAGCGGGAGATAGCTTCCTCCATCTTTGGGAATAGTGGGAGATATAAGGCTACCTATTGTTGTGCCATGAATAGATGTACCAGGTGTGATTCACCCTTAGTGGACACCGAGTATATTTGTTTGTGAATACAATGGATAAACGTATCTCGTATCAAATGAAATAAGTTTTCTTAACAAGACCCGGAGCCCTAGCTCGGTTTTGAGAAAGAGAGTTTTTCTTACGAGGATTGGTAAAATTCCCTCTTAATTAAAATGACAAGAGTGATAAGTGTTTGAAAATGCAAATGTTGCGATATTTCGAAATGGTTATGATTAGAAAAATGTTTTCTTACCTTGATTTTATAATATATCTGATAGCTCTTAGCTAGTTTATATTATAATTGATAGGATCTTGAATTGCTGCATTTATGGACAAATTTTTATTTGCGGTATTGATTTTAAAAACATAAAATTGACATTAAAGCTCATATAATTTATTTTGTAGAAATGTCGAATATTCAACCTATTGTGCGATCTATTATTGAAAAACATCATTTGGCAAATGATGGCTCAAACTTCATAAGATGGCAACTCAAGCTCAATATCGTGTTGAAGTTTGAGAAACTATCTCATATTTTGGATGGTGAAATCCCAAAATTAAATGAGAAGGCAACCGATAGCGAGAGAGAGACAAAAGCCATGTGGGAAGACCAAGAGAACCAGGTTCACAGTCTAATGTTCACCTCCATGGGTGACTCGCTTCAAGCGAAATACTTGGATTCAAAACCCAAGAAGACCATGGAAGCTTTAACAAAGATGTTCATGGATAGTGCTAGAAAAGAGCGTTATAAGACCACCAGCGCACTCACAAGGTGCCACATGGCAGAGCGAACATCAGTATCCATGCATTTTTTCACGATGCAAGGATACCTTGAGAAGTTGTTGAAGCACTCTTCCCCAATGCCTGATGACATTGCGGAAGATTTGATTCTTGGCTCTCTAGCCCCGTCCTACAAGGACTTCATTATGCATTATCATGTGCGTGAGCAATGGGTGAGTCTTGAGGAACTTCACAATGCTCTCAAAATGGCTGAAGTTGACATGGGTGATGCATTGCATACATTGCATCATATGTCTTTCATTTAGATTACTTTTACATCAATAAATGCTACTAAGATATGTGTTTAGTCTTATTAACAGAATACAGGGACCTGAATGCAATTTACCCACATCCCGAGCATAAAACGCGTGCAAAAGACTCATTTCTATCATAAAGACCAAGCTAAAGATTATCGGGTTTCAAATGGAAATGTATCCAAACATAAAAGCATTCAAGACCTAATTACAAAAAGAACAAGGACTTGAGCACAAAAGTAGTCGGGGACTTAATTGCAAAAAGAAAAGGACCTAATTGCAAATCACGAGTAGCTTTTATTATCTTGGAGAAAACCTAAAGAAAAATCAATGTGGATCTCCAAATATATGAAGGAATTAATCCGGAGCTCAAAAGAATGGAAAGAATCAATCCAGACGCGCAAAGGAGGATCAAATCATACCATAAACAAACAGGAAAAATCCGGATTAAATTGGAGCTAAAAAGGTGGCGAATCCGCCGCACCTTATGTGCAAAATGCGGCGAATCCGCCGCACCAAATTAGAGTCATGCTCTAAACTTTTTACCGGTTGCGTGTTGACGCGTGTGCTTTCCTATTTTATACCTAAGTCCCTTGTATCGGCTATAAACAGCCCTGAAACGATGTTGTGATGGTCCTTAGCTTATGTTCTAGTTTTTATTCCTTAGTTTAATAAATTTCTGTTGTTTTATTTCTTGTTTTTAGTTTTCTTTTGTAATTCCTCTAGGACCCATTCTCCTCCTTTCCATCCATGAGTTTCTAACTCTTTCCAAAGGGTGGAGGTGACGGATTTAGGGTGAAGAGAAGAAGAATAAAAGTTATTATTTTAATTTCGTGTTAGTATATTTTGATTACTTGAGTTTATGTTAAATTATTTATCATGTAATGCTTTATAACTAATATGATTTATTATAAGTTTCTGAATTCTCTAATCTAAACATTAAATCTAAACCTCCACCCAACGGAATTCACCATCTTGTTCTTGTTTTAGTTTTAATTGTTCTTGTTCTTGCTTTAGATAATTAAAACCCAAAAATCTCAAAACCCAATTATTTCTTCTCTCCTTTTCCCCCTTAATCGAAAATCACACAAATAACAAGATCTCTCCCTCCTTGTGTTCGACCCGTATTTGTCACGTCTTCATTGACGCCGTGCACTTGTGGTATAAATTTAATTCCCATCAAGTTCTTGGCGCCGTTGCCGGGGAGGCGACGCAGATTTTGTTTTTTTGTTGATTTCGATTTTATCCTATTTATCTTGTGCGCGATATAAGTATTTGGATTTGTGTTTCAAGAGACAACATTGTGCGCGGAGAAATCTGGGCACATTTGGAGCTAAACGAGCGGCGAAATCGCCGCACCTGAAGAGTAACTTGCGGCGAATCCGCCGCACAGTTGGAGCTTCTGGGCTTCAAATTTTTCTGGGACGCGACTCATCTCTGGGTGGACGCGTGAAGCTACCGAAATTTCGAGAGAGGGCGGCGAACCCGACTAAGCATTGCATAGGTAACCTTTGTTGCCTCTTTTCCTCGTAATTTCTATTTTTCAGATAATTTCCTTTTATTAGAATTGCACGTGTTAGGGCAAAAATTCCATAATTGGCAATAATTCAACTCTGACCTAAAATTGGCAAAATTAGAAAGGCCTTAGTGCATGCATCATCTAGTGTTTTGTATGCATTATTCTTGCTAAATTCTTGCAAATCAATTTCTGTTGAAGAGTGCTGGAGTCAAGGTACGTATCGTGATTTTCATCGATTGCATTTAAGCATATAATCTAGTTTGCATACAACCTTGCAATTGCCCCCTCTAAAGACCATTGTTTGACTATCTTTGTTAGATCTAAGTTAAACTATCTTAAGGGCAACTCCGTAGGCAAAGATACGGTGGGGATTTCACCACCCTTCCGTGGCCCACAAATCACAATCCTAAAGTGTCACCCAAGCCTTAAATTAAAATCAACTGGACATGACCCCTAAGGACTCGGACTCATTTAAGGAGAAGAATTGGTTTGACTTGCTATGACCTGAAGCCAATTGAATTTAATTTGGTGTCTAGAAAGTGTTTTTGTGTTGACGTAAGTCTTCCAAGCGAAGTGGTTGTCTAATTGGCACCGACTCTGTCGGAAGCGCCCCCACTAGCTATATACGGCTTGACCAAGTTGGTTTGATTAGTGAGGGGGGTGAATCAAGCGAATCAATTCGACTCAACCAGTTAGGAGTCGTCTATATCTAAGCGACACTAGGTCTAGGATTGTTTGAACCGTGTTTTCTTAGGAATTTTCTGACCAACCCTCTTTCTATCTTTAGAGTTAGGTTTCCCTTCTCATCTGAGTCTTCTTTCTCTTGTCACCTAAATTCTCTAGATTAGGATTCCTTTCTCATCTTTCCCCATTCTAGTGTTTGTTTCCCTTTTGGAAAAAAATTAAAAAAATAATAATAATAAAAAACGAAAAAAAAAATTGTAATTAATTCTTGAAATTAAATTTGGAATTTAAATTTGGAATTTGAATTCAAAAATTGATTCAACCCGGTGCACTCAGATTTGGATTCGGGACTTGAGTAATCGACTCTCACGAGTTCATCTAGATTCCAGTCTAGAGCTTAGCCCCAATCCATCTGCTGCACCACCTCACCCGGATCCAATGGGTGAGAACATAGTGGACCCACCTGTTGCACAACCTATAACTCTGAGGGATCGATGCTATCCAGCGATGGCTGCTTAGCCATCGTGCATCGTTATGCCCACCATATCGGGTCGCGACTTCGAACTTAAGGCACAATACATGAGTATGTTGCCTAAGTTCACCTCTAGGGAAGACCCATATCTCTTCCTTAGAGAATTTGAGGAAATCTTCTCTCTTATGCAATACCACCATATCCCTGAGGAGGTAGTGCGTCTGAAATTTGTGCCTCTAGCACTAAAGGACGACGCTAAGAAATGGCTATATAGTCTAGCCGAAAGATCTATTAGGAGTTGGGCTGAGTTTGTTCAAATATTCCTGAAAAAATATTTCCCAACCATAAGACTATGAGGATTAGGAATGAAATTGTTGCATTCGTTCAGTCTGAGAGCGAGCCATTCTATTCCTATCTAGAAAGATTTAAAAGCGTACTGACCCAATGCCCTCATCATGGAATTCCAAGATGGCAATTATGCCAAATTATTTATGAGGGATTGACACCCACATCTAGGGTTATGGTAGAATCTGTAAGCCAAGGGAACTTCATGTCGAAAAATGAAAATGATGCCTGGACTTTTCTTGAGGATTTAGCTGAAAACAGTATGCAATGGGACAATGCTAGAACACCGCTTAACCCGAGTATTGGATCTAGAATAGCGAGTCAACCCAAACCAGGTGTCTTAGCTGTAGATGCCAACATAGCGGCTGAAGCAAAACTAGTTACCCTTATGCGCAGAATGGAAAGTTTAGAGCTACAAACCCAAAACCGAGTGAATCAAGCCTCGTCTATCCCTTGCTCTAGATGTGGTCAGACTGGTCATGTAATGGAGGATTGTGCGGACTGGGACCAAGTTAATGTCATGTATAACCATGCTAGAAATGACCCATACGCATCAACCTATAACTCGGGTTGGCGTAATAATTCTAATTTCTCATCAAGCCAACAGGGTCAACCTCCTAGACAACAACCAAACCCGTATAACCAAAATAATACATCATCTGGGTTTAGTAACAATGGCGATCATGAGGCTAGGTTGACAAGCCTGGAAAATTTGATGAAAACCTTTATACAAACAACCAACCAGACCTTCCAAAGGCTTGAGACACAAGTCAGCCAACTAGCACAAATAGTAGGTGAAAGAGAAAAGGGTCGGTTTCCAAGTCAACCTGAGGTGAACTCTAGATCTAATAATTCATTGCAATCCTATCAAGCACCTTCAGGAAATAACAACCCTAGACCGGTTCAAATGGTTAATGAGGAAGGACCGTTCCAACAAATAAATGTTGTAGTATCATTACGGTCCGGAAGACAGATTGATAATAATGTGGTAAATCCTAGAACATCTAATCAATCTAGCCATCAAGCTACCACATATGACCTAACCATTGAACCCGACGTCCAATCTGAAACGCCCAACCCACCTACTCAACCTGAACCTGAGCGAGTCTATGTTCCTAAAGCCCCATTCCCCAATAGACTCAAAAAGAACTCAAGTGCACAAATAGAGAAAATCTTGGAAGTATTTAAGCAAGTTAAGGTGAACATTCCACTTTTAGACATGATTCAACAAATACATGCTTATGCTAAATTCTTAAAAGATTTGTGCACTAAAAAGAGAAAAACGAACGTACCAAAGAAGGCATTCTTAACTGCAAACATAAGTTCTATTTTGTCCAACACATCTCCTATAAAATATAAGGATCCTAGATGTCCCACAATTTCATGTGCAATAGGAGATACTTTTATCAACAAAGCCCTTCTAGACCTTGGTGCTAGTGTTAACCTACTCCCGTACTCTGTCTATGAGCAAATGAACCTTGGTCCCCTAAAACCCTCTAAGACAACCCTTCAATTTGCTGATTGTTCTACTAAGAAACCAAGAGGTATAGTAGAGGATGTTTTGATCAAGGTTGGTGACTTCATTTACCCAGTGGATTTTGTCGTATTAGATACCGCACCTGTTGTAAATCCTAATCGACAAATCCCTATAATTCTAGGCAGACCCTTTTTAGCCACTTCTGAAGCATTGATAAACTGTCGAAATGGGCTCATGCAATTATCTTTTGGGAACTTAAAAGCTGAATTTAATATCTTTCATGTTGATAGTGAGCCAGAAATAATATGCAATCAAAGTGATGTTGTGATGAGAGCACGTATCTATCAGATTTCTGAATCAAATAAATCATCACAAAATCAAAAAGGAAGTAAGAAAAAGGGGAGTAATTCTTCGACACACCCACCATCACTCGAGCAAATAATAGAACCAATTTATGTGAGGGGTGTGGAACCTGTGACTCAGGACTCTCATTACAACATGGGGAACAATTCAACTGGATACATGCACCAATATGGTGTCATTCAATCTAGTTCTGACTATGGTTGACTTTGAGCAAATTCCATCCTTCCACTGCAGTTCACCAAGGTAATAAGTGCATTTGCTTTATATTTGCATACATTGAGGACAATGCATGATTTAGGTGTGGGGGTGTTTATGTATATATTTATCAATAGATCTGTTTTTTATAATAATAATAAATAAAAAAATCAATGTTCCATGACATAGCTTAAGATTGAACTACCAAAACCCGGGTACAAATTGCATTAAGTTTTTGTTCCTTATTATATAGTTCTGCTTGTAGAAATTATGACATAAATCTAAGTTACAAAGAAATAACCCATTGCCTTTTAAGACATGTATGCACTTAAATTGGATGAATCAAATCTTTGAAGTGGTTGATAAAAAGCAGAGGTTGAGGAAAATATACCGGGAAGTGTGGACTTCTAAATAGCAATTAAGCCTTGAGGAAAATAAAATGAAAAATAAAGGAATAAAGTGAGGAAAACACATTCTGCAAAATGATTACAAAAGCCCAAGCATTTGAGTCACTGGTCCGTAGGGGTATCTTGAAACCCGATAACTTGAGTCTACCATCTCGGGATTATCGACCAAACTCGCTACACGAATGCAAAAATGGTAAAAGTGTCAAAAAGCAAATGTGTTGAATCACGGAAGAAAAGAAAAAAATAATAATACTCAAGGCCCAAAGCTAAAAGAATGATCCATGTCATGGTTGATCCGAATGATACTTCACCACCAAAGGAGGCGTGCAAAATAATTCAAGTGATAAACATGTGTAGAAGGGTTAATGGTGTGAATGTTGGAGGAACAAAGACCAAGTCATATTTTTAATGAGTTAGATTTATATAATGAGCATGCAAGAATTCTTAGTGAGATGTATAAGGTTGAGGTAGGGATATTGAGAACTATTAATGAAATATTGAATTAAGACTTTGTGGGTGTGTCAACTGAAAACCCTCATGAGACAAAACTCGTCCTCTAAGGAAACTTGGAGGTTTAACGGCGTTGCACATGCTAAGTCCAACCGTGATTCCTACGAAAATGAGTTAGGATTTCCCTGTTTTCATTTTTCTTATATTTTGTTTTTGCTAGGGACTAGCAAAATCTAGGTGTGGGGGTATTTGATGCATTGCATACATTGCATCATATGTTTTTCATTTATATTACTTTTACATCAATAAATGCTACTAAGGTATGTGTTTAGTCTTATTTACAGAATACAGGGACCTGAATGCAATTTACCCACATCCCGAGCATAAAACGCGTGCAAAAGACTCATTTCTATCATAAAGATCAAGCTAAAGATTATCGGGTTTCAAATGGAAATGTATCCAAGCAAAAAAGCATTCAAGACCTAATTACAAAAAGAATAAGGACTTGAGCACAAAAGTAGTCGGGGACATAATTGCAAAAAGAAAAGGACCTAATTGCAAATCACGAGTAGCTTTTATTATCTTGGAGAAAACCTAAAGAAAAATCAATGTGGATCTCCAAATATATGAAGGAATTAATCCGGAGCTCAAAAGAATGGAAAGAATCAATCCAGACGCGCAAAGGAGGATCAAATCATACCATAAACAAACAGGAAAAATCCGGATTAAATTGGAGCTAAAAAGGTGGCGAATCCGCCGCACCTTATGTACAAAATCCGCCGCACCAAATTAGATTCATGCTCTAAACTTTTTACCGGTTGCGTGTTGACGCGTGTACTTTCCTATTTTATATCTAAGTCCCTTGTATCGGCTATAAATAGCCCTGAAACGATGTTGTGATGGTCCTTAGCTTATGTTCTAGTTTTTATTCCTTAGTTTAATAAATTTCTGTTGTTTTATTTCTTGTTTTTAGTTTTCTTTTGTAATTCCTCTAGGACCCCTTCTCCTCCTTTCCATCCATGAGTTTCTAACTCTTTCCAAAGGGTGGAGGTGATGGATTTAGGGTGAAGAGAAGAAGAATAAAAGTAATTATTTTAATTTCGTGTTAGTATATTTTGATTACTTGAGTTTATGTTAAATCATTTATCATGTAATGCTTTATAACTAATATGATTTATTATAAGTTTCTGAATTCTCTAATCTAAACCTTAAATCTAAACCTCCACCCAACGGAATTCACCATCTTGTTCTTGTTTTAGTTTTAATTGTTCTTATTCTTGCTTTAGATAATTAAAACCCAAAAATCTCAAAACCAATTATTTCTTCTCTCCTTTTTCCCCTTAATCGAAAATCACACAAATAACAAGATCTCTCCCTCCTTGTGTTCGACCCGTATTTGCCACGTCTTCATTGACGCCGTGCACTTGCGGTATAAATTTAATTCTCATCAATGGGCAAGGGTCGGGACAAGCACGTCCTAGCGTCCATGAGATGAGCAAGAAGATCACCAAAGGTAAAGGCAAATTCACCAAAAATACGTCAATCAAGAGCAAGGGAGTAGGAGGTGCTCGTGTGAGTGCCTCAAGGGGGATTTCTTCTAAATCTCCGACTCCCAACATGGAGTGCTTTCACTGCGGTGAAAAAGGACACATGCGGCCAAATTGCCCCAAGTACAAGGAAGACCTTGACAATGGAGTGATTGAACGTGAGTGCCCCAAAAAGGCCAAAGGTATATTTTTATTGAGATAAATTTAGCCACCTCTGTCCATGATTGGGTAATTGATACCGGATCTTGTGCTCACATAATTTCTAATGTGCAGCTACTAAAGTATAGGAAGGAACTCGTGAAGAACGAGATGATTTTGAAGGTCGGAAATGGTGTGAGCGTTGCTGCGATTGAACAAGGTTCTGTGGATCTTCAATTATCTAGTTGTTTAAATTTATGTTTAAAGAACGTTTATTATGTGCCTTACATTAGCAAGAATATTATTTCTGTATCATGTTTGGATATGGATAATTTTAATATAAATATTTCAAATTCTTGCTTGTCTATATCGAAGAATGGTATTTTGTATGCAAATACATTCTTGAGGAATGGTCTCTATTTGCTTGAATTGAATAATAAACAAATCTTAAACGTCAATAACAAAAGGCTTAAAACTAGTCACGTGAATGATACACTCTTGTGGTACTATCGTCTTGGTCACATAAATGAAAAATGCATCAAGAATTTGCGAGAAGCTAACCTTCTTGTTCAACTTGATTTTAAATCATTGGAGACGTGCGAACCTTGCCTAATGGGCAAAATGAACAAGAGGCCTTTCAAGAAGAAAGGACCGAGAGCGAATGACTTGTTGGATTTGATACATTCCGATGTATGTGGTCCGATGAGTACTAGTGCAAGAGATGGTTTTAGGTACTTCATTACGTTCACGGATGACTATAGTCATTATGGCTATATTTATCTAATGAGAAACAAAAGTGCATCCTTTGACAAGTTCAAGGAATTCAAGAATGAAGTAGAGAACCAACTCAACAAGAAAATCAAGTCTCTACGAACGGATCGTGGAGTTGAGTACTTAAGTACCAAATTTGACTCATTCCTAAAGGACTGTTGTATTGTACCACAGCTCACCCCTCCCGGTACACCTCAGTGGAATGGGGTATCCGAAAGGAGGAATAGGACATTACTCGATATGGTTCGATCAATGATGAGTCAAGCTGAATTGCCGCTTTACTTTTGGAGTTATGCACTGGAAGATGCGACTTACACACTAAATAATGTTCCATCCAAATCTGTAGAGAAAACGCCTTATCAACTTTGGAGTGGTAAAACACCTAAGCTCAATTTTCTCAAGATTTGGGGTTGTGAGGCCTACGTCAAGAGATTGATGTCGACCAAACTTCAACCAAAAGTGGATAAGTACTTCTTTATTGGTTATCCTCGTGACATAAGAGGATACTACTTTTGGCATATAACCTCCAATCGAGTGATTGTAGAGAGGGATGACCTATTTCTAGAAAAGGAATTTCTGGAAAGAATAAAAAGTAGTGGGAGTAGAGTTGTACTTGAGGAGGCTCAAGATATTCTACAAGATCATGATATGAATGGTGACATTCAAGATCATGAAGGCCAACCAAGGTTCCTTTGGTCAGTGGGAGCGTGAGTGAGATACCCTCTCAAGCAATTGTGAGAGGAACTCAATCTTCCCCACCTAGTGTACGTTCGAGAATCGAACACGAACCAATTTCGCAAGAAATTGTGGAAGAAAGTTTGAAAAGTACACGTAGAACCAAAAGAACTTAGAAGGTCAACGAGGGAAAGGAAGAAACCCGATATGTATTTTGGACTTCATGAGATTATGGTACTAGATACCGATGATCCCTCGACCTATCAAGAAGCAATGGAAAGAAAGGACTCCAAACTATGGTTTAAGGCCATGGAATCCGAAATAGAATCCATGTATGATAATCAAGTGTGGATCTTGGTTGACCTTCCTCAAGGGAAAAAGGTCATTCAAAATAAATGAGTTTTCAAGAGGAAGATGGACATGGATGGGAACTTGACAACCTACAAAGCGAGGCTTGTAGCACAAGGTTTCACTCAAGTTCAAGGAATTGACTATGATGAAATTTTTCACCGGTTGCCATGTTCAAGTCTATTCGGATAATGCTCGTTATTGCCGCATTTCATGATTATGAGATATGGCAAATGGATGTCAAAACAGCGTTCCTAAATGGAAACTTGGAGGAGGATGTGTACATGGTACAACCTCAAGGTTTTGAAGATCCAAAGAACAGCGGGAAAGTATGCAAGCTTCAAAGATCCATTTATGTATTGAAGCAAGCATCAAGGAGTTGGAACAAGCACTTTTACGAAGAAGTCAAAAAGATTCACTTTGTCCAAAGTAAGGAAGAGCCTTGTATATACAATAAGGTTAGTGGGATCCACATAGTGTTCTTGATCTTATATATCGATGACATACTCCTCATGGGAAATTATATACCTTCGCTTGAGCAAACGAGAAGTTTATTGAAATATGCATTTCAATGAAAGATATGGGTGAGGCTCGATAAATCTTGGGAATCAAGATATATAGATAGATCCTGTAGACTCATTGGCCTAAGTCAACGTACATACATTGACAAGGTCTTGGAAAGGTTCAGCATGAACAACTCCAAAAAGGGCAATGTGCCAATGAGTATGGGTGTGCAACTCAAGAAGTCTAAACGTGCTGAATCACGTAAAGACTTGGAGTACATGAAAGACATCCCTTATGCTTCGGCAATAAGATTGATCATGTACGTGATGACTTGCACAATACTCGATGTCTCATATGCTCTAAGCGTGACAAGTCGTCACCAATCCAATGCATGTCCTGAGCATTGGACTGTGGTCAAGAATATTTTGAGGTACCCTCACCAGACCAAAGATAAGTTTCTTATTTATGGAGGACAAAGAGTTAATAGCCGAGGGCTATTCGGATGCGAGTTTCATGAGTGATCCCGACGATAGGAGGTCACAATAATGATATGTCATCATTCTGGAAGGTGGAGCCATGAGGTAGCGTAGTTGGAGTCAAATCACTATGGCTGACTCAACTACCGACGAAGGCCAAATAAACTTATTATGGGTGGACACAAACAGCAACACAACTGATCCATTAACCAAACCCTTATCCCAAGCCAAGGGCCAAATGCATTTCAAGTCCATGGGTCTGAGGAACCATGTGGATTGGCTTGATGAGTGATAAGAGAGGGTTACCCAAGTTATTATTGTTTGATACATTAAGAATGTATGTGAAAGAAAACTTTGATAACAAGTGGGAGATTGAAAGGAATGTGTTCTAAAAGTTTTACTTTTGTATGTCAATTATTATGAATTGGAGTCCAAACATTTTGTTACTTGATTATGGTATTCGTCTTTTGGAAGTGTTAAGGAAGAGATGCTTGGTCCTTAACCGTAGAGCTCTAAAAGATAATGGTTTACATAAATCAAAAGTTATTCACAATCATGGTAATTAACATGGAACATTAATCACTGAGATAAGATTGTCGTGTTGGTCATCGATTGTTGTAGCTCTACAAATAATTGACGACACGAGTATATAAAAGAGGAAAAGATTATTTTTATATATTGAATAGACCTAACAAGTAAAACATTATGGAAATGTGTTTCATGTCATTAATGTTTTACTGTGCCTTGGATCCTAAGATTTGAGACTTATATCTTTTCACTCAAGAAGTGTTTAATTTGATTATTGTCAAAAGTTATCAATGAGTATAGTGATAAAGGCAATGGTTGGTTGAACATGACTTGTGCTGGAAAAGATAGCTAGTCAAATGATTATCGTTGCCCCTCTTGATTGAGTGATGATATTAGTGGGTCCCTTGATAAAGCAAAATTATAATGTGCACAATGTAACTTGAGTTAAGTTACATAGTTATAAATAGCTTAGAGAGATCAAGAAATGAATATAATACAAAGATGACACATTTCTACTTTGTATGTATTCTTAATATCATGTGGCAAGGGACGGACACTAGTGGTGCACTTACATCACTAAATGGATCGTGTTTAGTTCGAGTAGAATAAAGACATCTATGCTAATTGGGTAACTATAATGTGTAGCTAGATACCGCTTATAGTTTGAGATATTAAGTGTTTAATATCGTTGTCGATTTAGCTTAGATCCTCCTATAGGTCACACCACAAAACTGGGAAACAAGAAGCTTGATTTTTAGTTCATATGATGTGTCGGGTTTCATGTGAAAAGGGACACATGTGGTGAACGAATAAAATCAATATGTCATGAGAATTAACATAATTAGAATCATAACAAATTCATATGAGGTGTGTATATGATGGGGTGTAATAATTTAATATTACATAAGATGATATGTTACATAAGATATGAATTTGCTAAAAAACCCAAAAGATCAAATTTTGTTGGAAATAAATCCAAAATTTGACAAAGGCAAAATCAGGGTCAACACGGTAAACCGTTTAGTGTTCGGTTGACCGGGGTGTCTTCGAAACGGTGAACCGAATGGGGAACGGGTAAACACAATTGGTTGACCGAAATTGTCTGGAGTGCCTGGACAATTGGGTTCGGTTAACCTAGCGTGAACGGTCAACCGAGAAAGAATATTTTCGGTAGACCGAAGGTGACACGGTCGTCCGATGAATGTTCGCGACGAGAAATTTTGGTGGGTCAACGGTCGACCGGAGCAAGACGTGGGTCGTCCGAATTTTCCAGAGAATTTTTCTCATAGATATTCGGTCGACCGTCTATCTCACGGTCCACCAAACATGTGTTAAAACCGAATGGTTCAGTTAACCGAGAAGAATTTTCGGTCAACCGAAAAGCACGATTTTTGCCTGAATTATTAAGAGAATAATTAGATCATGGGTTTGATTGATTCCAGATTTAATTAAACATTTTTTTGGATGCTTGTGTGGCAATTTTAGATTAATTTTAGGAGAGAATAAGCAAGAGATCATGACTAAAGAATAGTTTTGATAAAGATGTTTTGGGAGCCTATAAAAGGACCTCTCATCCTACTTGTTTATGTTAATGCAAAAAATCTTTCTCTCATTAAAGAGGGGTTATTAGCTAGATTCTAAGCCTAATTAGATATTGATTGGCTAGCTCCTTTCTCTCTAATCTTGTTTAGAGTTTGGTGAACACTTGGAGGCGAATCGGCGGGGATTCGACGAGCAACAGAACTCCGGATCTTCTGAAAGGTTTTAGAGAACCTTTGGGTATGATCCTCTATTTTTTGTTTATTTTAATATGTATAGGAATGCATGATATTAGAATAAAAAAATAGATGTACGTAAAATCAATGAAAATATGAAATCGATCTTGTATGTTGTATTAAAATTTTAAAATATATACATACATAGGGACACGAAATCCTACAGTAAGGAGAGGGAGAGATGGAGAGGGAGAGAGAAGAGGAAGAGTGGAGAGAAGGAGATAAAGAGAAGGAAAGAGGAAGAGAGAGGAGAGAGCAGGAGGAGGAAAGAAAAAGTGTGACGATGGTGGTAGTCATGAGCATCCTCAAACACTTTTTAGCATTTTTCATCATTCTACCCTTGTTTTCTTGCTCTAATGGAGTTTTCTAGTCCTGATTCTGGGCTGTTGTTGGATGGTGGTAGCTGATTGAACGTTTTAATTATAACCACAAGTGCACGACCGTGGTTAAGCGGTGGCAAATACGGGTTGATCCACAGGGAGGTGTGTCGACTTTAGTTTGTTCGAAGGTGAGTGGGAAAGAAAGGAGAGAAAGGAGTTATGATCTAAACTACACTATAATGCGAAAGGAATGAAAAATACGCAATAAAACTAAACCCCATTGGGGGTAGATAAAGAATGTGAATACAAATATATGTGTGTGTGTGTGTGTTCAATTAAGCTCATCACAACAAGTAGTGCATGAAAATTATAAAACGAAATCCAACTTTGCCTCCACATGAATTAAGATAACACAATATCACTAAAACATACAAGACAATAATTGGAATGAAGCTAAATGAACTCATGTATAAAGACCAACCCTCACTATGCCTCCAAATGAATTAAGATTTACACAATCATTAAACCATACAAGACATTAACCACGGTAAAGGCAACAAGAGTACATGTTGTAGGATCGTGTGGGTTATGGGTCCACAATTAAGGCTAATCACAATTCTCTACTTGATTAAGCAATGAACATGCGCAGCGGAATAAACAATCAAATGTAGAGAAAGAAAGATAAGAACATGCAAACCACAATAGATGCGTCGGATTTTCCAGAGGTTCGGCCCCGCCTACGTCCTCTCTTGCAAACCCCTCTCGAATCCCCGTTCGAGCTCCTCTTGCGTCTTCACTATGCTTCCCCGTTCCGGGCAGGGAGCAATGCCTTTTACACTTCTTCAAGCTCGCGAACAACCCTCGCCGAGCTTGGCACCACCTCTCACAATCCGAGAGGATCACTTCGGGCTTTCACCAAAGTCCTTGCTTCTTCTTCGGAATTTCACCGAAGCCTTTGCTTTGACAACTCAATGAGTGGGACACACTCTTCTCTAACTGAGCACAACAATTGCTAAATGTGTGAGTGATGAATAATGTTGAGATTTGAGCTTAAGATCACTAAATGAGAGCTTTGAGGATTTGGGATTTCTCTCTATGAATTTGACTATAAGGAATTGGAGAGTTGTGTGTAAAACTGAGTTTGATCCTCTATTTAAAAGCTCTAAGATATTCCTAGCCGTTGGGGAAAGATTTGATTGATTTGTGTAAGAGATACACAAAACAGAATTCAAATTCAGCAAAAACTGTCTCCAACCGGTCGACCTAAAGTGGAACCGGTCGAACGAAACCTTACAAAAACTAATTGATCGGTTGAACAAATGGATGGTTCGGTCGAACGGTTGGGAATAGTGTTATGCGTATATGATCGTTGTATGAATACGACAAAATAAAACGGTCACATGAAAACCCGGAACGGTCGAACAAAATGGCAAAACCGGTCGACCGTTTTAGTCTGGGCAAAACACTACTGAAATCGGTTGAACTATGAGGCAAATCGGTTGAACAAAAATGGTCATGTAAAAACTCTAAATCTACTGAAACCGGTCGAACAAAAGGTCCAATCAGTCGAACGTTTTCGGACAGGATTTTAGGTTTAGTTTTAGTGATTTTCCGACTATGTTTTGGATGACCTATCGAAGTCCGATTGATCTGAAATTTTGTGTGTGACTTCTCTAAGGAACCTAGTGTGTGAATGCATGGATATTAGCTTAAGTTATGCTCAATTCACATATGTTCTTAAGACTCAAAGAAATGTAAATACATGTCTTCAATCCAGCTTGATTACATGTCTTGACTTGATTTTTCTTCTTTCTTGAGTCTTGATCACTTGTAGATGTTAGCAAAGTACAACGTATATACCATTATACTACATGTGCTAATCTACATGTCGTAATTAAGATTAGGTTGAATTCCATCATCAAAATATGGATTAAGGCCAAAAACCCAACACATGCAACTCCAAATCATGTTTCCTTCATCAAGTCCATCCATTTCCTCACCTTATTATTCCCCATAAAATAGGTTCACTAATCTACGCATATGCTAAGCTTCATTGAAGAGCATTAACATATCAAGGACAAGAGTGAAATCCCATTAGATGGTTATGGAAATCATGTAAGGCTCAAAGGATTAAGATAACACACACCTAATACATCACATAATCATATCACATATTTCTCCACCCCCACATGGGGATGGAACTACTCACTCATATTTAAACTACAACCTACATTAAAATGAGACATTCTACTGAAAGGAAATTAAACAAAGCAAGCAAGAAATTTTAAAGAAGCTAAAAAGACATAAAACTAAAGAAGCATGCAATACATTTGAAAGGAAATTAAACTAAGAAAGAAACAACATAACCAAAGCAAAACATCTATTATTACTCACTCAATTACAAGTAGCCTCTCTCCACCAGGGGTTTTTGCTTCATGGCTTTTACTCCTAGTAGAGAGGATGGCCACCAAGAGAGTGATGGGCTACAAGAGCGGAGGGAGAGTTCTATTTATAGCCAAAGAAAAGGTAATCCGCGACAATCCCCCGGTATTGGACTAAACATATACCAGAAATAGACTAAATACACTCTAATAGGCGACCCAACGAAATCTTAGCGGATCCGGAGCAACCCGGACCGCCAATCAGCGGTCTACTGGGTTTCGATTGGTCTGGGATTTCCTGGATGACTTTGTTTGTCTTTGATGCATCTACTTCGCTTGATGGATCTCCGACCCGAATAGAACTGCCAAAATACTCCCCATGATGGTGTGGAGTATTCTTGTTTGCTCATTGGTCCTTCGATCTTACATTCAGGTCCTTCGATCTTTCATCTTAGTCCTCGAGTCTCTCTACTCAGTCATTTTTCCTGCTTTTAGGTCCTTTTAGAGTCTCTCCTTCTCAAACCTACTTATTCCTGAAACTTAAACATTAAACTCATTATATAGCATTGTTTGGGTGAAAGATAATGGATATAAGACATAAATGTATGTATGTAATGATGTCAATCAAATCCCTCCACACTTAACTTTTGCTACTCCCGAGCAAAACAATGAAAGAGAAAAAGCATACGAAAAACAGGGAAATCCTAACTCACTTTCGTAGGAATCACGGTTGCACTTAGCACGTGCAACAAGCCGTTAAACCTCCTTATCGCCAAAGAGGAGGAGTGTTGTCTCCTGAGGTTTTTCAACGGATATACCCACAAAATCCGAACATAGATGCACTATTCAATCTACAAACTCGACTCGATGGACTCATTTTTATCGATCATTGGACGCGGTAATGGTCCGGGCCGACTCTATATAGGTATTCAGTCCACACACCTAGCCTAATGAACCATTCATCCAAGTTAAACAAGGACTTAAGTGAAAGACATGGACAACCTCATCATCCTCAAGTCATACTAAGTGTAAAGTCCATTAAGGTTCTTATTTGCATTACTTCTTTTTTTCTTTTTTTTCTTTCTTTCTTTCTTTCTTTTATCTCTGATTTAGTTGGAGTTTCATTCTCCTAGGGTCAGGTTTCGTGCATCATTGCCCATGAGGACTTACACTATCACGTACACCTTTCCCCAAATCTCCACATAGGGCAATCCCTACCACCCGTGTAACGGGAGTTCGGTCGGCGCATCCCAAGTCCGATGACTCGAAAGCACCAGGCACAAAGTCCCCTCAGACCTACTTTCCCGAGTGATAGGAGCCATGCGAGAAGAGAGAACACATACTCACTTATTTCTTATCTACACATGAACAAAAAACCCTACACTTAATGTCTCAGAACAAGATTTAAAGGGTCTTTGACTACAACAAACCTCCTTATATTAACAGACACGAATTTTTGACTCACTAGGTTAAGGGTGGACTTCTTTAATGTTTGAGTACTAACCACCTATGATTACTTGCCCCCCCCCCCCCCCCCCCCCCCGAGGGAAAACCGGGGTGCATCCTAACGACTTCATAAGACCTAAAGCCGGTCTACAAGATATCCTAATGCATCAAGTTCAAGACAATTTTGGGAGCTTCCTTTTTACTTTGCCTCTCAACGGTTTTGCAAATGTTAAACACACACAAAACCCACAAAACATTTTCTTTCACAAACACTTGAAGATTTTGAAAGAAATGTGAAAATTTTAAAGCACTAGGCAAGCAAAAGAAGACAAGTCACCCAAGGATCATGGCAAGCAGATATATCGATATTAATTGCAGCACACTAACATGTCCCTATCAATACATACAAAAGAAAACAAAATCAAACGAAAAAGACTCGAATATGTACACACGTAAAACACCCCCCACACCTACTTCATGCATTGTCCTCAATGAATGTGAGCATGATACTACATGGATTTATACATGAAAAAGGAAAGATCTCACCAACATGAAGCGCAAAAGGAAGTTCATGGTTATGTTGATGGACACAACCCTGAATTCCCTTAAAACCTGTGAGATGCTAAAGAAGGGATACAAATACGTGAAAAATTGGGGCCCAAATACTCAAGGGTTGGAGCCCACAACAATCGATGCTCACTGAAGGAGTTTTTTTTTCTTTTTTTTAACCAAGTACAACAATGGGCTCGCATCTTCATATGTCAAGGGACATCAAATGGGAACCCGCCATTTCTCGAGCCAGAAATACACCTGCATAGGCTCGCAACATACAAAACATAATTACTTGACCACCTGACACCCTTATAAGCTATGTGGTCGTTTGATGCCTCTTGAGAGTTAGCAAGATAGGAGGCATGAATGAGAGGTGAACCTCTATTTGGTTGTTTAAAATGTAGGGTATCAGGTGGTTGATTCTTAACCCACATGGGTTCCTCAACATATACATAATGAAGAGCATGTGGCCCAGAGGCCTCAAAAATGGTATCTTGTGGCTCAAGAGCACCATGATCGAAAGGATGTGGCTCAAGAGCCCCGTGATCGAAAGGATGTGGCTCAAAGGCCACATGATCGAAAGGATGTGGCTCAAAAGCCACGTGATCACAAGATAAGGCACCTTCTTGTGCCAGCCCAGGTGAAACATCTTCACCACCTTCAGGGTCTCCATCGAATAATTCTCTGAAATACTTGAAGGTGCCTCTAACTTCAATCTCATCCATGCCCTGGATAAGGTTGACCCCAACAGGGTCATTGAGAGCACCTGGCTTCTTGCCAATGGTGAAGATGTTGAAATCAGCGCATTGACTACCATAAGTCAAGCGCATCAGACAATTGTGACAATTGATCAAGGTATTGGAAGTCACTAGAAATGGTCACCCCAGAATAATAGGTATTTGTACAAGTAGGTTTGGCACAGGTTCAATATCCAAAACAAAGAAGTCGACTGGATAAATGAACTCTCCCACTTTGATCAGCACATCTTCCACCACGCCCCTCGGTTTCTTCATAGACCTATCAGCCAATTGAAGAGTGGTTTTTGTTTGTTTGAGGTATCCAAGACCGAGGTGGATGTAGACAAAATATGGCAGAAGATCAACATATGCACCAAGGTCCAATAAAGTTCGATGTATGGACACAACACCAATCACTCAAGAGATAGTAGGACAACCAAGGTCCTTGTATTTGACTTGCATGGGTTGTGCCAACAAAGAACTCACATTAGCCGCAAGAAAAGCTTTCTTTGGAACATGAGTTTTTCTCTTCTTGGTGCATAAGTCCTTGAGAACCTTGGCATAAGGTGTCATTTGCTGAATCACCTCCAACAGAGGGATGTTCACCTTAACTTGCCAAAATATCTCAAACATCTTGTCATGCTGATCCAAAGTTTTCTTTTAAGGCGCTCAGGGAAGGGCATAAGGGTTTTACGAAGGAACCTCAGAATTATGTTCCAAAGAAGCATGAGTGTGGACCTCAGAATCTGATTCCTTCGACACAAGAGGAGACAAGGGGACCTCAGGGTTCGGCCCCATTGTCGAAGGAAATGTAGAAGGAACCTCAAGATCAGGCTCCTTCCTGGAAGTATTTGTGGAGGGAACCTCAGGATCCGGCTCTCTCAGAGATGCAGGTATCACCGCAAGTCTGGTGACACCCGGAGATGGTGATTGCAAGGAAGGCACCCCAATGTTGTTGTCCACCTCCTTACCAGACCTCAAAATATGAATCACATTAATATGATGGGTCGGTTCAGAGGTAGCATGAGGCACTGGTGGCCTTCCTTGAGAATGGGTACCCCGAGGATTCACCTCTGGTTGACTCGGTAACTGGCGCTTCTCACGTTCATGGAGCTGATGAGCAAACTGGCTATTTTGCATTTCCAATGCTTTGACCAAATTGTTGCTGGCTGTAAACATGGATTGTGTGCTCTGTATGAACGCTTGAAGGGTTTGTTCAAGAGTGGGATCCTTCGAGTCAACCTGTTGGGGTAATGGAGTTTGTCTAGAATAACCCGACGATGAGGCCTGAGCAGGTTGGTAATTATGGTGCTGAGACGTTTGATGTGGAGGTTGGTAGGTCGCCGATGGGCATGGAGGTTGTTAACACGGAGGTTGAGGTTGAGCATGCGAGCTCTGACCGTTACCCCCACTAGGCCCCCAAGAGAAGTTAGGATGATTACGCCATCCCGGGTTGTAGGATTGACTGTACGGGTCGTTACAGGGCCTCTGTTGATACATCGCATTTGCATGCTCAGTATCCCTTGGAGCGTAAGCGCATTCCAAGTCATCATGACCCGTAAGTCCACACCTACTACACACACCTACTACACCCGGGAGTAGCGACCTAAGCTACAGGAGCTCGGTCCAACTCTAAACCCTCAATCCTACGCATGGGAGCAGCCATTTTTGCCTCAGACGTGATAGTTGACTCAACTTGATATGATCTAGCTCGACCAGAAGATCTGGCGGCTGGTGGCTCTCTCATGGTGTCTCACTCAAAGGTACGTTCAGCTATTAATTCAAAAGTTTCCCATGCCTCGTCGATGAGTTTCATTTGGAAATCACCTTGACACATTGACTCGAACAATGTGCGGGTATTATAGTTGAGGCCCTCATAAACAATTTGGCATAACTGCCACAACTCAATTCCATGATATGGGCACTGCAAGAGAAGGTCCTTGAATCTCTCAAAGAAAGCATAAAACGATTCGGTCTCAGTCTGATACATTTTGTGTATCTAGTGTCGTATCTGTTGAGTCTTCCGTTGAGGGAAGAATCTATTCAGAAAGACAGTCACGAAGTCATCCCAAGACCGAGTAGAGCTCGTCGGGAGGCTGTACATTTATTTCTTCGCGTTATCCTTCAACGTGAAAGACATCATCCTCAACCGGACTGAATCCTCATCAAGTTGTTGAAGCTTGAACATGGAGCATACTTCCTCGAATACACGTATAAAAATATACGGATCCTCCTTATTGGCAGTGAAGGTAGGAAGCATGCTCACATATTGCGGTTTCAGTTCATAGTTGTTCCCGTGAGCTGGGGGAAGAACTATGCAAGAAGGCTACGTGGCCCGAACATGATAGTTCCGCTCCCACAAAGTCATTGATTTATCCTGTCGAGCTAAAGGTGGTGATGTACCAAGAACTCGATCCTGACCGAATCCCTCTTCCTCTCGAGTCAGAGGAGGCGGAGAAGGAGGTCTACGTGGTTGTCAGAGCAGACCGAGGTAATCCATGTATGGAACCCGGCCTCCCCCGTCACCACGAGAAGACTCGGCCTCATGCTCCAAAGGAGCACGAGGCGGAGATGGCCGATCACCAAGACCGTCCATCTCAGAAAAATGCACTCTCTCAAGTCGAGCGCTCTCACCAGAACGAGCCCAACCTCGCATAAAACGCTCGACTCGACTCTAAAAAACACACAACAGAAGGTGTACTCAGAGGAGCAGACTACTCGTAGAAAATAGATGAGGAGAGGACTCAGATGAAGAGGCAAGAATCCCTAGAGCTAGCGTGGGTAGTGGTGAAGGTAGAAGCCTAATCTAACAAGCACGGCTCAAACAACTTAAGGCTATGAGTCGTTAGGCTAGACGCCGCCTATCTTCGAGGTCACTAGTCTCGACACGCCTCACCTCCCTACAATGAGGACCACAATGCCCAGCAAGTGATACCAGATCCAGAGATCTAGTATCTCCTCCTATCGACTAGGTAGGCGACGCCGATCAGGTCATGACGGTCTCGACTAGATTACTCTCCTAGTCCGTCCGAAATCCTTAGGGTCAATGTCTACTTGCTTTTAGAATTAAGGCTTTTATAAAGAGTGATTTTTGGGGCCAACGAAAGGGTGATGAAATCCCCCACCTTATCTTTATGGGACAGCACTCCTTAGTAGCGTTTTGATCTTAAAACTAGCAATCAACTCTCTAATGAAATGCTCAACTCCTCTTGTCCCGATGCACCTTACTAACTAATGCATGGTCGAAATGTGCGTGATTGAAAGAATTAGGTGCACCTACCTCACGCCAACAATCAACAACAAAAATGTAAAGCAACGAAAAGAAAATGCGTGCAAGGTCTACAAATGATGAATGACCAAGATGGCAATCAATCTACTCTTTTTCTTTGAGTTTTAAGGTCCAAGTTTATTAAAGGGGATTGATTGTTAATCTGGGAGCAAACTACAAGTCCCAACATGCAACATTGAGCTCTTAGACCACTAAAATGAACAAACAAACAACCAGAACAATTATTGGAGAAAACAGAGCTCACCAAGCCGCCAATAGGTAGTCCCAAACCGCCAAAAACTTGATTGAACGTTTTAATTATAACCGCAAGTGTGTGGCCACGTTGAAGCAGTGGCAAATACGAGTCGATCCACAGGGAGGTGTGTCGACTTTAGTTTGTTTGAAGGCGAGTAGGAAAAAAGGAGAGAAAGGAGTTATGATCTAAACTACACTACAATGCGAAAGGAATGAAAAATATGCAATAAAACTAAACCCCATAGGGGGTAGAGAAAGAATGTAAATACAAATATATGTGGTTGTGTGTGTGTTCAATTGAGCTCATCACAACATGTAGTGCATGAAAATCATAAAACTAAATCCAACTTTGCCTCCATATGAATTAAGATAACACAATATCATTAAAACATACAAGACAAAAATTGGAATGAAGCTAAACGAACTCATGTATAAAGACCAACCCTCACTATGCTTCCACATGAATTAAGATTTACAGAATCATTAATCCATACAAGACATTAACCACGGTAAAGGCAACAAGAGTACATGCAACTACAAATCATGTTTCCTTCATCAATTCCATCCATATCCTCACCTTATTATTCCCCATAAAATAGGTTCACTAATCTACGCATATGCTAAGCTTCATTCAAGAGCATTAGCATATCAAGGACAAGAGTGAAATCCCATTAGATGGTTATGGAAATCATGTAAGGTTCAAACGATTAAGATAACACACATCTAATACATCACATAATCATATCACATATTTCTCCACCCTCACATGGGGATGGAACTACTCACTCATATTTAAACTACAACCTACATTAAAATGAGACATTCTACTGAAAGGAAATTAAACTACGCAAGCAAGAAATATTAAAGAAGCTAAAAAGACATAAAACTAAAGAAGCATGCAAGACATATGAAAGGAAATTAAACTAAGCAAGAAACAACAAAACCAAAGGAAAACATCTATTATTACTCACTCAATTACAAGTAGCCTCTCTCCACTAGGGGTTTTGCTTCAAGGCTTTTACTCCTAGTAGAGAGGATGGCCACCAAGAGAGTGATGGGATACAAGAGAGGAGGGAGGGTTCTATTTATAGCCATTGAAAAAGGTAATCCGGGACAATGCCCCAGCATGAGACTCAACATATACCAGAAATAGACTAAATACACTCTAATACACGACCCAACGAAATCTTAGCAGATCCCGAGCAACCCGGACCGCCAATTTACAGTCCCAGACCGCCAATTTGCGGTCTACAGGGTTTGGATCGGTCTGGGCTTTCTTCTGGGATTTCCTGGATGGCTTTGTTTGTCTTTGATGCATCTACTTTGCTTGCTGGAGCTCCGACCCGAATAGAATTGCCAAAATACTCCCCATGATGGTGTGGAGTATTCTTGTTTACTCATTGCTCATTCGATCTTACATTCAGGTCCTTCGATCTTGCATCTTAGTCCTCGAGTCTCTCTAATCAGTCCTTTATCCTGGTTTTTGGTCCTTTTAGAGTCTTGATTGACATCATTTCATTCTCATATTTGTATCTTATATCCATTATCTTTCACCTAAATAATGCTATGTTACGAGTTTTATGTATAGTTTTCAGGAATAAATAGGTTTGAAGAGATGAAGCATAAAAGGATCCAAAAGCTGGGAAAATGACTAAATTGTGAGATCTGTGGACCAAGATGCAAGGAAGAAGAACCTGAATGCAAGACCGAAGGACCTAAGAGCAAAACAGAATACTCCTCACCATCATGGGGAGTATTTTGGCAATTCTATTCGGTTCGGAGCTCCAACATGCAAAATAGATGCATCCAATACCAACAAAGCCTTCCAGAAAAGCCTACAAGAAATTCCAGAGCGATCCGGACACTGTAGACCGCTAATTAGCGGTCCAAGACCGCTAATTGGCGGTCCCTTTTGGCCCAAATGCACTCAAATTTCTCCAGCACATGTATTAGAGGATGTTTAGGCTATTTGTGGTATCTGTTTAGTCCCACATCGGGGGATTGTCTCGGATTAGCTTTTTCCATGGCTATAAATAGAACTCTTCACCTCCTATTGTAATCACTCCATATTTTAAGTGGCTATTCTTCCTACTAGAAGTGAGGCCTTGAAGCACACACTAAAGTAGGAGGATGCTACTTTTAATGTGAGTCATTTTATCAATAAAGTTTTGTGTTTCTTTCATTGTTTGTTTTATGCTTCTTTTATTGTTTGTGCATGTTTTAGTTTAATCATCTTTTAATTCTAGCTTAGTTTTAATATGCTTTCTTTCCATAGTTTAATAATTAGTGTAATGTTTAGTGAGTAGTTCCATCCCCTTTGGGGGGTGGAGTAGATGTACATACATGCATTAGAGAATGGGATGAATGCTTTAATTTCAATGTGTTGATTAAACATGAATGTATGCTTGCTTGTTTAGGATAGAATTTACAACTTGATGAGTTTTGCCAAAATGATTACACACCTCTCATGCTTGTTTAGGTTCTGAAATAAATAACTTGCATATGTAAATGTTAATCAACTAAGTTGGTGAATAGATTGATAGGTTTTGCCATAACATTTAGACACTTCCTATGCATGATAAACACCACCTTCATGTGCTTAAAGAATGTATTCTACACCCACCTCTTTGCATGTGTGCACTCACTCCACCCCTTAGGGGTTTTCCATTCCTGAAATTCCAGCATTCTTGTTTTGTTCTTAGCTTAGTTCTTATTCCATCGTTTGTTTGTTTCGTTCGCATTTCATACTTCTTAGCGTAGGTTAGTGTAGAGTAGCGTAACCAACTCTCTTCTCCATTATTTTCGCCACTTGATTTCGTGCAAACAAGAGACTGCTCACCTCCCTGAGGATGACCCGTACTTGCCACCGCTTCATCGCGGCCGTGCACTTGCGGTTTAATTAAAACGTTCAACAAGTTTTTGGCGCCGTTGCCGGGGAGGTGCCAGTCCAGACTCTTGTTTGGACGATTCGAGTGGATTTAATTTGTGTTGTGTAGTTTTTACTTGTTTCAGGAGACTTGGAGTCATCAGGAGGAACGTCTGGAGATGTTTTGAGTGAATCTGAGCATTTCAGACCGCCAATCAGCGGCCTGGGACCGCTAATTGGCGGTCTGGTAAGCTCGGTTTTGTCTCGTATTTCTTTGGTTGGTTTTCATAATTGATGTAGTGATCTGGGATTTAATTTGGCATGTTTTGACTTATAGTTTGTTCCCAGATCCATAATCAACCTCCTTTAAGCAACTTGGACCCTAAAACTCAAAGCAAAAGATTAGGCACTCTTGTTGTTTAGGTCATGCATCATGTATGTGACTTAGGCATTTAGATTGTCTTTTATCTTAGCTTTATTTTCTGTTGCTGAGAGCTGGCGTGAGGTACGCACCTTCTACTCTCATTCATGCATTTCGTATGAACATGCATTAGTTAGTAGGAAGTGCATTGAAACAAGTGTGAGTTGAGCGTTTTGTTTGGAGAGTTGATTGCTAGATTAGGACTCCAAAACGCTACTAAGGAGGGGATGTCCCATAAAAGATAAGGTGGGGGATTTCATCACCCTTTCCTTCGCCCCAAAAACCACACTAATCAAGAGCCTAATTTTAAAATCAAGTAGACATTGGCCCTAAGGATTTCGGGCGCATTAGGAGAGTGATCCGGTCCCGACCGTCATGACCTGATCGGCGTTGCCCACTTTGTCGATAGTAGGAGAGACGAGATCCCCGGATCTTGGCTCACTTGCTGGGCTTTGTGGTCTTCGTTGTAGGGAGGTGAGGCGTGTTGAGGCCGTGTGACCTCGCAGTTAGGCGTCGTCTAGCTGTAAGGACCTATAGCGACCTTAGGATTGCTTGAGCCTTTTTTGCTTGTGTGCTTCTACCTGTACCCATCCGCCGTAGCATAAGGACTTCTTCCCTTCTCTCCTGAGTCATTCTTTCTCTACTGTGTTCCCCCGTCTTCTCCTCTGCGCACATTCTTTGTTAAAAAAAAGAGAAAAAAAAAGTTTTTGTTTTGTGTGTGTGCACCTTTGTGCATGCTTTCGTGGACACGAGACGAGAGTGGTCGTTTGACGAGGAGCGTTGTCAATCCAGCTTCGGTCATTGATTTCTCGACACCTCCCTCCTCTCATGTCGCACGTAGTTCGGGTCCAATGGCTGCTAATTTCCGTGAGGAGGAGCAGTTGCTGGACCCACCTGCTCCACCAGTGCTTCCAGTTGTCGTTCCCATACCTCTTCGTGATCGATGCTACCCGAGCCGTACAGCTCTACCCTCATGCATCGTATTAGCAGAGGCTAATGGGAACCATTTTGAGGTTAAGCCTCAATTCATTTCCATGCTCCCTCATTTCACTGGGAAAGGTGACCCCTATATCTTTCTCAGGGAATTTGAGGAGGTCTGTGCTATGTTCAAGCTGCAACAACTTAGCACAGACTCCATCCATCTTAGGCTCGTTCCTTTTGCACTAAAGGATGACGCCAAGACGTGGTTGTACAGCAACCAGGCGAATTCCTTTTGGACTTGGGATGAGTTTCAATCTGCATTCCTCAAGAAGTACTTTCCTAATCATCGGACTCAAAAATTGAGGAACGAAATCAATTCGTTCTATCAACATGAGACCGAACCATTTCATGCATATCATGAGAGGTTCAAAGAGCTACTATCCTCGTGCCCTCACCATGCCATTGAGTTGTGGCGTCTTTGTCAGATTGTGTATGAGGGTCTTCACATCCCGTCCAGAACGCTCCTTGAGTCCATGTGTCAAGGAGAGTTCTTGGGAAAGGATGAAAGGAAGGCATGGGCCTTCCTAGAAGACCTCGCTGAGAAAACCATGCAATGGGAGAGTGTGAGGGAACCACCTGCATCATCTAGTATAGGAGCGAGGATCGCGAATGCAAACTCAACTAGATCGGGTTCCGCATTTGCTATCGATACCACTACGGCCACCGAGGCACGCATGGCGGCCTTAATGCGCCGTATGGATTCGATTTAGCTCCAAAACCAACAAAGTGCACCTCACATGTCCACATCTGGTCCAGTTCCCTGTCATTCATGTGGTAGGATAGGTCATGTAGAGAGCGAGTGTGAGTCCATTCCTCCTGAGATGGAGCGTGTCAACGCCATCTATGACAGAGCTAGGAATGACCCATACTCATCATCTTATAACCCTGGATGGGGGAACCACCCCAATTTTTCATGGAACCAAAATAATGCCCCGGGTGGTCCTTCAAACTCCTCTAGACCACCTTACCAATCACACCAACCTCCCATGCATGCACATTCCTATCAGCCATCCCAAGCACAAACCACCAATCAATCGGGTTTCCTAAATTCCAATAATACGGAAACCCGATTCAATTCGCTTGAGACCTTGACTCGTGGACTTGAAAACTCAATGAAAAATTTTATGTCTACCACAAGTCAAGTTCTCACTTCAAATCAGCAGACCATGAAATCTCTAGAGCTTCAGATGGGCCAATTGGCTCAGTTTGTACATGAGAGAGAGAGAGGGTCTTTTCCTAGCCAGCCTGAGGCTAACCCCCGCATGTACCAACAACAACAAATGCAAAATGAGAATGTGGTGCCTCGGGGGAGGCAAGTGAACCATGTGGAGGAACCTGTTCACCATGTCAATTCCAATGTGATCTTAAGGAATGGAAAACAGGTTGACAATCACATTTCCTTGCCACACCCACCACCATCTATGCAGCCCCTCCGTGGGAATGGTGGTGAAGAAGAAGCTGAGGGTGAGGGTAATACACCAAAGCTTTCTTCTCAGGCACAGCAGAAAACCTACCTGCAAAAAGCTCCCTATCCAAGTAGGTTAAACAAAAAGCAGAGTGACAACATGGACAAGATATTAGAGGTGTTTAAGCAAGTGAAGGTTAACATCCCTTTGTTGGATGTCATCCAACAAATACCTCAATATGCCAAAGTGTTGAAGGATCTCTGCACAACCAAGAGGAAGACCAATGTTCCTAAGAAAGCATTCTTGGCTGCAAATATCAGCTCACTTTTGTCCAATCCTACCTACACAAAATACAAGGACCCGGGGTGTCCTACTATTCAATGTACGATAGGGGACACTAGATTGAGCAATGTTTTGCTTGAATTAGGATCAGCGGTCAACATCCTCCCATTCTCTGTTTATCAACAGTTGAACTTGGGAGAATTGAAACCAACTAAGATCACCCTCCAACTGGCGGATAGATCCATTCGTATTCCCATGGGGATTATCGAGGACGTGCTTATCAAAGTTGGAGATTTTATATTTCCAGTCGATTTTGTTGTCCTCGATACCAATCTTGTTGCGAACACCCACTCTCAAATACCTTTGATTTTGGGTAGACCATTTCTGGCAACCTCCAATGCCTTGATTAATTGTAGAAATGGTCTCATGAAGCTCTCATTCGGTAACATGAGTGCCGAGTTTCATGTGTTCAACTCTGGTAGGCAACAGGAACCCATGGATGAACCTTTAAATCTAAATCTCATCCGCCAATTGGAGAAAGCACCACAAAATCAACGAACACCCCTAACCCCAATGCAACCCATTGAGAATGTTCGTGGGCCCAGCGAAAACTCATTGCCTGTCTTCGCAATGCAACAGAGTGAGCTGGCTCGAACATGAATGTCCAAAGGGAGTGTTCGTTGCATGATTCAGTTGAGAGTACTAGTGAGAGTGAGACACCTCATCATATGCCTATACCAGAAGGTGTCTCTACCTCATGTCCCATGGCCATTGAGCCATTTGAGCTTCATATTGACTACAACAAGGACCCACCTATGACCGAGCTTATGCTTGATGATCTAAATGATGGTGGGAGGTCCTTGTTGGATGACTTGGGGAGAAGCCCCATTCTTAGTGATGCAGGTCTGCTGCATCCATCGAATGAGCTTGAGGAACTCATTCCGATGCACCCGCCTATTGGTTGGAGGGTTTTCTTCGATGAGCAATTAAACCCTAGTGAGGCAACACAACTTCATTCTTTGTTGCCCACACCCGACCAATATCATGAGGGGTTCGAGCCTTTCAGCTTTGACCTTTCACCCCTCATGACACCTCAGAGTACCAGTGGAGTTTGCCCATCTCGGCAAGTCTCTGGTCCTCCTGACTTGATGTTCTCATTTGATGTTCCTTGACCAAATGATTATGAGAATATCTTGGTTGATGTATATAACTTTAAAAAAAAGAAAAAAAAGAAGAAAAAAACAACAAAAAAAGAAGAAGTGTGTAATAAAAGACTCCTTCAGTGAGCATCGATTGTTGTGGGCCCCAACCCTTGTGTACTTGGGCCCAATCTCTTCACGTATTTATCTCCCTTCTTCAGCTTCTCACAGGTTTTGAGGGAATTTGGGTTTGTGTCCATCAACATGACCCTGAACGTCCCTTTGTACTTCATGTTGGTGAGATCTTTCCTTTTTCATGCATGTATCCATGTAGTATCTTGTTCACATTCATTAAGGACAATGCATGAAGTAGGTGTGGGGGGTGTTTTACGTGTGTACATAGTCGAGTCTTTTTCCTTTGGTTTTATTTTCTTTTGTTTGTACTGCTAGGGTCATGTTAGTGTGCCGCATTTAACATTGATATATCTGCTTGCCATGATCCTTGGGTGACTTGTCTTCTTTTGCTTCCCGAGTGCTTTAAAGTTTTCACATTTCTTTCAAAATCTTCATGTGTTGTTGAAAGAAAATGTTTTTGTGGGTTTTGCGTGTGTTTAGCATGTGCAAAACCGTTGAGAGGCAAAGTAAAAAGAAAGCTCCCAAAATTGTCTTGAACTTGATGCATTAGGATTTCTAGTTTATTGGCTTTAGGTCTTGTCGAGTCGTTAGGATGCACCCTGGTTTTCCCTCAGGGGGCGTGTAATCATAGGGTTTCAGTACTCAAACATTTAAAGAAGTCCACCCTGACCCTAGTGAGTCAAATAATTCGTGTTTGTGAGTATAAGGAAGTTTGTCGTAGTCGAGGGCCCTTAATCTCTTTTTGTGAAACTTAAGTGTAGGGGTTTTGGTTCCCATATAGATAAATAAGTGGTGTTCTCTCTTCTCGTACGGCTCCTATCACTCGGGAAAGTAGGTCAGAGGGGACTTTGTGCCTGGTGCTTTCAAGTCATCTGACTTGGGATGCGCCGACCGAACTCCCGTTACACGGGTGGTAGGGATCGCCCTATGTGGAGATTTGGGGGAAGGTGTACGTGATAGTGTAAGTCCTCATAGGCAATGATGCACGAAACCTGACCCTGGGGAGAATCAAACACCAACCAATAAAATGCTCCAAAGAAAAAGAAAAAAAAGAAAAAGGAAAAAAAAGAAGAAAAAAAAAGTCAAATAAGAACCAAAATGGACTTTACACATTGTATCACATTCAGAAGTTAAGGTTGCCCATGTCTTTCACTTAAGTCCTTGACTAACTCTCACGAATAACTCATTAGGCTAGGTGTGTGGACCGATTACATATATAGAGTCGACCCATAGTATTACCGCGTACCATGATCGACAAAATAAGTCCAACGAGTCGTGTAGCTAGATTGATTAATGCATCTTGTTCGGATTTTGTGGGTATATCCGCTGAAAACCCTCAGGAGACAACACTCCTCCTCCTTGGCGACAAGGAGGTTTAACGGCTTGTTGCACGCTCTAAGTGCAACCGTGATTCCTACGAAACTGAGTTAGGATTTCTTGTTTTTTTCGCATGCTTTTCTCTTTCTTTGTTTTGCTCGGGACTAGCAAAAGTTAGGTGTGGGGGTATTTGATTGACATCATTTCATTCTCATATTTGTATCTTATATCCATTATCTTTCACCTAAATAATGCTATGTTACGAGTTTTATGTTTAGTTTTCAGGAATAAATAGGTTTGAAGAGATGAAGCATAAAAGGACCCAAAAGCTGGGAAAAATGACTGAATTGTGAGATCTGTGGACCAAGATGCAAGGAAGAAGGACCTGAATGCAAGACCGAAGGACCTAAGAGCAAAACAGAATACTCCTCACCATCATGGGGAGTATTTTGGCAATTCTATTCGGTTCGGAGCTCCAACATGCAAAATAGATGCATCAAATACCAACAAAGCCTTCCAGAAAAGCCCACAAGAAATTCCAGAGCGATCCGGACTCTGTAGACCGCTAATTGGTGGTCCCTTTTGGCCCAAATGCGCTCAAATTTCTCCAGCACATGTATTAGAGGATGTTTAGGCTATTTGTGGTATCTGTTTAGTCCCACATCGGGGGATTGTCCCGGATTAGCTTTTTCCATGGCTATAAATAGAACTCTTCACCTCCTATTGTAATCACTCCATATTTTAAGTGGCTATTCTTCCAACTAGAAGTGAGGCCTTGAAGCACACACTAAAGTAGGAGGATGCTACTTTTAATGTGAGTCATTTTATCAATAAATTTTTGTGTTTCTTTCATTGTTTGTTTATGCTTCTTTTTATTGTTTGTGCATGTTTTAGTTTAATCGTCTTTTATTTCTAGCTTAGTTTTAATATGCTTTCTTTGCTTAGTTTAATAATTAGTGTAATGTTTAGTGAGTAGTTCCATCCCCTTTGGGGGGTGGAGTAGATGTACATACATGCATTAGAGAATGGAATGAATGCTTTAATTTCAATGTGTTGATTAAACATGAATGTATGCTTGCTTGTTTAGGGTAGAATTTATAACTTGATGACTTTTGCCAAAATGATTAGACACCTCTCATGCTTGTTTAGGTTCTGAAATAAACACCTTGCATATGTAAATGTTAATCAACTAAGTTGGTGAATAGATTGATAGGTTTTGCCACACATTTAGACACTTCCTATGCATGATAAACACCACCTTCATATGCTTAAAGAATGTATTCTACACCCACCTCTTTGCATGTGTGCACTCACTCCACCCCTTAGGGGTTTTTCCATTTCTATATTCCAGCATTCTTCCTTTGTTCTTAGCTTAGTTGTTAGTTCATTGTTTGTTTCTTTCGTTCGCATTTCATACTTCTTAGCGTAGTATAGAGTAGAGTAGCATAAACATCTTTCTCCCCCTATTTTTGCCACTTGATTTCGTACAAGCAAGAGGCTACTCACCTCCCTGAGGATGACCCGTACTTGCCACCGCTTCATCGCGGTCGTGCACTTGCGGTTTAATTAAAACGTTCAACAAGTCTCTCCTTCTCAAACCTACTTATTCTTGAAACTTAAACATTAAACTCATTACATAGCATTGTTTGGGTGAAAGATAATGGATATAAGACATAAATGTAAGCATGAAATGATGTCAATCAGTAGCCATCTGCATCCTCAAACGCAAAAACAAGTCATGGGAGTGTGGCAAAAGGGAGATCTGAGTTGGGTCCGTCAAGAAATGATGAGGGACAACAACCTAGAAAGTAGTCCGAGCTTTTAGGTGTTGATGTTAAGAGAAAGGCAAAGACGACTCTAGAGTTGATCTTGTAGGATCGTGAGGGTCTCTAATTCTAATCACTTTTAAGCTAATTATGTACTTGTTTAATCAATCAAGATATGCACAGTGGAATTTAAAATAAACAAGCAAGTAAGGAAGGGGATAAGCCAACCACAAGGAGTCGGGGGATTTTTATAGAGGTTCGGCACCCCATCCGGGTCCTAGTCCTCTCTTGCAAGCTCCGCTCGGATCACCGAGCTCCGCTCATGACTTCACTAACCACTCCCCGTTCCTGGCCGGGAGAGAACGTATTTACAAACTTCAAGCCCGCGAACAACCCTCACCGAGCTTGGCTCCTCCTCTCACAATCCTAGAGGGATACTTCGGGCTTTCATCGAAGCTTTTACTTGACTTTGACAGCAACAAACTTGAGTGGGACAATCACTCTCTAAACTTGAGCACACTTGAGAAAGATAAGAATTGATCTTAAGTGTGGAAATTGAGGCTTGGAGTGTTTGGAATGATCTCTCTAATGTGGGAGGCAAATATGTGTGGGAGAGTTGTGTTAAAATTTGTTTTACAACTCTATATATAAGCATAAGAGAGAAAATAGTCATTGAGGTTAATTGGGTAAGAGTTGGTGTAAGATACACAAAACAGAAACTAGCATGACCCAATTTTGAGTGAATTCGGTCGACCGGATCGGGTTGTTCGGTCGACCGTTTGGCAGTTTTGAACTCAGTTCGGTCGACCGGTTAAGGAACGGTCGACCGTCAATTGCTATGTCTGGGGTACACTTAAGTGATCGGTCGGCCGATTTACACCAGACACTTAGGGGTTGACAAACAAGGTTATATTCGGTCAACCGAAACAAGGTCCACGGTCGACCGAATTCCAGCAGGAGGTTTGGGTTTGTCAAGAGACCTAAGTTTGGTCGACCGAACAAGGTCCTCGGTCTTCCGATACATAAAATGTATTTGGGGTATATTTTAGATAATACGAATACAACCGTTGGGTATATACGACAAAACTAACGGTCAGAAAAATGTTGAGACTCGGTCGACCGAAAAGGTCGGACGATCGACCGAACTTAGGTAGTTAAACACTAACAGGATATATGATCACTCGGTCGACTGAACGGTCTGTTTCGGTCGACCGAATATGGGCAAACAGTTGAGATTAATTGTTTGGTGTTTTCCGGTCTAAGTTTGGGTGATCTATTGAAGTCCAAATTATATGAAATTTCGTGTGTCTTCTCTAAGGAACCTAGTGTGTGTTTAAGTTGATTTTAGCTCAAGTATGCTCAATTTACACAAGTTCCTAAGACTCAAAGAAATACAAAATACATGTCTTCAATTGAGTTTGATTACATGTCTTGACTTAATTTCCTTTCCTCCTTGAGTCTTGATCACCTGTAGAGGTTAGCACAAAGCAATATATATGTAATGCAACATGTGTGCTACTCTACGTGATCACAATTAAGATTAGGTTGATTAAATCATCAAAACATAGATTAAGGCCAAAAAGCCAACACATCTAGCCGGAGATAAAGGATGGGGTCAAGGTTGCAGTGTGCACCAAGCAACAAGTGGTAGATGCGTTGAAATCATGGGACAAGGTTCTCTTTGGTTATTTTGTGGATTTTAAACCCAATTTACCAACCCTTGAAAGGTACCTCAATAAGCTTTGGGAGTTAAATGGGGGAGTAGAGGTGATTCGTCGCCAGAACGTTTTCTTACTTTTTAGGTTCACTTTGGAAGAAGACGGTAAACATGTGCTTGAGCATGGTGCATGGTTTGTGAGGGGAACTCCCTTAATGGTTCAACAGTGGACGTCTGAAATGGTCTTGGAAAGGAGTAAAATCTCATCCATTCCGATTTGGATAAGGATGCCGGAGCTAGACTTTTGGTTTTGGTCGTCGGAGAGTTTGAGCACCATTGCAAATGTTCTTGGAAAGTCGTTATACATGGATGATAATACGACCTCAGGAAGAAGGCTATCTATCGTACACGTGTTTGTGGAGGTTTAAGGAACTTTCAAGTATCCAGAGTTCGTGGAGATTAAAATTGAAGGGGGTGCTTCGGAGAAGGTGGACATCAAGTATGAGACGAAGAGTGGAGTCGTGGGTATGGAGAAGATGGGTGGAGATGACCCTAAACAAGTGGTGCATGGGTAAGGTGACAGCATGGAGAAACATGGGGAGGCAATAACGGAGGTGGAGACCATAACGGAGGAGGTGGCTCTAACGGAAATGGTGAGCTTTGGAATGGAGTTGGTGAGGGCTCAGCCAATGGAAAAGTAGCATGTTTTGTTAGAAAAAGAACCAATCAAAGCTGAGCATGCTAGTGGAGCCACATGGGAATGTTTGAATGCACCAACCATGGAGGACTTCCCTCCTTTGGGGGGGGACAAAGGCTGCTACACAAAAGGAGGTAGTAGGGACCCATGTGAGAACAAGGGTGGAGCCAATCATTTGTGTACAGTAGCTTTTTGCATGACCCTCAGGTTTGTCGTGGAATGAAAATATATTTGTTTCCATTTTCTTTCACAGACCCTGGTTTTGAGAGGCATGAACCATCATCCTTGGTTCATAAACTTCTCAACAATTCTCTAGTTTCTCATGTTTTGAGCTCATGCAAGTGCATTTCTGGCTCGAGAGATGGCGAGTTCCCATTTGATGTTCCTTGACAAATGAAAATGGGAGTCCATTAATGTACATAGTTCTCCAGAAGAAGAAAAAAATATAAATAAAAAAAGACTCCAAGAGTGAGCATAGGTCGTTGTGGGCCCCAACCCTTGTGTATTTTGGCCCCATTTGTTTCACGTATTTGTCTCCCTTCTTAAGTATCTCACTGGTTTTCAGGAATTCGGGTATATATCTATCCACATAACCATGAACTTTCTTTTGTGCTTCACGTTGGTGAGATCTTTTCTTTTTCATGCATAAATCCATGTAGTAGTATAGTCACATTCGTTGAGGACAATACATGAAGTAAGTATGGGGGCTACTTTACGTGTGTATATAGTTGAGTTTTTTTCTTTTGTTTTCTTTTGTTTGCATTGTCTTCTTTTGTTTGCTGTGTTAGGGTCACGATAGTGTGTTGCATTTAATATCGATATATGTCTTCCATGATCCTTGTGTGAGTGTTCTTCTTTTGCTTGCTTTAGTGCTTTCAATTTTCACATTTCTTTCAAAATCTTCATGTGTTTCCGAAGAAAATATTTTGTGGGTTTTGCGTATGTTAAGCATGTGCAAAACCGTTGAGAGGCAAAGTAAAATGGAAACTCCCAAATTTGACTTGAACATGATGCATTAGGATATCTAATACACTGGCTTCAAATCTTATCTAGTCGTAAGGATGCACCCCGGTTTTCCTTCAGGAGCAGAGTAATCATAGGGTTTCAGTACTCAAACAAATAAAGAAGTACACCCTGAACCTAGTGAGTCGAAGAATTTGTGCATATTAGTATCATGAAGTTTGTTGTAGTCAGGGACCATTAAACTCCTGTTGTGAGACCTTAAGTGTATGGGTTTTGGTTCCGAAGTAGATAAGATATAATAATTATGTATGGTGTTCTCTCTTCTCGCACGACTTCTATCACTCGAGAAATTAGGTCCAAGGGGACTTAGTGTCTGGTACTTTCGAGTCATCTGACTTGGGATGCACCGACCGATCTCTCATTTCACGGGTGGTAGGCATCACCCTATGTGGAGATTTAGGGGAAGGGTACATGAGAGTGTAAGTCCTCATAGGCAATGATGCACAAAATGCGACCCTGGGAGAATTAAACACCTACTAATAAAAAAATGAAATGAAAAAAGAAGAAAAATGGTAATACAAATAAGAACCTTAATGGACTTTACACAATCACTTGAGGATGCTAAGGTTGTCATATCTTTCACTTAAGTCATTAATTAACTTGCACGAATGGTTCCCTAGGCTAGGTGTGTGGACTAGATACATATATAGAGTCGGCCCGTAGGATTACCGCATCCAATGATCGACATGAGTAGGTCCATGGAGTTGTGTTGCTAGGATGAATAATGCATCAATGTTCGGATTTATGGGTATATCCGCTGAAAACCCTTAGGAGACACCACTCCTCCTTTGTAACAAGGTGGTTTAACGGTTTGTTGCAAGTGCTAAGTGCAACCGTGATTCCTACAAAGTGAGTTAGGATTTCCCCATTTTTCGTATGTTTTACTTTCTTTCATTTTTTTCTCTTTCTTTGTTTGCTCGGGACTAGCCAAAGGTAAGTGTAGGGGTATTTGATTAGTAACATATCATACATCGCACTCATGCTATATATCCTTTATTTTACCCCAAAATTGTGTTACTCGAGTGTTTGTTATAGTTTTTCAGGTGTTAGGTCATAAAGAAAGGAAAAGGGAGCAAAAAGGACCTGATTACAACAAGAATGGACTAAATTGAAGACTTCTGGACCTACTTGTAATACACAAGGACTGGATCGTAAATCAGGAAGGACCTAAGTGAAAACCCTGAGGGACCTGACGGTGACGTACAAAATAATGTGACACATGACTTGAACCAAATCAGTATTTCACCATTTAAAACCAAATCAGTTCTTGATAGTGGACCAGGACTTCACCCCACGTGCCAAACAAAGAAACTTAACAGCTATCGAAATTTCAACCAGATCAGAAGACCCAAATCCACTACTGACGAATTTTGAACCACTACTGACGGATTTTAATCTGCCACTAGTGGATCAACCTGGTCCGTTTTGTCTAAAATTTTGGTCGCGGGTCGGGTTATTGGGTCAGAGCATTCCAAGACAATCATATTAGATTTAGAGACGTCTGATTACACCTAGATTAATCCTAACCAAGTTTACTATATAAATATCATTGCAATCCCTCCTCTCCTCTCTCTTCTTCTTTCTTACTCCATTTATTTAGGTTCATTTTGCTGATCAATAGTGTAAGAGGAGAAGAAGGAGACAACCTTGTAATTCTTTACATTGATGTTTTCTATTTGATGGAATTTTCTTCATATTTGTTGTTTGCCTATCTAGTTTTCTGAATTTTCCATTATGGTTTTAGGTTGTTTTTATGTTTTCTTTAGTTTAGAGAAGAGTAGGGAGTAGTCCATCCCCATTGGGGGTGGTGAAGAAGGTGATGTGATTATGCGATATATTAAGTGTGTGTTAATCCTAACCTTTGAACCGCACATGAGTTTCATAACCATCTAATTAGATTTCCACTCTTATCTTTGATGTGCTAATACTCTTGAGTGATGCTTAGCACATGCCTAGATTAGTGGCCCTACTTTATGGGGAATGATGAGGTGATGATAAAAATGAAGTGGAAGAAGGAAACATGACATGTGCATGCATGTCCTCATGTTGGACTCATCCTAATTAATGTCTTGTATGTTTTAATGATTGTGTTAAATCTTATTTCATGTTGAGACATAGTGGGGTTTGGTCATTATGCATGTGCTTATATTAGCCTCATTTCAATTATTGTCTTGTATGTTTTAATGATAGTATTTTATCTTATTTCATGTGGAGACAAAGTTAGATTTCATTTGATGGATTTCATGTATTACATGTTATGAAAACAAATGAACACTCACATACACACATTTTCATTTCCACATTCTTTCTCTACCCCTTAAGGGGTTTATTTTTATCGTTTGTTTTCTAGTTTCATACACATCGTAGTGTAATCCGACCTCATTTTTCTCTCTTCTTTTCCCACTCGAGCATTGTGGATTTCTACTCGCACGCACTCCCTATGGACTTGACTTGTACTTGTCACCGCTTCATCGTGGTCGTGCACTTGTGGTATTATAACTTAATCAATTACTTGGCCTAGACCTTCTAAACAGTCGACCGCCCATGACCTTTTGTTCGACCATTTTCACTTAAGTTTTAGTGCCTGTGTTTGACCGATTTTTACCACTATTCGAACCCTTTCTTCTTAGTAGGGAACAGTTAACCAGGTTACCCTTTTCGGTTAATCGTTTGCGCTCGATTATGTATTTTTGCCTTGTGTCTTGTGTCATGCTCGTTTCCTTAGAAACTTCTGTCCTCGCTTTGTGCGTGAGCCGAGAGGTGACAGTGGGTGCGGTGAGCGTGCCTGCCCAGGGACCGTCGGGTAAGAGAGCGTAGATACTTGATGCACTTGTTGGTTGTTGTTTATGAGCTGATTAGGCATGTTCATTCGTGGAGTCACTTTTAGGTAGTAGACCTAAGGGATCACGGATCCCAATGATTTGCGTTGTTACGCAACTCCGTTGTGTGAGGTGACTACCAGCCTTGATGGTGATGGAGGTAACTGCCCAGCCTTGTGGTGACGGAGATGACCTCCAGACTCGTTCCCACCGTGGATGTTTCAGCTTGTGTGAGCCACTGATGTTTCAACCTGTGTGAGCAACCGATGTTTCACCTTGTGTGAGCAACCAAGGTATCAACTTGTGTGAGAAAATGATGTTTCAACTTGTGTGAGCATACCTTCGTAAGACGTGTGGGCCGTGGTAGGTACCCTTGGGGAACCCGATGTTGTTGGTCAGACTGACGTTCTTTGGTACCCCTGGAAGGGGAAGGCTTTACAGTTGCATTTTAGTATGTCATGTGATACTAGTATGATAGGGTAATTGTACTGTACTTCATACGCATGTGGGTGGGCTTGGTATATATAGTTTCTTTATGAAAACTCAAACGTTATTATCATGTTTTCATTTCAGGACCTTAGTAGGTGCTGGTTGGGTGGCGACTAAAAGCGAGTGCACTCCGAGACCGAATTCTGCTGTTTATCTTTCCGATTGTTATGACTACTGTATTTGTACTTTCCAATACTTTGATGTAATAATATTTTTGAAAACTCCTATGTAATGGTGTACCTTTTGGATTTTGTTTGAGTAATGTCCTCATATTTCGTTGGTTTAAATTCTTGATTATCGTTTAAATTTTCCGCTATTTTTTGGGGACATTACAGAATGTGATCCCAATTTTGGTTGTAATGGGATTCCTAAATATTTAAAGGGCATTGTGCCCGTAGAACATCTCAAAATATTTTGTAAAATGTTCATCTCAATTTCGGGGACAAGAATCTCTAAGATGTTCGAATTTCAAATTTTAATTTTCATCTTGAGATATGTTTGAAGATCACCAATACTCTTTTATTATCTATTATATTGTTTGCGGTTGGTTTTAAAAATGGGATGGTGACATCCGCAAACTACATGTTTAGAATATATTTTATCTCCAGCATAATACCTTCAATGAGGCAGTTGGCGGCCCAAGACGTAGAAGGTTGCTTAGGAAATTTGTGACTATGATAAACAGAAGTGGTGACAAAGGGTCATCCTCACAAAAGAAAATTGCACTTTGGAAATTGCCTTTTGTAACGCCCCGAGCCCGGACATGTGCTTACCCGCCCGAACCCGGTGCGTTAAAATACGATCCGCGATCCTGATCGCTCCGCACTCTGATATTTAAATCCATCTGATAGGCCCATAATAATCTGAAAAATATAATCAACAAATTGTGAGCTCGACAGCCCGTAAGTTCCAACCGTCAATCAATCAGAATCATAATCACGTGGAAAATAATACAGAATATGACATTCAGTCAATAAGCACAATCAAGAGACATGCATCACAAATAAAATGCATGCATAACAATCTGGAACCCCCATTCGGATTCGACCACATCCTGTGCTTCTGAAATCTATCAATCAGTCAGACGCACACCTGGTAGCTCCACACTAACGAAAGGCAGTCATTTCCTCTCTCGGGTGGCTCCACGTTGTCCGCTTGGCAGCTCTTTCCTAAGTTGCTCTGCCAGAAACATACACACAGCCACAGGACATGTCGACCGAAACACCACCATACAATCATATGCATATACATAAAATCAACATCAATACTCAGCATGCATGCAACTACGAATATCAAGAGAGACATACATGATATGAAACTAAAGAATAACGAATCAGTACTTGCCTGTCTCGCAACCACAACCTTGATTCGCAACCGAAATCAAATCTCCAGGTTTCATATTTCCTATTTTCTTTTATCTCATCTTGCACAACAGAAGCCTAACAATTAATAATCAACATCAAAAATTATTGATCATACCAAAAATCAAATTCAACTAATTAACTAAAAATCACTCTACCTTACCTTTATTTCATCACGCTCTTCTCTCTTCCAAACTCCTCTTCTTTCTTCACCTTTTATAGTCATCCAACTCCACCGCCTCTCAACTCATCTTCTCACCATCAGACGTATAAAAGTTGGGCAATTTGCCTTTAAACCTCATCTTCACCTAAAACCATACATAAATCCATTAAACTTGATTAGCTTTTAATTAAGGTTTGGGTTCTCACAATCCACCATCCTTAAAGAAAAATTTCGTCCTCGAAATTTGAATCCAACATCGTATCACTTTGAAATTCACATATCCATATTAAAATAAACTCTCAGACATCTAAATCACTTTGATCCAAATTCAATCATCTCAAGATTGATTCTCAAATTTAAATTCAATTTGGTCCAAATCAAAACAAAATTTTAAATCCAACTTTCATTAAATCTAAAATTTATCTTCAACCATTTATTCATAATTTGGATAGCAAATCCAACGGAGTCGAAATTCACATTTTAAACCCAAGTCAAAATTATTCTAAATTCATAATCAAATCAATAATCGATACTTCTAAATCCAAATTCTCAAATTCCAATTCAATCAAAATTTTCTATTTCAAATCCGATTCCGACTAATTCCGAGGATCGTACTGCTCGGATACCATTTGTAACACCCCGAGCCCGGACAGGTGCTTACCTGCTCGAACCCGGTGCATTAAGCTACGATCCGCGATCCTGACCGCTGCGCACTCTGATATTTAAATCCATCTGATAGACCCATAATAATCTGAAAAATATAATCAACAAATTGTGAGCTCGACAGCCTGCAAGTTCCAACCGTCAATCAATCAGAATCATAATCACATGGAAAATAATACAGAATATGAAATTCAATCAATAAGCACAATCAAGAGACATGCATCACAAATAAAATGCATGCATAACAATCTGGAACCCCCATTCGGATTCGACCACATCCTGTGCTTCTGAAATCTATCAATCAGTCAGACGCACACCTGGTAGCTCCACACTAACGACAGGCAGTCATTTCCCCTCTCGGGTGGCTCCACGTTGTCCGCTAGGCAGCTCTTTCCTAAGTTGCTCTGCCAGAAACATACACACAGCCACAGGACATGTCGACCGAAACACCACCATACAATCATATGCATATACATAAAATCAACATCAATACTCAGCATGCATGCAACTACGAATATCAAGAGAGACATACATGATATGAAACTAAAGAATAACGAATCAGTACTTGCCTGTCTCGCAACCACAACCTTGATTCGCAACCGAAATCAAATCTCCAGGTTTCATATTTCCTATTTTCTTTTATCTCATCTTGCACAACAGAAGCCTAACAATTAATAATCAACATCAAAAATTATTGATCATACCAAAAATCAAATTCAACTAATTAACTAAAAATCACTCTACCTTACCTTTATTTCATCACGCTCTTCTCTCTTCCAAACTCCTCTTCTTTCTTCACCTTTTATAGTCATCCAACTCCACCGCCTCTCAACTCATCTTCTCACCATCAGACGTATAAAAGTTGGGCAATTTGCCTTTAAACCTCATCTTCACCTAAAACCATACATAAATCCATTAAACTTGATTAGCTTTTAATTAAGGTTTGGGTTCTCACACCTTTGGAGTGGGGTTACCATTGATAATTACGAATACTTTTGATGTGGTCGTACAAAGTTCTAACCACTCGCACTATTTCAGGTATCCTAATCCTCGGAGGTTTGCCAAAAGGAAGTGCCAATGCACTTTGCCAAACGCTTTTCAAAGTCTGGTTTTAAATTTGGCATGATGCAAGTGATGAGTCATTTCCTCTGCTGTTGTAATTGTGTTAGTTATTTGCCATATAGAGAGGCAGTTTGCGTATTCAGAATCACTTCCTTTATATTTTCCGCTAATCTTATTGTTAGAACCCTAACCCTTGATTAGGGTTAATCTCGGATTAGAAGGTGATTTGTATGGGGTTGTGTGGTGTGCATGGGGAAGGGAAGAGAGGCGCGCACTGTAGACGTGAGGGGGAGGTGTGGGCTGGTGCGTAGGGCACTGTAGCGAGGAGGAGTGTGATGGGTTTAAAACGTGGTTTCTTTCTCTCTCTCTCATTCTCTCCATTCACTCATTCTCTCTCTTTTCTCTTGTGCGGCGAGCAGCTGAGGAGGAGACGATGCCAGTGGCGTGAGGCGTGCGGAGGACATGCGCAAGGAGGTCACCGGAGGCGACGGGCGCAAGCGTTGCTCTGGCATTTCGTCGTCTTTGCTTGAGGTATGCCACTCTCTAGTGTGATTTTGTTGTTCCTAACCCTCGTGGGAGGGTTGTGTTGGTCGGACGGGGAGGTCGGAGACCTCTTCGGCGTTGTTTCCGTTAGAAACCTCGGCTGACGCGAGGTGGAAGACGACCAACGGTCGACCGGTCCCTTCGGGCGGTCGACCGAATGTAGTGTTTTACCCGACTTTAACCTTCACCGGTCGAACGATGCCTTGTGGCGGTCGACCGGTAGTGCGTGTTTGCTGGTGAGTTGGGACTCTCTGTATGTTTTCAGTCGACCGGTTCCTTGGGTCGTTCGACCGGAACTTAAGTGTACTGATTTTCTATGCATGTTTGTTCGACTATTGTATGCTTGCGTTCAACCGTTATACGACGTAGAATAATAGGTTGACCCTATCGGTTATTGGTCGACCGAGACCCCTGAGTCGGTCGACCGATAGTTTAAAATGATGTAGACATGCCATGTTAGTTTTCGGTCGACCGGGACCCCTGAGTCGGTCGACCGATAGTTTGATTTTGTTGTTGACCAGACTCCCGATTTTGACCTCGTTCGGTCGACCGGTTTTAGACCCTTGTTCGACCGTTGGGGATTGTGTTTTGAGCGCAGCGGTAGACCGTGTTAGGCGTACGGTCGACCGATTCCTTTCTGGAACCGGTCGACCGAATCACCTCTTCCGGTCGACTGTTTGGGCCCAGGACAAAATTCTTGGTTCCCTTTTTGAATACCAACTTTGTCCACGGAACCCCGTGTCCTCGCCTTGTGCGTGAGCCGGGAGGTGACGGTAGGCGCGTTCCGCGTGCCTACCCAGGGACCGTCGTTGGGAAGAGTGTGGGTGTTCGGGACGCGTCACCTCCATGTATGGAGCGTGACTAACGTGATGGATTGATTGGACTCATTGTAGTATAGCAGGCCTGAGGGATCGCGGATCCCAATGTTGATGTTTGTGCGGGCACGCAATTGGCGTTGGGTGAGGTGACTACCGGCCTACGGGCTACGGAGGTCGCTGTCCTGCTTTTATAGCGGCGCGGTTGGTGTTTGCGGCTCGTGGAGCCTGATGACCTGGCAAACTTCGGTCTGGACCCGTCCGATGTTGTGCGGGACGTTTGTGTTGGACCACCGATGCTGTGTCGGTGATGCCGCCGAGGTTGTGTCGGCGATGATGATTGTTGGGCCGAGGTTGTTCCGGCTATGTTGATTCCTCGACTGGGCACCTATCGAGATGATGTTGTTATACCTTCCGGGCGACGGCCCTGTTGGTCCCCGTGGCTCCGATCACAGAGATTTGCAGATCTATATTCTATCGGCCCGCAGGCGTGACAGAGGCTCCCTGCCGAACTCTTGAGTAGTGTAGCCGCGTGTGGGGGGTGCGATGTCGCGTGCTGTAAGACTGCATGTGCCTGCAGTAGGTTTCCTCGGGAGACTCGATGTTGACTGTCGGACTGATGTCCTGTTTTACCCTTCGGGGGGACTGTTTTACATTCTGTCGATGTCATGACATGCTACTAATATGATAGGTTCATTTGTGTAATGCACGCATATAGGTGAGTTGGCATACGGGATTTCCTTCTGGAAACTCAGGCATTGTTGTTATATATTTTCAGGACCGCAGTAGGTCCAGTTGGGTGGTGATCGGCGGGCACGCGCATTTTGGAGTTGGATCCTCTTCTCGGACCGCTGAGGTCGACATGATTACGTTTTATCTTCTGTTGTCGTTTTGTTGTAATCATGTATCATTTTGACAAACTCTGATGTAATTTTGGTACACCGCTATTTGTTTTATGAGAAGTAACAGTCCCGTCTTTGATTATTGAGTTTCTCTATCTTAATTATAAATTTTTAAATTTCTGTTTCGGGATGTTACATGTAAGAACTAATCAAAAACACTTTAATTAACTAAACCTATTTAACCTGATTAAGCTTGATTAGTGAAGCAGGAGGTGTTAGAGTGTGAGAGGAGAGAGTGATGGTGGGTTATGGTTGGTTAGGTTTTAGGTTAAGTGTGATTGGATGAGGTGTAGGTGGGTTTGTCTATTTAAGGTGATGTTGTAGAGAGATAAGGGTTTGGACGTTTTTCTTCACTTGCACCTTACCAGAGAGTGAAAGAGAGGAGATTTCGTTGGAGAAGAAGAAGGTGAAGAAGAGGAAGAGGAGAAGAAGTGAAGAAAGAGAAGAAGAAGTGGGGTGAAGTGGTGCAAGCTTGGGAGGCTTCTTCACTCGACCAAAAGGTATGCCAAGTCTTCATATTAACTCCCCAAGAGGTGTGGGAGTGTAGAGGACGGCGTTGGTGCCGTTTCTCCGGTGAAAACCCTACTGGACGGAGGTTGAAGACGACTGGTTCGGTCGACCGTTGAGTGTTTCGGTCGACCGAACAGCGTCTAAATGATGCATGTACAGTGGGAAGATGTATTGTTCGGTCGACCGGTATATGGGTCGGTCGACCGATATTTATAAATATTGATTTACTGCCCGAAAACGGTCGAACGATGTCTGTGTGACGGTCGACCGTTTATGCCAAATTTCGCGGGAAAATAAAGGGTTACATTAGCCGGTCGACCGGTGTTGTTTCGGTCGACCGAACCCAGTAGATAGGTTAGACAGGCCTTCGGCCGACCGAGTGTGTGTCTCGGTCGACCGAATTGTGCAAGGTCGGTTCGAGCATTGACCATCTAAACGGTCGACCGCTCTGGATCCGGTCGACCGACCGCGTGCAGTTTTCCTGCAGTGATGTGCCTGTAGATCGGTTGACCGAGAGGTAGGTTTCGGTCGACCGAATGCTGTAGGCAGGATTCAGGCAGTTTTCCTTATCGGTGGAACGGACCCTGGTTTGACCGATTGGATATATATTTATATAAAATGTATAGCGTAGACCTTCCAAACGGTCGACCGCTAGATGACTTTTGTTAGACCGAGTGGTTAGTATTTCGGTTGGCGTGGTTCAACCGGTAGACTTGTTTGTACAGTACCGAGTACTGTGTGGGGGATCGGTTGACCGGTGTGCTTTTAGCGGTTGACTGATCTGCCGCAGGTTGGTGGATTTATCCACACGCGATCCGTTGAGTATAGGTCGACTACCGGCTCCGAGGCGACGGTTGATTACCGGCTTTGAGAGCTACGGATTTCACCTTCGACGAAGGCGTATTATTGTACTACTGTTTCCTCTCTTACCGAGCGGGGTGTGAGGGATGTGTACCGTAAACCTTGGGCAGTTTGCGAGGGTTTAGCGGTAGGCCGAGGATGTTCCGGCAGGGTGCGCGCTAGGCGACTCTTGGGGGAGCAGTGGCTGTCGTCTGACCCGAGTTGTGTATTCGGCGGGCTGACTCGCTCCTTGGGTGCGGCGTGTACCGGGGATTCCTTCCTACACTTTTGGGGAGCAGTGGTGTCGACTGACCCTTGTGAGGCAGCGGTGGACTGACTTGACCCTAGTGGCAGGAGTGGTTCAGTGCCGCGGAGGCGGTGAGGGCATTATTGTGGGCCCAAGGCGGATGATCATGTGCATTGTATTGCATTGTCTTTAATTCCTTTTTATATTTTTAGGAGGCTTGGTATACGGGGTTCCTTCAGGGAACTCAGGCATGTTTGTTTGTTTTCATTTCAGGTAGCGAGTAGCATTAGAGTCAGGTGGTGACCGAGGAGAGTGCCCCGGGATTAGATCATGTTCTCTTTTATATCTTCTTTTGTTTGAGGTAGTGATTACATGTATATTCACTTTTGTTGTAATCACAGTTGACTCATTTATATAGTTTGACTTCCACGTGGGTCTGTATCTTATATATTTTATATATATATGTTGGTTTGTTTCCCGTGACGTGCCCTGTGTTGACCGTTGACGGCCTTTATTATTGTTTAAATTTTCCGCTGTTTTCGGGTACGTTACATTACACTTATTACCAGGACTTTAGCAATTATTTTGTAAGTACACATGAGATTAGCAAAATGGCACGGAGATCCCTAACAGTTTCGATCACTGCTTTGTTTTCGGATTGACTGCTAGGAAACACTAATTGAAGGTTAAGAAATCTCGTTTTCTTAAAATGTTGTATTCTAAGTTGTTGAATAGTGCCTTTAACTGTTCCTTCAGTAGATTCTAATATTTGTGGATGAATTTCATATTGAAACGATCGGCCCCGAAGCCTTTCCGGGTGTCAATTTAAAGATGGCAAAATTAATTTTCTTTTCAGAGAAAGGTTGGGTCAGACATTGGGGATAACTGATTTTTTCTGGGAGAATTCTATCCCAGAAGATTGGTATCCGATAAGTAGGTGGTCCATTAAAAAGATTGTGAAAGTGATCTACTATTCTATCTTTTGAATAACATACTCTCCCGCTGATTCAAATTATGCAATATGATTTTGTCTCCTTCGGGCATTTGTTATGTGATGGAAGAATTAGTTTTGATCTCCCTTAGAAAATGGTAGTTTGGGTATGATATTTTTTCTTCCAACATCTGCATTTCTCTTCAATTTATCTACCTCGCTTTCTGTTCTTTTCTCTCCTAAAAAATATATTTAAACAAGAGAATCCCGCTTTGTTTCTGTTTCTCCTGTTCTCTCCTTATTTCCCTCCTATTCGGACGGACGATAAATTTTGTTTCAATCATGTTGGAGGACAAAAGAGCAACTAAATCAACTTGTGAACATTTAGGAATATGTGGTCGATTTTGTTTTTATATCTGATTATTAACATTTAAGTTTATTAGTATTTTTTTAATTTTGACAACTCCGTTTAAATATCAATAATCTGTAAAATTAAACAATTATTCAACATAAGCTGACTCAAATATATACGAAGAAAATATTTTTTTACAGAAATTGTAAATTAATTTCAATATTGAAGTTAACTTGAATGAGACTGATCCTGGACTGTATCTAATTACGAAGTTCACTCCATTAGACTTCAAGCTCATGACTTCATCTGGGAATAACTTTTCTAGTTGAGATTTTTACGATACGATTCCTAATCGGTGAATTTAAATTTTATTTTCGAATTGCAAATTAATTGTCAAGAAATCTTAGTTTGGTTATCAAAATTTACCAAAAGGAGAATATAATTATACAATTACTTGAGAAAAGTTACTAAAACCCTTTCTTTTCAGCATATTTTATTTCTTTCAAAAATAAAAATATGTTGGAGTAATACTTTGGCAATAACGTGCAAGACTACCTGCACTTTTCAAGGCTATTGAAGTAGCAAGAGTCCTCAGAAAGCAACTTCTTTGGTTTTAGTATCTAACACTTACGCCTGTAAATGGGTAAGTACGGGGTATGCCCTCACCGGTACCCATACCTGCCAAAATTAACAGGTACGAGTATATACCCGAACCAATATTGGTCTACCTGTACCTGCTCTGTAAGCAGGTATGGAGTGGGTTAAACCTATTAAAGATATCATGTAAATATCAAAAAAAAATTAAAAAACACACAAATGATATTAGGGGCAATTAGATGGGCTCCAATGTCGTATTAGAGCATATTTAACAGCGCCTGGGCTACCCCGGGCGCCCTGCACTCTCTCTCTGCCACGTCAGCTTCTCTCTCTGCCACGTCAGCTCACCCAACCCACCCAAAAAATCCCCTTATCCATGCCCAGGCTACCCCCACCCACCCTACACTCTCTTTCATCCACATCATTTCTTAATTAAACAAATTTAATTCTCACACAACATTTAACAAAATACATTATATATAAATCTAATTCTAATTACATTATAATTTTAATTCGCGATATACTTATTATTACTATTAATTAATTAACAATATTAATCACTATTAAACACAAAATTTTGAATATTTGAAATTTGAATATTTGAAATTTGAATATTTGAATTTCGAAACGCGCGTGACTGCACAGTATACGCGTGATTGCACAGTATACGCGTGAATCAAAAGTAGTCCGCGTGAATCTACAGTATACGCGTGAAACAAAATAGCCCGCGTGAATGTACAGTATACGCGTGAAAGAAAAGTAATCCGCGTGATTGCACAGTGTCTAATTTTTTCTCTATATATACCCTACACAAAAATCAACTTACACCCCATATCTCTTCCACAAAACTAAAAACTCAACTTACATCCCATATTTCTCCCACAATGTCTTCTCCGGAGTACAATCGTTCCCCCCCTCCTCCACAATCAAATCCGCATCCACGCTATCCACAACCATATCCCTCACGTCCATTTTACCAACAACCATTCCAACAACCCGACTTCTCCCAGTACGCACCACCATTCCCACCACCTGACCAAAACTCACCATTCCCACAATTCTCCCACTACGCATCCCCAGATCAAAACTTACCATTCCCACAATACTCACAATATGCACCACCATTCCCTTATAATCAACCGCAGTTCCAGATGTTTGGCCGACCCTTGTCTCAAAATAGCCGCCAGAGTATGGCGAACACTGAAGATGAGGGTAACGACGACGATGAGCCCCCACCACGACACACCCCCACACCACCATCCCCACCTCCACAGCGTCGTCACCGCAAGCAAGTCCAAACTGCCAAAGCCAATCCGAAGTTGTGGACCACAGCTGAGGACGAGAGACTTGTCTCTGCATATATGGAAGTCAGTTGCGATGCGGTGACAGGGACAAACCAGAAGTCTACTTCATTGTGGACTAGGGTGAAACGTGTGTACGACATCTCCATGGAAGGCACAGGCCTACCCGAAAGGAACGCAGAGTCCTTAAAAGGACGGTGGAGGAGAATCATACCTGCTGTGAACAAGTGGGTCGGGTGCTTCGATCAGGCATTCCGACGGAAAAGGAGCGGCCAGAATGACAACGATGTTGTCCGACAAGCGCACGTGATCTACGAGCGAAATCATGAGCCTAGTAAATTTCTTTATTTTGATGCTTGGGTTATGTTGCGTAGGTACCCAAAATGGGAGAGTGTGATCTCCGGAGCTAATGCCGTGCGTGTTGACTGGGAGTCCCCGGAGTTGCACGATGAAAATAGTCCCCAGTCAGGAAGCCTTGGGAAAAGAAAGAGCACGGACGACTCGAGGATGCAATCACCCTCGGATGCAGAAGAGCCGATGCCGGAGTCGTCTACACGCCCAGAAGGTGTGAAGAAGGCTAAGAAAAAGGCTAAGAGTGCATTACGCCCCGAAAGAGACACCGATGTTAGAGAACTTGCACAACAGATGCGATACACCGCCCAAGTCAAAAAAGATGGTTTCTCCAAGCAAGAGGAGTTAGCGGAAAGGAATTTCCAGAGGCATTTAATAAAAAATAAGTTGGACATGCTTCACTCTCTGATGAGGAAGGACAACCCGATGGAGAAGGATCAAAAAGTAATCGATAAACTTCTCGCCTGGGCAGAAGAGAATGGGTACGTGTAGTTTGATGTCTCGTATGGTTTGTATTTATTTTAGTTTGTATTTCGGGTTGTAGTAGTCCGTATGGTTTGTATTTCCCTTTAACATATGTTTGTATTTGGGGTTGTAGTAGTCCGTATTTCGTATGGTTTGTATTTTCCGTGGTTGTATTTCGTATTTTAGTATTATTAATGTATTGTTGTTATGGTATTGTTGTATTAATTTTTTTTCTATTTAACTTGAAATTGTTGGTTCTGGAAATTTCTTAATTTTAATCACTTACAAAAAATTATTACCCACATTTATAACAAACACCCAATTCATTAATAACAAAACCAAAACTAATAAAAATTCCAAAAAAAAAATTGTGCATAATCCCTCTATGTGATTAGATGTACTAGCCATGCTAAAAATACGATTAAGTATACGATTTAGCGCACAAGGCTCTGATACCAAATGTAGGATCGTGTGGGTCTATGGGTCCACAATCAAGGCTAATTAACAAATTTAATCCTAAACAAACTCTACTTGAAAGCCAAAAGATGATGCAGCGGAATTTAAAACAAATACAAGCAAGTATGGAAGAAATAAGAAAACCACAATGGACGCCGAGGGTTTTTACAGAGGTTCGGCCACCGCCTACATCCTCTCTTGCAAGCTCCGCTTGACACTTCGAGCTCCGCTCGCATCTTCACTATCCACTCCCCGTTCCGGGCCGGGAGAGAACGCCTTTTACAAAACAAGCTCCGCGAACAACCTCGCGAGCTTGACTTTCTTCTCTCACAATCCTAGAGGAACACTTCGGGCTTTCACCGAAGTCCTTGCTTCTTGAACAAACGAAATCTTGAGTGGAACACACTCTCTAAACTTGAGCACACTTGAATGAGATTGAAATTGATTCTATGTGTGGAAATTTGAGGCTTTGAGTGTTTGGGATTCTCTCTAATGTTTGGTACAAGTTTGTAGTGGGAGAGTTGTGTTAAAATGTGTTTTACAACTCCTTATATAGGCATTAGAGAGAATAGAGCCGTTGGGATTGATTGGGTATAAGTTGATGTGTGATTACACAAAACAGAAACTGCAGGACCCAATTCTGGATGAATTCGGTCGACCGGATCGGGATGAACGGTCGACGGTTTGGCAGTTTTGAACTAAGTTTGGTCAACCGGTTAGGCAACGGTCGACCGCCCAACACTACGACTTAGGTACACTTAAGTCATCGGTCAAACACAAGAAAAGGGTTCGGTCGACCGATTTCGTCCAGGCACTTTGGGGTTGACAAACAATTAGATATTCGGTCGACCGAAACAGGTTTAGCGGTCGACCGATTTTCAACAGGCACTTAGGGGTTTGTCGAGAGATGGACAAACGGTCGACCGATCTTGATCCTTGGTCGACCGATACATCAAATGTATTTGGGGTATTTTTGGTTTAATATGAATACGACCGTTGGGTATATACGACAAAAATAACGGTCAGAAAATTAAGTTCAAACGGTCGACCGAAAGAGAAGGTGTGGTCGACCAAAACTAGACAGGGATACACAAAACAGAATACTTGATCATCCGGTCGATCGAACGGCATGTTGCGGTCTACCGAATGTGGGCAGACAGTTAGGGTTCTGGTTTAGTGTTTTCCGTTCTAAGTTTGGGTGATCTATTGAAGTCCAAATTATGTGAAATTTCGTGTGTGACTTCTATGAGGAACCTAGTGTGTGTTTAAGTTGATTTTAGCTCAAGTATGCTCAAAATACACAAGTTCCTAAAGACTCAAAGAAATAGGAAATACATGTCTTCAAATGAGCTTGATTACATGTCTTGACTTGATTTTCCTTTCTTCCTCGAGTCTTGATCACCTGTAGAGGTTAGCACAAAGCAATATGTATGCAATGCAATATGTGTGCTACTCTACATGATTATAATTAAGATTTGGTTGATTAAATCATCAAAACATAGATTAAGGCCAAAAAGCCAACACGATGTTTAGCATTCATACCATCTACATAACATTTATAGACATTTACTCCACCCCCAAAGGGGGATGGAACTACTCACACATATTTAAACTAACATTCATACTAAGGAAAGAAAACATCCTTAAACTAATTATAAGAAGACTAAAACAAGCAAGTTAACTAAGTATGCAAGAATTGAAAAGAGGCAGTATGAAGAAAACTTAACAAAACATCTATTATTACTCACTCAATTACAAGTAGCCTCTCTCCACCAGGGTTTTTGCTTCAAGACTTTTACTCCTAGTAGAGAGGATGGCCACCAAGAGAGAGATAGGATACAAAGGAGGAGGAAGAGTTTATTTATAGCCATAGAAAAAGGTAATCCGGGACAATCCCCCGGTGTGGGACCAATACAATACCAAAAATAGACAAAACACACAATTATACAAGACCCGACTAAACAACATCAGATCGAGATGAACCCGGACCGCTAATCAGCGGTGCCAGACCGCCCATTGGCTGTCTATAGGGTTTGGATCCGGTCTGGATTTTTTGTGGGCTTTTCTAGATGTCTTTCTACATGTGTGAGGTATCCAAGTTGGTTGCAGGAGCTCCGACCCGAATCGAATTGCCAAAATACTCCCCATGATGGTGTGGAGTTTCTTGATTTGCTCATTGGTCCTTTGGGCTTACATTCAGGTCATTCTCCCTTGCATCTTAGTCCTTAAGTCTCAACTCTGTTCTTTTTCCTGCTTTTAGATCCTTTTATGCCTCTTCACCTCAATCCAGTTTATTCCTGAAACTCAAACATAAAACTCGTTATGCAGCATTGTTTAGGTGAAAGATAATGGATATAAGATACAAATGTATGCATGATATGAAGCCAATTAAATACCCCCACACCTAACTTTTGCTAGTCCCGAGCAAAACAAAGAAAGAGAAAATGAAAGAAAAGAAAAAAAAAACATACGAAAAATAGGGAAATCCTAACTCACTTTCGTAGGAATCACGGTAGCACTTAGCACGTGCAACAAGCTGTTAAACCTCCTTGTCGCCAAGGAGGAGGAGTGTTGTCTCCTGAGGGTTTTTAGCGGATATACCCACAAAATCCGAACATAGATGCATTATTCAATCTAGAAACTCGACTCGATGGACTCATTTTTATCGATCATTGGATGCGGTAATCCTATATATGTATCCAGTCCACACACCTAGCCTAATCAATCATTCGTGCAAGTTAATTAAAGTCTTAAGTGAAAGACATGGACAACCTTAACCTCCTCAAGTGATACAAAGTGTAAAGTCCATTATGGTTCTTATTTTCATTACCATTTTTTTTCTTTTCGTTTCTTTTCTTACTTTTCTTTTCTTTTTCTTACTAGGTGGAATTTCATTCTCCCAGGGTCAGGTTTCGTGCATCATTGCCTATGAGGACTTACACTATCACGTACACCTTTCCCCAAATATCCGCATAAGGCAATCCCTACCACCCGTGTAACGGGAGTTCGGTCGGTGAATCCCAAGTCGAAAGCACCAGGCACAAAGTCCCATTGGACCTAATTTCCCGAGTGATAGGAGTCGTGCGAGAAGAGAGAACACCTACTCACTTATTTCCTATCTACATATGAACCAAAACCCCTACACTTCATGTCTCACAACAAGATTTAAAGGGTCATTGACTACAACAAACTTCCATAAATTAACAGACACGAATTATTGACTCATTAGGTTCAGGGTGGACTTCTTTAATTGTTTGAGTACTGAAACCATATGATTACTCGCCCCCCGAGGGAAAATCAGGGTGCATCCTAACAACTAGATAAGTCCTAAAGACACTGTACAAGATATCCTAATGGATCAAGTTCAAGACAATTGTGGGAGCTTTCTTTTTACTTTGCCTCATAACGGTTTTGCACGTGCTTAACACACGCAAAACACACAAAACATTTTCTTTCGCAAACACATGAAGAGTTCTATTTATAGCCACAGAAAAAGGTAATCCGGGATAATCCCCCGGTATGGGACAAATACAATTCCAAAAATAGATATAACACACAATTATACAAGACCCAACTAAACCACATTAGATTCGGAGCAACCCGGACCGCCAATCAGCGTGCCCAGACCGCTCATTGGCGGTCTACAAGGTTTGGATCCGGTCTGGATTTTTTGTGGGCTTTTCTGGATGTCTTTATTCATGTGTGAGGTATCCAAATTGGTTGTTGGAGCTCCGACCCGAATCGAATTGCCAAAATACTTCCCATGATGGTGTGGAATTTCTTTATTTGCTCATTGGTCCTTTGAGCTTACATTCAGGTCCTTCTCCTTTGCATCTTAGTCCCTAAGTCTATCAACTCAGTCCTTTTTCCTGCTTTTAGGTCCTTTTATGCCTCTTCTCCTCAATCATGTTTATTCCTGAAACTTAAACATAAAACTCGCTACGCAGCTTTGTTTAGGTGAAAGATGACGGATGTAAGACACAAATGTATCACTAGTACAGAATAGACCTTACTCGTCGCCCAATAGACATCGGTTGTTATAACAACCGACGTCTAGTAGGGAGAAGATAACCTAGACGTCGATCGTTACCATGGTTGACATCTATGTGGTACCATAGACGTCGGCTATTGGAATACCGAGTTTATCCGACGTCTATAGGGTATAGACGTCGACCCATAGACGTCGGGTGTTAGAATACCCTGTGCATCCGACGTCTATAGGGTATAGACGTCGACCTATAGACGTCGGATGTTATAGACGGCCGACGTCTATACCCCTCCCCTGCATATAGACGTCGGGGTATAGATGTCGGTCGTCTATAACATCCGACATCTATAGGTCTTAAAGAAATCGAACAATCACGTTTTCTGTCATTCATTTCAGACAAAAACCCAACAAAACCCTAGTCGTTCCGCGACCGAACCCTCCTCCGCGATCGATCTCCGACCGTTCTGCACCATCTCCGGCACCGCAGCGATGTCGCAACCTCTCCTCCCCTTCTCCGGCCCTCTCCTCCTTCTTCCTCTGTCTTCCTCCTTCCTAACCACCGTAATCGTTAAGTTAGTTTTGGTTGGTTTTTTTTGTATTTTTGGTGTAGAAATGATTCTTTTCTATCTTAGTAAACTTCTCCTCTCGTTGATTGTTGGTGAATCCAACATTTCGATTTTTTGGTTTTCATCTTGAATATATTCGTATTTTTGTGATTTGGAGTTCATATTGACATTTTGGGTTTCTATTTGATTTGGTATTCGTATTTTGTTTGGGATGATAAATGCATGATAAAAATTTATGGTATAAATTTTACATGATATGGAGAAAAACCAACGTCTGGTTTTGCTGTTGAAATATGAATCATTCAGTTAAAAGAAATCCTAAACCAAGTGATTTATGAAAAACAACATTATGCTATAAGCTTCTATCTTACAAAACCCAATTTCAATTAATTCTTGTGGAGTTACGGTGACAAATACCTACGATATCTGTTCCAAACATGAGTACTTTGGGACAAAAGCAATGAAGTAAATGCATGAATATATAGATTTAGCTTGATTATTTTTTTAATACAAAAAAAACATCCTACATGATTGTGAAATCCTGAGTTTTTTGTTTCTCACATGTAGTTACATTTTTTTAGATGAAGTGTCTAAAGTAATTTTGAATCAATTCCTTGAAACTTGGATTCAAATGCGACCCTAATGCTTATATGTTTCTTCAAAGTTTGTGAAATCCTGAGTGTTTTGTTTCTCACATACAGTTACATTTTTTAATGTAAAGTATCTAAAGTAATTTTGAATCAATTCCTTGTAACTTGGATTCAAATGCGACCCTAATAAACATTCAATTCTAAATTTTAAATGTTTATTTAGTTAAATATTTATTTATGCTTAAGATATTCTTTTATTTAGAAAAGTTTTAATGTTTAATTCATCAACCCCCTTAAGCAAGTTGGCCTTTAATAACGCAAAACAAAAGATTAGTCAATATTTTCTAAGTCATTCAACATATAGGATTTGCATTCATCGTATTTATTATTTATTTACGATTTCTGTCGTAGATTGCTGGCGTAAGGTACGTAATATCTTTCACTTATTATTTATTAGAAAGCACGCATTAGTTAGTAGGACTTGCATTGGAACAAGAGTGAGGTGAGTGTTTGTTTGGTGTGTTGTTTGTTAGATTAACGTATGAAAAACACTTAGGGGGCATTCACCTATAGGAGATGAGGTGGGGGATTTCATCACTCTTTCCTTGGCCCAAAAACCACTTAATAAACGAGCCTTAATAAAATCAATTAGACGTTGACCCCTAGGATTTTCGGACGCATTAAGATCGTTATGGCCTGAATGTCATTGCCCATCTAGTCTCCTTGAGATTTTAGGAACCTCCGGGTTCTTGATTTCCTACAAATTAATGGTCCTTGATGTTTAAGACCGTTTCGGCCTGAACGTCGTTGCCCATCTAGTCTCCTTGGCATATTAGGGACCTCTGGGTTCTTGATTTCCTACAGACTATTGGTCCTCGGTAGGACCTCGAAGTTAGGCGTCGTATATTGCTAAGGACCTATAGTGGACTTTAAGCTTGTTTTGGCCTTGATTGCTTAGTTAGGTTTCTAACCTTCCTTATTCCCACGCTAGATTAAGGACTTCATCTCCTCTCCTCTGAGTCATTCTTTTCTCATCTTTTTGACGCCAGAAGGTCAGTCTTTCCCGACGATCAAGGATTTGCATTTATCAGTCCATCTACATATATATACGGGAATGACGATAAATCGGGTCAGCTTGGGACTCTCTTGAAAGAAGAATACAAAAGATATTATCTGCTCCGTTATCATAAGACGTAAACTTTGTAATTCAAAGTGGAATTTTATTTTGTAATAAGCTTCAAATTATATACATATAACAGGGCTCATTGGATGCTTCGTTGTATGCCCCACGACTAATTCAGCATATTGGTTTGATCCGTTGGGGTCGAATAAACCAAGGGACTCAATAAAGAAACTTCTAAATTTGTAAGTTCGTTTTTGTTATCGTATTTGTAATTCGTGGATTTTTATTAGTATTATTGAATGAAGGTTTAACTTCTGCTACTCAAGGCAATTAAGGTTTACAGAGCTTTAGGTGGCAGGAGAACAACCACAAAAGCAACAATAACATGGCGTGGAAGGAGAGTACATTCTCTCCCATTTTTGTTAATTAAGTTAGGAACATATATTTAGCGAATTTCTCTGTTTGTAGTACCAGAAGCAGGTTGGAAATACGGAATGTGGTTACTACGTGATGAGATACATGGAGGAAATCCTCGAATTGGCAACTCAAGACGTATGCCTATCCGAGGTAAGGTAGATCATTTTTCAGTTGTATAGTTATAGTTTCAATATTTAGTTATTAAAAAATTTACTTGTATTTTTTTGATAGGTCTTCCCAAAAAGTAGTGATCCCTTCTCGCAACATGTGCTCGATGAAACTCGCGACCGATGGGCACGTTATTTTATCATAAACATGTTGATGAACTAAGAGGTTGTCCTGTCACTAGCATTTTTTGTAATTTAGTTAACAAGTGCACTTATATTACAAACCTACAATTTATACCTTAATATAATCGCCTCAATTTTAGAATGAATGCCAATTGTTTATGTATGAATTAATTGCAAGTGTGTTGAATGATTGTGTATCCTTGTATGTTTGTGTTTGTGCATGTATGGTTGTATGTTTGTGTTTGTGCATGTATGCTTGTCTGTTTGTGCTTGTATGTACATGTGGATGAAAGTGTGAGCATCTGTGAATGAATTTGGTGCAGGTTGTATGTACACGAATACGATAACTAAATACAAGTTTGTAGGATGCTATTTTTATTTTTTTTGTCCAGGTTTAAGAATAGACGTCGATTGTTTGTATTAGCCGACGTTTATTCCTCTGAAGAAAGGAATAGACGTTGACTGTATGTATCATCAGACGTATATTCCATTCTTTACGAATAGACGTCGTCTGTTATTGCACCGACGTCTATACTTAAAGAATGGGCGTCTATTCTTAAAGTATAGACGTCGGCTACTACATACAGCCGACATATATTCTTTAAGTATAGACGTCGGATTTATAACCGCCAACGTCTATGTATAGACGACGCACACATAGACGTCAGATCTGGGAGTGCTTATATCCGACGTATATAGCCTCGTACATCCGACGTATACTCCCTTTTCTGTAGTAGTGTATGCATGATATGATGTCAATCACACTCCAATTTTCCCTCAGGGGGGAGTAATAATAGGGTTTTAGTACTCAAACAAATAAATAAGTCCACCCTGAGGCTAGTGAGTCGAATAATTCGTGTCTGTTAATATAAGGAAGTTTTTTGTAGTCAAGGACCTTTTAACTCCTATTGTGAGACATTAAGTGTAGGGTTTTGGTTCATGTGTAGATAAGAAATAAGTGAGTAGGTGTTCTCTCTTCTCGCACGGCTCCTATCACTCGGGAAATTAGGTCTGAGGGGACTTTGTGCCTGGTGCTTTTGAGTCATCTGACTTGGGATGCACCGACCGAACTCCCGTTACACGGGTGGTAGGGATTGCCCTATGTGGAGATTTGGGGAAAGGTGTACGTGATAGTGTAAGTCCTCATAGATATTGATGCACGAAACCTAACTCAGGGAGAATTACACACCAACTATAAAAAAATGAAAAAAAATGAATGGAAAATGAAAAAATGAAAAAATGAAAAAATAAAAAAAAGAAAAAAAGGTAATGCAAATAAGAACCTTAATGGACTTTACACTTTGTATCACTTGAGAATGTTAAGGTTGTCCATGTTTTTCACTTAAGTCCTTAATTAACTTGCACGAATGATTCATTAGGCTAGGTGTATGGAATTGATACAAATATAGAGTCGGCTCGTACTATTACCGTGTCCAATGATTGACAAAATTAGGTCCAACGAGTCGTGTTGGTAGATTGAATATTGCATCAATGTTCGGATTTTGTGGGTATATCCATTGAAAACCCTCAGGAGACAGCACTCCTCCTCCTTGGCGACAAGGAGGTTTAACGGCTTGTTGCATGTGCTAAGTGCAACCGTGATTCCTACGAATGTGAATTAGGATTTTCCTATTTATCGCATGTTTTGACTTTCTTTGTTTTGCTCCGGAGTAGCAAAAGGTAAGTGTGGGGGTATTTCATTAGTAGCATATCATGCATCATATTCATGTTATGTATCCTTTATTTTACCCCCAATATTTTGCTACTTGAGTTGTTATTTGTAGTATTTCAGGAGTTAGGTAATAAAGAAGTGGAAGTCAGCAAAAACTACCTAAATATAACAAGTATGGACTCATTTGGAAGGTTCTGGACCAATTTGTAATGCACGAGGACTGGAGCGCGAATCAGGATGGACCCAAGTGCAAACCCGAAGGGACCTGATTGTGAAGTGCAAAACATGGTGACACATGACTTGAATCAGATTAGTATTTCACCAATTAAACTCAAAGTGATTCGAGCCAGCAGACCAGGGCTTCACCTTATGTGCCAAATGAAGAATTAAGCACGACACAAAATGTCAGCCCGATCAGAGCCATTTGATCCGCCAGTGGCAGATCAAAATGTTCCAAAGCGGCTGAAATTTCGGTCGTGGGTCAGGTATTCGATTTGGAGCATTTCTGGACTATCAAATGTAATTTAGAGTCGTCTGATTATTCTCATAACCATCCATACCCTTATTTCTTCTATAAATACCATTTTAATCCCTCCTCTCCACCTTCTTCCTAATTCCCCCATTAGAGTAGGTTTTTGTTTCATGTTTTAGTAGTGTAATAAGGGGGTTGGAGAGGAGCAAACTTTGTATTTTTGTTTCTATATCTAGTTTTGTTATTGTTCTTTACTTTAATGTCTTTACTTTGATGTAATTTCTTTTATATTGTTGTTTGAGTAATCTTATTTTGCTTCATTTCTATTTTGGGCTTATGTTGTTTTTTTGCTTTCTTCAGTGTAGAGATGAGTAAAGAGTAATCCATCCCCATTAGGAGGTGGAAAAGAAGGTGATTTGGTCATGTGATGGATGAGTGTGCGTGTTAATTTAATCCTTTGAGCTTCACATGATGTCTATAATCATCTAATGAGATTTCACTCTTATCTTTGATGTGTTAATGCTTTTGAATGAAGCTTAGCACATGCTTAGATTGGTGAGCCTATTTTATGGGGAATGATGAGGTTAGGATAAGGTTTGAGTGGAAGAGGGGAACAAGGCATGTGCATGCATGTGCTTATGTTGGCTTTATCCAAATTGATGTCTTGTATGTTTTAATGATTGTGATAAATTTTATTTCATGTGGAGACATAGTAGGATTTGAGTCATTATGCATGTCAACATATTTGCTTCATTTCAATTATTGTCTTGTTTGTGATAATGATAATGTTTTATCTTATTTCATGTGGAGGCAAACAAAACATTATATGATGCATGCACTAAGTCTTTCTAATTTTGCCAATTTTTAGGTCAGAGTTGAATTATTACCAATTATGGAATTTGAGCTTAACACGTGCAGTTCTACAAAAATGAAATTTTCCGAAAATAGAAATTACGAGGAAAAAGGCAACAAAGGTTACCACGCACGCTCAGTCGGGTTTGCCGCCCGCTCTCAAAAATTTCCAGTTGCTCTACGTGTCCACCCAGAGATTGAGACGACCCCAGAAAAAATTGAAGCCTAGATGCTTCAGACGTGCGGCGGATCTGCCGCAGATTGTTCTTCACGTGCGGCGATTTCGCCGCCCTTCTTGCTCCGACAGTGCCCGGATTTCACCGCGCACTCCGTTGTCTCCTGAAACGAAAACCCAAATAGTTCGATCGCGCACACGATAAACAGAATAGAATCGAAATCACCAAAAATAAACAAAATCTTCATCGCCTCCCCGGCAACGGTGCCAAAAACTTGATGAGAATTTTATTTATACCGCAAGTGCACGCCGTCAATGAAGACGTGGCAAGTACGGGTCGAACACAAGGAGGGAGAGATATTGTTATTTTTGTAATTTTCGATTAAGGAAAGAAAGAGAGAAAAAATAAGGTTGGTTTGAGATTTTGGATTTTTAATTTTTCTAAAGCAAGAACAACAAAAACAAACTAAGAATAAAACGAATATGGATGAGAGTCCAGTGGGTGGAGGTTTAGATATCGGGTTTTGTTTAGAGAAATCTGAAACTTATAATAAATCACATTAGTTATAAAGCATTACATGATAAATGATTCAACATAAACTCAAGTAATCAAAATATACTAACACGAAATTAGAATAATAACATCATTTTTCTTCTCGTCACCCTAAATCCATCAGCCCCACCCTTTGGAGAGAGTTAGAAACTCATGGATGGAGGGAAGGAGAAGGGGTCCTACAGAGACTACGAAAAAAACACGAAATAAACGAACAGAATTTTATTACTAAAGAATGAAAAAACAAGATCCCTTTACAACATCGTTTCGGGGCTATTTATAGCCGATACAATGGACCCAAGTATGAAATAAGAAAGTACACGCGTCATGACACGACTGGACAAAATCCGGGGACACGTATTGAAAAGGGTGCGGCGTTTTCGCCGCAAGTTGTATGTGATGTGCGGCGGAATCGCCGCAATTTTAGCTCTGATTGGATCCGGACTTTTCCTGTGTGTTTATGGTATAATTTAGTTGTCCTTTGCGCGTCCGGATTGATTTCTTTCCTTTCTTTTGAGCTCCAAAATTATTTCTTCATATATTTGGACATCCAAATTGATTTTTCTCCAAGATAATATTTTAGTACTCGTAATTCGTAGTCGGGTCCTCGGCTTTTTTTTGCAATTAAGTCTCTGGCCTTTTTGTAATTAGATCTTTGAATAGTTTTATGCTTGGATGAACTTCAATTTGAACCCCGATAATCTTGAACTTCGTCTTGATGACAGAAATGAGTCTTTTTCACGCGTTTACCTAAGTAGCATTTATTGATATAAAATTAATCTAAATGAAAGACATATGATGCAATGTATGCAATGCATCACTCACTTATTTCTTATCTACACATGAACCAAAACCTACACTTACGGTTTCCCAAAAGGAGTTTAAAGGTGGCTGACTATGACAAACTTCCTTATACTAACAAATACGAATTATTTGTCTCATTAGGTTCAGGGTGAACTTCTTTGTTTATTTGAGTAGTGAAACTCCATGATTACTCTCCCCCCCCCCCCCCCGAGAGAAAAAATCGGGGTGCATCCTAACGACTAGATGTTAAATCGTTTAAAATACCACAAGTGCACAGCGTTGGTGAAGACGCGGCATGTACGGGGAGGTGAGTAGCTTCTGGTTTGAATGAAATCAAGTGGCGGAAAAAGAGGTAAAGAGCTTTGACTATGATAATCTACGCTACGCTAAACTAGTAAGAAGAAATGCGAAAGGAAGCAACAACGAGTGATTCAAACTAAACTAAAAGAACTTAATGCAAAACTGCAAATCAGGAAGAGAGACCCCTAAGGGGTGGAGTGAGTGCACACATGCAATAAGATGGTGAAGAATGCATTCAAAAACGCACAATGTAGGTAGTGTTTTCATGTATAGGAAGTGTGTAATGGATATGGCAAAACCCATCAATCCAATCACTAAGCTAGTTGATTAACATTCACATACACAAGTTGGTTATTTCAGAACCTAAACAAGCATGGGAGGTGTCTAATAGTTGTGGCAAAACCCATCAAGTGAAGTATTCTGCGCTAAACATGCAAGCATACATTCACATTTATCAACACATTTCAAAATAAAGCATTCATTTCCATTCTTTATTGCATGTATAAACATCATCTCCACCCCCAAAGGGGGATGGAACTACTCACTACTCATTTAGCCAACTATTATATTAAGAGAGAAAAACATATTAACTAAGCCTACTAAATTTAATGAAAGGAAATTAAGCTAAGCATGCAATAAACATAAAAGAGACAACATAACAAATAAAATTTTATTTAATTTCAAACTCACAATACAAGTAGTATCTCTCCACTTGAGTTTTTGCACCAAGGCCTGACTCTAAGTAGAGGGATTAGTCACCAAACATGTAGTAGATTACAAGGGAGGAGGAAAAGGGTTCTATTTATAGTTATAGAAAAAGATAACCGAGGACAATCCCCCAATGTGGGACTAATGAAACATTCTCATAATAGACATAAACATGTCGCCCATATCCTGGAGAAACCAGGTCAGATTCTGAGAAAAATGGACCACCAATTAGCGGTCTTGGACTGCCAATTGGCGGTCACTTTTTCCCTGATCCGACCCATTTTCGGATATCTTCTTTAGTTCTTCAATTCTTCACATGGGGTGCACTCAGATCGATTATTGGAGTTTAGGCCCGGATTTAATTGCGAAAATACTCCTCATGATGGTGTGGAGTTTCTTGATTTGCTTATTGGTCCTTTTGGTTTACATCCGGGTCCTTCCCTTTTGCATATCAGTCCATGAGTCTCACAATTCATTCATTTTTCTTGCTTTTAGGTCCTTTTTGTGCCTCTTCTTCTCAAACATGTTTATTCCTGAAATTTAAACATAAAACTCGTTACATAGCATTATTTAGGTGAAAGATAACGGATATAAGACACAAATGTATGCATGATATGATGTCACACTAGATAAGGCCCAAAGCTGGTATACTCGATATCCTAATGCACTATGTTCAAGTCAATTCTGGGAGCTTCCTTTTTACTTTGTCTCTCAACGGTTTTGCACATGCCAAACACACGCAAAACTCACAAAACATTTTCTTTCGCAAACACATAAAGATTTTGAAAGAAATGGAAAATTTGAAAGCATTAGAAAAGCAAAAGAAGGCAAGTCACCCAAGGATCATGACAAGCAGATATATCGATATTAAATGCAGCACACTAACATGACCCTAACAATACAAACAATAGAAAACAAAACAAAAGGACAATGACTTGACTACACATATATACAAACGCAAAGCACCCCCACACACACATACTTACTTCATGCATTGTCCTCAATGTATGCAAGTTAGATGGTAGATGTATCTATGCATGAAAAATGACGATCTCACCAATGTGAAGCGCAAAAGGAAGTTCATGGTTATGTGGAGGACATATACCCGAATTCCTAAAAACCTGGGAGATACTTAAGAAGAGAGAAATACGTGTAACAAATGGGCCCCAAATAGACTAGGGTTGGGGCCAACGACAACCAATGCTCACTTGTGGATTCTTTTCTTCTTCTTTTTTCTCTTTTTTCTCTTTTTTTCTTTTTTTCAAATATAACTATGTACAATAATGGGCTCCCATCTTCGTTTGTCAAGGGACATCAAATGGGAATCCGCCATCCCTCGAGCTAGAAATGCAACTGCATGGGCTCGCAACATTAGAAATAGAAGGATTGTTGAGAGGTTTATGAACCAAGGATGATGATTCATGCCTCTCAAAACAAGGGCTTGTGAAAGGAAATGGAAACAAATATGTTTCCATTCTACGACAAAGCTGAGGGTCATCAATATATACCCTCGAACCGACATTTGGGTGCACCAGGATCATTTCATCCACACAAGGTGACACCTTGGACTTATTACCCAAATGGCATAGTCCAGAAACAAAATTTCTTGACCACCTGACACCCTTATAAGCATTGTGGTTGTTTGATGCCTTTTGAGAATGAGCAAGATATGAGGCATGAATGAGAGATGGCTCTCTGTCCGGTTGTTTCAAATGTAGGGTATCAGGTGGTTGATTCTTAACCCACATGGGTCCTCAACATTTACAGAGTGAAGAGCATGTGGCCCAGAGGCCACAAAAATGGTATCTTGTGGCTCAAGAGCCACATAATCGAAAGGATGTAGCTTAAAGACCACACGATCAAAAGATAAGCCACCTTCTTGTGCCAGCCCAGTTTAAAGATCTTCACCACCATCAAGATCTCCATCGAACAACTCTCTCAAATACTTGAAGGTGCCTTCGACTTCAATCTCATCCGTGACCTCAACAGGGTCATCGAAGGCATCTGGCTTCTTCCCTATGGTGAAGATGTTGAAATCAGCACACTGACTACCATATGTCAACCGCATCAAACCATTACGACAATTGATGAAGGCATTGGAAGTCGCTAGAAATGGTCGCCCCAAATAGCAGGAATTTGTCCAAGTGGGTTTGGCACAGGTTCAGTATCCAAACACAAAGAAATCGACTGGATAAATGAACTCACCCACTTTAATCAGAACATTTTCACAACGCCCATCTATTTCTTCATTGACCTATCAGCCAGTTAAAGAGTAGTTTTTGTTTGTTAGAGGTCTCCAAGATCGAGGTGGACGTAGACCGAATACGGCAGAAGATTGACAGATGCACCTAGATTCAGTAAAGCTCGATGTATTGACACCTCACCAATCACACAAGAAATATTAGGTCGACCAGGGTCCTTGTATTTGACATGCGTGGGTGTTGAGATTTTTATTTATACCGCAAGTGCACGGCCGCGTTGAAGCGGTGGCAAGTACGGCTCGAACACAAGGAGGGAGAGATTCTTATATTTTTGTGATTTTCTTTGATTAAGGAAAGCAAAAGAGAAATAGTGTTGGTTTGAGATTTTTGGATTTATTTTTTTTATTTTTCTAAAGCAAGAACAACAAGAACAAAAACTAAGAAGATATAACTATGGATGAGAGTCCAGTGGGTGGGAGTTATGAATCTTCGAGTTAGATTAGAGATTACGAAAATTATTATAAATCAAGTGAGATATTAAACATCATATGATAATTGATTTAACAAAAACTCATATGATCAAAACACTAACAAGAAATTAAAATAAAAACGATCTCTCTTCTCTAACCCTAAATCCGTCACCCCCACCCTTTGGAGGGTTTTAGAAACCCATGGGGAGAAGATGAGGAGAAGGGTTCATGGAAATCATCGAGAGCCTATGAAAACAAAAAGAAAGAAATATTATACTAAACTACGATCTACGAAAACAAATACAATTATTCTAAGCATGCAACAAATTATTCTAAGAGAAGAGTAAAGAACAACTAGATTATTCTACTGGAATTAAGAACATGAAACATTAATCTAAAACTAAGCTTAAAAAAGACAAAGATAATGGAGAAATAAAATGGCAGAATTTTATTGCTTTAGAATGTCATACAAAAAGCTCCTCTTACACAATATTTCGGGGCTATTTATAGCCGATACAAGAAACCCTAAGTATGCATCAGGAAGGACACGTGTTACTACACAATTGGACGAAAATAGGAGGCACGGATTGCAACCCATGCGGCGATTCCGCCGCATATTGACCGTTAGATGCGGCGATTCCGCCGCATGGATGGTCCAGATGACTTCGTGCTTTTGTGGGTGTGTTTTTGGTATGTTGTAGGTGGCCTCCACGTGTATAAATAAATTATTGCATATCTTTGGAGATCCGAATTTGATTTCTTCTTGAATACTCCTCCAAAATAACTTTTTAGTCCTTCTAATTTGCGATCAAGTCCCTGACTTCTTATGCAATCAATTGGACTTCAACTTGAGCTTGAATCTCTATCTAATTGGTCTTTGTGATCCATCTAAGTCCATTGCACACGTTTTAGCTCGAATATTGGTAAATTGCATTGTAACTCCTGAATTCTGCACAATTGCTCAAAACAATACCTTAGTAGCATTTATTTATATAAAAACACTCTAAATGAAAGACATATGATGCAATGTATGCAATGCATCAAATACCCCTACACCTAGATTTTGCTAGTCTCGAGCAAAACAAAACATGAGAAATATAAGTATGAAAGCACAGAAATCCTAACTCATTTTCGTAGGAATCACGGTTGCACTTAGCATGTGCAACAAGCCTTTAAACCTCCAAGTTTCCTTAGACGACGAGTTTTGTCTCGTGAGAGTTTTCAGTTGACACACCCACAAAGTCTTAATTCAATATTCCATTAATAGCTCTCGATATCTCCACCTCAACCTTATACATCTCACTTAGAATTCTTGCATGATCATTATACAAATCTAACTTATAAAAAGTTTGACTTGGTCTTTGTTCCTCCAACATTCACACCACTAACCCTTCTACACATGTTATCACTTAAATTATTTTGCACGCCACCTCTGGTGGTGAAGTATCATTCGGATCAACCATGGCATGGATCATTCTTTTAGCTTTGGGCCTTGAGCATATTTTTTTCTTTTCTTCCGTGATTCAACACAATTTCTTTTTATGACACTTTTACCCTTTTTGCATTCGTGTAGCGAGTTTGGTCGATAATACCGAGCTGGCAGACTCAAGTTACCGGGTTTTAAGATCCCCCTACGGACCAGTGACTCAAAGGCTTGGGCTTTTGTAATCATTTTGCAAAATGTGCTTTCCTCACTTTATTCCTTTATTTTTACTTTTATTTTCCTCAAGGCTTAATTGCTATTAGAAGTCCACACTTCCCGGTATATTTTCCTCAACCTCTGCTTTTTATCAACCACTTCAAAGATTTGATTCATCCAATTTAAGTGCATACATGTCTTAAGGGTAATGTGTTATTTCTTTGGAACTTAGATTTATGTCATAGTTTCTACAAGCAGAACTATATAATAAGGAACAAAGACTCAATGCAATTTGTACTCGGGTTTTTGGTGGTTCAATCTTAAGCTATGTCATGAAACATTGATTTTTTTTTAATGGGAAATAAAAACAAAACAGATAGGTAGATAACTAGTCACCCCCCTACACCTATTTCATGCATTGTCCTCAATGTATGCAAAATTGAATAATATAGGAAATGCAAGAAATAATAAAGTTACCTCCTTCGGGATGACGACTCTCCACGGTCGGAGAGTGCTTTGTTCAGTTTGCTATTGAGGCGCTTCATCCTGCCCCACATTCGGAACCTATGCTCGTCAGAGTTTTCTGGGGTTGACTGAGCCCAGAATGTTGCGGAGTCTTCAGACGACTCACTTGATTGCATAGCATCCTCCATTTCTGGAGGTGTCCACAGGTCCGCTATAGTGCCACGGTAGGAGGATGTCTCTCTTTCCACCGTACAAGGGAGCATGTCGGCTTCGTACACCCAGAAAGACTCATAGGCCATAAAGTGCTTGCAGATAGTGGTGACGAGGCATGGCAGAGATTGGGAGTTGCGTTGGTGGCCTTCTGCAATGGTGGTCAGAAGCCGTCGGCACATACAGTAAGTGCGATCACGGGTCATCAGGGAGTGAACGATGCCCATCTCAACGGTTCAAAAAGAGGTGTTGTGGGTATTACTCGTGACATTTTGGCATGCCCACCTACATGCTGTAAAGACATTCCGGTACATGGATGTGCCCTTGATACCCCGATCACGGCTAAGCACACAATCTGGTCCCATGAGTGACCGATAGAAACTGAGTTCCTCGGATGGCAAAGTGGAGGCCCCTTGTGGTATGTCAGTCAAGTTGGAGATGATGTTGAGGTCAATCGCCCAGACTTTGTTTCTCCAATTCAGTAAAATGTACCCACTGTCCAGGTCTATGTTAGTGATACTGCTATAGAACTCCTCCACTAAGCTAGGGCAGTACACATCATTGTTATTATGGACCAAGTAGCTCCAACTCCGTGCTATGATTTCGTCGTAAAAGTGGGTGCCATTTTGATCAGTAACAAGCAACGGGTGGAAGTTCTTCTCAGGAAACACCATGGTGATAGAATACTATGCACGCTCAGTCGGGTTCGCCGCCCGCTCTCGATAATTTCCAGTGCTCTACGCATCCACCCAGAGATGAGTCGCGTTCAGGAGAATTTTCAGGCTCAGATATTCAACCTGTGCGGCGTTTCCGCCGCAAACTCTATTGGAGATGCGGCGTTTTCGCCGCCTGTTCAATTCGGATGGTCTCCGGATTTTTGTGTCCTCTCTACGACTTCCTGAAAAGCACAGAGAAAACGTTAGATCGCGAAAAACCAAAATCCAAACAAAACAAAAAAAACGAAATCACAAAAAAAACTTAAAATTCTCGTCGCCTCCCCGGCAACGGCGCCAAAAACTTGTTGAGATTTTTATTTATACCGCAAGTGCACGGCCGCGTTGAAGCAGTGGCAAGTACGGGTCGAACACGAGGGAGAGATTCTTATATTTTTGTGATTTTCTTTGATTAAGGAAAGCAAAAGAGAAATAGTGTTGGTTTGAGATTTTTGGATTTATTTTTTTTATTTTTCTAAAGCAAGAACAACAAGAACAAAAACTAAGAAGAAATAACTATGGATGTGAGTCCAGTGGGTGGGAGTTATGAATCTTCGAGTTAGATTAGAGATTACGAAAATTATTATAAATCAAGTGAGATATTAAGCATCATATGATAATTGATTTAACAAAAACTCATATGATAAAAACACTAACAAGAAATTAAAATAAAAACGATCTCTCTTCTCTAACCCTAAATCCGTCACCCCCACCCTTTGGAGGGTTTTAGAAACCCATGGGGAGAAGATGAGGAGAAGGGTTCATGGAGATCATCGAGAGCCTATGAAAACAAAAAGAAAGAAATATTATACTAAACTACGATCTACGAAAACAAATACAATTATTCTAAGCATGCAACAAATTATTCTAAGAGAAGAGTAAAGAACAACTAGATTATTCTACTAGAATTAAGAACATGAAACATTAATCTAAAACTAAGCTTACAAAAGACAAAGATAATGGAGAAATAAAAGGGCAGAATTTTATTGCTTTAGAATGTCATACAAAAAGCTCCTCTTACACAATATTTCGGGGCTATTTATAGCCGATACAAGAAACCCTAAGTATGCATCAGGAAGGACACGTGTTACTACACAATTGGACGAAAATAGGAGGCACGGATCGCAACCCATGCGGCGATTCCACCGCATATTGACCGTTAGATGCGGCGATTCCGCCGCATGGATGGTCCAGATGACTTCGTGCTTTTGTGGGTGTGTTTTTGGTATGTTGTAGGTGGCCTCCACGTGTATAAATAAATTATTGCATATCTTTGGAGATCCGAATTTGATTTCTTCTTGAATACTCCTCCAAAATAACTTTTTAGTCCTTCTAATTTGCGATCAAGTCCCTGACTTCTTATGCAATCAATTGGACTTCAACTTGAGCTTGAATCTCTATCTAATTGGTCTTTGTGATCCATCTAAGTCCATTGCACACGTTTTAGCTCGAATATTGGTAAATTGCATTGTAACTCCTGAATTCTGCACAATTGCTCAAAACAATACCTTAGTAGCATTTATTTATATAAAAACACTCTAAATGAAAGACATATGATGCAATGTATGCAATGCATCATTTGGGTCAATCCGCTAGGGAAGAGTCTGACTAGAATAACCCGATGGTGAGGCCTGAGCAGGTTTATGAGTATGAGGCTGAGACCGTTGATGTGGGGGTTGGAAGGTCTCTAATGGGCCTAAAGGGTGATAAGGTCGGGGTTGAGGTTGAGCGTGGAAGCTCCGACCATCGCCCCCACTAGGCCCCCAAGAGCAGTTAGGGTGTCTTTGTCATCCCGGGTTGTAGGAGTGACTATACAAGTCATTACGGAGGTTCTGCTGATACATCGTATTTGCATGCTCAGTATCACTTGGAGTGTAAGCACATTCCAAGTCATTATGTCCCGTAAGACCACACCTACTACAAGCGGGAGTAGCGACCTCAGCTACAGGAGCTCAGTCCAAATCTAAAATCACAATCCTACGCATCTGAGCAGCCATTTTCGCCTCAGATGCGATAGTTTACTCAACTTGTTATGATCCAGCTCGACCAAAAGACTTGGTAACTGGTGGCTTTCTCATGGTGTCTCACTCAAAGGTACCTTCAGCCATTAATTCAAAAGTATCCCATTACTCATCAATGAGTTTCATTTGGAAATCACTGTGACACATCGACTCCAACAATATGCGGGTGTTGTAGTTGAGGCCCTCATAAAAAATTTGGAACAACTGCCACAACTCAATTCCATGATGAGGACACTTTAGAAGAAGGTCTTTGAACCTCTCAAAGAAAGCATGAAACGATTCAGTCTCAGTCTGGTACATTTGATGTATCTGGTGCCGTATCTATTGAGACTTCCTTTGAGGGAAGAATCTCATAAAAAAAACGGTCACAAAGTCATCCCAAGACCGAATCGAGTTCGTTGGGAGGCTGTACATCCATTTCTTCAACCGGAAAGAAATCATCCTCAACCAGACTGAATCCCTGTCAAACTGTTGAAGCTTGAACATGGAGCATACCTCCTCGAATTCACGTATAAAGATATACGGATCCTTCTTATTGGCAGTGAAGATAGGAAACATGCTCACATATTGAGGCTTCAATTCATAGTTGTTCCCATGAGCAGGCAGGAGAACTATGCAAGATGGTTGAGCGGCCCGAACAGAATGAGTCCGCTCCCACAGAGTCATCGATCTATCCCATCGAGCTAAAGGTGGTGGTGCACCACAAACTCGATACTGACTGAATCTCTCTTCCTCCTGAGTAGGAGGAGGAGGGGAACAAGGTCTACGTGGTGGTGGGAGTGGACCGAGGTAATCCATGTATGGAACCCGGTCTCCCCCATCTCCATTAGATGTCTCGGCCACATGCCCCCAAAGGAGCTTGTGGCAGAGATGGCTGATTGACATCATTTTATGATCATATTTGTATCTTATACCCATTATCTTACACCTAATCAATGCTACGTGACGAATTTTATGTTTAGTTTTCAGGAATAAAGAGGTTTGAAGAGAAGAGCCATGAAAGGACCCAAAAGCAGGAAAAAGGACTTACTTGTGAGACCTGGGGACTAAGATGCAAAGGAGAAGGACCTGAACGTAAGACCGAAGGACCTAAGAGCAAAACAGAAAACTACACACCACCATGGGGAGTATTTTGGCAATTCAATTCGGGTCGGAGCTCCAACAAGCAAAGTAGATGCATCCAAGACCAACAAATATACCAAGGAAAGCCCACAACCAAAACCAACTTGATCTGGATCTTATAGACCGCCAATTGGCGGTCTGGATCATCCCATATCCGCTAAGATTTCTCCTGGACTTGTATTAATGTTTGTTTAGGCTATTTTTGGTATTGGTTTAGTCCCACATCGGGGGATTGTCCCGGATTAGCTTTTTCCATGCCTATAAATAGAACTCTTCACCTTCCATTGTAATGACCCATTTCTTGGTGGCATTCTCTCTACTACGGAGTGAGCCTTGAAGCAACAACTCAAGGTGGAGAAGAATGCTACCTTCAATGTGAGTCATTTGTTAATAAAATAATTCTTCTAGTTTCTTTTAATCTTGTCTTTTAAATTGTGCATGCTTGTTTAGTCTTTCCTTTCCTTTTATGCTTCTTTAATATTTCTTGCTTGATTAGTGTAGTTTCATTTCAGTATAATGCTTCATTTTGTTGGAGTAGTTAGTTTAAATATGTGTGAGTAGTTTCATCCCCACTTGGGGGGTGGAGAAATATGTGACAAGATCATGTAGTGTATTAAGTGTGTGTTATCTTAATCCCTTGAGCTTTATATGATTTCCAAAACCATCTAATGGGTTTTCACTCTTATCTTTGATATGCTAATGCTCTTGAATGAAGCTTAGCTTATGCTTTGATTAGTGAACCTATTTTATGGGGAATGATAAGGTTAGGATATGGATGGAATTAATATTGGAAACACAATTTGTAGTGTATGTACTCTTGTTGCCTTTACCTTAGTTAATGTCTTGTATGTTTTAATCATGTAGTCTTATCTTAATTTATGTGGAGGCATAGTAGGGTGTAGTCTTTATACATGAGTTCATTTAGCTTCATTCCAATTATTGTCTTGTATGTTTTAATGATGTAGTCTTATCTTAATTCATGTGGAGGCAAAGTTGGATGTATTTTTATGATTTCATGCACTACATGTTGTGAGGAGCTTAATTGAACACACACACACACATCTTCATATTCACATTATTTCTCTACCCCCTATGGGGTTTAGTTTTATTGCTTATATTTCATTTCCTTTTGCATCTTAGTGTAGTTTAGTGTAATCAACATTTCTCTCCTTTCTTTACCACTCGCCTTCGCACAAACCAAACGTCGACACACCTCCCAGTGGACGACCCCTATTTGCCACCGCTTCAACGCGGTCGTGCACTTGCGGTTTAAATAAAATGATCAATCAATGGCTGATCACCTACACCGTCCATCTCATAAAAATACACTCTCTATAGTCGAGCGCTCTCACCAGAATGAACCCAACCTCGCATAAAATGTTTGACTCGACTCTAAAACAACACACAACAGATGGTGTAGTTAGAGGAGGAGACTTCGTGAAGAATATAGAGGAGGAGAAGACATAGATGAGAAGGGAAGAATCCCTAGAATTAGCGTGGGTAGTGGGTGAGGGTAGAAGCCTAGTTTAGCAAACATGACTGAAACAACCTAAGGTTACTATAGGTCCTTACAGCTAGACGACACCTAACTGTGATGCCACACGATCTCAACACGCCTCACCTCCAACCAACGAAGATCACAGTGCCCAGCAAGTGAGCCAAGATCCGGAGATCTCGTCTCTCCTGCTATCGACAAAGTGGGCAACGCCGATCAGGCTATGACGGTCGTGACCGGATCACTTTCCTTATGCGCCCGAGTCCTAGGGGCCAATGTCTACAGGATTTTAGATTTAGGGCTTCACTTGAGTGTGGTTTTTGGGGCTAAGGAAAGGGCGATGAAATCCCCTACCTTATCTTGAAAACTAAATGTGGTGCCCCTTAAAGTTGTTTTGAAAACTTAAGCTAGCATGCAATCACCAAAAAAGCACTCACCTCACTCTTGTTACAATGCACCTTACTAACTAATGCATGATTTAAACATGCATGAATGAGAGAATGGGTGCACATGTTGGCTTTTAGGCCTTAATCAATGTTTTGATGAATTAATCAACCTAATCTTAATAACAATCAAATGTAGTGTAGCACACATTATGCATAACATACATATTGTATTGTGCTCACATCTACATGTGATCAAGACTCAAAGAAGAAAGGAATTCAAGTCAAGACATGTAATCAAGCTATTGAAGACATGTAATTTTGTATTTCTTTTGAGTCTTAGGATATTGTGCATACTTAAGAATACTAGAGTAAATAACTAATCACATACACACTAAGTTCCTTATAGAAGTCACACACAAAATCTCAGATCATTTGGACCTCAATAAGTCACCCAAAAATAGACCGAAAATCACTAAACCAAACCTGAACTACCTATGGTAATTCGATCGACCGACCGACCTTCGTTCGACCGATTGATCTTTTAACTGATAGTGATTTTAAGTGCTCGACAAGTCGACCGTGACCTTTTCGATCGACCATCTACACGTGTCATATGACCATTAGACTTGTCGTATTATACCAACGATCGTATTCACATTGTTATCTATACCCCATATATACATTTGACCACCGGTCGATCGTGGACCTAGTTTCGGTCGACCGAACATAAACATCTCTTGAACCCTGTAGTGCCAGTTTTTATTGGTCGACCGAATACACCATTTTGTTTAACTGTTTGTCCCTGCACTTTCCTAGACAATAATTCTGGACTGCCTAATCGTTCGATCGTTTCTCCTTTGGTTCGACCGTTCACTTAAGTTATCGTCATGTTTGTTCGACTGCCCCTTGTTCGATCGACTGTTTGTTTCTGGAACTATCTAAACACCATTTTTGGATAGAATCTTGTCAACCGTTTTATCCGTTTCGGTCGACCGAACTTAACCAGAACAGTGACATGTGCTTTTCTGTTTTATGTTTCTCACACATTCATCCACCACTTTTGTCGTAATTGGTGTAACACCTTAGGAGTTTATAAATAGAGGATTGAACATCTTGTTTAGACAACTTTTCCACTTCCAATTGTCTCATACATTAGAGAGAAGTCTCCCAATCCTCAAAGCTCCAAATCATACACTCTCTTGCAAGCTCCAAATCATACCTTTCATCAATTCCATTATCTACTCAAAGTGTGCTCAAGTTTAGAGAGTGTGATCCACTCAAGTTCTCAGTCAAGCAAATTTTGTGAAGGCTCCGGTGAAAAGCCCAAGCATCCTTTTCGGATTGTGAGAAGAGGATTCCAAGCTAGGCGATGGTTGTTCGCTAGCTTGAAGATTGCAAGGCGTTGTCTCCCGACCCGGAACGGGGAGCAGATAGTGAAGTCGCGAGCAAAGCTCGTGGAGTCGAGCAGAGCTTGCAAGAGAGGAAGTAGGTGGGAGACAGAACCTCTATAAAAATCCCCTTGTCCATTGTGTTTGCATATTCTCATTCTTTACTTGCTTACTTGTTTAAATTCCACTGTGCATCTTTGTTTGTTAAGCAAGTAGAGAATAATCTTAAAGGGGATTAGATTAAGCAACCCACATCGATCCTATAGCATGTACCTCACGTCAGCAATCGACAACAAGAATTTAAAGCAAATGAAAGACAATGTGCATGCAAGGCCTACAAATGATGCATGCCCTAGATGGCAAATAGTCTAATCTTTTGCTTCAAGTTTTAGGGTCAAAGTTGTCTTAAGAAGGGGTCATGCAAGCCAAATTATTTATTAACAATAAAACAGAGCATGCATGGCATCAACAGTGACAGGAAACAACTGATAATAGGCAAAGGAAGCTACACTTGAAACATGTCTAAATACACGCACCAGAGCCGGCAGTGGTGGATTAAAATCCGCTACTGGCGGATCTTCTGGGGATTCTGGTCCCAGACTTCAACAACTTTCTCCTATGCTCACTTAGGTCCTTCTATGCACTTTTAGCGCTGTCTAGTAACCAAAAAAGAAACTAAAACGGAAAAACAAAGGAAAAACCCACCGAAATAGTGAACTCGACTACGAAAACGACGCTCCCCGGCAACGGGGCCAAAAATGTGATTGAATCAATTTAATTACCGCAAGTGCACGGCCACGTTGGAGCGGTCGCAAGCACGGCTCGGTCAACAGGGAGCGTGCGTGAGTCGGATTCGCGATACTCTAGTGGGGAAAGAAAGGGAGATTAAGGTCGAAACTACACTACAATGTGAAAGAAATCGTAAAACAAGCAATAAAACTAAAACCGTTAAGGGGTAGAGAGAGGAAGCGAATGAGAAAATATGTGTATGTGTGAATGTTCAAATGTGCTCATCAAAATGTCATACATGAAATCCATAAAACTCAACTCCAACTTTGCCTCCGCGTGAAATAAGATAAAACAATATCATTAAAACATACAAGACAACAATTGAAATGAAGCTAATATGTTCACATGCATCATGACCCAAATCAATTTACGTCTCCACATGAAATAAGATTTATCACAATCATTAAAACATACAAGACATTAATTTGGATATAGCCAACATGAGCACATTCATGCACATGTCTTGTTTCCTTCTTCCACTCCATCCTTGTCCTCACCTCATCATTCCCCATAAAATAGACCTACTAATCTAAGCATGTGTTAAGCTTCACTCAAGAGCATTAGCACATCAAAAATAAGAGTGAAATCTCATTAGATGGTTATGGAAATCATATGAAGTTCAAAGGTAGGTTTAACACACACTAACAGTGTTTGGCGATGAGATATTTTTTCACATATACCATCAAAGATATTATGCCAAAAAAATGATAGTATTTTAATATGATTATCTTTTTTATTGAAATTCTTTTCAACATTACAGAAGTTTGACATCTTTCTTTTGTACATCATTTAGAAGCTTCAGAAGTCATCCCCGATACGGTGGTGTAGTACCCAAATTCAGTGAGTTCCACAAAAATAGATTAGTGACACTACTTCCCTGAAATAGATTAATAAAACAGATTAAGAAAAGTAAATTACAAACATGAACTCATAACCACATTTAGTTAACAGAATAGAAAGGTTGAAATAGAAATCATTCCAAATGATGCAAACTTGAAACAAATAAAGAACTTGGTTATGGTTGTAGTGGAGCAAAACATATCTAATGAGTGAAAAAAACTACCAAGAAAGACACCGTCAAGTTCATAATTTCCAATTTTTAAAAGCAAGTGTTACTGCCATTGGTTTTCTTTGGTTCTTTTACACCAAATGCTTAAAGAAATGCCAAATATACCTCCTTCATTGTTTTTTTGTTCCGTACTACAGCTTGGGTGAGGGTTTAAGAACTCAACCTAGGTGAGGATTTAGGAGCGGGCTTGGAAAATAATATGTGAATAGGTGACTCAGTCAGACCTAATCGTAAAAACCTTATTCCACAAAAAAACACAACTTCGAGTGCAGTAGATTATTCTACCTCTTCTTTTCCACCAACAGGTTAGATTTCATAATTGATTCATTGAAATATAAGATGGTCGCTTTTGTGAATAATTTATTGGTTGTCCTGCTTGATGGCTAATGTTGGTTGGTTTTGTTAATTACCTTGATGAAAGCATTTCTTTTCTCGCGTGCTCTATTTTTCTCCATAAATGGAATATCATTTATTTGATAATGTTAGATATATTTTTATTTTAGTTATTAATGTATGAATGTTTTGGGATATTATGAAGGAACTGTCTGGATTATTCCCACCGTTTGGGCACGTGCAAGCACATCAAATCCGAACAAGTCTACTAGCACAGGTATGTTTAAAGTCATAGTTTATTGTTCCATGGGACACCTATAATATATATTTTTGGTATCATCATTATGTTGTTAAAGCTTTAGTTAATTGATTTGCTTGCTAGAGTTTCTTTATTTTTGTTGTAATACCCAATTGGTATTGTATTGAATATGAACATTTTGTTTATGTGAATATGACTATTTATTGATGAAACTTCTGACTTGAAATCCATTGAGATTTCCAGTACCATCACCTTCATCTTTCAAACAATCAGTTTCAAGTCAACACTAAACACTCACTGGAAAAACAATCTGTGTAGTAATTGGACTGCAATCCATATTTTTTATTGTCATAAATTATGATAATGTGTGACGCACCTACTTAGGACTTTCAAATTCGCTTTCCGACTTCATCGTTTATAGCTTTCTCTTTATCCCTCTCATGTTCGTATTTTTGCACTTTACAAATAATCAAGTTTGTTCCTAGTCTTACAAATTATCCGGGTCCTATGAAAGTGAGTTATGATTTCCCTGCTTTTTCGTATGTTTTTCCATTCTTTCATTTTTTTAATTCTTTGTTTTGCTCGGGACTAGCAAAAACTAGGTGTAGGGGTATTTGATTGACATCATATCATGCATATATTTGTATCTTATATCCTCTATTTTGAACCTAAGCAATGCTACATAACGAGTTTTATGTTTAAGTTTCAGAAATAAACAAGATTGAGAAAAAGAGACACAAAAACGACCTGAATGTAAGAGAAATGACTGAATTGTGAGACTTATGGCCTGACTTGCAAGAGGGAAGGACCCGGATGTAAACCAAAAGGACCAAGAAGCAAATCGAGAAACTCCACACCATCATGATGAGTATTTCGGCAATTCAATTCTAGCCTAAAGTCCAACAACTAACTCAGGTGCACTACACTTGAAGAAATCAACCCAGTAAAGCATCTTCAAAGCCAGGGCCGGATCAAAGCATTCTAGACAGCCAATTGGCGGTTCCAGACCGTTGGTTGGCGGTCTGATCTTCTCTAGATCCAATAATGTTTAGTCGGGTGTTGTATTAATGTGTTTTATGTCCATTTATAGTATGTCATTAGTTCCACATTGGGGGATTGTCCCTGATTACCTTTTTCTATGACGATAAATAGAAGTCTTCCTCCTCCCTTGTAATACAGTCATTGCTTGGTGGTCATTCTCTCTACTTGGGGTAAAGCCTTGGAGAAAAACTTTAGTGGAGAGATGTTACTTGTAATGTGAGTGAGTAATAAAATAAATCTTTGTTAGTTTCATGTTGTCTCTTTTAATTCTTGCATGCTTAGTTTAATCTTGTTTTAGTAATCTTAGTATAATTAGTTAGAATGCTTTCTTTTCTTAATATAAATGCTAACTTAATGAGTATTGAGTAGTCCATCCCCCTTTGAGGGGTGAAGATTATGTACATTTATGTTTTGAGGTTTTGAATGTTTAACAAATTTAGATTGTGTAGACTTGAATATTTGTATGTTCATCAGGTTTTTTTATTCATCTACATGTTGGGAGATTTTTTATGGTTTTTTTCATAAGATTTAGATACTTCCCATACTTGGTTTCCTCATGTTTATTGGCTGAAATTTTCTGTTGGATATGCTACATTTTAGTCGTGTGTTTGTATTGGCGTTTAATTGCTAGATTGATTGAAGAAACTTTGTTGTGATGAGTTTTGCCATAAATTTCAGACACCTCCCATGCTTACCTTTGTTTTTCACATTAGTTCCTTGTGTTTTGATGAGTTTTTCCATAATTTTAGACACTTCTCATGTTGAGCCTTGTCTTATGAAAATCAAGTAGTCATTGCTAATATGGTTTGTGAATGAATTGATAGATCTTGCCAAATCGTTAGACACTTTCTATGCATGAAGACACACACATGACACACATCCTTATATGTGTCATTCATCACATCTCTCACCTCATATGTGTTCATACTCCACCCCTTAGGGGTTCATCAATATTTCGTTCCACATCGTTTGCTGCATTTCTTTATTGTTCATTTGCATCGTAATCTAGTTTGTTTTGCATTCTAGTGTAATTATCTTTTTACTAGTAGCATAATAATCTCTTCTTCCACTATTATCTCCCACTTGATTTTCGAAGAATTAGAGCTGACACATCTCATGGTGGATCGACCTATACTTGCCCCATCTTCACTGATGGTCGTGCACTTGCAGTTAAACTTAATATCAATCATTATACTTGTCGAATTATACAACGATCGTATACACATACTTTCACCTAACCCATCTTTTGTATTTGGCTACCGGTCGAATAATTCCCTAATGGCGGTCGACCGGTTGAATCACTCATTGCATTCACCAATCTTTCAAGTGCTCAAGATTCGAAGTTGCTACTCAAATTTTCAGGAAAGTGTTGTAATAGCTTCCGGAGTGAAGCTCTTCTCGGATTGTGAGAAGATGGTCCAAGCTTGGCGAGGATGTTCACAAATCTTGAAGTGTAAAGGCTTGATCTCAGCCCAGAATGGAGATCGGATTAGTGGAGGACGCGGAGTTGATTGACGAGGAGCAATTCGTAAGAGACGACTAGGATCTGGTGGTTGGATCCAAAACTCTATACATCTGTGTCATTGTTTGCCTCTCATTTTTCTTTACATTAAATTATTCTTGCTTCATATTGCTTAATATTTTAAAGAATGTAATTAGTATATTCACCCCCTTTTAGACTAATCTTTGGCCCATTAGATCCTACATTCGGTATTAGAGCCTCGTAGATTGCATCTAAACAAATTAACATTTGTAGCAATGGCCCAACAACGCGAGGGATTTCAAACCGGTAGACCTCCTTTGTTTGACGGAACAAAGTATGCTTATTGGAAGAAACACATGATTACTTTCATTCAATCATATGATGTTAAGTTGTGGGTGTTTCTTCAAATTCCTTACACTCAAAATAAAGAACTTTAACTCTTGAACGATGATGAACTAGTCATGGTTCAAATGAATGCTGAACACATAAACATTCTAATGTGTGTTTTAACCGAAGAATAATATGGTAGAATCAATGCATGTGATTCAGCATTTGAGGCATGGCATATGTTAGAGAGTCACTTTGAAGGTCGATCATCCGTTATGGAAACAAGGACGGATTCTTTTATGCAAAAATATGAAATATTTGCTGTGAAGCCTAATGAAACCATAAGTGAGATGCACACTTGCTTTACTTATATTACTAACTCTTTGAAGAATCTTGGAAAGGTTCTGGTTGAAAGTTACAGGTAGTTGAAGTTTCTAAGGTCGTACTTTGGAATGGGAGAAAAAGACTACGGCGAGTGTCCACTACCTCGGATTATAGCCTACATTGCGTCCTACAACTTATTACCCAAACAAGGCCACTCCAACGAAATCTCATTGACCGAGCTTATTTGCATCTACTGTCTCTTTCAAAAAATTCTGGTAAATTGGCCACTATTTATATTCCTTCTTATGTGTCATCGAAAAGGGAGGTACCTCCCTTACTCGATGTGGCTCACATGTCTTTTTTAGCTTCTTCAAATCTCAGTCTCCAGCTTTCGTTCGGCGGTCTACAAGTAACCTATCTGCAAGACAACTTTGTCTAACATGAAAACGATCGCCTCAACGTCTCAACAACAATCATCAGATGAGGAAATTGAAGAGGAAGATGATGATGAAGTTCCCGTTGACCCGCGTTGGGTGCCACGCCAGGCCCCGTGGGAGACGAGTGACTTGTAGGGTGAGGGAGATAAAGGGGCATGGACTTATAAAGGTAATTGGTCAGATTCTAGCTCTTACGTTGCCTATTCTTTACAGCAGCTTTCTGACCGTGCTGATGCGTTCAAGGCTTCCAGTTCTGCTCCTTTTGATCAACTTGAAGCTCGCTTTGATTCTGTGATGAGTGGGATTGACAAACTTCATCATCTCTTCGTGATTAGCATCTCAGTTGAGTCTTGTGTGGTGGACCTTGTCTCTTGCTTTCTTTGATGTAGTTGCCTTGAACCTGTTCTTATTTATTGAATTTGCTTTTATACTTTGGTTATTTGCTTTACTTGTGTCGACTTTCTGTTGGTGCCTTATTTTGAACCTTGTGATGTTTGGTTATTTACTAGTGGTGTTGGATTCTACTTTGAATGCATGATTCTACTTTCAATGCATTGTTGTTTCTTTTTGAGATTATATTTGCGCTTCCGTTATATACTCTCTTGACATGAAATTCAATTCTATATTATCTTCATGTCTATAATCTTTTCGATCATGCAAAGGGGGAGGAATAAATACTTGACATATGCAAAATTACTAGGGGAGCTATAAGATAGGGGGAGCTTCATGATAAAAAATTGATAATAACATGTATTTAGATTGGTAGGTTATCATCATCAAAAAGGGGGAGATTGTTGGTTTTTTGGCTAATACTCGTTAATCTGTTTTGATGATTAATTAACTTATCAAATAAACACATGTATATCTATCATATCATCGCATGCATATGTACACATATTATGTATTACTAACTTTTCAGGAGACAAGTATTGCTCAAGACAAGAAATCAAGTTGAACATTAGGTAGGATTTATCTTTCTTGTACTTAGGACTAAAATGTAATTTGGCACTTGAAATATTGTGTAAGACCTTGATCTTGTGCTTGTTTATTTTGACCTTGCTTGGTCATCATTTTTTTTCTTGTATGCCAAGTTTACCTCTTACCCACACAAGATGTGAGGGGTGTCTAGCCGTCGACGGTGAGCGGCGGCCAGTGGTTTGCCAGAGTGGTATGTCTCTATAGGACGTCCGGCTAGCCGACTATCCGTGCATGGTTGACCGGTTTGTGTGATATGTTGGTAGGAGGGACAATACTTCTGGATGGAGGGACTGGACTTCTGCTTTAAAGGACACGACTGCGGACTGAAGGACGATTGTGGGACCAAGAGACACGATTGCGGGACCGAGGGACACGATTGCAGGACTAAGGGACATGATTGTAGGACCGAGGGATGTACTACGGGACATAGGGACGCACTGTGGGACCGAGGGACGTATTGTGGGACCGAGGGAGGCATTACGAGACCCAGGGACGAACTGCGGTACCCAGAAACGCGATTGCAGGACTGAAGGACGATTGTGGGACCAAGGGACGCGATTGCGGGACCGAGGGGCGTGATTACGGGATTGAGGGACGCATTGTGGGACCGAGGTACGTGATTACAGGACTGAGGGACTCACTTCGGGACTGAGGGATGCACTACGGTACCGAGCGACGCACTACAGAACCAAAGGACACGACTGCTAAACTAAGGGACGCAATGTTGGTCTTCGGGACAAAACTTCTGGATAGCCTTTTGGACGAAGAGTTTGACCAGCTACTCAAGGACAATAAATGGTGGAGAAAGGGACCCTTGATGTGACAAAGGTGTTGCATACATGGTTGTGAGGTGGATGCTATTACATGAATTTGACTTGATTATAATGATGTTATTTACTGATGTAAAAGCATGAAGTTGTGCATGTATATTGTAGGGTAAAGCTTGACCTTATAACCATCACTTCATGACCCGTAGCTCATATTGGGACAACATGCAGTAGTCTTGATGCATCGACCAACGGTCGTGCACTTGCAGCTAAACTTAATATCAATCATTAAACTTGTCGTATTATATAACGGTCGTATACACATACTTTCACCTAATGTTAGATCCCTAACCCTTGCTTAGGGTGCTAATGGAGATTAGGGAGGAGGTTAGCATGGGGAAGGGGTGTTGTACAGTGATTGTTTGGGGGAGAGGAGGGGCGTGAACAGTAGTCGTGGATGAGGTGATGGGTTGGATGAGTAGGTTACTATTGAGGTGAGTTTGGGTTTTATAACCCAAAACGTTTTCTTCCATTCTTCTTCTTTTTCGGGTCTTCCGGAGGTGGTGGAGGCGGTGTCGGAGCGGGTTGTGCGAGGCGCGACTTGTTCGTGGAGTGAATCCATAGTGCGCTCCGTCTCGTGTTGAGGTATGCCGGCTTCTAGTGTGTTTTGTTGTTGCTCACCCTCGTGGAAGGGTTTTGTTGGTCGGTCGGGCGAGGTCGGAGACCTCCCCGGCGATGGGTTTTGTGTAAATCCATGGCTGGTGCAAGGTTGAAGACGACCAACGGTCGACCGGGTCCCTTCGGGCGGTCGACCGAATGTAGTGTATTTTGCCGATTTTAACCATCACCAGTCGAACGATGCCTTATGGTGGTCGACCGGTCGTGCATTTTGCTGGTGGATCGGATTGTCTGTTTGTTTTCGGTCGACCGGTTCCTTGTGGTCGTTCGACCGGAACTTAAGTGTACTGAGTTGAATGCATGTTTGTTTGACCGTTTATTGTGATGCGTTCGACCGTTATATGACTTAGAATTTCTAGGATGCCCTTGTAGTTTTCGGTCGACCGAGACCCCTGAGTCGGTCGACCGATAGTTTTGAATTGATGTTGACCAGATTCCGGATTTTGTCCTCGTTTCGGTCGACCGGTTTAGATCTCGGTCGACCGTTGGGACTTATGTTTTGCGCAAAGAGTTCGCTAGTTGCAGACTTTCAGTCGACCGATTCCCTTGATGAAGCGGTTGACCGAGTTGTCTCTTTCGGTCGACCGTTTTTGCACAGGACTGAATTCCTGGTCCATTTTTGAATGCCAACTCTGTCCACGGAAACCCGTATCCTCGCGTTACGCGTGCCTGCCCAGGGACCGTCGTGTGGAAGAGTGTGGGTGTTCGAGACGCGTCACCTCCATGTATGGATCGTAACTAATATGATGGATTGATTGGACTCATTGTAGAGTAGCAGGCCTGAGGGATCGCGGATCCCAATCTTTGATGATGTGCGGACACGCAATTGTCGTTGGGTGAGGTGACTACCGGCCTATGGGGCTACGGAGGTCGCTGCCCTGCTTTTATAGTGGCGCGGTTGGTGTTTGCGGCTCGTGGAGCCTGATGACCTGGCAGACTTTGGTCTGGACCCGTCCGATGTTGTGCCGGACGTATTGTTGGACCACTGTTGCAGCGCCGGTGATGCCGCCGATGTTGTTCCGGCAATGATGATTGATGGGCCGATGATGATGTTCCGGCTATGTTCCTCAGATGGGCACCTACTGAGATGATGATTGATAGACCGACCGAGCGACGACTCTGTTGGTGTGGTTTCGACCACGAAGTTACAGATCTGTTTCTTATGGCGCGGACCTGGCGGATGCTCCTTGTCGAACCTCATGACTAGTGTAGCCACGTGTGGGGAGTATCACGTCTTGTTCCGTTAGACCGTATGTGCCTACGGTAGGTCTCCTTGGGAGACCCGATGATGAGTGTCGGACTGATGTCCCATGTTACCCTTCGGGGGAATTGTTTTCCTTACTGTTGATGACATGACATGCTACTAGTATGATAGGTTCATTTGTACTACTACATGCATATAGGTGAGCTTGGCATACGGGGTTTCCTTATGGCAACTCAGGCATTGTTGTTGCGTCTTTTTCAGGACCGAAGTAGGTCCCGTTGGGTGGTGATCAGCGGGCGCGCGCATTTGGGATTGGATGCTCTATTCGGACCATTAAGGTTGACATGATTACGTTTATCTCCTTTTGTTGTTCTGTTGTAATCATGTATCGTTTTGACAAACTCTGATGTAATATGGTGCACCGCTTATATGTTTTATGCGAAGTAACAGTCCCGTCTTTGATTATTGGTCTCTAATGTCTTGATTATAAATTTTTAAATTTCTGTTGTTTCGGGATGTTACACCTAACCCCTCCTTCGTATTTGACCACCGGTCGAACAATTCCCTAATGGCGGTCGACCGGTTGAAGAACAATTCAAACTCCCAAACTTTCTATTTTTGGTCGATGCATTTATCAAGCCTTTCGTTCGACCGACTACAATTTTCCCAGCCATGTTTCCCTTAACCATCGACCGGTCTTTCATCTGGTTCGACCATTCACTTCAGTTCTAGCCTTGGAGGATCAACCGGTATGCACTTCATATCGATAGTGTTCTTATTTACAAAAAATCGGTTGACCGTTTAGCCCGATCCAGTCGACCAATTGTCACCTGATTTGAGTTCTGAACTTGCTCGTTTTATGCATTTCACTCAAATCACTATCACTTCAATCCAAATGGCTAGATTATGTTTGGAGCTTATAAATAGAGTTTAGAACAACCTTACAAGAACACAAATCATTTCTCTAAAGCTTATACTCTCATACTACTCTCAATGGCTCCAAACTTCTCTTTGTGCTCAATCTTTCCACTTGAGTCACTCATTGCATTTATCAATCTCTCAAGTGCTCAAGATTAGAAGTTGTTACTCAAATTTCTAGCAAAGTGTTGTAATAGCTTCAGAGTGAAGCTCTTCTTGGATTGTGAGAAGGTGGTCCAAGCCTGGCGAGGGTGTTCGCAAAGCTTGAAGTGTAAAGGCTTGATCTCGGCCCGGAACGGAGATCGAATTAGTTGAGGACGCGAAGTTACTAGAGGAGGAGAAATTCGTAAGAGATGACTAGGATCCGGTGGTTGAATGCAAACCTTTATACATCTGTGTCGTGGTTTGCATCTCGTTTCTCTTTACAATAAATTGTTCTTGCTTCATATTGCTTATTATTTTAAGGAACATAATTAGTCTATTCACCACCCCCTTACACTAATCCTAGGGCCCATTAGATCCTACATGTATTTTGTTGCAACAACAGGATATACAAAAATACATATTGATCCAGAAGAAGTGACTGAAAAAAATGATCTTCTTACATTGTATGTGATATTTGCTACCAATAATGTGCTAACTACATGGTCTTCTTTATTAGAAACTGAGGAATAAAACCAGCAGACTTATGAAATACTTAAAAACAATTCTTTAACTACATTTAATGTTGCAGTCTTTATGAGTACACCATAAATACAATGATTTGTACTCCTACAACCATTTGGCTTAAGAACTTGCATTTCATGATACATCCTTTGAAGAAAACCACTACTACTTGTAACTTGCACTTAAAATGCAAAAAATATCTTACTAAATAGAAGCTTTCGCACAATAACATTCAACTGAATGATACATACTACCGCCTGTCAACTTATAATTTCCAAAGAAAATTGTTTACTTAAGAATGACACATGCATAGAAGCATATGCCTACAATAATTTAACATATCTTGCTCTATGAATTTAGGTGGGCCACATGTTAAACATTCTAAGAATACAACTCATTTACTTTCAGGATAGAAACAAATTATGCCAAATTTGATTCCAACAAGAGCAGCAACTCGTCATCCATAATCAACCAATGCAACAACATGCACTCTTAACAACTCAAAATAATTGACTTGACTCCAACGTGTAACGTGTTGGCTTTTTGGCCTTAATCTATATTAATTTTGATGATTAATTAAATTAATCTTAATCAATCAACCTAATCAATCAAAGTGAGAAAACACGATTACATGTGTTGCATATATGTTTGTATACTTGCAATCATCTTAATAGGTTGATCAAGACAATCAAGGAAATGAGCATTGGGACAAGGACATCAAGACTCAAGACTTGTAATCAAAGCTTTGGACCAAGACATGTAACTTTTATATTTATTGAGTCCATAAGGTTTTATGTAAACTTGAGCACTAGGAATTTGTCTCGTCATTTCTCGGTAAACTGAACTTATTTCGGTTAACTGAACTCTACCTAGTTCGGTCCACCGAACACCTATCGGATAGCCGAATTCTTCCCAACAGTGAAACTTAGGTGTTCTCTGGAATTGTCCCAACGGAAGACCGAACCACCTTCGGTGGACCGAATAGCCCTGGACAGGTTTTGGACTTTGCTGCAACGGTCGCATTCAAATCAAGACCCAAGAGCCCAATTAACTCGACCCATTTCGGACGACCACACACATGTCGGTCTACCGAATCCATATTGGCTTTAGGAGCCCAATGTTTATTTAACTTGACCGTTATCGATAAAACAATTTCCCACGCATTGTCAGCGGAATACCCGCGTTACTTCGGTCTACCGAAGTATACACGGTCAACCAAACCGGTGTAGATCCGAGCCCAATCAATTCTACTATCCACCTTGGAACGGTGAACCGAATTTAATTAGGGCTAAATAGATAAAAGCTACTGGAGGTTGGTGAACAGTGATCCGATACTTAATCGATCAACCGAGTTCATAGTTCAGACCAATGTTTCGGACTACCGTGTGGATAACGGTCGACCGAATCTATCTCGATTTCTGGCCGAACTTAAGTCACATCTTGCTTTCTCATTGGTCCATTCACCACCAACTCCCAAACGACTATATGAGCTAGAAGGCTCATAAATAAGACCTCATTTGGTTTCTTTGAAGATCTTGAACACTTCCTATCTATCCAATACTCAAAGCCAAATCCTCTCCATCTTCAAGCTCTCAATCCACAACACTCAAGCCTAAACTTCACCACTTGCATATCCAATTCCATATCATATCCAAGTGTGCTCAAGTATAGAGTGTTAGTTAGATTGTGATTCCAATTCCTTATTCAAGAATCACCAAGTTGTAAAGCTTCGAGGAAGCTCCCTCTCGGGTTGTGAGAGGAGACACGAGCGAGGCGAGGTTGTTCGCGAGGCTCGGTGTTGTAAACGGCGTTGGTCTAGGCCCATAACGGAGATCGGTTAGTGGAACCGTAAGCGAGTCTCGGGGGATCGAGCGAGGCTTGCGAGGAGGACTAGGACCGGGGTGTGTGTGCCGAACCTCTCTAAACTCCGGTGTCGACGATTTTGTGGTTTGCATTGTCTCTTTCCTTAATCCTTCGCTTAGCATTTTAATTCTGCATTTTTCTATCGATTAGAGGGCCATAGATCCTAACAATTGGTATCAGAGCATTAGGTTGCTAATTTCATTTACTTAATCATAATTTAGCATGGCATCTACTTCTAACCATTTTGAAGGATTATCCACATCTAAGCCACCTTTGTTTATTGGGTTAAACTATGACTATTGGAAGAAAAGAATGAGAATATTTTTGCAATCAAATGATTTGAAACATTGGACATTCATATTAAACTCATATACACCTCCTAATGATGATGAAATTGTATCCTTAACAAAACCCAAAATTAAGGAAACGGAGATGAATTCTTGCATTATGAATATCTTGTATTGTGGGTTAAATGAAGGGGAATACAATAGGGTAAGAGGTTGTGAAAGTGCTTATGATATTTGGCATACATTAGCAATGCATCGTGAGGGTTCAACTAGATTGAAAGAAACTAGGATTAATTTTCTCATGCATAAATATGAATTATTTCGTATGCAATCCGGTGAAAACATAAGTGAGATGCACACTCGCTTCACCGAGATCATTAACTCTCTTAAAGCACTTGGCAAGGATTTTAGCAAGGGAGAAATGACTCGAAAGATTCTTCGGTCACTCACTGACGATTGGGAGGAGAAGACGACCTCCATCGAAGAAGCACAAGATCTCACCAAATTATCGGTCAAGGAGCTAATGGGTAGTCTCATGACATATGAGATACAAATGAAAGACCGCAATGCGAAGAGAGTCAAGAAATCCTTGGGGTTACATGTCGTCGCCAATTCGATCAAAGGAGATAGTGACATCGAGGATCAATTGTCGACACATCAATTTAAGGAATTTCTCAAAGAAGAGAAAGAAAGAAGAAAAGAGATGAAGAAGAGCAAGAGAAAAGAGAAGAAGAAAGCTCTCAAAGCTACTTGGGACACTTCATCATCTTCAACAATTGAAGGCGATTTCGCCTCGATGTGCTTCATGGCAATAGAAGATGACGAAAGTGAGGTATCTTCTTTCTCTAGTCGCGATTCAATTGATTCAAATAATTCAAATGCATATAATGAACTTCAATGTGAATTCAATGAATTGCTTGAAAATTTTGAATTTTTTTGTCAAAATAATAAACTAGCAAGAAAGAAAATCAATGAGCTACAATCTCAAATCGAATCTATCATGAATGAGAAGAATGAATTGCTTGCTAGTCATGATAAAGTTGCATTAGAGAACACTAAATTGATTGATGAAATTACAACTCTAAATGCAAAACCTTCATGTAGTGACAATATTCAAGATCAAATTGCTAAAAATGTTCAATTAAAAAAGGATCTTGAAAAATTCACAAGTGGAAAGAAAATGCTTGATATGCTCATAGGGAGTCAAAAACAATCTTTAGATAAGCATGGTGTAGGCTATTTTGTTAACAACTACAAAACCCATGTTATTTACACTACTATGAATGGAAAGCATTTCTTTGTGAATAAGAGTTCCTCAAGTGTTTAGGCACCTAAGACCAAAATGGCTTGGGTACCAAAGATTAGTATCAAAGGACCCAAAGTTGTTTGGGTACCAAAATCTTCACTTGTAGGTACTTAGAAGGAAAATCGATAGCGATCGGCTCAAGCTACAAAAGATCGATTCCAAGCTTCAAGGAAATCATTTGGATCGAATTTATAAAGTCGTCGCTATTGAAAGGAGATTGGAACCAATACAAAATCGAGGATCAAAAGTTGGGTAATATTTTCAATCCTCTCAATTGTGACTATTTTAACATTTGGTTCTAATCTAGGGATATTACATGCTTAATTGATATCATACATCATTGCTTTTAGGCCTAAGTGATGGGGGGAGCATATAATGTTATATCATCTAATTAAGGGAGAGAATTATCTAATCCTATACCTTTACATCATATGCTTGTATTGTTTGCATTTGATTGATGTCAAAGGGGGAGAATGATAAGGATTGAGGTTCAATTTACTCATACTATGCACATTGTTAGGGGGAGCATCTTATACATGCATAGTTTACATATATGAAGGGGGAGCAATCATAAAGAATAGGGGAGAACTTAAATTGAAACTCAAGCATTAAGATATAGATTTGCCATCATAAAAAAGGGGGAGATTGTTGCCTTTTTGGCTTAATCTATATTAATTTTGATGATTAATTAAACTAATCTTAATCAATCAAAGTGAGCAAACACGATTACATGCATTGCATATATGTTTGTATACTTTCAATCATCTTAATAGGTTGATCAAGACAATCAAGGAAATGAGCATTGGGACAAGGACATCAAGACTCAAGACGTGTAATCAAAGCTTTGGACCAAGACATGTAACTTTTATATTTATTGAGTCCATAAGGTTTTATGTAAACTTGAGCACTAGGATTTGTCCCGTCATTTCTCGGTAAACCGAACTCTACCTAGTTCGGTCCACCGAACACCTATCGGATAGCCGAATTCTTCCCAACAGTGAAACTTTGGTGTTCTCTGGAATTGCCCCAACAGAAGACCGAACCACCTTCGGTCGACCGAATAGCCGTGGACCGGTTTTGGACTTTGCTCCAACGGTCGCATTCTAATCAAGACCCTAGAGCCCAATTAACTCGAACCATTTCGGACGACCGCACACATGTTGGTCTACCGAATCCATATTGGCTTTAGGAGCCCAACGTTTATTTAACTTGACCGTTATCGATAAAACAATTTCCCACGCATTGTCAGCGGAATACCCGCGTTACTTCGGTCTACCGAAGTATACACGGTCAACCGAACTTGTGTAGATCAGAGTCCAATCAATTCTACTATCCACCCTGGAACGGTGAACCGAATGGACTTCGGTGAACCGAATTTAATTAGGGATAAATAGATAAAAGCTACTGGAGGTTGGTGAACAGTGATCCGATACTTAATCGGTCAACCGAGTTCATAGTTCAGACCAATGTTTCGGACTACCGTGTGGATAACGGTCGACCGAATCTATTTCGATTTCTGGCCGAACTTAAGTCACATCTTGCTTTCTCATTGGTCCATTCACCACCAACTCCCAAACGACTATATAAGCTTGAAGGCTTATAAATAGGACCTCGTTTTGGATTTATGTTCTTGTTATTGTGTTGTATTTTCATATTGATGTTTCAATTGTCTAATTTGACTTATGATGCCTTTTTCTTGTATGTGAGGTATAGTTATGTTTCTTGTCGTATATGTTGGCTTTTTGGCCTTAATCCGTATTTTGATGATGTAATTAAACCTAATCTTAATAAGGACATGTAGATTAGCACATGTAGTATAATAGTATACATATTGTATTGTGCTAACATCTACAGGTGATCAAGACTCAAGAAAGAAGAAAAGTCAAGTCAAGACATGTAATCAAGCTAGGATTGAAGACATGTAATTTTTCCTTTCTTTGAGAATTAGGAACTTATGTAAATTGAGCATAACTTAAGCTAATATGCATGCATTCACACACTAGGTTACTTTTAGGAGTCACACACAAAATATCATATAATTTGGACTCCATTAGATCACCTAAACACCTAAAACATTGGTCGCCAGTCTGCCTGAGTTCGGTCGACCGTTCACCTTTCGGTCGACCGGTTATACACAATTTTTGTTATACCAGACCAATCCGTTCAACCGATCACACATCTATTTAACCGATTACCCAGACCTGTTCGGTCGACCGGTAGACTTTCGGTCGACCGTTTCGTTTGCTGTTTTTGGTAAAAATACGACCGTTTTATTTGTCGTATTATACAACGGTCGTATACACATTTTTCTCAATATACACCCCATATACATTAGAACCGGTCGAACCATTTGCCTAGTTCGGTCGACCGTTCAAATAGGTAAAATCTACCTGCTATCGGTCGACACAAGTTTGTCCAACCGATCAAGATTTCTCTCTACCGAACCCAGTAGTTCGGTCGACCGGTACCTGCTCGGTCGACCGTTGACCTATAGAACTTAAGTGATTCGGTCGACCAGTACCTATGTTCGGTCAACCGATCCATCAACAGACTCAAGGGTTCGGTCGACCGATACACCTTTCGGTCGACCGTTTCTGGACAGATTTCTGAACCCCATTTTCTGTTTTGTGTATCTTGCACAAAACCCAATCAAATCTTGTCCAAACGGCTAGAAATCTTTAGGAGCTTATAAATAGAGGTTCACACTTAGTTTTCCACAAGATTTCACAACTCCAAAGTGTCAAACTTATAGTGAGATTTTCCACAACCTCAAAGCTCCCAATTAGTGATTCCAAAGCCTAATTTCCACATCCTTCATCATACATTCATATTAGCATCTGTTGTGCTCAATACTAGAAGAGTGAGTTCCACTCCAATTGTTGTCAAGAGAGCAAGGGTCTTGGTGAAAGCCCAAGACAAAGTGAGCAAGGGTCTTGGTGTAAGCCCAAGACAAAGAAGCAAGGATTTCGGTGAAAGCCCGAAGTGATTCTCTCGGTTTGTGAGAGGTGGTGTCAAGCTCAGCGAGGGTTGTTCGCGAGCTTGAAGACTTGTAAAAGGCGTTGCTCCCGGCCCGGAACGGGGAGGCATAGTGAAGACGCAAGAGGGGCTCGAACGGAGATTCGAGAGGGGCTTGCAAGAGAGGACGTAGGCGCGGCCGAACCTCTGTAAATCCGGTGTCTTCTTGTGGTTTGCATTGCTTGTTCTACTTGTGTTTGATTTCGTTTTTAATTTCCGCTGCATTTCTTTGATCAATCAACCGAGTAGTTAATTAGGGCTTAATCGTATTTAGTTTGTGGACCCATAGACCCACACGATCCTACAGTATAGTGGTTAATTTGGCTTATGGTGGCTAATTTGGCTTATTAAACATGTCAGCTTCGAAAAACTAGGTTGTATTTTGATTAACATGGAAGATAACTTGTTTTTTATTTTCTGGTGAATTCTGAAAGTGTACAAACAATAGAATTTGAATTCTAACAGATTCCACAAAATGCACAAACAACAGGAATTTGGTTAAACGGAAACTGAATTCCATTGGTTTCTATTTTCTTTTGGTTTCCTGTTGGCCACAAAATTTATTTTCCAACAGTTTTCTGTGCACAAACAGGCCCTAAGGCTAGACAACCAATGGAAGTGTACAAATTGCAACAACCAAGCAAATGGTCTTGTTGCCAAGTAATAACCTTCGAGTCAATCAATCATTCCCCTCAAAACAATTTATACTACTTATTGCTAGCAAAAATATTTAACCATGTTGTTCTTGGACAATAATAACAAACATAAAAATTATTATTTATAATGCAAGCTAAAGATACAAGTAGAAGTAACTGATGAAACGGGAGACATGAATCTAACACTTTTTGGTGAACACGAAAGCAAAGTAATAAACACTAATAGTTGAACTTCTACGAATTATGCAAAAGGTAAATTACAATATTTACAACTTTGCTCTTATTTAGTAGTATGTGTCTGCGTATGTATGCTTAATTATTATATATTAGTACTATTAAAAAATCATTTAGAGAAAGAAATGAATATCATACTCATAGTGTGGTCTTTTCTTTGCAGCCAAATTCGTCTAATGAACTTGAAGAAATTGTGAAAAAATCTCTTGGAAAAGAGTATTCATTTACAATAAAAGTAACTGAGAAAAACTTACACTTCGCGCTACAAAATAACTTTACAGGGTGTGGTGTTCAAGAAACACCAAATGGAACTCCAAAAGAAGGGGACCTTACCAAACTTCAATGAAATGTTTCCAATAAATACGGATTGGTTGTATAATACGACAAGTTTTGTAAGATAGATGCCTTCGTCTATACGTGGATTGATTGTTCAACATTGTTGGGAAATTTCATGTTGTCATTATGTTGTTTGTTAGGGTGTTTGTTTTCAAACTTCTTTGTTTCAAAATGTTCAAATAGGTCTTTTTGCACTATTTTGTTAGGCAGATAGACTTGCAAGTTTTACTTTTCCATTTCAATGTATCAAGTCCATCAAAGACATTACGTCATCTATTTATAATTACGAAAAAAATGTTAACGGACTCGTACTGTTTTTCATATGTACTTTATAGGGAGAATAACAATTTTACAAATAAATCAATTCTTAGTGAATATTTTTTGGACAACTTTATTAATACGTGTATATTGTCATGTTTTAACTTCATATATAGTTATATAAATATATTGTCAGTTTTCATCGTTTGTAAGTATTTATATATAAATGTATATTGTCATGTATAATTTCAAACTAACAATCTTAGAAATAAATCATTCAGAGCTGCCCATGTATAATTTTGTTATGGACAACAAAATAAAATCCACCACATATACCAAAAACCCACCAATACAACTCAAATCCCATCTAAAAAGTTTAAATGGCACCAAAGAGTAGTAAATCTTATTTGAAAAATAAACAGTGTAAATCAAATTTAGCTTTCACATTACTTGCTTACATATACAAAGAATTCTAACATTATTTAGCTTTAGTTTTGAGGGTGACATCAAAGGTGGGTTTGAAAATTTAACTTCCCGATAATGTCGATAACCAAGCAAGTGTTAGAAAGGATGTCTTCTACACTTAAGTGTTAGACGACGCATGGAAAAACACCCCAGAACATAACAACCAGGTATGAATGCATTCTGTCGACCTAACAACGGGCCGTGAGAGTCAACAGAAAAACCAATGCCAGTAACACTTGCTTTTTAAAATTGGAATTATGAACATGAAGTCGTCTTTCTTGGTTCTTTTTTCACTCGTTAGCCATGTTTTGCTCCACTACAACCATAACCTGTTCTTTATTTGTTTCAAGTTTGCATTTTTTTGGAATGATTTCTACTTCAATCTTTCTATTCCATTAACTAAATGTGGTTATAAGTTCATGTTTACAATTTACTTTGCTTAATATGTTTTATTAATCTTTTTTAGGGAGGTAGAGTGTCACTAATCTATTTTTGTGTAACTCACTGAATTTGGGTATTCCGCTTTATTTGAGGGTTTCTATATCATATCTATCTTAATGTAATGAACACCTCATAATCTTGACCATGCATTTAATTTCTTATGCCTTTGTGTTTGTTATCTTTGTGATTTATAATTCAGAAATAGAATACAAAATTAACTTAATGGCTTTTGGGGCCACGTCTAAGAAAATGAATTTTTTATCTTCTTGGAGTTAAAGTAAAAGTGGAGGGTCGCGGAAGTGGAGGAAGACGGTTGCGATGACTACGGTGGTCGGAAGAAGGCACAGGAAGAAGAGGAGTAGCACGGAGTTGCGTTGGCCGGCGGTTTGGTCGTGGTTCGGTCGCAAGGGGGTTAGGATTTGGTCGAGGAGGAGAGGTCAGGGTTTTTGTCGTTGTTAAAAGGTTAAAAACTGAAGAACGGTTCAACTTTAAAGACCTATAGACGTCGACTGTACAAACAGTCGACGTCTATACCCCGACTTCTCACACAATAAACGTCGACCGTATTAACAGCCGACATCTATACCCAACCTCTCACACAATAGACATATGTCATATTAACAGCTGACGTCTATAGGTATAGACGTCGTTTGTTAATACAACCGACATCTATTGGGCGACGAGTATGCACTGTTCTGCACTAGTGACACCTATATCTGATCTATTTGGTGTTTCCTTACATACTTATATGTGCTTGGGAGATATTAGATCATATTTTAGTTGCAGTTTAGTAATGGATGGTCTCCACTTGTGACCGTGAATCTACAAGATTGACATACAATTATTATAAGTCATGTCTAAATATTGAGAATTTGTGATTTTAAATTACAAAAGAATCAGAAACCACCATCATCACAAGTCACAACCAAATTTATAGAACATGTTTACCGGTCAGACATGAACTTTAAGTTTACCAAGATCACGAAACTATCTAAAAATCAATGTGTTTCACGATGGCTAAGACCCCAAGAAAATGACTTAGACATCAGAAAGTGAATTGTCTCGTTAGGATTGTGTCATCTTCAGTTACCAAATATCACATATGCAACGCACGGGTCAAATGCCAGTAAAAGTAGGGGTTATTACTTATTAGTAACTTAAGGTGTCATACTGTTACGCGTAAGATAAACATTTGACCTGTACAACGAAATATCCAACCTTTATGTTCACGTGAAGCGCAGAATTTTCTCCCAATAAAATAACAGAACCCAAACTCCTTACCTGGACTCTTTCACGTGACGAACCCACCTTTCGACCCACAAGCAACGAATCCACCAGTACGGAAAGCAAAAGAACCACCATCCGCCCGTCCATTCACATCCCATCCGAATCCCACCGTCCATTTACATCCCATCCGAATCCCACCGTCCATTCCCCATCACCTCGCCACTGTTTCTATCGTGCTGCTGTTGTTTCCGGACTGGAATCCCATCACATGGTCCCCTCCACTCATCTACTTCTTTGACCAATCCAAAACCCAATCCGAAAACCCTAACATGATCACCGATCCGGAACCCCCTTCCCCGCCTCCACCTCCACCTCCACCGTTGGCGTGGTCGTCGCTGGCGGTGGCGGCGCTGCGGAAGAGGCGGACGTGGGTTGCTTTCTTCTTCCTCGCGTACGCAGTCCTCGTCTCCTCCACCTGGAACGTCCTCGTCTCCATCCGCACCTGGTACAACGCCGCCGCGTCCTCCGGGTCGTGGTGGCCAGCGATGTACGCGTCGGTGCTCTATGGCGTCGTGTTCGGCGTTCTGTCGATGGCGGCCACGGCCGCCGTGGTCGTGCCGGCAACGGTGGTGACTTGGATCACGGTACTGGTGCTGTTGGCTTTCGCTGGGAAGACGAGGAACAGGTTGGTGACCGATGGGAGGAGGATCACCGGCGACATCGCCGGGATCGCGTTTAGGATTTTGATTCGGGAGGGAAATATGGTCGCTGCGGCGTGCGCGACGGTGAGCTTCTTCGTGCTGTTGTATCGGAGGTCGTCGGTTGGGGATTAGGGGCGGGATGGGATTAAAGGAATGTGAAGGGGGTTGTGGATAATTAGGAGGTTTTTCGGGTTCTTTAAGTTTGTTGATGGTGAAATGTAGAGGTTTTATTTTTGGTAGTTTTTGTTGTTTGGTGGGTTTTGTGTTTAGTGGTTTTGCATAAACATATGGCTGTTTAAGGTAAGAAGTATGCTTCTGCTGAAGTCAACTCCAACTCCAACTCAAGTTCCTTGTTATATTTGAATGTTTCTAATAATTTACCGATGAATTGGATTGTCGCGTACATGTTTAAACTTCAAATTACCCTACATTTTATGGGGATTATTGTCTCGATTTTGTTTTGGCTATGCGGACTGTCACAGTCAAATGTTATATTTCCCAAAGTGTAATTACAATTTAAGGATTATAGAAGGTAAAAATACATATTTGCGAAGGAATTTAGTGGTTACTCAAATTCAAGACCCACTATTAGACACGTTGTAGCCGACACACATACATGCCGATGTCTTGTGACATCAATTGGATTTCAAAATTTTGGAACTTAAAATTTAAAATATGAAATCAAAGGTCATACGGAAAATGTCAGAAGTCACTTGAATATTAAGAAATTATTTTTCCAAAGTAACTTTTGACCTACTATCTCTCAAGTAGCATTTTCCTTTCCCATCACCATTTCTCCTAATATAAAATCAAATCTACCCCGCGCGCGTCCGTGACGCTCCCTACGTGGACGGACCAGTCAGCTGCCAGTTCAGCGTCCAGTCAGCCAAAATTTCTGCGCGAGGAAAAGTAAATTACGAATTTTTGGGTGCGACGGTTCATTTCCCGAAATCACGATTAGACGGTTAGACTTCACGTACATCAGTAGCGGCGGTACAGCATTCGAGTAACTTTCCTCCCAAGTCTTCTCCTTTTCCATTCCCCATTTCACCCGGAGTTCCTTTCCATACGCTCATCCAAAACCTTCATTCCTGTTTTAGTCGAACGAAAATTATAACCAAGCGAAAATGGATCATTCTCTACCTGAAACCTCCATCGCTCCTGAAATTGTAGCCGCGCAGGTATTGTGTCAACCACGTTCTTTCTGGTTCATTTTAAGGTTCATTATTGGCCTCTAACAATTTTTTTTGGTGGTTTAAGGGAAGCACGTACTACTTCCGCGAAACCAAGTGCGGTTTCACGGCCCTTCACAAGCAGTTCGACTGGATGAAGGAGGAGGAGAAAAATGTCTTCCAACGGACGCCTTTCGGTCACTTCCTCTCCTTTCCTCACGTCACAACTGACAACGAGATACTGGGTTGGTTCGTCGAACACTTCGACACCAATGAAGTCGGTGTGAGAATAGCCACTGGGGTGGTCCCATTTACGGTAGAAGACGTCGCCCTTCTACTTGGACTAAGAGCACATGGGCAGAGAGTGGATATGGAAGCCATGTACGTAGAGAAACGTGACGGGGTTAACCTCGACAACACCCATCTACTGGGTCATCTTACCGCCACGAGCAAGATGGGCGAGGAGGAGGAGCACGTGCGACTCCTTATTTCTATGATTTTCAATCATTTTTTGTTCTTCGATGGATCACTGCGAAGTAAAGCATGGTACACGAAGCACCTTAAGAACCTCAAGCGCCTCAAGAGATATGCGTGGGCAAATGCGGTTCACACTTTCTTGGTTGAAGGCCTGGAGGAAGCCCAACGGGACCTCTCGAGGAGGAGATTGTCAGCGAACTTCTCTATGAAGCAGGGCTACGTGTATGGTTGCGTTGCCGTATTACAAGTAAGCATCTTGGTCCGGAATGAGTGTTGTGTCAGTCCGGAGTAGTGTTGGTTTATGTCCGGAATAAGTGTTTTGTTTGTCCGGGATAAGTCTTGTGTCTGTCCGGAATAGTGTTGTCTCTGTCCGGAATAAGTGTCTTGAGGTTATCCGGGAAAAGTATTACGTATGTCCGGAATAGTGTTTTGTCTGTCCGGAATAAGTGTGTTGTCTGTCCGGAATAGTCCTGTATATGTCCGGAATGATTGTCTTGTCTGTCCGGAATACGTATTGTGTGTGTCCGGAATAAGTATTTTGTCTGTCCGGAATAAGAGTTTTGTCTGTCCGGAATAGTGTTGCGTCTGTCCGGAATAAGAGTTTTGTCTGTCCGGAATACGTATTGTGTCTGTCCGGAATAAGTATTTTGTCTGTCCGGAATAGTGTTGCGTCTGTCCGGAATAAGAATTTTGTCTGTCCGGAATACGTATTGTATCTATCCGGAATAAGTATTTTGTCTGTCCGGAATAGTCCTGTATATGTCCGGAATGATTGTCCTGTCTGTCCGGAATACGTATTGTGTCTGTCTGGAATAAGTATTTTGTCTGTCCGGAATAGTGTTGCGTCTGTCCGGAATAAGAGTTTTGTCTGTCCGGAATAGTGTTGCGTCTGTCCGGAATAAGAGTTGTGTCTGTCCTGGGGAAGTTATGTTTCTGGTTTTTAACTCATTCCTGTTTTCAGGTGTGGCTTTGCGAGAAGTTCAAATTGGGGGATCCCCGGTCAGCATTTCCACGGTTCAAGTGTTGGACGGAAATGTTTAGCAGACGCCAAATCCTTAGAAAATGGGAAGATCGAGGCATCAACTTGTCCCGGATTTACTCGGGCCAATTTGAGTTGAAGGGCACCCCAAAACTCAGTGAACGGGAGCATTCACTGTTGTCAGAGGATCAATTTCCTCCTGCAGAAACAACTCCCGCAGCAAAGGTCGCCTCGAAGGAAACACCTTCAACATCCACTCTACCAAGGGTACAACTCAGTGAATGCAGCATTCCATGTGACCCACTGCTACAAGAGTTGGAACTTAGTGAGGTGAAGACGAATTGGCTGCGAGCCGAAGCAGCACTTAGGGAGGCGACCGTTAAAATTAACAACCTGGAGGAAGAACTCCGGATCTCTCAAGAAAAGTGTCGTAGGCTGAGAGTCCGTGGGGAGGAGGAAGAGAGGGAAAAGAGGGAGGAGGAAGAGAAATAAGAGGGAGGCGGAGGAGAGGGAAAAGAGGGAGGAAGAGAGAAATAAGAGGGAGGCGGAGGAGAGGAAGAAGAGAGAGGAGGAAGAGAGGAAGAAGAGAGAGGAGGAAGAAAGGAAGAAGAGGGAGGAGCAAGAGAAGAAGAAGAGGGAGGAGGATGAGAAGAAGAGGAGGGAGGAGGATGAGAGGAATAAGATGGAGGAGGATGAGAAGAAGAGGAGGGAGGAGGATGAGAGGAATAAGAGGGAGGAGGATGCGAGGAAGAGGAGGGAGGAGGATGAGAAGAAGAGGAGGGAGGAGGAAGAGAGAAAAAAATGGAGGGAGGAAGAGAGGAAGAAGAGGGAGGAGGAAGAGAGGAATAAGAGGGAGGAGGAAGAGAAGAAGAGGAGGGAGGAGGAGGATGAGAAGAAGAGGAGGGAGGAGGATGAGAGGAATAAGAGGGAGGAGGAAGAGAGGAAGAAGAGGAAGGAGGAAGAGGGAGAGAAGAGGAAGGAGGATGAGAAGAAGAAGGAGGAAGATATGAGGAGACAGCAGGAAAGAAAGAGGAAGGTTGTGGTAGCGCTACCGTTTTTGCACCCTCAAAAAATGCGGACCATTAAACCACGCTTGCGCACAGAACATATAGACGAAGCGCAAAGCAAATCTGGCCAAGATGAGGCACAGAAGAATGCCGCAGAAAAACAAGAAGAAATAAAGGAGGCCGAAGAAGCCACCACAAAAACAAAAGGGGCCGAAGAAGCGAGTGAAGAAATATACGAGGCCGACGAAACAGCGAAAGATGAACTGGCCACCCATGTTTCGTCCACGAGGCCCGATGTGGATGCGACCGCCTTGAGAACGCTGACCCATGATGAGGTACGTCGTTTATTGAACGCAACGGCTCCCGAACGAGAAGCAAAAGATATTATCTGGAGGGGGGTTCTGAGCAATATCACCAGAGGTGATCTCAAGGAAATAATTTCGCCAAAAACAGAATTCACCAACGAAACTCTTGACGGCCTAATTGAGGTACTCCTCAGAAGAGTTGAAAATTAATGATTCGATCTATTAATATTGCGTTAAACGTACGTAGCTTGGAATTAAAAAGAAACTAGTTCTGAAACAAATACATCTAACCAGCGAAAGGTACAAACGTATAGAGTATAGTCATAAAAATGAGGAGTTATTCAACCAAATCACAGAATGCAAACTATTGGTGGATCCACCAGCTGGATAATTGACTTGTTATGTTACATATCCACGATGTAATGCTTAGAAGTTCTTTACATCATCGTCACCCCTCTCATCTGAACCAAGAAAAAGACTTCGCTACAACGTAGACATGACTTTAATAATACGTAATTATTAAGCCAAGAAATCACAATAATTATATTTATACAATCACGCGGGGTAGGAGAGGCTTTTTATGCCACACCTCTCACCTAATGTGTGTGTTTGGTAAGCAACGATTTGTTGCCTTTTTTTTCCCCTCTTAAAAAGAGAGAACTGAAGAGATTAGTTGTCACACAAAAAGTAAAATCTAAAACATAATTTGTTTTACAAAAGTTTTTCTTCTTCTTCTTCTGAGTAAACAACAAACGTCAAAGGAGAACATGAATTGGTGGTCTGCTTATCATCCTTCGAATCGGAAATGATTGTGGAGGGACAGGGAGAAGATATAAGGAAAGATTATTTACTCCCAAAAATTGAAGGACTAAATGTGGTGGAAGTCATCATCGCACAGCCATGCTGTTTGGCCGGCCACTGGAATCTGTTTGTTGCCCACGGACCTCGATCAGAGTTCATTCAGTACAACAGCCTCTCCCGCACACTTAAAAAAGGTGACAATCCTAACCGTTTCGTCGGAACTCATGAATGCACCGCGTCTAAGATAGCGGGATTCTGGCGAGGGTTGTTGAAGGTCGAGTGGCCGCTGAGAGTTGAGAGGAAGGGTAGCCAACGACAGCTACCGGGGAGTAACGACTGCGGGCCATACGTTTTGTACTTGATGAAGCGTTTGATGGAGAATGCTGATCCGACTAAGCCGAAGCAGAGCAAGGTTATTCACCGTTTTAGAGGCGATTTGACCAATTTCTTACTCGAAGACTCTGGTATGTGCGATCAACAATAAACGCCCTGAAAATGTTTTAATTTACTTTGCACCATTGCGCACTCAACAATTTTTTCCCAAAGTTATACATGTATACATGTTAAAATTACATAGACTATTTGAATGATTTATCAATACAAGGACATTTGGTGTTGGGTTTTTATAAAATTATTTTCTTGTTTCCGGACATACATGATACGTAATCCGGACGGACATATAACGTAATCCGGACAGACCATTAGCGTAATCCGGACAGACATACAATGTAATCCGGACAGAAATAAAACGTAAATCGGACATACAATGTAATCCGGACAGCATAATTACGTATTCCGGACATATTGGTCACTTAATCCGGACATAAATAAAACGTAATCCGGACATTGATGAATCGTAATACGGACGGACATATAACGTAATCCGGACATACTGGTAACTTAATCCGGACATAAATAAAACTTATTCCGGACAGAAATTAACGTAATCCGGACAGACAAACAATGTAATCCGGACAACCTAAGTACGTCTTCCGGACATACTGGTCACTTAATCCGGACATAAATAAAACGTAATCCGGACATTGATGAATCGTAATCCGGACGGACATATAACGTAATCCGGACATACTGGTAACTTAATCCGGACATAAATAAAACTTATTCCGGACAGAAATTAACGTAATCCGGACAGACAAACAATGTAATTCGGACAGCCTAAGTACGTCTTCCGGACATACTGGTCACTTAATCCGGACATAAATAAAACGTAAACCGGACATACTGGTAACTTAATCCGGACATAAATAAAACTTATTCCGGACGAACATACAACGTAATCCGGACAGACAAACAATGTAATCCGGACAACCTAATTACGTATTCCGGACATACTGGTCACTTAATCCGGACATAAATAAAACGTAATCCGGACATTGATGAATCGTAATCCGGACGGACATATAACGTAATCCGGACATACTGGTAACTTAATCCGGACATAAATAAAACTTATTCCGGACGGACATATAACGTAATCCAGACAGACAAACAATGTAATCCGGACGGCCTAATTACGTATTCCGGACATACTGGTCACTTAATCCGGACATAAATAAAACTTAATCCGGACATAAATAAAACTTATTCCGGACAGAAATTAACGTAATCCGGACAGACAAATAATGTAATTCGGACAACCTAAGTACGTCTTCCGGACATACTGGTCACTTAATTCGGACATAAGTAAAACATAAACCGGACATTGATGAATCGTAATCCGGACAGACATATAACGTAATCAGGACAGACATACAACAAACCAAAATTACTTAAATATATTTGTCGCCATCAGAAATTAATTCACAAACGAACAAGCAAAGAAAAGGTTGAATCTTATGCAATAATACAGACAGACATACAATGACTTTCAACAAAATTACATAGGAATAATTCCAACCAAGGACAAATACAATAATCAAGGAGGAACTCCCTCGTAATGCAAATTCATGTCCCAGTCATCGAAATCGTGATCCCCCAGTTTGGGTGCTGCAGGGTGTAACGGGGGTAGAACCTTCTTCCTGATGATTTTCTTAACGTTACTTTTAATTATTTTCTCAGACAAAGAAATCCGTCGTTTGCTCGGCGGTCTGCCTTTCCGTCTTGTCTTATCCGGATTGAGAACGGATGTACCATCGAACACAGGATCAGGTCGTTGCATATGTTCCTTAAGCAACTCAAGTGCCTCTACCGCCTGAAGATATCTGTCGTTTGAGTCGAAAGCGGCCTCGGCCATCCAAACCGCACGACCCATTATGTCGTCGTGGCGACGAAGCGCATCGTTCCCCGTTATGCCACTTTGAAGGGGAAACTTGACTCCATAGCTCCTTCGGATATCCTTCCTCCATCGGTGGACGATGTAAGACTCGGGGAGCAACACGTTTGGACGTATTCGGGCAATAACAACATAAACGTGACAACATAGGATACCGACGTGATCAAACATTCTGCAATCGCATACCCACTTCTCATCTCTAATTTGCACTGTGAACCGTTTCGACAATGGGAGTATATGTGTCAATACATGTTCGGTCACGTTGAAGTGCAGTGTGTCGTCCTCGTTGAACTCATCCTTGATGTCGCAGTACATCATCTTCCCAATTTCTAACTGCACCTTCTTGAAGACACCCACCGTATACAACTCGCTCAATTGCCTCTCGAATGGATATTTCGAAATCAATTGCAGAGCCTTATGCTGACAATCGAAATCAGACTGAGCTTCCTTCTCATACTTGTGGCGTACTGCGAGTTCGTATTGTTTCACGAACTGCTTAAGTGTCATCCTTGATGCGAGGTACTTATCGAAGAAGGCGTTCATACCCTCACTTCTCTGGGTTGATGCCATTCCTGCGGAAAAACAATCCCGCCAAAATGCAGGTACCCAGTGATCTCGAATTGCATAAATGGATCGGAGCCAATTATTGTCGTGGAACTCGAAATCATCTAGAAAACCCTGCCAATTCCGCTCGAATTCTGTCGGAGTCTTGGAATCGAATACACAGTCGTTGAGGTCAAACAACGTATGCTCTCGGTACTTCGTGGGCAGCTTCACAGGGGCCTTATTCATTATGTGCCATATACAAAATCTGTGCTGCGCTTCAGGGAACACTGTAAGTCCCCGCTTCCCATTATATATATATATATATATATATATATATATATTCACTCTCCTATGTTACACTTGATCTAGCTCTTAGAATATTAAATTGTGTTATGGCATGTTAGTTGAGCTGATTCGATCGGTTGTCTCATTGGTCGATCGGGTGCGACACATCGAGCTAGTGCGCGGTAGGTTGACTCGATCGCCTCATTTTGGGCCCAGGTGAGTGTAGGGTCGGCTTTGGGATGAGCTTGGTTAGGAGTGGCGTGGAATGGGAAGAGAACTTGGGAGTTACACGAATTTTGCTAGAGAGACTTTTGGGTGTCCATGCTAGCACCATTCTTGGCAAGCCTTGAAGTAACTTGAAGGCTAGGAAGTTGGAGAGTTGTGTGCACAACTATAAGGCCCTCCCAGCCGTCCTCTTCCTCCTTTTTCCATCCTCACACGCACCACTTCAGACCACTCATCCCTCTCCTCCAGCTGATTGGTGGGCTGATCCCCGTAGAGTTGGGAGCTACGTCAAGTGCAGCCTGGTGCGGCTAGAAGAAAGGATTGTGGGCAGAATCTCCGGAAAAACTTGGGAAATCTTCTTGCCAATCAGGTATGCTCCTGGACCCTTAGTGTAATAGGAAGTATGGAGTGTTGGATGGAGATTAGTCCAGCACTAATAGGGTAGTCGGTCTGAGGTTTGGAGTTGCACAAGTGGAGATCTACCCGATCGGGTGGGCTGTGGTGCACTCTCCAGATTTTCAGATGCTGGCTGAGCATCTCCCTCTCTACCACGGTTCTTGACTCATGATTTCCTTGGTGGTTTGTTGGAAAAACCAGAGGTGATGAGGCTAGGCCATGGAGAGCTAGAAGGGGAGGGATTTTGCATGCTTGTTGCACTACTTGTTAATCACCTTGTGATGTTTGTTCTTGTGAGCTTTCAGATATTATACTTGCGCGTGAATATTGTGATCATGTCCAGACATGTATGCATGAGATGTTTCTGATATTATATCACATATTTATATGTTATTTCATGAGTTTAGTCAGATATCATTGTAGGACTCATTGCTGATTTCTGCTCCTACGTCCATGCATGATCTAGCTAATAGGTCTAGATAATATTGCATGAATCATGCTGATTTTAGTCCAGTAATGATCAACAAACATATATGCCCTGATTTTTCAATCCCCCATGATATATTCATGACATTCCATCTGAAAATAAGTCGCATATGTTCATCTAGATGTTAATGCAACAGGTTTAGTTCATGTTTCGACTTGAATATTGGGATGAGTTAACCCAATCTGATTTTATTCAAACCAGGTTTAGCTCAGGTGTATGATCTGATTTTAGTATGACCTAACCAATATATCATGTTATGCCTTCACATGAAACTAGATTAGGATTCACCTATGATATATGCTATTCATACTATGACATCTAGTATTGTGCAAATCTACAAGCATGTTTATCAATATATTTGTATCGACTATGAAGGTACTTAGACTCCTGATTTCAGAGGCATGTTTATATATAGGACTACTGATATATTATGAATTGATTCCTAGCCATCTAATCTCTGACCATGTTCGGGACCAGAAGTTCTAATGCATGCGTGTTCTGAAATGATAGTTGGTGTATGCTATCGATTACCGGTAGTGGTTGATCATCAAGTAAACTGCTGCCATACATGTTTTGTTATTCTGTTAATACCGACATATCACTGATATGAGCTGTGGTGTTGTGATTGTAGTTGACATTTGGGATTCACACCTTATGACATACTTATCATGACCCGTAGATGACTCGATGTGTTGGTTACCTTGAGTTGCCAATCCGAGTATGTTTGCTTGCTGATTTTGTGCTTGGTTTGTGTTGGGATGTTCTGATTTTGTTTCGTTTGGGGCTGTTAGGAGGGTATCCGGATACTCTTCCTTGAGCTCATTCCACACACTATAGATGCATTAGAGTTTAGATGCTTCCGTAGCTTGCATCGCATTTAATCTGATTAATAATTCTGGGCACATTCTGTTTGGGCCGACGGGCCACGAGTGGGTCCTCCAACTAGAGAGGCCATTCGCATAAGACCTTCACGTTGGGAGGTCAGGCGTAAGATAAGTCCTGGGCAGGCGCGCTGCCATTCTGTCTCAGGGTAAGTGTTCCCAAGTTCGCGATGGCACCATGTAGGTCACTTGCCGCGAATTGGGACACTTATCCGGCGCACCGTTTTGTGCCGAGCGGTGGGTCACTGTCGAGTGAGCACCTTTGACCAGCGAGGCTGGTGTTCTGGTTCCTATTGAGGAATGTTTCGGGTGCGCCCGACCGGCATGACTTATAGAGTCGTAGCCTTTTGTTGGACTTGGTGTTTATGTTCTGTTTTGGATGCTTGTCTTAATTGGACCCCATGCATAATTTTGTAAAATGTTGTTTTGTCCAGGAGCATACTGGGTTTTCTTAATTGAAAACTCACGCATTTGTTAATGCGGTGCTTGCAGGTACTTAGGTTTTGACAGGGCAGACTGGACGAGTATCCAAGATTCTGTACACGAGGGATGAGCTGACCAGAGTCGTGTTTTTATCTTACTTCCGCATCAATGTTATTGTAACTCCTTTGAGATTCGGATATTGTTGTTGGACTTTTCGTATACGAATATTTGTTTCTTTACTTTTCCTTTAAAGTATCTATCTCCGTATGTCTTTGATGTCATGTTGAGTGTCTCCTTTGGTTCATCTATTGTAACTCCTTCGGTCGTCGCGGATGTCTCTGATCGTGACACTAGTATTCTTCCCAGTGTGCGCACCCACGGGATCGGGGGCGTTACAAACACAGTCCTCACAGCCGCAGCTATGGCGCCACATTGGTCTGTTATGATCGCCGGGGGGCTTGTATCTGCACACAACGCGATCAAGATAAAAACATATGTTAATCCGGACAGAAATAACGTAAACCGGACAGACGTCAAGGGTAAACCAGACGAGCAAAAAACGTAAACCGGACAGACGTAAGGGATAAACTGGACGAGTAAAAGACGTAAATCGGACAGACGTAAAGGGTAACCGGACAGGCACATAACGTAAAACGGGCAAAGCCGGACGAAATAAAACACGTACCGCTCATGCACGTCAACCATGTTTGGAACAACCAAATGTAATTTTGTGTCGTCTCGGAAGAGAGGAGTGCACAACCGAGTAGGACGGACTGGTAGTGGTGATTTACCCCCACAAATGGGGCAAAAGGCATGTCATACTTGTTTGTTATGTATGTTGTGTCGAAACATATTGCATCTCCAAAGTAAGAGTAAGCAGCTCGAGAACGACTGTCGGCCCAGAACACATTTCGTAGTCTGCCTTCGTCGTCCATATCCATTACGTAAAAGAAGCGGGAATCATTCTTCTGCATCCTGATGAAATAATCTTGGATAGCTTGCGCATCTCCTGGTCCCATTTTGAAGTTTCTAACCTCGTTCACAACATTCCTGCGAAACATAATTTTTATGACAAAGCTAAATGCGTAACTTCAACCAGGTTAAGTGGAGAATAAATAACCTTAGGTCCCGCTCGTTGAAAGACAATTTATCGTGACCTCCAGCTTCGACCACAAAAGATTGCATGGTCTTGGCGGCAGATATACCGGCAGCATCATTGCACGAAATGCGTGCTCTGGCGGACTCCGGGACGGATCGTTTTTGTTGGAGGAAGCGCATCTGGTCTTCCGACAGCATGGCGTGATTATGTTCGAGATCTACGTAGTTAATTACGTAGCCTCTGGATGGATTACCGGAGACCCTAATCCGAGCAGTGCATTCGACCCTACCGGATAACCTATGTTTCGGTCTACCTTCACCGTGGTTTCCGGGAGCATTACCCTCCTTTGAGCAAGTAAGAGTGGCCCGTATTACAACACCATGACCGTAATGAGATTGCCTTATCTTCACACCAAAACAACAGGAATCGACGTATGAAACGTAAAATGCTTTGGCTTCTTCGAAGGAAGGAAAATTCATCATCACTTGAGGGACGTTGGAGGCATGAGCCGGCTGTGAGGACACATTTACGAGTGCCATTACAATACAACAAAAATGGAGGAAGGAGGGAAGAAGGAATGGTTCGTAGGATCGGAATAACCTAGACACTCATATTTGTATCTCCGTGAAGCGCCAAAGAATAAGAAAGAAGACGGAGGACGTGCTGATTTGAAAAGCATTAAATGCGATGGTGGACACATCGGGAAAATAAAACAACAGCAAAAAAATTCAGGAGTAAGTAGTACGTCTGTCCGGAATAAGTGTTCCAACTGTCCGGCATAAATAGTAACTGTGTCCGGAATAAGTTATGCGCTTGTCCAGAAACTAAAGAAAATGACTGATGTGTGTGTCCGGAAAAAAATGAATTTATTAATAAAGAGAAGGGAAGAAATAGGAGGACGAATGTTGAGTAACTAGTCTTCAGTATGTGTAGGAGCGCCAAAATTACGTGAGTGATTTGAGACGCATTAATGAGGGATGGAGAAATTTGTACGAAACGAGGAATAAACTAAACAAAGAAATTATTTCTGGGGAGAGTGCGCACTCAGCCGCGTCTGCTGACTGGGTTGCCCACATCAGCCAGTGTGCTGACTGGGTTAGCAGCGTCCGTGACGCGAGCGTTCAACAAACATTTCACTTTGCATAAACATATGGCTGTTTAAGGTAAGAAGTATGCTTCTGCTGAAGTCAACTCCAACTCCAACTCCAACTCCAACTCAAGTTCCTTGTTATATTTGAATGTTTCTAATAATTTACCGATGAATTGGCTTGTCGCGTACATGTTTAAACTTCAAATTACCCTACATTTTATGGGGATTATTGTCTCGATTTTGTTTTGGCTATGCGGACTGTCACAGTCAAATGTTATATTTCCAAAAGTGTAATTACAATTTAAGGATTATAGAAGGTAAAAATACATATTTGCGAAGGAATTTAGTGGTGTACTCAAATTCAAGACCCACTATTAGACACGTTGTAGCCGACACACATACATGCCGATGTCTTGTGACATCAATTGGATTTCAAAATTTTGGAACTTAAAATTTAAAATATGAAATCAAAGGTCATACGGAAAATGTCAGAAGTCACTTGAATATTAAGAAATTATTTTTGCAAAGTAACTTTTGACCTACTATCTCTCAAGTAGCATTTTCCTTTCCCATCACCATTTCTCCTAATATAAAATCAAATCTTCCCCGACTAGTTATTTTGACCTGACGATCTCCTTTTATTAGATGACTCATTCTCCCGTTAAAATCAGTTTCTCTGGGCACACGACGTTAATCTTGTCTCCCTCTTACAGGAGACATTTTCTTTGGACGAGGACCGACAGCTTCGGACGTACTACGTCGATCTTCATGTCGATGTTAATGCCGAGTTAAGGTTTTTGTAGTTCTTCTGGATCGTGATTAGGAAACGACAATGAAAATGATATGTTCTGTTTGAAAAATTTTATGGTTGATTTTGAGGTTAGATTCACATCTAAATCAAGAATGTTGAGTTATTTACCTTTTTGATATGTTTGTGATTTATTTTGCTGTATGTAAGATTTTCAAATCTTTCAACTAAAACATTTTTATTTCAGTGAAAAAAATATTGATGGCTTTTGTTTAGTATGTGAAACTTGGGAACAAGAGTTTACTCAATACTTCAATAGCGTGTGAATGATGAAAATGTTTGTCGTCATTTTTTCCATCTTCTCCAACTTTTTTTATTACAAATCTCTGATTAAATTTGTGCATTGTTATACTTAATTGAGATATGAAATTTCAATTCAAGTTATGGGTTTCGAAGAACAAAGAATCATTCTATCTATTTTTCAACCGATAGCCACACAAACATTTTAAAACATCACATTTTTTATGACAGGTAAAACATTTTTTTCCAATGTCATAACATTTTTATGTGTATTTTTCAACCTATAAAAGCTACACAAACATTTTAAATCATTACATTTGTTATGACAAGTAAAACATTTTTGTCCAATGGCATAACATCTTTGATGTTGTGTGAGACTACGTTTTTGTACTTTGACATCATTTTTATGAAAGAAATATATATTTTAAAAGTATTTACATACATTTAGTTAAATTTGTTAAGTAATAATATTTTTTTAATCAATTTTATTTTTAATAAACGATGTATTAACTCCACAGTACCTATAAAAAATGATTCCATGTTACATTATTTAAATTTATTGATTAATGATTAAAAAATATATGCAAAAGGTATTGTTAACAGTGTATTCTAGGAAACAATATTGTTAATATTGTTTTCTAAGAAAAGGTAATTTGAAGAGTGTTGTTGAGGAGGAAAATGCCAGAGAAGATTGACATTGTCACTTCAAGTATTGGTCAAGGTTGGAATGAGCGGGAATTCTGAGCCGGAAAGTAAATCCCAAGTCTCTCCATCTTGAGATTGAATCCTAGTCATCATGCCACGTGGGATGTATTTTTCAATTGAGTCATAATGTGCGTCCGTCGCTCAATACCCGGAAATAGAGTAGTGTACTCAAATTTAAGACCCATTATTTGACACATTGTAGTTGACACACATGCATGCAGATGACTCGTCACACTAATTTAAATTTCAAAATTTTGGAACTTAAAATTTAAAATATGAAATCAAATGTCATATGGAAGATTTTTGAAGTTACTTGAATAGCAAGAAATTATTTTTCCAATGTAACTTCTGACTCACTATCTCCCATGTAGCATTTCTCTCTTTCCCACCACCATTTCTCGCAATACAAAATCAAATCTTGTCTGACTAGCTTTTCTGACCTGACGATTCCCTTTTGCTAGGGCTCATTCTTCGGTTAAAACGAGTTGCTCTAGGCACATGACGATAATCTTGTCTCCCTAGTTCTTACAGGAGACACTTTCTTTGGAGGAGAATCGATAATTTTGGATGCACTACGTCGATCTTCCGTCATTGTTCATGCTAAAATCCCCACGCCCAAAATTTGTTGTGTATTAATCCAAAATTTGGTAAAGTCAAAAACAGAGAAAAATAGTCCAACCGTTTGTCCATGTTTTTGCATATATTAATAATAGATTTTTTGCTGATGAATGACTAGAGTTAGTGCACATTAGTTAAATGTAGTTATGAGATTATGATGTGGCAAAAGAAACAAGAGATCATGTGCAAAGTGATTTACACATGATGTGGTTCAGTAGAGAGATTAACAAAGGATAGTGTGTAAGTGATTTGCACATGATGTGGGTTAGTGGAGAGATTAACAAGGGATCGTGTGTAAGTGATTTGCACATGATGTGGATTAGAGGAAACCCTATAAATAGGTCCCGCCTCCATTTTTTTACATGAATGTAAAAATTCACTTCTCCATATTTTTGCACCTAATTCATCCGAAAATTCCTTTATTAATTGATTGCTTTCGAGATTAAATTCTTTGGAGCAATTAAAAAGCTAGATTCTAACCTCGTATTAGAGATTGATTGACTAGCTTCGATCTCTCTAATCTTGTTTAGAGTTTGGTGAACACTTGAAGATGATTCCGAGACAATTCAACGTGCAACCCGACTTCTGATTGGTAAAAAGGATTTGATAATCCTCATGGTATGATCCAATCTATGTATTTCAATAATAATTAGCGTACAATATATATTGAAAAACAAATCAAGAAATTATGTATATGAAATTATTGAAAAATATGAAAACCGATCATAAATGCTTGTAATTTTTTTAAAATGTACACAAGTAAAGGGTAGGAAATCCAATTGTGGTATAAGAGTTTTTTGTTCATATTTTCAATAATATGACTATTTAATAAGGTTTAGTTTGTCGTCTATTAATTAAATAATTTCAAGTTTTGCCCTTTTTCGAGTCATTTTTTTGATGGATGCATGAAATTGTAATCATGGATTTTTATGTTTCTTATTTTCCTACATTAGTTTATAACTTTAGAAAATATGTTAGTCATTAAGATTAATGTGATAATTTGGATCTTTAAGGTAAAACAAAGAAAATCAGGAAATTAGGACTGTTTTGTCGATTTTGATTCTAATAATTCTTTTGAGAGTTTTAAGTGGTTAAATCATATCATATGATTGTTAGAATCAAGTTTTAGAGATGTTTCTAATTTTGTAAAGTTTTCGTTTATTTTAAATGATTATTTTACTTGGAATTGACAAAACAAAATGGGCAAATAAGTTTATTTTCCTTGAAGTTTTCTTCTGGGAATTTAGATAAACTTCGGTTCAAATATTTTTATATCTTGAACTATGGATACATTAATCATTTTAAAGGATTTCAAATGATTCTTGAATTATTTAATTGAGAGGTGAATGATCCACTAAATACTGTAAAATAACATAAGCACATATTGTTGCACTTGTTCTGTTTTGTAGGAATTAGTGAGTTTATATGTTCCATCGAAGCCATATGTACATATGTGTGATATGTATATCATTATTAATTTATCTTAGGGGCTTATGTATTTGTGAAAATCGTTTATTTTTGTATGCATGCGTATGAGATAACTTTTACATATGACTTGCACTAGCCAATTTAATTCAAATTGTGAGATGCATATCTAAATATTGTACAATATTTACATCTATGGTGTTAGGATCTATGACCCTCTAATCGATAGAAAAATGTGGAATTAAAAATATTAATCAAAGGATTAAGGAAGAGACAATTGCAAACCACAAATTCGCCAACACCGGAGTTTAGAGAGGTTCGACACCCACACCCGGGTCCTAGTCCTCCTCGCAAGCCTCGCTCGATCCCCCTGAGCCTCGCTTACGGTTCCACTAACCGATCTCCGTTCCGGGCCGAGACCAACGCCGTTTACAACACCGAGCCTCGCGAACAACCTCGCCTCGCTCGTGTCTCCTCTCACAACCCGAGAGGAAGCTTCCTCGAAGCTTTACAACTTGGTGATTCTTGAATAAGGAATTGGAATCACAATCTAACTAACACTCTATACTTGAGCACACTTGGATATGATATGGAATTGGATATGCAAGTGGTGAAGTTTAGGCTTGAGTGTTGTGGATTGAGAGCTTGAAGATGGAGAGGATTTGGCTTTGAGTATTGGATAGATAGGAAGTGTTCAAGATGTCCAAAGTAACCAAATGAGGTCCTATTTATAAGCCTTCAAGCTCATCTAGCCGTTTGGGAGTTGGTGGGGAATGGACCAATGAGAAAGCAAGATGTGACTTAAGCTCGGCCAGAAATCGAGACAGATTCGGTCGACCGTTATCCACACGGTAGTCCGAAACATTGGTCTGAACAAAGAACTCGGTTGACCGATTATGTATCAGATCACCGTTCACCAACCTCCAGTAGCTTTTATCTATTTAGCCCTAATTAAATTCGGTTCACCGAAGTCCATTCGGTTCACCGTTCCAAGGTGGACAGTAGAATTGATTGGGCTCTGATCTACTCAAGTTCGGTTGACCGTGTATACTTCGGTATACCGAAGTAGCGCGGGAATTGCGCTGACAAAGCGTGGGAGATTGGTTTACCAATAACGGTAAAGTTAAATAGCCGTTGGTCTCCTAAAGCAATATGATTCGGTTGACCGAATGAAGTTCGGTGTACCGAATATGGATAAGTCAATTTGGCTTTAGGTCAAGATATAAATACGACCGTTGGAGCAAAGTCCAAAACCGGTCCAGGCTAATTCGGTCTACCGAAGGCGGTTCGGTATACCGAGGAGGTTATTCCAGGGAACACCTAAAGGATTCTACACGGTTGACCGCAAGGTGTTCGGTGGACCGAACTCTACAAGATTCGGTTTACCGAGAAGGGGTCGGTTAACCGTGGGGATACAGGACAGAATCCTAATGTGCTCAAGTTTACATTAAACCTTAGAAATTATACTACATTACATATTGGTCCAAAGCTTGATTACATGTCTTGAGTCTTTATCTTCTTGTCCCCAAGCTCCTTAGCTTGATTCTTCATCAACCTATTAAGAATATCGCAAGTACACGAATATATATGCAATGCATGAATTCATGTTTGCTTACTTTGATTGTCTAGGTTGATTGATTAAATATAGATTAAGATTAGATTACTTAATCATCAAAACTAAATAAAGATTAAGGCTAAAAAGCCAACAATCTCCCCCTTTTTGATGATGGCAAATCTATATCTTAATATTTGAGTTCAATTTTATTTCTCCCCTTTCTATAAGTTTTGTTTCTTAATATATATGTAATCTATGCATTTATAAGATTTCTCCCCTTAACAACGTGCATAGTTTATTTAAAATTGAAGCTCATCCTAATTCTTCTCCCCCTTTGACATCAATCAAAAAGCAAACATTAAGCATTTGATGCAAAGGTAAAAGATATCTAATTCTCCCCCTTAATTATATGATTTTGCAATTTTAGGCTCCCCCTATCAATTAGGCTAAATAGCAACAATGAGTATTAACAATTAAGTGCATTTCTATTCTCCCTCTTAGCCTATTTAACATCCATTTTACAATTTTACATTTATGATTATGGATGTGGTATATGATATGCAATGAATAAGGTATAAGATATGCAATGAATTATATCATAAGATATGTCTATTAAGCTCTAAAATTTAGATTAGAATCAATCAAAATTTATACCGTCGTGGCGCTTTGAAATGACTCAACCCGTATTCGGTGATGCAACCGGCTTTAAATTTTTCTTTGAAGCTCATCCGGTCACCACCGATTTCCTCCTTCAAGTACCTACAATTGAAGATTTTGGTACCCATTTTTGCTTGGGTCCAATCATGTTAGTTTTTGGAACCCAAACCATTTTGGTTTTAGGTGCCCAAATACTTGAGGAAGTTTTATTCACTACAAAATGCTTTCCATTGAAAGTAGTGTGAATAACATGATTCTTAAAGTTATTAGCATAAAAACCTATACCATGTTTATCTAGTGATTGTCTTTGACTACCAATAAGCATATCAAGCATTTTCTTTCCACTTGTGAATTTTTCAAGATCTTTTTGTAATAGAACATTCTTAGCAATTAGATCTTGAATATCAACACTACACGAAGATTTTGCATTTAGAGTTGCAATTTCATCAATTAATTGAGTGTTCTCTAATGCAATTTTATCATGACTAGCAAGTAATTCATTCTTATCATTCATGATAGATTCAATTTGAGATTGTAGCTCATTGATTTTCTTTCTTGCTAGTTTATTCTTTTGACAAATTTTCTCAAAATTTTCAAACAATTCATTGAATTCACATTGAAGTTCATTATATGCATTTGAATCATTTGAATCATGACTAGAGCAAGAAGATACCTCACTATCATCGTCTTCTATTGCCATGAAGCACATTGAGGCGAATTCGCCTTCAATTGATGAAGATGATGAAGTGTCCCAAGTAGCTTTAAGAGCTTTCTTCTTCTTCTCTTTTCTCTTGCTCTTCTTCTTCTCTTTTCTTCTTTCTTTCTCTTCTTTGAGAAATTCCTTAAATTGTTGTGTCGCCAATTGTTCCTCGATATCACTATCTCCTTTTATCGAATTGGCGACGGCGTGTAGCCCTAAGTATTTCTTGACTCTCTTCTCAATGCGGCCTTTCATTTGTATCTCATATGTCATGAGACTACCCATTAGCTCCTCGACCGATAATTTTGTGAGATCTTGTGCTTCTTCGATGGCGGTCGTCTTCTCCTCCCAATCGTCGGTGAGTGATCGGAGAATCTTTCGAGTAATCTCTCCCTTGCTAAAATCCTTGCCAAGTGCTTTAAGAGAGTTAATTATCTCGGTGAAGCGAGTGTGCATCTCACTTATGTTTTCACCGGATTGCATACGAAATAATTCATATTTATGCATGAGCAAATTAATCCTAGTTTCTTTCAATTTATTTGAACCCTCATGATGCATTTCTAATGTATGCCAAATATCATAAGCACTTTCACAACCTCTTACCCTATTGTATTCCCCTTCATTTAACCCACAATACAAGATATTCATAATGCGGGAATTCATCTTCGCTTCCTTAATTTTGGGTTTTGTTAAGGATACAATTTCATCATCATTAGGAGGTGTATATGAGTTTAATATGAATGTCCAATATTTCAAATCATTTGATTGCAAATATATTCTCATTCTTTTCTTCCAATAGTCATAATTTAACCCATTAAACAAAGGTGGCTTAGATGTGGATAATCCTTTACAATGATTAGAAGTAGATGTCATGCTAAATTACGATTAAGTAAATGAAATTAGCAACCTAATGCTCTGATACCAATTGTTAGGATCTGTGACCCTCTAATCGATAGAAAAATGCGGAATTAAAAATATTAATCGAAGGATTAAGGAAGAGACAATTGCAAACCACAAATTCGTCGACACCGGAGTTTAGAGAGGTTCGACACCCATACCCGGGTCCTAGTCCTCCTCGCAAGCCTCGCTCGATCCCCCGAGCCTCGCTTACGGTTCCACTAACCGATCTCCGTTCCGGGCCGAGACCAACGCCGTTTACAACACCGAGCCTCGCGAACAACCTCGCCTCGCTCGTGTCTCCTCTCACAACCCGAGAGGGAGCTTCCTCGAAGCTTTACAACTTGGTGATTCTTGAATAAGGAATTGGAATCACAATCTAACTAACACTCTATACTTGAGCACACTTGGATATGATATGGAATTGGATATGCAAGTGGTGAAGTTTAGGCTTGAGTGTTGTGGATTGAGAGCTTGAAGATGGAGAGGATTTGGCTTTGAGTATTGGATAGATAGGAAGTGTTCAAGATGTCCAAAGTAACCAAATGAGGTCCTATTTATAAGCCTTCAAGCTCATCTAGCCGTTTGGGAGTTGGTGGGGAATGGACCAATGAGAAAGCAAGATGTGACTTAAGCTCGGCCAGAAATCGAGACAGATTCGGTCGACCGTTATCCACACAGTAGTCCGAAACATTGGTCTGAACAAAGAACTCGGTTGACCGATTATGTATCGGATCACCATTCACCAACCTCCAGTAGCTTTTATCTATTTAGCCCTAATTAAATTCGGTTCACCGAAGTCCATTCGGTTCACCGTTCCAAGGTGGACAGTAGAATTGATTGGGCTCTGATCTACTCAAGTTCGGTTGACCGTGTATACTTCGGTATACCGAAGTAGCGCGGGAATTGCGCTGACAAAGCGTGGGAGATTGGTTTACCAATAACGGTCAAGTTAAATAGCCGTTGGTCTCCTAAAGCAATATGATTCGGTTGACCGAATGAAGTTCGGTGTACCGAATATGGATAAGTCAATTTGGCTTTAGGTCAAGATATAAATACGACCGTTGGAGCAAAGTCCAAAACCGGTCCAGGCTAATTCGGTCTACCGAAGGCGGTTCGGTATACCGAGGAGGTTATTCCAGGGAACACCTAAAGGATTCTACACGGTTGACCGCAAGGTGTTCGGTGGACCGAACTCTACAAGATTCGGTTTACCGAGAAGGGGTCGGTTAACCGTGGGGATACAGGACAGAATCCTAATGTGCTCAAGTTTACATTAATCCTTAGAAATTATACTACATTACATATTGGTCCAAAGCTTGATTACATGTCTTGAGTCTTTATCTTCTTGTCCCCAAGCTCCTTAGCTTGATTCTTCATCAACCTATTAAGAATATCGCAAGTACACGAATATATATGCAATGCATGAATTCATGTTTGCTTACTTTGATTGTCTAGGTTGATTGATTAAATATAGATTAAGATTAGATTACTTAATCATCAAAACTAAATAAAGATTAAGGCTAAAAGACCAACATATGGTGCAAGAAGAAGAGAAGACCAAGGATGAGGGAACATATAAACTCACACCAATGTGTGAATGAATTTATTTTATGTTTATGTGCTTGACTTGTATGTGATTGAATGATTGAATATTTAGGATAGGTATGAATGAATGCATACATGACTATCTAAATTCAAGTATCACATATAAATTGTTTAATTGTCCAAACCAAAAAATTAAGATGACATTTCTTTCTTATTTCATCCACTAGAAGTCATTGATTGAGAGACATTATGCTCGTCTTTAACGGGAAATAACTTCCTCAATCTTTGGAAATAGTGGGATATATAAGGATATCCATTGATGTGTCATCAATAAATACACAATGTGAGATTTGCCCTTAGTGGACACCAAGTGTATTTGTTCATGAAATAAATTTTCTTAACAAAACTAGGAGTCCTCACTCGGTTTTCAGAAACAGAGCTTTTCTTAGGAGGATTGGACAAATTCTCTCTTAATTCAAACGACGAGAATAAGAGTTTGAAATACACAAAAGTTTGCAAATTTTCAAAATGTTTACAATTAGAAAAGATTTTTCCTTGAGTTTATGACATATTCGATAGTCCTTACTTAGTCTATGTTATGAATGATAAGATCTCATATGACTGCAATTATGGACATATTTATTTATTTGATGTACAAATTTTAAACGTAAAATTGACATGAAAACCCTTATAAATTATTTTGTAGAAATGTCGAATATTCAACCTATTGTATGATCTATGATTGAAAAACATCCACTAGCAAATGTTATAGTTGTCTATGGTGGGAATAGAAATATCACCAAAAGTAAAGAGAAAAACAAATTAGCCAAAAAGGCGCTAAAGGGACGTGGAAGGGCTCATTCGAGTACCTCAAAGGGAAAATCTTCGAAATCTCCGACTCCCAACACAGACTGCTTTCACTGCGGTGAAAAAGAACGCATCCGCTTGAATTGCCCCAAGTACAAGGAGGATCTTGACAATAGAGATGATTGAGCATAAGTGCCCCAAAAGACTAAAGGTATATTTGTTATTGAAATAAATTTAGTCACTTCTGTCCATGATTGGGTATTAGATCCTGGATCTTGTGCTCACATAGTTTCCAATGTAATGCTACTAAAGGATAGGAAGGACCTCGTAAGAGGAGATATAATTTTGAAGGTCGGAAATAGTTCAAGTGTCGTTGCGATTGCTAAAGGGTCCATGAAACTTCATTTATCTAGTGGTTTAATTTTAAGTTTGAAGCATGTCTTTTATGTACATTCGATTAGCAAGAATATTGTATCCGTATCGTGTTTAGATATGGATGACTTTATAATAAATATTTCAAATTCTTGCATGTCTTTATTGAAGAATGGAATTTTCTATGCAAATGCTTTCATAAGAAATTGACTCTATTTTCTGGAATTAAATAATAGACATGTCTTAAACATCAATAACAAAAGACTGAAGACAACTCACATGAATGATACAATCTTATGGCACTATCGCCTTGGTCGAATCAATTAAAAAAGCATCAAGAAATTGCATGAAGCTGACATTCTTAATCAAATTGATTTTAAATCATTGGAGACATGCGAACGTTGCCTTACCTGCAAAATGACCAAGCGACCTTTCAAAAAGAAAGGTCCAAGAGAAAATAATTTGGTGGATTTGATACATTCCGATGTATGTGGTCCAATGAGTACAAGTGCAACAGATGGTTATGGGTACTTCATAATGTTCATGGATGATTATAGCCGTTATGGTTACATTTATCTAATGACAAACCAAAGTGAATCCTTTGACAAGTTCAAAGAATTCAAGAATGAAGTAGAGAACCATCTCAAAAAGAAAATCAAATCTTTACGAACCGATCAGGGAGGTCAGTACTTGAGTGCCGAATTCAACTCGTTCTTAAAGGAGTGTGGTATTATACCACAACGAACTACACCAGGTACACCTTAATGGAATGGGGTATTCGAACAAGGAAATAGGACATTTCTCGACATGGTTGATCAATGATGAGTCAAGTTGAATTGCCTCTTTACTTTTGGAGTTATGCACTAGAAACTGCGACTTACACACTGAATAATGTTCCATCAAAATCTGTAGAGAAAACGCCACATGAGCTGTGGAGTGGTAAAATACTCAAGATCAAGTTTCTCAAGATTTGGGGTTGTGAGGCCTACGTCAAAAGTTTGATGTCGACCAAACCTCAACGAAAAGCAGATAAATACTTCTTTATAGGTTATCCTCGTGAGACAAGAGGATACTACTTTTGGCATAAAACCTTCAATCGAGTTATTGTCGAGAGGGATGTCATATTTTTAGAGAAAGAGGTTCTCGAAAGAATAACAAATAGTGGGAGTAGAGTTGTGCTTGGGAAACTTAAGATACTCTACAAGATCATGATATGAATGATAACATTCAAGATCATGAAGACCTAACCGAGGTTACTTTGGTTAGTGGGAGCATGAGTGAGAGATTCTTGTTACCAATTGTGAGTGAAACCTAATCATCCCTGCCTACTGTACGTTCGAGAATTGAACATGAACAAATTCCACAAGAAATTGTGAAAGAACTTAGAAGGTCAACGATGGAGAGAAAAAACTTGATATGTATTTGGGACTTCACGAAATCATGGTACTCGATATAGATGATCCCTCGACCTTTCAAGAAGTAATGGAAATGAAAGATTCCAAAATCTGGTTTATAGCCATGGAATCCGAAATACAATCCAGGTATAACAATCAAGTGTGGGACTTGGTTGACATTCCTCAAGGAAAGAAAGTCGTTCAAAATAAATGAGCTTTTAAGAGGAAGATGGACATGAATGAGCACTTGACAACTTACAAACTGAGGCCCTAGCAAAAGATTTCACTTAAATTCAAGGAATTGACTATGATGAAACTTTTTCACTGTTACCATGTTCACGTATATTCGGATTATGCTCTTTATTGTCAGATTTCATGATTATGAAAGAAGGAAAATGGATGTCAAAACAACGTCCCTTAATGGGAATTTCGAGGAGGATGTGTACATGGTAACACCTCAAGGTTTTGAAGATCCAAGGAACAGGAGAAAGTATGCAAGCTTAAGCGATCCATTTATGGATTTAAGCAAATATCAAGGAGTTGGAACAAACACTTTGACGAAGAAGTCAAAAGGATTAACTTCGTCCAAAGTAAGTAAGAACATTGTATATACAAGAATGTCAGTGAGAGTCACATAGTATTTCTGATCTTATATATCGATGACACACTCGTCATGGGAAATCATATCCCTTTGCTTGGGCAAACGAGAAGTTCATTGAAATCTGCATTTTCAATCAAAAACATGGGTGATGCTCAATATATCTTGGGAATCAAGATATATTGAGATAGACCCCGTAGACTCATTGACTTAAGTCAATGTACATACATTGACCAGGTCTTGGAGGGGTTCAATATGAACAATTCAAAAAATGGCAATGTGCCAATGAGTATGAGTGTGCAACTCAAGAAGTCTCAACGTTCAATATCAAGTAAAGATTTTGAGTACATGAAAGACATTCCTTATGCTTCAGCAATATGGTCGATCATGTATGCAATGACTTGCACAGAACCCGATGTCTCGTATGCTTTAAGCGTGACAAGCCGTCACCAATCCAACACAGGTCATGATCATTGGACCGCGGTCAAGAATATTGCGAGGTACCTTAACCGGGCCAAATATAAGTTTCTTGTTTATGGAGGACAAAGGGAGCTAGTAGTCGAGAGCTACTCGGAAGCGAGTTTCATGAGCGATCCAACGATCGGATGTCTCAATCAGGATATGTCTTTCTTCTGAATGGTGGAGCCGGGAGTTGGCGTAGCTAAAAGCAGACCACTACGACCGAATCAACCACCACTTCAGATGTGATGGTTGTCACTGAAGCGAGCAAGGAAGAAGTGTGGATTAAGAAGTTCCTTTAAGAGCTTGGAGTAGTTCTCTCGAGTGAGGGACTCATAAAGCTAATTTGCGATAATAATGCGTCTATCTCTCAAATTAAGGATCCTAAATTCCATCATAATGTGAAGTACATGGATCTCAAGTACTTTGTCACCTGTGATTTCATCGACGAAGACAAAATAAATTTATTATGAGTGGACACAAACAATACATTTATCTCAAGTCAAAGGTGCAATTCATTTCGAGTCCATGAGTTTGAAGGACCATGTAGAGTGGTTTGATGAGTAAGATGAGAGGGTTACTATAGTTATTATAGTTTTATACATTGTGAATGTATGTGAAAAAAACTTTGATAACAAGTGGGAGATTGAAAGGAATTTGTTCTAAAAGTTTGCTTTTACTTGTCTTTTATTATGAATTGAATGTATAAATATTTTGTTCATTGATTAATGCATTCGTGTTTTAGAAGTGTTATGGAAGAGGCTCTTGGTCCTTAACCGTAGATGTCTAAAACATAATTGTTTGCATTAAACTAAAATTAATTCAAAATCATGGTGATTAACATGGGACATTGATTACTGAGTTAAGATTGTCATGTTGGTTAAGGATATTGTAGCTCTACAAGTATTTAACAACATGAGTATATGAAATGGAAAATGTTTCTTTCATATATTGAATTGAACTAACAAATGAAACATTATGGAATTATGTTTGTATCATTAATATTTCATTGTGTCTTTCAATCCTAAGATATAAAACTAATATCTTTTCACATAAGGAATGTATGATTTGATTATTATCAAATACTATCATTACATATAGTGATAAATGTATTTGATTGTTATATATACATGACTTATGCTGGAAAAGATGATATGTCAAAAGATTATCATTGCCCAGCTTGACTTGAGTTATGATATTGCTGGGTCATTGATAAAATAAAATTATAATGTCCACAATGTAACTTATGTAAGTTACATAATTATAATTAGCTAAAGAGATATAGAAATGAATATATAATACAAAAATGACACATTTCTACTTTGTATAATATTCTTAATATCATGACGTAAGGGATAGACACAAGTTATATCACTATAATGTGTAACTAGATACTGCTTATAGTTTATGATATAATGTGTTTTATATCATTGTCAACACAACTTAAATTCTCCTATAGGTCACACCACAAAATTGGGAAACAAAAAATATGATTTTACATTTTATGTGATATATTGATATACATGTGGTGAAATGACAAAATCGATATGTCGTAAGAATGACATGGTTAGAATATCAAATAATTTGCATGAGATATGTATATATTATGTGGTATAATATTTGACATTATATATGATAATATATTATTTCATATATAATGTGATCCGCAACATTATAACATATGAATTTGCTACAACCCCAAATCCCAAATTTTGATAGATATTAATACAAAATTTGGTAAAGTCAAAAATAGTGAAAAACAGCCCAACCATTCATCCACGTTTTTGCATATATTAATACGAGATTTTTATTATTAATGACTGGATTTAATCCACTTTGGTCAAATGTAGTTATGAGATTATAATGTGGCAAAATAAATAAGAGATCATGTGCAAAGTAGTTTACACAAGATGTGGTTTAGTGGAGAGATTAACAAGAGATCATGTGTAAGTGATTTGCACATGATGTGGGTTAGAGGAAACCCTATAAATAGGTCCCCCTCCATTTATTGTTTACATGAATGAAAAAATTCTCTTCTCCATATTTTTGCACCTAACCCATCCAAAAATTCCTTTATTAATTAAGTGTTTGAGAGATTAAATTCTTTGGAGCATTGAAGGGTTATTAACTAGATTCTAACATCGAATGAGAGATTGATTGACTAGTTTTGATCTCTATAATCTTGTCTAGAGTTTTGTGAACACTTGCAGGTGATTCCGCGCAATCTGACGTGCAACCCGACTTCCGATTATTAAAAGGGATTTGATAATTCCTTGGGTATTATCCAATCTATGTATTTCAATATTAATTAGCGTACAATATATATTGAATTACAAATCAGGAGTGTACATAAAATTATTGAAAAATATGAAAACCGATAATAATTGTTTCTAATTTTTATTTTAAAGATATACAAGTATAAGGCACGAAATCATATAGTTTTTCTACTTGACATCATTTATGAAAGAAATAGATATTTTAAAAGTATTTACATACATTTGGTTATATTTGTTAAGTAATATTAATTTTAATCGATTTTATTTTTAATAAACCAGGTATTAACTCTACGGTACCCAGCAAAAATGATTCCATGTTATATTATTCAAATATATTGATTAATAATTAAAAAATTATATGCAAAAAGTATTGTTAATTGTGTATTGCAGGAAAAAATACTGAACTGCTATTCGTCGCCGTAAAACTACTTAAATCGCCCGTAAGATTACCATTTTGCCCCTCTACCCTTTCTACTAATATAACTCTTCGTTTCACTCTTTTAACCTTACTTTCTCTTCATATCACTCTTCTATTCACCACATAAAATGTCTCGGAGGCCAGGAAAAGAACCAGCGGAGACCCCTGACTACCCACATCTGGTAAATTACCTTGTTTATTTTAATTAATTTAAAAAAAAACATTTTTGAGTCGGGCGTCCACGAGAGACGCCCGACACCAGTACCCGACGTCTGCGGGAGACGTCTCCCACGTAGGGTAGGCATCTCCGGCAGACGCCTCCCACATAGGGTAGGCGTCTCCCGCAGACGCCCCAAATTTTTTTCTTGAATTTTTTAAAATTGATTATAAATCGTGATAAAATTAAAATAAATTGAATATTATGTTAATAATGAGTTAAATTAGTTTAGTAAATCGTTTATTGATTATAAATTGTGATAATTAATAAATAATCGCTAAATAAATTGATTATTATGTTAGTAATTAGTTGTGTACGATTTTAGTAAAGGATTATTGATTAATTGTGATAATTGCTAAATAAATCGATTATTAAGTTAATAATTAGTTTAATTATTTTAGTAAATCCATTAATAAATTTTTATTTTTAAAATTGAATTAATAGTCATCGGGTTACCGTGGAGGAAAAGGGAAATCAATTCCCTTACGCGCGGTATGTAGTATAGCAGACGAGTCAGGTCCTCGTCATCCACGTACACATGATATTTCTGCTTCAGTTAGGAGAGAGAGAGATCTGTTACGTCGTCGTCAGACACTTGGAGATTCTTTCGACGACGACGATGATTCAGAGGAGGTGAGGAGTCACGACGAGAGTGACGATGGGGGCCGATACGACTTGGGGCCACAGGAGGAGGCGGTACATCAGTCCGGTCGAGGACGGGGGCGACACGGTGGTCCTTCAGCTGAGTAGGTCATTAGGAAGGATCGAGGTCGCTGGTTTGTGACCGGTGATTCGAGTTCGTGCACTGCAGACGCCCGAGCTCAGAAGAAGAAGAGGGGTGAGGACGAGTCTTGGATCGTCACGGATATTATACCCGGTGGTCCTGTAGATGGCAGCGTCATTCCGAGCTTCGGAGGCCACGTCGCCAGACGCATCTGGGATGGCGAGGAACGGAAGGTTTTGATGTGCCATAATCGGCACAGAGCCTATACGACATTGCAGGCATGACGTTCAGTGATGACTGAGGATATGACGGTGACCGTGGTTGACAGTGGATTGGGTCACTTGCCGTACAACATGTTTTCCTGCATCGACATGTCGTTGATTTCGGCATTCGTGGAGCGGTGGCAGCCCGACACCAACACTTTCCACTTGTCGTTCCTGTTGAGGGTCCTATGGTGAGTGCGCAGGCGCCGACATCTGAGCTGAAGTTATATGTATCTGAGTTGCTAGGTGTCAGCCTGGAGGGTCTTGGGCGGGATAGCTCATTTTGGAGTGGCGGTGGTGTTAGTATCGATGCTATAGACGAGTGTTGTAGACGGGGCGACCACCACAGACAAAGGATACACAGATGACTGCTTACCTCTTCTTACTGTTAGGCTGCATCTTGTTTGTCGACAAGAGCGGTTCCAGAGTGAGGCCACGCGACTTATTGAAGGCGAGGGACCCAGATACCATTGGTCAGTACTCATGGGGGTCCGCGACGTTGGCATATCTGTATCGCCAGCTGGGCATATCTAGTCGTGCTGATTGTGGTCAGATTACGGGTTGTCTTACACTGCTGCAGGCTTGGATATATGAGTATTTTCCTGCTTCCCGCCTACATCGTGAGCGGAAGATTTTTGAGCGTGACCATCCTCGTTCGCGTATGTAGGCTGTCCGGGCAGAGGATAAGAGCGAGAGTCGACTTCTTTTTATTCGTAGACGGCTAGATCAGATGACTGCATCGCAGGTATATAATGTATATATCATTCACGTTTATTTAAATTTAACTTTATTATTATTAACGTATAAACGTTTAGGTGGAGTGGTTACCGTATGGTCCCGAGCCTGCTGTAGTTGTGCCGAGGACTACATTTATGGGCGTTATTTGTTATAGATATCATAGAGTCTTATATACCTGATCGCGTGTTACGTCAGTTAGGTTACGTTCAGGTGATCCCGGTTGACATCCCGACGCCCGAGCATGCATTACGGTCTGCGACTGTGACGACGTACGATGTCAGACATAGCATTTCTGCGGCGGAATCGGTTTGGAGGACATTTCCGAGAGTAGAACGACTACACCTGGACGATCTGAGTCGTAGCCGCGACCCCTCCACTTGTGCTCCAGATTATTTGCAGTGGTTCGGTAGGTGCTCACATCCACTACTCGTACGCGGTATCATTCCGAGACCGGAGAGACCACTGCATAGGACATGTGCCGATGCGGTAAGTTTATCTATTTTTTTTTTAATTGTAAAGTATATTTTGTTATTGTACGCTAATTTTTATTTTACATACAGTGGATGAGTAGGGCGATACAGTGTACGCAGTCGTTCTTGCGACAAAGAGACATCATGCCGACTGAGGAGACGAGACTTGCATGTACAGATTGGGATCGCCTGATCGAGGATTGGAACAACCAGTTGGGCATTTCGGACCATGATTTAGATGCTGAGCTGTAGTTGTTTTGATTTTACTATCGTTTTGTTGCACTGTTACTACATTTGTTGGTATTTGCTTATGCTTATTTGTGTACTCTTATTATTTATTTCTGACGAACATATCTTCTACATATTTCTTTGGCTATCGTATTTTTTAATATTTATTTTTCACAAAAATATCTTCAACTTATTTCTTTAGATATCAAATAAAATTTAAATTTAAAATACGGTAAAAGAAAAACACAATATAAGTAGAAATACACGATATATTATACATTACAAAAACATTACAAATTACAATCAAAATGTACCACGTAACCGGTTCCAATAGTACTCCATCCTACTTTGATATTGATCCTCCCATCCAACAACACTCTCATCTCGCATTTGATACCATAAGGTCGCTATAGGAGGTACTGAGAAATTATCAAGTAATTCCAAACGAATAAAATGTCTGTAACTCCCTAAATGAGCAATGACCAACTCTCTGACAGGCCTCGTCATGGTAGACGAACTCTCCCAAGGTAGCACAGTAAGACACGGGAACAACGAACCATCCGTTCCCATTGAGAAATACATGACCGCACACTTGTAAAAATTAGTAATCGGGAACATTTCGACCCAAACCTCCATATAATGATCCTCGCCGCAAGCTCCCCCGCCCCAATCAATTCGTCGACGAGCCTCTCCCACATTGCCGAAATAGACACTCTCATAAATAGGATGTGCACCTATCTCATTAGAAATCGCACGACAAGCGTATGACCAGTTATCTTGACCACCATGGAAGACATCGACAACACATCGAAATGCACAGTTGCCATCAGCACGTACGTCATTCCACCTTTCCAGAAATGGTAAAATGATTCCTGGCAGTTTATCATTATATGGGAAGTTGTCCACGTCAATCCTTTCGGACACTGTAAGATAGGTAAATAACAATTCATTACAACAACAAAATTAGGAGATAATATATTCAACCCCATTTAGATTACTGATATATATTAAATAACATAACAACAAAGATATCGACATACCAGAAGATCCTGTGCCCGTATTCACGGATGATCAAGACGAATTAGACCGACGACCCCTGCTCCCACTACTGCCAGATCGACGACGACCCCTGCTCCCACTACTTCCAGACCGACCACGACCTCGCTCAGCATACTCGAAGGCACTCGGGTCCCGACGTGTCGACTTTCCCCTAGGTCGACCTCGTACCTTAGTATTTTCTTCGGGTTCTCCATAGTTCGACTAATCGGGGTGTAACTGTTCGTATAAAATACGAGAGGCACTATGAATTACTGCAGGGTCGCTCTCCGAGATCTCATCCACTAGCTTCCGAAAATGCTCGACGTCTTTTGCTGACTGATCCACAAACTCTGACATCTGGACTCCTTCTTCGATAACAAGTGTTTTCCAGAATGTATGAATCTGCTCTAAATAAATTCCATCACCTGACGCCAAACACTCGTACATGGTACATGCACAAGGAATCCCATGTGTTGTCAGGAAAGCACACCCACAACGATATTCAATTTCATCACTTAAGTCTTGCATTCTCTTCAACTCCTGAGTCATTAACGACAAGCAGTGATGCGAAACTCGGCCATTTATATGCTGAAACAAAGGACCTATGTAATGTGCCAAATTTCGACGTCTCGAATCTTCAAGAAAGTTCCGAATATTCGTCAGCTGCATTTCAATAGATGAGTTCACGCGGTCGAAAAGAGTGTCGAGAGCGGCAGTCGATGTAGTGATCCACTCTTTCAGAGACGAATGTGCACTTTCCACCCTGCAGTTCGTAGTGGTGCCGAAATGAAAAACTTGATTCGTCCAATTCAACACAAATTTTTCCTTATGCACCAACCGCGTGTCTTCCACATACTTCGTCAGCACTGACCAGGAGTTGTAAGAATCTTTCAGATTACGGATTGCTCTATCATAATCCGTCTGTGAATCAGAAAGCATGACTCTCCTCCACCTTCCACGCCTAAAACTCTATGCAAGCTGCTTCTGCCGAATACGTGGTATGCGTAGTTGTACATGTCTTTGTTGATATGTCAGGTGCATAGTAAATGAGCAGACTCAGGAAAAACCTCTGCCACTGGTCGTATCAGACCCATCTCCCGGTCCGTGATTATTGCTGTCGGGCTAACAATATCCAATAACAGATCTCGCAACCTCTCCAACACCCACCGGTAACTAGACTCGGTCTCATCCTGCAAAATCACATATCCGACGAGGAAATTCATGTTTGTTGGAGTAACCCCAACCATCTCAAACAAAGGCAACTTGTACTTGTTCGTCTTATACGTCGAATCCATACAGATTACGAATGGGTATGTACACAACAACTGAACTGAAGTCGGATGTGCCAAAAATACGTGAGTCAAGACATTAGTTTCTTCATCTGCCACAATCCAATGAAATACTTATGCTGCACTGCCTCCCTGAGAAACTGCTGCGCGGGATTCCTGTCTTCAGATTTCGTCCTCCTCATGTTCTCTCTGAAGTTATAAATGTGTCTTTGATTCGGATTATCGTCCGGGAATTTCTTCTTTACCGCCAACAAAATGTTACGGGGTCTTGCTTGTGCCTCTGTCATATCACGAACAATTTGCTTTACCCCAGCACTAAGTCCGCTGACCTGTCGGTGACCCTCTGAATAAACTGTCAATGAGTGGTTGTGCTGCCCATAGATGCTACTAGAAACAATGACCCATCCATCACGATCTCGTCGCTCCACCACTTTTACCAAAAACTGACAACCGCAATATTTTCTTTTCGTATTCTTTCGCAGTGCAATACTCGTATCACGAGAACTGATCTCACGTCTGCGATCACATCTGAGGTAACAATCCATCCGGTTATCTCCTTTTGGTTTGTATGATGATATAACCAAAAAAAATCCAGCTCCTAGTGCAACTTGTTTCGCCCATTTACAAGCTTCCTCGATTGTTGTAAATATTTTTTTACTGTCAAAAAGCTCACTGTAATCTACTCCATCACCACCGAAATCTTGCAACGGAACCTGAAAAATTTGAATTTAACAGAAAATTAAAAAAAACGGACGTCTGGCTAAGCCGTCTCCACATACGTGGAGGCGTGTTAGACAGACGCCTTCACCTTTGTGGAGGCGTCCATCTAAGACGCCTGCACATAGGTGGAGGCGTCTGTCTAAACCGCCTCCACCTATGGGGAGGGGCTTCTCCAGACGCCTCCACCTAGGTGAAGGCGGCTTAGCCAGACGCCCGAGTCGGGAAAAAAATTCCGCCCCCGTTACCTCGCCGGATTCAGGTGCTTCGTCAGACATTTTCATGGTGTTGGTACTAGGAATGTGAGTAAAACTGAGTCAAAAACCTTGCTTAAAGACACTAGACAAAATGAGTATTAATTTAATTGTTAAGGGCAAAAATATCATTTTTGGGACGATTTAAGTAGTTTTTCGGCGACGAATAGTAGTTCCCAAAAAATATTGTTAATATTGTTTTCTAAGAAAAAGTAATGCGAAGAGTATTGTTGAGGAGGAAGATGTCAAACAAGATTGGTGTTCACTTTAAGTATCGGTCAAGGTTGGATTGAGCAGGAATTCTAAGTGGGAAAGTAAATCCCAAGTCCCTCCATCGTGAGATTGAATCCTAGTCTTCATGCCACGTGGGATGCGTTCTTCTATTGAGTCATGGTGCGTCCGTCTCTCAGCACCCATCCGCATATCTTGTACATTTTCTTTTTTTCTTTTTTTACCTACTTTCTTCGTCATCCCATTTTAAACCACAAACATACGAAAGAGACCTGATTTGATCATTGGTGTTGAATATTAGGAGCATCCAAACATGCGAACCCAATAAGACTCCTCTGATTTGATAATTGGTATTAACTCTCTTTAGAAATGGATTTCCGGAACTAACCCAATTCGTGACACATTGGAATTTTCAATTTTTTAACTTTTCTCCACATAGGACCAATCTCAAGTTGATTATGGGAGAAAAAGGTCCTCTTGCTAGGCAGTAGCCTCTGGAGCTCGCATAAACGTTCATTTTATTTTGGGTTGAACGGAGTTAGGTAATTTCCTTGGACTGGATTGCAGCAGACTTAGGACTCTCATTTCGATTATCAGCTGTGCTGGATTGTGGAGCTTAAAGGACTAATATTTTGGAGCAACTAATCCAGTCGTCAAACCATCACGCTTAGGGAGTAATATTTTTCTAATTTCCTGATTAGTAGCATATGATGCATCATATTCATATTATATATCATTTATTTTACCTCAATATTGTGCTACTCGAGTTGTCGTTCCTAGTGTTTCAGGAGTTAGGTAATAAAGAAAAAGAAGGGAGCAAAAATGACTTAAATGTAACAAGTATGAATTGATTTGGAAAGTTCTGGACCTATTTGTAATGCACAAGGACATGATCGCAAATCAGGAAGGACCTAAGTGCAAACCCGGAGGGACCTGGTTGTGAAGTGCAAAATATGGTGACACATGACTTGAATCAAATCAGTATTTCACCAATTAAACTCAAAGTGATTCGAGCCAAAAGACCAGGACTTCGCCCCACGTGACAAATGAAGAAATAAAATGGGACACAACATTTCAGACCGATCAGATCCATTTGATTCGCCAGTAGCGGATGTGGATCCGCCACTGGTGGATCAAAATGGCCCAAATGGTGTCCAATTTCGGTTGACGTTCGGGTTGTCGGGTTAGAGCATTATTGGACTATCAGATGTGATTTAGAGCCGTCCGATCATTCCCTGATTAATCATAACCATGAATTAATCTATATATACCATTGTAAGCCCTCCTCTCCACCTTCTTCCTCCTTCCCCATTAGAGTAGGTTTTAGTTTCCTGTTTTAGTAGTGTAATAAGGGGGTTGGAGAGGAGCAAACTTTGTATTTTTGTTTCTTAATCTAATTTTGTTCTTGTTCTTTACTTTAGTGTCTTTACTTTGATGTAATTTCTTTGATATTGTTGTTTGCTTAATCTTATTGCTTCATTTCTATTTTGGGTTTATGTTGTTTTTATGCTTTCTTTAGTGTAGAGATGAGTAGAGAGTAATACATCCCCATTGGAGGTGGAGAATAATGTGATTTGGTCATGTGATGGATGAGTGTGTGTTAATCTAATCTTTGAGCTTCACATGATTTCCATAACCATCTAATAAGATTTCACTATTATCTTTGATGTGCTAATGCTCTTGAATGAAGTTTAGCACATGCTTAGATTAGTGAGCCTATTTTTGTTAGATACGGGAGAAAAACGGGGAGCACCAGACCAAGCCACCCCAGAAAACCGACCCCCACCAGACGCACATGGACCGCCAACCAGCGGTCCCAAACCTTCAATTGGCGGTTCAGAAGTTGCGCCTGGTGTGCGGCTTTGGCTGACCTTGTTCTCCATGCCGAGGGTCTTCTATTGCCATCACTAGATACATACTTTGATCTACTCAATTGGTGGACACGAACGAAAGAAGAGAACTCACTACTTAACACTCATAAGCAAAAACGAGATTTGCACCAAACTCATCTTTTCTTTCTTCTTTCTAACTTGACTTGACTTGACTTTACTTCACTTGACTTGTTTTACAAATGGAGAACTCTTGTGCTTATATATGCACTTACAAAGACTCTTCAACTTAACCTAAAACACAAACATAACATAAACTACATAAAAATAATAATTTAAGATCATTAGAACCTCTACTTAAATTGCATCATAAAATATGACGAAAATCATAGAAAAATGAAGAGTCCCTTTGTCTCTTCCTTTCCTACAATCTTTTGTCTTCCATCTTGTTGAGTCATCAACTCCTAGATGACTCACCCTCCATAGGTGATGTGACTGGTGACTAGGATGCCACCTAGGATTAAGTTCAATTCTCAATAATTTTATGGGAAATGATGATGTTAGGATAATGATGGAGTGGAAGAGGGAACAAGGCATGCATGTGCTCATGTTGTCTTTATCCAAATTAATGTCTTGTATGTTTTTATGATTGTGATAAATCTTATTTCATGTGGAGACATAGTTGGATTTGAGTCATGGAGCATGTGAACATATTTGCTTTATTTCAATTATTGTCTTGTATGTTTTAATGATAATGTTTTATCTTATTTCATGTGGAGGCAAAGTTGAATTTGAGTTTTATGGATGTCATGTATGACATGTTTTGATGAGCACAAATAAACACACTACACCACACATCTTCATTTCCATGTTCTTTCTTTATCCCCTAACAGGTCTAGTATTATTGTTTATTTTCCAATTTCTTTCGCATTGTAGTGTAGTTTTGACTTCATCTCCTTTTCTTTTCTCACTTGAGTATTGCGAACTCGACTCGCGCATGCTCCCTGTTGACCGATACATATTTGTCACCGCTTTAATACGGTCGTGCACTTAACTGATTCAATCACTCCTACTACATTTTTTTCATTATTCCGGTGGTTTTGTCAGCCTTTATGGCGAATTTTGTTGACCATACACGTTGTAGCTCATACTGGGCCAACTATTTTGTACGTTGTTGAATAGCAATATATAAATAAGTGTGGTCATTAGTAAAAAAAATCATGTGATGGAAAAGGTTTAATGCAATAGGAATGTAATGGGTTGCTGAATAGGACGGTAATGGGTTGCCGAATTGAAGTTGAAAATATTAATCAGAAAGATATTGGATTGCCTCAAAACAACAGATTAGTTGTAGAAAATGGGTTTGCTTCTGGCACGGGCTACTTCTAGTTTTAATGGCAAAAAATGCAATTGTCATGTTTTGTAATAGACAGCGAATAATGCAATTTGAGAAGCAAAACTTAGGAACCAATTATTAACTCTTACAAGATCAATCCCAGCAAGAAAATTTATGGTTGTCAAATGCTTGAATACAAAACCATTATAATTTATAAATATCTTCAATATCTTTAAATTAGCTTATCACGTAAGAAAATAAAAGATCTATTAGAAGTGTGGGAATTTCACTGACACCCTCTCTAGCGCAACATATGCATCCAAATGACAAATAGGTGTTTGAGTTTTGTGCGTCCAACGCATGGTCAAAATGCACTAGCATTGTGGGAGAAGCTAGTTGTTTCCAAGTTTTGTGCACCAAACGAAAAGCCAACGATCCCTCACTTCGAACGCTTTCTTCGCAAATACCAAACAAGTCCTACGAAAGGGTAGCAAGTAAGGACGCTTGTCGTATGCTTATATAGTGCCTCCAAGTTTGAAAAACCTGTACGTGCATGTGCATCAATTCTGAACGACTACATGAAAGATTGGAATCAAAATTTGATGTCTAACTCTATCCAAATATCTGATCGGCATATTGTGATCGTGGCAAATCAGGCGATAGTGGCAACTCGTGGCATACTGTGATCGTGGCAAATCAGGATTAAGTACTTTATTAATGGACTTTCACTTTACTCAATTCTTAAGTTGGGGTGTTTACAAAGTGTTATTGATGAAATAGAGGTAATAATAATCATTTTGTTAAGAAATCTTGGTTTTACTATAATTATGAATGTTGATTTTGTTATCTTGATTTTATCAAATCCTGCGCGTTAACTTTGATTTGATACATTAGGATTTTGATTCATTTGAAAGTGTAGATTTACCACATGGATCTCAAAATACGGAACAGACTTCTACCTTGATGTGCGGAAGTTTGAAAGTAAAATTGTGACGTGATTGTCTAATGTCTACTAACAACTCTATCGCAATAAGCCAATTCATGGCCCGTGATACTGACCATTCCTATTTCATCCTTGGACATCTTTAGTCATGACCTCCACGATCTGGTCATTAACTTTCTCTCCCTTCTTTTTCTTCCAAATCAGTTATCTCTCTTCCTAATCAACTTTCTTCTCATTCCTACACTATTCACCTCTTAACCACAACCCACCACAACTCATCTTTTTCATCCACATCATTTCGGGGTCGATTTTGGAAAAAATTCTAAAACAAAACTAAAAAATCAAAACAATTAGAAAACGTATTTTAAAAAAATAAAATGAAAAGATTAAAACTAATTTTAAAAAATTCAAAACAAAAAAAATCTTTAAAAAACATGCCGCAGACAACGACCCTGGTCGATGACCCGATCGTCTAGCCGGACGACCCCCGTTACGGGTGGTCTTACGGTTAGAATGCACATTTGGATTTTTGTTTAGGTAACCCAGAAAATAAGCAAGTTTCTGAGATTTAGGTTTGCAGGTCCTGTTTACTAAATAAGACAAAGTAGGGGCTACACCTAAATATTAATTCGTCAGACAGGTTTAAGTTTGAACAACCTTCGTTCCTTCGGCTCTAAAGTTCGACGACTCGTGGAGAGTATATCTTAAATTAATAGAGGTCTAACAATCAACTCCGAAACTAAACAGGAAACAAATCCAAAAGGGAATCCTATAAGAGAAACGTTTTGACTGACAACAAATTATTAACGTATTACGACGGGGAGATCAAGACACAACTTGGTCTGTAACTTACAAATATTTGTTTCCTGTACGCATTATTCCTCAACTCATGCAATTCGTGGATTGTATAATAGACTAGATGTGTTATATCCTAACCCTTTTTAATGTTTTAATTGTGTTTAGGGGTGGTTTAGAGAAGGATTGAGATGGATGACTGAGATGTGTTTGGGGAGATTATTTAAGGTTTGTGTTCTTTCTCTCTCCCTCTCTTCTAACTCGTGCTCTCTCTCTCTCTCCCGCTCAACACTCTGTTTCTCTCTCTTCCAGCCTTGGTGCGCGGTGGAGTTGTGTTCGTCGAGGTGGAGGTGCGGTGAAGTGTACGAGGGTTGGTCGGTTGTTTGAGTCGGGTTCCGCCGGAGAAGAAGAGGAGTTGCGTGGAGACGCTCGCCGTTGGATCTTCAAAGGTTTCTTCAAGCCTTAAAGGTATGTCAAGCTTGCTTTTACGCTCACTAAGTTGTGTGGGTGTTGGAGCGGTCGACGGTAGGCCGAATGTCTCGTCGGACCTGTGCAGCAGTTTTTCTGCACTATAACGGTCGACTGGTGGTTTGGGTTCAGTCAACCGATTGTAGTGTATTTCAAGCAATATCCCTCACACCGGTCGAACGATACCTTTGGGTGGTCGTCCGATTGTGCAATTTGAGCGAGAGATGAAGGCTCTGGGTACTTTCGGTCGAACGGGACCCTCTTTGCCGGTCGACCGAAAGTACTGTCGTAGGTCGATCTAAACGGTTGACCACCTGTTTGACTCGTCCGAACGACGACTTAAGTTAACTTAAAGGCCGTTCGACCGGAAGTGTTGTTTCGGTCGACCGTGTGGTGTGAATTGATGGTGGGTTTTACTGGTGGTGTTCGGTCGACCGGAGGTCTTGGATCGTTCGACCGTTTGTTCTATTGAGAAAAGAGGTTTCATTTACCAGTGCTTTTCGGTCGAACGGGTCCTCTTTGCCGTTCGACCGATTGTCGGGTTTTTCGGTTGGGCCAGTCCTCTGTAGGGGGATTCGGTCGACCGGTGAGGTGTTTTCGTTCGACCATTTCTACACAGTTTTGGTGTTTTCTTTGTGGTTGTTCATCAGCTAGAAGGCAACGGGTTCACCGTCCCTTTTGGGGCAACGGACGGACATGACGACCTAATAGCGATCAGTGGTGGCTCTTCTGAGCGGGTTGTGGTTGTTAATGTCGTGGCTCTGGCGAATGAGGCATGTATACATCGTTGCCGTGGCTCCGACAATTGATGCAAAATCGTGGCTCCGGTAACATTGATGCAAAACCGTTGCTCCGGTAACATTGAGGCAAAACCGTGGCTCCGGTGAATGAGGCAATTGTTCGTGGTTTGCAGTTGTTGGGCTTATGTCCTTTTATGGTTTTTGTATTCATTGTTTCATTCATGTGTTAGGGTTTGGCAAACGGGGTTTCCTTATGGAACTCAGGCATAGTTCATGTTTACATTTCAGGTCGAGAGCGGCGTTAGGAGGGTGGTGACCGCGAAGGAGAGTGCTCGAGACCAGATCCTGCTTTCCTTTCTTTTGAGGTGGTTGTGATTACATGTGTATATTTCCTCTTTATGAGATTTGATGTAATCACATTCTTTTGTAAACTCAGTCACATATATATTATATGTTGGTGCACCTGTGTGCGTGTATCTTTGCAGTAATGTCTTCAAGTTGATTGTATGTTTAAATTTTAATTTTTCCGCTGTTCTGAGGACGTTACAACATGTCCTGTCAAAAAACAAGTGGTACATCTCCAAATCTACTTCGAGTTCACAATTTCTTTCCGCAATTCTAGAATCTTCACATTGCTAAGGTCATTTTAAAATATGGATGTTGGATATGTTCATTCCTTTTGTTTCAGGTGTTATATGAGTTTTATCTAAGGTTTTTTTTGCAATAATGTTGAGAAATAAAAAAAATGGAATAATATAATCCAACCAAGAGTATTTGACAAAGTATGCATATTGAAAACGGCAACGAGGATGTTGTAAAATCGGCATTACAGATGTCGTTTTCTATAAATATTATTTTGGGATTTGAATTAATTATACTATAAATAGTAAATTAATTTACTATAACTAACATATAGTAAAAACAAAATCACAGATGCAGTTTTTTATAAATATTATTTTGGGATTTGAATTAATTATACTATAAATCGTAAATTAATTTAGTATAAATAGTTTAAAGTAGTAGTATTTTGGAATTGAATTAATTTACGTATTTTGGGATTTGAACTAATTTACTTATCCTTAATTCTTCAATTTGAATTACTATAAATAGTAGTTTTAGATTTGAATTAATTTACTTATCCTTAATTCTTCCAATTTGAATTACTATAAATTGTATTTCGGGATTTGAATTAATTATACTATAAATTACAACACTTTTTGTTTATCTAACTTCATATCTAATGAGACTTTGGTTGATACAGAAAAAAATTGTTATCATTAGGAAAACTTCTATCCATTTAATTTCACCAATGATCAAGTTCCTTAATTATAAGTACCAAAACATACTCTAATGCGTAATCTTACTGTTTATATGACATACATGCTAACATACATAAAATCCCCACAACCTAAGGTATGAAACTCTAGACTATCTAAAAAGATCCAATGTAGTTCCCGTACATTTCCTTCAACAAGGAGACCAAACGAAGGAGTCACGATCAAACTCTTGGTCTCCTCCTCTTCCTAATTATTCTCCTCTCTTCTTCTTTCCCTTTCCATCTCCCACTTTCTCTATTTTGTTTTTTAGGTGCCCTTCTTTATTTTTTATAGAAAAAGTAAACTTCATTTTCCCCCTCTTATTTTATATGTCCAACATAAATAAACTAAATTAGAAATTTCAGTGATTGAAAGTCAATATGAAAAGTTGTTAATTTTGATACAACGAAAATGAGTTTATTGTCTGGTTTTTGTGTGTATATTTGATATGTCGTAAGATTACATGAATGGTTTATATATAATGTTTAAATCTAGCCGTTTGAGCTTGCCAATTTGAGAGTCCGAGATTGTGGTTGATTGGTTGCTCTAAGGAAAGTATGCGGTGATGAGGATCCTCTGAGCTGGATTTATTTGTTTTTTTACTTGGTATGTTTTCAACGCGCCTCCTCAAGTTGGGTCCGGAAAAGATTGAAGGAACCCAACTTGGACAGAATGAATTGGAATTGTCTTTGATCCAAAGCCTTTGTGAAGATATTGGCGAGTTGCTCTTTGCTTGAGATGTATGGTACTTCAATCACTTTGGCTTGAAATTTCCCTCGGATGAAGTGACAGTCAACTTCAATGTGTTTGGTTCTTTCGTGAAACACAAGATTTGAACCTATGTGGCGGGCGGCATTATTGTCACAAAACATTTTCATGGGCTCGTTGTAGGGTTGTTTCATGTCCCGGAGAAGTTGTTTGAGCCAAATTAGTTCACTTGTGGTGGAGCCCATAGCCCGATACTCCGCTTCAGCACTTGATCTAGCAACAACATTTTGTTTCTTAAAGTCACGAGATTTCCACCAACGAATGTACAGAACCCCGTAGTGGATTTTCGGTTGTGGCTTCCTGCCCAATCTGCATCGGAGAAGCCAATAATAGAGTTAGAAGTATTATTTTTCATCCATAATCCTTGCCCTGGAGTCCTCTTTAGATAACTAAGTATTCGATCGATAATGTCTAAGTGATGTGTGTGAGGTGCATGCATAAATTGACTAATAGTACTAACAACATAGGTTATATCGGGTCTCGTTATAGTGAGATATATGAGTTTTAAGTCTTTAAAACCGACCAATGTCTTTAACTTGTTCCCCTTCTGTAGGACCAACCTTGCGGTTAGTCTCAATAGGAGTGTTGGCCGGTTTCGACCCAAGTTTCCCAGTTTCTTTTAACAATTCAATAGCGTATTTCCTTTGTGACAAAAACAAACCTTTTGTGGAGTATGCAATTTCTATTCCTAGGAAATATTTCAAAATCCCAAGGTCTTTGATATCAATTTTGGATTTTAGATAGCTTTTGACTAGATCGATTGTGTGATTGTTATTACCAGTGATTATAATGTCATCTACATAAACTAAGACAATGGTGGTTATGTGATTTTGGTATTTGTTGAACATGGATGCATCAGCGGAAGACTTAACAAACCCATATAGTAGAAGAAGATGGCTAAGTTTTGCATACCATGAACTTGGAGATTGCTTCAATCCGTAGATTGATTTGTGTAGCTCGCATACCTGTTTAGTAGTGGAGTTGTCCCGGGAGGAGGTGTCATATAGACTTCCTCTTCGAGGTTCCGATGAAGAAAAGTGTTCCTAACATCCATTTGATATAATTTCCATCCCTTGTTAATGGCTATGGAGAGAAGAACACGAACCATGTTCATTTTAGCTACTGGTGCAAAGGTTTCTAAATAATCTAGACCGTAAGTTTGAGTATATCCTTTAGCAACAAGTCTAGCCTTATATCTTTCAATTGTATTGTTGCTATTATACTTGATCTTGTAGATCCATTTACACCCGACAGGTTTGATCCCGGTTTGTAATGTGACAAGAGTCCAAGTTTTGTTAGTTTCAAGGGCTTTTTTTCATCCTCCATGGCCTTGCACCACTTTGGATTCCTAATTGCTTCATGATATGCATTTGGTTCTTTATAATTATCTATTTGTGTTATGAAAGTTGTGTGAGTGGGTTTTACTTGATTGTAGGACAAGTAGTCCTCAATGGGGTAGGTTACGTGGGAAGTAATGAAATCTTTTAACTTAGGAGGGGGACAATTTTGACGAGTCGATCTTCTCCTTTTGGTAGTTTCTTCTTGGTTCCTTGCTTGATATTGTTCTTCTACTCTTTCTTCTTCTCCTCTTTCTCTTTCTTCCTCTTCGACCTTTGGAGCTGAGTTGTCTACTTGGGTGGCCAGTGTTTCAGGGTCCAAGGTGGGAACAACATCTAGCATTGTGGGCTCGTTGTTGCTCTCTTTAAAAAGAGTCTCTCTCAACAAACAATACATCTCTTGAAACATAAAGTTTACAATTTTTTGGGTCATAACACTTGTACCTTTTTTTTCAAATGAATAATTAAAAAAATTCATTTTGTGGAATTGTAGTCGAGCTTATCCGTCCTTTTCCTGTGAACAAAATAAACACAACCAAATATCTTGAGGTGGTACAGGGTTAGTTTCCTTCCAAGTAAAATTTCCAAAGGTTGTTTTGTTTGAAGCGTAGGGCTTGGTAGACGATTGATGTGGTAAGTTGCAGTTAAAACGACATCCGACCAAAAACACTTTGGAACATTGTTTTGAAAAAGTAAAGATCGAGTAACATTTAAAAGGTGACGATTTTTCCTTTCGGAAACACCATTTTGTTCTGGGGTATTAATACAAGTAGTTTGGTGAAAAATTCCCTTGGGTTTCAAAAAACTTTGAAAATTATGACTAGTATATTCGGAACCATTATCCGATCTAAAGGTTTTTATTTTGAAGTCATACATATTTTCAACGAAGGTCACAAATTCACAAAAAACTTTGATGGCATCAGATTTTGCTTTTAGAAGTAAAGCCATGTAGTGCGGGAAAAATCATTGATAAATGAAATGAAGTATTTGAACCCGTTATAAGATTCAATAGGAACCGGACCCCAAATATCAGAATGAATAAGTTCAAGAGGATAAGTAGCTTTATTTGTAGAAGATTTAAACGGTGATCTAGTTTGTTTTGAATATTGGCATACATCACATCAATATTAAGAGATAATAAAAGGAAAAAGAGTTTTTAAGATATGGTGAGACGGGTGTCCCATTCTCTTGTGCCAAAGCTCATGGTTTGGTTTATTTATAACATGCATCACCTTATTTTTGGTGTCTAAGATGTTGAGTCCATTGCTGAGACTCCTATACCAATCATCATCCCATGATTCGATCTTGAAAGATTACATCAACAAGAGTGAATATGACATTGTAATTTAAATTCTTAGTAATATTAGCAACGGATAAAAGGTTAGAATCAAAAGAAGGTACATATAATACATTTTTGGTTGATTTCTTTTACAATTGTATGTCTCCTACACCTTTAATTTCAACTTGGTTACCATTGCCAACTGTTAAAAAATTATTTAATACGTCCAAACTATTTTTAATATTTTCCAGTAAGGAAGGATTGGCAGTCATATGGTCTGTAGCGCCTGAGTCAAGAATCCATTGAGTATCATATGATTTATTAACAGAAAATTCGGCAGTGTAATTATCTAAGCTAGTATTCATACCTGAGCAATTACCTGGATTGTAGGGGTTGTTCTGCAAATAGGAGTTCAGACGGGTAAAAGTTGGCCCAATGAAGGTGAGTCCACGGATCCAGGGGTGTTTGCGACTGTAGAAGGAGAAGATCCGATTCTGATTCTGTTTATGTTTGGTTGGTGCGAGTATGCGGTTGAGTTAGTCGGATGTTCCATATATGCCGCCATATAACCTTTCGGATCATGAGAAAACCCGACTTCACCCCATTTCCTCCTTTCGCCGCCAGAGCTAGGGTTAGCGTAAACCTCATAGCTGCCGCCGCCCCTTCCTTTGTTCCGATCATCGCCCCCTCCTTCACTTGTTGGTCGGAGGTGAGGATGTAGGAACCAGAAAGAGTTCCTGTTATGGTCCGATTTCTTGCAGTTATCACACGTTTCATTAGTTTTGTTTCCATATTTACCTTTGGTTTTGTTGTTTTGCATGGATGTTGGTTGTTTTCCGGAGAGAAGTGCTTGGGACTCCGTCGTGTGGTTGATCTGTTGGCCCTGAGCGGTGGTTCGACGGGTTTCTTCCCGTTGGACCATTACGATGATGGCTGCCAAGTTGGGAAGTTCGTGTGTCATTAGGATTTGACTTCGGATGGCTTCATAGATACCGTCAAGTCCGATGAGGAATTGGTAGATGTGATCTTGTTCCATTTGGGCAAGGATGACCTTTGGGTCTGAGGTTGGAGGTTCGTATATGGCTAACTCGTCTCATCCTCTGGCGAACTCCGAGATACTTGGTGATGGTTTGATTGCTCTGTTTTGTCTGCGAAATATCTTGCTTTAATTTCAATATATGAGCGAAATTTTGAGCCTTACCGTATATGTTTTGACCGAGTCCCAGAACTCCTTCGTGGAGTTTTTGTACAAGAAGATTCCACCGATTTTTGGCTTCATTGAGTTGATCACCCATGACATAACTCGATGATCAATTGCCTGCCACTCTTCTTGCTTTGTTTAAGTTCCTTCGCCGGTTGGTTTCTTTGATGTCCCCGTGATGTGGCCAAGCTTCCGTTTGCGACTGAGGGCAAACATGACCACCCTCGCCCATGAGAGATAGTTTTGCCCAGATAGAAGTTGAGAGACGAGGCAGGGTGCGTTCACCTCTGATTCCGACATGCCGATGTCGTTTTGGGAGAAGGATTGGCTAGTTTAGATCGGCCTTCAACTCCCTTAAAGAGGAAGAGGCCGCTGGTGTAGCTTTGGGAGGACGGTTGGTATTTTTGGCCTTCAACCCCCTAAGCAAGGCAGAGACCAATGATCAGCGCCGGGATGCCTGAGGTCGACGACGTTCTTGTTTTCAGAATCGTTGCTCTGGTACCATGTTAATTTTCATACAACGAAAATGAGTTTATTGTCTGGTTTTTGTGTGTATATTTGATATGTTGTAAGATTACATAAATGGTTTATATATAAAGTTTAAATCTAGTCGTTTGAGCTTGCCAGTTTGAGAGTCCAAAATTGTGGTTGATTTGTTGCTCGAAGGAAAGTATGCGGTGATGAGGATCCTCTGAGCTCGATTTATTTGTTTCTTTGCTTGGAATCTTTTCAACAAAAGTCATGAAGGAATTAAATAATGTTACATTTCACCCTCCTAAGCCAAACTCCATCCTCAAAATTTTGGTCTACGAAAAGGATGAGGGTAGCTAGAATGCATATCATCTTCACGTTCCCAAGTGACTTCCTTAATTCCACGATGTTTCCATTGCACTAACTAATGAGATCACCTTAATTCGGAGTACTTGTTCCTTTCAATCAATTATTTCAATAGTTTCCTCAACTAATGATAAGTCATCTTGTAATGATATTGGTTCAAACTTCATGACATAAGAATTGTAACTTAGAAACGTGTAATGCATCATGAGTACTCATACTTAAGGAGGAGGGAAGGCAATTTTATGAGTCACTTCTCCATTTCACTCCGAAATCTCGTAGGGGCGCCAAATATAATGACTTTGTCTTCTTACTTAATAAATAGGATGACACCCTGGGGCGGACCCAGGACGATATTGAGGGGTGGACACCCTTCAAAAATATATCAACCCAAAAATAATATAATAATTTAAAAAAACTTTTATATTAACTTCAAACACGTTTGTTACAAGGTAATCCTACGAGGTTTCATGCTTTGAAAAAATTCATTATAACTTCATCACTAATCGTATCAAAAATCTCTCTTTCGATGTATCAAAAAATTGAATGGAGTTGTGATCAAACTCCATACTCTTAAACAATTCACAATGATCAAATTTCTCAAAAGGAAACACTAAATCGGAGGAGCTATTTTATTCTTCAATCAAAATTCGTAATCAAACACTAAATCAAACAGAAGATGCAATTCAAGAAATAGGATAGATCTTACACATTCATAGGAACCCCTAGGGATCAAAGGCAAGATTAGAGAGCAAGCTCTTACTGTCCCACAGACCTTCAATCTCTACTGGAGAGACGAGTATCGTCCCACACACCAGCAGAATGGACCACCAGGGACTTGGTTGGGGGGACAAGGTCCACCCCTACTCGTTGCACCAGTGGTAAAGGGAGAGAGTACCTGACCCGCAGGTGGATTGAGTCCGGTGAAGGCATGTCGCGTGTGCGTGGCTCGTGGAGGTGGATAAGCGCGGAGGTGGAGCCTAGCAGGGTGGGTGGACTGGTGTCAGGAGTTTGAGAGGTGGAGCCGTGGAGTTGGAGAGGCGGAGGCTGTGGATGGGGCTTAGGGAGTAGCAGGGATACATAGTCTGTCCATAATCAGTCCAGAATGTGTCCAGAATCGTGTACGAAGTCAGTCCGATATCAGTCCAAAGTTAGTCCAGAATCTGTCCAGAGTCAGTCCAGAATCGTGTACAGATTTGTGTCCAGAGTCTGTCCAGAATCGTGCCACATTATGGACTTATTCTGGACACGATTCTGGACACAAATCTGAAGACAATTATGGACTAACTCTGGATTGATTTTGGACTGACTCTTGTTGCTTGAGCTTGTTTATTGGGGTGCACCAGACTATAAAGAAATTGATTACTACCATCGGATTGCTCCTAGATTCATCTATATCACTCTTTCTTCTATAAATAACAAAGTTTTTTCTTCCTTTACCCTGCTTCTCCACTTCCGCCATTAGAGTAGGTTAGGTTTTACCCAATTTGGCTGCAAGTAGAGGAAGGTGGATGAATGTTGTAATCTCACATTTTCTTTAATCTAAGGTTGGATTCAAGTTCCTTTCTTCTTTAGCTTTCTTTCTATGCAATTTTTTTTACATTTTGTTGGTTGACTTAGTAGTTTCCTATTCTTGCCATGTTTAGTGTAGATTTCTTGTTTTCCATGCTTGTTGTTATGAGCAGAGAGTAGATCCACCCCATTTGGGGTGGAGGCAATGTAGTTGGTGGTGAAGTGTATGATGGGTCCTTATTAATTGTGTGATGTCCATGTGCTTAATGTTAGATCTAAAACTTGTATCATGTTAACTTGTTTTAGATGAGATAATGGGCACACTAGGTACTTGTTTCATGGTAGATCTATGTTTGACATGTTGCTTGTGATGGGTTCTATTTGATGATAGAATTGACTTGAAATGAATGGTTGCTTGATTTGGTTTATGTTGCATGAATGAACTAAGGTTATGCTTAGGATTGATTGATGCTTTAATGGTCACGCTAGGTGCTTATTACATACTTGAGAATCCATAAAGTTAATCTTAACTTGATGCTAACCTATCCTAGTCTTGTATACCATGTAATTGTATGTATTTCCTACTTTGATTCCACACTAGCTTCTACTTGTAAACACACACTCATAGAGATATGCTTAATGGTTGGACACCCTCAGGCACACACACCTCACTATTGGACCTCCACTCCAAGGGGTTTAATTAGATTGTTTTCTTCTATCTTAGTTTAGTTTAGTTAGATTAGCCTAGATATCCCATTCGAGTATGATTATAACAACAACGCACACAACTCCTTGTGGTACGACCCGTACTTGTCGCATCTTCACCGACATCATGCACTTGCAGTAAATTAAAACAATCAATCAACTTCTTTCTATCTCATTTTGATGATGGAAAGCACTGTTTAAACTTATTTATGAACACAAAGCTTGTTGCAAGCTTTTCCAGAACTCAGAAATGAAGTAAGAATATATTTGCGATATAAAGCTCTTCTTGTTGAAATAATAAAGAGTAAATCGTAGCCAATCTCGGATTGGCTAAAGCTCATCATCGCCAATTAACCCCAATCTTCTCCAAAGGCAATCAAATCACATCCACACACCAAATGATCAAGAAAGGAAACATATCATCCATGTAGTCTTTTCCAATGGCTATATGGAGGCTACATATATATCTCAGACTTTTAATTCAAAGGTTTAAGAAAAATAATATACGAAATCCCATTTCAATATGGTATCAAAACATTGATCGGCACCTCAAAACTGGGTGTTCATCACCGCCTACGATGACCCCCGATCTTCATCGCAGAACAATCCACCCAAAATCATCATAGATCCACCATAGGCCTTCCCGATCACCCAAAACCATCACAGATCCACCACAGATTTTTTTCGACCACCAAGACCAAACAAATTCTCATCGCAAAACTAATCACAGGCGACCACGGCCTTAGAACTACCAATCAGTATGGGGGTTGACACTCGAAGAGTCTTCCAAACCCTATGAGAGACTACACGACGAACACCCCCCAGCGACTGACTACCCAACTGCTCAACCATTACAACTACTCTCATGGCCTCGGTCGGTCACCCTTTCCCTTAGAAACAAAGGAAAGTGGGGTCACATCACTGGAAAAACAACAAAACCCACAACTGACGATACAAAGCAAGAGGAGTGGCAGACGACCGATCAGTTGGTGATGACCTCGGTGTTAAACTTCATGCAACCACGAATTGGGGAGCTATTGATCTACTCCAACTCCACCAAAGAACTATGGAATACAATCCACGAGATGTACGAAAAGCAACAAAACTTCGCACATACCTTCAAAATCAAACAAGAAATCACACAAACCAAAGAAGGGCAAGTATCGGTCATTGATTACCTTGGAGCCGTCAAAAGTCGATGAGGTAAGATAGGGGTTTACGAACCACCGAGCACTGACCCAAAGATCATCCATGAATGGATCAAACAAATTGGATCAACCAGTTTCTGGTAGGACTCGATTCGAGTTTCAAAGCCTTAAAATCATAAATCCTCCTATCAACAGAGCTTCTTCCCTTCAACACCGTCGTCGTGATGACACAACATGAAGAAACAAGACGACAAGCCATAACCCAATCAACCAAAAGACAAAACCAAGCATTCATGGTATCTTGCAATCAAAATCAAAATGCAAAAGGGAAAGCACAGTTCGGAAAAAGAAAAGCTGAGCACTGCGACAACTATAAAAAAAGGGCACAATAGGGACCAGAATTGGTTACTCTACCCCATCTAGATCGTTGAAAGACGCGGGAGAACAGAGAGTAGGTAGAGGAGGAAACCCAAGCAGCAGGGGTAGGAGTTAGGGTCCAGAAAATGCTAGCTTTGGAATCCCTTACCCTAATGACGGAGAAAAATGAAAGAAATGGTCACAAGTCGGGTGGGGACAAAAGAGTTAGGGTTTAATATCCGACTTCAACTCGGATCTGCCCGCATTCAAACCCAGATCCGAATCCACGGGCTTCGCAGGCTGTGGTCCAGCAACAAATGGGCCAAGTGTTGGCCCAATTGAATCACCTCCTTCAAATTGGCAATAAAAATTAAAGTCAAAATTTAGGTAACTTCTCAGGTATTGACTTCCCTAATGACTCTTAATTCAATTGCTAATCACATTAGTACTAGTGACTCAGGGATCATAGACATAGGAACCACGAATCATATGATGGGAAATAAAAAATTATTAAATAATATTCATTTTGATCCTAAAATGAATAAGCGTGTTACTGTTGCTAATGGAAATCAAGAAGAAATTGATGGAATAGGAGAATCAATTTTTTTTGAATAATATAACCCAAGATGTTTTTCTTGTTATATCTTTCACATCTAACTTTTTATCTATTGCAAGGATCACGAGAAAATCAAATTGTAATGTTATTTTCTCATCTGTTAATGTGTTGTTTCAGGACCGACCATCAGAGAGGATGATTGGCAGAGGTAGCCTCATAAATGGTCTTTACGAGTTGGATAGTTCTAATGATTTTCTACATGCTAATAACGTGTCCTACCAGTCTCTCGAACTGTGGCACAAATGAATGGGTCACCCATTGCATAGCATTTTAAAACAATTACTTCCTAATTTGCATCTTAAGTTTGATTTATGTTGTGATATTGGCCGTCTAACAAAACAAACTAGATTGCTTTTTCATTCCTCCACTAAAGACAGTGAAAGCATTGGAATTAATCCACTCAGATTTCTGGGGACCAACCTCGGTGGAATCATATAATGGTTTTAAATACTTTAGCACCTTTGACAACCAAGTTATATCTGCTTAAATCTAAATCTGATGCTTTCTCCAATTTTTTTTGAATATGTCTCTTTTGTAGAAAATATGTATGACATTGAAATTTTAATCCGTAGGTCCGACAATGGCTCAGAATATACTATCAATGTTTTTCAAAGTTTTCTTAAAACTAAAGGTACTTGTCACCAAACTACTTGCATCAACACCCCTGAACAAAAATGGTGGTTCTGAAAGGAAAAATTGTCACATTCTCAATGTCACTAGATCTTTGTTAACATTCTAGGATCATGTTCCAAAAGTTTTCTGTTCTAAAGTTATATTAGCTGATGTTTATCTTATTAATCGGCTCCCTAGCCTTCTCATCCAAAATAAACAACCTCTCGAAATACTGAATGGTAGAAGAATGGGCACAAATCATCTTATAATTTTTTGATGTACTTGTCATTTTCATAAAAAAGAGTCAAAAATTTGATTCAAACTCTTTTAAAACTGTTTTCCTTGGATATTCCTTCTGAAAGAAGCTGTACATATGCTACGAACTTCAAGATTGTAAACTCTATCTCTATAGGGATGTTTCAATTTTTAAAAATAAATCATCATTCGAATCTACAAATAACATTTTTGCATGTCAAAATACACATCTACTGACTATGGATTTTTTTGAAGAAATATTTCCAGGTCTTGAGTAAACTCCCATCCCTCAAGATCTGGGAGACAAAAATGCCATAGTAAATACAGGTGGCGAGAATGTTGTGCAGGAGGAACCTCAAGAAGAACCTCCTTCGAGAAGGTCCAGAAGACCAACTCGTACCCCGTCTCTCCTCTGAGACCTTGTTACTTACGAAGCTACTTACCCCATTCAAGATTATGTTTCCTATTAAGTCATCACTCCTAGTCACCAAAGCTTTCTAACTACAATATATACTCACCAAGAACCAACCTCTTATCATGAAGCCCTGTAGATCCAAATTTGGTAAAAGCCATGGAAGATGAACTAAAAGCCTTAGGAAAAAAAAATACTTGGTCTATGGTCCGTCTTAAATCAGGAACCAAAACTGTAGGATGCAAATTGGTATATAAAATCAAGTAAAATAGTAACAAGAAAATTGATAGATATAAAGCTAGGTTGGTGCTAAGGGGTAAACTCAAACTTATGACCTTGATTATCAGGATACTTTCACCCCTGTTGATAAAATGAAAATTGTTAGGGTTCTTTTGTCTATTGTAGTTAATTATGGCAAATGGATATTTAGAATGCTTTCCATCAAGGCACCCTTGAAGAGGAAGTATACATGACTCCACCTCCAGACTACAATTATACCCAGAATCAGAACAAATCCATCTACGGATTGAAGCAATCTCTCCGAGCATGGTATGCAAAACATATTCACTCTCTTCTCCTTTTTGATTTCTTGAAAAGTTCTGCTCATGCATCCATGTTTTCAAAGCATTACAATAACAACACTATCATTGTTCTTCTGTATGTAGATGATATCATAATAACTGGAAACAATGATAACAAAATCAACATAGTAAAATCATATGTAAAATCGAAGTTTGACATCAAAGATCTTGGGTTCATGAAATACTTTGTGGGCATCGAGATTGCACACTCCAATAAAGGTATGTTCTTATCCCATTAAAAGTTCCAGTTATTTTTGGTCGAATCGCGCGTCCACGCGGTGAACCGTTTTCAAAACACAGAAATTACTGTTCAAAATGGTCGACCATTTTCGGAAAAAAGTTCGATCGTTTTCACTGTTTTTTGCCTTTGCCAAATTTTGGATCAATATCCAACAAAATCTAACCATTGCGGTTTAGAAAATTCATATATTATAATGTTGTGGATCACATTATATTATATAATATATTATCATATATAATGTCAAACATTATACCACATAATACATATACATCTCATACAAATTTATTTGAATTCTAACCATGTCGTTATCTCGACATATTAATTTTATTATTTTACCATATGCATCTCATTTCATATCATATGAAATTTAATACATCACATAAAACATAAAATTATATTTCTTGTTTTCCCGTTTTATGGTGTGACCTATAAGAGGATCTAAGTTATGTTGGTAATGATATAAAAAAGCTTTATATCATAAACTATAAGCGGTATCTAGTTACACATTATAGTTACCCAAATAAGAAAGATGGTTTGCTCACTTGAACTAAACACAATCCACTTAGTGATATAAGTATTATCACTTGTGTCTATCCCTTGCCTCATGATATTAAGAATATTATACAAAGTAGAAATGCGTCATCTTTGTATTATATATTCATTTCTTGATCTCTTAAGCTAATTATAAATATGTAACTATACATAAGTTACATTGTGCACATTATAACTCTGCTTTATCAAGGGGCCCAACAATATTATCACTAGAGTCAAGAGGGGTAATGATAATCTTTTGACATATCATCCTTTTCGGCACAAGTCATGTATAACCAACTATTATCTTTATCACCATACTCAATGATAGCTTTCGATAATAATCAAATTATACAATTCCCATGTGAAAAGATATATGTCTCATATATTAGGATTCAAAGATACAATGAAACATTAATGACACAAACACAATTCCGTAAATGTTTCATTTATTAGGTGAATTCAATATATGAAATATTTTTTTTCTATTTCATATACTAATGTTGTTAAATACTAGTAGAGCTACAATATCCTTTAACAAACATGAAAATCTTATCTTGGTAATCAATGTCCCATGTTAATAACCATGATTGTGAATTACTTTTGCTTTATGTAAACCATTATATTTTAGAACTCTATGGTTAAGGACCAAGAGTCTCCTCCTTAACACTTCCAAAAGATGAATACATTAATCAACGATCAAAATGTTTATACATTCAATTCCTAATAAATGACATATAAAAGTAAACTTTTAGAACATATTCCTTTCAATCTCCCACTTGTTATCAAAGTTTTATTTCACATACATTCACAATGTATAAAACTATAAAAACTAGGGTAACCCTTTTATTCACTCATCAAGCCACTCTACATGGTTCTTCAAACCCATGGACTCGAAATGCATTTTGCCTTTGGCTTGAGATAAGGGTTTGGTGAATGGATCAGTTGTGTTGCTATTTGTATCCACCCATAATAAACTTATTTTTCCTTCGTCGATCAAATCACAAGTGACAAAGTACTTGCGTCCATGTACTTCACCTTGTGATGCGATTTGGGATCCTTGATTTGTGATAGATGCGCTATTATCGCAAAATAGTTGTATGGATCCCCACTCGAGGGAACTACTTCGAGCTCATCAAGGAACTTCTTAATCCACACTCCTTCCTTGCTTGGTTCCGCGGCCATCACTTTTGAAGCGGTGGTTGAGTCGGCCGTAGTGGTTTGTTTCCAGTTATGCCAACTCACGACTCCACTATTCAGAAGAAAGACATATCCTGATTGAGACCTCCTATAGTTTGGATCACTAATGAAACTCGCATCTGAGTAGCCCTCGGCTACTAGATCCCTTTGTCCTCCATAAGCAAGAAACTGAACTTTGATCTTGTTAAGGTACCTCAGAATATTCTGGACCGTAGTCCAATGATCAGGACCTGCGTTGGATTGGTGACAACTTGTCACACTTAGAGAATACAAGACATCAGGTCTTATGCAAGTCATCGTGTACATGATCGACCCTATTGCTCATTGAGACTTCTTGAGTTGTACGTGATGTTGCTCATTGAGACTTCTTGAGTTGTAGACCCATACTCATTGGCACATTGCCATTTTCGGACTTGTTCATATTGAACCTCTCCAAGACCTTGTCAATGTATGTACGTTGACTTAGGCTAATGAGTCTACGAGGTCTATCTCTATATATATTGATTGCCAAGATGTATTGAGCCTCACCCATGTCTTTCATTGAAAATGCAAATTTCAACGTATTGAGCCACACTGGTTGACCGTTTCACAACAGGAAAAGTTCTTGTTATTTTCGGTCGAATCACTCGTCCACCCAGCCAACCATTTTCAAAACCCGTGCATCCACTCAGATATCCACTTAGTGATATAAGTAATATCAGTTGTGTCTATCCCTTGCCTCTTGATATTAACATTATTATACAAAGAAGAAATGTGTCATCTTTGTATTATATTTTCATTTCTTGATCTCTTATGCAAATTATAGATATGTAACCATACATAAGTTACATTCTGCACATTATAACTTTGTTTTATCAACGGGCCAGCAATATCATCATTTAAGTCAAGAGGGGCAATGATAATCTTTTGACATATCATCCTTTCCGGCACAAGTCATGTATAACCAACTATTATCTTTATCACTATACTCAAAGATAGCTTTCAATAATAATCAAATTATACACCTCTTATGTGAAAAATTATAGTGGACAACAACCCCACAACATTATTGGGCCTCCCAAGGAGACCTACTACTGGCACAAACAACCTTACGGAGATTACAGTACGCACCCCAACACGTAACTACACTAAACATGGGGTTTGGTGAGGGTTACACGAACTTCCGTATCATAAAATCATATCTGATCTCGTTTCCAACGCAACACTCCCCGAAGCCGTCGCTTAGGGCGGTCACTCACTTGAATGTACCACAGCCAGGCTACTTGCCGGAATACATCGTCGGACTGTCATCATCATCGCCACTCAATCGCACGGTACCGTTGCCACTCGGTTGTGCGGTTCTTCCTGCCACCACTCGGTCGCGTAGGGTCCCTCCCGCCACCACTCGGTCACGTGGGGCACATCATCACCATCAAGGCCAAGCGACCGTATCTGTGGCCCATAAGGTCGGCTGATCGACTCATCCGGCCGATCACCCATAAGTTGCTCAATGGAGCCGTGCAATATCATGCATTGGGATCCACGATCGTCCGTTTAGAAGGTCTAGGCCAGAAATAAAGGCAACTCATTTGGGCAATGGTCAAACGACAAAGAGGTCTCGTCCGATCAAAAATAACAAGAGCCTTCTATGTCCAAACATACCACAAATGGTCGAACTAAAGATCAAGGGCTGCACCGTTTAGAAGGTCTATGCCCGGAAAAGGTCAAACTACAAAGCAACGGTCGAACACACGAAGGACCCATTCGACCAAAATTAATAGAGCCTTCTCTTGCCCAAAATTTATGCATAACAGGTCGACCGCCCAGAAGGCATCGTTCGACCAGTGTTGGGCGAAACCTTGCATTTACACTATGGCCGATCGACCACGAAAGGCATTTGGTCGATCGTTACATGACAGACACTTGCTTGCCCCTCGTCACCGGCAACCCCTTCGGCGTCCGACGACGCTCACAACCTCTCACACACCTTGTGTGATCATACTAACGAATTTGGCATACCTTTCTACGCTTTGCCTCTACGCCGACATGCCATGAAGTCTCACACGTCCGCTTTGGTCACGTTGCAACCACACACCCACCTTGCTTGGCACTGATGTACCACCGATCGCTAGAGTTCCACCCTCTCCCGTGTGGTGTTCTGAGAGGGGCAGAGAGAAAAAAGAGAAGAGGAGTGCATCCTCTTCTTTTAAAGCTCAACACATACACCACCAGCATAGCCCCATCACATCACCATTCCTCCACCATCACTCCACCCTCTCCCATGCAAAACCCCAAATAATCACCCTGAACAATCACTAAGCAAGGTTGGCACCCTAAGTAGTGTTAGGACATAACATTTGGTGATTTATTTTCACATGTTGATGAATAAGGAACTTCGACGCATATTTAAGGCTATGTGTAACTTCATTAGTTCCCAAGAGTTCTTCGTTAAATCATGATACATTTTGTACTTCCTAGGTGGATAATGTATTTGGAACACTGCACAGATCAACTAGTTCCAACAAGATATCTCCAACTTTTGGCAAATAGAGATGCTAAACCTTAATGCATCATCAATACCAAAAGAAAAGGTTGAAGTTTCAAAAAGTATTTGTTCACCTACTTTGCTGACAAATTTAGTACAAAGATTGAGCTAATATAGAGTCTAACGGTTAAAGAATGGGAATTGGAGAATGCAGTTGTTTGTAAACCAAGTATGTGACACATTATTGTGATTAGTTCTTGGTTGGCATATTTCTCAACACAATCTTGAATTGTGCAAAGAATTGTCTAGGCCAAAAGAAGAAACCCAATTGTAAGAAAGATTTGATTGTAAAATGATTTTTACACGACATGAAGTATGATATGTTAAATTCAATGTTTAAACCACTTAACTAATCAACACCAACACATTTTAATTTTCATTTAACTAGACTCGTATCAGTCGTAATAATTAGGTTCAAATCTTGTGGAACACAACATTACTTTTGTATGATTTGAGTGAAATACATCACCCCTTTATATCATATGCAACGAAAACTAAGGATAATTCACTTTAGGTTGCAACAAACATTGGTCGATCGGCGTGATGAATATAGTGTGCGGACGTGAACATGGATTTTGAGTTATTATTAGACACTAACTTGCATTGCAACCTCCTTCATTCGCAGTCCTTTTAGTTTTGACACCATGAAGTTTTGGAAGTAATAATTGTTAGGTGAACAAGCGGGTTTAAAAAATTATCACCATAACTATAATTATACCCATTTAATTTTTTATTTATCCTTAAAATATTCAACGAAGCTCCAAATTAGACTCCAAAAGGAATTCTTCATTTGGATGACTTTTTGGGTCCTCTTACAAATTTTTGAACCCCATGAATCATAATCAAAGGACGACCCTTGTCAATGAGTGATAATTTGAACGATTTAAATGATAATATCGACTCAAATGTTAGTAATTGGGAAGTGGGTGATCATCAGAAAGTCGGAATATAAAGGGTAGTTATGAATATAACCCCCCCTCGGTCGGTAAATAATATTTGAGTTACCCTACATGTAATTTTTAAAAGGAATGTTCGTGAGGTGTGAGATAGACGTACGTATGATTTTAGTTGTCGTTTAAGTTTTAGTAGACACATAGATAATGGCACAAGTTATGAACGATATCTTAATTTACTTTGGTGTATTGTAATTGTGTTTGTTAATTGTGCCAATCTACTTCTTAAGTCTTAACTATTATTTTTCTCTGATTAACTTCGTTTTATGATCGATGGATCTTTGGCAAGGAGTTGAAAATTCATTTAGCCTAATGATTGAACTTCCTATCTCTCAGCAGGCGCTACTCAAATTAAAGTTCAAAGAGAGAGAGAAACTAATTGAAAGTTATGGTCCACTGTGGAAAAATAGTTGTTACAAAGCGAGTGTTGGCACCCAAAAAAATATTTGCATAAAGATATATAATCAAAAATGATTTCGATTAAAAGTGAAATGATGGAAAATTACATTCCAGTCATGAGTGGATATCAAACTTAAAATCTAAGTTTGATACATGAAAATGTTAATGGAAGCAATGAGCATCAATGTTTAAATGTTACAAAAAAAATCACTTTGTTTGGATCAAAAGATGTAAGTCGAAATGGGTTTCTAATGTCTCATTTAGACTTTAGAGTGGTAATTGATATTCACCCAGTAAAAATTTAAAAAACCTAAATAAAATGTTTTTGCTTTTGTGTTGTACGTTGATTGTTCGGTTTAATTTACCGCAAGTGCACGACGTCGGTGAAGACGCGGCAAGTATGGGTCGTACCACAAGGAGTTGTGCGTGTCGTTGTTATAACTATACTCGAATGGGAAGAGAGAGGAGAATGAAGGGATTATACTAAACTAACTACTAAATGATGAATTAATCAACAATTAAACTAAACCCCTTGGAGTGGAGGTGCAATAGTCAGGTGTCTGTGCATGATTGTGTCTTCATTTCATTAAGCACAAGTGTGTAAAGTAGGTGAAATAAACTATAAACTGGTGTGGAGTCTAATTAACATCAACTACATTTACATGAATACATGTCTAATATAGTTAGACATGAAGTTATGATGCACTTTGGGTTCTCAAGAATTAACTAAGTACCTATTGTGTCCATTAGCACATCAATTAACCATCCATTCAACTCAATACATTCATGCATTCTCTACTAATTAAGCATTCATACATAACAAACAACTTCCATACAATGATAAATCATTACAAGGAACAAGATAAATTCTAGATCTAGCATGAGACAAGTACCTAATGTGACCATTATCCAATCTAATACATGTTTTAGCAAGTTACAAGTGTAGATCTACATTGAGCACATGAAATGACACAAGATAAGAAGATCTCATCATACACTTCACCATCAACTACATTGCCTCCACCCCAAATGAGGCGGATCACTAATCATAAGAACAAGCATGGAAAGAAAGAGATTGGGACTAAACATGACATAAAACTCTAACTAAAAAATGTAGGATCGTGTGTGTTATGGGTCCACAATTAAGGCTAATCACCTAATTAACTACTTGCTTATTCGATCAAGTAAATGCAGTGGAAATTAAAAACAAATCAAACACAAGTAGGAAAGCAATGCAAACCACACAAGAAGACACCGGATATACAGAGGTTCGGCCGTGCCTACGTCCTCTCTTGCAAGCCCCTCTCGAATCACCGTTCGAGCTCCTCTTGCGTCTTCACTATGCCTCCCCGTTCCGGGCCGGGAGCAACGCCTTTTACAAGTCTTCAAGCTCGCGAACAACCCTTGCCGAGCTTGGCACCACCTCTCACAAACCGAGAGAATCACTTCGGGCTTTCACCGAAATCCTTGCTTCTTTGTCTTGGGATTTCACCAAGACCCTTGCTCACTTTGACAACAATGGTGACTGAGTGGAACTCACTCTCTAATTGAGCACAACAAATGCTAGTATGAATGTATGATGAAGGATGTGGAAATTAGGCTATGGAATCACTAATTGGGAGCTTTGAGGTTGTGGAAAATCTCACTATAAGTTTGACACTTTGGAGTTGTGAAATCTTGTGGAAAACTAAGTGTGAACCTATATTTATAAGGTCTAAGAGATTCCTAGCCGTTGGGGAAAGATTTGATTGATTTGTGTAAGAGATACAATAAACAGAATTCAAATTCAGCAAAAACTGTCTCCAACCGGTCGACCTAAAGTTGAACCGGTCGAACAAAACCTTACAAAAACTAATGGATCGGTTGAACAAATGGATGGTTCGGTCGAACAAAATGGTCATGTAAAAACTCTAAATTTACTGAAACCGGTCGAACAAAAGGTCCAATCGGTCGAACGTTTTCGGACAGGATTTAAGGTTTAGTTTTAGTGATTTTCCGACTATGTTTTGGATGACCTATCGAAGTCCGATTGATCTGAAATTTTGTGTGTGACTTCTCTAAGGAACCTAGTGTGTGAATGCATGGATATTAGCTTAAGTTATGCTCAATTCACATTTGTTCCTAAGACTCAAAGAAAAGTAAAATACATGTCTTCAATCCAGCTTAATTACATGTCTTGACTTGATTTTTCTTCTTTCTTGAGTCTTGATCACCTGTAGATGTTAGCACAATACAACATATATACCATTATACTACATGTGCTAATCTACATGTCCTAATTAAGATTAGGTTGAATTACATCATCAAAATATGGATTAAGGCCAAAAAGCCAACAATCTCCCCCTTTTTGATGATGACAACCTATATCTTAAACTAACTTAATACTTGAAATATATTATGCAAACTATGCTTCAAAATGTTTCTTTAAATCTATTGCATAGTTTTTCTTGACAATTTCATGCATATTTCAAGTTACCCTAATCTATTACTTCTCCCCCTTTGACATCCATCAAAAACAATAATCAATCTAAGATATGAAATGAAATTTCTCCCTCATTGACATTTATATAACTATTCAAGTTCAAATAGGATGTCATTGTAATGAAGTTGCTCCCCCTAAATTTTGCACTTCATTACTCTAATAAAAGATATAACATTTAAGCTCCCCTATCAATAAGGCTAAATGGAAACAATGAGTATGATGAAAGTTAAAATCATTTAAGTTTCTACTTAAGCCTTATTTTAACATCCATTTTAAAATATGACATTTATAATTAATGGATGTGGTAAATGATTTGCAATGAATAGGGTTAATGATTTTCAATGAATTGAATTTTCTAAAGATATGACAATTAAGCATATTAACTAGATTAGAGCTAATTTTCAGAAATTTCAAAGATAGAAATTTATACCAAACTTGAATCTTGAATAACTCCAATCATGACTTGGTGATGCAACCGGATTCGAATTTGACGCTTTGGCTCGTCCGGTCACCACCAATCTCCTCCTCAAGCTCCTGCAAGTGTAGACTTTGGTACCCATTTTTGCTTGGGTCCATTAAGTTTAGCTTTTGGTACCCAAATCCAAGTTGATTTTGGTACCTCTACACTTACTTTCTTTTTCATGACAAAATTATGTTTAACATTGATTTGAATAGGAATGTTTTTAACATAAAACTTATTTTTGTTGCCATGTGTGAACTTATGCAATTTATTTGACAAGTTTTCATTTAAGGCATTAAGTTCACTGTTTTTAGTTGCAAGAGATTTATTTAAGCAATTTAGATTTTTAGTCATTGAATTATGCTTTTCATTCATGTTTAGCATGTGAATCTCTAAATTTGCAACTTTTTCATTCATGCAATTCAAGTCATTTAAAATTTTCTTGCTTTCAAGATATGATTCATCTAGTTTCTTTAGCAAGTCAATTTTGTCATTTTCAAGCATATGACTTTCAATTGCATTTGATGAGGTAGTTTTAACATTTAAATTGTCATTCCTCAAGCATGCATTTTCAGAAGTTAGAACTTCAATTTTAGCAAGCAAAACAATTTTATCATCTAAGATAAATGCATTTTGACATTTAAGCTCATCTATTTGCTTATTTGCTAACTTATTAGACTCATGAAGTTCTTTAGATTTTTCTAAAAGTTTTAGAAATGCATTTTGTAGTTTATATGAATGTGATGATTTTTCACTTGAACTACAACTTGAAGAATGACTAGAAGATACCTCATCTTCACTTTCTCCATCGGATGAGCTTGATGATGATGAAGATGTTGAGTTAATCTCCATTTTCTTTGCTCGAGCTACATCCTTCGGAGTGGTTGCTCCTTTCTCCCTGGTTGGTGATTTTCCATCACCGAAATTCCTTTCTAAAGTTTGCCATATAGAATGAGCACTATCACATGAGAAAACAAGATTAAAAAATTCATCTCCTAATGCACAAAATATGACATTCATAGCCTTAGCATTTAGGGATGCATTTTTCTCATCTTCTAAACTCCATTTACTAATAAGACATCTAGGTGTTTCATATGGAGTTTGAATCATAAACCACAAGTTAGCATTCATGGATTTAATAAATGATGACATTTTAGATTTCCATGAAACAAAATTATTTCCATCAAAATATGGTGGTTTACAAGATTCTAGAGGTGTGGATGCATTAAGAGTCATGTTAATTTATCGGTTAAGAACAAAATTAACGAACGAGGCTCTGATACCAATTGTAGGATCGTGTGTGTTATGGGTCCACAATTAAGGCTAATCACCTAATTAACTACTTGCTTATTCGATCAAGTAAATGCAGCGGAAATTAAAAACAAATCAAACACAAGTAGGAAAGCAATGCAAACCACACAAGAAGACACCGGATATACAGAGGTTCGGCCGTGCCTACGTCCTCTCTTGCAAGCCCCTCTCGAATCTCCGTTCGAGCTCCTCTTGCGTCTTCACTATGCCTCCCCGTTCCGGGCCGGGAGCAACGCCTTTTACAAGTCTTCAAGCTCGCGAACAACCCTTGCCGAGCTTGGCACCACCTCTCACAAACCGAGAGAATCACTTCGGGCTTTCACCGAAATCCTTGCTTCTTTGTCTTGGGATTTCACCAAGACCCTTGCTCACTTTGACAACAATGGTGACTGAGTGGAACTCACTCTCTAATTGAGCACAACAAATGCTAGTATGAATGTATGATGAAGGATGTGGAAATTAGGCTATGGAATCACTAATTGGGAGCTTTGAGGTTGTGGAAAATCTCACTATAAGTTTGACACTTTGGAGTTGTGAAATCTTGTGGAAAACTAAGTGTGAACCTATATTTATAAGGTCTAAGAGATTCCTAGCCGTTGGGGAAAGATTTGATTGATTTGTGTAAGAGATACAATAAACAGAATTCAAATTCAGCAAAAACTGTCTCCAACCGGTCGACCAAAAGTTGAACCGGTCGAACAAAACCTTACAAAAACTAATGGATCGGTTGAACAAATGGATGGTTCGGTCGAACAAAATGGTCATGTAAAAACTCTAAATTTACTGAAACCGGTCGAACAAAAGGTCCAATCGGTCGAACGTTTTCGGACAGGATTTAAGGTTTAGTTTTAGTGATTTTCCGACTATGTTTTGGATGACCTATCGAAGTCCGATTGATCTGAAATTTTGTGTGTGACTTCTCTAAGGAACCTAGTGTGTGAATGCATGGATATTAGCTTAAGTTATGCTCAATTCACATTTGTTCCTAAGACTCAAAGAAAAGTAAAATACATGTCTTCAATCCAGCTTAATTACATGTCTTGACTTGATTTTTCTTCTTTCTTGAGTCTTGATCACCTGTAGATGTTAGCACAATACAACATATATACCATTATACTACATGTGCTAATCTACATGTCCTAATTAAGATTAGGTTGAATTACATCATCAAAATATGGATTAAGGCCAAAAAGCCAACAAAAAACTAACCAAAAAATTCAAAAACAAATTGGATAAAGTAAGTAAATGACAAGAGGAATCAAAATATACCTTTAGATTATCAAAAGAGTGACATTACAAGCTTCAAAGCCCACCAATACTACTGCCCAAATTGGGTAAACAAAAGCTATTCTAGTGGTGGAGGCAAAGAAGTAGAGGAAAGGAAGACGAAATCATGCTATTTGTAAAAGAAAGTGTGGTGTAGATGATTCTGGGAGCATTCCAACGACTGAAATTGATTTCTTTAAGTTCTAGTGCACCCAATTAAGCAAGTCCAAGCCACATTCAAAATTTGAGAGGATTTGGACCAAATTGATCCGCCAATGGCAATGGTTGATCAAATTCCACCAGTCGCGGATTAGATTGGTCAGATCCGTCCCAAACTCGCTCAGTATCTTAAGCGACGTATTTGGCATGTGGGGTGCAGTCTTGGTCTGCTGGTTTGAGCTTGTTTGGTCATAATTAATTGCCCACATACTCTTCAAGATCATGGTATTGAGGGATTTTTGCTCCCGAAATGTTTTCCGTACGTTCCGGTCCCTCTAGATTTCATCTGGGTCCTTTCTGATTTGTAGATGGGTCATTGTGCATGACAAACAAGCCCACTTTGCTTCATTTGAGTCATTTGTTCTTGCATTTCAGTTCTTTTCTTTTCCTTTCTCTTGTTTATTACGTAACACCTGAAACACCACAAAGAAATACTCAAGTAGCACAAAATTGGGATAAAATAAAGGATATATAACATGAATGCAATGTATGATATGCTACTAATTAAATACCACCACACTTACATTTTGCTAATCTGGAGCATAACAAAGAAAGAGAAAAAGAAAGCAAGAAAAACATACAAAAAACAGAGAAATCCTAACTCACTTTCGTAGAAATCACGGTTACACTTAGCACGTGCAGCAAACCATTAAACCTCCTTGTTACCAAGAAGGAGGAGTGGTGTCTCCTGAGGTTTTCAATGGATATACCCACAAAATCCGAACAATGATGCATTATTCAACCTAGAACCACGACTCGATTGACCTACCTTTATCGATCATTGAACACGGTAATCTTACGAGCAAACTCTCTATATGTATCAAGTCCACACACCTAGCCTAGCGAACTATTCGTGCAGGTTAATTAAGGACTTAAGTGAAAGACATGGGCAACTTTAACCGTCCTCAAGTGATACACCATATAAAGTCCATTAAGGTTTTATTTGTATTACCATTTTTTTCTTTTTTCTTTTTCTTTTTCTATTTTTTAACTAGTTGGTGTTTAATTATCTCAGGGTCACGTTTCATGCATCATTACCTGTGAGGACTTACACTATCACACAGACCTTCTCCCAAATCTCCACATAGGGTGATTCCTACCACCCGTGTAACGGGAGTTCGGTTGGTGCATCCCATGTCAGATGACTCGAAAACACCAGGTACTAAGTCCCCTCGGACCTAATTTTCCACGTGATAGGAGCCGTACGAGAAGAGAGAACACCCTACTTAATTATTATTTCTTATCAACATGGGAACCAAAACCCCTACACTTAAGATTTCACAATAGGAGTTTAAGGGTCCCTAACTTAAACAGACTTCCTTTTACTAACATGCACGAATTCATTGACTCACTAGGTTCACGGTGAACTTCTTTATTTATTTGAGTATTGAGACCCTATGACTACTCTCCCTCGAGGGTAAACTGGGGTGCATCCTAACGACTAGAGATAGGACCTAAAATTAGTGTTTTAGATATCCTAATGCATCATGTTCAAGCCAATTTTGGGAGCTCCCTTTTACTTCGTCTCTTAATGGTTTTTAAATGCTAAACTCACGCAAAACTCACAAAACATTTTCTTTGACAAACACCTAAAGATTTTGAAAGAAATGGAAGAATTAAAGCACTAGGCAAGCAAAAGAATATAAGTCACCCAAGGATCATGGTATACCAAGATATATCAATCTAAAATACAGTACACTATCGTGACCCTAGCAATACAAACAAAAGAAAATGAAAAAATTGAATATGTACATACGTAAAGCACCCGCTACACTAACTTCATGAATTATCCTCAATAAATGTGACTATGATACTACATGGATTTATGCACTAACAATAAAAGATCTCACCAGCGTGAAACGCAAACAGAAGTTCATGGTCATGTTGATGGACATAAACCGGAATTTCCCAAAACCCCTGAGATACTTAAGAGGGGAATACAAGTTAACAAATTGAGCCCACATCTTTATGGATGGGGGCCAAGGACAAGCAATGTTTTTTGTATTGTTTTAATATAACTATATACAAAAAGAAGCTCTTATTGTCCTTGGTCAAAGGACAACGAAATGGAACCTCATAGTGGATCAATGTACCTAGAATGTGAACATTACACCTCGTGGGGCCATCATACTCAAGTGTGCCCCCCTTCACAAAGTGTTGCAGATGGTTGGAGAGGTCCATCAATAGAACACAATGGCGTCTAATTCAAAGGATAAACTGAAAGAGTTCAAACCTCTCAAGAGTTTGGCAACAATTGCTCAATGAAAGAAGAGTTCCCTCCGTTGTAGTATTAAAATCAGGATCATCAGTCCAAACTCTACAACCAAAAAGTTGGTGTGTCAGAACGATGCCAAGAACCCCGTGATGCTTGCCGGACACACATTGGGCGCACAGAAGGTGGGTCCTTTACCCAAGATATCCTCTAAAGACATCCCAATACTGTAGGATAGGATCGTGTGGGTTATGGGTCCACTAATCACTTTTTAAGCTAATCCACAATTCTCTACTTGATTAAGCAATCAAATGCGCAGCGGAATAAACAAACAAGTAGAGAAAGAAAGACAATGCAAACCACACAAAGACGCGTCGGATTTACAGAGGTTCGGCCGCGCCTACGTCCTCTCTTGCAAGCCCCTCTCGAATCCCCGTTCGAGCTCCTCTTGCGTCTTCACTATGCCTCCCCGTTCCGGGCCGGGAGCAACGCCTTTTACAAGTCTTCAAGCTCGCGAACAACCCTCGCCGAGCTTGGCACCACCTCTCACAAACCGAGAGAATCACTTCGGGCTTTCACCGAAATCCTTGCTTCTTTGTCTTGGGCTTTCACCAAGACCCTTGCTCACTTTACAACAATGGTAACTTGAGTGGAACTCACTCTCTAATTGAGCACAACAATTGCTAGTATGATGATTGATGAAGGATGTGGAAATTAGGCTTTGGATGACTAATTTGGAGCTTTGAGGTTGTGGAAAATCTCACTATAAGTTTGACACTTTGGAGTTGTGAAATCTTCTGGAAAACTAAGTGTGAACCTCTATTTATAAGCTCCTAAAGATTTCTAGCCGTTTGGACAAGATTTGATTGGAGTTTGTGCAAAACACACAAAAACAGAAAATCGGATTCAGAAATCTGTCCAGAAACGGTCGACCGAAAGGTGTATCGGTCGACCGAACCCTTGAGTCTGTTGATGGATCGGTTGACCGAACATAGGTACTGGTCGACCGAATTACTTAAGTTCTATAGGTCAACGGTCGACCGAGCAGGTACCGGTCGACCGAACTACTGGGTTCGGTAGAGAGAAATCTTGATCGGTTGGACAAACTTGTGTCGACCGATAGCAGGGGGTTTTTCACGAATTGAACGGTCGACCGAATATGGTATTTTGTTCGACCGGTTCAAAAGTATTTGGGGGTGTATATAGGAAAAATGTGTATACGACCGTTGTATAATACGACAAATAAAACGGTCGTATTTTTACCAGAAATGGCAAACGAAACGGTCGACCTAAGGTCTACCGGTCGACCGAACAGGTCTGGGTAATCGGTTAATAGAAGGTGGAATCGGTTGAACGAATTGGTCTGGTATAACAAATATTGTGTATAACCGGTCGACCGAAAGGTGAACGGTCGACCGAACTCAGGCAGACTGGTGACCAATGTTTTAGGTGTTTAGGTGATCTAATGAAGTCCAAATTATATGATATTTTGTGTGTGACTCCTACAAGCAACCTAGTGTGTGAATGCATGCATATTAGCTTATGTTATGCTCAATTCACATAAGTTCCTAATACTCAAAGAAAGGTGAAATTACATGTCTTCAATCCTAGCTTGATTACATGTCTTGACTTGATTTTTCTTCTTTCTTGAGTCTTGATCACCTGTAGATGTTAGCACAATACAACATGTATACTATTATACTACATGTGCTAATCTACATGTCCTAATTAAGATTAGGTTTAATTACATCATCAAAATACGGATTAAGACCAAAAAGCCAACAAATACTCCATCAGTTCTTATGAAGATATGAGTATTAGGGAGCTGCTGCTCCCCCAAGGTGGGTCCTTGAGAGGCACAACATTAAGTTCATGTGGCTCAAGGACCACGAGACAAAAAGATAAGACACAATCTTGTGCCAACTCAAAATCAAGTTGGTTTATGTTATTCTTAAATTGGATCAAATTCCCCACCAAGTGATCGTGAATTGAAACCCCAAGTCCCTCAGACTGACTAGGAGTTTGACTTTGAAAGATTGTGATTTAAATTTGTGGATGTGGTGGTGGTTCGATATCAGAAAATGAATCCTCTTGTTGATAAGAAAGGCCACCCTCCTCACGTTCACTTAACTGTTGTGACATTTGACTCACTTGCATTTCCAGAGTTTGCAAGGAATTCAAGTTAAACTTCATCAAATTTTGAGTGGTTTGCATGAACATTTGGAGGGTTTGTTCTAAGGAATCAAGTCGGGGGTCAACTATGAGGCCCAAGTAAGAATTTTGAAAAGTTTTGGGTTGGGTATTCATGGGTGGAGAATCAGTCCAATGATTGGTAGTTGGGTGTTGGTAGAGTTCTGGGTATTTGGAGGAGGATACTAGGGTGAGCATGATGTATGATACTGACGATTTTCATGATATCCCCATGAATATGTCATCCCTGGGTTATATGTGAATGTGTATGAGTCATAATGTGTAACGACGCTGATCTTGCGGGTACACACATTGGGAAAGACTCCAAGTGTCGCGATCAGAGACCTCCGCGACGACCGAAGGAGATACAAAAGACAGACCAAAAAATAACTCGACAATACGTAGAGAGATCATACATGGATAGACTAACATAAAACATAAATAAAAAGTGAGAGATTATCCATAAATGGTAACAAGGTCAAATACATTACATCGAGTTCAAAAGGGAAATACATCATAAATAATACGGAATCAGAAGACAAACTGAAGAATCTGGTCGACGTGTCCCTCATGTACAGAATCTTCGACTACTCGTCCAGTTTACCCTGTAGGAATCTAAGTACCTGCAAGCACCGCATCAACATATGCGTGAGTTTTTTCTATAAAGAAAACCCAATATGCCCCTGACACAATCAGAGTTATATGGAAGAATGCATGCAATATATCTAAGATAAAAGCATCCGAAACAGAAACAGAAAAGCACATAATGCAATAGAAGGGTATGACTCCATAAGCCGTGCCAGTCGGGCGCACCCGAACCATTCCTCAAAACGAACCAGAACACCAGCCTCACTGGTCAAAGGTGGTCACTCGACAGTGACCCACTGATTGATCGTTTTATATTAACCGCAAGTGCACGGCCGCGTTGAAGCGGTGGCAAATACGGGTCGTCCACTGGGAGGTGTATCGACACTTGGTTTGTTCGAAGATGAGAGGTAAAAGAAGGAGAGAAAGATGTATTACACTAATCTAAACTACAAAGCTGAAATGAAATGGAGAAGAAACGATAAAACTAAACCCCAAAGGGGGTAGAGAAATAATGTGAACATAAAAGAGTGTGTGTGTGTGTTCATTAAACTCCTCACAATATGTAGTGCATGAATTCATAAAACTACATCCAACTTTGCCTCGACATGAATTAAGATAAGACTACATCATTAAAACATACAAGACAACAATTGGAATGAAGCTAAATGAACTCATGTATAAAGTCTAGACCCTACTATGCCTCCACATGAATTAAGATACACATTATCATTAAAACATACAAGACATTAACCAAGGTAAAGGCAACAAGAGTTCATACACTACAACTTGTGTTTCCAATACTAATTCCTATCCATATCCTAACATTATCATTCCCCATAAAATGGGTACACTAATCAAAGCATAAGCTAAGCTTCATTCAAGAGCATTAGCATATCAAAGATAAGAGTGAAAACCCATTAGATGGTTATGGAAATCATATAAAGCTCAAGGGATTAAGATAACACACACTTAATACACTACATGATTATATCACATATTTCTCCACCCCCCAAATGGGGATGGAACTACTCACTACTCATTACACTAACTATATTAACAAAAGAAAGCATAATACTGAAATGAAAGTTAACTAAGAAAGCAAGAAGTATTAAAGAAACTTAAAAGAACATGAGACTAACGAAACATGCAAGACATGTAAATTGAAATTAACTAAGCAATGTAAAAACTAAAGCAAACAACAATTAACTACAAAACTTCTATTATTACTCACTCCAAATTACAAGCAGCCCTTCCTCCACCAGAGTTTTGCTTCAAGGCTTCACTCTTAGTAGGGAAGAAGGCCACCAAGAGAGAGATAGATACAATGGGAGGTGAAGAGTTCTATTTATAAGCATGGAAAAAGCTAATCCGGGACAATTCCCCGATGTGGGACTAAACCAATACCAAAAATAACCTAAACACATAATAATACAAGTCCAGGAGAAAGCTTAGCGGATCTGGGGCCATATGGACCGCCAATTAGCGGTCCAAGACCGCCAATTGGCGGTCTATAAACTTCAGATCGCGTTGGTTTTTGTTGTGGACTTTGCTTGGAGTGTTTCTTGGTCTTGGATGCATCTACTTGGTTTAGTGGAGCTCCGACCCGAATCGAATTGACAAAATACTCCCCATGATGGTGTGGAGTTTCCTGTTTTGCTCTTAGGTCCTCCTGTCTTACGTTCAGGTCCTTCTCCCTTGCATCTTGGTCCCCAGGTCTCACAATTAAGTCATTTTTCCTGCTTTTGGGTCCTTTCATGGCTCTTCTCTTCAAACCTCTTTATTTCTGAAAATCAAACATAAAACTCGTCACGTAGCATTGCTTAGGTGTAAGATAATGGATATAAGGTACAAATATAAGCATGAAATGATGTCAATCAAATACCCCCACACCTAAGTTTTTGCTAGTCCCGAGCAAAACAAAGAAAGAGAAAAGTAAACGAAATATAAGAAATCCTAACTCACTTTCGTAGGAATCACGGTTGCACTTAGCACGTGCAACAAGCTGTTAAACCTCCTTGTTGCCAAGGAGGAGGAGTGTTGTCTCCTGAGGGTTTTCAGCGGATATACCCACAAAATCCGAACAAGATGCATTATTCAATCTAGACCTCGACTCGTTGGAAATATTTTGTCGATCAATGGTCGCGGTAATCCTATGGGCCGACTCTATATAGGTAATCAGTCCACATCTAGCCTAATGAACCATTCGTGCAAGTTAATAAGGAATTAAGTGAAAAGACAGGGACAACCTCAAGATCCTCAAGTGATACAAAGTGTAAGGTCCATTAAGGTTCTTATTTGCATTACCATTTTTTTTCTTTTTTCTATTTATTAGTTGGAGCTTCATTCTCCCAGGGTCAAGTTTCGTGCATCATTGCCCATGAGGACTTACACTATCATGTACACCTTTTCCCAAAACTCCACATAGGGCAATCCCTACCACCCGTGTAACGAGAGTTCGGTCGGCGCATCCCAAGTCAGATGAATCGAAAACACCAGGCACAAAGTCCCTTCAGACCTACTTTCCCGAGTGATACGAGCCGTGCGAGAAGAGAGAACACCTACTCACTTATTTCTTATCTACACATGAACCAAAACCCCTACACTTATGTCTCACAACAAGATTTAGAGGGTCCTTGACTACAACAAACTTCCTTAAGTTAACAGACACAAATTATTGACTCACTAGGTTCAGGGTGGACTTCTTTAAATGTTTGAGCACTGAAACCCTATGATTACTCACCCCCAAAGGAAAATTGGGGTGCATCCTAACAACTCGATAAATCCTAAAGCCACAGTAGTAGATATCCTAATGCATCAAGTTCAAGACAATTTTGGGATCTTTCTTTTTACTTTGCCTCTCAACGGTTTTGCACATGCTAAACACACGCAAAACCCATAAAACATTTTCTTTCGCAAGCACATGAAGATTTTGAAAGAAATGTGGAAATTTTAAAGCATTAGGCAAGCAAAAGAAGACAAGTCACCCAAGGATCATGGCAAGCAGATATATCAATATTAAATGCAACACACTAACATGACCCTAACAATGCACATAAAAGAAAACAAAAACAAAGGAAAAGACTCGATTATGTACACACGTAAAACACCCCCCACACCTACTTCATGCATTGTCCTCAATGAATGTGAGCAAAATACTACATGGATGTATGCATGAAACAGAATAGATCTCACCAACGTGAAGTACACAAGGAAGTTCATGGCTATGTTGATAGACACAACCCAACTTCCCTCAAAACCTGTGAGATGCTAAAGAAGGGATACAAATACGTGAAAGAAATGGGGCCCAAAAACTCAAGGGTTGGGGCCCACTACAATCGATGCTCACTGAAGGAGTTTTTTTTTTGAACTATGTACAACAATGGGCTCCCATCTTCATATATCAAGGGACATCAAATGGGAACCCGCCATCTCTCGAGCCATTAATGCACCTGTATGGGCTCGCAACATACAAAACAGAATTGCTTGACCACCTGACACCCTTATTAGCATTGTGGTTGTTCGATGCCTCTCGAAAGTCATGAATAAGAGGTGAACCTCTACCAGGTTGAAGGGTATCAGGTGGTTGATTCTTAACCCACATGGGGTCCTCAGCAGATACAGAATGAAAAGCATGTAGCCTAGAGGCCATAAAAATGGTATCTGGTGGATCAAAAGCCATGTGATCAAAAGGATGTGGCTCAAGGGCCACGTGATAAGAATATAAGGCACCTTCTTGTGCCAGCTCAGGTGAAACATCTTCACCACCTTCAGGATCATCATCGAACAATTCTCTGAAGTACTTGAAGGTGCCCTCAACTTCACTCTCATCCATGCCCTGGATAAGGTTAACCCCAAAAAGGTCAGTGAAGGCACCTGGCTTCTTGCCGATGGTGAAGATGTTGAAATCCGCGCATTGACTACCATAAGTCAAGCGTATCAGACCATTGCGACAATTGATCAATGCATTGGAAGTCGCAAGAAATGGTCGCCCCAGAATGACAGGAATTTGTCCAAATGGGTTGGGCACAGGTTCAGTATCCAAGACAAAGAAGTCGACTGGATAAATGAACTCTCCCACTTTGATCAGAACATCTTCCACCACACCCCTCGGTTTCTTCATAGACCTATCAGCCAATTGAAGAGTGATTTTTGTTTGTTTGAGGTCTTCAAGACCGAGGTGGGTGTAGACAGAATATGGCAGAAGATTAACATATGCACCAAGGTCCAATAAGACACGATGTATGGACACATCACCAATCACACAAGAGATAGTAGGACACCCAGGGTCCTTGTACTTGACTTGCACGGGTTGTGCCAACAACGAACTCACGTTAGCCGCAAGAAAAGCTTTCTTGGGAACATGAGTTTTTGTTTTCTTGGTGCATAAGTCCTTGAGAACCTTGGCATAAGGTGACATTTGCTGAATCACCTCCAAAAGAGGGATGTTCACCTTGACTTGCCGAAACATCTCAAGCATCTTGTCATGCTGATCAGAGGTTTTCTTTTTAAGGCGCTCAGGGAATGGCACCTTCGGGGCATAAGGGTGCGAAGGAACCCCAGAATTCTGGTCCAAAGAAATATGAGTGGGGACCTCAGAATTTGATTCATTCGACACAAGAGGAGACAAGGGGACCTCAGGGTTCGGCCCCTTTGTTGAAGGAAATGTAGAAGGAACCTCAGGATCTGGCTCCTTCCTGGAAGTATTTGTGGAGGGAGCCTCAGGATCCAGCTCCCTCAGAGATGGTGATGACAAGGAAGGCACCCCAATGTGGTTGTCCACCTCCTTACCAGACCTCAAAGTATGAATCACATTAATATGATGGGTCGGTTCAGAGGTAGCATGAGGTAAAGGTGTCCTTCCTTGAGAATGGGTGCCCCGAGGATTCACCTCGGGTTGACTCGGTAATTGACCCTTCTCACGTTCATGGAGCTGATGAGCCAATTGGCTAACTTGCATTTCCAATGCTTTGACCGAATTATTGCTGGCCGCAAACATGGATTGAGTGCTCTGCATGAACGTTTGAAGGGTTTGTTCAAGGGTAGAGTCCTTAGGGTCAACCCGCTGGGGTAGTGGAGTCTGGTTAGAATAACCCGACGAAGAGGCCTGACCAGGTTGGTAATTATGGTGCTGAGACCTTTGATGTGGGGGTTGGTAGGTCGCCGATGGGCGTGGAGGTTGATAAGGTGGAGGTTGAGGTTGAGCGTGCGAGCTCTGACCGTGGCCTCCACTAAACACCCAAGAGAAGTTAGGATGGTTACGCCATCCCGGGTTGTAGGAATGACTGTACGGGTCGTTTCGGGGCCTTTGTTGATACATCGCATTTGCATGCTCAGTATCCCTTGGAGCGTAAGCGCACTCCAAGTCATCATGTCCCGACAGTCCACACCTAGTACACCCGGGAGTAGCGACCTGAGCTACAGGAGCTCAGTCCATCTCCAAACTCTCTATCCTACGCATGAGAGCATCCATTTTTGCCTCAGACGCGATAGTCGACTCAACATGATATGATCCAGCTCGACCAGAAGACCTGGCGGCTGGTGGCTCTCTCACGGTGTCCCACTCGAAGGTACGCTCAACCATAGACTCAAAAGTGTCCCATGCCTCCTCGATGGGTTTCATTTGGAAGTCACCGTGACACATCGACTCCAACAATGTGCGAGTGTTGTAGTTGATGCCCTCATAAACAATCTGGCACAGCTGCCATAACTCAAATCCATGATGAGGGCACTGCTGGAGAAGGTCCTTGAACCTCTCAAAGAAAACATGAAACGATTCGGTCTCGGTCTGATACATTTGATGTATCTGGTGCCGTATCTGTTGAGTTTTTCTTTGAGGGAAAAATCTCTTCAGAAAGACGATCACAAAGTCATCCCATGACCGAATCGAGCTCGCCGGGAGGCTATACATCCATTTCTTCGCATTATACTTCAATGCGAAAGAAATCATCCTCAACCGGACAGAATCCTCGTCAAGCTGTTGAAGCTTGAAAATGGAGCATACTTCCTCGAATTCGCGTATAAAGATATACGGATCTTCCTTATTGGCAGTAAAGGTTGGAAGCATGCTCACATATTGAGGTTTCAGTTCATAGTTGTTCCCACGAGCAGGGGGAACAACTATGTAAGAAGGCTGCGCGGCCCGAACAGGATGGGTCCGCTCCCACAAAGTCATCGGTCTATCATGTCGAGCTAAAGGTGGTGGTGCACCAAGAACTCGATCCTGACCGAATCTCCCTTCCTCTCGAGTCAGAGGAGGAGGAGAAGGAGGTTTACGTGGTGGCGGAAGTGGAACGAGGTATTCCATGTATAGAACCCGGTCTCCTTCGCCACCGCGAGATGACTCGGCCTCTTGCTCCAAAGGAGCACGAGGCGGAGATGGTTGATCACCAAGACCGTCCATCTCAGCAGAATGCACTCTCTCGAGTCGAGCGCTCTCACCAGAACGAGCCCAACCTCGCATAAATGCTCGACTCGACTCTAAACTAACACACAACAGAGGGTGTACTAGAGGAGGATACTAAACGTAGAGAATAGATGAGGAGAGGACTCAGGTGAGGAGGGAAGAATCCCTAGAGCTAGCGTGGGTAGTGGGAGCAGGAAGAAGCCTAACTAGCAAGCACGGCTTAAACAATGTAAGTCAATGGGTCCTTAGGCTAGACGACGCCTAACTTCGAGGTCACTAGCCTCGACACGTCTCACCTTCCTACAACGAGGACCACAATGCTCAGCAAGTGATACCCGATCCGGAGATCCAGTACCTCCTACTATCGACAAGGTATGCAACGCCGATCAGGTCATGACGGTCTCAACTAGATTACTCTCCTAGTGCGCCCGCAATCCTAGGGCCAATGTCTACTTGCTTTTAGTTAAGGCTTTATTAAGAGTGATTTTTGGGGCCAAGGAAAGGGTGATGAAATCCCCCACCTTATCTTTTATGGGACAACCCCTCCTTAGTAGCGATTTGATCCTAGATCTAGCAATCAATCGCTCCAATCAAACGCCCTCTCACTCTTGTCCCGATGCACCTTACTAACTAATGCATGATCGAAACATGCATGAATGAGAGATTTGGGTGCACGTACCTCACGCCAGCAATCAACGACAAAATGTAAAGCAAAGAAAAGACAAATGCATGCAAGGTCTACCAATGGTGCATGACCTAGATGGCAAGAAGTCTAATCTTTTGCTTTGAGTTTTATGGTCCAAGTTGATTAATGGGGGAGTGATTAATGATCTGGGAGCAACAGAGAAGTCGCAGCATGCCAAATTGGGCTGCCAGATAACACAAAGTACAACACTAACTACCACAAAAAATTGGAAGCAGGAAGTTCTCACCAGGCCGCCAATTGGCGGTCTCCAACCGCTGATTGGCGGTCCCTTTGTGGCTTCACTTCCTCAAATTTTCCCAGTAGCCTCCCCTTGATCCGGTGGTTCCCTGAAACTAAGCAAATCTAGAAACAAAAAATCAAAAACCCCTCAAATCGTCCAAATCAAGGTCTGGACAGAGCACCTCCCCGGCAACGGCGCCAAAAACTTGATTGATCGTTTTATAGTAACCGCAAGTGCACGGCCGCGTTGAAGCGGTGGCAAATACGGGTCGTCCACTGGGAGGTGTGTCGACACTTGGTTTGTTCGAAGGCGAGAGGTAAAAGAAGGAGAGAAAGATGTATTACACTAATCTAAACTACAAAGCTGAAATGAAATGGAGAAGAAACGATAAAACTAAACCCCAAAGGGGGTAGAGAAATAATGTGAACATAAAAGAGTGTGTGTGTGTGTTCATTATACTCCTCACAATATGTAGTGCATGAATTCATAAAACTACATCCAACTTTGCCTCCACATGAATTAAGATAAGACTACATCATTAAAACATACAAGACAACAATTGGAATGAAGCTAAATGAACTCATGTATAAAGTCTAGACCCTACTATGCCTCCACATGAATTAAGATACACATTATCATTAAAACATACAAGACATTAACCAAGGTAAAGGCAACAAGAGTTCATACACTACAACTTGTGTTTCCAATACTAATTCCTATCCATATCCTAACATTATCATTCCCCATAAAATGGGTACACTAATCAAAGCATAAGCTAAGCTTGATTCAAGAGCATTAGCATATCAAAGATAAGAGTGAAAACCCATTAGATGGTTATGGAAATCATATAAAGCTCAAGGGATTAAGATAACACACACTTAATACACTACATGATTATATCACATATTTCTCCACACCCCAAATGGGGATGGAACTACTCACTACTCATTACACTAACTATATTAACAAAAGAAAGCATAATACTGAAATGAAAGTTAACTAAGAAAGCAAGAAGTATTAAAGAAACTTAAAAGAACATGAGACTAAAGAAACATGCAAGACATGTAAATTGAAATTAACTAAGCAATGTAAAAACTAAAGCAAACAACAATTAACTACAAAACTTCTATTATTACTCACTCCAAATTACAAGCAGCCTTTCCTCCACCAGAGTTTTGCTTCAAGGCTTCACTCTTAGTAGGGAAGAAGGCCACCAAGAGAGAGATAGATACAATGGGAGGTGAAGAGTTCTATTTATAAGCATGGAAAGAGCTAATCCGGGACAATCCCCCGATGTGGGACTAAACCAATACCAAAAATAGCCTAAACACATAATAATACAAGTCCAGGAGAAAGCTTAGCGGATCTGGGGCAATATGGACCGCTAATTAGCGGTCGAAGACCGCCAATTGGCGGTCTATAAACTTCAGATCGCGTTGGTTTTTGTTGTGGGCTTTTCTTGGAGTGTTTCTTGGTCTTGGATGCATCTACTTGGTTTAGTGGAGCTCCGACCCGAATCGAATTGACAAAATACTCCCCATAATGGTGTGGAGTTTCCTGTTTTGCTCTTAGGTCCTCCTGTCTTACGTTCAGGTCCTTCTCCCTTGCATCTTGGTCCCCAGGTCTCACAATTAAGTCATTTTTCCTACTTTTGGGTCCTTTCATTGCTCTTCTCTTCAAACCTCTTTATTTCTGAAATCAAACATAAAACTCGTCACGTAGCATTGCTTAGGTGTAAGATAATGGATATAAGGTACAAATATAAGCATGAAATGATGTCAATCACCCACCGCTCGGCACAAAGCGGTGCACCGGATAAGTGTCCCATTTCGCGGCAAATGAGCTACATGGTGCCATCGTGAACATGGGAACACCTACTTTGAGACAGAATGGCAGCGCACCTGCCCAGTACTTATCTTACGCCTGGCCTCCCAACGTCAAGCTCTTATGCGAATGGCCTTTGGAGCTAGAGGACCCACTCGTGGCCCGTCGGCCTAGAAAACAGAACGTTCCCAGAATTATTAATCAGATTAAATGCAATGCAAGCTACTTAAGCATCTAAAATCTCATGCAGCTATGGGATACATAACAAGCTCAAGGAAGAGTATCCAGATACCCTCGCAACAGCCCCCAAACAAATCAGAATCAGAACATCCCAATCAGGAATCAAACGAAACTCACAACAGCAAGCAATCATAACCGGATCGGCAAATCAAGAAAAAAACTAATCGAGTCATCTACGGGTCATGATAAGGATGTTATATGGTCTGACATCCTAAGGGTCATACATAACCATATCATAACACTTCACTTCAGTAACATATAGACATGAAAGATGCAATAGGATGATGCATTAAGCTAGATATATCAAAATCAAACTCCACAATAATCGATAGCAAGCATCCTTAATTTCAGAGTGTATATGCAATGATAACTGAAATCTCAGAGCATGATCAGAGTTGATATGGGTATGGATTACATGTATATCAGTAGGATAATCATGCTGGAACATGCATAAAATATTAGTAGACAGTATAGATCTCTAAACTAGCATACATGCGTGCAACGGGTTAATATGTTGCTTTAGAATATGACACGATCAGAACATGATATGAAAGATCCCATTTAAATTGATAAGTGGATGCATGACTACAAAATCAGGAATACACACACATCATATCATATAACCACATTATATCTGCTACTAAAACACAACAAGTCACATAGAGCAAAACACATTCAACACATAGAACACGATAACTTACAATAGGCAAGCTAACAAGTTCAATCGACTAACAACCAGATGCACGAGCCCCTGACTACTCCAACCCACATGCTTAGAGTATCCCTCTCAGGTGGTCTGTGGTGGGAGAGGGTCAGTAGAGATCCATCCAAGCAGCTCAGCCCAACAACCGAGCAAGCTGATGCACATGGTGCACTAACCGCATGGCTAGCCCATTCAAGCACACCCTGCTCAGACCGAGCTAGCCCATCCAGATCCCCCTCACGCTTAGCCACCCTAGGGTCATTCCACACCTCCTCCAGACCCAAGCCGCCGTCTAGAAGGGCTGCACCAGCCAACCGACCCAAACAAAGAGTCAAGATGGTTGAAGACAAATCCTAGTCGGATCTTGTGTGCGCCAGCCACACCCAACCAGATCCATGTCCACTCCAAAACTAAGCCCATAAGAAACCTCATCACTCCTGGTGGGACCTCACCGGTTCTCTCCGGAGCTCCGGTCCCTCTGGCTGCCCCACAGCCAGCCCAATCTAGCGCATGCTCCATGCGCACGCTAGCAGGGAACTCGGTTGATGGTGCAACCGATTGCACCAACCACCAACATGGTACTGGCCAGCCCTCCAGCCAACACCCCCTCCCACAAAAATCTTCAAGGGTAAGTAGCATACCTGATCAGCAAGGAATATTGCCCAAGCTTTTCCAGAGATTCTTCCCACCAACTCTTCTTCTAGCCGCACAAAGCTGTAGGATCGTGTGGGTCTATGGGTCCACAAACTAATCACGATTAAGCCCTAATTAACTACTCGGTTGATTGATCAAAGAAATGCAGCGGAAATTAAAAACGAAATCAAACACAAGTAGAACAAGCAATGCAAACCACAAGAAGACACCGGATTTACAGAGGTTCGGCCGCGCCTACGTCCTCTCTTGCAAGCCCCTCTCGAATCTCCGTTCGAGCCCCTCTTGCGTCTTCACTATGCCTCCCCGTTCCGGGCCGGGAGCAACGCCTTTTACAAGTCTTCAAGCTCACGAACAACCCTCGCTGAGCTTGGCACCACCTCTCACAAACCGAGAGAATCACTTCGGGCTTTCACCGAAATCCTTGCTTCTTTGTCTTGGGCTTACACCAAGACCCTTGCTCACTTTGTCTTGGGCTTTCACCAAGACCCTTGCTCTCTTGACAACAATTGGAGTGGAACTCACTCTTCTAGTATTGAGCACAACAGATGCTAATATGAATGTATGATGAAGGATGTGGAAATTAGGCTTTGGAATCACTAATTTGGAGCTTTGAGGTTGTGGAAAATCTCACTATAAGTTTGACACTTTGGAGTTGTGAAATGTTTTGGAAAACTAAGTGTGAACCTCTATTTATAAGCTCCTAAAGATTTCTAGCCGTTTGGACAAGATTTGATTGGGTTTTGTGCAAGATACACAAAACAAAAAATCGGGTTCAGAAATCTGTCCAGAAACGGTCGACCGAAAGGTGTATCGGTCGACCGAACCCTTGAGTCTGTTGATGGATCGGTTGACCGAACATAGGTACTGGTCGACCGAATCACTTAAGTTCTATAGGTCAACGGTCGACCGAGCAGGTACCGGTCGACCGAACTACTGGGTTCGGTAGAGAGAAATCTTGATCGGTTGGACAAACTTGTGTCGACCGATAGCAGGTAGATTTTACCTATTTGAACGGTCGACCGAACTAGGCAAATGGTTCGACCGGTTCTAATGTATATGGGGGTGTATATTGAGAAAAATGTGTATACGACCGTTGTATAATACGACAAATAAAACGGTCGTATTTTTACCAAAAAACAGCAAACGAAACGGTCGACCGAAGGTTTACCGGTCGACCGAATAGGTCTGGGTAATCGGTTAAATAGATGTGTGATCGGTTGAACGGATTGGTCTGGTATAACAAAAATTGTGTATAACCGGTCGACCGAACTCAGGCAGACTGGCGACCAATGTTTTAGGTGTTTAGGTGATCTAATGGAGTCCAAATTATATGATATTTTGTGTGTGACTCCTAAAAGGAACCTAGTGTGTTAATGCATGCATATTAGCTTAAGTTATGCTCAATTCATATAAGTTCCTAATTCTCAAAGAAATGTAAAATTACATGTCTTCAATCCTAGCTTGATTACATGTCTTGACTTGATTTTTCTTCTTTCTTGAGTCTTGATCACCTGTAGATGTTAGCACAATACAACATGTATACTATTATACTACATGTGCTAATCTACATGTCCTTATTAAGATTAGGTTAATTACATCATCAAAATACGGATTAAGGCCAAAAAGCCAACAAAAGCTGCCCTAGACGTAACTCCCAACTCGCCAGAGATCAGCCACCAATCAGCTGGAGAGGAAGGGATGAGTGGTATGAAGTGTTGTGTGTATGAGGAAGGAAAAAGGGAGGAAGAGAACGGCAGGTAGGGCCTTATAGTTTTGCACACAACTCTCCAACTTCCTAGCTATCAAGCCACATCAAGACTTGCCAAAAATGGCACCAGCAAGGACATCCAGAAGCCTCCCTTGAAGGATGCGTGTAACTCCCAAGCTCCCTTCCAATTCCATGCCACCCCCAACCTGGGCTCAGCCCAAAACCGTCCCTACACTCACTCGGGCCCAAATTGAGTCGATCGAGTCAAACCACCGCGCACTATCCCGATGTGTTGCACCCGTTCGAACAACGAGAAATCCGATCAAATCTACTTAAACAAACATACCATAACACAAATTGAGATTCTAAGAACTAAATTATGCATAACCGAGGAGAGTGGACTTATTAATATTATAGCAGGAGAGCGGGTCTTATAACCTACCCCTCTTAAATAAATTTCGTCCTCGAAATTTGCTATCCCTAACTCTTAATAAGAGCTATGGATACAAACTCCTTACATCATCCTTTGGACACAAACCCTACAGTAACAACAAAAACAAGGGGCACTGCAAAAACATTGGCAACAATGGCCATGAAACAATAACGATAGTATCGAATTCTTGACCTATAAACCTTCATCCACATCATTGCACTCAAATAGAAGCAACAATAGCTATAAGACAAAGAAATACAAGTGTCATGATATTCATAGATTCTGAGAACTAATCATGAACAAATCACATGAATCCAAAAACTAATAATAGATGGACGTGAGACGTATTGACACAAATAAATCATGAAGGTCACATAAATCCAGCAACTGACAACTTTTATATGTATGACCTAACAACAACAAGCTAATCATACATGATCATAATGTATATTGACAATAAACTAATTAAGAAGGTCACACAAAATGCAGTCACTAAACATACAATATATTTATATCTATATGCACAGGGTGTATGAGAACAACAAATAAAACATGTAAATAATGACAAGATCTCGATATACAATACTCATGCACAAGATATATCTAGGCAACAATTAAATTGTGTGCTAATAACAAGATCCGCATGCATTTATACATCTACATTCACATGATGTATCAGGACAACAATTATAATGTGTAATCATAATAAGATCTCGATGGCTAAATATACAGGGCCATGATGTTTCTAGACAACCAATAAATCATGAAATCATAGTCATAACATCACAACATGAACTTACTTCCATGCACGACATGCACTCACGTCATCATACACATAACAGAAGCAACAACAATTATAATAAATTAGGTAAAGCAGATGCCATAATAATCGTAGATCATGGGAATCAAACATGCAATTTGTGGGAGCTATGGGTCATGATGAGATGATTGCACAACACTTCACTCTATTATAACACATTCACGGGTTTCGAATTCATTCGTGCATGAATCTAAGTATATTTAGGAGATATATGAGACTATAGGCCTAATATAAGATCCCACGATGCAATCATGATAATACAAGTGATAGGCATGCATGCATGAATGGATGACAAATCACTTCTGATTTTAACATTTTAGAGCATAGCATCATGCACATAGTTGAATTAAAATGTTTGGTTAGCCTTTCGTGTAGTGCAATTTCCTGTTTCCAGCAACTATGTCATGCGTGCTAGTATAACTTCCTAACAACAATCTAAACATGAATAGTCCCATAAATCTAGTAGCTAAATAATACATAGGCATGCAACATCTTAACAACAACTTAGTTAGAAGGATCGCATGTATTTAGCAACTAAAGATACATCAACATGTTGCACCTTCACAACAATTAATATATGGGATAAAAAAACCCATATCTCAAAGGATAATTATACATGTATGTGATGTACCTAATTAACAGAAAATGAAACTCAAACAATAGCATGTATTCAGGGTGAGAAACACATCCATAACAAAAAGAGGTATCACAAAAGATATACTACAAGCATTATATAGCAAGAACATTAAATTTCAGACCACATGCACGTTAGTTCTAGCAACACCTAACATGATCAGAGATCATATGAACGTGCACAAGTATATAACAATAACATAAGGTAAAGAAACATGCTTGTGATATCAATAGTCCAAACTCATTTATAAATTGATATACGTGCATGCATCCAGATTTGCTTACTACATATAAGTCATAGAATTAGTTGCATAAATCATGGATGAGTTCTGATTTTGTATTCATGTGAGAGAATAACAAGACATATCAGAGGAGGTATACGAAAATCAGATCATATATGTGATATCGATATTGTTGGAACGAAATCAAACTAGATTAGCAATCATAGCAATCAACACATAACTACCCTACCGATTGCATCAACATCTCAATTGAAAATATGCAACTTATTCTCATGTGGTGTATAACAAGATACCACTTCGAGAGTTCACCAAAATCGGAGTATCGACATGGATTAATCATTGTTGAACATAAAATTAGACTTGATAAATACATCGCAACATTCGAGTCGATACATGCATATATATTGATTGCATTAACGTTTAAATTAAACTATACAACTTATGCTCAGATGATGTAAAGAATATATCTTAGAGGGATTACAAATCAGAGCATATATATGGATTGGTCATGATTGAGATAAAATCATACATCATAAACTTCTCCCATCATTACCATCGACACATGCAATATTACTTGAACATGAAATCAGATCACAAAATATGCTAGATCTGAAATCAGTAACGTGTCATATGAATGATGCCCGATTGAAATCATAAAATAACACATGAATATCAATAAGCATAACATGCAAGAAAATTTGGACTTGAGCACAATATCATACATGAACATAACATCCAAAAGATCACAGCATTAAACACCACAAGGTGATTAACACAACTCGCAACATGCAAGCAAAAACCTCTCCACAACCAGCTCTCCATGGCCCAACCCCATCTCCTCAGGTTTCTCCAATGAACCACCAATGGAGAACATGAAGCCAAGGTTGTGGTAGTGAGGGAGGTGCTCAGCCACCTCTGAAATGCGGATGGTGCACCACAGTCCACACAATCGGTAGATCTCCACTTGTGCACTCCGAACCTCAGATCGGCTAACCCAATGGAGCTGGACTAAACTTTGTCTAACACCCACTATACATCCTCTTATGCTAAGGAGGTAGAAGCATACCTGAAATTGGTGGAGAAGAGCCTTAGATTTTGCTGGAATCCCGCTGCAATTGCCTCCCATGCTTGCTAGCTAGTCGCCTCTTGCACTTGCACTTCTTGCTTGCTCGACCGACTGGACTTGTTGGAGATCTCGACACCAAAACGGGGGAGGAGGCGAGGTAACTGATACAGATAGATAGGGCTGGGTGGTTTTGGTCACCAAGTACATAAGGCAATCCACAAGAAAGAAATTTAACCAATGCAAAGATGATCTAACGCTATCATAATGCAATTCTAAAAGATAAGAAATTACCGACAGGGTTTGGGCAAGATGCCCCATTGGAGAGTCTTCAGATTCTGTACACTTTAGGGACCGACTTGCTCTGATACCACGTTGTAATGCCCCTGATCTCGTGGGTACGCAAACTGGGAAAGACTACAAGTGTCGCGATCAGAGACCTCCACGACGACTGAAGGAGTTACAAAAGACATACCAAACAATGACTCGACAATACGTAGAGAGATCATACATGGATAGACTAACATAAAACATAACTGAAAAGTGAGAGATTATCCATATATGATAACAAGGTCAAATACATTACATCGAGTTCAAAAGGGAAATACATCATAAATAATGCGGAAGCAAAAGACAAACTGAAGAATCTGGTCGACGTGTCCCTCGTGTACAAAATCTTCGACTACTCGTCCAGTCTACCCTGTAGGAATCTAAGTACCTGCAAGCACCGCATCAACATATGCGTGAGTTTTCTATAAAGAAACCCAATATGCCCCTGGCCCAATCAGAGTTATATGGAAGAATGCATGCAATATATCTAAGACCAAAGCATCCGAAACAGAAACAGAAAAGCACATAATGCAACAGAAGGCTATGACTCCATAAGTCGTGCCAGTTGGGCGCACCCGAACCATTCCTTGAAAGGAACCAGAACACCAGGCTCACTGGTCAAAGGTGGTCACTCGACAGTGACCCACCGCTCGGCACAAAGCAGTGCGCCGGATAAGTGTCCCAATTCGCGGCAAGTGACGTACATGGTGTCATCGCGAACCTGGGAACATCTACCCTGAGACAGAATGGCAGCGTGCCTGCCCAGGACTTATCTTATGCCTGACCTCCCAACGTGAAGCTCTTATGCGAATGGCCTCTGGAGCTAGAGGACCCACTAGTGGCCCGTCGGCTCAGAAAACAGAATGTGCCCAGAATTATTAATCAGATTAAATGCAATGCAAGCTACTTAAGCATCTAAAACCTCATGCAGCTATGGGATACGGAACGAGCTCAAGGAAGAGTGTCTAGATACCATCCTAACAGACCCCAAACAAATCAGAATTAGAATATCCCAATCAGGAATCAAACGAAACTCACAACAGCAAGCAATTATAACTGGATCGGCAAATCAAGGAAAAAACTAATCGAGTCATCTACGGATCATGATAAGGATGTTATAAGGTCTGATATCCTAAGGGTCATACATAATCATATCATAACACTTCACTTCAGTAACATATCGACATGAAAGACGCAATAGGATGATGCATTACAGCTAGATATATCAAAATCAAACTCCACAATAATCGATAGCATGCATCCTTAATTTCAGAGTGTATATGCATTGATAACTGAAATCTCAGAGCATGATCAGAGTTGATATGGGTATGGATTACATGTATATCAGTAGGATAATCATGCGGGAACATGCATAAAATATCAGTAGACAATATAGATCTCTAAACTAGCATACAAGCGTGCAACGGGTTAATATGTTGCTTTCGAATATGACACGATCAACACATGATATGAAAGCACCCATTTACATTCTTAAGTGCATGCATGACTACAACATCAGGAATACACACACATTAGATCATATAAGCACATTATATCTGCTACTGAAACACAACAAGTCATATAAAGCAAAACACATTCAACACATAGAACATGATAACTTACAATAGGCAAGCTAACAAGTTCAATCGACTCACAACCAGATGCACGAGCACCTGAAAACTCTAACCCACATGCTTAGAGTATCCCTCTCAGGCGGTCTGTGGTGGGAGAGGGGCAGTAGAGATCCATCCAAGCAGCTCAGCCCAACAATCGAGCAAGTTGATGCACATGGTGCACTAACCGCATGGCTAGACCATTCAAGCGCACCCTGCTCAGACCGAGCTAGCCCATCCAGATCCCCCTCACCCTTAGCCTCCCTAGGGTCATTCCACACCTCCTCCTGACCCCAGCCTCCGTGTAGAAGGGCTGCACCAGCCAGCCGACTCAAACAAAGAGTCAAGATGGTTGAAGACAAATCCTCGTCGGATCTTGTGTGCGCCAGCCACACCCAACCAGATCCATGTCCACTCCAAAACTCAGCCCAGAAGAAACCTCATCACTCCTGGTGGGACCTCACCGGTGCTCGCCAGAGCCCCGGTCCGTCTGGCTGCCCCACTGCAAGCCCCATCTAGCGCATGCTCCATGCACACTCTAGCAGGGAACTCGTTTGATGGTGCAACCAATTGCACCAACCACTAACATGGTACTGGCCAGCCCCCCAGCCAACACCCCTCCCACAAAACTCTTCAAGGTTAAGTAGCATACCTGATCAGCAAGGAAGATTGCCCGAGCTTTTCCGGAGATTCTGCCCACCAACTCTCCTTCTAGCCGCACAAAGCTGCACTAGACGTAGCTCCCAACTCGCCGGAGATCAGCCCACCAATAAGCTGGAGAGGAAGGGATGAGTCGTATGAAGTGATGTGTGTATGAGGAAGGAAAAAGGGAGGAAGAGGATGGCTGGGAGGGCCTTATAGTTTTGCACACAACTCTCCAACTTCCTAGCTATCAAGCCACATCAAGACTTGCCAAAAATGGCACCAGCAAGGACATCCAAAAGCCTCCCTTGAAGGATGAATGTAACTCCCAAGCTCCCTTTCAATTCCATGCCACCCCCAACTGGGCTCAGCCCAAAACCGTCCTTACACTCACTCGGACCCAAATTGAGTCGATCGAGTCAAACCACCGCGCACTAGCCCGATGTGTCGCACCCGATCGACCAACGAGAAATCTGATCAAATCTACTTAAAAAACATATCATAACACAAATTGACATTCTAAGAAATAAATTATGCATAACCTAGGAGAGTGAACTTATTAATATTATAGCAGGAGAGCGGGTCTTACATAATGAGTACTTTGGGAAAAAGTATCATCATAATCGGGTTCGGGAGGAACATACAATCACTCTTCGAAAACCTGACCACTTAAACCACTCTAGTCATCTGGCATGGCTTCAGGAACCACAGATGTGGCCATACCCTCTACTGTACGCACGAAAGAGGCCAAAGTTTCTTCTGATGACTCAGTTTGTTCACCAACATATGATCCAACAGAACTAGATGGTGGTCTAGTAGTTAGTGCGTCTCTCATGTCACCCCAGTCTAAAGACTGCTCAACTACACAATTAAATTTGTCCCAACCCACTTGGGTGTTTGTTTGAGGCACCCTAGGATGCATGAGTTGGGTATACCAAGGAGAGTAGTCCTGGTCCTAACAATGAAATGAATGATCTCCCATGTAACCATCCATCTCGACAATAAGACTCTTAAATTGACTACTTTTTCCACTACAAGATCAAGCTCACATAAAAGTTCTCCACTTGACCCTAAAGGACTAAGATAAATGGTGTAAAGGGAAGGAGACTAAACGATAGAAGTAGAGGAGAAGAGGAGTGTGATGAGAAGTGAAGATACCTTAAGAAGTAGCATGGGTAGTGGGGTCGGGTAGAAGCCTAAGCTAGTAAACATGGCTCAAATAACCAAAAGCTTACTATAGGTCCTTAGGCTAGACGATGCCTAACTGCCACTCTCCATACTCCCGAATTCCTAACCTCCCTCGGCCAAAGGTCACAAAGCCAAATGAGAAAGTCAAGACCCAGATGTCCCAAAAGTCTCAATGCAACCAAGCAAATGACGACGTTCAGGCCATGACGTCGAGAAATGGGATTGTCTCCTTAGTGCGCCCAAAGTCCTTAGGGTTGATGTCTAATTGATTTTAATTGAGAATCAGATTAGTGTGATTTTTGGGGTGAATGGTTGGGTGATGAAATCCCCAGCCTTATCTCGTATGGGACAACTCCTCCTTAGATGTATTTTAAGTCTTAATCTAGCAATCAACTCTCCAAACAAACACTCACCTCACAATTGTCCCGACACACCTTACTAACTAATGCATGCTCTAACAATGCATGTAGAAAAGAGGAGTTCACGTACCTCACACCAGTGATCGACAAAAAAAATGTAAAGAAAAGAAAAGACAAATGTATGCAAGGTCTACAAATGATGCATGACCTAGATGGCAAATAATCTAATCTTTTGCTTTGAGTTTTAGAGGCCAAGTTGTCTTAAAAAGGGAATCATGCACATTTAATGTGCACTATTGACATTCTGAAGCATGTAATCAGTGTAGAAGAACTTAAAAAAACTAAATCATATTAAGAAGCGGTACTTGAATATCAACCCAAAAATACAAACCTGATCTGCCAGTGGGGGGGTCAAAATCCGATATTGGCAGACTGATCTGGAAAGTTTGCTCCATGATTTCGCCTCAATGCGTTCCTGGTTCATTGTATTCTTCTGCCACCATCAACCCCTGAAATACCACTCAAGCAGAAAACAAAACAAAAGGAAAAGAAAGAAAAAGACACCGAAATGGTTGACGTGATAACGAAACTCACTCCCCTGCAATGGTGCCAAAACTTGTTGGAAAATAAAGTTCAAAACCGCAAATGCACGGCCAGGTTGAAGCGGTGGTAAGTAAGAGTCATGTCCACGTGGAGCGAGTGTGGGTCGTCGTTGACATACTCTAGTGAGGCAAGAAAATGAATAGTGGGTATATCAAAACTAACTAACTAATGCAACGTGAATCAACAAAAACTAATATAACTAGTCTCGTACGAGGTGTAGGATGCATGCAAAAGTAGGTGAAATCAACTTGAAACTAGTGTGAAGTCTAATTAACATCACGTCGTTTACATGAATACATAACTAATATAGTTACAAATGAAGTTAAGATGCGCTTTGGGTTCTCAAGTATTAACTAAGTACCTATTGTGGCCATTAGGACATCAATTAACCATCCGTACAACTCAATACATTCATGCATTCTCTACTAATCAAGCATCCATCATAACAAGCCATTTACCATAACAAGATGATCATTTACAAGCAACAAGATAAACTCTAGATCTAGAATGAGACAAGTACCTTGTGTGACTATCATCCCATCTAATACAAGTTTTAGGAAGTTACAAGCATAGATCTACATTAAGCATGTGAAATGGCAAAAGATAAAAATGGTCCATCACTAACACATCACATAATCTACATACCTCCACCCAAAATGGGGTGGATCTACTCACTAATCATCAAACTAACAATTATACTAACAAAGAAAGACATTCTAACTAATTATACTAAGATTAAGAAAACAAAAGAGACAACATTGAAACAAAACTAGAAGAAATTATTTTATTGATGACTCACTTACAAGTAGCATTCCCTCCACTTGATTTTTGCTCCAAAGGCTCACTCCAAGTAGAGAGAATGACATCCGAGCAATGGGTAGTTTACAAACCAAGAAGAGAAGTTCTCTTTATACACATGAAAAAAGGCAACTGAGGACAATCCACCGGTGTGGGACTAATGAAACTTCTACAAATAGACAGAAACAATATACCCAACATCCAAGCTAAAGAAGTTCGGATTTGGGCCATACTTCACCGCCAACTGGCGGTCTGGGGCCACGACGTGGCGGTCACAACATCGTTGATCCGACCCATTTTCGTATGGCATCTTAAATTCTTCAAATGGTAACGTGATGTGCACCATAGTTGGTTATGTAGAACTAGACGCGAGCCAAATTGCCATAATACTCATAATGGTGTGGAGTTTCATGGTTTTCTTATCTCAAGGTCATGTTTGAGACAACACAACTTCTCCACATGGAAAGGTGTGTGAAGAAAGATGGTAGGTGCATTGCTCTTACGGCAATTTATGGGGAAAATGGGCACACAGATCGTAGAGCACTTTGGGAGGACCTTGGTAGTGTGGCCCCCGATATGAGTGTCCCATGGTTGGTGGGAGGCGATTTCAATTGCATAAGGCATGGTGGCGAGAAGAGAGGTGTTTGTTGAAGGGAAACCAATGTATCGCTTGACCAGGAAGATAGATGAGGTTAAACAAGTGCTGAAATTGTGGAGCGACAAGGAGTTTGGGAATGTTGAGAAACGAGTAGTGAATGCTCAAACAAATCTTGTGCAGATTAGATTGGAAAGGAGGGATAGACCGAATAATGTTTGCTTGCTTGACGAGGAAAAGGTTGCAAAGGGAGAACTAGCCCGGGTATTGGTGTGGGAGGAATCCATTGTGAGACAAAAATCAAGAGTTAAATGGTTGAGAGAGGGGGACCAGAATACCCGATTCTTTCATGCTTCCCTACTAGTAAGGAGAGTCACCAACAATGTGAGGAGAGTTTGTGAGGAGGGCCACCTTTACAAGGAGGAGGGTGAGATTAGGGAGGCGTTTAGGCATCGTTACTCTAATTTGTTTGCTAACTCTTTTCAGGTCTACTCGGATACACCAATTGTAGTTCTACCTCAAGTTGGACAAAGTGATGGGGAGATGCTCACACAGAAGCTAGAGATGAAGGAAGTGGAAGCCGTGGTCATGGGGCAAATAAGGATAGAGCACCGGGGCCGGATCGGATGAATGCGTGTTTCTTCAAGACGGTTTGAGGCATTTTGAAGAGGGGCGTGTTCAAGGCTTTCGATGACTTCATAAAGAGTTGGAAGCTATTGAAGAAGGCGAACTATACATCCATAACTTTGATCTCGAAGAAGAAGACTCCTACAATGGTTGATTATTATAGGCCTATCTTTCTTCGCAACATGACGTATAGATTCCTAGCAAAGATCCTAGCCAACCGGTTAGAGGTGATCTTGCTGATGCTTGTGGGGGAAACGCAAAGTGCGTTTGTCAAAGGGAGAAGAATTAGCGACAACATCTTACTCGCATATGAAGTATGCCACAACATGCACTTGGAGATGGGCCATGGACATATGTGTATCAAGATAGATCTAAGGAAGGCTTATGACTCGGTGTCGTGGGAGTTCCTTCATCTTTTTATGGAGAGGTTCGACTTCCCGTTGCATTGGCAGAAGCTTATTATGGCTTGTATACGAGCATCTTTTGTTGTGGCCATCAATGGAGAAACTTTAAGCTCTTTCCGAGCTACAAATGGACTTAGACAACGTGATCCCTTAGCACCATACTTATTTGTACTTTGCATGGAATTGTTGAGTGGTATGATAAAGGAGGTGGGATGTGGGAGGTTGCAGCCGTTGACATGTGGGGATGTGCCGATATCACACATGATGTTTGCGGATGATGCTTTATTGTTTACAAAGGCTACAAAGGAGAATGCTCGTGTGCTTAAGCGAGTGTTGGATCGATTCACGGCATGCTCGGGGCTTCATTTCAACACCCCGAAGCGTCAAGTGTTCTTGGGAGGTGGTGTGGAACATGGGGCATTGATCTGTGAGCACCTTGGGAGGATGGGCCGAATGCATTGTGTGATTCTCATAGAGAAGATAAAGGCGAGGTTGAGCACTTGGAAGCAATCACACCTATTTGTGGCTGGTTGAGTCGAGCTCGTGAGGAGTGTCTTGGTGTCCTTGAGTATCTTTTGGACTTTACCATTCCTTATCCAAAGGCAAGTGCTAAAGGAAGTGGAGAGACTTACGTGTAGGTTCATTTGGGGAGGGCCAAAGAAATGGGTCGTGGTCGCATGGAAAGATGTTTGTATACCCAAGTGCGAAGGCGGGGTTAGGCCTTAAAAGACTCACGGAGTGGAATGATGTGGGAATGGTGCACCTCTTTTGGCTCGTGGTGGAGAACAAGGAGTTGTTATGGGTTAGGAGCGTGAGGAGGAAGTACTTGAGGACTCGCTCGATATGGCTCGCACACCCCAATCAAGCTGCTCATGCGCTTGGAGAGGACTTTTTTGGGTACGGGATGTTGCAAGAAAGCATATGCAATATAGAGTGGGTGATGGTGAGCACGGTAGATTGTTCCAATACCCTTGGTGTGGGGAACCTCTCCAACGACTCGACATGGGCGATAGGCTTCATTATGATTTGGGAGTCCCATGGGACACGAATGTATCCTACTTTGTAAGGAATGGGGAATGGAACCTCCCACCACCAAGGTCGCGCGACAAGGCGGACTTATGGTCCAAGATTTTGGAGCTAAAGATTCATGGAGGAGAGGCTGAGCCAAGAAGGGTGACGGGAAGGGGTGAGAAGTTCATGATCAATGAGGCGTGAGGCTGGGTCAAACCCCATGGAATGAGTGTGGCTTGGGCCAAGGTAGTTTCGCACAAACACCATGTCCCAAAACATGCCATCACCGCTTGGAAGCAATGAGGGGACGGCTAGTCACAAAGAAACTTATGCGACAAAAAGGCACCCACCATGACTCGTTATGTGTTCTTTGCCACAAGGAGGAAGAAGACATCTCTCATCTTTTTTTGGGTTGTGATTTCACGAGGCAAGTGTGAGGTGGAGCATTACAAAAGCTTGGGTTAAGCACCGTAATTGAGAGGGACCTTGAACGCAAAGCTAGAAAGGTACAAGGAACCAACGACAACCAAATAAGAAGGTTGGCATGTAAATGGGCTTTCAATGCAACAATATATGAGTGTTGGCAAGAGAGGAACCGGAAGATTTTCGAGGAAGAGAAGAGGAGGCCGGAGGAGGTATTTGGGCTCGTGAAAGACTCAATTCGGGGCATGGGTGCCCACATTCGAGAGCTTGCAAAGGACATTGAGAGGCTACAAGAGTTCAAGGAAGAATGGAGCTAACTTCAAATTACGAATAAAGGAATATAGAAATATAGGAGTATACTTGTTTGTAATACAGGTTATAGCGTAGTTGTGTACGTGTTGTTTTAATGTAGGAAGCCGACTTATACACTTAGTATAGCCCGCACACTTTTATTTTGGTTTTGTAGGTTGTACAAAACATATTACATAATAAACTTCGGGCTAAGACTCCCTTTTTGCTTTGCAACAAAAAAGTTTCATGGTTTGCCACTTGGTCACTCTGGCTTACATCCAGGTCTTTCCCTCTTGTAGATAGGTACATAAGTCTCACAGATCAGTATTTTTTCTTAGGTTTAGTCATTTTTTGCCTTCTTCTTCTTAAACCTGTTTATTCCTAAAACATTAACATAAAAATGTTACACAACATTACTTAGGCTCAAAATGGAGGATATATGACCTGGATATATGCATGATATGATATTAATCAAGAACATAGAAAAACATAATGACCACAACCCCAGCTATGTCTCCACATGGATTAAGATTTAACATCATCATTAAAACATACAATACATTAATTAAGACGAGGCCAACTAGAGCACAGACTCCCACATGCCATCCTTATATCTTTACCCACTCCAGCCTTATCCTCACCTCATCATTCCCTATAAAGTGGGCCCATGATTAGTAGCATATCATACATTGCATTCATACTATATATTCTTTATTTTACCATATATTTGTGTTACTCGAGCATTTGTTTGATGTGTTTCAGGTGTTAGGTAATAAAGAAGAGAAATGGGAGCAAGAAGGACCTAAACGCAAGAAGAATGGACTGAATTGGAAGGTTCTGGACCTGTTTGTAATGCCCAAGGATTGGATTGTAACTCAGGAAGGACCCATGTGAAAACACCGAGGGACTTACATGTAAAGAAAATTATGTTGGTTGCAAAAGTCCAGAATCTCCTGAACCTTAGGTGTAATTCGATAATTAAAACCAAATGGTCTCGAACCAAGAGCTTCGGACGCACCCCACATGTTTATTATGTTAACTAAAGCCGCTGTCAAAATTTATAGCGATCAGACAAAACTGATCTGCCAGTGGCGGATTTGTGGTAGATTCAATCTGAAATTTCTATGGTGGGTCCCGTTCTTGGGTCAGAGCAATATGCAACATCCATATCTGATTTATAGTCGTTCGATCGCACCTAGAATCATCCAAACCCTCTAATTTTTATAAATACACTTGTAATGCCTCATTTCTTCTTCCTCCCTCTCCTCCTTAGGTTAGTTTCCTTTCTTGTTTAGTAGAGTAGGTTTTATTTCTTGTTTAGTAGTGTAGAGGAGGAGCAGAGAAACAAACTTTGTAAGCATTCATTTTAATATAGTGTAGTCTTGTTCTTTATTTTTTCATGTCTTTCCTTCTTCTAGTTTTTTGAATTTTTAATTATGGTTTTGGGTTGTTTTTATGTTTTCTTTAGTTTAGATAGGAGTAGAGCGTAGTCCATTGTTTGATCGTTTTATATTTAACCGCAAGTGCACGGCCGCGTTGAAGCGGTGGCAAATACGGGTCGTCCACTGGGAGGTGTGTCGACACTTGGTTTGTGCGAAGGCGAGAGGTAAAGAAAGGGAAGAAAGGTTGGTTACACTAAACTACACTAAAACGCAAATGGAAATGGAAGAAAAGCAAGAAAACTAAACCCCAAAGGGGGTAGAGAAATAATGTGAACATAAAGAAGTGTGTGTGTGTTCATTAAGCTCCTCACAACATGTAGTGCATGAAATCATAAAACTACATCCAACTTTGCCTCCACATGAATTAAGATATGACTACATCATTAAAACATACAAGACAATAATTGGAATGAAGCTACATGAACTCAAGTATAAAGACTATACCCTACTATGCCTCTACATGAATTAAGATTTCACTACATCATTAAAACATACAAGACATTAGCTAAGGTAAAGGCAACAAGAGCACATACACTACAAATTGTGTTTCCAACATTAACTTCATCCCTATCCTAACCTTATCATTCCCCATAAAATAGGTCCACTAATCAAAGCATAAGCTAAGCTTCATTCAAGAGCATTAGCCTATCAAAGATAGGAGTGGAGACCCATTAGATGGTTATGGAAATCATATAAAGCTCAAGGGATAAAAATAACACACACTTAATACACTACATGATTATATCACATATTTCTCCACCCCCCAAATGGGGATGGAACTACTCACTACTCATTACACTACTGATTAGACTAAGCAAAGAAAGCATAATACTGAAATGAAAGTTAACTAAGAAGGCAAGAAGCATTAAAGAAACATAAAAGAAAAGGAAAGACTAAACAAACATGCACAAATTAAAAGACAAGATTTAAAGAAACTAGAAGAATTATTTTATTAACAAAATGACTCACATTGAAGGTAGCATTCTTCTCCACCTTGAGTTTTTGCTTCAAGGCTCACTCCTTAGTAGAGAGAATGCCACCAAGCAATGGGTAATTACAATGGAAGGTGAAGAGTTCTATTTATAAGCATGGAAAAAGCTAATCGGGGACAATCCCCCGATGTGGGACTAAACCAATACCAAAAATAGCCTAAACGAACATTAATACAAGTCCAGGAGAAATTTCGACGGATCCTGAGCAATATGGACCGCCAATTAGCGGTCCAAGACCGCCAATTGGCGGTCCAAAATTGTCGGATCGTGTTGGAATTTGTTGTGGGCTTTGCTTTCTGGTATTGTTGGTCTTTGATGCGGTTACTCGACTTGTTGGAGCTCCGACCCGAATAGAATTGGTAAAATACTCCCCATGATGGTGTGAAGTATCCTGTTTTGCTCTTAGGTCCTTCTGTCTTACATTCAGGTCCTTCTCCTTTGCATCTTGGTCCCTAGATCTCACCATTCAGTCCTTTTTCCCAGCTTTTGGGTCCTTTCATGGCTCTTCTCTTCAAACCTCTTTATTCCTGAAAACTAAACATAAAACTCGTCACGTAGCATTGCTTAGGTGTTAGATAATGGATATAAGATACAAATATGAGCATGAAATGATGTCAATCAAATACCCCCACACCTAAGTTTTTGCTAGTCTCGAGCAAAACAAAGAAAGGAAAAAGCATACGAAAAACAAGAAATCCTAACTCACTTTCGTAGGAATCACGGTTGCACTTAGCACGTGCAACAAGCCGTTAAACCTCCTTGTTGCCAAGGACGAGGAGTGTTGTCTCCTGAGGGTTTTCAGCGGATATACCCACAAAATCCGAACAAGATGCATTATTCAATCTAGACCTCGACTCGTTGGAAATATTTTGTCGATCAATGGACGCGGTAATGCTACGGGCCAACTCTATATAGGTGATCAGTCCACACCTCTACCCTAATGAACCATTCGTGCAAGTTAAATAAGGAATTATGTGAAAGACATGGACAACCTCAACATCCTCAAGTGCTACAAAGTGTAAAGTCCATTAAGTTTCTTATTTGTATTATCATATATATTTTTTTTCTTTTTGTTTCTTTTCACTTTTTTTTTTTTACTTTTTATTAGTTGGAGCTTCATTCTCCCAGGGTCAGGTTCCGTGCATCATTGCCCATGAGGACTTACACTATCACGTACACCTTTCCCCACATCTCCACATAGGGCAATCCCTACCACCCGTGTAACGGGAGTTCAGTCGGCGCATCCCAAGTCAGATGACTCGAAAGCACCAGGCACAAAGTCCCCTCAGACCTACTTTCCCGAGTGATAGGAGCCGTGCGAGAAGAGAGAACACCTACTCACTTATTTCTTATCTACACATGAACCAAAACCCCTACACTAATGTCTCACAACAGGATTTAGAGGGTCATTGACTACAACAAACTTCCTTAAGTTAACAGACACGAATTATTGACTCACTAGGTTCAGGGTGGACTTCATTAAATGTTTGAGCACTGAAACCCTATGATTACTCACCCCCAAGGGAAAACTGGGGTGCATCCTAACGACTCGATAAATCCTAAAGCCACGTACTAGATATCCTAATGCATCAAGTTCAAGACAATTTTGGGAGCTTTCTTTTTACTTTGCCTCTCAACGGTTTTGCACATGCTAAACACACGCAAAACCCACAAAACATTTTCTTTCGAAAACACATGAAGATTTTGAAAGAAATGTGAAAATTTTGAAGCACTAGGCAAGCAAAAGAAGACAAGTCACCCAAGGATCATGGCAAGCAGATATATCGATATTAAATGCAGCACACTATCATGACCCTAACAATGCAAACAAAAGAAAACAAAATCAAAGGAAAAAGACTCGACTATGTACACACGTAAAACACCCCCCCACACCTACTTCATGCATTGTCCTCAATGAATGCAAGCAAGATACTACATGGATTGATGCATAAAAAGGAGAGATCTCACCAACATGAAGTACAAAGGGAAGTGCAAGGTCATGTTGATGGACATAACCCGAATTCCCTCAAAACCTGTGAGATGCTAAAGAAGGGATACAAATACGTGAAAGAAATGGAGCCCAAATACACAAGGGTTGAGGCTTACAACAATCAATGCTCACTGAAGGAGTCTTTTACTGTACTTCTTTTTTTTTCTTTTTTTTCTATTTTTTTCTATTTTTTTCTTTTTTTTATATTACTATGTACAAACATAAGTTCCCATCTTCATTTGTCAAAAGACATCAAATGGGAACCTCAAGAGTGGGTCAATGCACTTGGAAAGGGAACATGACACCACGCGGGGCCAGAATACGCATGCGTGGGCCCCCTTCACAAAGAGCACCAGACGAAATGAGAGGTTCATGAATTGGACGCAAAGGCGTCTCATTCAAAGGATCAAACTGAAAGAGCTTGAACCTCTCGAGAGTTTGGGAAATAAGGGGCAACGGAAGAAAAATATCTCCCGTTGCGGAACTGAAGTTATGATCATCAATCCAAACTCTCCAACCAACACGCTGGTGGGTCGGAACGAGGTCAAGCACCTCGTTATGCATGTCCAACTCACCAGGAGAACAAGAAGTGGGTCTCATACCCAAAGTATCCTCCAAGGAACTCCTAATACCCTCATGAGCAATGTAGTTGTTTGATGTTCCATCATTTCCAAGATTATCAGGAACAATAGTGAGAGGCAAACTCTCATCAGGTTGTTTGAAGTTGAGGGTACTAGGGAGCTCTTGCTCCACCAGAGGTGGGTCCTCAAGAGGATCAAACTGAAGATCATGTGGCTCAAGGGCCACGGGACAAAAAGATAAGGCACAATCCTGTGCCGACTCATAATGAAGCTGGTCCAAGTTATTCTCAATTTGAATCGAATCCTCCACTAAGTGATCGTGAATTGAAACCCCAAGTCCCTCAGACTGACTAGGAGTTTGACTTTGAAAGGTTGTGCTTTGAATTTGTGGATGTGGTGGTGGTTCGATATCAAAAGAAGAATCCTCATGCTGACATGAAATGTCACTCTCCTCACTTAATTGTTGCGTCAGTTGACTCACTTGAAGTGTCAGATTATGTATGCGGTCAACGAGGAGGTCCAAGTCAGATCTTGGGAAATTTTGGGGTTGGGTGTTGATGGGCTGAGAATGAGTCCAATGATTTGAAGTGGGGTGTTGGTAGAATTCTGGGTATTCGGGAGGAGGATATTGGGGTGGAAATGATGTATAAGAATTTGAATACGAATTGTCTCCCCACGAATCCATCCCTCTCGGGTTGTACGCGGATGCGTAATGGTCATAATGAGCATTTTGGGAAAATGTATGCTCATACTCAGGCTCTGGGGGAACATAAGGACATTCCCCGAAATCATGTCCACTCAACCCACAATAGTGACACGGTACGGCTACTGGAGCCACCGGTGCACTCATGTCGTCTACCGCATGCATGAAAGAGGCCAAAGGTTCTTGTAATGTCTCAGTTTGATGACGAACATATGATCCGACGTAACTAGATGGTGGTCTAGCAGTCGGTGCCTCTCTCATGTTACCCCAATACGAAGATTGCTCAGTGACACAATTGCGATCATCCCAACCATACGGGGTGTTAGTCTGAGCCACCCCAGGTTGCATGGGTCTGGAGTACCAGGGAGAATCGTCCTGGTCCCAACAATGATATGGATGGTCGCCCATGTAACCATCCATCTCAAGAAAAACTCTCGAGTCGATCACTCTCACCACCACGAGGCTAAGCTCGCAAAAAGTGCTCGACTCGACCCTAAAACGCTAACAGAGAGTGTAAAGGGGAGTAGACTATAACGTAGAAGAAGGTGAGAAGAAGATGACTCAGAGGAGAAGGGAAGAATCCCTAGAGCTAGCGAGGGTACAGGGTGAAGGTAGAAGCCTAACTAGCAAGCATGGCTCAAACAATGTAAGGCAATGGGTCCTTAGGCTAGACGACGCCTAACTTCGAGGTCACTAGCCTCGACACGCCTCACCTCCCTACAACGAGGACCACAATGCCCAGCAAGTGATACCAGATCCGGAGATCCAGTACCTCCTACTATCGACAAGGTAGGCAACGCCGATCAGGTCATGGCGGTCTCAACTAGATTACTCTCCTAGTGCGTCCGAATTCCTAGGGCCAATGTCTACTTGCTTTTAGTTAAGGCTTTACTTGAGTGTGCTTTTTGGGGCTAAGGGAGGGGTGATGAAATCCCCCACCTTATCTTTGAAGTCTATAGGTGATGCCCCTTAAAGATGTTTTGAAATCTTAGGCTAGCAAGAAACTCACCAAACAAGCACTCACCTCACTCTTGTTACGATGCAAACCTTACTCACTAATGAATGTCCTAATGCGTGAATGAGTGATAAGGAATGCGTACCTCGCTCCAGCAATCAACGACAAAATGTAAAGCAAAGAAAAGAAAGATGCATGCAAGGTCTACATATGATGCATGACCTAGATGGCAAGAAGTCTAATCTTTTGCTTTGAGTTTTATGGTCCAAGTTGATTAAAGGGGATTGAAATTAAATCTGGGAGCAAACTAAAGATCACAACATGCAAAATTGGGCTCCCAGATAACTAAAGTGAACAACATAACAACTGGAACAAATTTGAGAGCAATTGAGGCTCACCAGGCCGCCAATTGGCAGTCCCAGACCGCTGATTGGCGGTCACTTTGGGGTCGTTTGCTCTCCAATTACTCCAGTCGCTTCCCCTTGATCCTCAGGTTCCCTGCCACTAAGAAAAACTGAAAACAAAAAATTAAAAACCCCTCGAATCGTCCAAACCAACGTCTGGACAGAGCACCTCCCCGGCAACGGCGCCAAAAACTTGTTTGATCGTTTTATATTTAACCGCAAGTGCACGGCCGCGTTGAAGCGGTGGCAAATACGGGTCGTCCACTGGGAGGTGTGTCGACACTTGGTTTGTGCGAAGGCGAGAGGTAAAGAAAGGGAAGAAAGGTTGGTTACACTAAACTACACTAAAACGCAAATGGAAATGGAAGAAAAGCAAGAAAACTAAACCCCAAAGGGGGTAGAGAAATAATGTGAACATAAAGAAGTGTGTGTGTGTTCATTAAGCTCCTCACAACATGTAGTGCATGAAATCATAAAACTACATCCAACTTTGCCTCCACATGAATTAAGATATGACTACATCATTAAAACATACAAGACAATAATTGGAATGAAGCTACATGAACTCAAGTATAAAGACTATACCCTACTATGCCTCTACATGAATTAAGATTTCACTACATCATTAAAACATACAAGACATTAGCTAAGGTAAAGGCAACAAGAGCACATACACTACAAATTGTGTTTCCAACATTAACTTCATCCCTATCCTAACCTTATCATTCCCCATAAAATAGGTCCACTAATCAAAGCATAAGCTAAGCTTCATTCAAGAGCATTAGCCTATCAAAGATAGGAGTGGAGACCCATTAGATGGTTATGGAAATCATATAAAGCTCAAGGGATAAAAATAACACACACTTAATACACTACATGATTATATCACATATTTCTCCACCCCCCAAATGGGGATGGAACTACTCACTACTCATTACACTACTGATTAGACTAAGCAAAGAAAGCATAATACTGAAATGAAAGTTAACTAAGAAGGCAAGAAGCATTAAAGAAACATAAAAGAAAAGGAAAGACTAAACAAACATGCACAAATTAAAAGACAAGATTTAAAGAAACTAGAAGAATTATTTTATTAACAAAATGACTCACATTGAAGGTAGCATTCTTCTCCACCTTGAGTTTTTGCTTCAAGGCTCACTCCTTAGTAGAGAGAATGCCACCAAGCAATGGGTAATTACAATGGAAGGTGAAGAGTTCTATTTATAAGCATGGAAAAAGCTAATCGGGGACAATCCCCCGATGTGGGACTAAACCAATACCAAAAATAGCCTAAACGAACATTAATACAAGTCCAGGAGAAATTTCGACGGATCCTGAGCAATATGGACCGCCAATTAGCGGTCCAAGACCGCCAATTGGCGGTCCAAAATTGTCGGATCGTGTTGGAATTTGTTGTGGGCTTTGCTTTCTGGTATTGTTGGTCTTTGATGCGGTTACTCGACTTGTTGGAGCTCCGACCCGAATAGAATTGGTAAAATACTCCCCATGATGGTGTGAAGTATCCTGTTTTGCTCTTAGGTCCTTCTGTCTTACATTCAGGTCCTTCTCCTTTGCATCTTGGTCCCTAGATCTCACCATTCAGTCCTTTTTCCCAGCTTTTGGGTCCTTTCATGGCTCTTCTCTTCAAACCTCTTTATTCCTGAAAACTAAACATAAAACTCGTCACGTAGCATTGCTTAGGTGTTAGATAATGGATATAAGATACAAATATGAGCATGAAATGATGTCAATCAAATACCCCCACACCTAAGTTTTTGCTAGTCTCGAGCAAAACAAAGAAAGGAAAAAGCATACGAAAAACAAGAAATCCTAACTCACTTTCGTAGGAATCACGGTTGCACTTAGCACGTGCAACAAGCCGTTAAACCTCCTTGTTGCCAAGGACGAGGAGTGTTGTCTCCTGAGGGTTTTCAGCGGATATACCCACAAAATCCGAACAAGATGCATTATTCAATCTAGACCTCGACTCGTTGGAAATATTTTGTCGATCAATGGACGCGGTAATGCTACGGGCCAACTCTATATAGGTGATCAGTCCACACCTCTACCCTAATGAACCATTCGTGCAAGTTAAATAAGGAATTATGTGAAAGACATGGACAACCTCAACATCCTCAAGTGCTACAAAGTGTAAAGTCCATTAAGTTTCTTATTTGTATTATCATATATATTTTTTTTCTTTTTGTTTCTTTTCACTTTTTTTTTTTTACTTTTTATTAGTTGGAGCTTCATTCTCCCAGGGTCAGGTTCCGTGCATCATTGCCCATGAGGACTTACACTATCACGTACACCTTTCCCCACATCTCCACATAGGGCAATCCCTACCACCCGTGTAACGGGAGTTCAGTCGGCGCATCCCAAGTCAGATGACTCGAAAGCACCAGGCACAAAGTCCCCTCAGACCTACTTTCCCGAGTGATAGGAGCCGTGCGAGAAGAGAGAACACCTACTCACTTATTTCTTATCTACACATGAACCAAAACCCCTACACTAATGTCTCACAACAGGATTTAGAGGGTCATTGACTACAACAAACTTCCTTAAGTTAACAGACACGAATTATTGACTCACTAGGTTCAGGGTGGACTTCATTAAATGTTTGAGCACTGAAACCCTATGATTACTCACCCCCAAGGGAAAACTGGGGTGCATCCTAACGACTCGATAAATCCTAAAGCCACGTACTAGATATCCTAATGCATCAAGTTCAAGACAATTTTGGGAGCTTTCTTTTTACTTTGCCTCTCAACGGTTTTGCACATGCTAAACACACGCAAAACCCACAAAACATTTTCTTTCGAAAACACATGAAGATTTTGAAAGAAATGTGAAAATTTTGAAGCACTAGGCAAGCAAAAGAAGACAAGTCACCCAAGGATCATGGCAAGCAGATATATCGATATTAAATGCAGCACACTATCATGACCCTAACAATGCAAACAAAAGAAAACAAAATCAAAGGAAAAAGACTCGACTATGTACACACGTAAAACACCCCCCCACACCTACTTCATGCATTGTCCTCAATGAATGCAAGCAAGATACTACATGGATTGATGCATAAAAAGGAGAGATCTCACCAACATGAAGTACAAAGGGAAGTGCAAGGTCATGTTGATGGACATAACCCGAATTCCCTCAAAACCTGTGAGATGCTAAAGAAGGGATACAAATACGTGAAAGAAATGGAGCCCAAATACACAAGGGTTGAGGCTTACAACAATCAATGCTCACTGAAGGAGTCTTTTACTGTACTTCTTTTTTTTTCTTTTTTTTCTATTTTTTTCTATTTTTTTCTTTTTTTTATATTACTATGTACAAACATAAGTTCCCATCTTCATTTGTCAAAAGACATCAAATGGGAACCTCAAGAGTGGGTCAATGCACTTGGAAAGGGAACATGACACCACGCGGGGCCAGAATACGCATGCGTGGGCCCCCTTCACAAAGAGCACCAGACGAAATGAGAGGTTCATGAATTGGACGCAAAGGCGTCTCATTCAAAGGATCAAACTGAAAGAGCTTGAACCTCTCGAGAGTTTGGGAAATAAGGGGCAACGGAAGAAAAATATCTCCCGTTGCGGAACTGAAGTTATGATCATCAATCCAAACTCTCCAACCAACACGCTGGTGGGTCGGAACGAGGTCAAGCACCTCGTTATGCATGTCCAACTCACCAGGAGAACAAGAAGTGGGTCTCATACCCAAAGTATCCTCCAAGGAACTCCTAATACCCTCATGAGCAATGTAGTTGTTTGATGTTCCATCATTTCCAAGATTATCAGGAACAATAGTGAGAGGCAAACTCTCATCAGGTTGTTTGAAGTTGAGGGTACTAGGGAGCTCTTGCTCCACCAGAGGTGGGTCCTCAAGAGGATCAAACTGAAGATCATGTGGCTCAAGGGCCACGGGACAAAAAGATAAGGCACAATCCTGTGCCGACTCATAATGAAGCTGGTCCAAGTTATTCTCAATTTGAATCGAATCCTCCACTAAGTGATCGTGAATTGAAACCCCAAGTCCCTCAGACTGACTAGGAGTTTGACTTTGAAAGGTTGTGCTTTGAATTTGTGGATGTGGTGGTGGTTCGATATCAAAAGAAGAATCCTCATGCTGACATGAAATGTCACTCTCCTCACTTAATTGTTGCGTCAGTTGACTCACTTGAAGTGTCAGATTATGTATGCGGTCAACGAGGAGGTCCAAGTCAGATCTTGGGAAATTTTGGGGTTGGGTGTTGATGGGCTGAGAATGAGTCCAATGATTTGAAGTGGGGTGTTGGTAGAATTCTGGGTATTCGGGAGGAGGATATTGGGGTGGAAATGATGTATAAGAATTTGAATACGAATTGTCTCCCCACGAATCCATCCCTCTCGGGTTGTACGCGGATGCGTAATGGTCATAATGAGCATTTTGGGAAAATGTATGCTCATACTCAGGCTCTGGGGGAACATAAGGACATTCCCCGAAATCATGTCCACTCAACCCACAATAGTGACACGGTACGGCTACTGGAGCCACCGGTGCACTCATGTCGTCTACCGCATGCATGAAAGAGGCCAAAGGTTCTTGTAATGTCTCAGTTTGATGACGAACATATGATCCGACGTAACTAGATGGTGGTCTAGCAGTCGGTGCCTCTCTCATGTTACCCCAATACGAAGATTGCTCAGTGACACAATTGCGATCATCCCAACCATACGGGGTGTTAGTCTGAGCCACCCCAGGTTGCATGGGTCTGGAGTACCAGGGAGAATCGTCCTGGTCCCAACAATGATATGGATGGTCGCCCATGTAACCATCCATCTCAAGAAAAACTCTCGAGTCGATCACTCTCACCACCACGAGGCTAAGCTCGCAAAAAGTGCTCGACTCGACCCTAAAACGCTAACAGAGAGTGTAAAGGGGAGTAGACTATAACGTAGAAGAAGGTGAGAAGAAGATGACTCAGAGGAGAAGGGAAGAATCCCTAGAGCTAGCGAGGGTACAGGGTGAAGGTAGAAGCCTAACTAGCAAGCATGGCTCAAACAATGTAAGGCAATGGGTCCTTAGGCTAGACGACGCCTAACTTCGAGGTCACTAGCCTCGACACGCCTCACCTCCCTACAACGAGGACCACAATGCCCAGCAAGTGATACCAGATCCGGAGATCCAGTACCTCCTACTATCGACAAGGTAGGCAACGCCGATCAGGTCATGGCGGTCTCAACTAGATTACTCTCCTAGTGCGTCCGAATTCCTAGGGCCAATGTCTACTTGCTTTTAGTTAAGGCTTTACTTGAGTGTGCTTTTTGGGGCTAAGGGAGGGGTGATGAAATCCCCCACCTTATCTTTGAAGTCTATAGGTGATGCCCCTTAAAGATGTTTTGAAATCTTAGGCTAGCAAGAAACTCACCAAACAAGCACTCACCTCACTCTTGTTACGATGCAAACCTTACTCACTAATGAATGTCCTAATGCGTGAATGAGTGATAAGGAATGCGTACCTCGCTCCAGCAATCAACGACAAAATGTAAAGCAAAGAAAAGAAAGATGCATGCAAGGTCTACATATGATGCATGACCTAGATGGCAAGAAGTCTAATCTTTTGCTTTGAGTTTTATGGTCCAAGTTGATTAAAGGGGATTGAAATTAAATCTGGGAGCAAACTAAAGATCACAACATGCAAAATTGGGCTCCCAGATAACTAAAGTGAACAACATAACAACTGGAACAAATTTGAGAGCAATTGAGGCTCACCAGGCCGCCAATTGGCAGTCCCAGACCGCTGATTGGCGGTCACTTTGGGGTCGTTTGCTCTCCAATTACTCCAGTCGCTTCCCCTTGATCCTCAGGTTCCCTGCCACTAAGAAAAACTGAAAACAAAAAATTAAAAACCCCTCGAATCGTCCAAACCAACGTCTGGACAGAGCACCTCCCCGGCAACGGCGCCAAAAACTTGTTTGATCGTTTTATATTTAACCGCAAGTGCACGGCCGCGTTGAAGCGGTGGCAAATACGGGTCGTCCACTGGGAGGTGTGTCGACACTTGGTTTGTGCGAAGGCGAGAGGTAAAGAAAGGGAAGAAAGGTTGGTTACACTAAACTACACTAAAACGCAAATGGAAATGGAAGAAAAGCAAGAAAACTAAACCCCAAAGGGGGTAGAGAAATAATGTGAACATAAAGAAGTGTGTGTGTGTTCATTAAGCTCCTCACAACATGTAGTGCATGAAATCATAAAACTACATCCAACTTTGCCTCCACATGAATTAAGATATGACTACATCATTAAAACATACAAGACAATAATTGGAATGAAGCTACATGAACTCAAGTATAAAGACTATACCCTACTATGCCTCTACATGAATTAAGATTTCACTACATCATTAAAACATACAAGACATTAGCTAAGGTAAAGGCAACAAGAGCACATACACTACAAATTGTGTTTCCAACATTAACTTCATCCCTATCCTAACCTTATCATTCCCCATAAAATAGGTCCACTAATCAAAGCATAAGCTAAGCTTCATTCAAGAGCATTAGCCTATCAAAGATAGGAGTGGAGACCCATTAGATGGTTATGGAAATCATATAAAGCTCAAGGGATAAAAATAACACACACTTAATACACTACATGATTATATCACATATTTCTCCACCCCCCAAATGGGGATGGAACTACTCACTACTCATTACACTACTGATTAGACTAAGCAAAGAAAGCATAATACTGAAATGAAAGTTAACTAAGAAGGCAAGAAGCATTAAAGAAACATAAAAGAAAAGGAAAGACTAAACAAACATGCACAAATTAAAAGACAAGATTTAAAGAAACTAGAAGAATTATTTTATTAACAAAATGACTCACATTGAAGGTAGCATTCTTCTCCACCTTGAGTTTTTGCTTCAAGGCTCACTCCTTAGTAGAGAGAATGCCACCAAGCAATGGGTAATTACAATGGAAGGTGAAGAGTTCTATTTATAAGCATGGAAAAAGCTAATCGGGGACAATCCCCCGATGTGGGACTAAACCAATACCAAAAATAGCCTAAACGAACATTAATACAAGTCCAGGAGAAATTTCGACGGATCCTGAGCAATATGGACCGCCAATTAGCGGTCCAAAATTGTCGGATCGTGTTGGAATTTGTTGTGGGCTTTGCTTTCTGGTATTGTTGGTCTTTGATGCGGTTACTCGACTTGTTGGAGCTCCGACCCGAATAGAATTGGTAAAATACTCCCCATGATGGTGTGAAGTATCCTGTTTTGCTCTTAGGTCCTTCTGTCTTACATTCAGGTCCTTCTCCTTTGCATCTTGGTCCCTAGATCTCACCATTCAGTCCTTTTTCCCAGCTTTTGGGTCCTTTCATGGCTCTTCTCTTCAAACCTCTTTATTCCTGAAAACTAAACATAAAACTCGTCACGTAGCATTGCTTAGGTGTTAGATAATGGATATAAGATACAAATATGAGCATGAAATGATGTCAATCATCCATCCAAGTAGGGGGTGGAGAAAAAGGTGTTGTGATTATGTGATGTATTAGTGTGTGTGTTAATCCTACCTTTGAACCTCACACAAGTTCCATAACCATCTAATGGGATTTTCACTCTTATTTTTGGTGTGCTAATGCTCTTGAGTGAAGCTTAGCACATGCTTAGATTAGTGAACCTATTTTATGGGAATGATGAGGTGAGGATAATGACGGAGTGGAAGAAGGAAACATGACATGTGCATGTATGTGCTTATGTTGGCCTCATCCTAAGGATTTGGTGAGGTATTTGTGACTTATGTCTTTATAGTAGCTTGCTTTGCCATTTTCCTGTTGTTTCCTTCCACTTTTTATGCTCTGTTTAAGTCTTAGTAATTAATTTGGCTTGCATGACCCCTTCTCAAGACAACATGGACCATAAAACTCAAAGCCAAAAATTAGATCAATTGTCATCTAGGTCATGCATCATTTGTACACCTTGCACGCATATTGTCTTTCCTTTGCTTTAATTTCTCGTTGTCGATTGTTGGCGTGAGGTACGTGCACCCGTTATCTCATTCATTCATAGTTAAACCATTCATTAGTTAGTAAGATGCGTTGGAACAAGAGTGATGTGAGTGCTTGTTTGGTGAGTTGCTTGCTAACCTAAGAATTCAAAACATCCTTAAGAGGCACTACCTATATTCTTCAAGATAAGGTGAGGGATTTCATCACCCATTCCTTAGACCCAAAAATCACTCAAAAATCAAGAGCTCCAATCTAAAATCAAGTAGACATTGCCCACTAGGATTTAGGCACACTTAGGAGACAACCCCATTCTTGACGTCATGGCCTGAACGTCGTCGTTTGCTTAGTTGCATTGAGACTTTTGGGACCTCCTGATCTTGACTTTCTCATTCGGCTTTGTGAACTTCAGACAAGGGGGTGAGGCATTCGGAAGTGTGGATAGTCGGGGTCAGGCGTCGTCTAGTCTAACGACCCATAGCCAGTCTAAGCTTGTTTGAATCGTGTTTGCTAGATTAGGCTTCTACCCTCACCCACTACCCACGTTAGCTCTAAGGATTCTTCCCTTCTCCTCTAAGTCATGTTCTTCTCACATACTTGTACGTTCTAGTCCCTCCCCCTTTACACTCTCTATAAGCGTTTTAGGGTCGAGTCGAGCACTTTTTGCGAGCTTGGCCTCGTGGTGGTGAGAGTGGTCGACTCGACAGTATTGTGTCGAGATGGATGGTTACATGGGAGACCGTCCATTTCATTGATGGGACCAGGACTATTCTCCTTGGTATTCTGGACCCATGCACCCTGGGGTGCCTCAGACGAACACCCAGCATGGTTGGGACAATCTTAATGTTTATGCTGAGAAGTCTTCAAATTGGGGAAATATAAGAGAGACACCGACTGCTAGACAACCATCTAGTTGTGTCGGATCATATGTTGGGCAACAAACTGAAACATTACAACAAACTTTGGCCTCTTTCATGCGTACGGTAGAGGATATGAGTGCACCAGCGGCTCCAGTAGTCATACTGTGTGACTGTTGCGGGTTCAGTGGTCACGTTATCTGGAAATGTCTTTTTGTTCCCCCAGAGCCTAAGTATGAGCACGCCTTTTCCCAATGCTCGATGTAACCTTTCTGCATCCGCGTACAACACAAAAGGGAAGGATTCATGGGGAGATAATATTGATTCAATTTTTTATACATCATACCCACCGCATTAATATCCTCCCAAATATCTACGTCCCTACCAGCCACCACCCATGACCACGTGGACTAATTCTCACCCTATCAACACCCAACCTATCCATTTCCCAAATTCTAACATGAACCTCATTGTTGACCCCAAACTTGATTCCTTAAAACAAACCCTCCAAACGTTCATGGAAAGCACTCAAAATTTATTGAAGTCTAACTTGAATTCCTTGCAAACTATGGAAATGCAAGTGAGTCAGATCATGCAAGTATTAAGTGAAGGTGAGGATGGTAACCTTTCTTGTCAACATGAGGATTTATCTTGTGATATCGAACCACCACCACATCCAAAAATTCAAAGCACAATCTTTCAAAGTCAAACTCCTAGCCAGTCTGAGGGACTTGGGTTTTTATTCACGATCACTTGGTGGGGATTCAATTCAAATTGAGAATAACATAAACCAATGTCATTATAAGTCGGCACAAGATTGTGCCTTATCATGTTTGTCTAGTGGGCCTTGAGCCACATCATATTAGTGTTGTCCCTCTTAAGGACACACCTTTGGTAGAGCAAGAGCTCCCTAATACCCCAAATTTCATACGACCTAGTGAGAGTTTGCATCTCACTATTGTTCCTGATCATCTTGAAAATGAAGAGACACCAAACAAATACATTGCCAATGAGGGTATTGGGAGTTCCTTAGAGGATACCTTTCATAAGAGACCCTCTTTTTGTTCGCTTGGTGAGTCGGGCAAGTATAATGATGTTCTTGACCTCGTTTCGACCCACTAGCGTGTTGGTTGGAGAGCTTAGATTGATGACCCTGATTTTAATACCGCAATGGGGGAGACTCTTCTTCTAGTGCGCAATGTTTCCCAGACTCTTGAGAGGTTCGAGCTCTTCCAGTTTGATCCGTTGAATCAAATGCTTTTGTGTCTAATTCATGAACATGTTCCCTTATTTTGTGCACTTTGTGAAGGGGGGGGCACACATGAGTATTTCTACCCCGCGTGGTGTCATGCTCCCATTCCAAGTGCATTGCCCCCTTTTAAGTTCCTATTTGATGTCCTTTGACAAATGACGACGTGAACTTATTTTTGTACATAGTTATATTTGAAAAAAGGAAGAAAAAGAAGACTCCAAGAGTGAGTATTGAGTGTTGTGGGTCCCAACCCGTGAGTAATTTGGCCCCATTTGTTTCACGTATTTGTCTCCCTTCTTAAGTATCTCGCAGGTTTACGGGAATTTCTGGTTTGTGTTGATCAACATGACCCCAAAAATTTACTTGTGCTTCAACGTTTGGTGAGATCATAACTTTTTCATGCTTGCATAGATTTAGGACAATGCATGAAGTAAGTGTCGGGGGGGTTACATTTGTATATATGTGGAGTCAAGTATTTTTCACTTTGTTTTTTTTCTTTTGTTTGCATTGTTAGGGATATGTTAGTATGCTGCATTTAATATCGATATAATTGCTTGCCATGATCCTTGGGTAACTTGCTTTCTTTTGCTTGCCTAGTCCTTTAAAGTTTTCACATTTCTTTCAAAATATTCATGTGTTTACGAGGAAAAAATATTTTGTGGGTTTTGCGTGTGTTTAGCATGTGCAAAACCGTTGAGTGACGAAGTAAAAAGGAAACTTCCAAAATTGACTTAAACATGATGGATTAGCATATCTAGTATACCAGCTTTATATCTTATGTAGTTGTAAGGATATACCCTGGTTTCCCTCGGGGGGAGAGTAATCATACGGTTCAGTACTCACACAAATAAAGAAGTCCACCCTAAACCTATTGAGTCAAATAATTAGTGTCTTTTAGTATAAGGATGTTTGTCGTAGTGTGGGACCCTTAAACTCCTGTTGTGAAACCTTAAGTGTAGGGGTTTTGGTTCATCTGTAGATTAGAAATAAATGAGTAGAGTGTTCTCTCTTCTCGCATGGCTCCTATCACTCGGGAAATTAGGTCAGAGGGGACTTAGTACCTGGTGCTTTCGAGTCATCTGACTTGGGATGCACCGACCGAACAACCGTTACACGGGTGGTAGGGATCAACATATGTGGAGATTTTGGGGAATGTGTATGTGATAATGTAAGTCCTCGTAGACAATGATGCACGGAACCTGACCTTGGGAAATTTTTCATTTCCGTATTTTTTCTCTACCACCTAAGTGGTCTTATTTTACCGTTTGTTTTTTATTTCACTCACATCGTAGATTGTACTTCATCAGGGTTCAACTTTAAGTCCATATCTCTTTGATTTAGTAATGGACGAGGTGACAAAATACATACAATGTGAGGTTCCATGGTGTATGCTTTTTGCGGATGATGTAGTATTAATTGACGAGAGTATGGTAGGTTTGGAGAGAAAACTAGAGATGTGGAGAAATACTTTAGAAACAAAAGGTTTTAAACAAGTAGATCTAAAACTAAATATATGAAGTGTTGTTTCAGTACCGTTAATACCGAGGAAGAGGAGATTATATTAGATGGGCAAGTGTTGCGTAGAAAAGATATTGTTAGATATCTTGGATCAATACTTCAAAAACATGGGGAGATCGATGAAGATGTTAACCATAGGATTAGAGCAGGATGAATGAAATGGCCTCAGGTGTCTTATGTGACAAGAAAATTCCACTTAAGTTAAAAGGAAAATTTTATAGAACCGCAATAAGACCTGCAATGCTATATGGTGCGGAATGTTGGGCCACTAAAAGACATATACAAAAGATGAGTGTATATGAAATGAGAATGTTGAGGTGGATGTTTGCCCATACGTGAATGGATCGGATTAGAAATGAAGACATTCGTGAGAGAGTTGGAGTTGCTTCAATGGAAGAGAAAGTTATCCAACACAGACTGAGATGGTTTGGACATGTACAAAGAAGACCTATGGAGGAACCTATAAGAAGAGGGGTATTGAATCGGATCGAATACATAAAAGAGAAGAGGTAGACCACGATTGACTTGGGAGAAAGCGGTCAAAAGAGATTTAAAAGATTGGAATGTTCCTCGGGAATTTGCATTGGATAGAAACGCATGGAAGAAGGCGATTTACGTGCCTGAACCGTGACTCCTTAGAGTTTCATTTCTAGCCTACCCCAACTAGTTTGGGATAAAAGGTTTTGTTGTTGTTGTTGTTGTTGCATCGTAGTTGATTTTGGTCGCATCTCTTTTCCCCCACTTGAGTATTGTAGATTTAGACTTGCACGCGCTCCCTGTGGACTCGACATGTACTTGTCACGTCTTCACTGATGTCGTACACTTGCGGTAGTCTAATTGAATCAATCAGCCCACTAGCAAAAGCATATGCTAGGCATCAATTAAGATCTTTAACACATCAAAGGCAAGAGTGAGGAAACCAACAAAATGGTTATGGACATCATGTGAAGCTCCAAGATCAGAACATTCACACTTCACATCATTCTTCATCCCCCACTGGGGATGGACTACTCACTACTCATATCCATAACAAAGAAAATAACAAAAGAAAAAAACACATGAACAAGTAAAGAAAACTAAATCTAACCAAAACCATTGAACAAAAATTGCATCCAATGGAAGAAAGAACATCAAGAACATGAAACTAAAATTTGTTTAAGAAAGAAAGATTACAAAATGGTGCTTCTCCTCTACTACTCTACTAAATGAAATAAAACATACTCTACTAAACAAGAAATAAAGCTAACCTACTTAGGAGAGGGAGGAAGAAAGGTAGGAGAAACATTACTGTTTATAGACGAAAGAGTGGTGTAGATGAATCTGGAAGCAATCTGATGAATGTAATTGACTTCTTTTATGGTCTGGTACACCCACATAAACAAGTTCGAGCCACAAGAAAAATTGGGACACATTTGGACCAAAATGATCCCTAGTGGCAGATTGTTTGTGTCGGATCCGTGCCGATTTTCTTCAGCAATTTAAGTTGTCCATTTCACACATGGGATTGAGATTGTTTGGTTTTAATTTCCCACATACTCTTCGAGATCGTGGTATTGAGGGATTTTGCGCTGCAAATGTTTTCCCTTCGTTCAGGTCCCTACGGGTTTCATTCGGGTCCTTCCTAAATTTCCGAACGGTCCTTGAGAATGACAAACAGGTCCAAGATGCTTCAATAAGGTCCCTTCTTTTTACATTTCAGTCGTTTTCTCTTCCTTTCTCTTATTTATTACCTGAAACCTAAAACACTTCAAACAAACACTCGAGAAGCACAAAATTGGGGTATAATAATATATATAGCATGAATGCATTGTATGATATGCTATTAATCAGTTTGCTTTACTCGATTGACTATTATACGTATCCGACGACCAATGATTTCGGATTTGATGTCCACAGTTGAATAATGATCGGAAACACATTCTATCGTTTTGCCTCCAGACAAGTTCTTGACTTTACTCTTTTTGTTAGTTTCTCCGACAATTTTGTCTTTAGCCCAAAGAGTATTTTGATTTTAAGCTTATAAATATGATTGTTTTAGACTCTTACTATCATCTTTCTAGAAATCCATTGCACTATCTCATTCTTCATATCAAAAACCCAAGTTCTCTTCAAATGTTCATTTCAACTTTACCACTGGAAGATTTCATTGCCAATATCTTCTCAAGTGCTAAGTTAGAGCCTCCTTTGTTGCAGGCAAGGTTGTAGTTCTTGGTTGGAGCACTCTCTTGGGTTGTGGGAGGAGATTCAACCATCACAAGTGTGTTTGTTTGCTTCTGATATATGAGTTGAGATCCAACCCAAAACTTAGATTGGTTAGTGAAGACACAAGTGAGGCTCAAGGTCGAGTGAGGCTTGTAAGAGGGGATTAGGACCCGATTTGAGTGTCGAACCTCTTTATATCAACTTGTTCATTGTGGTCTGCGATTTCTTGACTTAAATTTTTTATTTCCACATTGCATTGTTTTGTGTCTAATCACCATCCTCTTGAACATAATAGCTCCATTTAGATCCTAGATTTGTTATCAGGTGCTTAATTAATCTACTTAACCGTAGTAAGCATTGACTCAACGTCATGAAGGCATGCATACATCTACACCTCCCATATTCACTAGAAACAACTATGCATATTGGAGGAATTGCTTGAAAATCTTCATTCAATCCTTTGATATAAGGCATTGGATCTTCCTATGAACACTCAACATTTAACCTACTGAACATACAAGCATGAATGACAATGATCTAACCATGGCTGAAATGAACTCAAAATTATTGATCATTCTTATGTGTTGCATTTTTGACTAATAGTATGATAGAATTAATGCATGTGATTCTGCATTTCGAGCATGGAGACTCTTCTTCATTCATAGTTCCTATATTTACTCTTTGGTAGTTACCTTTGGTGTTTAACATATCTCCATCGTAGTTTTCTTCTTCATTCATAGTTCTTTTAAAAAAACAAAAAAACTCATCTTTCTATTATTGTTATTCTGTTCGCTACCCTAGTCCTAAAGAGGGTTGAAAAGGATCCAAAAATACAGAAACATCTCATCTTTATTTTATTGTCATTTCGTTTGCTACCCTATTCCTATTTTCTAATATTGTTCTTTATCGACTTCTATTCATCTTTCTAAGTTCTCTTTTCTTATAGTTGGTTGTTTGTGTTCTTGGTTGTTATCATATTTAAAAAAACAAATATAGTCAGGTTGGTGTTGTTTGGGGGTGTGGATTGTAGCTTACATGTCTGATGTTTGGTTAATTTGATAAGAACTTTTGATAAAATTACGAGTGAAATTGAGTGCACCTTTCTTTGAGAGAAACACGTGAGTAGAGTGAAGTGAGATCCTTTATTTTCATATTAACGTTCTATTTGAGTAAAAAATTGTCCAAAGAAAGTGTTTCAAAAAATACAGTTGGTAAGGTGGATACAAAGTTGTTGATGGAGGCCTTGACAAAGGAGACGAGGAGAATGTTAAAGGAAGAAGTGGAAACAGTTCATGAGATGTTGACCGAGTAGAAAATACACGCTTGTAGTCACATTGTATGCGAAGGGGAGAGAGAATTCAACCAAGGGGATTAGGGTGGAAGATGAGAAGTATTTTGGGGAAGGTGTTGATGAAGAGTGATTGATCTCGTTTTATATTTAACCGCAAGTGCACGGCCGCGTTGAAGCGGTGGCAAATACGGGTCATCCACTGTAAGGTGTGTCGACACTTGGTTTGTGCGAAGGCGAGAGGTAAAGAAAGGGAAGAGAAGGGTCGGTTACACTAAACTACACTAAGATGCCAAAAGGAAATGAAGATAAGGAATAAACTAAGCCCCAAAGGGGGTAGAGAAATAATGTGAACATAAAGAAGTGTGTGTGTGTGTTCATTAAGCTCCTCACAACATGTAGTGCATGAAATCATAAAACTACATCCAACTTTGCCTCTACATGAATTAAGATAAGACTACATCATTAAAACATACAAGACAATAATTGGAATGAAGCTACATGAACTCAAGTATAAAGACTATACCCTACTATGCCTCTACATGAATTAAGATTTCACTACATCATTAAAACATACAAGACATTAGCTAAGGTAAAGGCAACAAGAGCACATACACTACAAATTGTGTTTCCAATATTAACTTCATCCATATCCTAACCTTATCATTCCCCATAAAATAGGTCCACTAATCAAAGCATAAGCTAAGCTTCATTCAAGAGCATTAGCATATCAAAGATAAGAGTGAAAACCCATTAGATGGTTATGGAAATCATATAAAGCTCAAGGGATAAAGATAACACACACTTAATACACTACATGATTATATCACATATTTCTCCACCCCCCAAATGGGGATGGAACTACTCACTACTCATTACACTAACTATATTAGCAAAAGAAACCATAATACTGAAATGAAAGTTAACTAAGAAGGCAAGAAGCATTAAAGAAACATAAAAGGAAAGGAAAGACTAAACAAACATGCACAAATTAAAAGACAAGATTGAAAGAAACTAGAAGAATTATTTTATTAACAAATGACTCACATTGAAGGTAGCATTCATCTCCACCTTGAGTTTTTGCTTCAAGGCTCACTCCTTAGTAGAGAGAATGCCACCAAGCAATGGGTAATTACAATGGAAGGTGAAGAGTTCTATTTATAAGCATGGAAAAAGCTAATCCGGGACAATCCCCCGATGTGGGACTAAACCAATACCAAAAACAGCCTAAACGAACATTAATACAAGTCCAGGAGAAGTTGGAGCGGATCTGGCATGATCCAGACCTCCAATTGGCGGTTCCAGACCGGCAATTGGCGGCCTATAAAGCCCAGATCCGTCTGGGTCTTCTGGTGGGCTTTCCTTGGTGTGTTTCTTGGTCTTGGATGCATCTAACTTGTTTAGTGGAGCTCCGACCCGAATCGAATTGACAAAATACTCCTCATGATGGTGTGGAGTTTCCTGTTTTGCTCTTAGGTCCTTCTGTCTTACGATCAGGTCCTTCTCCCTTGCATCTTGGTCCCCAGGTCTCACAATTAGGTCCTTTTTCCTGCTTTTGGGTCCTTTCATGGCTCTTCTCTTCAAACCTCTTTATTTCTGAAAACTAAACATAAAACTCGTCACGTAGCATTGCTTAGGTGTAAGATAATGGATATAAGGTACAAATATAAGCATGAAATGATGTCAATCAAATACCCCCACACCTAAGTTTTTGCTAGTCACGAGCAAAACAAAGAAAGGAAAAAGCATATGAAAAACAAGAAATCCTAACTCACTTTCGTAGGAATCACGGTTGCACTTAGCACGTGCAACAAGCCATTAAACCTCCTTGTTGCCAAGGAGGAGGAGTGTTGTCTCCTGAGGGTTTTCAGCGGATATACCCACAAAATCCGAACAAGATGCATTATTCAATCTAGACACTCGACTCGTTGGAAATATTTTTGTCGATCAATGGACGCGGTAATCCTACGGGCCAACTCTATATAGGTAATCAGTCCACACCTAGCCTAATAAACCATTCGTGCAAGTTAAATAAGGAATTAAGTAAAAGACATGGACAACCTGAAGATCCTCAAGTGATACAAAGTGTAAGGTCCATTAAGGTTCTTATTTGCATTACCATTTTTTTTTCTTTTTGTTTTTTTCACACAATTTTTTTTTATTAGTTGGAGCTTCATTCTCCTAGGGTCAGGTTTCGTGCATCATTGCCCATGAGGACTTACACTATCACGTACACCTTTCCCCAAATCTCCACATAGGGCAATCCCTACCACCCGTGTAACGGGAGTTCGGTCGGCGCATCCCAAGTCAGATGACTCGAAAGCACCAGGCACAAAGTCCCCTCAGACCTACTTTCCCGAGTGATAGGAGCCGTGCGAGAAGAGAGAACATCTACTCACTTATTTCTTATCTACACATGAACCAAAACCCCTACACTAATGTCTCACAACAAGATTAAGAGGGTCCTTGACTACAACAAACTTCCTAAATTAACAAACACGAATTATTGACTCACTAGGTTCAGGGTGGATTTCTTTGAATGTTTGAGCACTGAAACCCTATGATTACTCACCCCCAAAGGAAAACTGGAGTGCATCCTAACGACTCGATAAATCCTAAAGCCACGTACTAGATATCCTAATGCATCCAGTTGAAGATAATTTTGGGAGCTTTCTTTTTACTTTGCCTCTCAACGGTTTTGCACATACTAAACACACGCAAAACCCACAAAACATTTCTTTCGAAAACACATGAAGATTTTGAAAGAAATGTGAAAATTTTGAAGCACTAGGCAAGCAAAAGAAGACAAGTCACCCAAGGATCATGGCAAGCAGATATATCGATATTAAATGCAGCACACTATCATGACCCTAACAATGCAAACAAAAGAAAACAAAATCAAAGGAAAAAGACTCAACTATGTACACACGTAAAACACCCCCCACACCTACTTCATGCATTGTCCTCAATGAATGCAAGCAAGATACTACATGGATTTATGCATGAAAAAGGAGAGATCTCACCAACGTGAAGTACAAAGGGAAGTGTATGGCTATGTTGATGGACACAACCCAAATTCCCTCAAAACCTGTGAGATGCTAAAGAAAGGGTACAAATACGTGAAAGAAATAGAGCCCAAATACACAAGGGTTGGGGCTCACAACAATCGATGCTCACTGAAGGAGTCTTTTATTGAACTTTTTTTTATTTTATATAACTATGTACAAACATAAGTTCCCATCTTCATTTGTCAAAAGACATCAAATGGGAACCTCAAGAGTGGGTCAATGCACTTGGAAAGGGAACATGACACCACGCGGGGCCAGAATACTCATGCGTGGGCCCCCTTCACAAAGAGCACCAGATGAAATGAGAGGTTCGTGAATTGGACGCAAAGGCGTCTCATTCAAAGGATCAAACTGAAAGAGCTTGAACCTCTCGAGAGTTTGGGAAGTAAGGGGCAACGGAAGAAGAATCTCTCCCGTTGCGGAACTGAAGTTATGATCATCAATCCAAACTCTCCAACCAACAGGCTGGTGGGTTGGAACGAGGTGAAGCACCTCGTTATGCATGTCCAACTCACCAGGAGAACAGGAAGTGGGTCTCATACCCAAGGTATCCTCCAAGGAACTCCTAATACCCTCATGAGCAATGTAGTTGTTTGATGTTCCATTATTTCCAAGATGATCAGGAACAATAGTGAGAGGCAAACTCTCATCAGGTTGTTTGAAATTGAGGGTACTAGGGAGCTCTTGCTCCACCAGAGGTCGGTCCTTAAAAGGATCAAAATGAAGATCATGTGGCTCAAGGGCCACGGGACAAAAAGATAAGGCACAATCCTGTGCCGACTCATAATGAAGCTGGTCCAAGTTATTCTCAATTTGAATCGAATCCTCCACTAAGTGATCGTGAATTGAAACCCCAAGTCCCTCAGACTGACAAGGAGTTTGACTTTGAAAGGTTGTGCTTTGAATTTGTGGATGTGGTGGTGGTTCGATATCAAAAGAAGAATCCTCATGTTGACAAGAAAGGTTACTCTCCTCACATTCACGTAATTTCTGCGACATTTGACTCACTTGCAGTGTCATATTTTGTATGGACTGTTGAGTGGTTTCCAAGAACGTAAGGAAAGTTTGTTTCAAGGAATCAGGTATGTGGTCAACGATGAGGTCCAAGTCAGAGCTTGGGAAATTTTGAGGTTGGGTGTTGATTGGCTGAGAATGAGTCCAATGATTTGGAGTGGGGTGTTGGTAGAATTCTAGGTATTCGGGAGGAGGATACTGGGGTGAACATGAAGTATAAGAATTTGAATAAGAATTGTCTCCCCATGAATCCATCACTCTCGGGTTGTACGCGGATGCGTAATGGTCATAATGAGCATTTTGGGAAAATGTATTCTCATACTCAGGCTCTGGGGGAACATAAGGACATTCCCCGAAATCATGACCACTCAACCCACAATAGTGACACGGTACGGCTACTGGAGCCACCGGTGCACCCATGTCATCTACCACATGCATGAAAGAGGCCAAAGGTTCTTGTAATGTCTCAGTTTGATGACCAACATATGATCCGACGTAACTAGATGGTGGTCTAGTAGTCGGTGCCTCTCTCATATTACCCCAATATGAAGATTGCTCAGTCACACAATTGCGATTATCCCAACCATACGGGGTGTTAGTCTGAGCCACCCCAGGTTGCATGGGTCCGGAGTACCAGGGAGAATCATCCTGGTCCCAACAATGATATGGATGGTCGCCCATGTAACCAACCATCTCAACAAACAACTCTCGAGTCGACCACTCTCACCACCACGAGACTAAGCTCGCAAAAAGTGCTCGACTCGACCCTAAAACGCTACCAGAGAGTGTAAAGGGGAGGAGACTAAAACGTAGAAGTAGGTGAGAAGAAGATGACTCAGAGGAGAAGGGAAGAATCCCTAAAGCTAGCGTGGGTAGAGGGATCAGGAAGAAGCCTAACTAGCAAGCACGGCTCAAACAATGAAAGGCAATGGGTCCTTAGGCTAGACGACGCCTAACTTCGAGGTCACTAGCCTCGACACGTCTCACCTCCCTACAACGAGGACCACAATGCCCAGCAAGTGATACCAGATCCGGAGATCCAGTACCTCCTACTATCGACAAGGTAGGCAACGCCGATCAGGTCATGACGGTCTCGACTAGATTACTCTCCTAGTGCGTCTGAATTCCTTAGGGCCAATGTCTACTTGCTTTTAGTTAAGGCTTTATTATGAGTGATTTTTGGGGCCAAGGAAAGGGTGATGAAATCCCCCACCTTATCTTTTATGGGACATCCCCTCCTTAGTAGCGATTTGATCCTAGATCTAGCAATCAATCGCTCCAATCAAACGCTCTCTCACTCTTGTCCTGATGCAATTCCTACTAACTAATGCATGGGCATACGAGATGCATGAATGAGTGTAGGAAATGCGTACCTCACGCCAGCACTCAACAACTGAAAATAAAGCTAAATGAAAAGACAACTATATGCCTAAGTCAATATATGATGCGTGACCTAAACAAATAAGAACGTCTAGTCTTTTGCTTTGGATTTTAGGGCCAAGTTGATTAATGGGGAAGTGATTAATGATCTGGGAGCAAACCAGAAGTCAAATCATGCAAAATAGGGCTCCCAGATAACACAAATTACAAAACTAACTACCAGAAAAAATTTGAAAGTAGGAAGCCCTCACCAGGCCGCCAATTGGCGGTCTCCAACCGCTGATTGGCGGTCCTTTTAGGTCTTCTGTTCCTCAAATTTGTCCAGCAGCCTCCCCTTGATCCAGTAGTTCCCTGAAACTATGAAAAACTGGAAACAAAAAATTAAAAACCCCTCGAATCGTCCAAACCAACGTCTGGACAGAGCACCTCCCCGGCAACGGCGCCAAAAACTTGATTACTCGTTTTATATTTAACCGCAAGTGCACGGCCGCGTTGAAGCAGTGGCAAATACGGGTCGTCCACTGTGAGGTGTGTCGACACTTGGTTTGTGCGAAGGCGAGAGGTAAAGAAAGGGAAGAGAAGGGTCGGTTACACTAAACTACACTAAGATGCAAAAAGGAAATGAAGATAAGGAATAAACTAAGCCCCAAAGGGGGTAGAGAAATAATGTGAACATAAAGAAGTGTGTGTGTGTGTTCATTAAGCTCCTCACAACATGTAGTGCATGAAATCATAAAACTACATCCAACTTTGCCTCTACATGAATTAAGATAAGACTACATCATTAAAACATACAAGACAATAATTGGAATGAAGCTACATGAACTCAAGTATAAAGACTATACCCTACTATGCCTCTACATGAATTAAGATTTCACTACATCATTAAAACATACAAGACATTAGCTAAGGTAAAGGCAACAAGAGCACATACACTACAAATTGTGTTTCCAATATTAACTTCATCCATATCCTAACCTTATCATTCCCCATAAAATAGGTCCACTAATCAAAGCATAAGCTAAGCTTCATTCAAGAGCATTAGCATATCAAAGATAAGAGTGAAAACCCATTAGATGGTTATGGAAATCATATAAAGCTCAAGGGATAAAGATAACACACACTTAATACACTACATGATTATATCACATATTTTTCCACCCCCCAAATGGGGATGGAACTACTCACTACTCATTACACTAACTATATTAGCAAAAGAAAGCATAATACTGAAATGAAAGTTAACTAAGAAGGCAAGAAGCATTAAAGAAACATAAAAGGAAAGGAAAGACTAAACAAACATGCACAAATTAAAAGACAAGATTGAAAGAAACTAGAAGAATTATTTTATTAACAAATGACTCACATTGAAGGTAGCATTCATCTCCACCTTGAGTTTTTGCTTCAAGGCTCACTCCTTAGTAGAGAGAATGCCACCAAGCAATGGGTAATTACAATGGAAGGTGAAGAGTTCTATTTATAAGCATGGAAAAAGCTAATCCGGGACAATCCCCCGATGTGGGACTAACCCAATACCAAAAACAGCCTAAACGAACATTAATACAAGTCCAGGAGAAGTTGGAGCAGATCTGGCATGATCCAGACCTCCAATTGGCGGTTCCAGACCGGCAATTGGCGGCCTATAAAGCCCAGATCCGTCTGGGTCTTCTGGTGGGCTTTCCTTGGTGTGTTTCTTGGTCTTGGATGCATCTAACTTGTTTAGTGGAGCTCCGACCCGAATCGAATTGACAAAATACTCCTCATGATGGTGTGGAGTTTCCTGTTTTGCTCTTAGGTCCTTCTGTCTTACGATCAGGTCCTTCTCCCTTGCATCTTGGTCCCCAGGTCTCACAATTAGGTCCTTTTTCCTGCTTTTGGGTCCTTTCATGGCTCTTCTCTTCAAACCTCTTTATTTCTGAAAACTAAACATAAAACTCGTCACGTAGCATTGCTTAGGTGTAAGATAATGGATATAAGGTACAAATATAAGCATGAAATGATGTCAATCAAAGAGCGTGATCAGGATCAATAGTTAACCATAGGAGGCATGGTGGAATGTTTCGAGAAGCTAGGAATTAAGAAAATAACAACTTGGGTAGTATTAAGATGAAGATCTCATCATTCCAAGGGAAGAATGATCCAGAAGCATACCTTGAATGGGAAAAGAAGGTGGAGTTATTATTTGATTGTCACCATTATTCAGACGTAAAGAAGGTAAAACTTGCTGCTATTGAAATTTTTGACTATGTTATTATTTGGTGGGATGAATTGGTGGTTGATTGATCGTTTTATATTTAACCGCAAGTGCACGGCCGCGTTGAAGCGGTGGCAAATACGGGTCGTCCACTGGGAGGTGTGTCGACACTTGGTTTATTCGAAGGCGAGAGGTAAAAAGAAGGGAGAAAGATGTATTATACTAATCTAAACTACAAAGCTGAAATGAAATGCAAAGGAAATGAAGATAAGCAATAAAACTAAACCCCAAAGGGGGTAGAGAAATAATGTGAACATAAAGAAGTGTGTGTGTGTTCATTAAGCTCCTCACAACATGTAGTGCATGAAATCATAAAACTACATCCAACTTTGCCTCTACATGAATTAAGATAAGACTACATCATTAAAACATACAAGACAATAATTGGAATGAAGCTACATGAACTCAAGTATAAAGACTATACCCTACTATGCCTCCACATGAATTAAGATTTCACTACATCATTAAAACATACAAGACATTAGCTAAGGTAAAGGCAACAAGAGCACATACATTACAATTTGTGTTTCCAATATTAACTTCATCCATATCCTAACCTTATCATTCCCCATAAAATAGGTCCACTAATCAAAGCATAAGCTAAGCTTCATTCAAGAGCATTAGCATATCAAAGATAAGAGTGGAGACCCATTAGATGGTTATGGAAATCATATAAAGCTCAATGGATAAAAATAACACACACTTAATACACTACATAATTATATCACATATTTCTCCACCCCCCAAATGGGGATGGAACTACTCACTACTCATTACACTACTGATTAGACTAAGTAAAGAAAACATTTAACTAAGATACTAAAATTACTAAACAAGAAATTAAACAAAGTAAAGCAACCCACACAAAACAAACAACATAACAAAACAAGATTAAAAGAAACAAATAAACTTTTATTAACAATGACTCACATTGAAGGTAGCATCCTTCTCCACCTTGAGTTATTGCTTCAAGGCTCACTCCTTAGTAGAGAGAATGCCACCAAACAATGGGTAATTACAATGGAAGGTGAAGAGTTCTATTTATAAGCATGGGAAAAGCTAATCCGGGACAATCCCCCGATGTGGGACTAAACCAATACCAAAAATACACTAAGAATACACTAATACACGTGCTACAGAAAACTAGATGGATTCTGGGCTAAATGGACCGCCAATTAGCGGTTCCAGACCGCCAATTGGCGGTCTATAAGGTTTAGATCCGTCTGGTTTTCTTTGTGGGCTTTTCTTGAAGTGTTTCTTGGTCTTAGATGTATCTGGTTGGTTTAGTGGAGCTCCGACCCGAATCGAATTGACAAAATACTCCTCATGATGGTGTGGAGTTTCCTGTTTTGCTCTTAGGTCCTTCTGTCTTACGATCAGGTCCTTCCCCCTTGCATCTTGGTCCCCAGGTCTCACAATTAGGTCATTTTTTCCTGCTTTTGGGTCCTTTCATGGCTCTTCTCTTCAAACCTCTTTATTTCTGAAAACTAAACATAAAACTCGTCACGTAGCATTGCTTAGGTGTAAGATAATGGATATAAGGTACAAATATAAGCATGAAATGATGTCAATCAAATACCCCCACACCTAAGTTTTTGCTAGTCTCGAGCAAAACAAAGAAAGGAAAAAGCATACGAAAAACAAGAAATCCTAACTCACTTTCGTAGGAATCACGGTTGCACTTAGCACGTGCAACAAGCCGTTAAACCTCCTTGTTGCCAAGGAGGAGGAGTGGTGTCTCCTGAGGGTTTTCAGCGGATATACCCACAAAATCCGAACAAGATGCATTAATCAATCTAGCTACACGACTCGTTGGACTTATTTTGTCGATCATGGAATGCAGTAATACTACGGGTCGACTCTATATATGTAATCAGTCCACACACCTAGCCTAATGAGTTATTCGTGAGAGTTAACTAAGGAATTAAGTGAAAGACATGGGCAACCTTAACTTCTGAATGTGAAACAAAGTGTAAAGTCCATTTTGGTTCTTATTTGACTCTTCTTTTCTTTTTCTTTTTTTTCTTTTTCTGTTCTTTCTTTTTTCTTTTTTTCTTTTTTCTTTTTCTTTGGAGCATTTATTGGTTGGTGTTTGATTCTCCCAGGGTCAGGTTTCGTGCATCATTGCCTATGAGGACTTACACTATCACGTACACCTTCCCCCAAATCTCCACATAGGGCGATCCCTACCACCCGTGTAACGGGAGTTCGGTCGGTGCATCCCAAGTCAGATGACTCGAAAGCACCAGGCACAAAGTCCCCTCAGACCTACTTTCCCGAGTGATAGGAGCCGTGCGAGAAGAGAGAACACCACTTATTTATTCATTTATCTACATGGGAACCAAAACCCCTACACTTAAGTTTCACAAAAAGATATTAAGGGCCCTTGACTACAACAAACTTCCTAAATTAACAAACACGAATTATTTGACTCACTAGGTTTAGGGTGGACTTCTTTAAATGTTTGAGCACTGAAACCCTATGATTACCCACCCCCAAAGGAAAACTGGGGTGCATCCTAACGACTCGATAAATCCTAAAGCCACGTACTAGATATCCTAATGCATCAAGTTCAAGACAATTTTGGGAGCTTTCTTTTTACTTTGCCTCTCAACGGTTTTGCACATGCTAACACACGCAAAACCCACAAAACATTTTCTTTCGAAAACACATGAAGATTTTGAAAGAAATGTGAAAATTTTGAAGCACTAGGCAAGCAAAAAAAGACAAGTTACCCAAGGATCATGGCAAGCAGATATATCGATATTAAATGCAGCACACTAACATGACCCTAAAAATGCAAACAAAAGAAAGAAAAATCAAAAGAAAAGACTCGACTATGTACACACGTAAAACACCCCCCCACACCTACTTCATGCATTGTCCTCAATGAATGCAAGCAAGATACTACATGGATTGATGCATAAAAAGGAGAGATCTCACCAACATGAAGTACAAAGGGAAGTGCAAGGTCATGTTGATGGACATAACCCGAATTCCCTCAAAACCTGTGAGATGTTAAAGAAGGGATACAAATACGTGAAAGAAATGGAGCCCAAATACACAAGGGTTGGGGCTCACAACAATCGATGCTCACTGAAGGAGTCTTTTATTGTACTCTTTTTTCTTTTTCTTTTTTTTTCTTTTTTTTATATAACTATGTACAAACATAAGTTCCCATCTTCATTTGTCAAAAGACATCAAATGGGAACCTCAAGAGTGGGTCAATGCACTTGGAAAGGGAACATGACACCACGCGGGGCCAGAATACGCATGTGTGGGCCCCCTTCACAAAGAGCACCAGATGAAATGAGAGGTTCATGAATTGGACGCAAAGGCGTCTCATTCAAAGGATCAAACTGAAAGAGCTTGAACCTCTCAAGAGTTTGGGAAATAAGGGGCAACGGAAGAAAAATATCTCCCGTTGCGGAACTGAAGTTATGATCATCAATCCAAACTCTCCAACCAACAGGCTGGTGGGTCGGAACGAGGTCAAGTACCTCGTTATGCATGTCCAACTCACCAGGAGAACAGGAAGTGGGTCTCATACCCAAAGTATCCTCCAAGGAACTCCTAATACCCTCATGAGCAATGTAGTTGTTTGATGTTCCATCATTTCCAAGATGATCAGGAACAATAGTGAGAGGCAAACTCTCATCAGGTTGTTTGAAATTGAGGGTACTAGAGAGCTCTTGCTCCACCAGAGGTGAGTCCTTAAGAGGCACAATATGAAGATCATGTGGCTCAAGGGCCACGGGACAAAAAGATAAGGCACAATCCTGTGCCGACTCATAATGAAGCTGTTCCAAGTTATTCTCAATTTGAATCGAATCCTCCACTAAGTGATCGTGAATTGAAACCCCAAGTCCCTCAGACTGACTAGGAGTTTGACTTTGAAAGGTTGTGCTTTGAATTTGTGGATGTGGTGGTGGTTCGATATCAAAAGAAGAATCCTCATGTTGACGAGAAAGGTTACTCTCCTCACATTCACGTAATTTCTGCGACATTTGACTCACTTGCAGTGTCATATTTTGTATGGACTGTTGAGTGGTTTCCATGAACGTAAGGAAAGTTTGTTTCAAGGAATCAGGTATGCGGTCAACGATGAGGTCCAAGTCAGAGCTTGGGAAATTTTGAGGTTGGGTGTTGATGGGCTGAGAATGAGTCCAATGATTTGGAGTGGGGTGCTGGTAGAATTCTGGGTATTCGGGAGGAGGATACTGGGGTGAATATGAAGTATAAGAATTTGAATAAGAATTGTTTCCCCATGAATCCATCACTCTCGGGATGTACGCGGATGCGTAATGGTCATATTGAGCATTTTGGGAAAATGTATGCTCATACTCAGGCTCTGGGGGAACATAAGGACATTCCCCGATATTATGACCACTCAACCCACAACAATCGCACGGTATGGCTACTGGAGCCACTGGTGCACTCATGTCGTCTACCGCATGCATGAAAGAGGCCAAAGTTTGTTGCCCAGAGTATGATCCAACATAACTAGATGGAGATCTAGCCGTCGGTGCCTCTCTCATATCACCCCTATATGAAGATTGCTCAGTCACATAATGAAGATCATCCCAACCGTACGGGGTGTTCGTCTGAGCCACCCCAGGTTGCATGGGTCCGGAATACCAGGGAGAATCGTCCTGGTCCCAACAATGATATGAATGGTCGCCCATGTAACCATCCATCTCAAGAAAAACTCTCGAGTCGAACACTCTCACCACCACGAGGCTAAGCTCGCAAAAAGTGCTCGACTCGACCCTAAACGCTAACAGAGAGTGTAAAGGGGAGGAGACTATAACGTAGAAGAAGGTGAGAAGAAGATGACTCAGAGGAGAAGGGAAGAATCCCTAGAGCTAGCGAGGGTACAGGGTGAAGGTAGAAGCCTAACTAGCAAGCATGGCTCAAACAATGTAAGGCAATGGGTCCTTAGGCTAGACGACGCCTAACTTCGAGGTCACTAGCCTCGACACGCCTCACCTCCCTACAACGAGGACCACAATGCCCAGCAAGTGATACCAGATCCGGAGATCCAGTACCTCCTACTATCGACAAGGTAGGCAACGCCGATCAGGTCATGGCGGTCTCAACTAGATTACTCTCCTAGTGCGTCCGAATTCCTAGGGCCAATGTCTACTTGCTTTTAGTTAAGGCTTTACTTGAGTGTGCTTTTTGGGGCTAAGGGAGGGGTGATGAAATCCCCACCTTATCTTTGAAGTCTATAGGTGATGCCCCTTAAAGATGTTTTGAAATCTTAGGCTAGCAAGCAACTCACCAAACAAGCACTCACCTCACTCTTGTTACGATGCAAACCTTACTCACTAATGAATGTCCTAATGCGTGAATGAGTGATAAGGAATGCGTACCTCGCTCCAGCAATCAATGACAAAATGTAAAGCAAAGAAAAGAAAGATGCATGCAAGGTCTACATATGATGCATGACCTAGATGGCAAGAAGTCTAATCTTTTGCTTTGAGTTTTATGGTCCAAGTTGATTAAAGGGGATTGAAATTAAATCTGGGAGCAAACTAAAGATCACAACATGCAAAATTGGGCTCCCAGATAACTAAAGTGAACAACATAACAACTGGAACAAATTTGAGAGCAATTGAGGCTCACCAGGCCGCCAATTGGCGGTCCCAGACCGCTGATTGGCGGTCACTTTGGGGTCGTTTGCTCTCCAATTACTCCAGTCGCTTCCCCTTGATCCTCAGGTTCCCTGTCACTAAGAAAAACTGAAAACAAAAAATTAAAAACCCCTCGAATCGTCCAAACCAACGTCTGGACAGAGCACCTCCCCGGCAACGGCGCCAAAAACTTGATTGATCGTTTTATATTTAACCGCAAGTGCACGGCCGCGTTGAAGCGGTGGCAAATACGGGTCGTCCACTGGGAGGTGTGTCGACACTTGGTTTATTCGAAGGCGAGAGGTAAAAAGAAGGGAGAAAGATGTATTATACTAATCTAAACTACAAAGCTGAAATGAAATGCAAAGGAAATGAAGATAAGCAATAAAACTAAACCCCAAAGGGGGTAGAGAAATAATGTGAACATAAAGAAGTGTGTGTGTGTTCATTAAGCTCCTCACAACATGTAGTGCATGAAATCATAAAACTACATCCAACTTTGCCTCTACATGAATTAAGATAAGACTACATCATTAAAACATACAAGACAATAATTGGAATGAAGCTACATGAACTCAAGTATAAAGACTATACCCTACTATGCCTCCACATGAATTAAGATTTCACTACATCATTAAAACATACAAGACATTAGCTAAGGTAAAGGCAACAAGAGCACATACATTACAATTTGTGTTTCCAATATTAACTTCATCCATATCCTAACCTTATCATTCCCCATAAAATAGGTCCACTAATCAAAGCATAAGCTAAGCTTCATTCAAGAGCATTAGCATATCAAAGATAAGAGTGGAGACCCATTAGATGGTTATGGAAATCATATAAAGCTCAATGGATAAAAATAACACACACTTAATACATTACATAATTATATCACATATTTCTCCACCCCCCAAATGGGGATGGAACTACTCACTACTCATTACACTACTGATTAGACTAAGTAAAGAAAACATTTAACTAAGATACTAAAATTACTAAACAAGAAATTAAACAAAGTAAAGCAACCCACACAAAACAAACAACATAACAAAACAAGATTAAAAGAAACAAATAAACTTTTATTAACAATGACTCACATTGAAGGTAGCATCCTTCTCCACCTTGAGTTATTGCTTCAAGGCTCACTCCTTAGTAGAGAGAATGCCACCAAACAATGGGTAATTACAATGGAAGGTGAAGAGTTCTATTTATAAGCATGGGAAAAGCTAATCCGGGACAATCCCCCGATGTGGGACTAAACCAATACCAAAAATACACTAAGAATACACTAATACACGTGCTACAGAAAACTAGATGGATTCTGGGCTAAATGGACCGCTAATTAGCGGTTCCAGACCGCCAATTGGCGGTCTATAAGGTTTAGATCCGTCTGGTTTTCTTTGTGGGCTTTTCTTGAAGTGTTTCTTGGTCTTAGATGTATCTGGTTGGTTTAGTGGAGCTCCGACCCGAATCGAATTGACAAAATACTCCTCATGATGGTGTGGAGTTTCCTGTTTTGCTCTTAGGTCCTTCTGTCTTACGATCAGGTCCTTCCCCCTTGCATCTTGGTCCCCAGGTCTCACAATTAGGTCCTTTTTTCCTGCTTTTGGGTCCTTTCATGGCTCTTCTCTTCAAACCTCTTTATTTCTGAAAACTAAACATAAAACTCGTCACATAGCATTGCTTAGGTGTAAGATAATGGATATAAGGTACAAATATAAGCATGAAATGATGTCAATCAGTGGTGAACCGGAGGAGAGATCGGGAACGTCGAATAGAGACGTGGGTGGAGATGAAAACTATGATGAGGAGGTGGTTCATGCCTAGTTACTACTACCGAGAGTTGTACGATTGATATTTTAAGTTTAACCGCAAGTGCACAGCCGCAATGAAGTGGTGGCAAGTACGGGTTGATCCACAGGGAGGTGTGTCACCTCTGGTTTTTTCGAAGGCAAGTGGGAAAAAGGGGAAGAACAAGTGATTACACTTAACTAAATTATGCTACGCTACACTAGTAAGCAACAAACAAAGGCGACGAAAGGAAGCAACAATGAAACTAAATTAACTAATAAAGCAAGCTGGAATTCTGGAATGGAAACCCATAAGGGTTGGAGTCTGTGTACACATGAAATAAGTGGTGATGAATGCATTCAATAGAGCACAAGTATAGGTAGTGTTGCTATGCATATATAGGAAGTACCTAATAGCAAGACCTATCATCCAAATCACTAGCTAGTTGATTAATATGGACATAAACAAGTTTGTTATTAAGAACCTAAATAAACATGGGATGTACCTAATGAATATGGCAGAACCATCAAGTTAAGTATTCTCTTTAATTCAAACAAGCATACTCACATTTACCACATAAAGCAACATATAGCATTCATTCTATTGTACATGATATGTATAAACATCAATTCCACCCCCAAAGGGGGATGAAACTACTCACACATTATTAAGCTAACATTCATATTATGGAAAGAAAACATGCTAATTAATTCTACGAAAATTAAAACAACGAAATTAACTAAGCATGCAAGACTTAAAAGAAACAACAAGAAACTAACAAAACATTCTTTTTTCCTCACTCACATTACAAGTAGCATCTCTCCACCAGAGTTTTGCTCCAAGGCTTTACTCCTAGTACAGAGAATGGCCACCAAGAGAGGAGATGTATTACAAAGAAGGAGGAAGAGTTCTATTTATAGCCATGAAAAAAGTTAACCTTGGACAATCCCCCGGTATGGGACTAATTGCATACTATAAATGGACATAAAACAACGTAATCCAACACCCAAGTAAGACATGGTTCACTTGGACCCATCTAGACCGATGATTGGTGGTCTGGAACCACCGATTGGCGATTCAAATTTCTTTGATCGAGTCTAGATTTGGGTGGCTCGTCTCTGACTTGATTTCTTCATGTTTGGTGAACCCGATTTGGTTGTTGATGTTTAGGCCCGGATATAATTGCCAAAATACTCTTCATCATAGTGTGGAGCTTCTTGATTTTCTCAATGGTCCTTTTGGTTTAGATCCGGGTCCTTCGCTCTTGCATCTCAGTCCATAAGTCTTTACAATTCAGTCATTTTCCTTGCTTTAAAGTCATTTTTGAGTCTCTTCTTCTCAAACCTGTTTATTCCTAAAACTTAAACATAAAACTCGTTATATAGCATTGCGTAGGCTAAAAGTAAAGGATATAAGAGACAAATATATGCCTGATATGATGTCAATCATTATACATTGTAGGATCGAGTGGGTCGGGTTAATCTAATCACTTTTACGCTAATACCTAACTAATCAAACAATAAACGCGCGGAAACAATTTAAAGACTAGTAGGGAAAAGGGACAAGTGATTAGATTAACCCGACCCACTCGATCCTACATTTGGTATCAGAGCTGCAAATCTGTCCAGAACCAGTCGACCGTAACTAATAAATTGGTCGACCGTTCACTTGATTTCAAGGAGAACGGTCGAACAAAAGAATATTCGGTCGGACAAAGTTGGATCGGTCGAACGAAGAGTGTGTCGACCGATAGCAGGGATATAATAAGTGTTCAACCGGTCGACCGAAACAAGGTCGTCGTTCGACCGGTTACCGAATGTATTTTGGGGTTAAGTTTGATTTATACGAATACGACCGTTATAGGAATAAGACATAGGTAACGGCCATAATAAAATACGGGATCGGTCGACCGAAAAGGTAGAACCGGTCGACCGGTAGAGTTCGGTAAAATCACTGTGGAGAGTATGTTATAAACCGGTCGAACTGAGAACTGGTTCGGTCGACCGGTTCACACAGCAATTTTGGTTTTAGGTTTTAAGTGATTTCCGACTAAGGTTTGGGTGATCTAATGGAGTCCAAATGATATGAGATTTTGTGTGTGACTCCTACAGGGAACGTAGTGTGAATGTGATTAGTTGTTAACTCTTGTATTCTCAATTTACACATGTTCCTAAGACTCAAAATAAAATCAAGATTACAAGTCTTCATATAGCTTTATTACAAATCTTGACTTGATTTCCTTCCTTCCATGAGTCTTGATCACCTGTAGCGGTTAGCACATGCAATATATATGCAATGCAATATGTGTGCTACTCTACATTGCTTATGATTAAGATTAGGTTGATTAAATCATAAAAACAAGGATTAAGGCCAAAAAGCCAACAATGTCCCCCTTTATGATGATGACAACCTATATCTTAATACTTGAAAATTTTAGGTGTAAACTATGCATATAAATGCTCCCCCTATGGATGTGCATAATTTTTGTTCAATTTTAACCAATTTTCAAGTAACTCCCCTTTAATTTTCTCTCCCCTTTGACATCCATCAAAAACAAAAATATTTATGACTTTAAGCATAGATTTTGGATGTCATGAAAGAAGAGGTAGAAGAAGTGAAAAAAAGAGGAGATTGTTATGTGTGCCAGAGTGAGAATGAGAGGAGAGAGAGTGGCGACCAGCAGGGAGAACCTTGGGTTCTCTAGGGTTTTCATCCTCTTTCATCATCAAAGCTTTGGTTTTTTCGCAGCAAAATGGACCCCAACCCTTGCCCTACTCGTGGGCAGCAAGGACATGGAGAGTGTGGCAGCAAAGAGGCTCTCCATCCACCCCCATTGCATGCTTCATTCCCAACCTTAGGGGATGAAGTGCACGCACCACCTCTATGGAGTGATGAAACTCCCCTAAGGAAGTGGAGCGAGTTGTTTGTGGCTGGCCCAATGGCATCCACAACCCTTCAGTTCATCCAACCGGCCATAAAAGGAGGAGAGAAGGTGGCAAAATGCTCCAAGAATGAAGTGGTTGAAGCCTTGAAGAGGTGGGATAATGTCTTAGTTGGTTATTTCATTGCTTTTAGACAACACTTGCCGACTTTAGAGAAGCACCTCCACAAGATGTGGAGTTTGGTTGGAGGTGTGGAGGTCATTAAAAGAAGTCAAGGTTTTCTCCTCTTTCGTTTCACTCTTGGAGAGGATAGGAAACGTGTGCTAGAGGGGGGACCATGGTTCATTCGTGGTTCTCCACTTGTTGTCCAAGAGTGGGCACCGGACGTGGTCTTGACAAGGGCAAACATCACCACCGTTCCTATTTGGATTCGTCTACCGGAGCTTGACCTCCGATTCTGGTCACAAAGAGTGTTGAGCAACATCTCTAGTGTTCTTGGGAGACCCCTATACATGGATGAGCACACGGCCTCGGGGAGAAGGCTGGCCTATGCAAGGGTGTGTGTGGAAGTGGCTCACGACTTCACATATCCGAGTTGGGTGGAGGTTGAAGTGGAAGGCACCGGCATGCATCAAGTTCTAGTGGAGTATGAATGGAGGCCCCGGTATTGTAAGGACTGCTTGGAGTTTGGTCATGATGAGGAGAAATGTCCAAAGAAGAGGATAACCAAGAAGCAAGGAGAGGAGCACAAAGGAAAAGCTGAGAAATGGGTGGTTGTATCTAGGAAGAGTGCTGGAAATGAGCTTGGAAGGAGTATGTCAAAGGGTGTTGAGGGAGTGACCCTTGGACGTGGGGAGGAAGCAAGCAACATGGGCATCCCGGAGGTGATGAGAGAGGCTGGTCGGATGGGAGGGGGAAAGGGGTGAGAGAGGCTGCTGGAGGAGATGATGATGTGGACACTAGAGGTGTTGAGGTGGATGGGGGGACAAGTGAGGAGGTGCCATGTGGAGAGCAAGCTAAGATAATTCTCATGGAGGAAAATTGCTTGACTAAACCACTCTCTTGTTCTCCTAACTCTTTGGAGGCAACCAATGAGGGGAGGCTTTGTCATATGAGTGGGAGTAGATTAGGAGACAAAGGAGAAGGCTCTAGAGTGGGCAAACCGAATTCTGCTGTGGGTGCAAGTGGGAGGGACTCTATTGGTGTCCAAGAAGGGAAAGGTGGAGTGGAGCAGAAACGTGATGCTTCCACTTTGGGACAAGCCAATGGGATGGGCTTTGAGTGCTCTATGTGTGAAGAGGCTGCTGTGGAAGGACCAAGTCAGCATGAAGAAGACAAAATAGAAGCAAACATGTTTCAAATCAAGGGACACAACTTGAAGGGCTCCTCTCATGAAGTGGGGGTGCATTTAGTAAAACACCCATGCATGGGAATATTCGTGAGATGCATGAGGAGGACAAATTTTATGAAGGAGAATTACCATGCAAAACACTCCAGCAAGACCATGAGGCTTTAGGTGAAAGACTTGAGAAGGAGAAAGGCACTTTGCAAGGAGAGCATGGGAAGTTATGTGGACTAGCCTGCTTGGTGCATAAGGAGGTGGGTTGGGTTTCACCTTCCAAATTGGCACGCACAAAGGAGAGTAAAGAGAAATTCGGTCATCAAAGTGAGGGAATGTTTGAGGTCTTCCGAAATTCAGAAGACCAAGACATGGAGAGAGATGGGGAAAGGCGGCAAGAAGAGTGTGAGGGCTCGTGCTCAAAGAAGGTATACTCGCCACCACCGCTTAGACGATCCGGGGGGAAAAGTAGTTGGAGTAAGAATACCCATACGGAAGGGAAGGGGGGTCACCCCGTACCTTAAACCCATGAATGTCTTAGTGTGGAATGTGCGTGGCGCAAACGGACCCGGCCGCGCACTCATGATTAGGGGTCGAATAAGGGAGGTAAATCCGGATGTGGTTTGCCTTGTGGAGCACAAGGTTAAGTACAAGAAACTTGAGCGATTCAAGCGAGCAATTTGGCCTCATGCTTGGACGTCAAATATCATGGTTGTAGACTCGGGGCGCATTCTAGTATTATGGAATGACCAGCTGGTAGACTTAAGAATTACTTTTGAATCAACTCAATTGCTCCACTTCCTTGGGAGCTTAAGAAAGGATGGCACTGAATTTGCTCTTACGGCAATCTATGGTGAAAATGGCCATGTGGAGAGGAGAGCATTGTGGAGGGACTTAAATGAAGTGGCACCACATGGGGAGCGACCGTGGCTGGTTGGTGGGGACTTTAATTGCATCCGGAAGGCTACTGAAAAGCGAGGTGGAGCTCCTGGAAATGAGGTGGCAATTCAGGAGTTTAATGAGTGTCTTGACACCATTCAATTACTTGAGATGCCATCAACCGGAGGCGACTTCACTTGGTCCAACTCGTCAGAGGGAACTGCATGCATCGAGACAAAGCTGGACCGAATATTAATGAACAATGCATGGCTCGAGGTGTTCCCCAATTCCTTCTACATTATTGGTGAAAAGGACTTGAGTGATCACACCATGCTTGTCATGAAAACGGAAGGAAATGAAAGGAGGAAAAGAAGATTTTCAGATTTGAAAACCATTGGGCGGATCACGTGGACTTCGGAGGAGTCGTACAACAAGCTTGGACTACATATGTGAGAGGTACACCTATGTTTCGTATAGTGAGGAAGCTGACTGAAGTCAGGAAAGCACTAATTAAGTGGAGTTGGAGCACCTTTGGAAATGTTACAAACAAGGTGGGAGAGGGTAGGGACTCTCTTGCGCAAGTGAGGAGGCAAAGGCTTAGTGACCCGAGTAGTAGCGAGCTTGCTGAAGTTGAAAACGCAGCAAAGTATTCTCTTGCCCGGATCCTTACTTGGGAGGAGTCCATTATACGACAAAAATCTAGAGTAAAGTGGTTGAAAGAGGGGGACCGAAACACTAGGTTCTTCCATTCGCATCTTAGAGTGAGGAGAGCCACCAATCAAGTGAGGCGAGTGGGAGAGGGGGAGAATCTAGTGGAGGATGAGAACGACATCCGGGAAGCGTTCCGGTGTTTTTATGCTAACTTGTTTGCTCATGGTTTTCAGGTGCAACCCCTTAAAAATTCCATTATTCTACCACAAGTTACAGCGAAGGAGGGGGCTGATTTAACACGGAAGTTGGACCCAAAAGAATTGCAAGATGTAGTGTTGAACGCCAATATTGATAAAGCGCCGGGGCCCGATGTTTTCAATGCAAAGTTTTTCAAGGCAGCATGGAGCATAATTCAGAAGGACATGGTAAAGGCTGTCGCGTCATGCTTGGATAGTGGAAGGGTCCTCACACAATGGAACAACACATCCATCACGATCATCCCGAAGAAAAAGGCACCGACGGTGGTGGAGGATTTCCGGCCCATTGCTCTATGTAATATGACGTATAGGTCCGCATCCAAGGTCCTTGCAAACCGCTTGAGGAGGATATTACCACGCCTGATGGGGAAAATCAGAGCGCATTCGTCAAAGGACGAAGAATTAGTGATAACATCCTTCTCGCACACGAGCTCTGCCACAAGCTACATCTCGAGAAGGGGAAAGGACGTATGTGTATAAAGCTCGATATCAGGAAAGCATATGACTCAATATCTTGGGAGTTCCTCGACCATGTGATGAAGAGATTTGGCTTCCCGGATAAGTGGAGACGACTTATTTTGGCTTGTGTGGAGGCATCGTTTGTGGTGACAGTAAATGGAGCAAACTCCACACCGTTTCGAGCCAGAAATGGACTACGACAAGGTGATCCCCTAGCCCCCTACTTGTTTGTGATGTGCATGGAGGTGCTGAGTGAAATGGTGAAGATGGCGGTCATGGACAAGAAAATCGAGTCGTTATATTGTGGAGATGTCATTGTGTCACACCTTTTGTTTGCCGACGACGTCCTACTCTTCGCAAGGGCTACCAAAGCAAACGCTCAAGCCATTAGACTAATTCTTGTCGAGTTTACAGCAAGCTCGGGTCTGAAATTTAACGCCTCGAAAAGTCAGGTCTTCATGGGGGGAGACGGGACGAATGGAGCTTGGATTGAGGCACACCTTGGGATGGAGCGAAAGGCTTTTCCGGTGGTGTATCTTGGGCTGCCATTATTTTCTGGAAGAATGAGGAGATCCCATTGTGTACCACTCATAACAAGCTAAAGGCTCGCCTCTCAACATGGCAACAAAGGCTTCTTTCTATGGCTTTATTGGACTTTAGCATTTCTTCTACCAAGAAGCGTCTTGCATGAATTGGATAGCATAATGTGCCATTTTATTTGGGGAGGGGAGAAGAAGTGGGTGGTGGTGGCTTGGAAGGACGTTTGTACTCCAAAAGACGAAGGAGACCTCGGATTAAGGAGGCTAACCGAATGGAATGATGCGGGCCTTCTCCGGCAGTTTTGGCTTGTGGTGGCGGACGGCACTTCCCTTTGGGTTAAGTGTGTCCGGCGAAAATACCTACGGAACCACTCCATTTGGCTTGCAAGACCACCACCTACCTCATCATGGGCATGGCGAGGGCTGCTGCGAGTCCGAGATATTGCTAGGAGACACATCCAATGTGAGGTGGGAAATGGGGAAGCGATTCGGTTTTTCCAATTTCCTTGGTGTGGTGAACCATTTCAATGCACAAGCTGGGGTGACCAGCTTCACTACGAGATGGGGGTTCCTTGGGACGTAAAGGTGTCGTACTTCATCAGAGAAGGGTCGTGGTATCTCCCTCCCCCACGTTCCAGCAGGATGGAAGAAGTTTGCTCAAGGATAAGCCAAATGCGCATTCATGGAGGAGAGGATAGACCGGTTAGACCAGATGGGACGGGTGCAACACTTGGGATGAAGGAAGTATGGAGTTGGGTGAGGCAACCGGGTAGGAAAGTCCCTTGGGCGGGGATGGTATGACACAAATTTGTTGTCCCAAAGCACACACTCACAGCTTGGCGAGCATTGAAGGGGTGTCTGCTCACAAAGCGGCGAATGATAAAGCGAGGCGTAAATCTAGACCCAACTTGTGTGCTATGTGAAGACCAAGAGGAAGACATGGAGCATCTTTTATGGAATTGTCAATACACAAAGGAGGTGTGGAGGTGTCTCCTCAACCTCATGCAGCTCCACCAAACTGCAGCAAGAAACCTAGAGAGTGAGGTCTTGCGACTTTCACATGCGAGTGGAAGCCGACTTGACAAAGTGGTCAGAAAGTGGGTGGTAAGTGCTACGATATATGAATGCTGGCATGACCGGAACCGTAGGATTTTTGAGGGCGAGAGGCAGCAGCCGCAAGCTACCATTGTTGTAGTCAAATAAATAATCCGGAGCATGAGCTATCAAGCATCCAAACTCGCCAAAGATGAAGGAGAAGCGAGACATTTTCAGGATACTTGGAACTAATTCCAACTTCTAAAATTTGATGAGATGTAATTATTTCCTTATACTACTTGACCTTCACATGAGTACAAATAGGTGGTAGGGAGAAGCCGGTTATGCATGTGGGATACGCCCGCGAACTAAACGAACAAATTTTTGTAGATGTAAACAGTTTTTTTACTAATACAAATTTAGAGGCTAAGCCTCCCTTTTGCTTTGCAAAAAAAAATAGAATTTGGATGTCTTGTAATGAAGTTGCTCCCCCTAAATTTTGCACTTCATTACTCTAATAAAAGATATAACATTTAAGCTCCCCCTATCAAGAAGGCTATATGGAAACTAAGAGTATGATTCAAGTTTAGTTCATTTACGTTCCTTATTCTAACATCCATTCAAAATTTGACATTTATAATCAATGGATGTGATATATGATTTGCAATGAATAGGGTTAATGATTTGCAATAAATTAAACTTCTAAATATATGACAATTAAGCATATAGACTAGATTAGAGCTAATTTTTCAGAATTTTTTAGTGATAGAAATTGTATACCAAACTTGAATATTGATTAGCTCCAATCTTGACTTGGTGCTGCAACCAGATTCGAATTTGACGCTTTGGCTCACCCGGTCACCACCAATCTCCTCCTCAAGCACCTACAAGTGTAGATTTAGGTACCCAAACAACTTTGGGTCCTTGAACATTAGCTTTTGGGATCCAAACCATTTTGGTTTTGGGTGCCCACACACTTGAGGAAATAGACTTAACAAATAGATGCTTGCATTTAGAGTAGTGTGAGATACATGGTTTTTCAATTTTGAATTGTAACCTAAACCATGTTTTTGCAAGGATTGCCTTTGACTACCTAATAACTTGTTGAGCATATGAGTTCCATTTGTGAATCTTTCTAAATCTTTTCTTAATTGCAAATTACAAGGTTGAAGATTTAGTTGATCACAATTTATGGGTGTTGCTTTTACTTAGACTAGCAAGTGATGATTCATTTGATTCAAGTCTAGCAACCACGCCATTCTTTTCATTCATGATTAATTCAATTTGGCATTTGAGATCATTTATAGTTTTCTAGCATTTTTGTTCTTTTCACAAATGATCTCATATTGTTTAACTAAATCATGAAATGCATTTTGTAGCTCATCATGTGTATATGATTCATCATTAGCATTAGATTTAGAGCTAGCACTAGAAGATGATTTACTTGAACATGAATTACTTCTAGTGGAATAAGATTTAGAGGAGTTAGAAGCTACCTCACTTTCTACTTTTCAAGGAAGAGGATGATGATGATGGAGATGAAGAGTCATCCCAAGTGGCTTTGTGAGCTTCCTCCTTCCTTTCTTTCCTCTCCCTCTTCTCCTTTTCTCTTCTCCTCTCTCTTCTCTCATTTTTCTTCTCCCTCTCTTTTCTCTCATTTTCACTTTCCTCCTCCTTTTATTTTTCTCTTTTCTCACTTCTTCTACCTCTTCTTTCATTCTTTTCTCCCTTATCCCTCTTGAGGTATTTGAAGAAGTCTTGGGCAAGGACCTCAATGTCCTCTTCTTCCACTCTCCTTGGCTCATCAAAGTTTGCATGCAATGCCACCGTGGAGTTTTTCTTGGAAGCTTCCTTCTCTTTTCGATGACTCAATTGGAGCTCATAGGCCATGAGATTTCCAATGAGTTCCTCCATCTTCAATTTTGAAAGATCGTGCGATTCTTCAATTGCGACGACCTTGTCTTCCCAATCGTTGCTCAACGACCAGAGGAATTTTCGAGTCATCTCTCCTTCATTTTTCCTTCTTCCAAGAATCAAAAGAGAGTTAGTAATATCGGTGAAGCGAGTGTTCATGTCGCTTATGTTCTCACCGATTTGCATAGAAAATATTTTATTTTTATATATGAGGAGACTTATCCTAGTTTCTTTGGCTTTACTATCACCCTCATGATGCATTTGTAACTTATGCCATATTTCATTTGCACTTTCACAACCCCTAATTCTATTGTATTCTCCCTCATTAAGGCCACAATAAAGAATGTTCATGATTTTAGAATTCATTTCAATTTCTTTCATTTGAGCCCTAGAAAGAGAATCTAACTCATCTTCATTTGGGGGTATGTATGGATTTTGAATAAACTTCCAATACTTAAGGTCATTTGATATTAAAAAGATTTTCATTCTATTTTTCCAATAATCATAATTTGACCCATTAAGCAAAGGAGGCCTTGTGGTGCATAAACCCTCTAAGTGATTAGATGTTGAAGCCATGCTAAAATTACGGTAAAGTAATGAAATTTAGCTAACAACGCTCTGATACCAAATGTTGGATCTCGTGTGGGTTATGGGTCCACAATTAAGGCTAATTAACAAATTTAATCCTAATCACCTACTTGTTTAGACAATCAAAGAGATGCAGCGGAAATTAAAACAAATACACAAGTAGGGAATAGAAAATGCAAACCACAAATCGACTCGGCGTTTTTATAGAGGTTCGGCACCCCACCCGGGTCCTAGTCCTCTCTTGCAAGCTCCGCTCGACTCCGCGAGCTCCGGCTACGACTTCACTATCCGCTCCCCGTTCCGGGCCGGGAGACAAAGCCTTACAACCGTCAAACTCGCGAAGAACCCTCACCGAGCTTGGAATCCTGTTCTCACAATCCGAGAAGGATCACTTCGGGCTCTCACCGAAGTCTATACTTGTGTCTTGAGCTTTCACCAAGACCCTTGCTCTCTTGACAACAAAAGTAACTTGAGTGGAACTCACTCTCTAATTGAGCACACTTGAGTTGGATGAGGATATGATCACTAAGTGTGGATTTAGGCTTATTGAGTGAGATTGGGAGCTTTGAGGATTGAGACCTTCTCTATAATGAATTGGACAATTGAAAGTTGGAGAGTTGTGTTAACAACAGTCTTGATCCTCTATTTATAAGCTCCTAAAGATTTCTAGCCGTTTGGACAAGATTTGATTGGGTTTTGTGCAAAGCACACAAAGCAGAAAATTGGGCTGCAAACGGCTAATCCCTAACTAATCAAACAGTAAACGCAACGGAAACAATTTAAAGACTAGTAGGGAAAAGGAACAAGTGATTAGATTAACCCGACCCACTCGATCCTACATTTGGTATCAGAGCTGCAAATCAGTCCAGAACCGGTCGACCGTAACTAATAAATCGGTCGACCGTTCACTTGATTTCAAGGAGAACGGTCGAACAAAAGAATATTCGGTCGGACAAACGAGCTAGAACTTAACTCTACTTAAGTGAATCGGTCGAACCAAAGTATGGGGCGGTCGACCGTTAAGGGGATTCGGTTGAGACAAAGTTGGATCGGTCGAACGAAGAGTGTGTCGACCGATAGCAGGCATATAATAAGTGTTCAACCGGTCGACCGAAACAAGGTCGTCGTTCGACCGGTTACCGAATGTATTTTGGCGTTAAGTTTGATTTATACGAATACGACCGTTATAGGAATAGGACACAGGTAACGGCCATAATAAAAAACGGGATCAGTCTACCGAAAAGGTAGAACCGGTCGACCGGTAGAGTTCGGTAAAATCATTGTGGAGAGTCTGTTATAAACCGGTCGAACTGAGAACTGGTTCGGTCGACCAGCTCACACAGGAATTCTTGTTTTAGGTTTTAAGTGATTTCCGACTAAGGTTTGGGTGATCTAATGGAGTCCAAATGATATGAGATTTTGTGTGTGACTCCTACAGGGAACGTAGTGTGAATGTGATTAGTTTTTAACTCTTGTATGCTCAATTTATACATGTTCCTAAGACTCAAAATAAAATCAAGATTACAAGTCTTCATATAGCTTTATTACAAATCTTGACTTGATTTCCTTCCTTCCATGAGTCTTGATCACCTGTAGCGGTTAGCACATGCAATATATATGCAATGCAATATGTGTGCTACTCTACATTGCTTATGATTAAGATTAGGTTGATTAAATCATCAAAACAAGGATTAAGGCCAAAAAGCCAACATACAATAGGTTGCAAAGCCTCAGACAGGGAAACCCGAGTGTAGATGATTATTACACATGAAAGTCACAATGATCCAGTCAAAAATTGAAGAGGATAGAGAGGCCACGATGCCAAGGTTTTTAGCAGGCTTCAATAAGGAAATCCAAAATGCAGTGGAGTTGCAACATTATGTAGAATTGGAGGGCATGTTGAACGTAGCTATTAAGATTGAGAGTCAACACAATAGGGGAGGTAATACACGTGTGAGCCATGGGTAAAGTACATCCACTTGGAAGTACCCATGGAAGCGAGATGAAAAGTCTTCCACTCCAAAGCCAAAACTAGAGCAAAAGGAAGCAGGGACTAGCCAAGGAACAAATTAAGGTAAATCAGATTCATCCATTACTTAGAATGTATTATTAATTACTTATTTCATGACTTTTTAATATTGACATTCAATCGTGAGAATTTTTATTTTAAGTTTACACTACAGCAAAACAAGCATTTACCAATGGAACATATCTGTCAGTAAAGGTGCCCATGATCAGTGTAAGTAAACACCAACGGATATATATACCATCGATGTTGCCTGCATCGGTGTTTACTTCAACCGACGGATGTTCCCACAAATACCTTTTTTTAATTTTGGCACAAAATTTCCAACCATTGTTTTCTCATGGTTTCGTTAGAGCGAAGAACACCGACGGGAAGCATCATCGGATATCAGTCAAAGTTCTACTCTGATGGATGTATCCATCGGTTAAGTATACACCGCCTAATACTACTTTCCCAACATCGCCGACTGATATGTTTCGTCAGTGTATTCTGTGGGTAACCTACACCAACAGATAAGTACCGTCAGTGTAGTGTAAGCCTTGTTCATAATAGTAGTGTTACCCTACAAATGTCAGAACTTACACCGACATATAAGTAGTGTGTTAGTGTAAGCCTTGTTCAAAACCTGGAAAAAGCATATTGGCTCCTTCCGGGTTCTAATTTCCATAATCAAAAGAAATAATAGTTTTCATAATTTATCTTGAACACATTCATGCATTCATCCACAAACATATAACCTGAAAACTCCCATATGCGATCATCCAAAACACAATATTTATTCAAACAATAAACACATTCATTCAAACAACAAACTGCATACAAAACGTTGTAACTATATTGAAATTGAAGTTTCTGATTCACAAAGTAGTAAACAAAGTTTGATAAAGATAAAATTAGACAAACAACATGAACATCAGGTTGTCAAACCTCCGGTGCCTAGTCCGCCTGATGATCTTTGTGTCATCTTGTCTTGGTGGCGATGGTGGTGTGCAACTGGATGTGATATTAATATCCTACATGTTACAATATATTATATCTTAAACAATAGTTCATATAAACCTATTAAATGTAAAATACATTACTAAATTATGATTACAATACCTTATCGTTATAATTCCCTTCGCCATCAAAATGTGATGGTCGACTGCATGGTCGTGATCTTGTCTTTCGCCTCCGCTAGCTCGCTACTTAATCTCTTTAACTCCTAACTCTCTCGGGCACTCTACTCAACCTCTGATCTAGCGTTCAACTCTACTAGGGATGGCATCCTACAAGGTCCGTTCATGTCTGTAGGGTGACAAGACTGGAGTACATCTGCACACATCTGTGCTCGTCGCCCAGAAGAGTCGCGACCGGGTCCTCGGTGGTAGCCAAAGTGATTGATTCCTGAGAGCTCATCTCACTCGGTCTCCGTAGCGCCTCTGATTATTCCTACAAGCAAAATATTTCAGATATTATAAATCAATGTAACCGAACAACATAAAGTAATTGAAAATAAATATGAATATAAACTTACAACGACAATTGCTGCTTCTGGGTTCTTCTTGCCAGAGAGATAAATATACATATTTGTACAAGTAGGCTCGGGCGCATCTAGATTTTCTACAGTCTGTAATACAGTTAAAAATAACAATTATGTTAGTTTATCTACAAAATATATTGAATCTATAAGAATTTACTGATTGAAAATAAAGTATTACAATCTTCCCCCTGTGTCACACAACAGCCTTGGATATACACTGATGTGATAATACAAATTTCGTCTTGTTTTTTGTTAGTCTCGTTGTTCTTCTACATCAACAAAACTATAAAATTGTTACTTTTTACATCCATTGGATATAAATAAACTAAGAGACATTATAATTGTACCTTGAAAGTCTCACTTGACTAGTAGTCTAGAAAACTGGAACAATCCTCAGTCGAAATCTGTGGTGGCCTACCACCAACTCCTATCTACTCACCAAGTGCTCCACATCTTGGTACAAATGGTGCTTATTTTCCTTCCATTTTGTGTTCAAAGACTTCTTCATTTTGTCTTTGAACTTCTTAGGAACCTTCCAATGTGCCTGCAAAAATTAAGTTAATGTTCAATTCAAATCTTATAATAATATAACTTAAGTAGGTATGTAATAGTATCACTAATTGCTTCCATGCCACATCTCTATCCTTCTTTGGCACCAATCTCCAGTACGTATGTCCTCCTGGCTATCGTCCCGATGAAGTTCTGGAAGCATTTTGCGTTCTTTCCTTTCGGGACACTATTTGGAGTAAACTCCATCTCAACGGGTTCTATCGAGTTCCACTCCTCCAGAAGTTGTGTGAAACCATGATCCCTACTTATACTAGCTACACCTGTATGAAGCGTAGATTAGAATTTTACATAAGTAAATATCATATTATAATTAACCTTAATTACCAAAGGTTGAAGTGCCAAGAATGTTGCCACTCTGAGAAGGATCGGCTTCACCATTGCCAATCTGCAGGGTATCAACTGTTGGGGACTCCCCTAACATCGTTGACGTGTCGACCTATCACCAATGCTCTTAGGTATGCGGTCCAGCGATGAATTCTAACATCTACTCATACTTGAATCGAGAACTAATGTAATTTATCATAAATCACATCAAAAAATTATAAAGTTCAAATCAAATAATTCAAAGATTAGGTTATTTATTACATTCGTGGTCATAAATGTTAAAATGTGCACTGCTCCACTAGCGGTTCTAAATCTTGTCTAACAAAATCTACAATATTAATATTATCAGGTTAGACCCTATCTTCAAAAAAAAATCCTCGATCATACTGTGGAACTTCAGATGCTTCGTCCTCCATGCTATATAAATCACTCGACAACATTCACACAACATCTAACCATTGGTCGTTGCTTTCTCTTGGTTTGGGCTCTCCAACATAAAAATGTGCTCCACTTGGGATACAAGGACAAATAATTCTTCCGATTTGTGATCCCATATTAGTCATTGCTAGTTGTATTGTCCCGTCCTAAAACGTTGTACCACTTGTACTTGAACAAAACATATTTCACATAATCGTAGTGGTGAAGTTTAATATGTCTTGCAATACACCAAAATAGTCTACCGATGCACTAACAGGATTGTTATCTCGTGGTGTTGAGTAACTTTCTGTTGTGGGGTTCCATATACTCCATAATAATTGGTTTTCCCTTTGTACTCACATTTCTCTGTGCTAAACCTAAATCCGTTGATGATATATCCCGAATACATCATTGTCGTGGTGGTTGACTAGTGAGCAAGTGCTTGGACTTCAACGCTTTGAGTATTTTCATTTCGAACAGTCTCCCTAAACAAATCACCAAAGCTCCTATGTCATGCATTTGATTGTTGTCGTTGGTTACGATGTACTCCTACTCCCATGAAAACATTGCAATGGTTATAGCACCTACAAGAGTCAAATTTCATCGTTAACGATGAAATAATCACATTAAATAATATATGACCAAAATAATTCTTTTATTCACTTACTCTTGATATTTATCAACAATGGTGGCGTTATTCAACGCAAATTGTGAGATTTACTCCCATTTTTTATTTCTGAAGAGAAACATTGATGTTTATTATCCTACTCAGCCCAACACTCAGAATCAGCCAAATGACGCAATTTCCCATTTTTTGTCGTTTCTCCGCATGCCATCTCATCGACTTAGAAATATCAGCAATGAGATATGTTTTGATTCAGTTAAAATACAGCAAGTGCACGACCGCAATGGAGTGTTGGCAAGTACGGGTCAAGTCCACAGGGAGCGCGTGTGAGTCGAAATCCACAATACTCGAGTGGGGAAAGAAGAGAGAAAAATGAGGTCGGATTACACAACGATGCGTATAAAACTAGAAAACAAACAATAAAAATAAACCCCTTCGGGGTAGAGAAAGAATGCGGAAATGAAAATATGTGTACGTGTGTGGGTTCATTTGTGCTCATCACAACATGTAATACATGAAATCCATAAAACCAAATCAAATTTTCCCTCCACATGAAATAAGATAAAACATTATCATTAAAACATACTAGGCAATAATTGAATGAGGCTAATATCAGCACACGCATAATGACCAACCCCACTATGTCTCAACATGAAATGAAATTTAACACAATCATTAAAACATACAAGACATTAAAAAGGATGAGGCCAACATGAGCACATGCATGCACATGTCATGTTTCCTTCTTCCTCTCCATCACTATCTGCACCTCATCATTCCCTATAAAATAGGTGCACTAATCTAAGCATGTGCTAAGCATCACTCAAGAGCATTAGCACATCACATATAAGAGTGAAAATATGATTAGATGGTTATGGAACCCATATGAGGTCCAAAGGTTAGGATTAACACACACTTAATACATCACATAATGACATCACCTTCTTCTCCACCCCCCAATGGGGATGGACTACTCTCTACTCTTCTCTAAACTAAAGAAAACATAAAAACAACCCAAAACCATATTGGAAAATTCAGAAAACTAGATTAGGCAAACAACAAACATGAAGGAAATTACATCAAATAGAAAACATCAATGTAAAGAACAAGAGCACTAGATTGAAATGAAAGCTTACAAAGTTTTCTCCATCTTCTCCTCTTACATTAATGAGCAATAAAATAAACCTAAACTAATGGAGAAGCCAGAAGAAGGGAGAGGAGGGATTACAATGGTATTTATAAAACAATACATGGTTAGGATAAATACGGATGTAATCGGACGACTCTAAATCACATCTGATAGTCTTGGAATGCTCTGACCCGAACGGACAGTCCTTGTGCATTCCACCAAAACGGTTTGAGACAGTGGACCAGAGCTTCACCCCACATACCAATCTTGGAATGCTCTGAGACAAAACGGACCAGGTTGATCCACCAGTTGCGGATTAAAATCCGCTACTGGCGGATTTGGGTGTTCCAGTTGAAATTTATGCAGGTGTTAAGTTTCTTTGTTTGGCATGTGGGGTGAAGCTCTGGTCCATTGTCTCAAACCGATTTGGTTTTAATTGGAGAAACACTGATCTGGTTGAAGTCATGTGTCACATTATTTTGTACTTCACAACCAGGTCCCTCCGGGTTTTCACTTGGGTCCTTCCTGATTTGCGATCCAGTCCTTGTGCTTTACAAATTGGTCCAGAAGTCTTCAATTCAGTCCATTCTTGTTGCAATCAGGTCCCTATTGCTCCATTTTCTCTTCTTTATTACCTAACACCTGAAACAATACAACAAACACTCGAGTAGTAAAATTTCTTTAAAAATAAAGGATATATATCATGAATGTGTTGTATGATATGCTACTAATCAAGATATCACCTGCAAAACTTTGCTTTGAGTAGGATGTGCAGCAAGACTGCCACTGGAATTTTTTTTCTTTTCGAGCACCGACAACTTGAGTTTCTACTTCATCTTCTCTCTGTATTGTTACCCAATGAAATTCGCCGCACACAAAACATGAATTAGCACTCTCATTCTCTTTCCAATACAATGTGCAATGATTCTTGCACATATGGATATTTTCATAATGAAACCCCAAGCTGGAAACCAACCCTTCGTCTCATATTTTATCCTTCGGCAAACAATATCCCTTTGGAACTAACGCTTGGTACGCTAACCACTTATCAAACAAAGTGTCCAACCATCTACTCATGCACTTCAGGTGAAATACTTTGATGATGAATGACAACTTCGTCAATTCTGGTTTGCATCCAGGATACAACGGTTGATGTATGGGCATAAGATCTTTCCATCGTGAATGTATTGGTTGTGGGAACCAAATTCAAGATACAAGAATGACTTTAGATTCTTAGTGAATGTTTGACTAATTCTCTTGTCAAATATCCAACTTCTGTCTGAGTCCATATATTAGTGGTTTTAGAAAAAAAGTTGTTAAACCTAAAAGAATAATTTCTATTATAATTTTATAGAAATTTAGGCAGAACCTTCCCTATATTTTCAATAAAGAAAAATCTTCAAAGTCCTGGAATAACAAGAAATACACATTTTTTGACATCCATTATTGGATTAATCTAGGATTAATAAGATATTTTCCCAAAGCACTGACACATGGCGCGTCCCTATTGGACTACACATTTAAGGGTTTAGGGTGGAGCCATCTATATAAGGAGGGGAGCCTCCCATTGGATAAAAATAACAAGTGTGCAAACCCTAGTCTCCACCCACCCTAGCCGCCTCCTTCTCTCTCTCCCATTTCGTCCCTCCACCTCCACCAAGCTTATTCCGTGGACTTGGGTTGTGGACTCGCGCTCCTTCTCCAATAGAGTAGGAGACCAACCGGTGAAAAGGATTCCGTAAGGTGACCTCCGATCTTCCTTCCGCTGCCACATGTTCTCTCCAAGAAAGGTACTCCTGAACCTGTAGAATCGTTGTTTCCTAACATCCATCCCAATTACATTCATATCATCCAAATACCACATCACATAACATTCATATCATCCAATCCAAAACACATTTCTACATATATATCCAACGTTATCGCCAAACTAAAACGTCCAAACCAAAAGGACGTACATTACTCTTGATTATCTTGCATCTCCACCAATCGCTACAAGTCTACAACATGCAACAAAATACAATCAACAAACAAAACAAAGCTAAAACAATTTTTGGGTCAAACCAACACCAATAAAACATAAATAGAAGAGTCCATATGACAAAAAAATCTCATCTCCTCCTCTCGATTAATCACCAAACGAAAAAGCCTTAAAAGTTACAACTTTTGATTATCAAACTCCAAATCCCACCACTTCACATCTCCACCAATCACAACAAAATGCAACCGAACACTAATCCACAAACAAAACAAAACAAAACCGAAAAACTTATTGGGTCAAACTGACACCAAACAAATCTAAAAAAAGAGTCCATATGACAAAAAAACTCATCTCATCCTCCCACTTAATCACCAAACTAAAAAACCCTTAAAAGCTACCACTTTTGTTTGTCGTACTCCAAATTCCAGCACTTCACATCTCCACCGATCACAACAAAATGCAACCAAACAATAATCCACAAACAAAACAACACAAAGCCAAAACACTTCTTGGTTCAAACCAACACCAATCAAACCTTAAAAAAGAGTATATATGACATAAAAAACTCATATCCTCCTCCCACTTAATCACCAACCCAATACCATCTTGGGTCAAACCAATACCAATCAAACACCTTACATCTTCTATTGAGTTTGTCCACCTCATCTTATATCGCGTATGGAATAATCAAATTAATCCATCTCACTACCCACGTCTCATACACTTTTATATTCTAAACTAATTAAATAAACACTTAAAGCATTTTATAATCAAATCATATTCAAATTTATCACATGCAAATTTATAACATTCAAATTTATCATATTGAAATAAATTCACTAATCAAAATTTTACAAAATCAAATTAGTTAACAAAATCTAAGTAATAAATCTACAAAATCACATTCTAATCTACAAAAGATTTTAAATAAAAAACAAAAGAGGTGGTGGTAGAGGGGGTCTGGTGGTGAGGGGACAGGGGTGGTCGGGCGTGAGGGTGGACGTGGTGGTGGTAGATGGCCAAAGAGGGAGAGGGGGCGACAAGAAAGGAGGAAGAAATGGTGGTTGGTGAGAGGTGGTGGAGGGAAATGGTCACCGACAATAGGGGAGGGGGCAAGGCAAGGTATCGTCACGCTCGGCCGACAGCGAGGCGGGTGTCACGAGGGGGTGGCATCAAGGGAAGTGGCGGTGGCTGAGGTGATCGGGAGGCTTAGGGTTTTGATGTTTTTGGAAGACGATAAGTGAAGAGGAAGCCCGAATCGGGCTCTTGATCAGAAACTTCACCGACGGAACATTTCCGTCGGTGCTTCTTTTTAAATTTGTCGATGTTACTAGATGTGTAGATTTCATAACGGTCGGCTTTCTAAACATACTCCGTAAATATATTATGTTTCATGTCTTTTTAGTTATCTTTCTATAGGCATTTTTGGTTTGATAAAAATCTTGAGATTTTTACTACCTTAATAGGATTCTATAGTGCATTTTTTCATTCAGATACTCAATTCAAATTATGGTTGTATCGTTCTTTAAATTTAAATATTCAGATGTGAAAACAATCAATTCTAGACATTGAGGGTTGAGAGAATTATGTTATAACTGATATCTATAACCTCTACAATCTTGACATTCATACAATAGTTACGAATTTATCTGGTGAACATTTCTTATTTTGTTCACCTAGACGAATCATGCATGCATTAGCGTTTAAATTTCAAAGTTCAAACATTTGGATAGTCTGACTACATATTTTTAAGGATATAATGGCAAACAAAAATAATTTTAACTCGTTTCATAGGAGCCCATATTAATTGTTTAATCACTATTTAACCATATCATTTTTTAAAATACAAGTTTGGTAGAGACATCTTTGATCATTTATCCACTCCTTGAGTCCTGCTTTACTGTCAAGCCCCACTGAAGTGCTTACTATTCGATCTTATTTCCAGTCGAGACCAAAACAACTACGTTGATGAAAAGATCGTTTCCAACTATAACTTGATGGAAATTAAAGAATATTGAATGAATCTTTGGAGTGGAATTCAATATGAAAGAACATTTGTTGGGACTTTTTCAGCTTTAGGATTGAGAGCAGAAGTATAACAACGAATATAATTATTCTTAGTGGTTATTGTGCATGCCTCTATAATGCTTGTTTTTAAACTAGACGCTGAAAAGAGCTTTCAAAGTAAGTGGGGTAAGTAGATATCAACAAATTAAAAATTTGGCACAATCAATCTAAGAAAAATTGATTCACCTCTTTGACAACTGACGGCCCGTGTGAGCAATGATTCTTGTCAAAATTGAGCTCAGTAGTTACCTAATAAAAAGTTAGTCAACCGCTCACTAATCTCAGTAGAATTTTGAGTGTTAAGAGAGTTACGGTCGACAGAAGAACCATCATTTGTCTGTTTGGAAATATCAATAAGATTGTTACTAGGACTATTCAATGATCAATAGGTCACCCTGATCAAGAATTATCTAGAACTCGTGCCAAGTGCGAACGGCTATATTGACTCATGGCTAACCATTACAACTCTAAAATACAATTGGATAAGAGTCGTCTAGGGAGAGACATATGTTGTCCGAGAATGTTTTCAAATTTAGGTTCAAAGTCAATAAAAGAACAATCAACCAGAACGGTATCTGTAACATCCACAAACAACAGAAAATTGAAACATTTGAAAACATACAATCAACCATAGGATATTACTCAAGATACAAGGAAACAGGTGCACCAACATATAATATATCTATATATATATATCCGAGTATTTCAAAAGTGTGATTAAATTAAAAGGCTATACAAAATACAAGTAATCACTCCGACCTCAAAATGAGAGAAAACAAGATCTGGTTGTGACACGCGTCTCCTTGGTCCCCACCCCCTAGTGTCGGTCACGACTTGAATGTAGTTTCTAGAAGGAAACCCCGTATCCCAAACCCCTAACACATATATGAAACTGAAAGGACATCTAGTGTTTAATCTTTTTAAATACCGCAAGTGCACAGCCGCATTGAAGTGGTGGCAAATACGGGTCGATCCACATGGAGGTGTGTAGACTCTGGTTTGTTCGAAGGCAAGTGGGAAAAGAGGGGAAGAAGTTGTGATTACACTAAACTAGACTAACTACACTAAACGAGTAAGCATCAAACAAGAAAACGAAAGCAAGGGAAATTGAAAGCTGGAAATCAGAAATTGAAAACCCCTAAGGGGTGGAGTGTGTGCACACATGTAAAAAGATGGTGAAGAATGCATTCTATAGGCACAAATGTAGGTAGTGTTTTCATGCATAGGAAGTGTCTAAAGGTTATCGCAAAACCTATCAATCCATTCACTAACCTAGTTGATTAACATTCATATACACAAGCTGGTTATTTCAGAACCTAAACAAGCATGGGAGGTGTCGAAGATGTGTGGCAAAACCCAGCAAGTGTAGTATTCTACTCTAACAAGCAAGCATACATTCACATTTATCAACACAATCAAAATATAAAGCATTCATATCCATTCTTTAATGCATGTATGACCATCATCTCCACCCCCAAAGGGGGATGGATCTACTCACTACAGATTACTCTAACAATTAAACTAAAGAAGAAAAGAAACATTCTAACTACTTTAGCCTAGAATCAAAGAAATAAAACTAAGCTAAGCATGCATAGAGAAACAACATAAGAACGAACCAATGGAAAAATTATTTTATTAGATGACTCACATTGAAGGTAGCATTCTTCTCCACCTTGAAATTTTGCTCCAACGCTTACTCCAACTAGAGAGAATGCCACCAAGCAATGAGTGAATACAATAGAAGGTGAAGAGCTCTATTTATAGCCATAGAAAAAGGTAATCTGGGACAATCCCCCAGTATAGGACTAAACAAATACCAGAAATAGACTAAATACACACTAATACACGCTCTACATAAATCGTAGCGGATCCGGACAAAAAGTGACCGCCAATTAGCGGTCTTGGACCGCCAATTGGCGGTGTACAATGTTCAGATCGCTCTGGATTTTCTTGTGGGTTTTCTGGAAGGCTTTGTTTGTCTTTGATGCATCTACTTTGCTTGGTGGAGCTCCGACCCGAATAGAATTGCCAAAATACTCCCCATGATGGTGTGAAGTATTCTTGTTTGCTCATTGGTCCTTCGATCTTACATTCAGGTCCTTCGATCTTGCATCTTAGTCCTTGAGTCTCTCAACTCAGTCCTTTTTCATGCTTTTAGGTCCTTTTATGCCTTTTCTCTTCAAACCTATTTATTTCTGAAATTCAAACATAAAACTCGTCACGTAGCATTGTTTAGGTGAAATATAATGGATATAAGATACAAATGTAAGCATGAAATGATGTCAATCATCTAGCATGCAATTCTAGCCACAAGGAAAAGCATAAACACCAGGCTGGGCTTCAGGGCTTTTTCAGCCAACCTCAACTACCACGACAAACCAAGGCTCCAGGGTTTCTTTCACCCAACCCGAACGTTCTATGGGCTCCAGGGATTTTTCACCCAACCCCTATCACGCGGTCCTTGCTCGGACTTAAGATCTTTTTCACCCAATCTGAACGCACTATCTGCTGGCTTTTTGGCCTTAATCTAGGTTTTGATGATTTAATTAACCTAATCTTAATTATAATGATGTAGAGTAGCACACATATTGCATTGCATATATATTGCATGTGCTAACCTCTACAGGTGATCAAGACTCATGGAAGGAAGGAAATCAAGTCAAGATTTGTAATAAAGCTAAATGAAGACTTGTAATCTTGATTTTATTTTGAGTCTTAGGAACATGTGTAAATTGAGCATACAAGAGTTAAAAACCAATCACATACACAATAGGTTCCCTATAGAAGTCACACACGAAATTTCACATTATTTGGACTTCATTAGATCACTCAAACCTTAGTCGGAAATCACTTATAAACTTAAACCCAGATTTCCTGTGTGAACCGGTCGACCGAACCAGTTCTCAGTTCGACCGGTTTATAACAGACTCTCCACAGTGATTTTACCGAACTCTACCGGTCGACCGGTTCTACCTTTTCGGTCGACCGATCCCGGATTTTAATATGACCGTTTTTCTTGTCGTATTCCTATAACGGTCGTATTCGTATAAAACAAAACTTAACCCCAAAATACATTCGGTAACCGGTCGAACGAAGACCTTGTTTCGGTCGACCGGTTGAACATATTTTCAGAAACCAAATTCCCTGCTATCGGTCGACACATTTCTTGTTCGACCGATTGACCTTTGTCTCAACCGAATCCCCTTATCGGTCGACCGCCCCATACTTTGGTTCGACCGATTCACTTAAGTAGAGTTAAGTTCTAGCTCGTTTGTCCGACCGAATATTCTTTTGTTCGACCGTTCTCTTTGAAATCAAGTTAACGGTCAACCGGTTTACTAGTTTCGGTCGACCGATTCTGGACAAATTTGCAGCCCGATTTTCTGCTTTGTGTATCTTGCACAAAACCCAATCAAATCTATCCCCAACGGCTAGAATACCTTAGGAGCTTATAAATAGAGGATCAAGACTTGTTGTTAACACAACTCTCCAACTCCAATTGTCCCAATACATTAGAGAGAAACCTCAATCCTCAAAGCTCCCAATTCTACACTCTTTAAACCTAAACTTCATACATTTGATCATATACTCATCCTACTCAAAGTGTGCTCAATTAGAGAGTGAATCCCACTCAGTTACAAGTGTTGTCAAAAGAAGCAAGGACTTCGGTGAAAGCCCGAAGTGTCCCTCTCGGATTGTGAGAGGAAGAATTCAAGCAAGCGATGGTTGTTCGCGTTGCTTGTGGTGTAAAGGCGTTCTCTCCCGGCCCAGAATGGGGAGTGGTTAGTGAAGACGTAGGCGGAGCTCGTGGAGTCGAGCGGAGCTTACAAGAGAGGACTAGGACCCGGGTGGGGTGCCGAACCTCTATAAAAACCGACGCGTCTTTTGTGGTTTGCATTGTCTTTCTTTCTCTACTTGTTTGTTTATTCCGCTGCGCATTTGTTTGCTTAATCAAGTAGAAAATTAGGGATTAGATTAAAAGTGATTAGTGGACCCATAACCCACACGATCCAACACTATGGGGCTCCAGGGGTTTTTCACCCACCACCGTACAAACTAGTTGGGCTCCAGGACTTTTTCCCCAATCACCGCAACACCCGTGCTCACTAAGCACACCTGTCGAAAGAACATCGGCTCCACAACTCACCTCACAAAATCAACAATAACAACACACGTCACGTGTGCAAAACTGGGCAAGAACGGTCAAACCAAATTCAGGGACCGGTCAACCATTTAGAAGGTCACCTCCTAGGTTCAACTAAACAAACGACCAAACGGTCGAACTAAACGGCAGTCGACCGTTAAAAGGGTCTACGCCATAGCACCAAGAGTATGCATGTCCCAACAGTCGAATGGAAAAGGGGGTTCGGTAGACCAAAAACTACCAGGGACTCCTATGGTCTCCCAAGTCGCACCGATCAAACCACATCACATCGGTTGAACGAAGTTTAAGTCAGCATAAGTCATCAGTCGAAAGAGATCAACAAGCAGTCGACCGTTTAGATGGTCTAGGCTCCAACCGACTTAGCTACATGTACGATCGGTCGAACGGGTCAATGGGTGGTCGACCGTTTGGATGGTCAATGCCTCCAATCGACCTACAATAGTGCACTCGGTCGAACGACAAAGGGGGGCCCGTTAGACCATAAACTACCAGGGCTTGCCTCTAACGCACCACTAGTCGACCGCGTGGAGGCATCGTTCGACCGGCGTGAGGTAGAAACCTGAAAGCTCACTAGAAATGGTCGACCGTTGCACCATCCGGTCGACCGTTCCAGCAGACAAATCTGTTGCACATTACCTGCGATGAGCCTTTCGTCCTACCGCCGACTTCCCAAAAACTCACACAACATAAGTGAGCTAAAACTACAAGTTTGACATACCGTGAAGGTTTGAAGAAACCTTTGAAGAACCTCGACGATGCTTCCACGAGCACTTCTCTCCAAAACACGTTCCTCCGACGAATCTCTCTCTCGATTGACAATCACACCACCTCGTCAATCCACAGCAACTTCCTCACCTTCGTCAATCCACATGCCAAACACCACAACTCACAATTCGACCAACCCACGTCGATCACCACTCCCTTTCCGTCAAACACACCACTCCGGAGTCGGGGAAGGAGATGAGTTGAGGGAGAGAAGAGCCGAATGAGGAAAATATGGGTTAAACTCTATAAAACTCACTCACCTCCACACAAACCGATCAAAGCCGTCCATCTCACCCACTCCACATCTTCCCTAAAGCTCCACTAATCAAACCAAAATAAGATTAGTCCAAAGTAAGGATTAGGATCTAACAGTATTAGTCATCTATTTGGGAGATTGTAGAAACTAGTAAGGACTAAGATTTGATACTGACTCTAGTACTAGATGACTAGTAGTAGGACTGTCATTTGATATCTGAAATTGAGGGAAACACTCTAAGGATCTAGCTCTTACTCGCTAAGCATTCGATCGTCTGTTTTTCCACAATTTTTTATTCATGTGCATCAAGTGTACATATGATCACGAGTCTCAAATAAATATAAAATCACATGTCTTCGTAGTTGTATTAGAAATCTTGAGTCTTGAATCTTGATCTTCATTTCAAAGCACCTGAATAAGATAGAGCATGAATATATGCAAGTTTTGACTCTACGACTTAAAGTGATGTGTAATTAATGTTATTAGTCTCATTAGTTTGTTAATCTTCAAAACTAAATTAAGTAAGGCTGAAATTCCAACACTTGCTTCATACCTTAATTTGAAAAGGTTCTTTTGCTTTCATGTCATTGAAAAGCAACATAATTCTATATTTACCACCACTCCCTAACTATTTGTCCTAATGTCACTCTAAAACATGGCTAATACACAGAGCGTCATTATGTTTTTGAATTTGCAACTCCGCTAATGTTTTCCGTCAACACTGTTTATTTTTCCATTAATAGTGTTACTAAACTTAATGTATCAATTTTACCGTATATAATCTAATAACATCTTTTTAGTATATAACCCTACACTGTCTTGTCTTGTCTTCTCTTGTCTCTTCTTTTTGTTCCTCTCTCTGCTGCCCCTCCTCTCTCTACTATCTCTATCTTCTCTCTTTTCTTTCCCTCCTTTCTCTTCTCTTGGTCTCTTCTCTCTTTACCTAACCCAAACCCCAAAAAAAGTCCAACCCCACTGTCACTGCTATGAACACCAACTCTCCTCCTCCTTGCTCTCCAACATCGTGAAATACCACATCCACCGCACCAACCATCTTCTCCTCTCTGAGCCTCTCATATTGGACCACCACACTCCGCTTCAAGCTCCACACGATGGACCCAACCTTAGTCCAAGTCCACCACAGCCACCACATCCTCGTCGGCGTACCTATCACGGCGATCTTCCAGATCGGCTCTGACAAGACCGCTCCGGTCGTTGCTTCTAGCTACAGTTTTCGTGGTCGTCGGGAGGATGTATGTGACTTCACATGCTAAGGCGTTGATGGGGTTTGGATTAGATTTTCAAGTTCAGATTGGGATTTTGTTTGGGGTTTGGGTTTGGATCTGATGAAAGAGAATATATAGAGAGGAGAGAGACAAGAGAAAGGAGAGAGATTCAATAAAGAAGAGAATGTAGGGGACTACAGGGAAGAGAAATAAGAGGATGGTAGAGCAAGAAGAGAGAGTAAGGATTAGGGAAGAGAATTAAAGAAGTCAATAATATTTATAAAATTATTTAGGGTAGGTTTCGTAAAAGTTTCAAAATATAAAAAGGTGAATGGCATTTATTATATATTTTTGGGAAGTTTTTTTTTAAATTTACAAAAACAAATCTAACATCGTAAACGGAAAATTAACGTCTTTAACGGAAAAGCTTGACGGAGTGATTTTTCAAAAAAAATAATGGCAATTCTAAATGCAAACTAGTTTTGCAATGGTTTGACTAGAGATAACTATTAGGGTTGTAAATGGATGGTTCCACTGCTGGAAAGTTGGACTACCACGTCGACCATAGCACGTCACACTTTACTAAACCGACGTGGAAAAGAGTTTACCACGTCGGCTCATCAATGACCGACGCGGAATGATGCATTTTTCAACACCCTACCACATCAGTCCTAGAATTCGATGAGGAAGGGTGTCTTCCACATCGGCGTTTACACTGACTGGCGTGGAAGGCTTCGTTTACGATTATTATTTTAATTATTCATACACTACCACGTCAGGCCCGCAAACCGACATGGTAGGACCCCTATCACGTCGTCTGAAAACTAAGTCGACGTGGTAGTGTAACCTTACCACGTCGGCGTTTACTTAGACCAACGTGGAAGGATTAGTTTATCACGTCTGCGAGAACGAATCCGACGTGGTATGATGCTGGAATTCTGTTGTATTAAATCTGGATTAACTCCAGATGATCTAACCTACAAAATTTGGACTCTCTTACGATTCCGATTTCATTCTGGAATGACATTGGATTACAATTGTATTAAATCTGTGTTGTTTCTGGATGGTCTCGCATTTCAAAATGACCAGTATGACTTATTTGAAAAATAAACAAAGAACAACCAAAGGAAAGACGTCCAACTTTTTTAAAAATGTTTACAATTTTATTGCCAAGCGAATCTGAAAAGGACTACATGTCGACAAACATGCAATAAATTTCATACAGGTCTGATGTTTCAGATTTATTAGCTCCAAAGGGGAGGGAATAATTCGACATGAAGTCCTCTACCAATTGGCGTCCTTGCTCCTCGAGGTCCTTCAATTCTAGGAAAGGTTCTGCAAGGGCTACACCGGTTGTCTTGTATGTGACCGGGTTTCCACTTTGCATTGTGCTCTTCCAGTCCTCCACGCAGTTCGTCATTCTCCACCGGTAGAACGTTATGGACGACTCCACAACCTCCAACTCCTTACATCGCCTGCGATGTTCGTTTGTTGCACACATACGATAGACTCCAAAATTACTCTGGATTGACACTTCACTCAACTAGACTCACGTTTGTTCCTTGATAACATGTGTTCATTTCAATATACTTGTATGCCTTATGTAGAAATCGGATCTCTTTCAAAGACCGAAAAGTCTTTTCGCATTCAATTTCCTTTAAGATGTGCATTTTCATGTATAAATGTTATGTCCAGTTTTCGATGCTCAACGGTCGTTCCCCGCTGATCCGTTTTCGAAGCTCAAACGCCTGACAGTTGGACTACCACTGTAATATCCTAACCTTGCTTATGGTGCTAATTGTATTTAGGGGAGGATTAGTGATGGATCGAGATAGACGGCCGAGATTGAGTGGGAGAAAGTATATAAGGTTTGGGTTTTTTTAACTCTCTCTCTCTCTCTCTCTCTCTCTCACGATCGCATCTCTCACTCACTCTCTCTCTCTCTAAACGCGTCTCTCTCTCCCTAGTGCTTCGTCGGTGTTGGTGGAGGCGAGGATCGGAGTGTTGGAGTCGCCGGAATCGTCGTAGAGTTCGGGAATCGGAGGTTCACCGGAGTTCAAGCCTTTTCGCCAGGAGGCACTCACTGTGGTTTCTTACAAGGCTTCTTCAAGCCTTAAGGTATGTCAAACTTGCTTTCAAGCTCACCTATTGTTAGTGTGGGAGTGGGAGCGGTCGACGGTAGGTCGTTTCAGCTCGTTGGACCTGCACAGCAGCATCTGAACTATAAACGGTCGATCGGTGTTTTGGTTCCGTCGACCAGTTATAGTGTATGTGGGGCAGAATCCCTCGCACCGGTCGAACGATGCCCTTTTAGGCGGTTGACCGGTTGTGCAATTTTAGCGAGAGAAAACGTCCTGGGTATTTTCGGTCGAACGGGACCCCTTTGCCGGTCGACCGAACGTACTGTTGTAAGTCGGTTGGGGGCATTGACCATCTAAACGGTCGACCACTCGTTGACTTCGTCCGACCGACGTTTAAGTTAACTTAATGGCCGGTCGACCGGAAGTGTGGTTTCGGTCGACCGTGAAGTGTGGACTGTTGGTGAATCTTACTGGTGGTTGTCGGTCGACCGTGAGTGTTGGGTCGGTCGACCGTTGGTGTTTGGTTTGCGAAAATGTTTTCTTACTGGTGCTTTTTGGTCGACTGGGACCCCTTTTGCCGGTCGACCGTTTGGCAGGTTTTTCGGTTGGGCCAGTTCTCTAGGTGAGAATCGGTCGACCGATTAACAGTTTTCGTTCGACCGTTTCTGCTGTTTTTGGCAGATTCGTGGTTTTATGAGTACACTTGACGGCGCCTCGTCTCTCCGGCCTCACGGGGGGCAACGGCACGGACTGGCGCCCGATAGTTGGGTGCTCGTACGCTTGAAAGCGGCTCGTCTCTCCGGCATTTTGGGCAACGACACGGACTGTCGCCCGATGGTGGTGCGAGTGTTGTGGGGCTGGGGTGAGAGGACCCTTGAGACCCGTGGCCGAGGATTTTCCGGCAGTGCCGTGTGTGCACGTGTGTGTTGTGGGGTTGGGGTGAGAGGACCCTTGAGACCCGTGGCCGAGGATTTTCCGGTAGTGCCGTGTGTGCACGTGTGTGTTGTGGGGTTGGGGTGAGAGGACCCTTGAGACCCGTGGCCGAGGATTTTCCGGCAGTGCCGTGTGTGCACGTGTGTGTTGTGGGGTTGGGGTGAGAGGACCCTTGAGACCCGTGGCCGAGGATTTTCCGGCAGTGCCGTGTGTGCACGTGTGTGTTGTGGGGTTGGGGTGAGAGGACCCTTGAGACCCGTGGCCGAGGATTTTCCGGCAGTGCCGTGTGTGCACGTGTGTTGTGGGGTTGGGGTGAGAGGACCCTTGAGACCCGTGGCCGAGGATTTTCTGGCAGTGTCGTGTGTGCACGTGTGTGTTGTGGGGTTGGGGTGAGAGGACCCTTGAGACTCGGTTGTGTGGCCGTGACTGTACCGGCGGTGCCGTGTGTGCACGTGTGTTGGTGGTTGCGGTGAGAGGACCCCTGTGACCGGTTCGTGTCCGTTGTGCTATTCATTATTCATTCATATTTCATTATTGTTCATATATGTGTTAGGGTTTGGCATACTGGGTTTCCTTCTGGAAACTCAGGCATTTATTGTCTGCTTTCAGGCCGTGAGCAGCGTTAGGGGTGGTGACTGCGGAGGAGAGCTTCTGGGACAAATCCTGCTTTCCCCTCCTTTTGAGGTTGTTGTGATTATGTTGTACATTCTATCTTATAGCTTTTGATGTAATCACCTCTTGTTGTAAACTCAGATCTGTATATCTATATATACGTTGGTGCACCTCGTGTATTTTCTTGGTAATGTCCTCCGTTGTTTGTATGTTTTAAATTTTAAATTTTCCGCTGTTCGAGGACGTTACAATTTGGTATCAGAGCGGTCGGTTCCTGAGTCGTTGTCCAAAGAAACCACCCTTAGGAGTTGAGTCAGCATATTAGTAGGTCATGCATGTATTTTCATTTCTGAGTCGAGCTCTCTTGTTCTGCAGATGGCTCCGAGACGTGTGAGACCTCCCACGCGCTATCGCAGTTCCAGTGAGGAGTCTGCTGGGGCTGCTGAGGCGGAGGAGAGGTCGTCTGAGCCAGTGACGCTGAAGATGTTGGGCGAGCTTCTGGAGAGCCGCGCCGACCAGACTGGCGTTATGCATGATCGTTTTATGCGTCAGCATCCGCCGATTTTCAGTGGTAGAGGTGACCCTGAGGCAGCAGAGGACTGGGTCTTCAGGATCCAGAAGATCTTCCGGGCTATTGGAGTGACACCAGAGAGGATGGTGAGCCTGGCCACCTATGTTTTGGACGGGGAGGCGTCCAACTGGTGGAGGACCACTTTGGCGGTCGTGTTCGACGACAGTGAGGACGTGAGTTGGGAGGACTTGCTGGTGGAGTTCAACCAACAGTACTTTCCGCAGCACCTTCGTGATCGGAAGAGAGCAGTTTCTGGCCCTCGAGCAGAGGGATATGACTTTGACTGCTTATATCAGCAGGTTCCATGCTTTGGAACGATACTGCCCGGAGATTTATGTGACCTAGGAGCAGAGAGCTCGGAAGTTTGTACGGGGTCTGAGGCCGCAGTTCAGAGCTCGTGTCACGACCAGTATACCGCAGACTTTAGCAGATGCTGTGAAGTTTGCGACCATCATGGACCAGGATAGTCAGGAGATCCTGGAGGATGCTAGGAGGTTGCAGGTGAAGCCTGCAGGACGTCCAGGAGGACAGTTACAGGGGAATCCGGGCAAGAGGCCCAGGGTAGACGGAGGTGGTGCCTCGCAGAGCGGGCCGTGTAGGCAGTGTGGCAGAGTTCATCCGGGACGGGGGTGCGGACACCGCCCCGACGCTTGTCACGGTTGTGGTCAGATGGGACACTTCGTCCGTTCTTCTCCGAGCGCGCCAGGTGGGCCTAGCGGACGACCGGGATCTTCCACGTCTGGTGGAGCAGGACCGAGCAGACTTGCAGCACCACCTCAGCAGGGGAGGAGAGCCGGAAGAGTCTTCACTATCAGGGCTGATGAGGCTAGGGATGCCACCACGGTGGTGGAAGGTACGCTGCTAGTTGATGATTTGGTAGCTAGAGTGTTGTTCGACTCTGGGGACACGCACTCATTTATCTCTGAGCAGTTTGTGAGCATGTTGGGTCGTACCCCTGCGATGTTGACTACCACTTTGGAGGTCAGCACACCCCTGGGTTTGGTGGGCACTGTGGGGAGATTTCTTCCCGGCGCCACGATTGCTTCGGGAGACCAGGAATTTCCGGCTGACCTGGTCTTGCTACCGATGGTGGACTTTGATGTTATACTTGGGATGGATTGGTTGTCCCAGTATGACGTTCGAGTCTTATGCCGTGATAAGAGGATTTTGATTCCGAGGCAGGGTTTGCCTAATAAGAGGATTGAAGGACCGCGGAGGTCGATTGGTTGTTTCTTCTGTTAGAGCTCGGAAGTTGATTCAGACCCGTGGCCGAGGATTTTCCGGCAGTGCCGTGTGTGCACGTGTGTGTTGTGGGGTTGGGGTGAGAGGACCCTTGAGACCCGTGGCCGAGGATTTTCCGGCAGTGCCGTGTGTGCACGTGTGTGTTGTGGGGTTGGGGTGAGAGGACCCTTGAGACCCGTGGCCGAGGATTTTCCGGCAGTGCCGTGTGTGCACGTGTGTGTTGTGGGGTTGGGGTGAGAGGACCCTTGAGACCCGTGGCCGAGGATTTTCCTGCAGTGCCGTGTGTGCACGTGTGTGTTGTGGGGTTGGGGTGAGAGGACCCTTGAGACCCGTGGCCGAGGATTTTCCGGTAGTGCCGTGTGTGCACGTGTGTGTTGTGGGGTTGGGGTGAGAGGACCCTTGAGACCCGTGGCCGAGGATTTTCCGACAGTGCCGTGTGTGCACGTGTGTGTTGTGGGGTTGGGGTGAGAGGACCCTTGAGACCCGTGGCCGAGGATTTTCTGGCAGTACCGTGTGTGCATGTGTGTGTTGTGGGGTTGGCGTGAGAGGACCCTTGAGACCCGGTTGTGTGGTCGTGACTGTACCGGCGGTGCCGTGTGTGCTCCTGTGTTGGTGGTTGGGGTGAGAGGACCCCTGTGACCGGTTCGTGTCTGTTGTGCTATTCATTATTCATTCATATTTCATTATTGTTCATATATGTGTTAGGGTTTGGCATACTGGGTTTGCTTCTGGAAACTCAGGCATTTATTGTTCATATATGCATTTATTGTTAGGGGGTGGTGACTGCGTAGGAGAGCTTCTGGGACAGATCCTGCTTTCCCCTCCTTTTGAGGTTGTTGTGATTACGTTGTACATTCTATCTTATAGCTTTTGATGTAATCACCTCTTGATGTAAACTCAGATCTGTATATATATATATATATATACGTTGGTGCACCTGGTGTATTTTCTTGGTAATGTCCTCCGTTGTTTGTATGTTTTAAATTTTAAATTTTCCGCTGTTCGAGGACGTTACAACCAAGTCGCCCCTAGCACATCGAATATGAAGGAAATACGTCGTGGTAGACCATAATCAATTTTGGGGTTCGACCAAAATTGATAATGATCTTCCACGTCGGATGTCACGAATATCCGACGTGATATTTTCTCTACCACGTCAACGATGAAGAAAACCCGACGTGGTAGACCATAATCAATTTTGGTTTCTGTTTTTTTTTTCAGATTCAAACCCACTGCATAGAAGTGTAATTCACATCCAATTTATATAAATGTTCGACCAAAATTAATTCTGATCTTCCACGTTGGATTTCCCGAATATCCAACGTGATATTTTCTCTACCACATCGGTGATGACGAAAAGCTGACGTGGTAGATAATTATCAATTTCGGTTTCTGTTTGTTTTTTTTCAGATTCAAACCCACTACATAGAAGTGTAATTCACATCCAATTTATATAATTGTTCGACCAAAATTGATGATGATCTTCCACGTCGGATTTCACGAATATCCGACGTGATATTTTCTCTACCATGTCGGTGATGAAGAAAAGCCAACGTGGTAGATCATTATCAATTTTGGTTTCTGTTTGTTTTTATTCAGATTCAAACCCACTGCACAGAAGTGTAATTCACATGAAATTTAGATAATTGTTCAACCAAAATTTATAATGGGTTACCACTTCGGATTTGATGAAAAACTGACGTGGTACAGTTTTATCAATTTCGGGTTCTTTTCGTTTTGTTTCATATTCAAACCTCCTGCACAGAAATGTAACTAACATGCAACAACAAAATGTCGAAGACAAAGATCTAACACATATCAACCATTAACTCATTCATCCACTATTAAACACAGAAATGAAACTCATATCAACTATTAACTCATTCATCCATAAACACAGAAATGTCCAACAAAATTTAACACACTATTTAACCCATGCCCAACACAGACATGTAACTCGTATTCATCCACTATTTATACACAACATTCATCCACTATTTACATACAAAATTTTAATGATTGTGATTATACTGGACTTTGTAAAATACGACTAACAAAGTAAGCAGATCACCTCTCTCGTGTTTGATCAATCACTTCTTGCGAAAAAGGTTGAAGGTCAGGTTTAAAAACCTACAAAATATATTAAATGTTTAGATAATTAAAATAACCTAAAATGTGGAGTTACATATCGAAGATACCTGTCGTAAATCACATTCATGCAATCCCATGTTGACAATTTGATCCATATAAGTCATTACGTAGTAATCACATTCATTATTTCCAACTTGTTTACGGTACTACAACATTCACAAAAGAAAATATCATGATTATATCGAAACAATGAAATGAATGCAAATTAATTGTTTCATGGTTTACTTTAATAATGAACTATTTTACCTTCAGGGCATGCCAAGTAGTTTGCTTCTTCTTACTCCTTCTTTGACCCATTATTTTATATATATCCATCGCTCTGTCAAAATTACACAAATGGTTAATTAGACATTTTAATAATATATGCAGTTGTTGAAAAATTAGTTATATATTTAAATTAACTATACTAAAACTAACTTAGAACTGCATCATAGTCTTCAATGCTTTTCTTGGTTTATTTGATGCCAGAGGATCAAACCAATATGCAACATTAAGACTAGGAACCAAAACGGACAACATCCAATGATCACTATACTCCCTAAAACTAATATAATAAGTAATATAGAATATAATGAAATACTTACGCCTCTCAATATGGTGCTACAAAAAAATGCATCTCCATTTCATACACAATCTCCTTAATCTCTTGCGGTCTATTGTCTTTACTTGAATTTCCTTGAAACATGAATATTGTGGGACACAAATAACCAAATTCCTTCCCATGAGGCAATTCGTAGAGAAGCCTATTCAATAAGAAATATATCATAACTAAAATCAAAGAATTCCTAATTGCCATAATTAATATATAAAGGACAAAATTACTTACTTCAATTGCACTTGGATGATTGTACCACACAACTTTTCCATCCTCAAAAATTGCATGACATCGGCAATTATGATAAACAACGCAGATCTATTGGCATCGTCGGTCATTTTTCCTACAATTTCTTTATTCAATAGACCTTTAACAAAAGAATCCTCCTCCTTATGTCGTATAAAATTGTATAACATTTGACAATTCGGAGGAAATTGTCTCTCGTCAAATACAATTTCAGTTTCAGATTTCTTGGATGTTGAACCTTCAACCTTTTGAAATTAAAAAAACTATATTATTAGAACGTCTTTACATGAGTACTATATATATAAACCATTTAGGCAATTATTAAATTTAAAGTTGATACCTTTGCATTAATTTTAATTAGTGAATAGGGTCATTGCAACACCCATCCTTCAGCATCACCCACCGTCTAAACTTCAGATTCTGGAATTGGTAGGATTGCATCATCACAGACACATTTATCCAAAGTCACCTTCAAATTCTTCGATTGAATTTGTTCACCATGATGCAACTTTAGGGTGTACTCCTTCCCATATGCTAAAACTCGCATATCTGGATCATTCACAGGGAGTTCACATTGGGCTCCATCCTATAAATTCCAAGACAAATTTGTCAGATGTACTGCAATGCAAAGTGAAAAATAAATACTTAAAATTTATAATTTTACCTCAAAATGGCCAAGGGTGTCCTGCTCAGATACTTCTTGGGGTACACCTCTGAAGATGGCATACTGGAAGAATTCCGGGGGGGGTTCGTACGTCTATGGCAATATCAGTGGCAATTCCAAGGTGTTTATACAAACTCTTCACCAAGTTTTCCAGGGGATGAATGTTCTCGTCGCATATCGCGTGATCAACTTGGAAATGACTTCGTGGGGATGATGATAACCCAAAATACTGACGTACTCCTATTCGACTACCTACACCGCGTATTCGCCCAGGATGCTCCTGCTTACACAAGGTTGTGGACAATATATCATTTCTTCCTTTTGAAACAAATTCTCCTTGGGAAGCTTTCATTGAAAGTTCATCCTGTAAAAATTAATTTTAATTTTTTTATTAATTAATAACCACATACACACACAAAATATAAAAATTAAAGTTACCTTACAATCCTGGAGGCAACTAGTTTAGATTCTTCATTAATGTAACTGCCTTCCGCAGTAATAAGCGCTCGCTTCCACTTTTCTTCTTTAGATATCGAAGATGGAGGTGACAAATTACTTGCCTTCTCTTCACACATACCCATTTGCACAGCTTCTTCTCTTTGTTTGGAAATTCTTTCCATCATCATAGCCTCCTCAAGTTTGCGGTAACCCCCCTCTAGACAATCTATGCTGAAACTTGTTACTAGATAATTTTTTGGTTTTGCTCTCTTATTTCCTGAAAAAGAATATAATGGATTAATTATCAAATTAAAATTATAAATTCTACGTATTATAAAGATTGAGTATACAATACCATAAATTCTGGAGAAACGCTAGTTCTTTTGAACTCAGCCCATGTCTTCGGCAAAATGAAGCTGTAAGTAGCAGAAGGGTCATGATCCTTATATCCCCAAAGAAAAACATATTCGTGAGCTTTGTTTCAAAATATTTCCACCGGTTACCAACATAGGAAATCCACTTCTTCTTCAACGCTTTAGTGGATTCAAAAATGAATTTAGCTTACAACCAAAAAAACACTTAAAATTTAGAATCAATAAGGGAGGAAATTTTAAATAAAACTAATAAACAAATACATACTGTTATATCCTCCCAAATTTGTTCTTTCATAGAAGAATCAACTTGTGACCAATTTTCAATACAAATATCAACCTTGGTTCTAGCGACAGTACCCAAATAACTAGGCCAATAAATTTTATTCTCTCGAATCGGCTCTAATAGATGATCAAAGTCCAAAACAATGGACCTTCACGTTTTACATTTTGTTGAAACTGTAACATAAGATTTGCTCCCCGTGGAGGAACCGAAGTGGAGGCTTCATCGGAATTTTCTTGGTGCTTTTTCTTGCTAGGACTAGGAGCCACTAACCTGAGAGAAGAATTAGATCCTTATTCAAGGTTGGAGCCATTTTGACTATGGTTAATGACTATGAACTCCATAAAGAACGAAAAAATTGTAGAATCAATCTCCAACAAAACCAATCAGAATTCAGACAAAACCAATTAGAATTCTGGGGCGGATGTTTTTTCGAATACCCTACCACGTCGAATAAATTTAACACCGATGTAGGAGATCCCCTACAACGTCGGATATATTTATCACCGATGTAATAGATCACCTACAACGTCAGACATATTTAACAACGACGTGGGAGAACCCCTACAACGTCAGATAAATTGAACACCGACGCGGAAGACATATAATCAAACTCTAATATTTGCCTTCCGTATATATGTTTATTAGCCGACGAAAACACAAAAATCGTAATACATTTCCATATGTATGTTAATAGCCAAATAACTTGACATGAAAGAAGTTTTCGAGCAAACAAACATTTTTCAACCAAGCAACAAAAGTAATATTGCCAAAAGAAATTAAAAAAGAAATGTTACAGTCGAAGACATACACTTCGGTGTTGACGGGGGAAGAAGTCGCTCGTGGGATGTAAGGGAAGAGGATGCTCGGGAAGTAAGGAGAGGTAGCGTGAGTAAGTGAAGAGGAATGCTTGGTGTATGACGAAACAAAGGGTTTTGTGTTTCACGAAGGCATGGCTTTGAGAATGATCATTATGTGTAACACTACCATGTCGGCTTAGTTATGGGGGGCGTGATAGAGTAACACTACCACGTCGGATTAGTTACGGGTGACATGATATTGTTATTACCCAACGTGTTAGTGTATGAATAATTTAAAAATATTAAGCTAATCCTTCCACATCGGTCGGAATAAATACGGACGTGGTAGGGTTAAACTACCACGTCGAATAAGTTTTAGCAGACGTGATAGTGTTGGCAGAATACAGTTATATAAGTTTGGATGTGAATTACACTTTTGTGCGGTCCTGTTTGGTAACACAACTGTAGGTGGTTTTTTGTATTAAACCCTGACTTGTTTCACCATCACCTCACTTGTCTTCCGTCACTAAGAAACCCTTGCGTTTGGTAACACTACTACAATTCACTGGTTTCTTCCCCAGAAATGTCCGACGATGCCCTTCTTAAGGCGCGAGGACCGTGACCTTCTCGTCATCATTTCCCTTCACATCTCACATCGCACGTCGTCGGCTTCGAGCACCACAGAATCGTTTATGTTCCGGCGACTGACTTGCATTTGTGGAGTTCCCACTCGTCGTGCAACCTCGCGCACGTTGAGGACCCCCGGTAGAGTCTTCTATAGTTGTGGCTCCGACAATGTGAGTATCCCTTTCGGTGCATTTGTATGATTTTTTGGTTTGTGATTTTGGGCTTTACCCCTAACTTGCCCTTTCCCATCAGCCAGCACTTAGATGTGGCTACTTCCGCTGGGTCGACCCAATGCCTTCCGCGATGATGGAGCAGAGGTCTACCAGGCATCTCGTCATGCCGTGTTCGATGCCCCTCACATTCAGTTGCCGAACATAATTCTAGAAGTTGCCCGACGACTGGAGACTCTAGAGGATGAAGTTTCTATGCTTCGCCACCTTCATGCTCCTACCCGTGTGCAACTATGGACCTTCTCCCTCTTCATGTTGGTAGTCATTCTGGTACTCCTCCTTGTACTCCTCGTTTGAGGTGTGTAAGGGGGGTATATCGGGGGGAGCCTCATCCCACACATTTTGTTTTTTGGTGGGAATGTGGGGTGGGTTGGATGTTGCGGTTGTCGACGGGGTTAACTACTGTTTTGATGAAGTGTGTGTGCTTGCATTTGTTTAGGAATTAGGTTCACTTTTGTTTGTCTTTCATGTTTAAAAGTACTGCTTCTCTAATATAATTTAAGGCTCCCTCGACGATTAACAAATTTCCATATATGATGATATATAGTGTTTGTGATATTTATATTGGGCTATTTTTTTCTGGGTGGGATATGCATGATGTTGATGATGAATATATGTATGTTTCTCTTCTGATCGTGGTTGTTAGTCTAGTTGCGAGGTGTTGGAGTTGGTTTGTTTATTGCCTTTTGATTGTGATTATGCAGAATTTGGTGCATTTTTAGCTTTTGGTTCGTAGTTTGTGTTTTTAAGTCAAACAAATGGCTTAAAATTAGTTCTAGAAGCATTAACATGATGACAAATGCATTGCCTTACGTGTAAGTGATTGACATCATTTCATGCTTATATTGTTATCTTATATCCATTATCTTACACCTAAGCAATGCTACATGATGAATTTTATGTTTGAATTTCAGAAATAAAGAGGTTTGAAGAGAAGAAGCATAAAAGGACCCAAAAGCAGGAAAAAGGACTGAGTTGAAAGACTCAAGGACTAAGAAGCAAGATCCAAGGACCTGAATGCAAGATAGAAGGACCAATGAGCAAACAAGAATACTCCACACCATCATGGGGAGTATTTTGGCAATTCTATTCGGGTCGGAGCTCCAACAAGCGAAGTAGATGCATCCAAGACCAAAAAATACATCAAGAAAAGCCCAGAATGAAAACCAGATGGATCCGGATCCTGTAGACCGCCAATTGGCGGTCTGGGACCGCTAATTGGTGGTCCGGGTTGGCCCATGTCTGCTAAGATTTCTGGGACGCGTGTATTAGAGTATGTTTAGTCTACTTTTGGTATTTGTTTAGTCTCATACCGGGGGATTGTCCCGAATTATCTTTTTCTATGGCTATAAATAGAACTCCTCCTCCTTTTGTATTCACCCATTGCTTGGTGGCATTCTCTCTACTTGGAGTAAAAGTCTTGAAGCAAAAACTCAAGGTGGAGAAGAATGCCACTTGTAATGTGAGTCATGTAAATAAAAAAATTGCTCTTAGTTTCATTTAATCTTGTCTTTTAATTCTTGCATGTTTCTTTAGTTTTATGTTCATTTCAATTAGGTTCTTTAATATTCATTTCTTGCTTAGTTAAATTTCCTTTCAGTATAATGTTTCATTTTGTTAATGTAGTTAGTGTAATGAGTAGTGAGTAGTTCCATCCTCATTTGGGGGGTGGAGAAATATGTCATATCAATAATGTGATGTATTAGGTGTGTATTATCTTAATCCGTTGAACCTTACATGATTTCCATAACCATGTAATGGGATTTCACTCTTGTCTTTGATATGCTAATGCTCTTGAATGAAGTTTAGCATATGCTTAGACTAGTGGACCTATTTTATGGGGAATAATAAGGTGAGGATATGGATGGAATTAATATTGAAAACACAATTTGTAGTTTCATGTACTCTTGTTGCCTTTACCTTGGTTAATGTCTTGTATGTTTTAATGATATTGTGTTATCTTATTTCATGTGGAGGCATAGTAGGGTCTAGTCTTTATACATGAGTTCATTTAGCTTCATTCCAATTATTGTCTTGTATGTTTTAATGATATGATCTTATCTTATTTCATGTGGAGGCAAAGTTGGATTTAGTTTATGATTTTCATGCACTACATGTTGTCGATTTACACACTTCTTTGTATTCACATTATTTCTCTACCCCCTTTGGGGTTTAGTTTTATTGCTTATTTTCCATTTCCTTTCGCCTTGTAGTGTAGTGTAGATCGTAACTCCTTTCTCTCCTTTCTTTCCCAATCGCCTTCGTACAAACTAAAGTCGACACACCTCCCAGTGGATCGACCCGTATTTGCCACCGCTTCAACGTGGTCGTGCACTTGCGGTTAATATAAAACGAATCAACCAAGTTTTTGGCGTTGTTTCCGGGGAGGTGCTTTGTCCAGAATTTGGTTTGGACGATTCGAGTGGTTTTAATTTTTTGTTTTTAGTTTTTGTGTGTTACAGGCATTCTGAGGAACAAGGGGAAGCGACTGGAGTAATTTGAGAGCGAGAGACCCAAAAGTGACCGCCAATCAGCGGTCTGGGACCGCCAATTGGCGGCCTGGTGAGCCTCAATCTCTCTCAGTTTTGTTCTGGTTGTTGTTTTGTTCATTATAGTTATCTAGGAGAACTATTTTGCATGTTGTAACTTCTAGTTTGCTCCCAGATTAAAAATCAATCCCCTTTAATCAACTTGTACAATAAAACTCAAAGCAAAAGATTAGACTTCTTGCCATCTAGGTCATGCATCATTTGTAGACCTTGCATGCATTTGTCTTTTCTTTGCTTTACATTTTGTTGTTGATTGCTGGCGTGAGGTACGCATTTCCTACACTCATTCATGCATCTTGTATGACCATGCATTAGTTAGTAGGAATTGCATCAGGACAAGAGTGAGTTGAGCGTTTGATTGGAGCGTTGATTGCTAGATTTAGGATCAAAACGCTACTAAGGATGGTTTGTCCCATACAAGATAAGGTGGGGGATTTCATCACCATTTCCTTTGCCCCACAAATCACTCTTAATCAAGCCTTAATCTAAAAGCAAGTATGTTAGGATCTATGGCCCTCTAATCGATAGATAAATGCTGAATTAAAAATATTAATCGAAGGATTAAGGAAGAGACAATTGCAAACCACAAAATCGTCGACACCGGAGTTTAGAGAGGTTCGGCACCCACACCCGGGTCCTAGTCCTCCTCGCAAGCCTCGCTCGATCCCCCGAGCCTCGCTTACGGTTCCACTAACCGATCTCCGTTCCGGGCCGAGACCAACGTCGTTTACAACACCGAGCCTCGCGAACAACCTCGCCTCGCTCGTGTCTCCCCTCACAACCCGAGAGGGAGCTTCCTCGAAGCTTTTACAACTCTTTGATTCTTTGATATGGAAGTTGAATCACACTCTAATTAACACTCTATACTTGAGCACACTTGGATATGATATTGAATTGGATATGCAAGTGGTGAAGTTTAGGCTTGAGTGTTGTGGATTGAGAGCTTGAAGATGGAGAGGATTTGGCTTTGAGTATTGGATAGATAGGAAGTGTTCAAGAAGTCCAAAGCAACCAAATGAGGTCCTATTTATAAGCCTTCAAGCTCATATAGCCGTTTGGGAGTTGGTGGTGAATGGACCAATGAGAAAGCAAGATGTGACTTAAGTTCGTCCATAAATCGAGACATATTCGGTCGACCGTTATCCACACGGTAGTCCGAAACATTGGTCTGAACTATGAACTCGGTTGACCGATTAAGTATCGGATCACCATTCACCAACCTCCAGTAGCTTTTATCTATTTAGCCCTAATTAAATTCGGTTCACCGAAGTCCATTCGGTTCACCGTTCCAAGGTGGACAGTAGAATTAATTGGGCTCTGATCTACTCAAGTTCGGTTGACCGTGTATACTTCGGTAGACCGAAGTAGCGCGGGAATTGCGCTGACAATGCGTGGGTAATTGTTTTACCAATAACGGTCAAGTTAAATAGCCGTTGGACTCCTAAAGCCAATATGGATTCGGTAGACCAAAGTGTGTGCGGTCGTCCGAAGTGGGTAATTGGGCTCTAGGGTCTTGATTTGAATGCGACCGTTGGAGCAAAGTCCAAAACCGGTCCAGGGCTATTCGGTCGACCGAAGGTGTTTTGGTCTTCCGTTGGGGCAATTCCAGAGAACGCCTAAGTTTTACTGTTGGGAAGTATTCGGCTAACCGATAGGTGTTCGGGGGACCGAACAGGGAATATTTCGGTTTACCGAAATATGTTCGATTTACCGAGAGATGACGGGACAGAATCCTAGTGCTCAAGTTTACATAAAATCCTATGGACTCAATAAATATAAAGTTACATGTCTTTGTCCAAAGCCTTGATTACAAGTCTTGAGTCTTGATGTCCTTGTCCAAATGCTCATTTCCTTGATTGTCTTGATCAACCTATTAAGATGATTGCAAGTATACAAATATACATGGAATGCATGTAATCGTGTTTGCTCACTTTGATTGATTAGGTTGATTGTTTAAGATTAGTTTAATTAATCATCAAAATTAATATAGATTAAGGCCAAAAAGCCAACAAAGTAGACATTGGCCCTAGGATTTCGGACGCACTAGGAGAGTGATTTAGTTGAGACCGTCATGGCCTGATTGGCGTCGTCTACCTTGTCGATAGTAGGAGGTACTGGATCTCCAGATCTGGTATCACTTGCTGGGCATTGTGGTCTTCGTTGTAGGAAGGTGAGGCGTATCGAGACTAGGGATCTTGAAGTTAGGCGTCGTCTAGCCTAAGGACCCATAGCCTTAAGTTGTGTGAGTCGTGCTTGCTAGTTAGGCTTCTACCTGATCCCATTACTCACGCTAGATTTAGGGATTCTTCCCTTCTCCTCTGAGTCATCTTCTTCTCACCTACTTCTACGTTCTAGTTTCCTCCCCTTTACACACTCTGGTAGCGTTTTAAGGTCGAGCCGAGCACTTTTTGCGAGTTTAGCCTCGTGGTGGTGAGAGTGGTCGACTCGAGAGTTTTTTTGTTGAGATTTACATGGGCGACCATCCATATCATTGTTGGGACCATGACAATTCTTCCTGGTATTCCGGACCGATGCAACCTGGGGTGGCTCAGACTAACACCCCGTATCGTTGGGACAATTTTAATTGTGTGACTGAGCAATCTTCATATTCGGGTAACAAGAGAGAGGCACCGACTGCTAGACCACAATCTAGTTATGTCGGATCATATGCTGGTCAACAAATTGAGACATTACAACAAACTTTGGCCTCTTTCATGCATGCGGTAGATGACATGAGTGCACCGGTGGCTCTAGAAGCCGTGTCGTGCGACTCTTGTGGGTTGAGTGGTCATGTTATTGGGGAATGTCCTTATGTTCCCCCAGAGCCTGAGTATGAGCATACATTTTCCCAAAATGCTCAATATGACCATTACGCATCCGCGTACAACCATCGAGGAATAGATTCCTGGGTGACAATTCTTATGCAAATTCTTATACTTCATTTTCACCCCAGTATCCTCCTCTCGAATACCCAGAATTCTACCAACACCCCACTTCAAATCATTGGACTCATTCTCAGCCCCTCAACACCCAACCCCAAAATTTCCCAAGCTCTGACTTGGACCTCATAGTTGACCGCATACCTGATTCCTTTAAATAAAATTTCCTTATGTTCATGGAAACCACTCAACAGTCTAAACAAAATATGGCACTACAAGTGAGTCAAATGACGTAGCAATTATGTGAACGTGAGGAGAGTAACTTTTCTTGTTAACATGAGGATTCATCTTTTGATATCGAACCACCACCACATCCACAAATTCAAAGCACAATCTATCAAAGTCAAACTCCTAGTCAGTCTGAGAGACTTGGGGTTTCAATTCACGATCACTTGGTGGAGGATTCGATTCCAATTGAGAAAAACATGGACCAATTTCATTATGAGTCGGCACAGGATTGTGCCTTATCTTTTTGTCCCGTGGCCCTTGAGCCACATGATCTTCATGTTGTGCCTCTTAAGGACTCACGTCTTATGGAGCAAGAGCTCCCTAGTACCCTCAATTTCAAACAACCTGATGAGAGTTTGCCTCTCACTATTGTTCGTGATCATCTTGGAAATGATGGAACATCAAACAACTACATTGCTAATGAGGGTATTAGGAGTTCCTTGGAGGATACCTTGGGTAAGAGACCCACTTTTTGTTCGCCTGGTGAGTCAGACATGCCTAACGAGGTTCTTGACCTCGTTCCGACCCACTAGCCTGTTGGTTGGAGAGTTTGGATTGACGATCATAACTTCAGCACCACAATGGGAGAAACTCTTCTTCTGTTGCCCCATATTTCCCAAACTCTTGAGAGGTCCAAGCTCTTTCAATTTGATCCTTTGAATGAGACGCCTTTGCGTCCAATTCATGAACCTCTCCTTTCATCTTGTGCTCTTTGTGAGGGGGGGCCAAACATGAGTATTCTGGCCCCACGTGGTGTCATGTTCCCTTTCCAAGTGCATTGACCCACTTTTGACGTTCCCATTTGATGTCTTTTGATAAATGAAGATGGGAACTTATGTTTGTACATAGTTATTTAAAAAAACGAAGTACAATAAAAGACTCCTTCAGTGAGCATCGATTGTTGTGGGCTCCAACCCTTCAGTATTTGGGCCCCATTTCTTTCACGTATTTGTATTCCTTCTTTAGCATCTCACAAGTTTTGAGGAAATTTGGGTTTGTGTCCATCAACATGACCATGAACTTCCCTTTCTACTTCACGTTGGTTAGATCTATTCTTTTTCATGCATAAATCCATGTAGTATCTTGCTCACATTCATTAAGGACAATGCATGAAGTAGGTGTGGGGGGGTGTTTTACGTGTGTACATAGTCGAGTCTTTTTCCTTTGATTTTGTTTTCTTTTGTGTGTATTGATAGGGTCATGTTAGTGTGCTGCATTTAATATCGATATATCTGTTTGTCATGATCCTTGGGTGACTTGTCTTCTTTTGTTTGCCTAGTGCTTTTAAATTTTCACATTTCTTTCAAAATCTTCATGTGTTGCGAAAGAAAATGTTTTGTGGGTTTTGTGTGTGTCTAGCATGTGCAAAACCGTTGAGAGGCAAAGTAAAAAGAAAGCTCCCAAAATTGTCTTGAACATGATGCATTAGGATGTCTAGTTTACTGGCTTTAGGTCTTATCGAGTCGTTAGGATGCACCCCGGCTTTCCCTCGGGGGGCGTGCAATCATAGGGTTTTAGTACTCAAACATTTAAAGAAGTCCACCCTGAACCTAGTGAGTTAATAATTCGTGTGTGTTAATATAAGGAAGTTTGTCGTAGTCAATGGCCCTTAAACTCTTTTTGTGAAACTTAAGTCTAGGGATTTTGGTTCCCATGTAGATAAATGAATAAGTGGGGTTCTCTCTTCTCACACGGCTCCTATCACTCGGGAAAGTAGGTCTGAGGGGACTTTGTGCCTGGTGCTTTCGAGTCATCTGACATGGGATGCACCGACCGAACTCCCGTTACACGGGTGGTAGGGATCGACCTATGTGGAGATTTGGGGGAAAGTGTACGTGATAGTGTAAGTCCTCATAGGCAATGATGCATGAAACCCGACCCTGGGAGAATCAAACACCAACCAATAAAATGCTCCAAAGAACCTTAATGGACTTTACACATTGTATCACTTTCAGAAGTTAAGGTTGCCCATGTCTTTCACTTAAGTCCTTAACTAACTTTCACGAATGATTCAATAGGCTAGGTGTGTGGACCGATTACATATATAGAGTCGACCCGTAGTATTACCGCGTCCCATGATCTACAAAATAAGTCCAACGAGTCGTGTGTCTAGATTGAATAATGCATCTTGTTCGGATTTTGTGGGTATATCCGCTGAAAACCCTCAGGAGACAACACTCCTCCTCCTTGGCAACAAGGAGGTTTAACATCTTGTTGCACGTGCCAAGTACAACCATGATTCCTACGAAAGTGAGTTAGGATTTCTTGTTTCTCGTTTGCTTTTCTCTTTCTTTGTTTTTCTCGGGACTAGCAAAAACATAGGTGTGGGGGTATTTGATTGACATCATTTCATGCTTATATTTGTATCTTATATCCATTATCTTACACCTAAGCAATTCTACGTGACGAGTTTTATGTTTGAATTTCAGAAATAAAGAGGTTTGAAGAGAAGAAGCATAAAAGGACCCAAAAGCAGGAAAAAGGACTGAGTTGAAAGACTCAAGGACTAAGATGCAAGATCCAAGGACCTGAATGCAAGATAGAAGGACCAATGAGCAAACAAGAATACTCCACACCATCATGGGGAGTATTTTGGCAATTCTATTCGGGTCGGAGCTCCAACAAGCGAAGTAGATGCATCCAAGACCAACAAATACATCAAGAAAAGCCCATAATGAAAACCAGATGGATCCGGATCCTGTAGACCGCCAATTGGCGGTCCAGGTTGGCCCAGGTCCGCTAAAATTTATGAGGCACGTGTATTAGAGAATGTTTAGTCTATTTTTGGTATTTGTTTAGTCACATACCGGGGGATTGTCCCGGATTACCTTTTTCTATGGCTATAAATAGAACTCCTCCTCCTTTTATATTCACACATTGCTTGCTGGCATTCTCTCTACTTGGAGTAAAAGCTTTGAAGCAAAAACTCAAGGTGGAGAAGAATTCCACTTGTAATGTGAATCATGTAAATAAAAAAATTGTTCTTAGTTTTTTTTAATATTGTCTTTTAATTGTTGCATGTTTCTTTAGTTTTATGTTAATTTCAATTAGCTTCTTTAATATTCCTTTCTTGCTTAGTTGAATTTCCTTTCAGTATAACGTTTCATTTTGTTAATGTAGTTAGTGTAATGAGTAGTGAGTAGTTCCATCCCCATTTGGGGGGTGGAGAAATATGTGATATCAATAATATGATGTATTAGGTGTGTGTTATCTTAATCCGTTGAACCTTACATGATTTCCATAACCATGTAATGGGATTTCACTCTTGTCTTTGATATGCTAATGCTCTTGAATGAAGCTTAGCATATGCTTAGACTAGTGGACCTATTTTATGGGGAATAATAAGGTGAGGATATGGATGGAATTAATATTGGAAACACAATTTCTAGTTGCATGTACTCTTGTTGCCTTTACCTTGGTTAATGTCTTGTATGTTTTAATGATATTGTGTTATCTTATTTCATGTGGAGGCATAGTAGGGTCTAGTCTTTATGCATAAGTTTATTTAGCTTCATTCCAATTATTGTCTTGTATGTTTTAATGATATGATCTTATCTTATTTCATGTGGAGGCAAAGTTGGATTTAGTTTTATGATTTTCATGCACTACATGTTGTGATGAGCATAAATTGAATACACACACTTACACATTTCTTTCTATTCACATTATTTCTCTACCCCTTTGGGGTTTAGTTTTATTGCTTATTTTCCATTTCCTTTCGCATTGTAGTGTAGTGTAGATCGTAACTCCTTTCTCTCCTTTCTTTCCCACTCACCTTCGTACAAACTAAAGTTGACACACCTCCCTGTGGATCGACCCATATTTGCCACCGCTTCAACGCGGTCGTGCATTTGCGGTTAATTAAAACATATCAATCAGTAGGCCTCATGAGGGATTGGAGTTGGTTGGAACTCTGAAAGAGTTTATGTTAGTCAAAATATTAATTTATGGATTTGGACAACTTCAGTTAATTGTGGATTTATCTGAAACAAAACAATTTTGGTCGAACAATTATATAAATTTGATGTGAGTTACATTTCTATGGATGAGGTTTGAATCCGAACCAACACAAAAAGAATCCGAAATTTATGTTGGTCTACCACGTCGGATTTCCTTCATATGCGACGTGATATACCAATAATCACGTCGGATTTGCATGATACCCGACGTGGTAGACCCAATCGAAGAGTTATATAAATTGGATGTGAGTTACACTTCTTTGGAGGGAATTTGAATCTGAACCAAAACGAAACAAACCCTAAATTTATGTTGTCCTACCAATAACCATGTCGGATTTCCTTCATATGCGACGTGGTATACCCATAATCACGTCGGATATGCATGACATCCAATGTGGTAAACCCAATCGAACGGTTATATAAATTTATGTTGGTCTACAACGTTGAATTTCATTTATAAGTGACGTGGTAGACACTGTATCACATCGGATATGCATGACATCCGACGTGGTAGACTGAATATCAATTGGTCGAAGAATTGGATAAATTGGTTGTGAGTTACACTTCTGCAGGGGGTTTGAATATGAAACAAAACTAAATAAAGTAGAGCACACAAATAATTCACACAATACAAAGCCACCTGATTGAAAACCATGAGACATATCCACACAATTATTTGAAGTTTATTACAACATTTGTTATACAAAATTACAATAGTCAAAGGAATACCACACAAATTAAACATAAGCTACTGATTACAAGTCAGTTACAACATCATTTCCGACACTCGTACTCCATTTCCATCTAAGCAAGTCTGTCTACTTTGTCCGGTATGTTCGAGAAGACCATCTTGTTCATTTTTTTCTTGAAAAGATTCATGGTGTGCAAGAAAACTTTGCTTGTAGACGGCGTCCCTGTGTTTATCAACAATGTCGTGCAATGCTCAAAAGTAGGCCCATCTTCTTGACGTCTACCGCTAAGCAGGCGTGACCTATACTCAGCGTCCACTTCTGATCAGCATCGGTGTTCTGCCAATTCCCGTATGCTACTAGCGGACGAGCTAAAATTGTCATTGATTGAGTCTTTGCTGATTGACCTTTGTCTTCTTCGCTTCTTTGAAACAGGAGCATCATTGTCCTCCACCAGGCACGGCTGAGATTTTTCGGTAGCCATTTGCTGGGGAGTGACGACATCAGCAAACTCCGGTCCGCAGTCATTGGAGTAGCTATCCCCTAGAAAGGAAGATGACAATACTTTGTTGTTAGCAATGCAATTAAACCTTCCTGTGGGTGTTACTTTGTCGAACAACTCGTTGCACAAATCAGGGAATTGTAGGCCTTTAGACCTCAACCCTTCGCATTGAGGATGAGCCTGAAAAAATAAATATTCAAATTAGATGAAATTATAACATAGGCGTTTGTGCTATTTCAAATTAAATTTAATACTTGAGGAAATCTTTCCAACGGTCATCATATAAGGTGTACGTGCCTCGTTCATCATCCCAACTGGTACCAATCATCGAGCGTAAAGTGCTCCACCTTGCTATTATGTTCTTGTTTTGTTCCAATGATTCTTAAACTGTTCTTTCGTGTATGACAAGCCTGCTTGTTTAGTGAATTCTGCAATTAAATTTTCATACTCTGTCTTATCTAACGATCCACTCGGTCGGTTACCAACCAAACCTGTTCTGCACAAATCCTAAGGAAGGTCTCATGGTGAAGTTTGTTGGTCCACATAGCATGTGTTAATCCATTGCCACATTTTCCTCTCTTTCATTTTTAAGAAAGGCCGGTCTCCACCACCAACGGGGTAACTATGCCGGTGCAAGGGGTAGTGGTTATTTGTGGAGAGTTTAGGCGAAAGCTTGTGGACGGTGATGGATGACTAGGATTGTAACCCATTGGAGCAAAACTAAATTGTTAGGTTGGAAATGGAAATGGACCACTAACTTGAGATTGCATTTGGGCGTAAAGGGGGGGTCGTACCGGTCTGAATTGGTTGTGGTTAAGGAAGTTGTTTTGGCTAATAATGGGCACTCTGGTCTGTGGATTGTTTGGGAATGGTGTGTTGTGGAACATGGGGTCGTCTAAATCGAAAGACTCGTCGGGACGAACATCAGAAGGAGCATCCATCCTGTGTTGATTGAACACAACAATATAGTACAAAAGAATGTAATTTAAAACTGCACATCTATTATAGACATCAAAAGGGTCAATGTTGTTACAATTTTTACAACTTAACACTACAAAAACATATAACAAATGTCATTCCGAACCTCTAGTTTCAGCTATCAAATCACAAATTGAATCTCTTCTAATGGACATGGTTTTGTCAGCAAGTTAACCATCCATTCTCAACCGAACTTCCTCATTTTTGGGGTCACCAACTACTTGTTGTGTTTGGAATTCCAATATAATTTTGTATGTCAATCGTTGTTCGATAATGTAATTATCCAGACCCACTGCACAAATGACCAACTTCACTTGTTTGCGCATAGGGAAAGATGACATCTTTTTTAAAACTGGCCACCTTTTCTTTAACACACTGAATGCCCGTTCAGTTATATTTCTCAATGATGAATGCAACCGGTTAAACAACTCCTTCTTCCCCTTAGGCCCACGTGCTCGAAATTGGGGGACATGGTACCTTGTGTTTCTATAAGGAGCCAAGAAACCTTCTCGATTTGGGTATCCAGCATCCATGAGGTAGTACTTGTCTGGAACGAGTACCATATGTTTTGGTTAATGGGGTATACATTTTTTTATAATAAAATGAGATTTGAAATAATTATTAGGACCGGGACTAACCCAGGAAACTAGGGAAGCTATTTGCTCTGTCTACTAAGGCATGGTTGAGGACTTTGCAATCCTTATCCGCTCATTTATGGTTGAGGATTTAAATGGTTATGATTTTCACAACCCTTATCCGCTCATTTATTAAACGGTTATAATTTTGACAACCCTTGACCCTACCCGTCCGTTCGGTTAGGGTTAAACGGTTTGGACGCTACCCATTTACAATCCTAAAAACTATGCAACGGTGGCAGATCTAGAGTTATGTTAGAAGTCAATTGTGTTCAGTTGGTATGCTTGTTAGATCTTGTAGCGTATTAGGGAGATTATGTCTTCTGTGGGTTCATTTAAAAGGTACTTAAAATTGTAACATTTTTTATGTTTCCAACCAAATCTGAATTTGAAGTTTCATATCCCAAAATCAAAATGTTGTTATACCTTTACCTTTCTGTACTTCAGTCCATGACTGAACTAGATTGCTTATTGTTCATGTTTTGATTGTATTTTGTCAAACTACTTGATCAATTACATTTTCGATAGATTTTTGTAGGAATTCAAAATGGAATTACAGTATTTTATATTGTTCCATATATTTATTCTGAAATTTATCTTGTCATGCATGATAACTTGATAAGCTAGCTTAGCAAACATTTTTGTTGTTGTGTAAAATGGTCTACCGGGTACTCATAGTATGCCTTTATATTTGCGAGACAATTACTTTTCACATAAAGGAGATTTCATGGTTTTGAATCATGTTTTGAATCTTTGACGTTGGGAACGTCGGTGGAGACCATATAATAGTTATTATTATTGTTGTAAATTTGAAAATTATATTTGATTAGTGGAACAATAATACATCAATTTTGTGTACATATGATGAGAAGTATGAAATAGTAAGGTGGATATCATAAATTTGGGATATTAATTATTACGTATAATAGAACTTTTAGAGAATAGAAAGGAACATGTGGGGATACTTGCTTTGAGCTAATGCATTTACCTAATTATTTTGTTCCTGTATAAGTACTCCACAATATCTAAATTGGATCCCTAGGAGTTAGATTCCTTTTGATGAATATTTCTTTTTCATATCTGATTTGAACTTTTGAATTTAAATTTGAATTTCATAATTATAGATATTTTGGTATTTTGATGATTTAGGTTAACATAAATCTTTATATATTTCCTTTCCCATGTCTTCTGTTGATGCCGAAGAGGTGAGTATAAGATTGATAAAAGATAGGGAAAGAATTTTCTAATGTAGTATGGTGTTAGTGCCATAGTATGCATAATTCTTATAATGTTATCATCAACAAAAAGCGGGGATGTTATAAGTTAAACCTCCTTTGGTTTTCATAATAAAAACATAATTATTACTCATGTATTTGTTAAATGTCTTAGGACTTAAGTGCAAATTGTTATTTCAGAAGTCTACGGTCTTAGTTACAAATGCATATTCAAATTTATCCCACAAGAGCAAGTCGTTGATGGAATCAAATATTAAAAAAATCAAGATCTCAACCTATTCACATCTAGCACTGTAATTTGCAGGTTTTTATAAGCTAATTTAGGATTATCAATTAGTTTCTTTATGTAAAGCAAACTCCAAGATCATTTCCGTTCACAATCTACTTAGATCCTAATTAGAAGTCTCATAATCATAGGTCCTATTCCAATCCAATCAAGATAAAAACAAGGGTTATTTACAGTTTACCTCCTTAAACTATGTATCGATATCACTTTGCACATCTGAACTTTAAAAGATAACAGTTACATCCCCTCAACTTTCATTTTGTAACACTTTGCCCACCTGAAATTTAAAATTTCATTATTTAAATACACATTCGCAAAACATTTTGTATTTTTTTTCGTTGTATCTCTAATACATTTCTAAACATAGTTTTATATAAATTTCAGATCGAATTGGATGTCAAATATGGTTGGAATTTTGACCAAAAATAGACGACCATTTAGCAAAGGGGAGACCATTTTGCTTTGGTAGGCTACCCGAGATTCAACTTCTTAGTCTATATTTTGCCCAAAACCTTTCACCAATGTACATACGGCTTTATTTGTTTTGAATGCTATAATACTCCATTCAAAGGGCACAATGCTACTCTTTACAAGCTCCAATCAATCCTTGTATATACTTGTGCTCTCATTCTATAACCTTCAAAGCTCCACCAAACTCTCCACACTTAATTCTATCCACTCCAAAAGTTTCATTTAATACCATTTGAGTGCAATCAAGTTTAGAGTTTCAACCACCTTTATTGAAATCAAGAGTTGTAATGCTTTAAGGAAGCTCTCCTTCTTGTGGTGAAGGAGGATTCGAGCAAGGTGAGCGTGTTCGTCGGATTCGATCATGGTGTAAAGAGGTTTCATCTTAACTAGGAACGAAATCATTAGGAGACACTTACGTAGGACTCAAAGGATCGAGCGAGACTTAGTAGATGATTATATCACAGGGGTGATCGAACATCTATAAACTATGATGTTTTGTGGTTTGCATTTCTTATGTTTTGGTTTTTTGATGCATTGCATACATTGCATCATATGTCTTTCATTTAGAGTAATTTTATATCAATAAATGTTACTAAGGTATGTGTTTAGTCCTATTTACAGAATACAGGGACCTGAATGCAAATTACCCACATCCCGAGCATAAACGCGTCCAAAAGACTCATTTCTATCATAAAGACCAAGCTCAAGATTATCGGGTTTCAAATGGAAATGTATCCAAGCATAAAAGCATTCAAGATCTAATTACAAAAAGAACAAGGACTTAAGCACAAAAGTAGTCGGGGAAATAATTGCAAGAAGCCAAGGACCTAATTGCAAATCACGAGTAGCTTTTATTATTATGGAGAAAATATAAAGAAAAATCAATGTGGATCTCCAAATATATAAAGGAATTAATTCGGAGCTCAAAAGAATAGAAAGAATCAATCCAGACGCGCAAAGGAGGATCAAATCATACCACAAACATTCAGCCAAAATCCAGATTTAATCCGACTCGATTGTGCGGCGTTTCCGCCGCACAACACACACAATGTGCTGCGATTCCGCCGCCCCCTAGGCGATCCGTGTGCTCAAATTTTGTCCAGTCGTCTCTGGACACGTGTACTTTCCAATTGTATACTAAGGACCCTTGTAGCAACTATAAATAGCCCCGAGAACGATGTTATAGAGGTCCTAGTCTTTAGTTCTTAATTTTAGTGCTAGCTTGTAGTTTTTAATTCTTAGTCTTAGTTTTGTATTCTTCTTTTTAGTAATAAAATTTTGTCTTTTATTTCTTGTTTTAGTTTTCTTTTGTAATTCCTCTAGGACCCCTTCTCCTTCCTCCCATCCATGAGTTTCTAACTCTTTCCAAAGGGTGGGGGTGACGGATTTAGGGTGATGAGAAGAGAAGATGTTATTATTTTAATTTCGTATTAGTATGTTTTGATTACTTGAGTTTATGTTAAATCATTTATCATGTAATGCTTTATAACTAATATGATTTATTATAAGTTTCAGAATTCTCTAATCTAAACCCGATATCTAAACCTCCACGCAACGGAATTCACCATCTTTATTCTTGTTTTATTTTTATTTGTTCATGTTTCTTGGTTTAGATAATTAAAACCCAAAAATCTCAAAACCCAAATTTATTCTTCTCTCTTTCTTTCCCCTAATCGAAAATCACACAAATAACAAGATCTCTCCCTCCTTGTGTTCGACCCGTATTTGCCACGTCTTCATTGACGCCGTGCACTTGCGGTATAAATTTAATTCTCATCAAGTTTTTGGCGTCGTTGCCGGGGAGGCGACGCAGATTTTGTTTTTTGTTGATTTCGATTCTATTATGTTTATCTTGTGCACGATCTAAGTATTTGGATTTGTGTTTCAGGAGACAACAGAGTGCGCGGAGAAATCCGAGCACATTTTGAGCTAAACGAGCGGCGACATCGCCGCACCTAAAGAGCAACTTGCGGCGAATCCGCCGCACACTTGGAGCTTATGGGCTTCAACTTTTTCTGGGACGCGACTCATCTCTGGGTGGACGCGTGGAGCAACTGAAATTTCGAGAGCGGGCGGTGAACCCGACTGAGCGTGCGTAGGTAACCTTTGTTGCCTTTTTCATCGTAATTTCTAGTTTGGGAAAATTTTCTTTTGTAGAACTGCACGTGTTAAGCTTAAACTCCATAATTGGCAATAATTCAACTCTGACCTAAAAATTGGCAAAACTAGAAGAACTTAGTGCATGCATCATATAATGTTTTGTTTGCATTATTCTTGCTAAATTCTTGCAAATTAATTCTTGTTGAAGAGTGCTGGAGGCAAGGTACGTATCGCGGTTTTTATCGATTGCATTTAAGCATATAATCTAATTTGCATACAACCTTGCAATTTCCTCCAATTAAAGACCAATGTTTGACTATCTTTGCTAGATTTAAGTTAAACTATCTTAAGGGCAACTCCGTAGGAAAAGATACGGTGGGGATTTCATCACCCCTCTGTGGCCCACAAATCACAATCCTAAAGTGGCACCCAAGTCTTAAATTAAAATCAATTAGACATCGACCCCTAAGGACTCAGACTCAATTAAGGAGAAGATTGGTTTGACTTGCTATGACTTGAAGCTGATCAAATTTAATTTGGTGTCTAGGAAGTGTTTTTGTGTTGACGTAAGTCTTCCAAGCGAAGTGGTTGTCTAATTGGCATCGACCCTGTCGGAAGCGCCCCCACTAGCTATACACTACCTGGCCAAGTTGGTTTGATTAGTGAGGGAGGTTAATCAAGCAAATCAACTCGACTCAACCAGTTAGGAGTCGTCTAGATTTAAGCGACACTAGGTCTAGGATTGTTTGAACCGTGCTTTCTTAGGAATTTTCTGACCAACCCTCTTTTCTATCTTTAGAGTTAAGTTTCCTTTCTCATCTTTCCCCATTCTATTGATTGTTTCCCTTTTGAAAAAAAAAAAATATATATATATATATATATATAAACGAAAAAAATTGTAATCAATTATTGAAATTGAATTTGGAATTTAAAATTTAAATTTGAATTCAAAAATTGATTCAACCCGATGCACTCAGATTTGGATTCGGGACTTGAGTAATCGACTCTCACGAGTTCATCTAGATTCCAGTCTGGAGCTTAGCCCTAATCCATCTGCTGCACCACCTCACCCGGATCCAATGGGTGAGAATGTTGTGAACCCACCCATAACTCTGAGGGATCGATGCTACCCAGCGATGGCTGCTCAGCCATCGTGCATCGTTATGACCACCATCCCGGGTCGCGACTTCGAACTTAAGGCACAATACATGAGTATGTTGCCTAAGTTCACCTCTAGGGAAGACCCATACCTCTTCCTTAAAGAATTTGAGGAAATATGCTCTCTTATGCAATACCAGCATATCCTTGAGGAGGCAGTGCGCCTGAAATTCGTGCCTCTAGCACTGAAGGACGACGCTAAGAAATGACTATATAGTCTAGCCGAAAGATCTATTAGGAGTTGGGCTGAGTTTGTTCAAGTATTCCTGAAAAAATATTTCATATGAATGTGCTTGATTTATAAGATTTTTAGTGATGTGATGATTTTCTAGGTACTTCTTCTGTCATTTTTTGTCGATATATTAATGTGCTTATGTGGATAACTTTTGGAAAAAAATTCTTTTCAAAATGAAAAATTGTAGATACTTAATTTAATGTCGTATTTTGGAGGGGAACCATTATTTAGTTCTTGATCTAAAACTTCTCACATTAGATCAATGCAAGGAAGCATAGATACATTCTGAATATTATCCATAATGCAAATTAATATATTCACAACATCTTTAATGCTTGAAAATCATTGTGCAAACTCTCATTGAGACCATGGATCTAGATCGTTGCAGTTTTTCTTTTCCATTTTTGTATGTTTAGCATTGGTTATAATATATGACTTTTCATGAGAAAATATTTGATCTAGTTTATTATTGTTTTTATCTATTTCTGTAGTTCACATCTTGATACATCCCATTGTAGTTACTTACATGGCAAACCTCACCAAGCTTGAATTTGTTGGCCTTGATATTTCGGGGAAAAATTATCTCCCTTCGGCCCTCGATGTTGAGATTCATCTTACGGCAAACAATCTTGGAGAAACAATCAAAGAAGCTAATAAAGCCTCCCCGTAGGAGCACTCCAAGGCAATGATTTTTCTCCGACATCACCTCCATGAGTGCCTAAGAGCTGAATATTTAACGGTGAAAGGTCCGTTAGAACTATGGAAAAATTTGAAAGAAACGTATGACAACCAAAAACAAGTGATTCTCCAAAAAAACCTCATTACGAATGGATACATTTGAGATTACAAGATTTTAAATTTGTAAGCGAGTATAATTCTGCAATGTTTCGGATCACATCTGAACTCAAATTATGTGGAGAAACAATTACTGATAATGACATGATAGGGAAAACATTCTCTACATTTGATGCCTCGAATATGCTCCTACAGCAGCAATATCGAGAGCGTGGTTTTAAGAAATATTCTGAATTAATATCATGCCTTCTAGTTGCAGAGCAAAATAATGAACTCTTGATGAAAAATCATCAGTCTCGACCCACCGGTTCTGTTCCATTCCCCGAAGTGAATGAGGCTAATCATAAACGCAAACGTGAATCATTCCCTGGAGCGAATGCGACATCATTTGATCACAAACGTGGACATGGATATGGACATGGACAACACCAAAGGCGTGGTCGTGGACGTTGTCGTAATAATCGTGGTGGTCATAATTTCAAAACAAAAAATGATGGGAGAAATATAAAAGGTAAGGAATTGCAACAAAATACTTCAAATAAACAAGAGAATGCTTGTTACAAATGTGGCATGACAAATCATTAGTCATGCATATGTCGCACGCCAAAACTCTTTGTTGAACTTTATCTAGCATCACTCATGAAAAAGCAAAGTGCAGAAACAAATTTAATCGACAATAGTCAAGATAACGTGCTTATGGATACACACTTGGACGTTGCAGATTTCCGTCTAAACACCAATGAAAATGTGGATACTTTTACCGATAATGGAAATGTCCACCATAATATGTAGTTTTTTGTTTTTGTTGTTTGTTTTCTGTTCATCTAGAATTTGGTCTTTTATCTCCCTATATATGTGATGCTTGTATATATGCTTTCGACTTTATCAATATTTAAGTCTTTTAAATCTAATTATGAAATAATATATTACTGCGATAAAATAAAATTTATTTTATTAATTTTCTTTTGGAGAAAGACAAAGATATGACTAATGCCATGATAAATGATGGATACCAATGTCTAGTAGAAAGTGGAACAACAAACACCATCTTGAAAAGTACAAAATACTTTTCGCAATTACGTTTCTCAACAACAAATGTCAACACAATTCCAAGCACTAGAAATTTGACTACAGCAATGGTAGCTGCCGGTTGTTGCCTCTCGCCCTCAAAGATCCTACGGTTCCGCTCGAGCCAGCATTCGTGTATCATAGCATTAAACGCCCACCTTCGGACCACTTTGTCGAGTCGGCTTCCACTCGCATGTGATAGTCGCATTGCCTCCCTCTCTAGATTGCTTGCGAAGCTTGGGTTGGGATGCATGAGGTTGAGGAGACACCTCCACACCTCCTTTGTGTATTGACATTTCTAGAAAAGGTGCTCCATGTCTTCCTCTTTGTCTTCACATAGCACGCACGTTGGGTCGAGCTTTGCGCCTCACTTTATCATTCGCCTCCTTGTGAGTAAACGCCCCTTCAATGCTCTCCAAGCTGTGATTGTGTGCTTCAGGACAGCAAATTTGTGTCATACTATCCCCGCCCAAGGGACTTTCCTGCTCGGTTGCCTCACCCAACTCCACACTTCCTTCATCCCAAGTGTTGCACCCGTTCCATTTGGTCGAAACGGTCTATCTGTTCCTCCATGTATGCGCACTTGGTTTATCCTTGAGCAAACGTCTTCCATCTTGCTGGATCATGGGGAAGGGAGGTTCCACAACCCTTCTCTTATGAAGTATGAAACCTTAACGTCCCAAGGAACCCCCATCTCGTAGTGAAGCTGGTCACCCCAGCTTTTGCATTGAAACGGTTCGGCACACGATGGATATTGGAAAAACCGAATCTCTTCCCCATTCCCCACCTCATATTAGATGTGTCTTCTAGCAATATCTCGGACTCGCAACAGCCCACGCGATGCCCATGAGGAGGTAGGTGGTGGTCTTGCAAGACAAATGGAATGGTTCCTTAGGTACTTTCGCCGGACACACTTATCCCATAGTGAAGTGTTGTCCGCCACCACAAGCCAAAACAACCGGAGAAGGCCCGTATCATTCCACTTTGTTAGTCTCCTTAGTCCGAGGCCTCCTTCGTCTTTTGGTGTGCATACATCCTTCCATGCTACCGCAACCCACTTATTCTCCCCTCCCCAAATAAAATGACACATAATGTTGTCCAATTCATGCAAGACGCTTCTTGGTAGAAGAAACGCCAAAGTCCAATAAATGCTGAAGGAAGTAAGAACACTTCGTACTAGTTCCACTCGCCTGGCCATGGCTAGGAGCTTTTGTTGCCATGTTGAGAGGCATGCATTTAGCTTGTTTATCAGTGGTACACAATGTAATCTCCCCATCCTCCCGGAGAATAATGGCAACCCTAGATACACCACCAGAAAAGCCTTGTGTTCCATCCCAAGGTGTGATTCAATCCATGCTCCATGCATGACATCTCCCCCATGAAGACCTGACTCTTCGAAGTGTTAAATTGCAGACACGAGCTGGCTGTGAATTCCTCTAGGATAATTCTAATGGCCCGAGCATTTTCTTTGGTAGCCCTCGCAAAGAGTAGCACGTCGTCAGCAAACAAGAGATGTGACACGATGACATCTCCACAAGATAAGGGCTCGAGTTTCCTTTCCATGACCTCCATTTTCACCATTTCGCTCAACACCTACATGCACATCACAAACAAGTAGGGGGCTAGGGGATCACCTTGTCGTAAACCATTTCTAGCTCGAAACGACATGGAGTTACCCCCATTCACTGTCACCACAAACGATGCCTCCACACAAGCCAAAATTAGTCATCTCCAATTATCCGGGAAGCCAAATCTCTTCAGCACATGATCAAGGAACTCCCAAGACATTGAGTCATAGGCTTTCCAGATATCAAGCTTTATGCACATGCGTCCTTTCCCCTTCTCAAGGTGTAGGTTGTGGCAAAGCTCGTGTGCAAGAAGAATGTTATCACCAATTCTTCGTCCTTGAACAAACGCGCTCTGATTTTCTCCTATCAGCCGTGGTAAGAGCCTCTTCAAGTGGTTGGCGAGGACTTTGGATGTGAACCTATACGTCATATTGCACAAAGCAATGGGGGCGGACGTCCTCCACCACCGTTAGTGCCTTTTTCTTCGAGATAATCGTGATTGATGTATTGTTCCATTGCGTGAGAACCCTTCAACTATCCAAGCAAGACGCGACAGCCTTTACCATATCCCCCTTGATTATACCCCATGTTGTCTTGAAAAACTTTGCGTTGAAACCATCGAGCCCCGGTACCTTATCTATATTTGCGTTCAACACAACCTCTTGTAGTTCTTTTGGGTCCAACTTCCGTATTAAATCAGCCCCCTCCTCCGCTGTAATTTGTGGTAGAATAATGGAATGTTTAAGGGGTTGCACCTGAAAACCATGAGCAAACAAGTTAGCATAAAAAAGCCAGAACGCTTCCATGATGTCGCTCTCATCCTCCACTAGACTATCCCCCTCTCCCACTCGCCTCACTTGATTGGTGGCTCTCCTCACTTTAAGATGCGCATGGAAGAACCTAGTGTTTCGGTCCCCCTCTTTCAGCCACTTTACTCTGGATTTTTGTCGCATAATGGACTCCTCCCAAGCAAGGACCCGGGCAAGTGTATCCTTTGCTGCATTTTCAGGTTGAGCTAGCTCGCCACTGCTAGGGTGATTTAGCCTCTGCCTCCTCTCTTGCTCAAGAGACTCCCGAGCCTCACCCACCTTATTTGTGACATTTCCAAAGGTGTTCCAACTCCATTTAATTAGTGCCTTCCTGACTTCGGTCAGCTTCCCAACCATACGAAACATGGGTGTACCTTTCACATAAGTAGCCCAAGCTTGTTGCACTACTCCACCAAAGTCCTCATGATCCTCCCAATGGTTCTCGAATCTGAAAATCTTCTTTTTCCTCTGTTCATTTCCTTCCGTTTTAATGACAAGCATGGTGTGATCACTCAAGTCCTTCTCACCAACAACATAGAAGGAGTTGGGGAACACCTCGAGCCATGCATTGTTCATGAATATTCAATTAATCCTTGTCTCGATGCATGCACTTCCCTCGGATGAGTTGGACCAAGTGAAATCGTCGCCCGTTGAGGGGATCTCTAGTAGTTGAATGGTGTCAACACACTCATTAAACTCCTGAATTGCGACCACATTTCCAACAGCTCCACCCCGCTTTTCGGTAGCCTTCCGAATGCAACTAAAATCACCCCCAACCAGCCACGGTCGCGTCCCATGTGGTGTCACTTCTTTTAGATCCCTCCACAATGCTCTCCTCTCGACATGCCCATTTTCTCCATATATAGCCGTGAGAGCAAATTCAGTGTCGTCCTTCCTTAAGCTCCCAAGGAAGTGGAGTAATTGAGTTGATTCAAACGTAACTCTCAAGTCTACCAGTTGGTCATTCCATAACACTAGGATTCGCCCCGAGTTCACAACCATGCAATTTGACGTCCAAGCATGAGGCCAAATTGCTCTCTTGAATCGCTCAAGTTTTTTATACTTAACCTTGTGCTCCACAAGGCAAACCACATCCGGATTGACCTCCTTTATTAGACCCCTGATCATGAGTGCGAGGTCGGGCCCATTTGCGCCACGCACATTCCAAATTAAGACATTCATGGGTTCAGTTGCGGGGTGACCGCCCTTCCCCTCCGTACGCATACTTTTACTCCAACTACTTTTCCTCCCGGATCTCCTAAGTGGTGGTGGAGGCGAGTATACCTTCTTAGTGGGCGAGTCCTCCCTCTCTTCTTGCTTACTTTCTTCGGCTCCCTCCATTCATTGGTCCTCTGATTTTCTAAGTACATCAAACATTCCCACACTTGGTGACCGAAATTCATTGTGCTCTCCTTTGCGCATGCCACTTTAGTGGGTGAAGCCATCCTGCCTCCTCATGCACCAAAGAGGCTAGTCCACATAGCTTCTCTTGAACTTCTTTGGAGTTGCCATTTTCCTTCTGAACTCTTATGTGTGTTGCGTCTTGGTCTTGTTGGAATCTGTCACATGGAACTTCTCCCTCATGAAGCTCCTCCTCATGCACATCACGTGCCTTGTCCCCATGCGTGGGCCTTTTTCTTAGTGCACATCCCTCTCCCACTTAAAGAGAATAGACCTCTAAGTTGTGTCCCTTTATTGGAGTCATGTGATCTTATATTTTGTCTTACCATGCTGACTTGGTCTTTCCTCAGCAGCCCCTTCAAACCTAGAGCACTCAAAGCCCTTCCCATTGGCTTGTCCCAAAGTGGAAATATCACTTTCCTGCCCCTTTCCCTTCTTGGACACCAATAGGTTCACTCCCAATTGCACCCATGGTAGAATTCGTTAGGACCACTTGGGAGCCTCCCAATTTGTCCTACTCCCTCTCATGTGACATGTCATCCCCTCATTGGTTGCCTCCAAGGATTGGGGAGAGCAAGAGTGTGCCCTAGACATGCGATTTTTTGCCTTGTCATTTCTCTTACCTTGCTCTCCACATGTCACCTCCTCACTTGCCCCCCATCCACGTCAACACCTCTAGTGTCCAAGTCATCATCTCTTCCACCAGCCTCTCTCTCCCCTCCTATCTGACCAGCCCCTCCCATCTCCGGGATACCCATGGTGCTAGTTTCCTCCCCACTTCCATGGCTCACTCCCTCAACGCCCTTGTTCATAATCCTTTCAAGCCCATTTCCAGCACTCTTCCGAAACACAACAATCCACTTCTCAGTTTTTCCCTTTGCTCCTCTCCTTGCTTGTTGATTATCCTCCTCTTAGGACATTTCTCCTCACCATGGCCGAACGCCATGCAGTAATTACAATACCTGGGTCTCCATTCATACTCCACTAGCACTCAATGTGTGGCGGTACCTTCCACTTGGACCTCCACCCAACTCGGATAGGTGAAATCATGGGCAACCTCCACGCACACCCTTGCATAGGTTAGCCTTCTCCCCAAAGCCGTGTGCTCATCCATGTATAGTAGTCTCCCAAGGACACTAGTAATGTTGCTCAAAGCTCTTTGTGACCAGAATCGGAGGTCAAGCTCTGGTAGACGAATCCAAATGAGAATGGTGGTGATGTTAGCCCTTGTCAAAACCACATCTGGTGCCCACTCATGAACAACAAGTGGAGAACCACGAATGAACCATGGTCCCCCCTCTAGCACGCATTTCCTATCCTCCCCAAGAGTGAATCGGAAGAGGAGAAAACCTTGACTTCTTTTGATGACCTCCACGCCTCCAACCAAACCCCACATCTTGTGGAGGTGCTTCTCTAAAGTTGGCAAGTGTGGTTTAAAGGCAATGAAATAACCAACTAAGACCTTATCCCACCTCTTCAAGGCTTCAACCACTTCTTGCTTGGAACACTTAGCCACCTTTTCTCCTCCCTTTATGACCGACTGGATGAACTCAAGGGTTGTGGATGCCTTTGGGCCAGCCACAAACAAATCGCTCCACTTCCTTGGGGGAGTTTCAACACTCCCTAGAGGTGGTGCGTGCACTTCACCGCCAAAGGCTAGGGACGAAGAATGCAATGGGGGTGGATGGAGAGCCCTTTTGCTGCCACACTCTCCATCTTCTTGCTGTCCACTAGCAGAGCAAGGCTTGGGGTCCATTTTGCTGCGAAAATCCAAAGTTTTTGCTGGTGAAAGAGGTCAGAACCCTAGAGAAAGCTAGGTTGCCCACGCTGGTCGCCACTCCCTCTCTCTCCTCTCATCTTTTTTCCTAGAATCCAAATTCTCTCCAAGCTCTCTCTTCTGGGTTATATAGTACATTCATAAATCCTATTGAATGAAATATGATCACTAACAAAAAGTTAGTTGATCCAAATTTTGAAATTTGGCATGACAGATTGGGTCACCCAAGTGCCATAATGATGCGAAGAATTATTGAAAATTCAAGTGGGCACACAATGAGGAACCTGAAGATTCCTTCATCAAAGAATTTTTATGTGCAACATGCTCCATTGGAAAAATGATAATAAGGCCTTCCACAAATAAAATTGAAAATGAAATGCCTACATTTTTAGAGCAAATCCAAGGAGATATTTGTGGACCCATTACTCCGTGTGGACCATTTCGTTATTTTATGGTATTGATAGATGCATAAACCTCATGGTCACACATTTACCTTTTATTAACTCAAAATGTCGCATTTGCTAGACTTCTGGCGGAATTAATCAAATTGAGAGCACATTTCTCAGATTATCCAATTAAGAAAATTCGACTTGATAATGTTCGAGAATTTACATGCCAAACGTTTAACGGTTATTACATGTCTGTTGGGATCACAATTGAGCATCTTGTAGCTCATGTCCATACACAAAATGGTCTAGCTGAATCCTTGATTAAGAGATTACAATTAATTGCTAGACCATTGCTAATGAGATCTAAATTACCGTCATCTGCCTGGGGACATGCCATTTTACATGTTGTTGCACTTATAAGAATAAGACCAACTACTTATCATCACTAATACCTATACAATTAGTCCTCGGTAGAGAACCAAATTTGTCTCATCTAAAGGTTTTTGGTTGTGGCGTTTATGTGCCAATTGCACTACCACGACGTACAAAGATGGGACATCAAAGAAGATTGGGAATATATATTGGTTTTGGTTCTCCATCAATCATAAAATATTTAGAGCCATTAACCAGTTATATTTTCACAGCAAGATTTGCTGATTGTCAATTTAATGAAAGTGAATTCCCAATCTTAGGGGGAGAAAAACAAAAATTAGAAAACAAAGAAGTGACTTGGAATGCATCATCAATTCCAGACCCTCGAATAGGTCAATGTGAACTTGAAGTTCAAAAGATTATACATTTACAAAGAATTGCAAATGAGTTGCTCGATGCATTAACTGATACTAAAAGAGTCACTAAGTCGCATATACCTGCTCTAAATGCACCTGCTCGGATTGATATATCTAATGTTACAAATGAATCTATTATACGTCAAAAATGTGGAAGACCAATTGGTTCCAAAGATGCCAATCCACGGAAAAAGAAAGAGCAAAATAACGCAGTTGGTGTTATTAAAATTATTGAAAACCTACAGAGGTGATAAGTCATCAACAAATGGACAAGGATAAATTTCCGAAAGAGGTACATGTACCCGACAATGAAAATCATGATGAGATCTCCATCAATTATGTGCACAATGGAAAAATATGGAACCAAAATAGAACCATTATTGATGAAATTTTCATAAATGCTATAGCAAATGATGTGATGAAGGTTGAATATTGTGAGCCAAAATCAATTGAAGAGTGTCGACACAAAATAGATTGGCCACAATGGAAAATGCAATTCAAGAAGAATTGAACTCACTGAAACGTCATGTGTTTGGCCCAGTAGTTCTGACACCAAATAATGTAAAACTTGTAGGATACAAGTGGGTATTTGTAATTAAAAGAAATGAGAAAAATGAAATTGTAAGATACAAGGCAAGACTTGTAGCGTAAGGTTTTAGACAAATACCAGGAGTTCACTATGAAGAAACATATTCACCAATAGTGGATGCAACAACTCTTCGATTTTTTATTAGCCTTGCAATTGGAGAAAACTTGAAATGCGACTTATGGATGTCGTTACAATTTATCTATATGGATCACTAGATAACGATATCTTCATGAAAATCCCCGAAGGATTAAAGCTGTCAAGCACATGTGATACAAAACCACAAGAGATGTATTCTATAAAACTGAAAAGGTCTTTATATGGATTAAAAAAATCCGGACTAATGTGGTACAATCGTCTTAGTGAAAGTTTTCTCAAAGAAGGGTTTAAAAATAATTCCATAAGTGTATGTGTTTTTATTAGAAAATCAACATCTGGCTTTGTGATTATTGTTGTATATGTTGATGACTTGAATATCATTGGGAACCATGAAGATATTGAAAGAACTGCTAAATATTTGAAGAATGAATTTAAATGAATGACATTGGCGTAACTAATTTTTGTCTCGGCCTGTAGATCGAGCACTTCCGAAATGGAATTTTCATTCATCAATCAAATTATATAGAGAAGACATTAAAATATTTTTATATGGATAAAGCTCATCCATTAAGTTCTCCAATGGTTGTTCGTTCTTTTAGTGCTGAAAAGGACCCTTTCCGTCCTCGAGAGAATGATCAAGACATTCTTGGTCCAGAAATATCATACCTAAGTGCAATCGGGGCTTTAATGTACTTGGCTAATAATACAAGACCTGATATTGCATTTTCAGTAAATGTATTGGCTAGATATAGTTCTGAACCAACACGTAGACATTGGAACGTAATTAAACATGTATTTTGTTACCTTTGTGGGGCAATGCCATGAAATCCATGTTTTCTTTGTAAGGTTTTTAATAAGGCAGCATCCCTAGCATATAAAGGTGATCATCTAAGGGGGAATGTCATGAAATCCAAAGGTCTTATGGATGATTCATGTTCCTTAACCCCCACCTTTTAAGTAAATTTTTACTCTTATTAATATGATGTAATTCCATTTATTTGATTGTAACTTCTACTACATCCTCACCCTATATATATGAGGTTATTGTACACATTTGAATATACAAGAGAAGGAAATACATATCTCTCCCCTCCCCAATCTCTTCTTCTTTGGATTGCTTGTTTTAAAACATATTCCACATTTTAGAGATTATTTAGTGCTAATTCATCCACCCCCTCTAGGATCCTTTTGGGAACTGATATTGGCCTCAAATTCTCAGGAAGCTGTCAGATTTGGAATCAATTCAGCATCCAAACACCCAAATGTGAAAAATGATTCCAAAGAATCAGATTTTGCGCTCTCACATTCCTCTCCCTTTGCAGAATCAAAAACAAAACCAATTCTGGGTGGTTTAGCTAGATTAGAAAGACCATACTACCATTTAATTTTGGAATTTTAAATTTTATCAACTTATTATATCTACAAAACCACCATCCTTCCATCCCACAGTTCAAGCTTCTTTCTTCTCTTTCATGGTGAAACCCAAATCTGACGCCACCACCGACAGGCTCTTCGACCTCGACGCCTGCATTTTCATCTCCGAAGTTGACTTCAAACTGGAACCCTCAAACTAACTAACCACGGCTAAGAGACGCACGGACACATACCTCGGCAAGAACAAAAAGAAGAAAGCAACCACATTTCTAAGAAATTAGTTGGATTTTAAGATCTCTTGTTTAAGAATCGGGGGAATTTAGGGTTTTCTGGTTTGGTTTCAACCTTGTGAATTTTAACATGTGAAAATCGATTCTACTTTGAATCAGATTTATGAAAATTCGCACTTGGCATCGATTCTCCGAAATCAAAAGTCAAATGCAACCTTAGATTCACCTCGATGTGACCTACACTATTTTGGTTGTTTCAAACTTTTTGGGCTACGTTAATTTAAGGTTGTTGGTGAATGTTAAAAGTCGTGTTGGGTGAATTAAGCCAAATCCAAGTATCTTGATGGTGGTTCGCTTTTCTCAGGCTTCGTTCAATGTTGTTTTATAGGTTTAAGGTATCGTTGCATGAAATGAGCTGGAACATATTGGGAGTTCCAAAATCGAGTTTGTTTTGGTAGCAAATCGGTTCATTTTCGGAAAATAAACCAGTTTGTTTTATGGAAAACAAGTCATCTCGTTTTTAGGAAAAACAAGGCAACTCATTTTTATGAAACAACAAACTCATTTATGGAAAACCAGCCCACTTGTTTTAGGGAAAACACACATGCTCCTTCTTTGGAAAATACTAGCACTTCTTTGAGAACCCATACCTTTTTAAAGAATTAATCAAGATTAGTGTTGGAGGAAGTTGAGGTGTGAATGGAATTTTCACAAGCCTTTCCACGTGCCTTTGCATTTGAGGAAGGAAAGGGGTGGTGGTTTGTTGGGTTATAAAAGGAGGTGAGTTGAGGAGAAGAAAGGAGTTGGAAATATTTGAGTTTTCTTTTTTGAGGGAGAAGAATCAGAACAGAAGAAGAAGGGAAGGAGAAAGGTTGGAGGAAGATCGGTGTTCCGGCAAGTCGAGTCGCTGAAGGTGCACAAAGTGAAGTGGGGATCGCCATTGACGCTTAGAGCTTTTTCAATCGTCAAAAAGGTATGCCAAGTTCAATTAGATGTTCACACAATGTGTGTGAGTGGTCGAGGGGATCGTCGGAGGTCAGAGATATCGTCGAAGTCAAGGTGCAGCAAGGTTCTTGCACTGTAACTGTCAACCGAATATGGATTTGGTCGACCGGTTGTAGTGTTAATGTGCAATTGTTTTACCCGCACCGGTTGAACGATGCCCATGGGCGGTCGACCGGTTATGCTTGATTTTGCGGGAAGAAGACTTTGTTATTTTTGGTTAGACGGGATCTCTTGTCGTTTGATTGATTGGATCTATGTAAGTCGGTTGGAGGCCTACACCATCTAAACGGTCGACCGTCCTAAGATTTGGTTTGACCGATAACTTAAATGAACTTAATGATGGTTTGACCGTTGTATTTTGGGTCCACTGGAGAGTGCTTTGAGAAAACATAAGATTTCCCTGTTATTTTCGATTGACAGGGACCCCTTTGTCGGTCGATCGTTGGATTTTATTTAATCATATATGTGGCATAGCTTTCCAAATTGTCGACCACCTAAGGACTATTGTTCGACCATTTTGGTGTTTTGGTTCGACCGATGGTTTGTGGTTTGAACCTTCTACCGGTATTGACGACCAACCGGTCGACCGATTGACCATTTTTGGTCTACCGTTGGTGCACAATATTGTTGTTTATGTTTATGAGCATGTTAGCATGTGAGCTACTACTATGACTTTTATGATTTCATGACATATGCATTGAGACCCTATTTAGTAGACATGGGGGACCATAGTTCCCCTTTGCATGATCTATATATATGTGGTTCTACGGAGAAAGATGATTGTTGGCAGGTGTGGCAACAGAGATAGCCATTAGCCTGAGTGCCAACAGAGATGACCTTAACCTGTGTGGCAACGGAGATGACCGATGATGTTCCAGTGGGTATAATCGTCCGGCTGTGACACAACCGGCGAGTATGGCCGACTAGAGTGACAGCTTTGGCGGGTGTGGTATTACGACCATGGGATTATATATGATGATGACTCGGAAAGTGCGTGAGACCTTCACCGAACCCTCATGCTAGTGTATCTACGAGTGGAGGTGTGTCACGTACTCTCTGTATGACCGCACGTGCCTGCGATGGGTGATTGACATCATTTCATGCTTATATTTGTATCTTATATCCATTATCTTACACCTAATCAATGCTACGTGACGAGTTTAATGTTTGAATTTCAGAAATAAATAGGTTTGAAGAGATGAAGCATAAAAGGACCCAAGAGCAGGGAAAAGTGACTGAGTTGTGAGACCTGGGGACTAAGATGCAAAGGAGAAGGACCTGAACATAAGACCGAAGGACCAAAGAGCAAAACAGAAAACTTCACACCATCATGGGAAGTATTTCGGCAATTGATTCGGGTTGGAGCTCCAATAAATTAAGTATATGCATCCAAGATCAACAAAGACATCCAGAAAAGCCCACAACAAATTCCAGACGGATCCAAACCCGATAGACCGCCAATTGGCGGTCTGTTTGGCTCCGAATCCTCTAAGCTTTGGTGGGCATGTGTATTAGAGTGTGTTTATTCTATTTTTGGTATTTATTTAGTCCCATATCGGGGGATTGTTCCGGATTACCTTTTTCTATGGCTATAAATAGAACTCTTCACCTTCTATTGTAAACTACCCATTGCTTGGTGGCATTCTCTCTACTTGGAGTAAGCCTTGAAGCAAAACTCGAGGTGGAGAAGAATGCTACCTTCAATGTGAGTCATTGTTAATAAAATAATTGTTCTTAGTTTCTTTTAGTCTTGTCTTTTAATTCTTGCATGCTTCTTTAGTTTTACTTTCCTTTTCTTGTAGCTCCTTCTTGCTTGCTTAGGTTAATTTCATTTCAGTAGAATGTTTCATTTTAATGTATGTTGTAGTGTAATGATTAGTGAGTAGTTCCATCACCATTTGGGGGTGGAGAAATATGTGATATGATTATGTGATGTAGTGGTGTGTGTTATCTTAATCCATTGAGCCTTATATGATTTCCATAACTATCTAATGGGATTTCACTCTTATCTTTGATATGCTAATGCTCTTGAATGAAGCTTAGCTTATGCTTAGATTAGTGGACCTATTTTATGGGGAATGATAAGGTGAGGATATGGATGGAATTAATATTGGAAACACAATTCGTAGTGTATGTACTCTTGTTGCCTTTACCTTTGTTAATGCCTTGTATGTTTTAATGATATTGGGTTATCTTATTTCATGTGGAGGCATAGTAGGGTCTAGTCTTTATACATGAGTTCATTTAGCTTCATTCCAATTATTGTCTTGTATATTTTAATGATATGATCTTATCTTATTTCGTGTGGAGGCAAAGTTGGATTTAGTTTTATGATTTCATGCACTGCATATTCTGAGGAGCATAATTGAACACACACATCTTTATACGCACATTATTTCTCTACCCCCTATGGGGTTTAGTTTTATTGCTTATCTTCCATTTCCTTTTTGCATTGTAGTGTAGTTTAGTGTAATCAATTTGTTCCCTCCTTTCTTTACCACTCGCCTTCAAACAAACCAAAAGTCGACACACCTCCCTGTGGATCGACCCGTATTCGCCACCGCTTCAACGCGGCTGTGCACTTGCGGTTAATTAAAACGTATCAATCAATGGGTATCTTCGGATGCCTGGTTATGTTGTGACTCATGACCTTATGATCCGAGAGTTGGGAGATGACTGTTGCATTTTCTATGTTGCCATGATACTAGTATTATAGGTCATGTATTGTTTACGCATGTGCATGTCGGTAGGCTTAGTCTACGGGGTTTCATTATGGAAACTTAGTCATTGTTATTCATGTTTCTTTGTAGGATCTCCTAGGTACTGATTGGGTGGTAATTGAGGAGTATGTCTAGGGATCGAATCCTCGAGTCTATTTTGAGGTTGTTATGACTACTTGTTTTCATGTATGTTGTACACTATATTAAAATTAAAGCTTACAAAGTTGGTCCTCTTCTTCTCCTCTGCACTACTAAACAAGAAATAAAACTTACTCTACTAACAAGAAAGGAAACTAACCTAAGGATGAGAGGGAGGAAGGAGAAGAAAGAAGGCATTACAAGTGTATTTATAGAAGATTAGAGGGTTTGGATGAATCTGGGCGCGATCAGATGACTGTAAATCAAATCTGGAGGTTGTATATTTCCTTAACCCCACAACCCGACCCACCATAGAAATTTGGCTACCAAATGCTTAACCGGATCCACCAGCTAGCAGATCAATTTTCTGTCATTGCTCCAAATTTTGACCACAACTTTAGTTAACATAATAAACACGTGGGGGGCACAGTCGTTGGTGAAGACGGGGCAAGTACGGGTCGATCCACAAAGAGGTAAGTAGTCTTTCATTTGTCAGAAATCAAGTGGCGAAATGGGGGAGAAGAGATGTGATTACACTAAACTAGACTACACTAAACTAGTAGTTAACAAATGCAAAAGAAAGCCACTAAAGATTGACTAAAACTAACTAAAGACCCGCTCTCCTACTATAAACCTAAGCATGGGAGGTGTCTAAATGTAAGACCCACTCTCCTACTACACTATTAAGTCTTATTTCATCCTTATACTTATTTATGTGTTATCTTTATGCTTGATGTATTTTTGTGATTTTATGCTTTCTTTCGGCAAAGTTTCCTTTCCGGGGAAAGTTTCTTTTTTGGGTGAGTCAAATAGAGTCGCAAGTGGGTCCGATTCATCGGGCACTTGTAAATTATTCACTCAATCGGGTCAATCGGGTGCGAGTTGTTTGTGTAAATCGACTTGGCTAGTTGTTAGGGGTGTCTGAGGCATGATTAGTGGCCATGTGAGGTCGCTCTATGTCAGCAAATGAATATCTTATTTTGCAAGGAAAAGGAAGGAAAAATCAAGAGGAGATTTTGGTGCACATGTTGGTGTTGCATTTTGGTAAGTTGCACTTTGGATTTGATTTCCTCTTAGCTTGTAGGCTGATTTCGTGGGGTCCAGGGCTGAGTGGGCTGGAGGAGGATGATGTGACATCCTAGTCAGCAAGAGGAGAACTGATTTTGGATGCAATATTTGATGTGCATGTTTTAGGCAAGTGTTAATGAAGAATATTTCCCATTCTTTTGTTGTCTTTCTTTGTTTCATTGAGACAAAACCAGACCTTACCCTAGCCGTCCATATTTCTTTCTCTCCCTCTCCCACGAAATCCAGACCCTCTCTTCCTCCCTCCGACATGGTGTAGCTGCAGCTCCGGCGAAGCAATCAAATCCGGCGTGGTTGCTAGAAGAAGTGCTGCTTGTTGTTGCGGCTAGGAAGAGGCTGTTGTGGGCTGTTCTCTGGCGATCTCCGGTGAGATTTTCAGCAAACTCTGGTATGCTCCTGGTCCTTGAATGAGATGAGAGGTGGGGGTGATGGTCAGAGGGCTGGCTATCACGCGAGGTGGCCTGTGGTGCAAGTGTTGCACCATCATGCCAGCAGCCTTAGGCGCAGGAAGTTTCCTGCGTGGCCGTGGTTGCTGCTGGAGATCCGGTGAGCTCCGGTGGATTTGGGCCTTGTTCCGACCATGACAACCTAGAGGGTAGGGATGGGGGCACGGCTGTGGTGTGATAGGATCTGGCCAGCACGCGGGTGCAAAGTGGAACGAATCAGGTAACCGGTTAGCACCATACTTGTGGTTCTTGCGGTGTGGGGTTGGCTGATCTGACTTGCCTCATCGTGTGCACGTCTTTCTTGCCTCGGAAAGTCTGGAAGGAAGAGGTCAGAAGGTCAGGGGACGGATCGAGGAGGGTTGCATGCATACATGTGCTTCAATTGTGGTTGTATCTATAGCTATTGTATGCTTGTCGATTATGTGGTATGTTTAGTGCTTCGGATTTTGCTCCTTTAGTAGTTACTCATATCTATGATCTGATTTCCAGAGAATATTCTTATATATATACATATATATGCTTAGTAGGAGAATGAAATCAGAAATTCTATCATCTATCATTTTCGCTACATGACATGCTAGTGGTAGAGTGTTCATCGTCTCATGTGTGTTTGAAGATTTATGAATGTGTTTGGTTTACGTATTGCACATGCATGTTCTGATTTTTTTGAGTTATTGAAGTTATATGCTCCTGCATGAATCTGAATATGTCCTATATATGTTAAACTAAATGTGGATATACTCATCAAACTAGACATCTATGTCATGTAAACTTTGTGGTATCCTACTCTAATTGCCGAATTTGTTTGTTGTGCATGTATTGTGAATCTTATCATATTAGTTGCTGCTGAATAGAGTGTGCTTGTATGGGTGGCTGAATATGACTTAGGAACTTGACCTCGTGACCATTATTCATGTCCCATAGCTTGCCCTAAATTGTTGTGGTGATTGGTGATGTTGTGGTGATGAATGGATGGTTGTTTGTTGCCGTTAATGCATTGTGTTAATTCTGATATAATTGGAGATATGATGAGTGTAATTGTATACTCTTCACATTGGGCTCACTCTAGATTATGTAGCTATAGAGATGTATAGATCCATAGATAGCTTGCATTGCATCTAATTGATAAATGAACTCTGGGCACGTTTGATTTGGGGCCGACGGGCCAGGGGAAGGACCTCTATGTAGAGAGGCCTACTCGCAAAGACCTCTATGTAGAGAGGCCAGGCGTAAGATAAGACCTAGGTAGGCACGCTACCATTTTGCTACAGGATGGGCATACCCAACGTCGCGATGGCACCATGTAGGGCACTTGCCGCGAGTTGGGATGTCGATCCGGAAGACCGCTTTGTGCCAAGCGGTGGGTATTGGCAAGTGCCCCGCTTGTGGATTAGACCAGTGTGGCTAGTGGTTTGATTCCTATGTAGAGGGATCACTTTGGGTGAAGCCCGAGTGGCGCAACTATGTAGAGTTGTCGCCCGGCATAGCTATGTAGAGTTGTTGCCTTCTTGTTGCATGTGTGTTAAATAGTACTCATGCATAGCTTCTCCTCTTGTTTTCGTACCCAGGGCATACATGTTTTTCTTTATTGAAAACTCACGCATATTTGTTGATGTTTTGCCTCAGGTACTTAGGTTTCCTTCTGGGGTGGACTGGACGAGGTTCGGAGGATTCTGTACATGACGGACACGTCAACCAGAGTCTTCGAGTTATATTTTACTTCAACATTATTGATGTATTCCCCTTTAAAACTCGATGTATTGTATTTGAATCGTTTCCTTATATGGATGATCTATCATTTCAGTTATGTTATATTCTAGTCTATCCATGTATGATCTCTTTATGTATTGTATAGTTGTCTAGTCGAGTATGTTATTCTAACTCCTTCGGTCGTTGCGGAGGTATCTGATCGTGACACTGGTGTTGTTCTCCCGGTGTGCATACCCGCGAGATCGGGGGAGTTACACTAAATCTAAAGGCAAAACTCATCAAAACAAAGTTTCCTCAATCAAGCAAGCAAACACAAATACAAACACATAACTAACATGTAGCATATTCAACAGAAAATTTCAATCAATAAACATGAGCAAACTAAGCATGGGAAGTGTCCAAATCTTATGGAAAACACGTAGATGATTAAAACACCCCCCGATGTAGATGATTAAAATACCCCCCGATGAACATACAAACATGCAAGTCTACACAATCAAAAATTCATCAAACATCCAAACTTCACAACATATAAGTACATCATCTTCACCCCAAAGGGGACGGAACTACTCACTAATCATTAAGCTAACTATTATGTTAAGAGAAGAAAACATGTTAACTAAGTGTACTAAGATTAATGAAACGAAATTACGCTAAGCATGCAAGAAATAAAAGAGGCACAACATAAACTAAGAAATTTTATTTATTTCAGACCCACATTACAAGTAACATCTCTCCACTTGAGTTTTTGCTCTAAAGCTTAACTCTAAGTAGAGGGCTTGGCCACCAAGCATGTAATGTATTACAAAGAAGGAGGAAGAGTTCTATTTATAGACATGAAAAAAGGTAATCGAGGATAATCCATCTAGTATAAGACTATAACGCATACCATAAATGGACTAAATACAACCTAATCTAGCACCTAACTAAAGCATGTGTCAATTGGAGACAAATGGACCGCCAATTGGCAGTTTGGGACAGCCAATTGGCGGTCTGGATTGGCTTGATGGGGTTTGATTTTGGGTGTCTGGTTTCTGACTTGATTTCTTAATGTTTGGTGAACCCGATTTGGTTGTTGATGTTTGGGATCATATCTAATTGCCAACATGATCCTCATGATGGTGTGGATCTTCTTGATTTGCTCTTTGTCCCTTTTGGTTTACATCTTGCATTTCAATCCATAAACCTCACAATTTATTCCTTTCTCTTGCTTTTAGATCCTTTTTGTGTCTCTTCTTCTCACTTGTTTTATTCCTGAAACTTAAACATAAAACTCATTACGTAGCAATGCTTAGGTTAAAAATAGAAGATATAAGACACAAATATATGCATGATATGATGTCAATCAGTCATCTTCTTCTCCTCGACACTACTAAACATGAACTAAAACTTACTCTACTAAACAAGAAAGGAAACTAAACTAAGGAGGAGAGGGGGGAAGGAGAAGAAAGAAGGTAATACAAGTGTTTTTATAGAAGATTATAGGGTTTCGATGGATCTGGGCACAATCGGACGACTGTAAATCAAATCTAGAGGTTGCATATTTTGTAAATCCAACAACCCGACCCACCATAGAAATCTGGCTGTAAATCAATTTTCTCTGATTGCTCCAAAATTTGACCACAACTTTAGTTAACATAATAAATGTTGGCCTTTTTGCCTTAATCTATGTTTTGATGATTTAATTAACCTAATCTTAATTATGATGATGTAGAGTAGCACACATATTGCATTGCATATATATAGTATTGTGCTAACCTCTACAGGTGATCAAGACTCATGGAAGGAAGGAAATCAAGTCAAGATTTGTAATAAAGCTAAATGAAGACTTGTAATCTTGATTTTATTTTGAGTCTTAGGAACATGTGTAAATTGAGCATACAAGAGTTAAAAACCAATCACATACACACTAGGTTCCCTATAGAAGTCACACACGAAATTTCACATTATTTGGACTTCATTAGATCACCCAAACCTTAGTCGGAAATCACTTATAAACTTAAACCCAGATTTCTTGTGTGAACCGGTCGACCGAACCAGTTCTCAGTTCGACCGGTTTATAACAGACTCTCCACAGTGATTTTACCGAACTCTACCGGTCGACCGGTTCTACCTTTTCGGTCGACCGATCCCGGATTTTAATATGGCCGTTTTTCTTGTCGTATTCCTATAACGGTCGTATTCGTATAAAACAAACTTAACCCCAAAATACATTCGGTAACCGGTCGAACGAAGACCTTGTTTCGGTCGACCGGTGGAACACATTTTCTGAAACCAAATTCCCTGCTATCGGTCGACACATTTCTCGTTCGACCGATTGACCTTTGTCTCAACCGAATCCCCTTTTCGGTCGACCGCTCCATACTTTGGTTCGACCGATTCACTTAAGTAGAGTTAAGTTCTAGCTCGTTTGTCCGACCGAATATTCTTTTGTTCGACCGTTCTCCTTGAAATCAAGTGAACGGTCGACCGGTTTAGTAGTTTCGGTCGACCGGTTCTGGACAGATTTGCAGCCCGATTTTCTGCTTTGTGTATCTTGCACAAAACCCAATCAAATCTATCCCCAACGGCTAGAAAACCTTAGGAGCTTATAAATAGAGGATCAAGACTTGTTGTTAACACAACTCTCCAACTCCAATTGTCCCAATACATTAGAGAGAAACCTCAATCCTCAAAGCTCCCAATTCTACACTCTTTAAGCCTAAACTTCACACACTTGATCAATTACTCATCCTACTCAAAGTGTGCTCAATTAGAGAGTGAATCCCACTCAGTTACAAGAGTTGTCAAAAGAAGCAAGGACTTCGGTGAAAGCCCGAAGTGTCCCTCTCGGATTGTGAGAGGAAGAATTCAAGCAAGCGAGGGTTGTTCGCGTTGCTTGTGGTGTAAAGGCGTTCTCTCCCGGCCCGGAACGGGGAGTGGTTAGTGAAGACGTAGGCGGAGCTCGCGGAGTCGAGCGGAGCTTACAAGAGAGGACTAGGACCCGGGTGGGGTGCCGAACCTCTATAAAATCGCCGTGTCTTCTTGTGGTTTGCATTTTATTTCCCTACTAGTCTTTAAATTGTTTCCGCTGCGTTTATTGTTTGATTAGTTAGTGATTAGATTAAAAGTGATTAGTGGACCCATAACCCACACGATCCTACATTTGGTATCAGAACCTTGTTAGCTAAATTCTATACTTAATCGTATTTTTAGCATGGCTAGCACATCTAATCACTTAGAGGGTTTATGCACCACAAGGCCTCCTTTGCTTAATGGGTCAAATTATGATTATTGGAAAAATAGAATGAAAATCTTTTTAATATCAAATGACCTTAAGTATTGGAAGTTTATTCAAAATCCATACATACCCCCAAATGAAGATGATTTAGATTCTCTATCTAGGGCTCAAATGAAAGAAATTGAAATGAATTCAAAAATTATGAATATTCTTTATTGTGGCCTTAATGAGGGAGAATACAATAGAATTAGGGGATGTGAAAGTGCAAATGAAATATGGCATAGGTTACAAATGCATCATGAGGGTGATAGCAAAACCAAAGAAACTAGGATAAGTCTCCTCATGCATAAATATGAAATATTTTCTATGCAAATCGGTGAGAACATAAGCGACATGAACACTCGCTTCACCGATATCACTAACTCTCTTTTGATTCTTGGAAGAAGGATAAATGAAGGAGAGATGACTCGAAAATTCCTCCGGTCATTGAGCAACGATTGGGAAGACAAGGTCGTGGCAATCGAAGAATCGCACGATCTTTCAAAATTGAAGATGGAGGAACTCATTGGAAATCTCATGGCCTATGAGCTCCAATTGAGTCATCGAAGAGAGAAGGAAGCATCAAAGAAAAACTCCGTGGTGGCATTACATGCAAATTTTGATGAGCCAAGGAGGGTGGAAGAAGAGGACATTGAGGTCCTTGCCCAAGACTTCTTCAAATACCTCAAGAGGGATAAAGGAGAAAAGAATGAAAGAAGAGGTAGAAGAAGTGAGAAAAGAGAAAAAGAAAAAGAGAGGGAGGAAAGTGAAAATGAGAGAAGAGAAGGGGAGAAGAAAAAGGAGAGAAGGGAGAGGAGAAAAGAAAAGGAGAAGAGCAAGAGAAGAGAAAGGAAGGAGGAAGCACACAAAGCTACATGGGATGATTCTTCATCACCATCATCATCGTCTTCTTCCTTGCAAAGTAGAAGAGAAGTGGCTCACTCATGCTTCATGGCTATTGAAGATCAAAGTGAGGTAGATTCTAACTCTTGTTCTAGTAATTCATGCTCAACTAAGTCTTATTATAGTGATAGCTCAAACTCTAGTGCAAATAATGAAAATTATACACATGATGAGCTTCAAAATGCATTTCATGATTTAGTTAAACAATATGAGATCATTTGTGAAAAGAACAAAAATGCTAGAAAAACTATAAATGATCTCAAATGCCAAATTGAATTAATCATGAATGAAAAGAATGTGGTGATTGCTAGACTTGAATCAAATGAATCATCACTTGCTAGTCTAAGTAAAACACCTATTATTGATGAACATGTAGATCTTAAAGCCTCAAATATGCAATTAAGAAAAGATCTTGAAATGTTCACTAAAGGAACAAAAATGCTTGATATGCTTTTGAGTAGTCAAAGACAATCATTAGCTAAACATGGTTTAGGATACAATGTGCATTTGAAAAACCATGTATCTCATACTACTTTAAATGGCAAGCATTTATTTGTTAAATCTAGTTCCTCAAGTGTGTGGGCACCCAAAACCAAAATGGTTTGGATTCCCAAAACTAACATTCAAGGACCCAAAGTTGTTTGGGTACCTAAGTCTACACTTGTAGGAGCTTGAGGAGGAAATTGGTGGTGACCGGGTGAGCCAAAGCGTCGAATTCGAATCCGGTTGCATCACCAAATAAGATTGGAGCTAATCAAGATTCAAGTTTGGTATAAATTTCTATCTTTGAAATTTCTGAAAATTTAGCTCTAATCTAGTTTATATGCTAAATTGTCATATCTTTAGAAGTTCAATTCATTGAAAATCATCAACCCTATTCACTGCAAATCATTTATCACATCCATTGATTCTAAATGTCAAATTTTAAATGGATGTTAGAATAAGGTTTAAGTTGAAACTTAAATGAACTTAACTTGAATCATACTCATTGTTTCCATTTAGCCTTATTGATAGGGGAGCTTAAATGTTATATCTTTTATTAGAGTAATGAAGTGCAAAATTTAGGGGGAGCAACTTCATTACAAGACATCCAAATTCTAAGCTTAAAGTCTTAAATAATTATTATTTTTGATGGATGTCAAAGGGGGAGAGATAATTAAGGGGATAACTTGGAATTTGGCATAAAATTGAACAAAAACTATGCACATCCATAGGGAGAGCATTAATATGCATAGTTTACATATACAAATTCCATGTATTTAGATAGAATTAAGATATAGGTTGCCATCATCAAAAAGGGGGAGATTGTTGGCCTTTTTGCCTTAATCTATGTTTTGATGATTTAATTAACCTAATTTTAATTATGATGATGTAGAGTAGCACACATATTGCATTGCATATATATAGTATTGTGCTAACCTCTACAGGTGATCAAGACTCATGGAAGGAAGGAAATCAAGTCTAGATTTGTAATAAAGCTAAATGAAGACTTGTAATCTTGATTTTATTTTGAGTCTTAGGAACATGTGTAAATTGAGCATACAAGAGTTAAAAACCAATCACATACACACTAGGTTCCCTATAGAAGTCACACACGAAATTTCACATTATTTGGACTTCATTAGATCACCCAAACCTTAGTCGGAAATCACTTATAAACTTAAACCCAGATTTCTTGTGTGAACCGGTCGACCGAACCAGTTCTCAGTTCGACCGGTTTATAACAGACTCTCCACAGTGATTTTACCGAACTCTACCGGTCGACCGGTTCTACCTTTTCGGTCGACCGATCCCGGATTTTAATATGGCCGTTTTTCTTGTCGTATTCCTATAACGGTCGTATTCGTATAAAACAAACTTAACCCCAAAATACATTCGGTAACCGGTCGAACGAAGACCTTGTTTCGGTCGACCGGTGGAACACATTTTCTGAAACCAAATTCCCTGCTATCGGTCGACACATTTCTCGTTCGACCGATTGACCTTTGTCTCAACCGAATCCCCTTTTCGGTCGACCGCTCCATACTTTGGTTCGACCGATTCACTTAAGTAGAGTTAAGTTCTAGCTCGTTTGTCCGACCGAATATTCTTTTGTTCGACCGTTCTCCTTGAAATCAAGTGAACGGTCGACCGGTTTAGTAGTTTCGGTCGACCGGTTCTGGACAGATTTGCAGCCCGATTTTCTGCTTTGTGTATCTTGCACAAAATCCAATCAAATCTATCCCCAACGGCTAGAAAACCTTAGGAGCTTATAAATAGAGGATCAAGACTTGTTGTTAACACAACTCTCCAACTCCAATTGTCCCAATACATTAGAGAGAAACCTCAATCCTCAAAGCTCCCAATTCTACACTCTTTAAGCCTAAACTTCACACACTTGATCAATTACTCATCCTACTCAAAGTGTGCTCAATTAGAGAGTGAATCCCACTCAGTTACAAGAGTTGTCAAAAGAAGCAAGGACTTCGGTGAAAGCCCGAAGTGTCCCTCTCGGATTGTGAGAGGAAGAATTCAAGCAAGCGAGGGTTGTTCGCGTTGCTTGTGGTGTAAAGGCGTTCTCTCCCGGCCCGGAACGGGGAGTGGTTAGTGAAGACGTAGGCGGAGCTCGCGGAGTCGAGCGGAGCTTACAAGAGAGGACTAGGACCCGGGTGGGGTGCCGAACCTCTATAAAATCGCCGTGTCTTCTTGTGGTTTGCATTTTATTTCCCTACTAGTCTTTAAATTGTTTCCGCTGCGTTTATTGTTTGATTAGTTAGTGATTAGATTAAAAGTGATTAGTGGACCCATAACCCACACGATCCTACAATAAACACGTAGGGTGCGCCTAGAGCTGTTAGTTTAAGCCCAATTTAGTTTTAATTGAGGTTCAAGAGATTCTGGACTTCTACAACCAACATATTTTTCTTTACACTTAAGTCCCTCCAGGTTTTCACTTGGGTCCTTCCTTAGTTACAATCCAGTCCTTAGTCATTACAAACAGGTCCAGAACCTTCCAAATCTGTCCATTCTTCTTGCGTTTAGGTCATTTTCTCTTCATTTCTCTTCTTTATTGCCTAAACCCTGAAACACATCACATAAACACTCGAGTAGCACAAATATGGGGTAAAATAAAAGATATATAGCATGAGTGCAATGTATGATATGCTACTAATCTAATACCCCACACTTACCTTTTGCTAGTCTCGAGCAAAACAAAGAAAGAGAAAAACGAAAGAAATGAAAAACATACAAAAATAAGGAAATCCTAACTCACTTTCGTAGGAATCACAGTTGCACTTAGCACGTGCAAAAAGTCGTTAACCCTCCTTGTCGCCAAGGACGAGGAGTGGTGTCTCCTGAGGGTTTTCAGCTGATATACCCACAAAATCCGAACGTTGATGCATTATTCAACCAAGCAACTTGACTCTCAGACCTACTTTTGTCGATCATTTGACACGGTAATCCTAAGGGCCGACTCTATATATGTTTCCAGTCCACACACCTAACCTAATGAATCATCCATGCAAGTTAATTAAGGACTTAAGTGAAAGACATAGGCAACCGTAACATCCTCAAGTGATACAAAGTGTAAAGTCCATTAGGTTCTTATTTGTATTACCTTTTTTTCTTTTTTTACTAGTTGGTGTTTAATTCTCCCAGGACTTACACTATCACGTACATCTTCCCCCAAATCTCTATATGGGGCGATCATACCACCTCTGTAACGGGAGTTCGGTCGATGCATACCAAGTCAGATGACTCGAAAGCACCAGGCACGAAGTCCCCTAATTGACATCATATCATGCATATATTTGTCTCTTATGTCCTTTATTCTTAGCCTAAGCAATGCTACGTAACGAGTTTTATGTTTAAGTTTCAGGAATAAACATGTTTGAGAAGAAGAGACTATAAAAGGACTTAAAAGCAACAAAAAAGACTGAATTGCAGGACTTATGGACTGACATGCAAGAGAGAAGGACCCGGATGTAAATCAAAAGAATCAATGAGCAAATCAAGAAACTTCACACCATCATGAGGAGTATTTTGGTAATTAGATTCAGGCCCAAACATCCACAACCAAATCAGGTTCATAAAACATCAACAAATCAAGCAAAAAACGGACCACAAAAATCCAGACTCAATCCAAGACATATGGACCGCCAATTGGTTGTCCCAGACCGCCACTTGGCGGTCCAAATGTGCCCAAAATGTTTACGGTTTAGTCGGGTCGTTGGTTATGTGGTTTTATGCCCATTTATATTATGCTTTTAGTCTCATACCGGGGGATTGTCCCCGATTGCCTTTTTCTATGACTATAAATAGAACTCTTCCTTCTCCTTTGCATTTACCCATTGCTTGGTGGCATTCTCTCTACTTGGAGTAAAGCCTTGAAGAAAAACTCAAGTGGGGAAGAATGTTACTTGTAATGTGAGTCATTTAATAAAAGAATTTGTTTTTAGTTTAATGTTGTCTCTTTTATCTTCTTGCATGCTTAGCTTAATTTCATTTCATTAATCTTAGTGGACTTAGTTAATATGTTTTCCTCTCTTAACATAATAGTGAGGTTAATGATTAGTGAGTAGTTTCATCCCCCTTTGAGGGGTGGAGATGATGAACATATATGTTGTGAAGTTTTGATGTTTGATGAATTTTGGATTGTGTACACTGGCATGTTTGTATGTTCATTCGGGGTATTTTAATCATCTACAGGTTGGGGGATTTTTGATGGGTTTTGCCACAACTATTAGACACTTCCCAGGCTTAGTTTCCTTATGTTCAATGACTGAAATTTCCTATTGAATATGCTACATGTTAGTTAAGTGTTTGTATTTGTGGTTGCTTGCTTGATAGATTGAAGAAACTTTGTTTTGATGGGTTTTTCCATAAGATTTAGACACCTCCCATGCTTAGATTTGTTATTCACATGAGTTCATGGTTTTTTATGAGTCTTGCCATATCTTTAGACACTTCTCATGCTGAGCCTAATCTTATGATAATCAAGTAGTAATTGTCGATACATTGTGTGAATGGATTGATAGATTTTGCCACATCTTTAGACACTTCCTATGCATGACAACACACATATGACACACACACATACATGCTTACATGCATCATTCATCACTAATTTCACTTCATATGTGCACACACTCCACCCATTAGGGGTTTCTCATCTTGATTTCCAATCTTTCGTTGTTTTTTTTCGCATTTCTTACTTACTAGTTTAGTGTAGTTTACCTTAACATAATCACATCTTTTCTCCTTTTATTCTCCACTTGATTTCTGACAAACCAGAGGCTACTCACCTCCCTGTGGATCGACCCGTACTTGTCGCTGCTTCATCGTGGTCGTGCACTTGCAGTTATTAATAAAACGTTTAAACAAGTTTTTGGTGTCGTTTTCGGGGAGGTGCTCTGTCCAGACTTTGGTTTGGACAATTCGAGTGGGTTTAATTTTTTGTTTTTTGTTTTTTTAGGAATATCTCGACATCCAGGAGAGGCAACTGGATAAAGTGGACGAAAAAGGACACCAAAGTGACTGCCAATCAGCGGTCTGGGACAGCCAACTGGTGGCCTAGTAAGCCTCGTTTGCTCCAATTTTTGGTCTGGTTATTTGTTTATTCATTTTAGTGGTCTGGGAGCTCAATTATGCATGTTGTGACCTGTAGTTTGCTCCTAGATCAATCAATTCCCCTTTTAAGACAACTTGGACCATAAAAATCAAAGCAAAAGATTAGATTGATTGTCATCAAGGTCATGCATCATTTGTAGACCTTGAACACACTCATCTTTCTTTTCTTTACATTCTTGTTGTTGATTGCTGATGTGAGGTACGTGCACCCATTCTCTCATTCATGCATGTTTAGATTATGCATTAGTTAGTAAGGTGCATCGGGACAAGAGTGAGGTGAGCGTTTGTTTGGAGAGTTGATTGCTAGATTAAGACTCAAAATGCTACTAAGGAGGGGTTGTCCCATAGAAAATAAGGTGGGGGATTTCATCACCCTTTCCTTTGACCCCAAAAATCACTCTTAATCAAAACCTTAATTCTAAAAGCAAGTAGACATTGGCCCTAAGGATTTCAGACGCACTAGGAGAGTGATCGAGTTGAGACCATCATGACCTGATTGGCGTCGCCTCCCTTGTCGATCATAGGTGGTACTGGATATCCGGATCTGGTATCACTTGTTGGGCATTGTGTTCTTCGTTGTAGGGAAGTGAGGTGTGTCGAGACTAGTTATCTCGAAGTTAGGCGTTGATTGGCATCCTTTCATGTTTATATTTGTATCTTATATCCATTATCTTTCACCTAAACAATGCTATGTTACGAGTTTTATGTTTAGTTTTCAGGAATAAATAGGTTTGAAGAGATGAAGCATAAAAGGACCTAAAAGCTGGGAAAAAGAACTGAATTGTGAGATCTGGGGACTAAGATGCAAGGGAGAAGGACCTGAATGTAAGACAGAAGGACCTAAGAGCAAAACAGAATACTCCACACCATCAGGGGGAGTATTTTACCAATTCGATTCGGGTCGGAGCTCCAACAAGTCAAGTAACCGCATCAAAGACCAACAATACCAGACAGAAAAGCCCACAACAAATTCCAACGCAATCCGAAGTTTTTGGACCGCCAATTGGCGGTCTATATTACTCAGGATCCGCCCAAATTTCTCCTGGACTTGTATTAATGTTCGTTTAGGCTATTTGTTGTATTGGTTTAGTCCCATATCAGGGGATTGTCCCCGATTAGCTTTTTCCATGCTTATAAATAGAACTCTTCACCTTCCATTGTAATCACCCATTGCTTGGTGGCATTCTCTCTACTAAGGAGTGAGCCTTGAAGCAAAAAATCAAGGTGGAGAAGAATGCTACCTTCAATGTGAGTCATTTGTTAATAAAATAATTCTTCTAGTTTCTTTTAATCTTGTCTTTTAATTTGTGCATGTTTGTTTAGTCTTTCCTTTCCTTTTAAGCTTCTTTAATACTTCTTGCTTTCTTAGTTAACTTTCATTTCAATATTATGCTTCCTTTTGTTAATATAGTTAGTGTAATGAGTAGTGAGTAGTTCCATCCCCTTTGGGGGTAGAGTAGATGTGTGTACATGTTATGTAGGTGGTTTGAATGCTTAATATGAATGTTTTGTGAGAAATATTAGTATGCTTGCTTGAATTATTAAGAACCTTACATGATGGTTTCTGCCATAGCTTAGGTACACTCCATGCTTGTCTAAGTGTCTTAATAACAACCTTGCATTGCTCATATTAATCACCTAGGTTAGTGTTGTAAATGATAGGTCTTGCCATGAGGTACTTCTTATGCATGAACAAACAATAACCACACTTGAGCTTATAGTATGGAGTCAACACCACACTTATTTCATGTGCACACACACACACTCCGCCCCTTAGGGTTTCCATTCCTGTCTTTTTATCTTCTTCATTAGTTGTTTAGTTTAGTTGATTAGTTATTTCATTTCAGCTTGCTTGTTTACTAGTTTAGATTAGTGTAGTGTAGTGTAATACATCTTTCTCTCCTTCTTTTACCTCTCGCCTTCGAACAAACCAATTGTCGACACACCTCCCAGTGGATGACCCGTATTTGCCACCGCTTCAATGCGGTCGTGCACTTGCGGTTAATATAAAATGATCAATCAGGCGTCGTCTAGTCTAAGGACCTATAGCCATAAGTTGTTTGAGTCGTGCTTGCTAGATCAGGCTTCTACCATCACCCTTTACCCATGCTAGTTTCTAGGGATTCTTCCCTTCTCCTCTGAGTCATCTTCTTCTCACCTACTTCTACATTCTAGTCTCCTCCTCTTACACTTGTTGTTAGAATTTTAGGGTCGAGTCGAGCACTTTTTGCGAGCTTGGCCTCGTGGTGGTGAGAATGATCGACTCGAGAATTGTTTGGCGAGATGGATGGTTACATGGGCGACCATCCATATCATTATTTGGACCAGGAAAATTCTCCCTGGTATTTCGGACCCATGAAACGTGGGGTGCCTCAGACAAACACCTTGTGTGGTTGGAACAATCTTAATTGTGTGGCTGCACAATCTTCATATTGGGGTAATATGAGAGAGGCACCGACTGCTAGACCACAATCTAGTTATGTTAGATCATATGTTGGTCATCAAACTGAGACAATACAAGAACATTTTGCCTCTTTCATGCATGTGTCAGATGACATGAGTGCACCGGTAGATTCAGTAGTTGTACCGTGTGACTATTACAGGTTGAGTGGTTATGTTTTCAGGGAATGTCCTTATCTTCCCCCAGAATCCTTAGTATGATCACTCCTTATAACATCTTTTCTACCTTTATTCGTCACTTGATTTCTAACAAACCAGAGGCTACTCACCTCCCTATGGATCGACCCGTACTTGCCTCCGCTTCATCGTGGTTGTGCACTTGCGGTTATTAATAAAATGTTTAAACATCCCCTCGGACAAAATTTCCCAAGTAATAGGAGTGGTGTGGGAAGAGAGAACACCCTACTCACTTATTTGTTATCTACACATGAACTAAAACCCCTACACTTAAGGTTTCACAACATATGTTTTAGGGTCCCTGACTACAACAAACTTCCTTATACTAAAAGACACGAATTATTCGACTCACTAGGTTCAGGGTGGACTTCTTTGTTTATTTGAGTACTGAAACCCTATGATTGCTCTCCCTTGAGAGAAAATGGGGTGCATCCTTACGACTAAAAAGACCCAAAGTCGGTGTACTAGATATCCTAATGCATCATGTTCAACTCAATTCTGGGAGTTTCCTTTTTTACTTTGCCTCTCAACGGCTTTTGCACATGCTAAACACACGTTAAACCAACAAAATATTTTCTTTCGAAAACACATGAAGATTTTGAAGAAACCAAAAAATTTAAAGTACTAGGCAAGTCACCCAAGGATCATGGCAACAAGATATATCAATATTAAATACAGCAAACTAACATGACCCTAACAAATACACACAAAAGAAAATATAGTTAAAGGAGAAAGACTCGACTATGTACACACATAAAACACTCTCCTACACTTACTTCAATCATTGTACGCAATGAATGTCATTATCATATTACATGAATTTGTGCATGAAAAAGAAAAGATTTCACCAGTATGAAGCGCAAAAGAAAGTTCATGGTTATGTGGATGGACATATACCCGAATTCCCAAAAACCTGTGAGATACTTAAGAAGTAAGACGATTACGTGAAACAAAACTGGCCCAAATACACAAGGGTTGAGGCCCACAACACACTATGCTCACTCTTAGAGTCTTTTTTTTTATTTTTTTCTTCAAATATAACTATGTACAAAAATGAGTTCCCATCGTCATTTGTCAAAGGACATCAAATGGGAACCTCAAAAGTGGGTCAATGCACTTGGAATAGGACCATCACACCACGCAAAATATTCATGTGTGTGCCCCCCTCACAAAGTGCAAAACATGCATTGAGATGTTCATGATCAAGACGCAAAGGCGTCCGATTCAAAAGATCAAACTTAAAGAGGTCGAACCTCGCAAGAGTTTGGTCGTAATTGAGCAATGCAAGAAGAGTTTCTCCGGTTGCGCTATTGAAGTTATGATCGTCAATCCAAACTCTCCAACCAACATGTTGGTGTGCCGGAACGAGGCCAACAAACTCATTTTCCTTGTCCGACGCACCAGGCAAACAGAAAGTGGGTCTCTTACCCAATGTATCATCTAAGGAACTCCCAATACCCTCACTGGAAATGTAGTTGTTTGCTGTCCCTTCATTTTCAAGATGATCAGGAACAACAGTGAGAGGAAGCTCTCACCAGATCGTATGAAATTAGGGGTATTAGGGAGCTCTTGCTCCACCAAAGGTGAGTCCTTAAGAGACACAACATTAAGATCATGTGGCTCAAGGGACACGAGACAAAAGGATGAGACATAATCTTGTGCCGACTCATAATGAAACTGGTGATCGTGAATTGAAACGAATCCCTCACCAAGAGAACGTGAATTGAAACCTCAAGTCCCTCACACTGACTAGGAGTTTGACTTTGGAGGATTGTACTTGAATTTGTGAAAATGGTGGTGGTTCGATATCCAAAGATGAATCCTCATGTTAACAAGAAAGGCCACCCTCCTCACGTTCACTTAATTGTTGTGTCATTTGAGTCACTTGCATTTCCATAGCTTGTAGGAAATTCAAGTTGGACTTCTATAAATTTTGAGTGGTTTCCATGAACGTTTCGAGGGTTTGTTCTAAAGAATCAAGTTTAGGGTCAATAGTGAAGTTCATGTCACGGGGTGGTGCCCACAACACTCAATACTCACTCTTGGAGTCTTCTTTTTTTTTTTTTTCAAATATAACTATGTACCAAAATAAGTTCTCATCGTCATTTGTCAAAGGACATCAAATGGGAACCTCAAAAGTGGATTAATGCACTTGGAATGGGAGCATGACACCACACAGGGCCAAAACAATCATGTGTGGGCCCCCTCACAAAGTGCACAAAATAACGGGAGAGGTTCACGAATTAGACGCAAAGGCGTCTGATTCAAAGGATAAAACTGGAAGAGTTCGAACCTTTCATGAGTTTGGGAAATATTGCGCAACGGAAGAAGAGTTTCTCCCGTTGCGGTATTAAAATCAGGATCATCAATCCAAACTCTCCAACCAACAAGTTGGTGGGTCAGAACGAGGTCAAGAACCTCGTTATACTTGCCCAACTCACTAAGCAAACAGAAAGTGGGTCTCTTATCGAATGTATCCTCTCAGGAACTCCCAATACCTCATTGGCAATGTGGTTGTTTGGTGTCCCTTCATTTTCAAGATGATGAGGTACAATAGTGAGAGGCAAACTCTCACCAGATCGTATGAAATTAGGGGTATTAGGGAGTTCTTGCTTCACCAGAGGTGAGTCGTTAATAGGCACAACACTAAGATCATGTGGCTCAAGGGCCACGGGAAAAAAAGATAAGGCACAATCTTGTGCCGACTCATAATGAAACTGGTACGTGCTATTCTCAATTTGAATCAAATCCCCTACCAAGTGATCATGAATTGAAACCCTAGGTCCTTCAGACTGACTAGGAGTTTGACTTTGAAAGATTGTGCTTTGAATTTGTGGTTGTGGTGGTGGATCGATATCACAAGATAAATCCTCATGTTGACAAGAAAAGTTACCCTCCGTATGTTTACTTAATTGTTATGTAATCTGACTCTCTTGCATTTCCATAGTTTACAAGGAATTCAAGTTAGACTTCAATAAATTTTGAGTGGTTTCAATGAACGTTTGGAGGGTTTGTTTTAAGGATTCAAGTTTGGGGTCAATAGTGAGGTTCATGTTAGAATTTGGGAAATGGATGGCTTGGGTGTTGATAGGCTGAGAATTAGTCCACATGGTCATCGGTGGTGGCTGGTAGGGATGTGGGTATTCGGGGGGGAGAATAATGGGGTGGGTATGATGTATAAAAATTTGAATCAATCTTGTCTCCCCATGAATCCATCCATCTTGGGTTGCACGCGGATGCGTAAAGCTTACCTTGAGCATTTTGGGAAAATGTATGCTCATACTCATGCTCTGGGGGAACATTTGAACATTCCCCGATAACGTGGCTACTCAACCACCAACAATCACACGGTACAGCTACTGGAGTCACCGGTGCACTCAGATCCTCTACCGAACGCATGAAAGAGGCCAAAGTTTCTTGTAATGTCTCAGTTTGTTGACCAACATATGATCCGACACAACTAGATTGTGGTCTAGCAATCAGTGCCTCTCTAATATTACCCCAATCTGAAGACTGCTCAGCCACACAATTAAGATTGTCTGAACCATGTTGGGTGTTAGTCTGAGGCACCCCATGATGCATGGGTCTGGAATACCAGGGAGAATACTCCTAGTCCCAATAATGAAATAGATGGTCGCCCATGTAACCATCCATCTCGACACAGTACTCTCGAGTCGACCAGTCTCACCACCACGAGGCCAAACTCGCAAAAAGTGCTCGACTCGACCCTAAAATGCTTATAGAGAGTGTAAATGGGAAGAGACTAGAGTGTAGAAGTAGGTGAGAAGAAGATGACTCAGAGGATAAGGGAAGAATCCCTAAAGCTAGTGTGGGTAAAGGATGAGGGTAGAAGTCTAATCTCGCAAACACATCTCAAGAAACCTAAGGTCACTATAGTGTTGCCTTTTAGGCCTTAATCCATGTTTTGATGATTTAATCAACATAATCTTAATAATAATTAATGTAGAGTAGCACACATATTGCATAACATACATATTGTTTTGTGCTAACATCTATAGGTGATCAAGACTCAAGGAAGAAAGGAATTCAAGTCAAGACATGTAATCAAGTTTTTGAAGACATGTAATTTTATATTTCTTTTGAGTCTTAGGAATCTATGTAATCTTGAGCACACATGAGTTAAAATCCATTCACATAGACACTAGGTTCCTTATAGAAGTCACACACAAAATCTCAGATCTTTTGGACTTCAATAGGTCACCAAAACTTAGACCGAAAAACACTAAAACCTAACCTAAACTGTCTGAGCAAAATCGATCGACCAAACAAGTTCTCTGTTCGACCGCTTGGATCAGTTAATCTGTTAGCCAATAGTGTTAAGTCAGTCAACCATTTTGAACATTATTTTCGACCGTCTACACGTGTCATTTGACTGTTAGACTTGTCGTATTATACCAACGGTCATATTCACATTTTTATCCATACCCCAAAAATACAAGTGACCACCGGTCGACCGTGGACCTAGATTCGGTCGACCGAACATAAATGATTTCTCAACCTCGTAGTGCCAGTCTTTGTCGATCGACCCACCCAACCATTTTGGTCGATCGTTTGTCCCTGGACAATAATTCTAGACTGCCTAAACGATCAATCGTCCCCCATTTAGTTCCACCCTTCAATTAAGTAAACTTAAGTTATAGCCTTGGTTATTCGACCGTTCCCTATTCGGTCGACTGTTTTGTTCGTGGAAGTTTCTTGACTTTTCTAGACACTATTTCTGGAGTCTTCTGGTCGACCGTTTGACCCATTTTAGTCGATCGAACTTACCCTGAAAAGTGTGATGTTATTTTTTGTTTTGTGTTTCTTGCACAACCACTTACCACACTTTTCCCCAACGTCTATAACACTTTAGGAGCTTATAAATAGAGGATTGAACACTTTGTTTAGACAGCTCACACACACACAATTGTCTCATACATTATAGAGCAGTCTCCCTATCCGAAAAGCTCTTACTCTACACTCGAAGCATAAATTCCACGCCTTTAATCATTGATATATCCTAGTCAAAGTGTGCTCAAGTTAGTGAGTGTTGTTCCACTCAATCTTGCTTCAAAAGAAGTAGAGGTTTTGATGAAAGCCCCAAGCATCCCTCTCGGGTTGTGAGCGGAGGAAACCAAGTTCACGAGGTTGTTCGCGGAGCTTGCTTTGTAAAGGTGTTGTCTCCTTGCCCGGAATGGGGAGCGGATAGTGAAGTCGTGAGCGGAGCTTCAAGAGAGGAAGTAGGCAGGAGGCCGAACCTCTATAAAAACACTCGTGTCCATTGTGGTTTGCTTGTTTCACTCTACCTTTGTTTTTAATTGTTTCTGTTGCATCTTTGATTGTTTAGGTAGAGATTTAAGCTTAAAAGTGATTAGAATTAGCGACCCATAACGATCCTACATATAGGTCCTTACAACTAGACGATGCCTAACTGCGAGGTTACACGACCAATGACGAAGACCACAAAGCCTAGCAAGTGAGCCAAGACCTGGAGATCTCGTCTCTCCTACTATCCACAAAATGGGAAACGCCGATCAGGCTTTGACGGTTGTGACCGAATCACTCTCCTATTGTGTCTGAGTCCTAGTGGTCAATGTATACTAGATTTTAGATTAAGGCTTCACTTGATTGTGGTTTGTGGGGCAAAGGGAGAGGTGATGAAATACCCCACCTTATCTTTAAAACTATAGGGGTCACCAAACAAGCAACTCACCAAACAAGCACTCACCTCTTTCTTGTTACAATGCACCTTACTAACTAATGCATGCTCTAACAATGCATGAATGAGAGAACGGGTGCACGTACCTCAAGCCAGGTATTGACAACAAGAATTTAAAACAAATGAAAGACAATGTTCATGCAAGGTCTACAAATGATGCATGGCTTAGATGGCAAATAATCTAATCTTTTGCTTTGAGTTTTAGTGTCCAAATTGTATTAACAAGGGGTCATACAAGCCAAAATAATTACTGACACTAAAGAAAAGCAAGCATGGCAAAAATAGTGGAAGAAAACAACAAGAAAATGGCATAGAAAGCTACTGTGGAAACATAAGTGAAAAACAACTCACCAAATCCACCAGTGGCGGATCCAAAACCGCTACTGGGGAATTGTCTGGGGATTCTGGTCCCCAGACTTCACCAGCAATCTCTTGGGCTCCATTAGGTTACCTGGTCCACTTGTAACCCCCTTCCAGTAACCAAAACAAAAACGGAAACGTAACCAAAGAAAAACCCCACCGAAATGGCAAACTCGATTAGGAATGCGACTCCCCGGCAACATCGTCAAAAACTTGAATGATTAAGTTCTACAATCGCAAGTAAACGACGTCAGTGAAGACGCGCAAAGTACGGGTCGAGTCCACAGGGATCGCGCGCGAGTCTAAGTCTACAATACTCGAGTGGGGGAGGAGAAGAGGGAGGAATGCAAGCTGAATTAAACTACAATGTGAGTGAAATAAAAAACAAACGATAAAATAAAACCCCTTAGGGGGTAGAGAAAGAATGCAAAAATGAAAATATGTGTAGTGTGTGTGTTTAATTGTGTTCATCACAACATGTAATACATGAAATCCATAAACCAAAACCAATTTTGCTTCCACATAAAATAAGATAAAACATTATCATTAAAGCACACAAGACAATAATTGAAATAAGGCTAATGTGAGCACTTGTAAAATGACCACATTCAACTTTTTCTCCACATGAAATAAGATTTGACACAATCATTAAAACATACAAGACAATAATTAGGATGATGCCAATATGAACACATGCATGCACATGTCATATTTCCTTCTTACACTCTATCATTATCCTCACCTCGTTATTCCTCATAAAATAGGTCTACTAATCTAAGCATATATTAAGCTTCACTCAAGAGCATTAGCACATCAAAGATAAGAGTGAAGATCTCATTAGATGGTTATGGAACTCATGTGAGATTCAAATGTAGGATTAACACACGCATTAATACATCACATAATAACAACACCTTCTTCTCCACCCCCTAATGGGGATGGACTACTCCATACTTATCTCTAAACTAAAGAAAATATAAAAACAACTCAAAACCATAATGCAAAATTTAGAAAACTAGATGAATGAAAAAATGCACAAAGGAAATGGCATCAAAGGAAAGACATCAAGATAAAGAATAAGATTACACTATATTAAAATGAAAGCTTAAAACGTTGCTCATCTTCTTATTCTCTACACTACTAAACAAGAAATAAAACTTAACAACCGTTATTAATAACCGCAGGTGCACGAGCACGATGAAGCTTGAAAAATAACCGCAAGTGCAAAGAAGAAGATGTAAGTTGTTACGTTTTAAGAAGATGTAAGTGCACGACCGCGATGGTTATGGAACTTAATAACCTCGATTACATTTTTCATGCCTATAAATAGAACTCATTACGTAGCAATGCTTAGGTTAAAAATAGAAGATATAAGACACAAATATATGCATGATATGATGTCAATCAGTCATCTTCTTCTCCTTGACACTACGAAATAAGAAATAAAACTTACTCTACTAAACAAGAAAGGAAACTAACCTAAGGAGGAGAGGAAGGAAAGAGAAGAAATGAGACATTACAAGTGTATTTATAGAAAATTAGAGGGTTTGGATGGATCTGGGCGCAATCGAGCGACTGTAATCAGATATGGAGGTTGCATATTTCTTTAACCTGACAACCCGACTCACCATAGAAATCCGGTTGCGAAACGCTTACGGATCAATTTTCTCTGATTGCCTCCAAATATGGGATAATATAAGAGAGGCACCGACTACTAGACCACCATCTAGTTATGTTGGATCATATGTTGGTCAACAAACTGAGACATTACAACAAACTTTGGCGTATTTCATGCGTACGGTAGACGACATGAGTGTACCGGTGGCTACAGTAGTCGTACCGTGCGACTCTTGTGGGTTGAGTGGTCATGTTATTGGGGAATGTCCTTATGTTCCCCCAGAGCCTGAGTATGAGCATACATTTTCCCAAAATGCTCAATATGATCATTACGCATCCGCGTACAACCCAAGAGGGATGGATTCTTGGGGAGACGATCCATATTCAAATTCTTATACATCATTTCCACCCCAGTATCCTCCTTCCGAATACCAGGAATTCTACCAACACCCTACTTCAAATCATTGGACTCATTCTCATCCCATCAAAACCCAACCCCAAAATTTCCCAAGCTCTGACTTGGACCTCATAGTTGACCGCATACCTGATTCCTTGAAACAAACTTTCCTTACATTCATGGAAACCACTCAACAATCCATACAAAATGTGGCACTGGAAGTGAGTCAAATGACGCAGCAATTACGTGAACATGAGGAGAGTAACTTTTCTTGTCAACATGAGGATTCATCTTTTGATATCAAACCGCCACCACCACATCCACAAATTCAAAGCACAATCTTTCAAAGTCAAACTCTTAGTCAGTCCGAGGGACTTGGGGTTTCAATTCACAATCACTTGGTGGACGATTCGATTCCAATTGAGAATAACATGGACCAACTTCATTATGAGTTGGCACATGATTGTGCCTTACCTTTTTGTCTTGTGGCCCCTGAGCCACATGATCTTCATGTTGTGCCTTTTAAGGACTCACCTCTGGTAGAGCAAGAGCTCCCTAGTACCCTTAATTTCAAACGACCTGATGAGAGTTTACCTCTCACTATTGTTCCTGATCATCTTGGAAATGATGGGACATCAAACAACTACATTGACAATGAGGGTATTGGGAGTTCCTTAGATGATACCTTGGGTAAGAGACTCACTTCTTGTTCTCCTGGTGAGTTGGACATGTATAACGAGGTTCTTGACCTCGTTCCGACCCACCAGCCTGTTGGTTGGAGAGTTTGGATTGTTGATCATAACTTCAGTTCCGCGATGGGAGAAACTCTTCTTCGGTTGCATACTATGTCCCAAACTCTTGAGAGGTTCAAGCTCTTTCAGTTTGATCCTTCGAATGGGACGCATTTGCGTCCAATTCATGAACCTCTCATTACATCTTGTGCTCTTTGTGAAGGGGGCCCACGCATGAGTATTCTGGCCCCGCGTGGTATCATGTTCCCTTTCCAAGTGCATTGACCCACTTTTAAGGTTCCCATTTGATGTCCTTTAACAAATTAAGATGGGAACTTATTTTTTTGTACATAGTCATATTCAAAAAAAAGAAAAAAAAGAAGAGAAAACGAAAAATAACAATAACAGACTCCTTCAGTGAGCATCGATTGTTGTGGGCTCCAACCCTTGAGTATTTGGAACCCATTTCTTTCACGTATTTGTATCCCTTCTTTAGCATCTCACAAGTTTTGAGGGAATTTGGGTTGTGTCCGTCAACATAGTCATGAACTTCCCTTTGTACTTCACGTTGGTGAGATCTCTTCTTTTTCATGCATAAATCAATGTAGTATCTTGCTCACATTCATTGAGTAGAATGCATGAAGTAGGTGTGGGGGGTGTTTTACGTGTGTACATAGTCGAGTCTTTTCCTTTGATTTTTGTTTTCTTTTGTGTGCATTGTTAGGGTCATGTTAGTGTGCTGCATTTAATATCGATATATCTGCTTGCCATGATCCTTGGGTGACTTGTCTTCTTTTGCTTGCCTACTGCTTTAAAATTTTCACATTTCTTTCAAAATCCTCATGTGTTTGCGAAAGAAAATGTTTTGTGGGTTGTGCGTGTGTTTAGCATGTGCAAAACCGTTGAGAGGCAAAGTAAAAAGAAAACTCCCAAAATTGTCTTGAACTTGATGCATTAGGATATCTAGTACAGTGGCTTTAGGACTTATCTAGTCGTTATGATGCACCCTGGCTTTCCCTCGGGGTGACTAATCATAGGGTTTCAGTACTCGAACACTTAAAGAAGTTCACCCTGAACCTAGTAAGTCACTAATTTGTGTCTGTTAATTTAAGGAAGTTTGTTGTAGTCAATGACCCTTTAAATCTTGTTGTGAGACATTAAGTGTAGGGGTTTTGGTTCATGTGTAGATAAGAAATAAGTGAGTAGGTGTTCTCTCTTCTCGCACGGCTCCTATCACTAGGGAAAGTAGGTCTGAGGGGACATTGTGCCTGGTGCTTTCGAGTCATCTGACTTGGGATGCGTCGACCGAACTCCCGTTACACGGGTGGTAGGGATTGCCCTATGAGGAGATTTGGGGAAAGGTGTACGTGATAGTGTAAGTCATCATAGGCAATGACGCACGAAACCTGACCTTGGGAGAATGAAGCTCCAACTTATAAAAAAACAAGAAAAATAAAAAATAAATAAATAAATGGTAATGCAAATAAGAACCTTAATGGACTTTACACTTTGTATCACTTGAGGATGTTGAGGTTGTCCATGTCTTTCACTTAAGTTCTTATTTAACTTGCACGAATGGTTCATTAGGCTAGGTGTGTGGACTGAATACCTATATAGAGTCGGCCCGTAGAATTACCGCGTCCAGTGATCGATAAAAATGAGTCCATCGAGTCGAGTTTCTAGATTGAATAATGCATCTATGTTCGGATTTTGTGGGTATATCCGTTGAAAACCCTCAGGAGACAACACTCCTCCTTCTTGGCGACAAGGAGGTTTAACGGCTTGTTGAACGTGCTAAGTGCAACCATGATTCCTACGAAAGTGAGTTAGGATTTCCCTGTTTTTCGTATGTTGTTTCATTTCTTTCATTTTTCTCTTTCTTTGTTTTGCTCAGGACTAGCAAAAGTTAGGTGTTGGCGTATTTGATTGACATCATATCATGCATTTAATTGTGTCTTATATCCTTTAATTTAGCCTAAGAAATGCTACGTAACGAGTGTTATGTTTATGTTTCAGAAATAAATGGGTTTAGGAAGAAGAGACTCAAAAAGGACTCAAATGCAAGGAAAATAACTAAGTTGCATGACTTATGGACTGCGATAAAAGAGAGTAAGGACCCGGATGTAAAACCAAAAGGATTAATGAGTAAATCAAGAGGCTCCACACCTTAATGAAGAGTATTTTGGCAATTAAATCCGGGCCCAACCATCAACAACCAAATTCGGTTCATGAAACACCAAGAAATCAAGCAAGAACGAAGCCAAAGAAATCCAGACCTGATCAGAAGAATATAGACCGTTGATTAGTGGTCCCAGACTGCCAATCAGCAGTCAAGATGTTTTCAAATCGCACATGCTTTGGTCGGATGTTAGATTAGGGTGTATTTAGTCCATATTTGGTATGTTTTTAGTCCCATACCCGGGGATTGTCCCGGATTAGCTTTTTCAATGCCTATAAATAGAACTCTTCACTTTCCTTTGTATTCACCAATTGCTTGGTGGATTCTCTCTACTTGGAGTAAGCCTTGAAGCAAAACTCAAGGTGGAGAAGAGTGCTACCTTCAATGTGAGTCATTTTAATAAAATAATTTTCTTAGTTTCATTTAATATTATCTTTTCATTCTTGCATGCTTCTTTAGTTTGATTTCTTTTCATTTAGCTTCTTTAATATTTCTTGCTTGCTTAGTTTGATTTCATTTTAGTTGAATGTTTCATTTTGTTGATGTAGGTTGTAGTTTAAATATGAGTGAGTAGTTTCATCCCCATTTGGGGGGTGGAGAAATATGTTATATGATCATGTGATGTATTAGGTGTGTGTTATCTTAATCCCTTGAGCCTTATATGATTTCCATAACCATCTAATGGGATTTCACTCTTGTCTTTGATATGTTAATGCTCTTGAATGAAGCTTAGCTTATGCTTATATTAGTGGACCTATTTTATGGGGAATGATAAGGTGAGGATATGGATGGAATTGATAAAAGAAACATGACTTGTAGTTGCATGTGCTCTTGTTGCCTTTACCTTGGTTAATGTCTTGTATGTTTTAATGATAATGAGCTATCTTATTTCATGTGGAGGCATTGTGGGGTGTGGCCTTTATACATGAGTTCATTTAGCTTCATTCCAATTATTGTCTTGTGTATTTTAATGATATTGGGTTATCTTATTTCATGTGGAGGCAAAGTTGGACTTAGTTTTATGATTTTCATGCACTACATGTTGTGATGAGCATAATTGAACACACACACATACACATATCTTTGAATTCACACTCTTTTCTCTACCCCCTATGGGTTTTAGTTTTATTGCGTATTTTTCATTCCTTTGGCATTATTATGTAGTTTGATCGCAACTCCTTTCTCTCCTTTCTTTCACACTCGCCTTCAAACAAACTAAAGTCGACACACCTCCCTATGGATCGACCCGTATTTGCCACCGCTTCAACGCGGTCGTGCACTTGCGGTTATAATTAAAACGTATCAATCAACGAGCTTGTAACACATTGCCGAAATAGACACTATCATAAATATGATGTGCACCTATCTCATTAGAAATCGCACGACGGGCGTACGGCCATTTGTCTTGATCACCATGGAAGACATCGGCAACACATCGAAATCCACAGTTGTCATCAGCACGTACGTCATTCCACCTCTCCAGAAATGGTAAAATGATTCCTGGCAGTCTATCAACATATGGGAAGTTATCCACGTCAGTCCGTCAGGACATTGTAAGATAGAGAAATAGTAATTCATTAAAACAACAATATTAGGAGATAATCTATTAAACCATATCTACATTAGTGATATATATTAACTAAAAACAAATATATCGTCATACCAGATCCTGTGCCCGTGTTCACGGACGATCAAAACGAATTGGAAGTCCAACCACGACCCCTGCTCCCACTACTGGCAGACCGACCATGACCTCGCGCAGCATACTCGAAGGCACTCGAGTCCCGACGTGTCGACTTTCCGCTAGGTCGACCTCATACCTTAGTATTTTCTGCGGGTTCTCCATAGTTCGACTGATCGGGGTGTAACTGTTCGTATAAAATACGAGGCACTACGAATTACTGCAGGGTCGCTCTCCGAAATCTCATCAACGAGCTTCCAAAAAGGCTCGACGTCTTGTGCTGACTGATCCACAAACTCTGACATCTGGACTCCTTCTCCAATGACAAGTGTTTTCCAGAATGGATGAATTTGTTCTAAATAAATTCCATCACCTGACGCAAAACACTCGTACATGGTACAGGCACAAGGAATCTCATGTGACGTCAGAAAAGCACACCCGCAACGATATTCAATTTCATTACTTAAGTCCTGCATTCTCTTCAACTCCTGAGTCAATAACGACAAACAGTGATGCGAAACTCGGCCATTTATATGCTGAAACAAATGACCTATGTAGTTTGCCAAATTTCGACGTGTCGAATCTTCAAGAAAGTTCCGAATATTTGTCAGCTGCATTTCAATAGTCAAGTTCACACGGTCGAAAAGAGTGTCGAGAGCGGCAGTCGATGTAGTGATCCACTCTTTCAGAGCCGAATGTGCACTTTCCACCCTGCAGTTCGTAGTGTTGCCGAAATGAAGAACTTTATTCGTCCAATTCAACACAAACTTTTCTTTATGCATCAACCACGTGCCTTCCACATACTCCGTGAGCACAGGCTAGGACTTGAAAGAATCTTTCAGATTACGAATTGATCTATCATAATCCGTCTGTGAATCAGAAACCATAACTCTCCTCCACTTCCCACGCCTAAAACTCTCTGCAAGCTTCTTGCTCTTGCCGAATACGTGGTATGCGTAGTTGTACACGTCTTTGTTGATATGTCAAGTGCAAAGTAAATGAGCAGACTCAGAAAAAACCTCTGCCACTGGTCGCATTAGACCCATCTCCTGGTCTGTTATTATTGCAGTCGGGCTAACAATATTCAATAACAGATCTCGCAACCTCTCCAACATCCACCGGTAACTAGACTCGGTCTCATCCTTCAAAATCTCATATCCGACGAGAAAATTCATGTTTGTTGTAGTAACCCCAACCATCTCAAACAAAGGCATCTTGTGCTTGTTCGACTTATACGTCGAATCCATGCAGATTACGAAAGGGTATGTACGCAACAACTAAACTGAAGTCGGATGTGCCAAAAATGCGTGAGTGAGGACATTAGTTTCTTCATCTGCCACAATCCAATGCAAATAGTTATACTACACTGCCTGACTGAGAAACTGCTGAGCGGGATTCCTGTCTTCAGATTTCGTCCTCCTCATGTACTCTCCGAAGTTGTAAATGTGTCTTTGATTGGGATTATCCTCCGGGAATTTCTCCTTTACTGCCAACAAAATGTTACGTGGTCTTGTTTGTGCCTCAGTCATATCACGAACAATTTGTTTGGCTCCAGCACTAAGTCCGCTGACCTGTCGGTGACCCTCTAAATAAACTGCAAGTGCGTGGTTGTGTTGCCCATAGGTGCTATTAGAAACAACGACACATCCATCATGATCCCGTCGCTCCACTACTTTTACCAAAAAACGACAACCGTAACTTTTTCTTTTTGTGTTCTTTCGTAGTGCAATACTCATATCACGAGAACTCATTTCATGTATGCGATCACATCTCATGTAACAATCCATCTGGTTATCTGCTTTTGGTTTGTATGATGATATAACCAAAAAAGATCTGACTTCTATTGCAACTTGTTTCGCTCATTTACAAGCTTCCTCGATTGTTGTAAATATTTGTTTACTATCAAAAAGTTCACTGTAATCTACTTCATCATCACCAAAATCTTGCAACGGAACCTGCAAAAAATTAATTTAACAGAAAATTTTAAAAAAATGCATCTTAGCCAGACGCCTCCACGTTGGGGGAGGCGCCTCGCTAAGACGGCTCTACGATGGTGGAGGCAACTTAGCCAGATGTCCGAGTTGGTAAAAAAAATCCGTCTCTGTTACCTCGTCGGATCCAGGTGCTTCGCCAGACATTTTCGTGGTGTTGGTACTAGGAATGTGAGTAAAACTGAGTCACAAACCTTGTTTAAAGACACGGGACGAAATGGGTATTAATTGATTTGTTAAGGGCAAAAAGATAATTTTTTGAACGATTTAAGTAGTTTTCCGACGACGAATAGTAGCCCCTTTCGTTTGAGGTTACTTTTACTTTTGACTGGTAAATGATCTTAAAATGAATGCACCCACAATATGTGGCCTTACAGTTATTTATTAAACTAAAAACACAAACAGAAGAAAAAAAAGCAATAATTTTGGTTAGTTTTCTTTTCGTACTCATAGTGACCACTTCCTAATTACGTTTCTCCTTGAACCATATCTCAATATCAATCTGCACTCTTAGCTTTAAAAACATGTCAATTACCTCTTCTATGTTTTCACCTGATAATATTTTGATTTCCTTAGACTTTATAAATCCATTAGTTTTCAAAATATTCAACATTATTTTTTAATTTTCTTTCTGAGAATTAACAAGTGCCATCATAATCCTAACATTATGCTAAATTTTGTATTAATTGATTGTCATACTTGATTAAAAAGTATATCATATTAATCAAATCCAACATATATTCGAACAAAATCCTTCACATTATTACTTACTTCCGTGTGTCTGTTGCCATGTGCGTTGAATTTAACCCTAGTTTTTACTGTAAGAGAAGGGTTCATGTATTGCATCAACGAAGAAAATGAATTCATGTTAAAGAAGATTTCAACCGAAAAAATAGTGATAATGTAAAAGCCAAAACGAGGGCCGAACGCCTATAATAACCAACATCACCACGCAATCATGCGCCAACAGCAATTAATTTGGTGATGCAATTGTTTAGGCAGCGTTCTGAACTAAATAGTGGTCCATCACCCCCACAACTTATCACCTAACCACTAAAGACCAAGGCGTTCTGTTGCCTTATATATGCATATATTTCTTTCAACCCACAGTGTTAAAGGTCATCGTCATACCATGTCCATGCTTACTCAACTTTCATCAAAATGGGTTTCATTTTAGAATTAATGTTGGCCAGAAAATCGTCAATAATTTCTTGAGGTTGCCAAACAAATGGAATGACTACAATCAAGGAACTTATTGGCTAGTAATTTATTAGAATAAATTCAATCAGCTCACACCCAAAACATACGTAAGAATTTTGAATCTTCCCAAGCCAGTTTTGGCAATCTTACTTGATATGTAACACAAATCAACAATAACTAATATTGGATTTTGAAAATGCCATTTTTTATTTCAAATACTTGGTTGAGCGATGCCTATAGTCCATCGATGTTGGGAAACACATTCATGGGACAATGACATGGTTGCAAATGAAGTAATTGAAAATTATTGCAATTGAGCCGCCATCATACGTAAGTTCTGGATGCACCACTTCATGTAAGGAATCACCTACTAAATCAGTTTGATTCAAAAAGCTTTTTTGTTTATACATCACTCCCTGCAGCAAACAACACAATGTTTGTCAATCAGATGATGATAAACAAATTAGAATTTGTTGTAATATTCAACAATATAAAATACAAACTCTATTAAATCAACAACAAACAACATTCAGATAAAATTTTATCACCTTCTTGTATTTTGCACTTTTATTGATAGTAATGGTCTTCAAGATGAATGCAGGTATGATTAAACACGAAGATTTTGGCAAATTTCACTACATTTTTTTATTTTTTCCATCTTCGAAAATTGTTACCTAAATAAGCAACTCATTTTCATGAATATATATCCCTTAAATAAGAAGGAAAGTTTCAATTCTCTCCCCGTCATTTATTTTCTTCGTATCCACCTTTCCACCTCAGAAATCCAAATGGATCATCAACTTATAACTTAGAGAAATATCAGACAGCAGTGAAAAATCGAAGTAAGACGATAAAGATGTGAATTGAAACTTTATGTATCTGCTAAACAACAAACGAAAGCTACAATGTTAAGCAAACATAGTTTGGAGAACTTCAGGAGATGAAATTTGTAAATAAAGGCAGTTCACTCAACCTTGAAGGAAAACTTTACTATGCACGAGATTACTATTTGTTTTCAGAAAGAAATTTGCCTAAACATACAAATCCAACACATTCAATGAATATGGCAATTTTTCGAAAATATTGTCACAGCGTGACAGACTGGTTTTTACAGGATTCATGATCATATCATATGTCCAACCTCACTCAATACTAACATATTTGTGTATTGATGTACTTGATAACACTCACTCGTTAATTCAACTGTGTTACAAATTAGTTTGCACATATACTTTTGTAACCGCTTCCTAAGCAGACCTAAGCAAACCAGGAAACTGAATGCAATTTGAAATGGCATGACTACATGTGATAGTTTCAATGCAATTGAAAAGAAATGCAATCCAATTTAGAGTCGATTAAAACTATTGAAATCCCTAATATACAGAAAATATAGGCATAAAGAGCACATCAAGATACATACCATGCAGACGAAAATAAGAAACCGGATAAGCTGAAATACTGTTAGGAACATCCCTGCCCCCCTCAAAGATCCATCCTATTTAGGTTTACTTTGATCCTTAAGGAGCTTAATTTGATATTACAACACGGGCGAAACTAGGGTAAGGCATGCGAGGGCTGAAGCCCCACCCTAATTTTAGGAAAATTTCATTATAGTATTATGTAGTATATATAATCGCAAAAGGCCTGTAAAAGCCCCACCCTAATTTTAGGAAAATTTCAATGTAGTATGTGTAATCGCATAATGTTTGTAAATTTAATTTTATTATATTTGAAATTTCTAAATTTAAATGCATTTAACATATTAGTTATTGCATAAAAATAAAATATTAAAATATATTTATATATCAAAATTTCTATACCAAAAGGTTGATATTGTAAACTCACTTCTAATTATTTATTAGGGAACCCACGAGTTAAAACCCTAGCTATTACTAATTTAGTCTTAAAATTTCCTATTTTTTCCATTATTATTCTTCCTTTTTTCTTCCTCCTTGCCTAAACCAAAAATCAAGTCGATTAACATATAATTTAGTCTTCTTTTGAGAAAAAAATAGTCGCCTTTTGAATCATGTATATTATGATAATTTTCTCTTGATTTAATATCAAGCCCCACCCCGACAACATTCCTGGTTCCACCACTGTTACAACAGAAAAAAGTTCTCAAAGTCGGCATGGAAACATAAGAAACCTGTAAACTTAATTCTCTCAAAACCAAAACTATAAAAAAACCAAAAGTTAAGCTGGACAAGATAGTTTTGAGAACTGAAAATGATGCCACATTTCTTCAACCGAAAAATCAAAACAATAGCTAAAGTAACTCCTCCAAAAGCCTTCTCCTAAATAGGTTTTCTATTCAAAAAACGGAATGGTGCCCGTCTTGAACCAACTACTTTTAACTTGCCCAACTGCCCAAGTAAAATTATAGTGATTGTAAGATACTCCTGTTTACAATTGATATTTACTTTTCCCAACTCAGTCTCATCCACATTCTGAGTAAACTCAAACAAGTGTGACTTGTTAATATTTTTTCATCTGCGCAAACTTGTTTTGACTTGATTAACATCCCAATAACATAAGATTCTTAACTAATTTTTTTTTGATTAACTGGAAGTTGACTAGAAACACTTGGAACTTATAAATTTAAGATATGTAGTAGCATTTATATAATCATATTGAACCAAGGTTTATATGGTTTCCTTGTCTAAAAATTATACATGTCTAACGGGATAGCAACTCCACATCATATTCTAGTTACATGTTACCACATAGAAAATGACAAACGTTCAAGCAACATTATCTGGTCAATGATTGGCGCATGTTGAAGTAAATTTATCACATACCAACATTTGGTCAATGATCAAATTACTCATACGTAATTTTTCTTTTATATCCCATACCTACATCGATCTATACACTCCAACACTTGGCATAACAATCCCGCATGCTTTTTCCAGGACCACACCTTTGCTATTGGTTGTATGGCTTTGAAGAAATATTTTTGTAAGTTATGTCAGTTGGTTATGCCTTTATTACATGGAAGCCCTTTGTTCTTCCACAATAGCATAGATTACCAAGCTCACAAAGTTACATACATTTACCTCCTACGCCAGCTTTTATTGTCAAGTAGTGTGAATGGATATGGATTATCCAATCCGTATGTCTTTGTATCGAAACTGAAAGGATATGGATATCAAATTTCAAATCCAGCTGATACGGATAAGAATATTGGTTTTCAACTTTTTTTGGATACAGATATGGATATGAAAATCAAAAAATAAACAGATACGAACACGGGTATATATTTTTTTCCCACGCATATTTGTAGACTACAAAAATTTTACAATATATATTAGTAACAAACAAAATTAAACCATATAATTTTTAATTTATTGTAATTAGCAACTAGTCACAAGGTATTATATTTTTTTATCAGTCGTATTATATTAGTAGACTTATTAACATTATAAAATGGAAAATTACTAAAACCTATCTACCGTGTTGCCTTTTTTTATATCGGTACTGTGTAGGCTTTTTTTTATCATTGATAGAGTACAAAGGGGATACAAGAGGTGATAAAATCAAACAAGGATAACTAAAAAAACAACATAAAGCCAGAAACAAGACTTCGTCACTGCCAAAACCGAAGAAAAATGTCCAAAATAAACCCACAAGATGTGGGGTATAACAGGATAAAAAACTCGGTCACCCAAAAAAACACAATTCTAAAACAGAAAATCCACTGCAATCCCTAAAGTTTGCAACCAAAGATAAGACATTCCTAACAGTCTTTTGCTAAATCTCCTCAAGTACAATTCTCTTGTTATCAAACCGTAGTCTATTACGTGACACCCAAATATTCCACCATAAGGAAAGAGGGTCAAGAGTTTCAACTTCCTTAACGAGGCCATTAGGGATGTCCCAGATCCACTTAACCTAAAATTCTCCAAAATCTGCACCCACGTTAACCATACCCTTGGCAAGCTTAGAAGCAAGTTTTTCCAAAATAGTTATGGTAATCTCACAATTTCTGAAAAGGTGATTATTATGCTCTTTCTCCACCAAACAAAGTGAGCATCGACTAGCCAAGCACCAACCCCTAGATTTCAATGTGACCTCCGTCAAAGTCTTACCGTGACATAGCAACAAAGTGGGTACTGTGTAGGCTTTTATTTCCCCAAAAACCAACTTATAGGTTTCCTTTTCCTCCACCTTGTAGACCACACAAATTTTAAGCTAAAATATTGCAAAAGCTAGTTTTAAACACAAAAAATTCAACCTCTTTGTCATTCTTCAATTGATATACCATCAACCTAAAAACCTCTTTTCATAGGATTTCTCGAAACTATTTGTTGTTAAAGTTATAATGTTTTTAATACACTTTTTCTCACATATATGACATTTATTCAAGAATTTTTTTTAATATGTCATATTTTTTTGGAAGGAATATATTCATGTATAATATTACAGATATGGATATCTACTTAGATATATGATCCGTATTCAAACTTTTCCAGTACTAGAATTTTCCGTATCTGAATTGTGTCAGCATCCATTTTGTAAGAGCATGGATTTCTTTGTACTCGTAATAGCTTGTATTTGTATTTGTAGCTGGACTTTGAAAATATGTATGGATATGCTCGTTGACGTACCCTTTGCACCCCTAATTTTCATAAACTCAAGAAACTAACCTCTCCCCACACTACTCTCATCCGCATATGTTATCGACTTCAAAGAAAGGCAATAGACCAAGTGCTCCTGCGAGAACAAAACATTTGGTTTTATTGGTAATTAGCACTACAAGGGATGTGGATTCTGAAATTCAGGCCGTCAGCTGCACACAAAAATGCTTCATTCATTTACAGATTACTCCAATAACTACACTAATACCTTGCAAATGCAAAAAACTAGTTTTGATTGGGACTAATGGACGGTCTCATCGTCGATCAACAACATGATTGCTTTCAGCGAATGGATACAAATTTTTACACCTTTGGTCAAAGTATTTGATGTCAAGTAGTGTAAGCAATCAGATAGGGAAAGCAACACTGACCTCCACTCAACACCTACTTCGAAATGAAATTGCTTTTGAAATCAAAATGAGATGGCCACATATTCAAAACTACAAGTGCAGCCAATCCTAGATGAGCTAGTCCTTTATTAATATACTTGGAGAAATCCAATATTGTTTCTATGGCATTTCTTCGTTCGACTTAGATACATTTATTCCACAAAAGGTAGACTCTCAACAATAAAAAACCTTATTGATCGAGATCCAAAATACTATAGTTCCTAGGACCTGGGTCTTTTTGGGTAACGAAATGCACATCCAAAGGTTGTTTGTTAGACTTCTCTTGCTCTTGCAGCAAACGTGAGATCTTACTCAGAGCAGCTTTTGTTAAAGAACGGCAACATTAGTAGGATTAAAGTAAAAAAACTGTCTTCGCAAGCAAAAAATAAAAAACAAAAAATCCCACAACTTTCAAAGAATAGAAACTAATAGAGACAACAAAGTGGTGGATCAGTGGGAGGATAAAGCATCTTTGTCAAGGTGATTGCTAAAAATGTACAAGCATGCAGCATGCTAGATGGTTCCCTCACAGTAATGCTTGAGGGCTAAGCCGCTAAACCAACTTTCTTGTGATGGCTAAAGTTGGCTTAGCTATCTTTCATACAGAGATCCGCTTTGAGGGAACCCCAAAGCAAATATTGGTGATGAACTTTATTGGTTTCCAAAATTCTATTAGAACTAGACACACCTTTCCCCCATCATGTTCCATTTTTTAATGTTCCAAAACCTCAGCCAATTTTCAACGTTGTCATCATTTCACTTTTCATTCCATCCACATTGAAGTGACCTACAATCACATGGATAGGTCATTTCCTAGAAAAATGAACATATGGAAGATAGGGACATCAAGTTTCAAAGATTTGATGAGCTTCTAAACCAACCCACTCATTTATTCTACTAGCTGTAGACAACCTAAATGTGTTTCATTGTACATACAATACTTGTAACATTTTAGGAGAGATGTGGTGCAGTGTGTGTCTAGTGCATCTCAACCAACTTACTAGTGTTCAGGTGGGCGGTCGCCTAGGCGACCGCCCCTGCTGGTGGTCGCCTAGGAGACCATCCGCACACCTTGTGTGCGGGTTGTGTTGTCGCCTAGGCGACATGTGTTGTGCACAGCACAGAGCCCTTCTTCCTCCCTCCTTTCGCCGGAGCAACGACGATGGAGGTGTTGCTGCCGCCGCTGGTGACGCCGGAGGTGGTGCTGCCGCCGTTGGTGACGCCGGAGCAACAACGCCAGAGGTGGAGGTGGTGCTAGAAAAGTAGGAGGAGAAGGTGGAGATGGTGCTAGGAGGAGAGAGGGTAGCCGTCACCTTTTGTTTTGGGATTAGGGTTAGGATTTGAGGAGATGAGTTATATATAGGGGGGGTATTTGGTGAGAAGATTAGAAGAAATCTTGACCCTCCGGGTTTTTTATTTAAGATGTTCATTCATCTCTTCCAATCATATAAATACTTTAGTGAGTTAGTGATTTATGTTTTTTCTTTTTTTGAGGTCAAACATATAATCTTTGTTTCTATAATTTTTTGGTATTTTTCCTTATTTTCCATGATTTTTTCTGAGCTTTTTATAATTAAAACAAAAAAATAAAATAAAAAATGGGCCGCCAAACTCTGGGCGACCGCACAAACGCCTAGGCGTTTGGGCATGCCACTTCGCCTAGGGTCGTCTAGGCGTTCCCTAAACATTGCAACTTACAAGTTGGAGTCAACGAAGTCCGAGCAGAAGCTTCAATAATGGGACGACAAAGTGATCGTACCAAATGATTACATGGGTTAGTAAATCATCCCTACTGTTTAAAACCCCATGGTTAAAAACATCAAAGATGACAGGTTGTAGATGAGAAATTGAGAACTGACTTCGAAATTTAATTCCAAAGGATCATGATGTGAGAACGGTCATTTTGGAATGGCTAAATTACAACTTTTCCTCCTCAGCAATATCTTCGAAATAATTCCTAGAAAATTCAAAGGCCTCAAACTAGGGGAATCAGCAAGTAGCTTGAGGGGGTCCCAGCAAGCCCTGGATTTCAGATCCCATCTAGTTTGAAAACACTGTTTCGCATTTTGACCACCATGAAATTTTGACTATTTCGAATTCCAACCTCCTGGATTAGTCCTTGCAAATTCCGACCCCCTTATCTTAAATTTCTGGCACCACCACCCTTGTCTTAAACATCATAGAAACTTTTGAGTGCGACAAACGAACCTTCGACATTAGGTTCCCATTACGAAATCCCAAAATGTAATTTTGAAAATTGACAAGCAACAACCTAACCAAGTCAAAAAAACCTACACCTCTAACTCTTTGTTTGGTAACGAGTAATGACAATTTCATTTTCCGAACAAAAAATTACCTCAAGTCCAAACGACAGTCAACAAGTAAAGGCAAGAAAAGCTGATTTTTCACACCTTTTCAAGGCTGCGGTGGCGGCGGGACGTTGTCTTCCTTTAGAAGCCTCTCCGTGTCGGACATCCTCGTCCTCACAACGCTGGTGATGAGAACTGGAAGGGTTTAAGGGTTAGGGTTTGGATTGACAAAAGGAGGAGTAAGATGGAGTTGGGATGTGATCGTCACCTGCAGCTGTGCCGAAGGTCCAGACCCAGAGGATCTTCAGGCCGGGGCTCTTCTCTCCCCATCGAATCACCATTGTTGCTGCGGAACGGGTTCGACAGAGGACGAAAGGTTCAGTATGTATCAACTCTCGAAAGAATAAACACCCAAAGGTTTTCTGAAGAATTAGTTTGTTTTTAAATATTTTTACATCATTAATGTATGTTCATAAATTTATAATAATAACAGTTAATTAATGTATGATCGTAAATTTATAAAAGAGTGTACGGACGCGTACGCCGTGTTAGCTGCAATATCAGCTTCCCATAAGGAGAATCATCCGTTTTAAATTACCAACAATTTATGATTCCCGAGAAGGAAACAGTTTGTTTCCCAAAAAAACACGACTGTCCAAATTCCCAAAAAGGACCCGACTGTTCATATTAGTGTGCAGAATTAGTCCAGAATCGTGTCCAGAGTTAGTCCAGAATCACTCCAGAGTTAGTCCAAAGTGAGTTCATAGTGTGTCCAGTGTTAGTCCAGAATTGTGTACAAAGTCAGTCCAGAAAGTGTCAAAGATCAGTCCAGAAACGTGTCCATAAAGAATGTGTCCAGAATCTGTCTAGAATCGTGTCCAGAGACAGTCCAGAAACAATCCATAATCTTGTCCAGAATCATGTCCAAATTCGTATCCGGAATCGTGTCCAAAGTAAGTCCAGAATCGGTCCATAATCCTGTCCATAGAAAATGTGTCCAAAGTCAGTCTATAATGTATTCAGACTCGTCCAGAATGGACACAATTCTGAACTCGCTTGTCCAAACTCAGTCCAAACTCGTCCACACTCTGTCCAGACTGGTCCAAACTCTATCGAGACTCGTCCAAATTCTGCCAAACTCGTCCACATTCGTATCAAATCATCCAAATTCGTCTAGGCTCGTCCAAATTCGTTCAAACAAACATCTTAATCATTACAAACACAAGAATGCTGGACACATAAATAAGCAATTCATTTATAACTCTTGGACAGAATCATTCCAAACAAGTAGAATGCTGGACAAAAGAAACTGAAACGATGCTGGCTAACTTTGGACTAATTCTGGACTTATTCTGGATACTTTTCTAGACACGATTTTGGTCCAACTTTGGACTGACTATCGACACGATTTTGGGCTAACTTTGGTCTCGATTCTGGACTTACTCTGGACACGGTTCAATATGTGTCCAGAGTAAGTACACATTAAGTATGTGTCCAGATTAAGTACACATTCGTCCTAATTTTGGACCATGTTAGATCCTCATTCCCATATCATGTTAGTATTATGAACAATTGGCGATACAATGAAGACAAATAACAAGATTGTGTCCACAAATCTTAACTCTGCTATGACAACAAATATGCGAACTACAAAATCTTTTTGAATAAAAACATGCCCTCCCAAAAATTTGAAAGTATTAAAAGGATGAACAGAAAAATAAAATTACACTTATAATTACTTCTTTGGATTTTTATAGACCCTTCAATCCCAAGCAGAATGATCTTCATCTCCAGGCCCAGGAATTACATTAGATGAATCAGCCTTGGCCTTGGCTTTTGACTTTCTTTTTTTATGATTTTCTTGGAGATTTTTTTCTGCGGACGAGACTCTTCGATTGGTGGGCGGTCTACCAACTCTCCTAACCGGAATAAGATTCAATATGGTTGCATTATTTGTCTGTTCGCTAGGAACATGAGTTGAGCCATTCGGGTGGGGTGGCTGCATAGAAATTTGAGATTTAATGTAATCCAAATACTTCAGCACCACTTCATATCTTTCGTGGGAAAACGAATTCTTCCTCAGCTAGCAAAACACAACGTCCAACAACGTCATCATATCTAGCATTCTCATCCACCTGCAAGTTGATTTTATCAAGTGGTGGGGGGTTTCATAGCTACGTCTGACGTCCTTCCTCCAGCGACGAAGAATGTAAGCTTTAGGGATAGTAGAAATGTTGAAATGACTCAAAACTGATAAAGTATGACAACATAAAATACTTTCGTGTTCAAACAGCCGACAACTACAACAAAATGTTAGATCGTGGGGGTTATATTGCACTTCAAACTTTTCTCCCTAGGATGCTGAAGGTGTTCGACATGGATAAGTTCTCTGCCGAAAATATACAAGATCTCGTTTCGGTTTTCACCATGCATAATGTTACAATATACAATCCTCCCAATTTGACGTTGAAATCTCATAAAAGCTCCAATTGTGTGTAGGATCTACTAGCCCATAATCTTAGTCTAAAGGGGGGTGAATAGACTAATTAAGGTTGTTTAACAAACTATGCCAAATTAAAATCTAAGACAATTTATATGAAAGAGAGAACAACAAACCACAACTTCGGATGTATAGAGGTTTGGATCCAACCACCGGATCCTAGTCCTCTCTTATGAATTGCTCTTACTCGAGCAACTTCGCGTCCTCCACTAATCCGATCTCCGTTGCGGGCCGAGATCACACCTTTGCACCACAAGCTTTGCGAACACCCTCGCCTAGCTTGGACCACCTTCTCACAATCCGAGAAGAGCTTCACTCTGGAAGCTTAGTACAACTCTTGAAGACTTAACTTCAACAACTAATCTTGAGCACTTGAAATTGATGATGCAATCAAAGGATGGTGATTTCAAGTGAAAAGATGTGAGCACAAGTGTTTAGAGCAAATATGAGAGTAGTAATGAGATTTGAGCTTAGAGAAAGATTGGTGATCTTAGATGAGTGTTCTTAGCTCTATTTATAAGCTCTAAACTAGTTCTAGCCGTTGGGATTGAAATGATAAGAAGTTATGCAAGAAAACACAAGTCAGGAACTGACAGGACACATTTTAGGACCTGAATGGTTGACCGGATCGTGTTACTCGGTCGACCGGAATACAACAGTAAAAGGTTCGGTCGAGCGAAGATGCAAACGGTCGGTCCAATTTGGCTAGAACTTAAGTGATCGGTCGAACGGTTAGGATCACGAGTTCGACCAAAAACGACCAGTTGGACTTGATCTGGAAAAGATGTAAGAATCAGTCGACCGTGAAGAGAGTTTCGGTCGACCGTTTGACATGTTGGATTTTAGACAAGATAAAACCAAATGCAATCGGTCGAACATAATGAATTGAGGGTTCGACCGAAAACTCCGAGTAAAAATGGGTCTGGGAAGTTTTCAAGATTCGGTCGACCGTTAAGGAACGTTCAGTCGACCGGAAGACCAAATCCAAAAGAGAGTTAGGTGAGAAATGTGTATACGACCGTTGGAATATACGACAAGTATAACAGTCATATTTAATACGAATATGGAAATGCAATCGGTCGAACAAAAACTAAGTTTCGGTCGACTGAAAGTCTCACTAACCAGGACATGTGTCGACTACTGATAGGTTGAAGGATTTGTATAGGATGAACTAAGTCCTATCACTCGACAAGGTGAGACGGTCGAACAAAACAAATATGTCGGTCGACCGATTTCAAACAGTCAAAATATATTGAAGGCACGGTCGAACTGGAAATGTAAGTTCGTCAACCGTTTTGGACAAAATAATCTTTTTGGGATAGTCTGTTGAAATTCAGTCGAACCAAATGGTTCTACCGGTCAACCGTTTGAGTGTAGATATCCTGTTCTAGATTTCTAATGAGTTTCAATGATTTTCTATTGAAGTCTAAGATAATTGGAATGTTGTGTGAGACTTCTATAGACTTTCTAAGTGTCATGCAATGCAATGAATCAAAGATTTCAAGTGCCAAGTTACATTTGTAACCTAAATACATAGAATTTAAACATAGCTACGCTTCAATCTTCATCTCTCAATTCAACTCAAACTTGGTTTTTCTGAAACGTTAGATAATACAAGTATTTGCAAGCAATGATCTTTTAATTGATACATGTGTTTATTGATATGTTGATTAATTATCAAAATGGATTAACGATTATTAGCCAACACTGTGTACAACTCAGACAATTGTTTTTCGAAGGGAAATTGGGTAATCAGCTGAGGATGACGATGACGAGAATCAAAATTGGCTTGTGCCTCCTTCTCATACTTTTGACGAAGGGCTGACTCATATTGTTAGACAAATTGTTTAAGAGTGGTCTTCGAACTTAGATACTTGTCGAAGAAAGCATTCATGTTTTCACTCCTCTAGGTAGAAGACATCCCAGCAAAAAATACACCCCCAACGAATGCAGGCACCTAGAATGAACGAATATTGTAAATGGAATGTAATCAGGAGTTGTTGTGAAGAGAAAAGTTCTGGATGAAATCCTCCCATTTCTTCTCAAAACAGCATCATCGTCAGACTCATAAACCAACTCCTTTAACCGAAATAGGATAACAACTTTGTTAGTGGGAGGCAGTTTGAAAGGTGTTTTGTTCATAATGTGCCATATATAGAATCTATGTTTAGAGTCTGGAAAACATTTTGGATGGCAGCAGTTATGGCATGACACTGGTCGGTAATGATGGTTGGTGGTGGTGTTCCTATACAAATTAATAATGTACACGATTAGTAAAAATACGTACACTATATTAATGTTGCAAAATGAATAAATGATTACATACTCCCATGCAAGCTAGCCAAGTTCAAAACAACCAAATGTAATTCTCGGTTGTTTTGGAAGCCAACAGAGAACAACCTAAAAGTACAGACTCAAAATGATGGTTGACACCCACAAAAGGAGCAAAAGGCATATCGTATTTATTTGTTAGATAGGTTGTGTCGAAATAGACTACATCTCCAAAATATTCATAGGCAGCACGAGAACGGGAGTAAGCACAAAACACATTCCTCAGACATCCATCATCGTCCATGTCCATAACGTAGAAAAAATTAGAATCCAAAGTCTACATCTTGATAAAATGATTCTGAGGAGCTTGGGCATCCCCTGGTCCCAGCTTAATGTTACGAACCTCAACCAACACATTTCTTGTGAATACAACAAATGGTCAAAGATGGGAGGATGGGAGAGGATTAAAACAAGGAATCATGCTTATTCTGTCCAGACACTAAACTTGCCAGAGTCCATATCCAAAAAAACTTGGACAAAAAAACCTGAAAAAATCAGAATGTCGAGCATGGGTCTAGATGTGCACAAATATCCAAAATGTGTCCAATACCGACATATTCTGGATGAACTCTGGACACAACGAGTTTTAGTCCAGAACACACCAATTGTGGACAATAATTGACCACAATTCTGGACCCAATTTTGGACTGATTTTGGACACGATTTTGGACTCGCTTTTGGATTGATTCTGGACACGATTTTGGGCTACCTTTGGATACTATTTTGGGCTAACTCTGGACACAATTCTGGATTGACTATGGACACAATTCTGGACTAATGGTGGAATGACTTAGGACCCGATTCTGGACTGACTCTAGACATGATTCTGAAAATGATTTATGGCTAACTTAAGACTGATTCTGGACACAAGTCGGGACTAACTTTGCACACAATTCTGGACTAACATTGGACACGTTTCTAGACATATTATGGTCTGACTTTGGGCCCGTTTCTGGACACGGTTCAGTTCTTGATGCTCACCTAACGTCTCTTTCATTGAACGTGAGGTTCCCGTGCCCACCGGCTTCAGCAACAAAAGCTTGCATGGTTTTGGAAGCTGAAATACTTACCGCATCATTTAAGGTAATTCGAAGTTTCTTTGCTTCATATATCTCTCTTTTTCCACGAAGAAAGTGCAACTGACTCGAGTCCAGCATGTCATGATTATACGCCAAGAAAACTTCCATGAGAACATAACCCTTAACTTGATTTCTGGCAACCCTAACACGCGTAGGATAGTTGATGCGCTTAGACAACCTAGAATGGAGTACACCCTGACCTTGGTTAGTGGGTGGACCACCCTCTTTAGAACACATAAAAGTAGCCCTCTCAATGACGCCATCCTTGTAATGAGAATGTCTGATCTTGATACTAAATCCACTAACATCTGCGAAAGAGTTGTAAAACTCTCAGTCCTCTTCAAAGGTTTTGAAAGGCATTCCCACGTAAGGCGCAGAAGGTTCATTCGTGTCATGGTGTTCTTGCTGGTCGATCTATGCAACAATCGCCATCGTCGCATGCGTGTTAGGGTTTGGAATACAAAATAAGGTAAGATATGGGAGGGAAGACAAAAATGTCTGCTTTTGGAAAGAGGTATCATGTGGAAACTAATCGTCTGCATGCATGTGGGAAACTAAACGTCACTAGGAATGTTGAAACTAAACGTCGCCTGGAATGTAGAGCCCAACTTTGGTGATAAAACCCTAAAGAAATATATTGATGTAGAAATGGTGATAATCGTCTCCATGCAATTGGATAAAAAATTATATTTCAACTCGTTGAATCCACAAACTCATTCTGCACAACCCACCCTTAAGTTGGGCGGGTAACGGTAAAAAAATCAACCTGTCCCGCCCCACCCTACTAACCTGTCAGACTTCGGTGGGAGGGAAAACCCGCCTCACCCTCCCTTATTTGCAGCCCTAGGCTGGTGTTATATATAGCATTGAGGATTTTCCAAAAATTTCCTTAGTTTTTAAGGAACTTTTGTGGATTCTCACTTTTGGATTTTTGATCTTTAAATTTGAACTTGAAGATTGTCCTTACAAATTCCCACCATCGTAGCTTGAATTCTTACCACCGCCACGGCTAACCAGGGGCAATGCCACATAATGAGCATGTGTCAGGCATCCCCCTTGATTTATCTCTTTAGATTTCAACTCTTGAGTTTTGATATTTCGTCTACATTTTAAATAATTTATGTGACGCCGACATTCTTACAGTTTTTATCTTTCAACTCTCCTAAATATTTTTGAATACAAAAATAAGGTAGTTGAATGAAATTTTGTACAATTAGTCTAGTATAAGAGTGTCAGTTTACCCACTTATGAGTAGAATACCTAATCAAACTTCAAGCCAAACTAACCAACTAACTCCCAATTCTTTTTTATCTTTTGTACAAATTCCAACCCCCTAACATGGATTCCTGGCACCGCCCTACTACGAACGTTTGTGAAGAGAATTATATTTGAAGTTCCAACATTTGGTTAAGGCAAGTGGCAACCCCATAATAGCTATTACCCGGGCTACCGAAGACATCAGGGGGTCTTCGAGAGGTATGAAGTGCGCAAAAAGACTGCACAAAGGTATGCTAAGTTCACGAGTGAGGTATGAGACTCTGCAGGAGACAAGCCATAGCACTTTGAGAGTCCAGATTGCTAGGCGAAGCTTGCAAAGTCACTATCTAGAGCAAGAGAGTGTGAGCGCTAAACACCACAAAGGAGAAGTAGGCGTGTGCAAGGCGTTAACTATTAAAGATCATGTGGAACACACAATCCGTGGAAATCGAGCAACGTGTTGGGCACTAGACGAATGGCGTATGAGTGCTCGAAGGCAACATGAAAGGCATGGGCAATGTTGGGGATGCGACTAAGGCAATGTTTTTACAAGCAAGAATAGTGGCTCAAGATTCGCGCAAGACATGGGTAGACTAGGGCACATGGAGGTGCAAGGTAGTAGGTGCATGCAATCGCTAGTAGGCGACGAGAGATAGTGTTTTGGCAACCATGTGAGAGTTCCGGACTAGCATTGGGCGTCATGGAGAACATGGGCATAAGGGGGTTGTGAGCCCCCCACAATCACTAAGGATCATGGGAGAGTGGTAGTTTGGGTTGCACACATAAGTGGCGGTTGTGTGTGAGTAATGCACGTAGAAAGATCGTGGAGGATCCCTTGGGCGTGTTTAAATTGGGTGAGCCCAAACATGTGGAGGCCACACCATAGGAGCAATTCATCATCTATCATATAGCTTTAGAGAGTTAGCCTAGTTGTGCTTTGTTTTGTAATCACCCTTGGACACATACTCATTATTGCAAATAAAGAGTTTGTCCCGTTCAGTCTTGCGTGAGTTTTTGTTGTACGTGTGTGGGCCTTGCTTTATTTTAGAGTCTTCTGTTATTTTATGTATCCTTAAGATAGGTGAGTTTGTGTAAACAACATCATCCTCCTCTTGCAAACGGGTCGATAGTTGGGCTACTATTTTAGGGTGATCTCTATCCCAAAGAAAACCCATTGAGTATAGCCAACAAAGCTTTTAAAAAAATCCAAAACAACTTATATACACACACATATAGGGAGATTATCCAATAAGCTTGGGAGAAAATTGGTTCTTCAATAATGACAGATGCATGGACAAATCATTGTGGAAGAAGTAGTATGAACTTGTGCGTCAATTGTCACTTGAGAACCAATTTTTTGAGATCGTTGGATGCCTCTGCAACATCCCACACTGGTGAATACGTTTTTGATGTAGTTGAAAAGTGTATAGAAGAAGTGGGTGAAAGAAATATGGTGCACGTGGTTACTAGCAATGTATCTAATAATGTTGCGATCAAGAGAATGTTGAAAGTCAAGTATCCTCATCTTCTTGGACATCATACTTGAGGAAATTGCCAAAGAGAACAAAATAAAGGGTGCAAATGACAAGGCTAGAGTTCTTACGGTCTTTATTTACAACAACACTAAGACTTTGAACATGATGCGCAAATACACTCAGAAAAAGAGAAATTTGTAGACCAAGAAAGACTCTATTTGCTACTGCATTTCTCACTATACAAAGCATTGTGGATAAGTAAGAGAAATTCAGGCTTATGTTGTCAAGTTATGAATGGAACACATGCCAGTGGTCCAAGACTAAGACTGGTGAAACAATTCGATCAACGATATTTAATACCCACTTTTGGGGGCATGTTGGGATGGCCATAGAAGTTTTCAAGCTATTGGTGCATATTCTTCAAATTGCAGACGGTGATGTGAAATCTGGAATGAGCTTTATTTATGGTGAACTTAAGGAGACAAAGAGAGTCATAAAAGAGAAGTGCAAGAATGACATTTCTTTGTACAAGCCCTACATTGATGCTATTTGTGTCAAGTTGGTTGGAAGATTAGATATTCCATTACATACGGCGACGTACTTTCTTAATATATTTAACTACTACAGGAACGCAACAAAATAGCACATTTGTGGTCAGTGTGTGGATCGGAAATGCCTAATTTACCAGTCATGGCAACCAAAAATTTAAATTTGACTGCAAGCTTTTTTGGATGTGAAAGGAATTGGAGTTGTTTCGAAGGAGTAATGTTTATTTACTTGACTATTCATTTTTATGGCATTTCTCGTCTTGATTTGATAGAAAGCTTTGCATTTTCAGATCCACACTAAAAAGAGAAAATGGCTTGAAGTTAAGAAATTGAATGACTTGGTTTATGTTCATTTCAATGCTAAGTTGCTTGAACGTAAGAAAGGAAAGGGAAACGATACTATTATTTCAAAGGAGAAAGACCATATCAATGAGTGGACTTCTGGTGGAAAAGATGATGTTGATGATTCCTTCGAAGGGGAAGATGTTTCATGGGATATGTTTGGAATGGCCTCGAGAGAAAATGAAAATTTAGAATCAATAAGAAGCCTACCATTAGAGAAAGCTCAATATGATTCTCAAGATGACACTGGTGAAGAAGAAGATGAAGAACCTCAATTGGAGAATACATTGAAAAATGGCAAATAATTTGGTAGTTTGAGTCCCTCACATATATGTGAACTTTGTTATGTTTCTTCTTAAGAACATTGTTCATGTTTTTATGTTTTATTAATTAGGCTCCATGTCATGACCTTTTTTAAATTGTTGGATCTTTTGCTTCCACCGTAGTTCTAAATAATTAGGACTTTATTTTAATCATGTTGGATTGCACATGTTATGTTTGACATATCGTCCATTTTTCCATGCAATTCGCCAATTTGTTCACCTCGAACTCAAAGAAATTAATATACTACTACTTGTACAGCTGCATTATCATGTCTCTTTTGTTTAATATTTCTCATTTGATTTCTTGATTGGTACTTTAATTATCAAGATATGTTAATTTTTATACCTTGGTATTTCCAGTTGGTGTGGCTGACAACGTCATTTTGGTGGTGAAAGATATTGTTGGTTGCAATTGTGGAGAAAATGTAGAGAATATATTTAGCCATTACATTTAAGGATAGGTATCAATTTTAGGAGAATTTATTCTTAGGTGGAATTGATTTCACACAGTGTTTCATGAAATCTGATTTTCTTGTAGGATGGAATTTGCATGTTTGTTTTTGCATAAAACAGATTTGGCTAAAGAGAGAATTACAATATTAACCTCATTTTGCTAGCTTCTTTGTAACAAGTGAGAGCTAGTCGTTCTCCGTATTCAAAGCCATCAAAATTTCCCCAAACCGCCAAAGTCATGTCTCACATGCACGATGAAAACATCAATAGAAATTTCTGCATGCCACAAAAAGAACAAACAATCATATACTTACACAATGTTCAAACTTTAGCATAATGCTAGTGTGCGACACTAGCACTGTGTGCAGACTGTGCGTGGATGCATACTTGCAAAACAAATTTCAATTCAATAAAAATTAGAAGAAAAAACATAGAAAAATGGAAATCACATGGTTGTTGAAATTTGAATATATTAAAATTACGGCTTCAGTGTAACATCCAGGTCTTTGGTCATAATCTCTCTGGATACCCTAACTACCCATCGTAATTTGATATATATTTTTATTGTTGTGTAATCCAAACTTCAAAAGAAAACAAGTCTACAACATACTCCAAATTAAAATACAAATCATGACTTGACTTCCCACACTCCCAATTCTCTATCTCTAGTATTGTTGGTAGTCTAGTTCTTCGTTGATTTCGGCTACCAACTCCTTTGTCAATTGATCAATGGTCGCCTCATCAAGAGGAGCTCCTCCGTAATCGCTAGGGGTCTCAGGTACCTCTATATATTCTCCCTCTGGCTCAGTGTCTTCCTCGTTCATTCGCACACACTACTACAGAAAAGGGAATATACGTCGGATGTACGGGGCTATACACGTCGGATATAAGCACACCCCGAACCGACGTCTATGTGTGTGTCGTCTATACATAGACGTCGGTCATAGTATAGCCGACGTCTATAGATAACGAATATACGTCGGCTGTATTTAGAAGCCGACGTATATTCGTTAACGTATAGACGTCGGTCTATACGATAGACGACGTTTATACTTTAGGTATAGACGTCGGTAAACAAACATACGACGTCTATACTTTAGGTCTAGACGTCGGGTACCTAACATACGACGTCTATACTTTAGGTAAAGATGTCGGATTCATACTAAATCCGACGTCTATTCCTTTCTTCTAGGGAATAGACGTCGACCACTAACGACATCCGTCGTCTATTCCTAAACCTGGACAAAAAAAATAGCATCCGACGAAATTGTTTTTAGTCATCGTATTCGTGTACATACAACTGCACCAAATTCGTTCACCTATAAATTTGTTCACAATTTCATCCACATATACATACAAGCACAAACTAACAAGCATACATGCACAAACACAAACATACAACCATACATGCACAAACATACAAAGCATACACAATTGACATTCAACACACTTGCAATTAATTCATTCTAAAATTAAGGCGATTATATTAATGCATAAAGTGTACGTTTGTAATACAAGTGCACTTGTTAACTAAATTACAAAAAATACTATTGGCAGGAGAACCTCTTAGTTCGTCAGCATGTTTCTGATGAAATAGCGAGCCCATCCGTCGCGAGTTTCATCGAGCTCCTGTTGCGAGAAGGGATCACTACTTTTTGGGAAAACCTATCAAAAAAATACAAGTGTTGAATATTAATAACTAAATATTGAAACAACACAACTATACAATTGAATAACGATCTACATTACCTCGGATAGGCATACGTCTTGAGTTGCCAATTCGAGGATTTCCTCCATGTATCTCATCACGTAGTAACCGCATTCCGTATTTCCAACTTGCTTCCGGTACTACAAACATAGGAATTCGCTAAATATTTGTTCCTAACTTAATTAACAAAAATGGGATAGAACGTACTCTCATTTCATGCCATGTTATTCCTGATTTTGTGGTTGTTCTCCTACCACCTAAAGCTCTGTAAACCTTAATTGCCCTGAGTAGCATAAGTTAAAATATCAATCAATAATACTAATAAAAATCCACGAATTACTTTATTCACGACTAAACGAACTTACATATTTAGAAGTTTCTTTATTGAGTCCCTTGGTTTATTCGACCCCAACGGATCAAACCAATATGCCGAATTAGTCGTGGGGCATACAACGACAAGCATCCAATGAGCCCTGTGTTATATATATAATTAGAAGTTTATTACAAAATAAAATTTCACTTTGAATTACAAAGTTTACCTCTCATGATAAGGGAGCAGATAATATTTTTCGTCTTCTTCTTCTTTAAAGAATGTCCCAAGTTGACCCGATTTATCGTCATTCCCGTATATATATGTAGATGGACTGATAAATCCAAATACTTGATCCTCGGGAAAGATTGACCTTCTGGCGTTGTAAAGATGTCTACAAGTATAAAAATTATAATTTATTACAGTTTTGATAAAATTATTCAATACTTTTCATTGTATACAAAAAAACACTTACTTCACTTGCACGTCGATAATCATGATACACAACGAATCCATCGCCATGAACTGCATGATATCCTCTTTGGTGACGTACAAAGCGGGATGCAACCCTTTATCCCCCTCCAACTCCCAGGTACTTAAGGATTGTGCCTCCCTACCTACCATACATTGATACAACATTTTGCACCTACTTGGAAGCGAATTAATGTTGATCGGAGATTGGTTGTTTGACCCTTTGCTCCGGGGGCTTGACACCTTACAGATATGTATACAACCGTTAAAATACAATTGTTAACAAATTTGAAGTTTAAAGTCTTTCAAAGTTAAACTATACCTCATGTTTGTCGTTTAGCTCTACTAAATAACTAGGCCAACGCACGAACCCACCGATAGCATCGCCGAGAGTAACAATCTCTTCTTCCGGAAATGGCACAAAAGCACCAGGATCTAAGCAACTCTCATCTGCAACCTTCAATTCTCCCTCTCCTACCTCTGTGAAGTGGTGTCTAGAGATGTTATAAACTTTCCCGTGTCCCACCAATCTTCGATCAGGGTCTTCGACAAATAAAGCACATCTAGATCCATCCGCGAACATTCCAAACGAGGGACCGTCGACGAGGGCCAATTCTCGAGAATGAGACACGAAATCATCTTGTCGATCAGGGTGGAACACTGGTGGAACTGGAGTAGTCTCCGCGGAAGAACCGGTCTTACGACGGGTAGGAGAAGTAGGCAAACGATCCAATCTCTCCAAAACCAGTTGCAACGTATTTTTCAAATCTGCGATCTCTTGCTGGGATTTGGTATGACCAGTCGACGAAGTAGACCGTTGAGTCTTCCCATAATATTGTCGAAGTCCAACTCTACTCCATACCCCTCGCACACGACCGAGGTGTTCGTCGTTTCCCAAGGCCTCGTGTAGAATATCATTCCGACCATCGGAAGCAAATTCGCCTTGAGATTCTCTCAACTTCAGAGAGTCCTAAGTTTAAAACAATATTTACTAACATTTGAAAAATATAAAATTAATGATTCTGAATTAATAACATATATTTAAGTGATACAACTTACTATCTTCGAGCCGATCGCTTGCGACTCGTCTGTGACGTACTCCCCTCTGGAGTTTACTCTCGCTCTCTTCCAAGAATCACAACGAGCTACGGGAGAAGGAGGAGATAGGTTACTTGCTTGCTTCTCACTCATACCGGAGTCAATTGCCTCCTGTTTCTTCTGAGCAATTTTTTCAACCATCATTTGTGCTTCTAACTTTTGGTACCTCGCTCGAGACATACGATGGGTATACTTGTTAGAAGATCTAATCTTTTGGTTTTTTGCTCGGATGGCCTAAAATCAATTTATTAGATTGTCACTAAAATCAATAACTAACAAGTTTGTTTTGAAACTCAGTTACTATATTATAAATTAAACTCAGTTACCTCAAACTCCGGGCTATCTCTGGATTTTCTGAATAACTCCCATTGATTCGGAGTGATAAAGTTATAGACATCGCATGGATTTCTATCCTAGTAGTCTCCGAATATGTACTTGTTCGTTAAATTTGTTTTGAAATCCCTCCAACGAACTGACATATATGTCATCCACTTTTTCTTCAACTTGTCAGTGGATTGGAACTCAAAAGATTCCTACAACACGTTAACTTTATATATATCAAAAGTTCGACTAAAACTATAGAAATCTATAATGGAACCATTACCTGCACATTATCCCATATTGTGTCCTTCAACTTCTCATCTACATCAGCCCAACTGGATAAACAAATGTCAACTTTGGCCCTCGCTAAGCTACCCAAAAAACTTTTCCAATTATCAGACAACATGCCTAACGACTCAAGACGGTCATCAAACTGGATTGGAACTCTAGCGTCTCTATTTCTTTTGCCCACGAATTCTTTCATGAGACAAGGACCTCGTGTACTGTATGTCTTCGAGCCTTCAGACTCGGAGGAAGTGGGTTTCTTTTTCGAAGCCATTATACTATAAAAGATAAATTCAAGTAATTAAATAAGGTAAAGACATTAAATGTCTATTACAATGTGTTACAACAGAAAATTTGCACATTTACTGTTTTTTTTCCTTAATGGATTTTCAATCCATATACCTTCACCGTGGTCATCTCTAAACATACAAGTCTCAACATTTATTTATTCATCTACTGAGTTCAACTCAGGTGCTTGCTTAGAGAAAGGTGGTGTCTCTTCATACTCGATCAGGCTATCATCTGATACAATTTTTTTCTTCCTTTCCAAAATTACTGCCCATTTCTTATCACATGGATCAGCCACATAGAAGACTTGTTTCGCTTGGGAAGCTAGAATAAAAGGTTCTTCTTTATACCCTTTTTTTGAAAAATCAATTAAAGTGAAGCCATAGTCATCCACTCGAACTCCATTTTTATTATCAGCCCACTTGCATCTAAATATAGGTACTTTGAATTTAACAAAGTCTAGCTCCCATATATCTTCAATTACACCGTAATAGGACATGTCGGCGTATACAGGATTCTTGTCTTTAGAACTAGACACATGCAAAGACTCTGCTATTAAGGTGACACCACTGTTCTGAACATCACTTTTCGCATCTTCACAAACTATGTAGAAAGAATATCCATTGATATCATAACCACTGTAACTTATAACAACAGAATGCGGACCGTAAGCCAACCACTGTATTGTCTCAGAAACATCACGCTTGTATGCCAGATTTTTGAACCAAGAGATGAAATTCTTATTGTGACTATTAATTACTTATTGATCACTCCACAAAGGATTTCTTTCCTTTAGAAACTTCATGTGTTCATTTAGGTATGGTTGAACTTCATTCGAATTGCACAACACATAAAAATATGCTGTCATTAAGTCATCGCCATTTGGATTTAACATTTTCATCCCACGTGTCCCTTTACCATCGGCACGTTTATCATGACGATTCTTCGGAAATCCAACAGTTTTGGTGTTTGCTAGGTATCCAGTGCAAAACTCGATAACCTCCTCAGCTATGTATCCTTGAACAATACTAGCATCTGGTGTTTGACGATTTTTGCAATAACCTTTCAACACTTTCATATAACGCTCGAAAGGATACATCCACCTTAAAAAAAGGTCCGCACAATTTAACTTCTCTAACCAAATGAATAACAAGATGAATCATAATGTCGAAAAAAGCAGGGGGGAAAAACATCTCCAACTGACATAATGTGACCACAATTTCATTCTGTAACTTGTCTAACTGCACAGGATCGACCACCTTACTGCAAATCTTGTTGAAAAAGGAACACAACTTTATTATTGCTTGTCTAACATCTTTCGGTAATATGGATCTCAGTGCTACAGGTAACAACTGCTGCATTAAAGTGTGACAATCGTGAGACTTCATCCCCACAAGTTTCAAATCCTTCATAACAACAAGATTACTGATATTTGAAGAATAACCTTGTGGAACCCTTACATCGTGCAAACACTGACAGAGAATTCTTTTCTCCTTTCTAGACAATGTATAACTAGCTGGAGGTAAGTAATTCCGATCTCCTTTCTTCTCTGGTGCCAACATTGCTCGTATACCAATATCAACAAGATCAAGTCTTGCATTATATCCATCTTTGGTTTTACCAGGTATGTTCAACAGAGTGCCAACAAGACTATCACAAACATTTTTCTCTACGTGCATCACATCAATACAATGTCTAACTTCTAAAGTTTTCCAGTAAGGGAGATCAAAAAATATTGATCTTTTTTTGCAACTACTTTTGTCGTTTGCTCGTTTGTACGGTTTTCCAAATTCACATTCAATGTTCCTTACACGTTCATACACCTTTTCGACGCTGATTTCAACTGGCGGATTCTGAAACTCTTGTTTTCCATTAAATGCCTTCTTCAACCTACGATAAGGATGAGAGTTCGGCAAAAATCTCCAATGACCGAGATAGACAGTCTTAGAACCATTAACTAGTTGCAAAGAACATGTATTTTCCTCGCAAATTGGACAAGCTTTATGACCTTTGACTGAATATCCAGACAGATTACCATAAGCTGGAAAGTCATTAATTGTGCAAAATATCATTGCCCGCATTACGAACGACTCCTGACGATAAGAATCAAAAACTGACTCTCCGTCATCCCACAATCTCTTTAGGTCATCAATTAAAGGTTTTAAATACACATCGATGTCGTTTCCAGGTTGTTTCAGACCAGAAATCATTAAGGACAAGATGATATATTTGCGTTTCATGCATAACCACGGGGGCAGATTGTAAATTACAAGCAGAACGGACCAAGAACTGTGAATGCTACTCAAACTACCGAAAGGATTCATTCCGTCAGTACAGAGCCCAAGTCGTACATTCCTGGATTCTTCACCAAACACAGGAAAGTCGACATTTATTTTTTTCCACTGAGGTGAATCTGCAGGGTGATGTAGCAACTGATCATTTGGTTTCTCACGATCAGCATGCCATGTTCTTGGAATCCTCTTTACCCGCAAACAAACATTTAAGCCTTGGTATTATTGGAAGATACCACAAAATCTTAGCAGGAGGTCCTTTGATTTTCATCTCATCAGCCTCTTCATTGTGGTTTGGTCCACTACGTTTCATTTTGTATCTTGAAACATTACACTTGGGACAGGAATGTAAGTTTTCAAACTCATCCCTATATAATATACAATCGTTCGGGCATGCGTGTATCTTCCTATATTCCATTCCATAGGGCACAACACTTTCTTTGCATCATAAGTTCTATCTGGCAACTCATTATCATCTGGAAGCATCTCTTTCACTAACTTCAACATTGATGTTAAACTCACATCGGACCAACCATTTCCAGCTTTTAAATTGTACAACTTCAACACCGCTGACAATCTAGTGAATTTGGTACAATTCTTATACAACGGCTTCTCATTGTCACTCAACAATTTACCAAGTAAATCAGGGTTGGACGAAAACTTTTCAGCCATATCCTGAACCATTTCGTCTAAGTGATCTTCTACACTAACATCTTCTCCATCATTCTTGGAACGACTAAATGATTCATTTTCACCGTGCCATATCCACCGTCTGTAATTTGGGTCGAAACCTTTCTCAAACAAATGATCTTTCATTTTCCGAAAAGTCAACACTGACATATTATAACACTTATTGCACGGACAATACGCCATGTCGCTGTCTTTCATTTTCTTAGAATGTTTTTTGGCAACCTCTAAGAACATATTCACTCCGTTCTCATACTCATCACTCAATCTGTTTGAAACAATCCACTCTCGATCCATTTCAATCTAAACAGAGGCAAAAATGATAGTTATTATTGCAGAAAATAAATAAAATTTCAATTTAGAAGAATGTGTTCGTAGATGAGAAGTGATGCATTGCATACATTGCATCATATGTCTTTCATTTAGATTAATTTTATATCGATAAATGCTACTAAGGTATGTGTTTAGTCCTATTTACAGATTACAGGGACCTAAATGCAAATTACCCACATCCCGAGCATAAACGCGTGCAAAAGACTCATTTCTATCATAAAGACCAAGCTCAAGATTATCGGGTTTCAAATGGAAATGCATCCAAGCATAAAAGCATTCAAGTCCTAATTACAAAAAGAACAAGGACTTAAACACAAAAGTAGCCGGGGACTTAATTGCAAAAAGTCAAAGACCTAATTGCAAATCACGAGTAACTTTTATTATCTTGGAGAAAATCTAAAGAAAAATCAATGTGGATCTCCAAATATATGAAAGAATTAATCCGGAGCTCAAAAGAATGGAAAGAATCAATCCAGACGCGCAAAGGAGGATCAAATCATACCATAAACATTCAACCAAAATCCGGACAAAATCAGAGCAATATATGCGGCGTTTCCGCCGCACATTACACATGCCATGCGGCGATTCCGCCGCCCCAGAGCCGATCCGTGTGCTCCAATTTTGTCCAGTCGTGTCTGGACACATGTACTTTCCAATTTTATACTTAGGTCCCTTATAGACACTATAAATAGCCCCGAGAACGATGTAAAAAGGGTCCTTGGTCCCTTAGCTTATGTTTTAGTTTTTATTCCTTAGTTTAATAAATTTATGTTGTTTTATTTCTTGTTTGTTTTTAATTTTCTTTTGTAATTCCTCTAGGACCCCTTCTCCTTCCTCCCATCCATGAGTTTCTAACTCTTTCCAAAGGGTGGAGGTGACGGATTTAGGGTGAAGAGAAGAGAATAAATGTTATTATTTTAAGTTCATGATTAGTATATTTTGATTACTTGAGTTTATGTTAAATCATTTATCATGTAATGCTTCATAACTAACATGATTTATTATAAGTTTCTGAATTCTCTAATCTAAACCCTAAAATCTAAACCTCCACCCAACGGAATTCACCATCTTGTTCTTGTTTTAGTTTTATTTGTTCTTATTTCTTGCTTTAGATAATTAAAACCCAAAAATCTCAAAACCAACCATATTTCTCCCTTTCTCTTCCTTAATCGAAATCACACTAATAACAAATCTCTCCCTCCTTGTGTTAGACCCGTATTTGCCACGTCTTCATTGACACCGTGTACTTGCGGTATAAATATAATTCTCATCAAGAAGATTCGGAGAGATTAAGATTAGAAAAGAATGACTCTGAGGAGAAGAGATGAAGTCCTTAATCTAGCGTGGAATAAGGAAGGTTAGAAATCTAACTAAGCAATCAAGGCCAAAACAAGCCTAAAGTCCACTATAGGTCCTTAGTAATAGACGACGCCTAACTTCGAGGTCCCACCGAGGACCACTAGTCTGTAGGAAATCAAGAACCCGGAGGTCCCTAATATTTCAGGGAGACTAGATGGGCAACGACGTTCAGGCCGAAATGGTCTTAAACATCGAGGACCACTAATCTATAGGAAATCAAGAACCCGGAGGTTCCTAAAATCTCAGGGAGACTAGATGGGCAACGACATTCAGGCCATAACGGTCTTAAACGGTTTCCTCTCCTTAATGCGTCCGAAAATCCTAGGGGCCAACGTCTAATTGATTTTATTAAGGCTCTTTTATTAAGTGGTTTCTGGGCCAAGGAAAGGGTGATGAAATCCCCCACCTCATCTCCTATAGGTGACTGCCCCTAAGTGTTTTTCATACCTTAATCTAACAAACAACACACCAAACAAACACTCACCTCACTCTTGTTCCAATGCAAGTCCTACTAACTAATGCGTGCTTTCTAATGAATGATGAGTGAAAAATAGTACGTACCTTACGCCAGCAATCTACGACAGAAATCGTAAATAATAGAAAAATACAATGCATGCAAATCCTATATGATGAATGACTTAGCAAATATTGTCTAATCTTTTGCTTTGGGTTATAAAAGGTCATGTTATTTAAGGGGGGCAATGAGTTATTATCATAATATTAAAAATTCAAAAAATTAAGGCAATAAACATTTAAAATATTAAAAGCAAGTGTTAAAAATAATTACTTGAATTGACAGAAAAACATTTTAAACACAAACTATCATGTTATTAATAATAATTGAGAATAAAATTTTATTGAATTTTGGCAGAACCTCCACTTAAAATTTGATATGTAAAATTCTTCAAATCCTGAAATCAACAAGAAAAATGTATATCTAGTTATCTACTCACATTCACATCATGTATTTCTCTACTCAATGCAAACCAAATTCTTAACATAATCCAAACCAAATCAATCCAATGAAAACAAAGTTTGGTTAAATCATCCAACCAACCCAACTCAATCCAAACCAATTCAATCCACACATTTCTGCTTAGAAGAGGTTGGGGTGCACCTTTTCTTAACATGTATAAGGGCAAAGTTACTAGGGTAGGTCTTTTAACATATTTACCAGGGATTTGGTTTGGTTGTTGGCATTGGCTACTGGCGCGAAATGCGAATTATGTTGGATTGGTGATTTGCTTCTCAGGTTACTACTACTACTGCTGATTCACTACCACGTGCTAAGACTTGTCACCAGGTTAGGTTTCTTATTCTTATCTATCTCAAAAAACTTATCATGAAAATCAATTTAAATTTATTGAAAATGAAATGTTTTAGTGCCAGCAAATGAAGACGAATAACATAGTTGCGTGTAAAAACATCCAAAACGGCAAGCCAAAGCCATGCTGCCTATTTAACATGTTTAGGAGCACCTTTTCTTAACATGCATGTTGGCATTGTATTCTTGGTCTAAACTAAGCCTAAATTAAGGATCTAAAATTGAGCACGAACCAGAGGAGGGAAAAGTTGTGATGGCGGAGGAGGACTTTGTAGTTCCCGAAGACGTCGCGGAGGTGGTGCAGTGACGGCTGTAACGATACAAGATGAAGGCTAACTTATAAAGAATATGTGGAGAAAGACGGAGGAAGACGAACTTAAAACAACCAAAAACGAAATTAAAACTTACATGTGGAGAGAGACGGAGGAAGATGGAGGAAGAAGGAGAAGAGGACCGGAGAAGTGGAGGAGAGCTTGGGAGCTCGCTGTGGTGCCGGAGACGGTGCGGATCGGTCGGAGATCGGTCGCGGAGGAGAGTTCGGTCGCGGGACGGCTAGGGTTTGGGTGGGTTTTGTCTGAAATGAATGAAAGAAAACGCGACTGTCCGATTTCTTTAAGCCCTATATACGTCGGATGTAATGTAAGACCGACGTCTATACCCCATATATAGTCCTATATACGTCAGATGGATGGAGTATAGACGTCGGTCTTACATTACATCCGACGTATATAGGGAGACGTCTATACCCCATAGACGTCGGATTCACAAGGTACACAAACAGCCGACGTCTATAGGGAGACGTCTATACCATATAGACGTCGGCTAAACGTGTGATTCCTAAACCCGACGTCTATAGTACTACATAGACGTCGGCTTCAATTACGACCGACGTCTATTCTGTCCTCTCCCCACTAGACGTCGGTGGTTATAACAGCCGACGTCCATTGGGCGACGAGTAAAGCCTATTCTACACTAGTGACATACTGCTCATCAAGTGTTCTGATCACATCTGGCATGTCTTCTGCAACCACGACAATATCTTTTTCTTCGTCATTGTTGATGATGTGATTTTTTTATGTTAGTTTGTTACTTTTACTTCCTTTTTGTTAGGTGAAATGTTACATTAGGTAGTTTTTTTCGTTTTTTATTTCGTTTGTCAATTTGTTGTTATTGAATGTATGATAGGTAGGCTTTGCAAACTAGTTGTAATGAATTCAAGTACGAGTAGTTAATTGGTTTTATTCGATGTGGTTGTAAAGTAAAAAAGGAAATCAAGAATACTTTATAGGTTACTGCCCAATGATGAAAGTTGAGCGTGATATATAATTTTGGAGTTGTACGAAGATTTGTGTACTTGGCGGTTTCTGGAGGTAAGAGTTTGATTCAAAATGATATATAAGTGGCCGTATAAAGAGTAGCTAGGTGTATGCTGATATATTTGATGATCAAAGCATGATGAGGATGATGTCATTTTTGATAGCATGTCAAGTGTTGCATTGTTGGTTTAGAAACAACTTAAAGTAATTCTCGTACTACATACAAGTTAGTTAGGATTCTAAAGAGTTGTCATTCGCACGTAACCAATATGAAGTTAGTCATTCTTATGGTGTTCCTAATCCTGTATTGGTAACCTCATGTTATTTGGGGGATTACTTGTATAGTTGATGTAACGTCCCAAAACAGCGGAATTTTTTTTAAAAATTAAACATACGACCGTCAACGGTCAAAGAGGGCACATTACTAGAAAAGTAAACTGAATATATATATATAATTTCTCCACGTGGAAGTCATAATACAGAGTGTCAAAAGAGTGATTACATGACTAATACATAACTACGGTAATCACTACCTCTACAAAAAGATAAGATGACAGGACCCGATCCCGGAGGTAGTCCCCTCGGTCACCACCAACCTACGACTGCCTGCTCCCTGAAAATGAAACAGAAAATCTGCCTGAGTTCCCGAAAGGAACCCCGTATGCCAACATCTCCTATCATATACAGAAATACAGACAAAAATGCCAAATAATGCTCATGCAATGCAAATCCGCCTCGGGCCCAATGAATGCCCAACCGCCACCACGGTCCATCTCCCAGCCGCACAGGCATGAATGGCTTCCCTTTGCCGCACAGGCTCAAGGGGCACCACTCTCCTACACAAGGAAAGGGCATCTCCTTCCTACACAAGGATAGAAGGCGTCTCCCACCTACACAAGCATGGAAGGCATCCCCTACTACCTACACAAGAATAGGGGGTCCAACTGAATACGCTGATGCATTGCATACATTGCATCATATGTCTTTCATTTAGATTACTTTTACATCAATAAATACTACTAAGGTATGTGTTTAGTCTTATTTACAGAATACAGGGACCTGAATGCAAATTACCCACATCCCGAGCATAAACGCGTGCAAAAGACTCATTTCTATCATAAAGACCAAGCTCAACATTATCGGGTTACAAATGGAAATGTATCCAGGCATAAAAGCATTCAAGTCCTAATTACAAAAAGAACAAGGACTTAAGCACAAAAGTAGCCGGGGGCTTAATTGCAAAAAGTCAAGGACCTAATTGCAAATCACGAGTAGATTTTATTATCTTGGAGAAAATCTAAAGAAAAATCAATGTAGATCTCCAAATATATGAAGGAATTAATCCAGAGCTCAAAAGAATGGAAAGAATCAATGCAGACGCGCAAAGGAGGATCAAATCATACCAAAAACACACAGCAAAAATCCGGATTAAATCAGAGGATATTGTGCGGCGAAATCGCCGCATATTACATGCATTGTGCGGCGGAAACGCCGCCCCCTAGTCGATCCGTGTGCTCAAATTTTGTCCAGTCGTATCTGGACACGTGTACTCTCCAATTCTATATTTAGGTCTCTTGTAACAACTATAAATAGCCCCGAGAACGATGTTAGAAGGGTCCTTGGCCTTAGACCTAGTTTTTAGTTGTTGTTTTTATTTGTAATCTTTTCTTTGGAGTAATAAAATTCTGTCTTTTATTTCTTGTGTTTTTATGTTTTCTTTTGTAATTCCTCTAGGACCCCTTCTTCCTCCCTCTATGAGTTTCTAACTCTTTCCAAAGGGTGGAGGTGACGGATTTAGGGCGAAGAGAAGATGAATGAATGTTATTATTTTAAGTTCGCGATTAGTATATTTTGATTACTTGAGTTTATGTTAAATCATTTATCATGTAATGCTTCATAACTAACATGATTTATTATAAGTTTCTGAATTCTCTAATCTAAACCCTAAATCTAAACCTCCACCCGACGGAATTCACCTCTTTGTTCTTGTTTTAAGTTTTAATTGTTCTTGTTTCTTGCTTTAGATAATTAAAACCCAAAAATCTCAAAACCCAATTATTTCTTCTCTCATTCTTCCCCTTAATCGAAAATCACACTAATAACAGAATCTCTCCCTCCTTGTGTTCGACCCGTATTTGCCACGTCTTCATTGACACCGTGCACTTGCGGTATAAATTAAAATCTCATCAAGTTTTTGGCGCCGTTGCCGGGTAGGCGACGTAGATTTTGATTTTTTTGTTGATTTCGATTCTATTCTGTTTATCTTGTGCGCGATCTAAGTATTTGGATTTGTGTTTCAGGAGACAACAGAGCGCGCGGCGAAATCTGAACGCAGTCTGAGCAACAAAGGCGGCGGAATCGCCGCATACTAAGAGCAACCTGCGGCGGAATCGCCGCACAATTGAAGCATCTGGGCTTCAAATTTTTCTGGGACGCGACTCATCTCTGGGTGGACGTGTAGAGCAACTGAAATTTCGAGAGCAGGCGGCGAACCCGACTGAGCATTGCGTAGGTAACTTTGGTTGCCTTTTTCCTCGTAATTTCTATTTTCTGAAAATTTCCTTTTCGTAGAACTGCTTGTGTTAGGGCAAAATTCCATAATTTGCAATAATTCAACTCTGACCTAAAATTGGCAAAATTAGAAAGGCCTTAGTGCATGCATCATCTAGTGTTTTGTATGCATTATTCTTGCTAAATTCTTGCAAATCAATTTCTGTTGAAGAGTGCTGGAGTCAAGGTACGTATCGTGGTTTTCATCGATTGCATTTAGGCATATAATTTAGTTTGCATACAACCTTGCAATTGCCCCCCTCTAAAGACCAATGTTTGACTATCTTTGCTAGATCTAAGTTAAACTATCTTAAGGGCAACTCCGTAGGCAAAGATACGGTGAGGATTTCATCACCTTTTTGTGGCCCACAAGTCACAATCCTAAAGTGTCACCCAAGTCTTAAATTAAAATCAACTAGACATTGACCCCTAAGGACTCAGACTCATTTAAGGAGAAGAATTGGTTTGACTTGCTATGACCTGAAGCTGATTGAATTTAATTTGGTGTCTAGAAAGTGTTTTTGTGTTGACGTAAGTCTTCCAAGCGAAGTGGTTGTCTAATTGGCACCGACTCTGTCGGAAGCGCCCCCAGTAGCTATACACGGCCTGGCCAAGTTGGTTTGATTAGTGAGGGAGGTGAATCAAGCGAATCAATTCGACTCAACCAGTTAGGAGTCGTCTAGATCTAAGCGACACTAGGTCTAGGATTGTTTGAACCGTGCTTTCTTAGGAATTTTCTGACCAACCCTCTTTCTATCTTTAAAGTTAGGTTTCCCTTCTCATCTGAGTCTTCTTTCTCTTCTCACCTCAATTCTCTAGATTAGGATTCCTTTCTCATCTTTCCCCATTCTATTGTTTGTTTCCCTTTTGAAAAAAATATAAAAAAAACGAAAAAAATAATAATCAATTCTTGAAATTAAATTTTGATTTAAATTTGGAATTTGAATTCAAAAATTGATTCAACCCGGTGCACTTAGGTTTGGATTCGGGACTTGAGTAATCGACACTCACGAGTTCATCTAGATTCCAGTCTAGAGCTTAGCCCCAATCCATCTGCTGCACCACCTCACCCGGATCCAATGGGTGAGAACGTAGTGGACCCACCTCTTGCACAACCTATAACTCTGAGGGATCGATGCTATCCAGCGATGGCTGCTCAGCCATCGTGCATCGTTATGCCCACCATATCGGGTCGCGACTTCGAACTTAAGGCACAATACATGAGTATGTTGCCTAAGTTCACCTCTAGGGAAGACCCATATCTCTTCCTTAGAGAATTTGAGGAAATCTGCTCTTTTATGCAATACCAGCATATTCCTGAGGAGGCAGTGCGTCTGAAATTCGTGCCTCTAGCACTGAAGGATGACGCTAAGAAATTGCTATATAGTCTAGCCGAAAGATCTATTAGGAGTTGGGCTGAGTTTGTTCAAGTATTCCTGAAAAAATATTTCCCCAACCATAAGACTATGAGGATTAGGAATGAAATTGTTGCATTCGTTCAGTCTGAGAGCGAGCCGTTCTATTCCTATCTAGAAAGATTCAAAAGTGTTCTGACCCAATGCCCTCATCATGGAATCCCAAGATGGCAATTATGCCAAATTATTTATGAGGGATTGACACCTACATCTAGGGTTATGGTAGAATCCGTAAGCCAAGGGAACTTCATGTCGAAAAATGAAAATGATGCCTGGACTTTTTTTGAGGATTTAGCTGAAAACAGTATGCAATGGGACAATGCTAGAACACCACTTAACCCGAGTATTGGATCTAGAATAGCAAGTCAACCCAAACCAGGTGTCTTAGCTGTAGATTTCAACATAGCGGCTGAAGCAAAACTAGCTACCCTTATGCGCAGAATGGAAAGTTTAGAGCTACAAACCCAAAACCGAGTGAATCAAGCCTTGTCTATCCCTTGCTCTAGATGTGGTCAGACTGGTCATGTAATGGAGGATTGTGTGGACTGGGACCAAGTTAATGCCATGTATAACCATGCTAGAAATGACCCATACACATCAACCTATAACTCGGGTTGGCGTAATAATTCCAATTTCTCATCAAGCCAACAAGGTCAACCTCCTAGACAACAACCAAACCCGTATAACCAAAATAATACATCATCTGGGTTTAGTAACAATAACGATCATGAGGTTAGGTTGACAATTTTGGAAAATTTGATGAAAACCTTTATACAAACAACCAACCAGACCTTCCAAAGGCTTGAGACACAAGTCAGCCAACTAGCACAAATAGTAGGTGAAAGAGAAAAGGGTCGGTTTCCAAGTCAACCTGAGGTGAACCCTAGATCTAATAATTCATATCAATCCTATCAAGCACCTTCAGGAAATAACAACCCTAGACCGGTTGAAATGGTTAATGAGGAAGGACCGTTCCAACAAATAAATGTTGTAGTATCATTACGGTCCGGAAGACAAGTTGATAACAATGTGGTAAATACTAGAACGTCTAATCAATCTAGCCATCAAGCAACCACATATGACCTAACCATTGAACCCGACGTCCAATCTGAAACGCCCAACCCACCTACTCAACCTGAACCTATAGCTCAACCTGAACCTGAGCGAGTTTATGTTCCTAAAGCCCCATTCCCCAATAGACTCAAAAAGAACTCAAGTGCACAAATAGAGAAAATCTTGGAAGTATTTAAGCAAGTTAAGGTGAACATTCCACTCTTAGACATGATTCAACAAATACCTGCTTATGCTAAATTCTTAAAAGATTTGTGCACTAAAAAGAGAAAAACGAACGTACCAAAGAAGGCATTCTTAACTGCAAACATAAGTTCTATTTTGTCCAACACATCTCCTATAAAATATAAGGATCCTGGATGTCCCACAATTTCATGTGCAATAGGAGATACTTTTATCAACAAAGCCCTTCTATACCTTGGTGCTAGTGTTAACCTACTCCCGTACTCTGTCTATGAGCAAATGAACATTGGTCCACTAAAACCCTCTAAGACAACCCTTCAATTTACTGATTGCTCTATTAAGAAACCAAGAGGTATAGTAGAGGATGTTTTGATCAAGGTTGGTGATTTCATTTACCCAGTGGATTTTGTCGTACTAGATACTGCGCCTGTTGTAAATCCTAAACAACAAATCCCTGTAATTCTAGGCAGCCCCTTTTTAGCCACTTCTGAAGCATTGATAAACTGTCGAAATGGGCTCATGCAATTATCTTTTGGGAACTTAAAAGCTGAATTTAATATCTTTCATGTTGATAGTGAGCTAGAAATAATATGCAATCAAAGTGATGTTGTGATGAGAGCACGTATCTATCAGACTTCTGAATCAAATAAATCATCACAAAATCAAAAAGGAAGTAAGAAAAAGGGGAGTAACTCTTCGACACACCCACCATCACTCGAGCAAATAAGAGAACCAATTTATGTGAGGGGTGTGGAACCTGTGACTCGGGACTCTCATTGCAACATAGGGAACTATTCAACTGGATACATGCACCAATATGGTGTCATTCAATCCAGTTCTGACTATGGTTGACTTTGAGCAAATTCCATCCTTCCACCGCAGTTCACCAAGGTAATAAGTGCATTTGCTTTATATTTGCATACATTGAGGACAATGCATGATTTAGGTGTGGGGGGTGTTTATGTATATATTTATCTATATATATGTTCTTAAAAAAATTCAATGTTTCATGACATAGCTTAAGATTGAACTACCAAAACCCGAGTACAAATTGCATTGAATTTTTTTGTTCCTTATTATATAGTTCTGCTTGTAGAAATTATGACATAAATCGAAGTTCCAAAGAAATAACCCATTACCCTTTAAGACATGTATGCACTTAAATTGGATGAATCAAATCTTTGAAGTGGTTGATAAAAAGCAGAGGTTGAGGAAAATATACCGGGAAGTGTGGACTTCTAATAGCAATTAAGTCTTGAGGAAAATAAAATTAAAAATGAAGGAATAAAGTGAGGAAAGCACATTCTGCAAAATGATTACAAAAGCCCAAGCCTTTGAGTCACTGGTCCGTAGGGGTATCTTGAAACCCGGTAACTTGAGTCTACCAGCTCGGGATTATCGACCAAACTCGCTACACGAATGCAAAAAGGGTAAAAGTGTCAAAAAGCAAATGTGTTGAAAGAAAACGCGACTGTCCGATTTCTTTAAGCCCTATATACGTCGGATGTAATGTAAGACCGACGTCTATACCCCATATATAGTCCTATATACGTCAGATGGATGGAGTATAGACGTCGGTCTTACATTACATCCGACGTATATAGGGAGACGTCTATACCCCATAGACGTCGGATTCACAAGGTACACAAACAGCCGACGTCTATAGGGAGACGTCTATACCATATAGACGTCGGCTAAACGTGTGATTCCTAAACCCGACGTCTATAGTACTACATAGACGCCGGCTTCAATTACGACCGACGTCTATTCTGTCCTCTCCCCACTAGACGTCGGTGGTTATAACAGCCGACGTCCATTGGGCGACGAGTAAAGCCTATTCTACACTAGTGACATACTGCTCATCAAGTGTTCTGATCACATCTGGCATGTCTTCTGCAACCACGACAATATCTTTTTCTTCGTCATTGTTGATGATGTGATTTTTTTATGTTAGTTTGTTACTTTTACTTCCTTTTTGTTAGGTGAAATGTTACATTAGGTAGTTTTTTTCGTTTTTTATTTCGTTTGTCAATTTGTTGTTATTGAATGTATGATAGGTAGGCTTTGCAAACTAGTTGTAATGAATTCAAGTACGAGTAGTTAATTGGTTTTATTCGATGTGGTTGTAAAGTAAAAAAGGAAATCAAGAATACTTTATAGGTTACTGCCCAATGATGAAAGTTGAGCGTGATATATAATTTTGGAGTTGTACGAAGAGATTTGTGTACTTGGCGGTTTCTGGAGGTAAGAGTTTGATTCAAAATGATATATAAGTGGCCGTATAAAGAGTAGCTAGGTGTATGCTGATATATTTGATGATCAAAGCATGATGAGGATGATGTCATTTTTGATAGCATGTCAAGTGTTGCATTGTTGGTTTAGAAACAACTTAAAGTAATTCTCGTACTACATACAAGTTAGTTAGGATTCTAAAGAGTTGTCATTCGCACGTAACCAATATGAAGTTAGTCATTCTTATGGTGTTCCTAATCCTGTATTGGTAACCTCATGTTATTTGGGGGATTACTTGTATAGTTGATGTAACGTCCCAAAACAGCGGAATTTTTTTTAAAAATTAAACATACGACCGTCAACGGTCAAAGAGGGCACGTTACTAGAAAAGTAAACTGAATATATATATATATATATATAATTTCTCCACGTGGAAGTCATAATACAGAGTGTCAAAAGAGTGATTACATGACTAATACATAACTACGGTAATCACTACCTCTACAAAAAGATAAGATGACAGGACCCGATCCCGGAGGTAGTCCCCTCGGTCACCACCAACCTACGACTGCCTGCTCCCTGAAAATGAAACAGAAAATCTGCCTGAGTTCCCGAAAGGAACCCCGTATGCCAACATCTCCTATCATATACAGAAATACAGACAAAAATGCCAAATAATGCTCATGCAATGCAAATCCGCCTCGGGCCCAATGAATGCCCAACCGCCACCACGGTCCATCTCCCAGCCGCACAGGCATGAAAGGCTTCCCTTTGCCGCACAGGCTCAAGGGGCACCACTCTCCTACACAAGGAAAGGGCATCTCCTTCCTACACAAGGATAGAAGGCGTCTCCCACCTACACAAGCATGGAAGGCATCCCCTACCTACACAAGAATAGGGGGTCCAACTGAATACGCTGATGCATTGCATACATTGCATCATATGTCTTTCATTTAGATTACTTTTACATCAATAAATACTACTAAGGTATGTGTTTAGTCTTATTTACAGAATACAGGGACCTGAATGCAAATTACCCACATCCCGAGCATAAACGCGTGCAAAAGACTCATTTCTATCATAAAGACCAAGCTCAACATTATCGGGTTACAAATGGAAATGTATCCAGGCATAAAAACATTCAAGTCCTAATTACAAAAAGAACAAGGACTTAAGCACAAAAGTAGCCGGGGACTTAATTGCAAAAAGTCAAGGACCTAATTGCAAATCACGAGTAGCTTTTATTATCTTGGAGAAAATCTAAAGAAAAATCAATGTAGATCTCCAAATATATGAAGGAATTAATCCGGAGCTCAAAAGAATGGAAAGAATCAATGCAGACGCGCAAAGGAGGATCAAATCATACCAAAAACACACAGCAAAAATCCGGATTAAATCAGAGGATATTGTGCGGCAAAATCGCCGCATATTACATGCATTGTGCGGCGGAAACGCCGCCCCCTAGTCGATCCGTGTGCTCAAATTTTGTCCAGTCGTATCTGGACACGTGTACTCTCCAATTCTATATTTAGGTCTCTTGTAACAACTATAAATAGCCCCGAGAACGATGTTAGAAGGGTCCTTGGCCTTAGACCTAGTTTTTAGTTGTTGTTTTTATTTGTAATCTTTTCTTTGGAGTAATAAAATTCTGTCTTTTATTTCTTGTGTTTTTATGTTTTCTTTTGTAATTCCTCTAGGACCCCTTCTTCCTCCCTCTATGAGTTTCTAACTCTTTCCAAAGGGTGGAGGTGACGGATTTAGGGCGAAGAGAAGATGAATGAATGTTATTATTTTAAGTTCGTGATTAGTATATTTTGATTACTTGAGTTTATGTTAAATCATTTATCATGTAATGCTTCATAACTAACATGATTTATTATAAGTTTCTGCATTCTCTAATCTAAACACTAAATCTAAACCTCCACCCGACGGAATTCACCTCTTTGTTCTTGTTTTAAGTTTTAATTGTTCTTGTTTCTTGCTTTAGATAATTAAAACCCAAAAATCTCAAAACCCAATTATTTCTTCTCTCCTTCTTCCCTTTAATCGAAAATCACACTAATAACAGAATCTCTCCCTCCTTGTGTTCGACCCGTATTTGCCACGTCTTCATTGACGTCGTGCACTTGCGGTATAAATTAAAATCTCATCATACACCATCGTCGAAGCTGAAATCCGTAGCTCCGAGGTCCGGTGATCGACCGTGGGCTCAGAGCCGGTAGTCGACCTATGCTCGACGGCTCGCGTGTGGATAAATTCACCAACCTGCGGTTAATCGATCGATCACAACAAATACACCGGTCGACCGGTCTCCCGCTCAGTACTCGGTACTGAGGTAAAACACTATCAATCGGTCGGACATGGTCTCTCGGACGGTCGACAGTTTAGCAAGTCACCGCCCAGTCCTAACCAATGATAATTCGACCCACCGGTCGAACAAGGTCAATCTAGCGGTCGACCGTTTAGAAGGTCTACGTTATACCTTTTATATACATATATATTCTGTCGGTCGAACTAGGGTCCGTTCAACCGATAAGAAAGCCTGCATGAATCCTGCCTACTTTATTCGGTCGACCGAAACTCTTCCGGTCGACCGGATCAACAGGTACTTCACTGCAGGAAAACTGCACGCGGTCGGTCGACTAGATTCAGAGCGGTCGACCGTTTAGATGGTCAACGCTCTTGACCGAATTTGCGCAGTTCGGTCGACCGAGACACGCACTCGGTCGGTCGAAGGTCTGTCTAACCTATCTAAAGAGGGGTTCGGTCGACCGAAACAAACACCGGTCGACCGGGCTAATGTAACCCTTCATTTTCCCGCGAAATTTGGCATAAACGGTCGACCGTCACACATACGTCATTCGACCATTTTCGGGCAGTAAGTTATTATTACAAATATCGGTCGACCGACCCAACTACCGGTCGACCGAACTATACATTTTCCCTCTGGACAAACATCATTTAGACGTTGTTCGGTCGACCGAACTCTCAATCGGTCGACCGAACAGAGCGTCTTCAACCTCTGTCCAGTCGGGTTCGCCGGAGAAACGACACCAACGCCACCCCCTACACTCCCACACCTCTTGAGGAGTTACTATGAAGACTTGGCATACCTTTTCCGAGGCGAGAACGCGTCCGGTGATCTCCTCCTCCTCCGGCGTTGATTCTAGATTCTTCTCCTTCTCTCCTCCACTCCTTCCTCGTGCGCACCTCCACCACGTCGTCGGAGATCTTCTCCTTCTGGTCGCCGGAAACAAGGGAAGGTGGTGAGATGGGTGGAAACGAAATGGAGAAAAGAAAGGGGAGAAAGGTGGTGAGATGGGTTTTCTCCGTACCCCCCCCCCCTCATACCACCTACACCCTAACCACACTCCACCCCATACCTCTCTCTCTCTCCAGGTTAAGGTCTTTACAATCCACCCTTCTTAAAAGGATTTCGCCCTGAAATCAGAAAGGTAACTCACCGAAGAGCTCCGGATGCAGCCTCCGAACATCCTCTTCAATCTCCCAGGTGGCCTCGCGCTTACTGTGATGCTGTCATCTGACCTTAACCATCGGAATGGTCCTCCTCCTGAGCCGATGGTCCATCCGGTCGATGATCTCAACTGACCTCTCCTCAAGTGACAAGTCCTGCCGGATCTCAGGTACTGCAATCTCTATCACATGTGTCGGGTCTGCAACGTACTTCCTCAACATAGAAACATGGAAGACGTTGTGAAGGCCAGAGAACTGTGGTGGCAAGGCAACTCTGTAGGCGACCTCCCTTACATGGTCCAAGATCTCAAAAGGTCCGACATACCTCGGACTGAGCTTCCCCTTCTTCCCGAACCTCATCACTCTCCGAGCTGGTGAAATCTTCAGGAAGACGTGATATCCAACCTCGAAGCTCAAGGTCCGCCTGCGTCGGTCAGCATAACTCTTCTGTCTGCTCTGTGCTGTAGCCAACCTCCTCCTGATCAGGTCAACCTTCTCTGCGTACATCTGCACAAGATCTGGGCCCACTAACTGCCTCTCACCTATGTCACTCCAGCATACCGGTGATCTGCATGGCCTCCCGTACAACGCCTCATACGGTGTCATCCCAATAGTAGCATGGTAGCTGTTGTTGTAGGCGAACTTGATCAGAGGTAGATGCTCATCCCAGTGTCCAGCCCAGTCCAGCGTGCAAGCCCTCAGCATATCCTCCAAGGTTTGGATAGTCCTCTCTGACTGGCCGCCTGTCTGATGATGAAAAGTTGTACTGAACCTCAGACGTGTCCCCAGTGCCTGCTGCAGACTCCCCCAAAATCTGGATGTGAACCTCAGATCTCTGTCAGAGATGATACTCACCGGTACTCCGTGCAATCTTACGATCTCTTCTACATACAACTTCACCAGACTCTCCAAAGCTAAGGTGGTCCTAATAGCCAGAAAGTGCGCCGACTTGGTCAGTCAATCGACTATCACCCAAATCGCGTCATGGAACTGCCTCGTCTTTGGTAGCCCCGTGACGAAGTCCATCGTCACGTGCTCCCACTTCCACTCCGGAAGCTCGATACTCTGCATAGGTCCAGCTGGCCTCTGGTGCTCAATCTTTACCTGCTAACAGACCAAACACCGATTCACGAACTCTGCAATGTCCTTCTTCATGCCTCTCCACCATAAGTTCCGCTGCAGGTCCTTATACATCTTCGTGCTCCCTGGAAGGATGGTGTACTTCGCTCGGTGTGCCTCCTCCATCATGTCATCTCTCATCCCATCAACCTTCGGCACCCAGATCCGCCCTCTGAATCTCAGACTTCCATCGACCCCAACACTGAAATCTGACCCCTCTCTGGCAGTCAAACTCCAGCAGACTGGCCAACTCATCATCCTCCCGCTGCGCCTGCACAACCTGTGAGACTATCTGTGGCTCCACCCGCAACCCAGCTAACACTGCTCCCTCAGAGTCTCCAGTGAACGGCCTCCACTCTACCAATGACTCAAGCAGTCTCCATTCCTGAAGGCACAAGCCTGCATCTGATACCTCCACTCTCCTACTCAAGGCGTCTGCAACTGAATTCGCCTTCCCCGGGTGGTAGGAGATGGTGAAATCATAGTCTTTAATGAACTCCAACCAACGACGCTCTCTCATATTCAACTCCTTTTGGGAGAAGAGGTACTTCAGACTCTGGTGATTGGTGAATACCTCGAACTGCTCGCCATACAGGTAGTGTCTCCATGTCTTCAATGCGTGCACAACGGTTGCCAACTCCAAGTCATGCGTCGGGTAATTCTTCTCATGAGTCTTCAGCTGCCTCGACGTGTATGCAATCACCCTCCCGTGCTGCATCAACATGCAACCCAAACCAATGCCTGACGCGTCACTGTAGACCACAAACCCTCTTGTGCCGCTCGGCAGAGTCAAAACTGGAGTTGTCGTCAGTTATCCCTTTAGCTCCTGAAAGGTGTCCTCGCACTTCTGGGACCAAACAATAGTGACTCCCTTCTGCGTCAGGGCAGTCAGAGGTGCAGCTAACCTCGAGAAGTCTTTGATGAAGCGACGGTAGTAACCCGCCAACCCAACAAAGCTTCTGATCTTCGACACGCTCGTAGGGGCTCTCCACTCAGTCACTGCCTCTACCTTCGCCGGATCCACCGAAATGCCCTCCGCAGAAACGATCTGACCAAGAAATACGACTCTGTCCAACCAGAATTCGCACTTCGAGAACTTAGCATACAACCTCTGGTCTCTTAGAATGCTAAGTACAATCCGCAGGTGCTCTCTGTGCTGTTCCACGTCGGGTGAGTAGATCAGGATATCATCCACAAAGACAACGACACATCTGTCCAAGTATTATCTGAACGTCTGGTTCATCAAATCCATGAAAGCTGCCAGAGCGTTCGTCAACCCGAAAGGCATCACCAAGAACTCATAGTTCCCATATCTGGTCCTGAATGCTGTCTTCTAGACATCCTTCTCTCGGATCCTTAGCTGATGGTATCCTGAACGTAGGTCTATCTTAGAGAAGACCTTCACTGACTGCAACTGGTCGAACAGGTCCTCAATCCTAGGTAGGGGATACCTATTCTTGATGGTGACCTTGTTCAGCATCCTATAGTCAATGCACATCTGCAATGACCCATCCTTCTTCTTCACAAACAACAGTGGTGCGCCCCAAGGTGAGACACTCGGTCTGATGAAACCAGCCTCCATCAGCTCCTGTAACTGCTTCTTCAAGTCTGCCAACTCTGCGGGCGCCATCCTATACGGGGCTTTCGACTGTGGTGAGGTGTCTGCTGCCAGCTCAATGCAAAACTCCATCTCTCGCGGAGGCAGCAATCCTGGAATATTATCTAGAAACACCTCTGTAAACTCGCACACTACATCTATCTCGTCCAACCTCAGTGACTCAGCCTCTGGAACAACCAACGTCGCTAGGAATGCTCTGCAACCATGCTGTATCAACTTCTGAGCCCTCAAAGATGACACCACAATGCGGCCCCCTCTGTTCCTGATTCCTCTAATCATGATATCAGGCAACCCCTTCCTCGGAATCAAAATCTTCTTCTCACGTGAAAGGACACGCACATCATGCCGGGACAGCCAGTCCATCCCAAGAATAATGTCGAAGTCCTCCATCGGTAGCAAGACCAGATCTGCCAGAAAATCTTGGTCTCCCAAAACAATCATGGTGCCGGGGATGAAGCTCCCCGCAGTGCCCACCAGACCCAAGGGTGTGCTGACTTCCAAAGTGGTAGTCAACATCGCAAGGGTACAACCCAACACTCTCGCAAATCGCTCCGAGATGAACGAGTGTGTCGCGCCACAATCAAAAAGCACCCTAGCTTCCAAACCTGCCACAAGAAGTGTACATTCCACGACAGTGCTGGTGATGCATTGCATACATTGCATCATATGTCTTTCATTTAGATTACTTTTACATCAATAAATGCTACTAAGGTATGTGTTTAGTCTTATTTACAGAATACAGGGACCTGAATGCAATTTACCCACATCTTGAGCATAAATGCGTGCAAAAGACTCATTTCTATCATAAAGACCAAGTTCAAGATTATCGGGTTATGAATGGAAATGTATCCAAGCATAAAAGCATTCAAGTCCTAATTGCAAAAAGAACAAGGACTTAAGCACAAAAGTAGCCGGGGACTTAACTGCAAAAAGTCAAGGACCTAATCGCAATTAAAGCACCAAAATATTATCTTGGAGAAAATCTAAAGAAAAATCAATGTAAATCTCCAAACATATAAAGGAATTAATCCGGAGCTCAAAAGAATGGAAAGAAATCATCCAGACGCGCAAAGGAGGATCAAATCATTCCATAAACTACCAGCAAAAATCCGGATTAAATCAGAGAAGATTGTGCGGCGAAATCGCCGCATATCACATACATTGTGCGGCGGAAACGCCGCCACCCAGTCGATCCGTGTGCTCCAATTTTGTCCAGTCGTGTCTGGACACGTGTACTTTCCAATATTATACCTAGATCCCTTGTAGCAACTATAAATAGACCCAAGAATGATGTTAGAAGGGTCCTTAGTCTTTGGTGGTAGTTTTTATTTTTAATCTTAGATTTGTATTCTTCCTTTTCATTAATAAAATTCTGTCTTTTATTTCTTACTTTTAGTTTTCTTTTGTAATGTCTCAAGGACCCCTTCTTCCTCCCTCTATGAGTTTCTAACTCCTTCCAAAGGGTGGAGGTGACGGATTTAGGGTGAAGAGAAGATGAATGAATGTTATTATTTTAATTTCGTGTTAGTATATTTTGATTACTTGAGTTTATGTTAAATCATTTATCATGTAATGCTTTATAACTAATATGATTTATTATAAGTTTCTGAATTCTCTAATCTAAACCTTAAATCTAAACCTCCACCCGACGGAATTCACATCTTTGTTCGTGTTTTAGTTTTAATTGTTCTTGTTTCTTGCTTTAGATAATTAAAATCCAAAAATCTCAAAACCCAATTATTTCTTCTCTCCTTCTTCTCCTTAATCGAAAATCACGAAAATAACAAATCTCTCCCTCCTTGTGTTCGACCCGTATTTGCCACGTCTTCATTGACGCCGTGCACTTGCGGTCCAGTGAAGACTCGTCCAGTGCGCTGACGCTGCTGAGGTGCTGCAGGTCTCCAAGCTCCGCCTTCACTGGCAATCGGAAGTCCCGGAGGTCTGCTCGGTCCAGCGCCCTTGCTAGGGCAATTCCTGACGAAGTGACCCAGCTGACCACAACCATGACAAGTACCCGGCCCAAAGCAGCGCCCCGTGTGCACTCTGCCACAACTCCTGCACGCCTCTGGCTGTGGCGCCCCTGCTGTCTCGATCCGGGGCCTCTTGCTCGGATTCCCCGAACTCTGCCCTCCTCGCCTCCCTGAGGATCTCCCGACCGGCCTCCTCTCATCCTGGTAATTCTCCCGGTAGTCTCTCTCCATAATCGTGGCACTCCTCACTGCATCCGCCAACGTGCGCGGCATGCTCGACAGCACTCGGGTCCTCAGCTGCTTCCGGAGTCCCCTGACAAACTTCATCAACCTCTGCGCCTGAGTGCCGAAGATCTCCGGACAGTAACGCTCAAGGGCGTTAAACTTCCCAATGTACTCCTCCAGTGTCATGCTCCTCTGCTCCAGGGCCAGGAACTCCTCCCTCTTCCTGTCTCGCACGTGCTCCGGAAAGTACTGCTCATTGAACTCCTCAACGAACTCCTCCCACGACACATCCTCTCGACCGGCAAACAAAACTGCTGAAGTCGACCTCCACCAGTTCGCTGCAGCTCCTCTCAGCAGGTAGGTGGCCAGGTCCACCTTCTTCTCTGGAGTACAGTCGATGGCCCTGAAGATCGTCTGCGTAGTGAAGATCCACTCCTCAGCTGCCTCTGCATCCATCTGCCCAGTAAAAGTCGGAGGGTGCTACCTCATGAACCGGTCGTGCATCGCACTGGCCCCCTTCTGCGCACTCTGCGCTGCCTGGCGCTCCAACATCCCCCTCAACCGCTCCACGGTGTGGAATAGGACCCTACGCTCTGCCTCCCGGGCCTCCTCCCTCGCAGTCTCACTCGAACTGCGAGTCTCATCCACAGGCATGGCCCGTCTCGGAGGCATCTCTCTACAAAATAAAAAGCTCACGTCAGAATGATCATGAATGCATGCCATGGACCTCTAGACTATAATCCTAACTCGATGGTGGTTTCTTTGGGAAAGTACGCCGAGATCAAGACTCTGATACCAAGTTGTAACGTCCCAAAACAGCGGAAGATTTTTTTTAAATTAAACATACGACCGTCAATGGTCAAAGAGGGCACGTTACTAGAAAAGTAAACTGAATATATATATAAAATATCTCCACGTGGAAGTCGTAATACAGAGTGTCAAAAGAGTGATTACATGACTAATACATAACCACGGTAATCACTACCTCTACAAAAAGTTAAGATGACAGGACCCGATCCTGGAGGTAGTCCCCTCGGTCACCACCAACCTACGACTGCCTGCTCCCTGAAAATGAAACACAAAATCCGCCTGAGTTCCCGAAAGGAACCCCGTATGCCAACATATCCTATCATATACAGAAATACAGACGAAAATGCCAAATAATGCTCATGCAATGCAAATCCGCCTTGGGCCCAATGAATGCCCAACCGCCACCACGGTCCATCTCCCAGCCGCACAAGCAAGAAAGGATTCCCACTGCCGCACAGGCTCAAGGGGCACCACTCTCCTACACAAGGGAAGGGCATCTCCTTCCTATACAAGGACAGAAGGCGTCTCCCACCTACACAAGCATGGAAGGCATCCCCTACCTACACAAGAATAGGGGGTCCAACTGAATACGCCATCGTCGAAGCTGAAATTCGTAACTCCGAGGTCCGGTGATCGACCGTGGGCTCAGAGCCGGTAGTCAACCTATGCTCGACGGCTCGCGTGTGGATAAATCCACCAACCTGTGGTTAATCGGTCGACCGCAACAAATACACCGGTCGATCGGTCTCCCGCTCAGTACTCGGTACTGAGGTAAAACACTATCAATCGGTCGGACAAGGTCTCCCAGACGGTCGACCGTTTAGCAAGTCACCGCCCAGTTCTAACCAATGATAATTCGACCCACCGGTCGAACAAGGTCAATCTAGCGGTCGACAGTTTGGAAGGTCTATGCTATACCTTTTATATACATATATATCCTGTCAGTCGAACCAGGGTCCGTTCAACCGATAAGAAAGCCTGCATGAATCCTTACCACTGTATTCGGTCGACCGAAACTCTTCCGGTCGACCGGATCAACAGGCACTTCACTGCAGGAAAACTGCACGCGGTCGGTCGACCGGATTCGGAGCGGTCGACCGTTTAGATGGTCAACGCTCTTGACCGACTTTGCGCAGTTCGGTCGACCGAGACACGCACTCGGTCGGCCGAAGGTCTGTCTAACCTATCTAAAGGGGTTCGGTCGACTGAAACAAACACCGGATGACCGGGCTAATGTAACCCTTCATTTTCCCACGAAATTTGGCATAAACGGTCGACCGTCACACAGACGTCATTCGACCATTTTCGGGCAGTAAGTTATTATTACAAATATCGGTCGACCGACCCAATTACCGGTCGACCGAACTATACATTTTCCCTCTGGACATGCATCATTTAGACGTTGTTCGGTCGACCGAACTCTCAATCGGTCGACCGAACAGAGCGTCTTCAACCTCTGTCCAATCGGGTTCGCCGGAGAAACGGCACCAACGCCGCCCCCTACGCTCCCACACCTCTTGGGGAGTTACTATGAAGACTTGGCATACCTTTTCCGAGGCGAGAACGCGTCCGGTGAGCTCCTTCTCCTCCGGCGTCGATTCTAGCTTCTTCTCCTTCTCTCTTCCGCTCCTTCCTCGTGCGCGCCTCCACCACGTCGCCGGAGATCTTCTCCTTCTGGTCGCCGGAAACAAGGGAAGGTGGTGAGATGGGTGGAAACGAAATGGAGAAAGGAAAGGGGAGAAAGGGTTGGGTTTTGTATTTATAAATCAAAACCTACACCTACCCCATACTCCTTCTGCCGCGCCTCATCGTGTTCGTCCTTCCTCCTCGTCATCTTCGCCTCCTCTCGTGTTGTCCTACTCTACCAGCAGATCGTGTCCTCCTCGACTCCAGACGTGGATCGAAGTCCAGGTGAGATGATTGTAGCTCTTTTCCTACTTAAGTCATTCCTTTCTACCTTGTTTTTTTGTCTACTGCTTTGATGGAGATTCAATATGTGTTCATATAGCCTTCCTCAATTTTATACAAACGTACAGTTTGTATTTTTGTAACATGTATTTGCCATCTCTCAATTCCTCAACTCTACTATGGCTAATATGATGTATTTAATAATATTGATTTACTGTTTTTGTAATATCAAGGTATGTTTTGAACTAGATCAATGTTATAAATGCAGCCCTTTTCGTTTATTGCAAAAATAAAATAAAATTTTAAGCTCTTACATTAGTATGTTACACTCCTATTATGTAGCATTGACAATATCCGATAATTTCAAAAAAGAAAGAAGTAGATAGTAACTTGAAGTTTTTTATGTGCATTTGAGAGGCACCAGTGCTTGTTGTAGGCATTAACTACAGAAATTTGCTTGTTCCTCTTTTTATTAACTTATTTAATTTTCAATTTAATATGTTCAGAATCATTTCTGATTTTCCTGTGTATAATTGTGAACAGAAAATCCTGTGATATCCTTTTTCCCAAGAGGGTGCTTATCCCTTGGTTATCTGGCATCTTCATTTGTGATTATCTCAAGCACTCCGAGTCATATGAGGTTTGTATACAATCATGTCTGTCACTTGAATAAGATATTGATAAACTCCATCGAAGTACAATTGTTTTGGTAATTTGGAGGTTCCAATCAATTCATTACGTAGCATTAAGTGCATTTGCTAGCTATTTCTTAAGTTCTTGAAGGTCAACTAGTTCACCATTTCTTACTTATCCCTTGTTATCAGTCTTCCACTTATGGGCATTTCATATGTTGGCAATATTTTACTTTATGTTATTCATAGAGGTTTTTGCTGTTTTCCGTTGGTTTCTTTCTTTTACTGTTTTTTGGTTCAGTTCAAGTAGATTTTCAAGAAGAATATGTCAAGTACAATACTATCACAATTAATCCACTTCATCCCTGCAAAATAGGAGTAATGTCTCACAATTATGTTACCATACTTTATGAGATTCAATAATTGTTTGCAACGTGTCACATTTTTCGCAGCATGGAAGATGATTTGCCAGTTGTATTTGGTGCTTCCGGTCCAGTTGCTCGCACCATAACAAGTCTTGTTTCGAGTTCTACACCGATCAGCAATGAGACACATGTTGGAAGTGCAAATGTTGATGGAGTGGAAGAGTCCAATCAGGATGCAAAGCGACAAAAATGATTTACTTCGGAAGTTTGGATGCATTACAAAAGAGAAAGGTTGAGTGATGCTTCTGTCAAAGCCACATGCAATTATTGTCAAAAGGTATTTGATGGTGGAAGCGCGAAAGGTACTACCCATCTCAAAAATCATCAAAAATGTTGCATGCGTAGACCAAGAGCAGACATAAGACAACAACTTCTTAGTAAATCATCCTCTAAATTGGTGGTTCATAAGTATGATCCTAAAGTAGAAAGAGAATATTTTGCTGAAATGATCATGAAGATGGATTTGCCTTTTGTGTTGTGCGAGAATGACTACTTTAGAAGGTGGGTTTGTTATGTTGAACCTTCATATAAGTGTCGCACTTCCTCTCAAGGGTGAGTTATTTCATACTCGTTGCACCGCTCACATCCTTAATTTGATTGTGAAGAATGGGTTGCAAGTTATTAGTCCTTTGTTGCAGAAGATTCGTAAAAGTGTGAAGTATGTTAATTCTCTGTACATAGGGCTAATAAGTTTAAGGTTGCATTGAGTCAAACTCGGTTGACTGGGAATAAGGGTGTGTCTTATGATGTTGATACTAGATGGAACTCAACTTATCTGATGCTTGATAGTGCTTTGGATGTCCGGGATGCATTTGACCGTTTAGCAGAATTGGATGATCAATATAAGTTGTTGCCAACACCAAAGGAGTGGGAGATGGGTAGAAATATACGAGATTGTTTGAAGGTTTTTTATGATATCACAGTTTGTCTTTCTGGTAGTAAATATGCCACTGCTAATTTCTACTTCAATGATGTTTGTCACATCCATTACATGTTGATTACATGGCATAAGAGTCCTATTGAGTACATTCGGTCAATGGCAACTATGATGCAAATGAAGTTTGATAAATATTGGGATTCTTGCAGTTTGGTATTGTCTTTTGGTTCAGTGCTTGACCCACGTTACAAAATGGTGTTTGTTCAGTATGCAAATCGTCATTTATATGATTCTTGTGCTGATGAAAAAATTGATAAGATACGAGATAAGCTTACTGAGTTGTTCACAGAGTATTTGGATGCTCCTAGTAGTTCACAATGTGATGGTAGTAATCCTTCTGTAGAAGAAATGACTTATGATCCTAACCAACCATTCAGAGGAGGATTTATAGGATATGCTAGTAGTAACACTTACTTTGTATCAAGTGCAACAAAATCTGAACTTGAGATGTATTTGGAGGAGCCTTTAGTCCGGTCAACAAATAATGAGTTGTCATTTGATATATTGAATTGGTGGAGTTAGCATGAAGCTAGGTTTCCAACACTTGCAAAAATGGCTCGTGATATTTTGGCAATCCCGGTATCAACAGTTGCTTCAGAATCTGCATTCAGTTGTGCTCGTAGAGTCATCGATGACACTCGTTCTCAGTTAGGAAGAGATGTTGTAGAGGCATTGGTTTCTACAAAGGATTGGTTGCCACATTTAATCATGAGTATGTATTATTACTTAGTTGATGTTACTTTTAAATTTCTATGATTTAATTTTGTTGTGATAATGAACTTATCTGTGTTGTTTAATTAGAATCAAGTGAAGCCGAAAAGGATCAAGAGTTAGAAAGTTAGATTTCTAAATTTCAAAAGAAGACCATGGTTTACCTTGAAAGGTAGTTTGAGAATTTGTTTTATTTATTGAATACTTAGTAACAATATATTCATATAATAAATTGTCATTTTTCTTACCTTTTCTCTCTTTACATGTAGGTAGGTATCAAATGTGACTTGTATGCTACCATGGAGATGATGTTTTATGTTGGAATAATTACTTTGCTAGTTTGTTTGTTGCTTAATTGTTTGTTATGTGGTTCTTGTGTGTTTTCATATGTTGTTTCTTGTTTGTAACTTTGTATTGTTCTAATGTTTGTAATTTATGTTTTTATGACTTTGTAACTTGTATGTATTGTTGTTGAATTATGGAATTGAAGAAAACTTCAGGTTTTGATTATTATTATCTTAAAGTAGGAAATCGGATACGGATTTTCGAATCCAGATGTTTTCATCCGGATGTTCGTATACGGATTTTTAAATCCAGATGTTATTGTTCGGATACGGATAATATCCGTATCCGATCCGGATCCGTCGGATATTGATTCGGATGTACTTAAAAAGATTCGGTCGGATACGGATCCGGATACGGATGTTAAAAAATTTCTCGGATTTGGATACGGATGTTGACAGATTCAGTCCGTATGCGATCCGTTGACACCCCTACTCCTCTCCATACCCCCCCCATACCACCTACACCCTTACCACACTCCACCCCATACCTCTGTCTCTCTCTCCAGGTTAAGGTCTTTATAGTTGAACTTCAAATTCATAATGTTTATAGAGGTAGAGTTACACACCAACAAATCTGAACATTATGGACTAGAACTGGTTGAGTCAGAAGATAATGAGACAAATTATGACGAAGAGGCAAGCAATAATGAGACTAAAGCCTGAAGGTTTTCGAGATGGTTATTGTTGAAGTAGATAGATCCAACGCCACTTCTAGAATTGTCCAACATTTCTATTATATGGGAGACACCGTACGAGGCCCTGTACGGGAGGCCGTGTTGATCACCGGTATGCTGGAGTGATGTAGGCGAGAGACAGCTAGTTGGTCCAGAGATAGTGCAGATGTATGCTGAGAAGATTGATATGATCAGGCAGAGACTAGCGACTGCGCAGAGCAGGCAGAAGAGCTACGCGGATAGGCGTAGGCGAGAGCTGAGATTTGAGGCAGGTGACCATGTCTTCCTGAGGATTTCACCATCTCGAGGAGTGATGAGATTCGGGAAGAAGGGGAAGCTCAGTCTGAGGTATGTCGGGTCGTTTGAGATTCTCGATCGGGTTGGAGAGGTCGCCTACAGGGTTGCGTTGCCGCCGCAGTTTTCGGGTCTTCACAACGTCTTCCATGTTTCGATGTTGAGGAAGTACGTAGCGGATCCTTCTCATGTGATTCAGTTGGAGGTTCCAGAGATCCGTCAGGATTTGTCTCTTGAGGAGAGACCGGTTGAGATTGTGGATCGGATGGAGCATCAGTTGAGGAGGAGGACCATTCCGATGGTGAAGGTCAGGTGGCAGCACCACAGTGAGCGAGAGGCCACTTGGGAGATTGAGGAAGAGGTCCGGAAGGAGTTACCGGAGTTATTTGGTAAGCTTCAGTCTTAATTTCGAGGACAAAATTCTTTTAGGAGGGTGGATTGTAGGATCCTAATCCTAATTGGGTTTGGTTGTTGTTTAGGTGGGGTTTAGGGGGAGATGGAGATGGATGGCTTGGATTGAATGTGGATGAGGTGAAGGGTTGAGATGGTTTTGAGAGGAGATGAGTGGTGGGGATGGAGTGGAGATGGATGGATGGATGAGATTGAAAGGTGAGTGATATTTATTGGTTTCCCTCTCCCTCTTCCTCTCAGTTGCTCTCCCTCTCTCACGTTTCTCACTCTCTCTCCCTCAGTTGATCGCCGGTGCGGAGGCCTGGTGCTCCGGCGTGTGGTGGAGGAGTTCTTCAGAGTCGTTGTGGTGGCCGGAGGTGAGTTGTGGTTTTGCTAACCCATCCCTCGCGTTTCCTTTTCTCTCTCTCGACCTCACGTGTCCTGTGATCGTGGTGGTAGGATTGGTGGAGGAGTTGGAGTGCTCGAGTGTGTCGAGGAGGTGATTGTGAAGGGTGTTTTGGGGAGGCGCGCTCGTGGAGGCGTCGTCGTGGTTCTTCAAAGGTCTCTTCAGACCATTAGGTATGTCAAGCTCGCTCACTTATTACCGTGAGTATTTGGAAGTCGACGGTAGGCCGTTCGGCTCGTTGCGAGTAAATGTGCAGCAGATTTCACTGCCTGATCGGTCGACCGGTTGGTGCAAACGGTCGACCGTTCGTGAAGAGAATTCGGGCTCTGCCTCAAATCGGTCGAACGATGCCTGTGGGGCGGTCGATCGATTGTGCATTGGAGGCAAGCCTGGTGAGTTTCGGTCGACCGGGTCCCCTTTGCCGGTCGACCGTGTGCACTGTCTTAAGTCGGTTGGGGGCGTAGACTATATAAACGGTCGACCGCTCTTTGATCTCGTCCGACCGTGACTTAAGTGGACTTGTGGTCGATTCGACCGAATGTGGGTTCGGTCGACCGGACTTGTGCGCTGAGCGTGGGAAACGCTCTGGACGGATTCGGTCGACCGAGATGTGCTCGGCGTTCGACCGAATTTATGGCGCGAGTGAGGGATTATTCCCTGGACAGATTCGGTCGACCGAGATGTGCTCGGCGTTCGACCGAATTCGTTGTGGAGTTGTGGGATTTTGTTCCCTGGTGACTTTCGGTCGACCGGGACCCCTTTGTCGGTCGACCGATTGGTCGTTTTGTTCGTTGAACCGGGAGTTGACCATCTAAACGGTCGACCGTCCCTTGATTTGGGTTCGACCGAACGAGTGTGGTGTTGGGAATCGGTCGACCGATGGAGTGCCGGTCGAAGTGGATTGCCCTGTATTTGCTTGATTCGGTCGACCGGGACTTTTGGTTCGGTCGACCGTTTGTGTCCTGTTTTGCACTATGGAGGTGCTATGGTCGGGGTTGCCCGTGTGGGGCGAGTCGTGGTGCCGATGTTCTTTCGGCAAGTGTGCGAGGTGCACGAGGGTTGCGGTGGTTGGTTGAAAATAGACCTGGAGCCCCGTAACCGTGTGAGAGCTGCGGTTGGTTGAAAATAGACCTGGAGCCCAGCTAGTCTGTACGGAGTTGGTTGAAAATAGACCTGGAGCCCCGTAACCGTGTGAGAGCTGCGGTTGGTTGAAAATAGACCTAGAGCCCAGCTAGTCTGTACGGAGTTGGTTGAAAATAGACCTGGAGCTCCGTAGTGCGTTCGGGTTGGTTGAAAATAGACCTGGAGCCTGAGCAGGGACCGCGTGTAGGGGTTGGTTGAAATTAGACCTGGAGCCCTTATACGTTTGGGTTGGTTGAAATTAGACCTGGAGCCCTTGATCGTGTCGTGGTAGCTGTGGTTGGTTGAAATTAGACCTGGAGCCCAGCTTGGCGACGAGTGTGAGTCGCGGCGGTTGGTTAAGATTAGACCTGGAGCCCCGTGACTGTGGTGTGTGCGGTGGTTGGTTGAGATTAGATCTGGAGCCCCGTACCTGTGGTGTGTGCTGTGGTTGGGTGAGAGAGCCCTGGAGCCCAGCCTGGTTGTGATGTTTTTCTTGTTTAGTAGAATTGCATGCTAGAGTGCCTTTTCATTTCATACATTTAGAGTTTGGCATATGGGGTTTCCTTCTGGAAACTCAGGCATTGTTGCGCTTTTACTTTCAGGTCGTGATCGGCGTTAGGGGGTGGTGACCGAGGAGAGGAGCGCTGCTACCTGATTGACATCATTTCATGCTTATATTTGTATCTTATATCCATTATCTTTCACCTAAACAATGCTATGTCACGAGTTTTATGTTTAGTTTTCAGGAATAAATACGTTTGAAGAGATGAAGGATAAAAGGACCCAAAAGCTGGGAAAAAGGACTGAATTGTGAGATCTGGGGACCAAGATGCAAGGAAGTAGGACCTGATTGCAAGACAGAAGGACCTAAGAGCAAAACAGAATACTCCACACCATCATGGGGAGTATTTTACCAATTCGATTCGGGTCGGAGCTCCAACAAGTCAAGTAACCGCATCAAAGACCAACAATACCAGAATTAAAAGCCCACAACAAAAATGAGGAGGATCTGAACCATATAGACCGTCAATTAGCGGTCCAAGACCGCTAATTGGCGGTCCATTTTGGCCCAAATACGCTCAAATTTCTCCAGCACATGTATTAGAGGATGTTTAGGCTATTTTTGGTATCTGTTTAGTCCCACATCGGGAGATTGTCCCGGATTAGCTTTTTCCATGCCTATAAAAAGAACTCTTCACCTCCTATTGTAAGCACTCCATATTTTAAGTGGCTATTCTTCCTACTAGAAGTGAGGCCTTGAAGCACACACTAAAGTAGGAGGATGCTACTTTTAATGTGAGTCATTTTATCAATAAAGTTTTGTGTTTCTTTCATTGTTAGTTTTATGCTTCTTTTATTGTTTGTGCATGTTTTAGTTTAATCGTCTTTTAATTCTAGCTTAGTTTTAATATGCTTTCTTTCCATAGTTTAATAATTAGTGTAATGTTTAGTGAGTAGAACCATCCCCTTTGGGGGGTGGAGTAGATGTACATACATGCATTAGAGAATGGGATGAATGCTTTAGTTTCAATGTGTTGATTAAACATGAATGTATGCTTGCTTGTTTAGGATAGAATTTACAACTTGATGAGTTTTGCCAAAATGATTAGACACCTCTCATGCTTGTTTAGGTTCTGAAATAAACACCTTGCATATGTAAATGTTAATCAACTAAGTTGGTGAATAGATTGATAGGTTTTGCCATAACATTTAGACACTTCCTATGCTTGATAAACACCACCTTCATGTGCTTAAAGAATGTATTCTACACCCACCTCTTTGCATGTGTGCACTCACTCCACCCCTTAGGGGTTTTCCATTTCTGTATTCTAGCATTCCTCCTTTGTTCTTAGCTTAGTTGTTAGTTCATTGATTGTTTCTTTCGTTCGCATTTCATACTTCTTAACATAGTTTAGTGTAGAGTAGCGTAACCAACTCTCTTCTCCATTATTTTCGCCACTTGATTTCGTACAAGCAAGAGGCTGTTCACCTCCCTGAGGACGACCCGTACTTGCCACCGCTTCATCGCGGTCGTGCACTTGCGGTTAAAATAAAACGTTCAACACTACCGGATCCAGCTTTCTCTCGGTTGAGGTCGTGTGATTACTGTTTCCTTTGTTTATGCTTTTGATGTAATCACAACTTTTGTATACTCTGATGTTCATATATATATTATATATGTTGGTGCACCTGTGTCCCTTTATTGCGTAATATCCTCTGTTGATTGAGTGTTTATAAATTTTAAAATTTTCCGTTGTTTTGAGGATGTTACAGAAGTCATACATGGTTCTTGTTTGAATGAAGTTTGCAATTGGAGATTACATACCTCTAGCATTCAAAATAAAGATTGTTTTCAACTTCGGAAATATAAAACCACACACACTTCCACGAACTTGATCCTTCTGAAGAACCATTGTTAACGTGTTGCAGGTGTTATAGACACTTTCATCAGTTCGATCAAACTTGACCATAAGTCCGGCTGAAACTTAGAAGAGAGTCAAGGCTGAATATTTCATTGAGATCAAGAACAATAAGGTTTGGTGAGCCCGTAAGAAAGCACTAAAGCTAATATACGTCATCGAGGAGGCTTCTTTTTATTATTTGAGATGCGATCTATGGCAAAATTTTGGACCACTGATTCTGGGACCATTGTTGAAATTTAGATAAAGCTCCAAAATCACAAAGCATAGCAATTTGAGTAGGTTTTTTGGTCTTTCACAATATCTATTGTTGCTTTTAGATATTACAAACCTAAAGTGAGCACCTATTGTACCTATTTTGAAAGTGGATCGTGGCTAATCTAGAGAAGGGGTAAAAATATTTAAACCTAAAAATTCAAATAATTGTGGAATGAAAAACTAAGAAATTACGAACCACAAGTTGAAGATCGGAGATTTAAAATAGGGTCAAACACATTTCATGCATTTCACATAGGCGAGAGCATGAACCAGTCTGGTTCGGGTTTTTGGATCGGACCGGACCAGTCGGTCCGGGTTCGGTACGGACCCTGGGACGGGTTCGGGTTTCGGTCCGATCCGGGTTCGGTCTGGGTCCGGACCGATGATCTCCCTTAATTGCACATATACTTGTATTGTGCATACTTCTCTCTTAATAGGTGATCAAGACTCAAACAGAAAAGGATTTAAGTAAAGACATGTAATCAATCTTTTGAAAATATGTAATTTTATCTTTATTCGAGTCTTCAGGAATCTTTATAAACTTGAGCATATTTGTTAGGATATTAATCCACACTCACTCCATGTTCCATTTATAAGTCATATACCAAATCTCACATTATATATTTGGACTTCAATAGATCACTTAAACCTTAGCTGAAAAACCACCCAAACTCAACTTCAACCAGTCTGTGAAAAATGGTCGACCGAAACTTCTCTTCGTCCGACCATTTTGCAAACAATAATTTCTTGATATAACGGTCAATCGTTCCTTGGTTTTCAAATTTCCTTTTCAAGTTGTTTTCTTGTCGTTATTCTCCAATGACTATCTTGAAGAACGTGCATTTACCCAATGTGGAATCCAAACTATAGGTTGACTGGACAACACCTAGCGGTCGACCGAATTATACGCAAAACTGGACAATAACTTTTCTTATTTTCGTTCGATCGTTTTTACCCTAGCGGTTGACCGATTATCCAATATCCAAAACTAATACTCCCAGTTGTCATCGTGTTGGTCCGATCGTTATGCATATTCAATCGATTGTTAACTTACAACTTACGTGAATGATCAAACAATATTGGCCAACGGTCGACCGATTGGCACTCGACTAACAAATCACTTTTGGCATCCAACTAGCATATCACTTTTGCTGCTTTTGTCAGTTGTTGCCTTTATAGTTTATGTCTTTAACCCCAACGGCTATATGGATCTTAGGGCTTATAAATAGGCATTCAAACCTTAGTTTTAGACATCTGTTACACTCCCTATTCCACTATTGATCAAAGAGAAACCTCTCCCACTCCGAAGATCAAATCCTACACACTCAAAACCTAAAATTCTCACTTGTGTTCTTAAAGTCTATCCTACTCAAGTGTGATCAAGTGTTAGAGTGATTTGTAACATTAGCTTCATTTGTTTAAGAGTTGTGTTGCTTTGGAGAAAGTCACCCTCTCGGATTCTGAGAGGAAGAATAAAGTTCGACAGAGTTGTTCGCCAGCTTGGTTTGTAAAAGGCTTGATCTCGGCCCGAAACAAAATTCGAATTAGTGAAGTCATAAGAGGGGCTCGTGGTGATCGAATGGGGTTTGCAAAGAGGGGATTAAGACCCTGTTGGGATGATGAACCTCTATAAAAATCTTCAGTCTTCTTGTGGTTTGCTAATCTCTACATGTTTGTTTTTATTTATGTTGCATCATCGTTCGTAGACCTATTAGGATTAGATTAGGGATCACAAATTCAACAGAGACAAAACAACGTAACACCTCAAATAATGGCAAAAATCTTTAGTATTTTTGAATTTCTCTCACAACATGAAGGAATGCTTCCACGAAGATTTTACAACTTTTGTGACGAGAAGATTGTTTCCAACACTAACTTGTTTGCCCTTCAAGAAAACTTAATGAAGCCTTAAAGTCGAATTCAATTTGAAACTAGAGTTGTTGGGAGTTTTTCATCTATAGGATTGAGAGCACTAGTGTAGGAATGAATAGATTGATTCTTTGTGGTTGATGTACTTTTTAAAGGGATATTTATAATACAGAAGCTCAAAAAAGTAGCTTAGACTAGGTGGGTGGTTAGTAACATATCATATGACGCATTCATGCTATATATCCTTTATTTTACCCCAAATTTATGCTACTTGGGTATGTTTCTTTCATTTCAGGGTTTAGGTAATAAAGAAGAGCAACAAAGAAGAAAAAGACCTAAATGCAAGAACAAAAGACTGATTTGGAAGCTTTTTGGACATTTTTGTAATGTCCAAGGACTGGACTGAAAATAAGGAAGAACCCAAGTGAACATGCAGAGGGACCTGATCGTAAATAAAATATATTTGCACAAAAGGCCATAATGTCATGAACCTGAGGAATAATTATACAATTAAGACTGAATCGGCTCGAGATTATGGACTAGGGCTTAAACCCACGTGCTTAAAAGAAACGTTAACTCGCTGGAGAAATTCTTGTCGGATCGGGGGTACCGGATCCACCACTGGCATATTTGTATCCGTTATTGGTAGATTGCCCGAATCCATTTGGTCTCTAATTTTTCCAATGGGCTGGATAGTCAGGTTAAAGCACTCTGGGAAATCCAGATCTGATTTACAGACGTTCGATCGTGTACAGATTAATCCAAACCCTCCATTTTTCTATAAATAGCCTTGTAACCCTTCCTTTCTTCTTCTTCCTCGTTCTCATCCTTAGTGTAGGATTAATTTTTGCTTAGTAGAGTAGTGGAGGAAAGGAAGAACACTTGTGTAATCTACTTTCACTAATCAAAACTTTGTTGTTACTTATATTATTGTCTTGGTTTGATTTAGTTTTCCTTACTAATTCATGTGTTTTTACTTTGTTGTCTTCTTTGTTAACATAATGATTACTTACTCATCCATCCCATTGGGGGTGGAGGATGATGCAAAGTAGGGTTGTGCACCAGTCCAAACCCGGACCGGATCCGGACCATCTCTAGGGTCCGGACCGAAGACTGGATTTTTTATATTAAAATTTGGGAAATAGACCGGACCAGGGTATTTCTATTAAAATTTGGGAAATGGACCGGCCCCTGACCGGACCGGAACCTAGTACGTTGCCAGGGTCCGGACCGAAACACGGACAGGTCGGATCCAGTCCGAACCGAAACCCAGACTGATCGGTCCTATCTAGTCCAAAAACCCAGACCGGACCAGTCTGTACACAACCCAAATGCAAAGTGTGGATGTTGTTAGATTTGTGTGTTTTAATCTTAATCTTCGAGCTTCAAATGATTTTCATAGTCATTTTTATGGGTATTCTCACTATTGCCTTTAATGTGTTAATGATCTTAATCGATGCTTAGCACATACTTTGGTTAGTGGGCACCGCTTCAACGTGGTCGTGCACTTACGGATTTGAACTTAAAATCCCAACATTGGAAGTAGTTGGATGTCAACAAATCACAAAATTGTTAATAGTCTATCAGTTTAATAATCTATCATTTAGATGACAGGAGTCTGTTGCGAGCATTAACTCCGATCAAAATTGAACTCATTGATTGTCAGATAAAAGGTCAGTCAACCAATCACCTATTTCAGTAGAAATTCGAATGTCAAGATAATTCTTTATATGGTCCACTGATAAAAGAACTAGAGACACTTTATTATTCAAATGATAGATACGAGTGACCCCTTAATTCCTCAAGGATAATGCCTCACTCACCACCACAAGCTTTGATAAATAAGTAATCCCTTTGATAATCAAATGTCATTCAACTTTGCTCCAAGTTTGATCTTGAGTGATCAATGCCTGATCCACGGTCTATATGGGCTCCTTTTCAGACAATAGAGGTTGGCCTTCCATTTGGGGAGCTAGGTCTTGTTAAAGCTTCAAAAGGCGGCTTGGCATCCTTGAAGGAAAAAATCATTGGTCTGATTTTATCTTTCAATTTCTTCATTGACGATGTCGTTGTTGGATCACTACCATCCATTTCCTCTTGATCATGAATGACTTCATCTCCATTTTATTCTGCACTCAAGAATGGTTGATGACGACCCGCAGTCTCTCCTCGTGATATGACCCATACTTGTCACCGTTTCAACGTGGTCATGCACTTGCAGATTTGAACTTAAAATCCCAACATTGGAAGTAGTTGGATGTCAAAAAAAACACAAAATTGTTAATAGTCTATCAGTTTAATAATCGATCATTTAGATGACGGGAGTCTGTTGCAAGCATTAACTCCGATCAAAATTAAACTCAATCATTGTCCGATAAAAGGTCAGTCAACCAATCACTTATTTCAGTAGAAATTCAAAAGTCAAGATGATTCTTTATATGGTCCACTGATAAAAGAACTAGAGCCTCTTTATTGTTCAAATGATACATACGAGTGACCCCTTATTCCTCAAGGATAATGCCTCACTCAGCACCACAATAAATAAGTAATCCCTTTCATAATCAAATGTCATTCAACTTTGCTCCAAGTTCGATCTTGAGTGATCAATGCCTCATCCTCGGTCTATATGGGCTCAATTTCAGACAATAGAGGTTGGCCTTCCATTTGGGGAGCTAGGTCTTGTTAAAGCTTCAAAGGCGGCTTCGAATCCTTGAAAGAAGAAATCATTGGTCTGATTTTCTATTTCAATTTCTTCATTGACGATGTTGTTGTTGGATCACTACTATCCATTTCCTCTTGATCATGAATGACTTCATCTCCATTTAATTCTACACTCGACAATGGTTGATGACGACCCGCAATCCCTCCTCGTGATGTGACCCATACTTGTCACCGTTTCAACGTGGTCGTGCACTTGCAGATTTGAACTTAAAATCCCAACATTAGAAGTAGTTGGATGTCAAAAAAACACAAAATTGTTAATAGTCTATTAGTTTAATAATCGATCATTTTGATGACGGGAGTCTGTTGCGAGCATTAACTCCGATCAAAATTGAACTCATTCATTGTCTGATAAAAGGTCAGTCAACCAATCACTTATTTCACTAGAAATTCAAATGTCAAGATAATTCTTTATATGGTCCACTGATAAAAGAACTAGAGCCTCTTTATTGTTCAAATGATACATACGAGTGACCCCTTAATTCCTCAAGGATAATGCCTCACTCACCACCACAATAAATAAGTAATCCCTTTGATAATCAAATGTCATTCAACTTTGCTCCAAGTTCGATCTTGAGTGATCAATGCCTCATCCTCGGTCTAGATGGGCTCCATTTCAGACAATAGAGGTTGGCCTTCCATTTGGGGAGCTAGGTATTGTTAAAGCTTCAAAGGCGGCTTGGCATCCTTGAAAGAAGAAATCATTGGTCTGATTTTCTATTTCAATTTCTTCATTGACGATGTTGTTGTTGGATCACTACTATCCATTTCCTCTTGATCATGAATGACTTCATCTCCATTTAATTCTACACTCGAGTATGGTTGATGACGACCCGCAGTCCCTCCTCGTGATATGACCCATATTTGTCCCGCTTCAACGTGGTCGTGCACTTGCGGATTTGAATTTAAAATCCCAACAGTGGGAGTAGATGGATGTCAACAAATCACAAAATTGTTAATAGTCTATTAGTTAAAAACAATCGATCATTTAGACATGGACGTCTGTTGCGAGCATTAACTCCGGTCAAAATTGAGCTCATTGGTTGTTCGATAAAAGGTCAGTCAACCAATCACCTATTTCAGTAATGTCAAGAGAATTCTTTATATGGTCCAGTGATAAAAGAGCTAGAGCCTCTTTGTTGTTCAAATGATACATACGAGTGACCCCTTAATTCCTCAAGGATAATGCCTCAGTCACCACCACAAGCTTTGGTAAATAAGTAATTCCTTTGATAATCAAATGTCTTTCCAGTTTGCTCCAGGTTCGATCTTGAGTGATTTATGCCTCATGCTCAGTCTATATGGGCTCCTCTTGAGACAATAGAGGTTGGCCTTCTATTTTGGTAGCTAGGTCTTGTTAGAGCTTCAAAGGTGGCTTGGCATTCTTGAAAGAAGAAATCATTGGTCTGATTTTCTCTTTCAATTTCTTTGTTGACGATGTTGTCTTTCGGATAACTACTATCCATTTCTTTATGATCTTGAATGCCTTCATTTGTTTCGTAGTAATGGGGAACCCAGAAAAAAATTGAACATGAGAATCTGTAAAGACATTCCAAATTTGTAAAAAATTAATATCAAATTTTAATATCTCTTGATGTTAGGCGACACGGGTCCTAATGTTGCTGGCTCGAGACATTTTAGCCTCGTAGTCATCTAGCGGATGGTTATTTGCCAGTGCCACTTTATATGAATGCACATGCACTCTAGTGGGTCTGCTAACAGTAATGGTCATTGAACCTGTAAATAGTTTTGCCTTTGTGACCATGCCAAAAAATATGCTAGTTGCTTCCCCAACCAGTTGGTTGTAGGCTTTCCGTGTGCTTTCTTCGTCTTGTACGTCTCCATTGCTTTTGGAACCAAATTTTCGCATAACACTATCAACCACATGTATAACAACAATTCTCCAATGCGAACACCTAGTGTATATCATCCATATTTTTTGTTCTTGTATGGATGAGCAGGTAGAGTCGTCAAATTTACATCAGCATATAGAGTTCAATATTCTTGGTATGCTTCCAAAGTATCAAGCTCATTTTGGTAAAACTTGACTTGAACAGTCTTAACATTCTTCTTCCAAGATATAGGGGTCCACTAGAGGGAACCAAACGATAACAATTCTTCACTAGGTAGTAATCATGGGGCATTTGAGAATCGTCTAAAATGAAGATGCTCCCTGTTATATCCCTAACCCTTTTTAGGGTTAATTCGTGATTAAGAGGAGAGAAGGAGGTATGGATGGGTTTGACTTTGGTGGAGAGAGAGAGAGGAAGTGATGGCTTAGGGGGATGGTGCGTGTGTAGGAGTGTGGTGGGGTGGTGTGGGTTGAGGATTGGGTTTTAAGGAGGAGATCTCCCATCTTCTTCTTCTTCTTCTTCTTCTTCTTCTTCTTCTTCTTTTCCTTTCCCATTCCATTCTTCCACCACCTTCCTCACACTCTCCTTTCATTTCCGGCGGCAGTAGAGGAGGACGGAGCTCGTGTGGTTGGTGACGAAGGCGGAAGATTGATCCCGGCATGAGAGGTGCGGAGTCTTGAGCGCGTGGTGGTCACCGGAGACGGCGTGCGCGAGCGGTGCTCCGGCTTTGTTCGTCGTTCTCGTGAGGTATGCCGCTCTCTAGTGTGGTTTTGTTGTTGACACTCATGAGAGGGTCGTGTTGGTCGGTCGGAGGAGGTCGGAGGCCTCTCCGACGTCGCGTTTGGGCGAAGAAACCTCGGCTGGCGCGAGGTTGAAGACGACCTGACGGTCGACCGACCCTTGGGCGGTCGACCGAATGCATGTGTATATTTACTGCCTGTTGCGTTTCGGTCGACCGAGGCCTTGTGTTCGGTCGACCGGAACTTAAATATATTGGATTTTATATGTATGTGGTTCGACCGTGGTATATGTTCGGTCGACCGTTATATGACGTAGAAATGTAGGTTGACCCTAACTGTTATCGGTCGACCGAGACCCCTGAGTCGGTCGACCGATGGATTAAAAGATTGAAAATGATGTACTGTTAGTTTTCGGTCGACCGGGACCCCTGAGTCGGTCGACCGATAGAATGAATTGAATGTTGACCAAACTTCGGATTTTGACCTCGTTCGGTCGACCGGTTTTAGACCTTCGGTTGACCGTTGGGGGGATTGTGTTCTGTGCGCAGCGGTAGACCGTGTTAGGGACGGTCGACCGATTCCTTTCTGGAAACGGTCGACCGAATCACCTCTTACGGTCGACCGTTTGGGCCCAGGACAGAATTCTTGGTTCCCTTTTTGAACGCCAACTTTGTCCACGGAAACCCGTGTCCTCGCCTTGTGCGTGAGCCGGGAGGTGACGGTGGGCGCGTGATGCGTGCCAGCCCAGGGACCGCCGTTGGGAAGAGTGTGGGTGTTTGGGACGCGTCACCTCCATGTATGGACCGTGACTTTTGAGATGATTGTTGGCACTTTGTAGTATAGCAGGCCTGAGGGATCGCGGATCCCAGTGTTGATGTTGTGCGGGCACGCAACTGGCGTTGGGTGAGGTGACTACCGGCCCACGGGCTACGGAGGTCGCTGCCCTGCTTTTATAGCGGCGCGGTTGGTGTTCGCGGCTTGAGGAGCCCGATGACCTGGCAGACTTCGGTCTGGATCTGTCCGATGTTGTGCCGGACTGTTGTGATGGACTACCGATGCTGTGCCGGTGATGCCGCCGAGGTTGTGCCGGCGATGATGATTGTTGGGCCGAGGCTGTGCCGGCTATGTTGTTTTCCTCGGCTGGGCACCTACCGAGATGTTGTTGTTATACCTTCCGGGCGACGGCCCCGTTGGTCCCTGTGGCTCCGACCACTGAGATTTGCAGATCTGTATTCTATCGGCGTGCAGGCGTGACAGAGGCTCCCTGCCGAACCCTTGAGTAGTGTAGCTACGTGTGGGGGGTGCGATGTCGCGTGCTGTAAGGCTGCATGTGCCTGCAGTAGGTCTCCTCGGGAGACTCGTTGTTGATTGTCGGACTGATGTCCTGTTTTACCCTTCGGGGGAACTGTTTTCCTTTCTGTCGATGTCATGACATGATACTAGTATGATAGGTTCATTGTGTAATGCATGCATATATAGGTGAGTTGGCATACGGGGTTTCCTTCTGGAAACTCAGGCATTATTGTTGCATCTTTTTCAGGACCGCAGTAGGTCCAGTGGGGTGGTGATCGGCGGGCGCGCGCATTTGGAGTCGGATCCTCTAGTCGGACCACTGAGGTCAACATGATTACGTTTATCTTCCTTTGTCGTTTTGTTGTAATCATGTATTCATTTTGGCAAACTCTGATGTATTCTGGTGCACCACTATTTGTTTATGAGAAGTAACATTCCCGCCTTTGATTATTGTGCTCTTTGTCTTAATTATGAATTTTTAAATTTTCCGCTGTATCGGGATGTTACAACTTGGTATCAGAGCGGTCGATTCAGATGCGGTTCCCAATGAAATCACCCTTGTAGTAATAGGACTCATGCATTTATATTTTTGGCATGCATACATGGCTGAAGTTGTGATTGTTTCTTTCTTCAGATGGCACCTAGGCACGTGAGGAGTTTTCCACGCGATCGTGATCCCAGTGACGACACTTCTAGTGCTCATTGGGACAGGTTGGGCGAGTTTCTGGAGCGTCAGGCAGCTAAGAGCGCCCAGGGCGGAGTGGGAGCTGAGCACGATCGGTTCATGCGTCAGCACCCGCCGACTTTTGATGGCAGGAGGGCCCCAGAGGTTGCAGAGGACTGGGTCTTCAGGATGGAGAAGATCTTCCGTGCTATTGGTGTAGCACCTGAGAGGATGGTGGAGTTGGCCACCTACGTGTTCGATGGCGAGGCCGCCAACTAGTGGAGATCTACGTCCACGGTGTTGTTTGATGATCGTGTGGATGTGAGCTGGGAGGAGTTCTTGGAGGTGTTTCATGAGCAGTACTTCCCCCAGCATGTCAGGGATCAGAAGAGGGAGGAGTTCATGTCGCTAGAGCAGAAGGAAATGACACTGACGAGCTACATCAGCAGGTTCAACGCTTTGGAGCGTTACTGCCCTGAGATTTGTGTGACCCCAGAGCAGCGGGCGAGGAAGTTCGTGAAGGGACTGAGACAGCCGCTTCGATCTCGGGTGATCAACAGCATGCCGCGGACCCTTGCAGATGCGGTGAAGCATGCTACGATCATCGAGTAGGACTAGAGGGAGTGTATTCAGGAGGCGCGGAAGGCGCCAGTGAGCACCGGCAGCAGAGTAGCTGGTCGTGGAGCAGGGAACCCGGGCAAGAGGCCCAGGTTCGATGGAGGAGGAGCACGTCAGTCAGGAGCGTGCACTTACTGCGGGAGGTTCCATCCAGGACAGGAGTGTCCCCGTCGGACTGGAGCGTGTATGGGTTGCGGCCAGATGGGACATTTTGTCCGTGATTGTCCTCAGAGGCAGGGAGAGCCGAGCAGGAGGCCAGGACCACCAACAGTAGGCAGAGGCGGAGGCAGCCGGTCAGTTGTTCCACCGGGCCAGAGCAGGAGGACCGGGCGAGTCTTCACTATCCAGGCTGAGGAGGCGAGGGACTCCAACACCGTCGTGGAAGGTACGCTTTCAGTTTATGGTTCAGTAGCGCGTGTGTTGTTTGATTGCGGCGCCACTCACTCCTTCATTTCGGAGAAGTTTGCTGGCGAGTTGGGTCGGAGCCCTGTGCTGCTGACTGATGTTTTGGAGGTCAGCACGCCCATGGGTGAGGTGGGCACTGTGGGGAGCTTTTTCCCCGGCACCACAGTTGCTTCGGGAGACCATGATTTTCCGGCAGATCTGGTCTTGTTACCGATGGTGGACTTCAACGTCATACTGGGGATGGACTGGCTGTCACAGTACGACGTGCGGGTCTTTTGCCGTGAGAAGAAGATCCTGATTCCGATGGAGGGCATGCCAGATGTTCTGATCAGAGGTGCGAGGAGCAGAGGGGGTCGTCTGATTGTGTCTGCGGTTAAGGCATAGAGACTGATACAGCAGGGATACAGAGCGTTTGTGGCCACGCTGGTAGTTCCTGATCCTGAGATGAGGAGGCTGGAGGACATAGAGATTGTGCAGGAGTTTCCGGATGTCTTTCCAGCAGAGATTCCAGCGTTACCGCCGCACCGAGATATCGAGTTCAGCATCGAGTTGGTTGCGGGTACGACACCTCAGTCGAAGGCACCTTATCGGATGGCACCTGCTGAGTTGACAGAGCTGAAGAAGCAGTTGCAGGAGTTGATGGAGTCCGGGTTCATTCGACCGAGTGTTTCTCCATGGGGAGCGCCTGTGCTCTTCGTGAAGAAGAAGGATGGATCGTTGCGAATGTGCATTGACTACAGGATGCTGAATAAGGTTACCGTTCGGAACCGGTACCCTTTGCCCAGGATTGATGATTTGTTTGATCAGTTGCAGACGGCGAGAGTGTTCTCGAAGATCGATCTGCGTACGGGTTATCATCAGTTGTGGATCAGGGAGGCGGATGTTCAGAAGACAGCCTTCAGGACGCGGTACGGCCACTACGAGTTCTTGGTGATGCCATTTGGACTGACGAATGCGCCTGCAGCATTCATGGATCTGATGAATAGGACCTTCCAACCGTACCTTGACAGATTTGTCGTTGTATTCGTAGACGACATCTTGGTATACTCGCCTGACAGGGAGCAGCATCGAGAGCACCTGAGGATTGTGCTTGGCATCTTGAGGGATCAGCAGCTTTATGCCAAGTACACGAAAGTGTGAGTTTTGGTTGGATCAGGTGGCTTTTCTGGGGCATATTGTGTCAGCAGATGGGATTTCAGTGGATCCGGCGAAGGTCGAGGCAGTGACTCAGTGGAGAGCCCCGACGAGCGTGACGGAGATCAGGAGCTTCGTAGGTCTGCCAGGGTATTACAGGCGGTTTATCCAGGATTTCTCCAGACTTGCATCGCCGCTCACATCGTTGACGCAGAAGGGCGTCAAGTTCGTTTGGTCCCAGAAGTGCGAGGACAGCTTTCAGGAGCTAAAGAGGCGATTGACGACAGCACCTATTCTGACGCTACCGAGTGGCAGTGGAGGCTACGTGATTTACAGCGATGCATCAGGGATAGGCTTGGGTTGTGTTCTGATGCAGCATGGGAAGGTGGTCGCGTACGCTTCGAGGTAGCTGAAGGTGCACGAGAAGAACTACCCGACTTACGATCTGGAGTTAGCAGCAGTAGTTCACGCGTTGAAGACCTGGCGGCACTATCTGTATGGCGAGCAGTTCGAGGTCTTCACCGATCATCAGAGTCTGAAGTACTTGTTCTCGCAGAAGGAGCTGAATATGAGGCAGCGCAGATGGCTCGAGTTCATTAAGGACTACGACTTCACCATTTCCTATCATCCGGGGAAGGCGAATTCGGTTGCAGATGCGCTGAGCAGGAAGGTGGAGGTTTCTGTTGCGAGTCTGTGCATCCAGGAGTGGAGGCTACTCGAGGCTCTGTCAGAGTGGAGACCGTTCACAGAGGGTACAGAGGGAGCAGTGATTGCTGGGCTTCGGGTGGAGCCGCAGACTGTCTCACGGTTGGTTCAGGCTCAGCAGGGGGATGATGAGTTAGCTGGTCTGCTACAGTTAGCTTCCAGAGATGGATCAGATTTCAGTGTGGGGGTTGATGGGGGTCTGAGGTTCAGGAGTCGAATCTGGGTGCCGAAGTTCGATGGGCTGAGAGATGACATCATGGAGGAGCTAGATACACCATTCATCCGGGGAGCACGAAGATGTATAAGGACCTGCAGCGGAACTTCTGGTGGAAGGACATGAAGAGGGACATTGCAGAGTTCGTGGAGCGATGCTTGGTCTGTCAGCAGGTGAAGATTGAGCATCAGAGGCCAGCAGGACCGATGCAGTGTATTGAGCTTCCTGAGTGGAAGTGGGAGCACGTGACTATGGATTTTGTCACGGGACTGCCGAAGACGAGGAGATTCCACGACGCGATTTGGGTGATAGTCGATCGACTGACCAAGTCGGCGCATTTCTTAACGATCAGGACCACGTTGCCTTTGGAGGGTCTGGCTAAGTTGTACGTGGAGGAGATAGTCAAGTTGCATGGAGTGCCAGTGAGCATCATCTCCGATCGAGATCCTCGTTTCACTTCCAGATTTTGGGGAAGTCTGCAGCAGGCGTTGGGGACGCGTCTGAAGTTCAGTACAGCGTTTCATCCGCAGACAGATGGTCAGTCTGAGAGGACGATTCAGACCTTGGAGGATATGCTGAGGGCTTGCACACTAGATTGGGCAGGGCACTGGGATGAGCACTTGCCACTGATAGAGTTTGCCTACAACAACAGCTACCACTCAAGTATTGGGATGGCACCGTACGAGGCGGTGTACGGGAGGCCTTGCAGATCACCGGTATGCTGGAGTAATGTGGGCGAGAGGCAGTTAGTGGGGCCAGAGATTGTGCAGATGTACTCAGAGAAGGTGGATGTGATCAGGAGGAGGCTGGCCACAGCACAGAGCAGGCAGAAGAGTTATGCTGATCGACGCAGACGGGTGTTGAGTTTTGAGGTGGGCGATCACGTGTTTCTGAAGATTTCCCCAGCCAGAGGTGTGATGAGGTTTGGGAAGAAGGGGAAGCTCAGTCCGAGATATGTTGGGCCGTTTGAGATCCTTGACCGAGTGGGAGAGGTTGCCTACAGGATTGCGTTGCCGCCGCAGTTTTCAGGTCTGCATAATGTCTTCCATGTGTCGATGCTGAGGAAGTATGTGGCAGATCCGTCGCACGTTATTGAGATAGCAGTGCCCGAGATTCAGCAGGACTTGTCGCTCGAGGAGAGGCCGGTCGAGATTGTTGATCGCATGGATCACCAGCTCAGGAGGAGGACCATTCCGATGGTGAAGGTCAGGTGGCAGCATCACAGCGAGTGCGAGGCCACTTGGGAGATTGAGGAGGATGTCAGAATGCAGTATCCAGAGCTTTTCGGTGAGTAGTTGCTTTGATTTCGGGACGAAATCCTTTTAAGTTGGGTGGATTGTTATATCCCTAACCCTTTTTAGGGTTAATTCGTGATTAAAAGGAGAGAAGGAGGTATGGATGGGTTTGACTTTGGTGGAGAGAGAGAGAGAGGAAGTGATGGCTTAGGGGGATGGTGCGTGTGTAGGAGTGTGGTGGGGTGGTGTGGGTTGAGGATTGGGTTTTAAGGAGGAGATCTCCCATCTTCTTCTTCTTCTTCTTTTCCTTTCCCATTCCATTCTTCCACCACCTTCCTCACACTCTCCTTTCATTTCCGGCGGCAGTAGAGGAGGACGGAGCTCGTGTGGTTGGTGACGAAGGCGGAAGATTGATCCCGGCGTGAGAGGTGCGGAGTCTTGAGCGCATGGTGGTCACCGGAGACGGCGTGCGCGAGCGGTGCTCTGGCTTTGTTCGTCGTTCTCGTGAGGTATGCCGCTCTCTAGTGTGGTTTTGTTGTTGACACTCATGAGAGGGTCGTGTTGGTCGGTCGGAGGAGGTCGGAGGCCTCTCCGACGTCGCGTTTGGGCGAAGAAACCTCGGCTGGCGCGAGGTTGAAGACGACCTGACGGTCGACCGGCCCTTGGGCGGTCGACCGAATGCATGTGTATATTTACTGCCTGTTACGTTTCGGTCGACCGAGGCCTTGTGTTCGGTCGACCGGAACTTAAATATATTGGATTTTATATGCATGTGGTTCGACCGTGGTATATGTTCGGTCGACCGTTATATGACGTAGAAATGTAGGTTGACCCTAACTGTTATCGGTCGACCGAGACCCCTGAGTCGGTCGACCGATGGATTAAAAGATTGAAAATGATGTACTGTTAGTTTTCGGTCGACCGGGACCCCTGAGTCGGTCGACCGATAGAATGAATTGAATGTTGACCAAACTCCGGATTTTGACCTCGTTCGGTCGACCAGTTTTAGACCTTCGGTTGACCGTTGGGGGGATTGTGTTCTGTGCGCAGCGGTAGACCGTGTTAGGGACGGTCGACCGATTCCTTTCTGGAAACGGTCGACCAAATCACCTCTTACGGTCGACCGTTTGGGCCCAGGACAGAATTCCTGGTTCCCTTTTTGAACGCCAACTTTGTCCACGGAAACCCGTGTCCTCGCCTTGTGCGTGAGCCGGGAGGTGACGGTGGGCGCGTGATGCGTGCCAGCCCAGGGACCGCCGTTGGGAAGAGTGTGGGTGTTCGGGATGCGTCACCTCCATGTATGGACCGTGACTTTTGAGATGATTGTTGGCACTTTGTAGTATAGCAGGCCTGAGGGATCGTGGATCCCAGTGTTGATGTTGTGCGGGCATGCAACTGGCGTTGGGTGAGGTGACTACCGGCCCACGGGCTACGGAGGTCGCTGCCCTGCTTTTATAGCGGCGCGGTTGGTGTTCGCGGCTTGAGGAGCCCGATGACCTGGCAGACTTCGGTCTGGATCTGTCCGATGTTGTGCCGGACTGTTGTGATGGACCACCGATGCTGTGCCGGTGATGCCGCCGAGGTTGTGCCAGCGATGATGATTGTTGGGCCGAGGCTGTGCCGGCTATGTTGTTTTCCTCGGCTGGGCACCTACCGAGATGTTGTTATACCTTCCGGGCGACGGCCCCGTTGGTCCTTGTGGCTCCGACCACTGAGATTTGCAGATCTGTATTCTATCGGCGTGCAGGCGTGACAGAGGCTCCCTGCCGAACCCTTGAGTAGTGTAGCTACGTGTGGGGGGTGCGATGTCGCGTGCTGTAAGGCTGCATGTGCCTGCAGTAGGTCTCCTCGGGAGACTCGTTGTTGATTGTCGGACTGATGTCCTGTTTTACCCTTCGGGGGAACTGTTTTCCTTTCTGTCGATGTCATGACATGATACTAGTATGATAGGTTCATTGTGTAATGCATGCATATATAGGTGAGTTGGCATACGGGGTTTCCTTCTAGAAACTCAGGCATTGTTGTTGCATCTTTTTCAGGACCGCAGTAGGTCCAGTGGGGTGGTGATCTGCGGGCGCGCGCATTTGGAGTCGGATCCTCTAGTCGGACCACTGAGGTCAACATGATTACGTTTATCTTCCTTTGTCGTTTGTTGTAATCATGTATTCATTTTGGCAAACTCTGATGTATTCTGGTGCACCGCTATTTGTTTATGAGAAGTAACAGTCCCGCCTTTGATTATTGTGCTCTTTGTCTTAATTATGAATTTTTAAATTTTCCGCTGTATCGGGATGTTACACTCCCAATACTAAAGCTGCAACAAAGTCCAAAAAAAACCCCACCTAACTACTTCTTTTAGGCTAGTTTGATTCAGATATGCATACAAGTTCACAACGGATGCAAAAAGTCATTTGTTGGTGTGTCACTCAGCGAGGCTGCCCGACCAATTTATAAACCTGAGGTGAACTTTGTTTCAACCATCGTCTCCAAACGTGATAGACCAAACTGAAACAAGATGTATGCTCAGGCGTGGCGTAAGACTTTCCCCTCGTTGACAATTGGAGGTACAATTAGAAAGGTACGGGGCAACTACTACAACCTCATGTAAGTTGGGTTAGTACTTCAAGAGTTCCCAACTCTCACAGAATTCGTCATACTTCAACTATTAACATTGTGTCTTTGTTGGCGACATTAGTTTGAAAATTGGTTTTACTTTATAAATATTTATAATACCATTTTACAACAAATTAAAGGGCTTTAAGGCTCATGTGTGAGCAACTGGATCGAGTGAGCTGATCGTTATTTAGCTCGAGTCAAAATATGCTTGACTTCGACTTCAAATCGATTATTCAGCGTGCTAAGTATTTTAACAATTAAGTTGACCTTGACTTGCCCTAATTTGGCTTCTTTGTTCCCCCAATTAGAGTAGAAAAATTGTTTCGAAAATATAAGGGACGTAGCGACATACCAATGATGTTTTTTTTTGTAATCTAGAATGGTTGATCCTGTGCTGCACTAGATTAAGAAAATTTAGTGAAACAATCCCTTGTACAATTACTAAACCTTCTAAAAGAACCTATACGGCAACATTGCAAATAATGAATATAGATGCAATATGCATGCCTCAGTCGGGCCAACGCTCTTAATCACAAAAGCAAACAAATAAAAACTAATTAAATCGAAATCAAGAATAATAATCCATACCACTCCAAACAAATTAACATGCCCAAGACACGGAAAGGACTTCCCCTGTCTCTCATTTTTTAATTGGTTTTTGTTGATTTGTATTGGATATATGCCCAAGAAGCGGTACTAGTGACAAGTGGCATAAAGGGATTGACCGCTATATATTATGGTTTCCATAAAATATTAGCCTTCATCTATAAATAGAGAGTACATATTACAATCATCGTGTTTTGTTTTAAAGCCACACATGTACGAGTTTCACACACTAGTACACTACTTCAACTTGAGCTACAAGAAAGACCTTGTGTTTTTTATTTGCGCTCATCCTTTAAGAAAGTCGGAGACCATCCTGTATAAGTAGACAAAGGCTTTATAAGGTAACATGCTCGATCTGATTCTATGTCATAATGGGTTTATTGAGGTATGGTCTCTCGGTCTTTTTACCAACAGTGGTAGTATAACCATCTCTGCTGTCTTCGGGTTGTGATTCTTCTTATTAATATCGGCCTTCTTACAATTGGTTTGATATTTGGCAATTTGATATAAAGGGATGCATATAGAAAATGATGTTTACATGTTTACAATTATATATATTTGGTCTTAAACAATGATAACATGCATGATCTCGAACTTGTCATTATAAATTTTGTTTATATTACATGTTAGATTTACATGCATGTCATATTCATGTATAGAAGTTTTACAACACGTTCAAGGAAACATAAGTGGATTTACATGCTACAACCGATTTGATATTTTATATGTTTTTCACCCAGAGCAATCGAGCAGTGGGGGGAATCATTAAACTGGTTTTTTCACCTGACTAGGACACTAACACTGGGTAGTAGGCCTGTGTTGATTCAGTTGACCTCTTTTCCTAAGGTAGTTGATCAAGCCACAAACATAGTCGATTTGTCAGGGTTTTGATCCTACGAGGGAGTAGCTGATTGGTCAACGTAGTTTTCGAATGTGGTGGGAATTTTCTATTGTTTGTTCTACGTTAAGAGATTAACCGTTCTAAGGCGTATTGGTACTGCTAAGTAGCATATCATACAATACATTATTCAAGTTATATATCTTTTATTTTACTTTTTATTTGTGTTAGTCGGGTATTTGTTACTTAAATTTTAGGGTTTAGGTAATAAAGAAAAGAAAAGAAGCAAAACGAACCTAAATGCAAGAAGAAAATACTGATTCAGAAGCCTTTTGGATCTGTTTGTAGTGCTCAAGAACCGTAAAGAAAATATGTTGGTCGCAAAAGTCCATAATCTCATGAACTTGATGAGTAATTCAACAATTAAGACCAAACGGTATTGAACCAACAACGTTGGGTGCACCTCACGTGCTAGATTGGTTAACTAAAACTACTTGTGAAATTTACGACTAATCCGACCCAGATCATCTACCATTGGGCATCCCACCTGAATTTCTCCAGCAGGTTGAGTATTAGGTTTGAAGTACTACGGAGCATCCAGATCTTATTTGTAGTCGTTCGATTACGCCCAAATTTATTTAGACCTTCCAATCTTCTAAAAATACATTTGTAACCCTTCCACTTCTCTCTTTTTCTTTTTCTTTTTCTTCATCTTCTCTCCCCCATTAGAGTAGGTTTTAATTCATGTTTTAGTAATGTAGTTAAGGGGGTGGAGAAGAAACCTTGTAATCTTGTATCACTTAATGAAGTTTTGATATCATGTTCTTAGGTTCTTGTCTTTAATTTGATGTCATTTATATTTCCTTGTCTTGAGTAGATTTAGTTGATTGGTTGATTTTACTGTGTTGTTTTTCTTGTTGTTTATATGATTAGTGGGTACTCCATCCCCATTGGCTTGGAGGATGATGTGATGTGTGGATATAGTTAGATTAGTGTGTGTGTTTAATCTTAATGTTGGAGCTTCAAATGATATCCATAGCCATTTGATAAGTATTCTCACTCTTGCATTTGATGTGTTAATGGTCTTAATGGATGCTTAGCACATGTTATGGTTAGTGTGCCCACTTAATGGGGAATAATGAGGTTAGGATAAGATTGAAGTGGATAAAGAGATAAGATTGACATGTGAGCATGCGGTCATCTTTGGCCTTATCTTGAGTAGTATTTTGTTTGTTTGAATGATGGTGATAAATCTTAATCAATGTGGTAACACACTTAGGATATTGGCCATTATAGATGTCCATATTAATACATGTCATGAGAGCGCAATTGTACACACGCATCATACATCTACATTGTTGCACGCGTTCTCCACCTCTTATGAGATTAGTCGCATTTGAGTTACAGATTGTTCTTAACGTGATTTAGTGTAGATACTCGCTCACTCTTCATTTCCTTCCCCATGTGAGTGTGGTCGACGACGACCTGCACTTGCTCCTGGACACAACCTATACTTGTCACTGCTTCAACGCGGTCGTGCACTTGCAGTTTTGAACTTATATCCCGAACAAGTTTTCAGTGGGATTTTCTTTCATGTTTTGTTGTTTTTGTTTTCTTTTGGATTGATATGCAAGGGCTTAGGAATGCAGGAGAACGCACAAGATTGGGAGAGTGTTGAGAAGAAACTGTGTAGCCAGAAACCTAGCTCAATCCGCCAGTAGTGGATTTTCATCCGCCAATGACGGATCTGAAGTGCAATTTGACTGTGATTTTTCAGTACATGCTTTAACTGTTATTAGAACCTATAAATGTGTATGAACCCCATTTAAGACAACTTGGCCTATAAAACCTAGAGCAAAAGACTAGATTGATTATCATGCATCATTTGTAGACATTGCACACATTCGTCTTTTCTTTGTAATTCTATTGTCGATTGCTGGCGTGAGGTACACACATTTTTCCCTTCTACATGCATGGTTAAAGCATGCATGTGTTAGTAAGGTGCATTGGAGCTTAAGTGTGAGGTGAGCGTTTGTTTGGAGAGTTGAATGCTAGATTTGAGACTCAAAACACTACTATGGAGGGGTTGTCTCATACAAGATAAGGTAGGGGATTTCATCACCCCTTCATTCACCCCCAAAAAACCACACTAATCAGAGGCCCAAATTAAAATCAAGTAGACATAGACCCTAAGGACATCGGACACACTTAGGAGTCAGTCTCATTCTCCACTTCATGACCTAAACGTCGTTGTTTTCTTAGTTGCAATGAGACTTTTGGGACCTCCGGGTCTCGACTTTCTCATTCGACATTGTGACCTGCGGCCGAGGGAGGTGAGACATTTGAGAGTGTGGGGTGTTTCGATTAAGCCTTTAAACCTCAAGTGTACGACCACGATGAAGCGGTGACAAGTACAGGCCAAATCCAAAAGGAGGTGTGTCAACTCTGGCTCTTCAGAAATCAAATGACAAATATGGGGAGAAATGTTTTGGTTACACTAAACTAGACTACACTAAACTAGCAACTAACAAATGAGAAAGACAACAACTCAAGATTAACTAAACTAAACTAAGCAACTAACAAAGAGAGATGAAATTCAGTAAGGAAAAATCCTAAGTGGTGGAGTGTGTGTATACATGTAATAAGGTGGTGAAGAATGCATTTGATATGGCACAAGTATATATTGTGTTTTCATGCATAGGAAATGTCTAATGGTTGTGGAAAAACATATCAATCCAATCACTAACCTAGTTGATTAACATGAGCATAAACAAGTTGGTTATTAAAAATCTAAACAAGCATGGGAAGTGTCTAAAAGTTGTGGCGAAACTCATCAAGTTAAGTATTCTAATTTAAACAAACAAGCATACATTCACTCTCATTCTTCATACATGTATAAACATCATCTCCACCCCCAAAGGAGGATGGAACTACTCACTACACATTAAACTAACAATTATATTAAGGAAGAAATGCATTCTAACTAATTATACTAAGATTAAGAAAACAAAACTAAGCTAAACATGCATGCATTAAAAGAGACAACATGAAGCTAACAAGAAATTATTTTATTAATGACTCACATTACAAGTAGCATTCTCTCCACTTGACTTTTGCTCCAAGGCTTACTTCATGTAGAGAGAGAGACCACCAAGAAATGTGTCATTTACAAAGGAAGAAAATGAGTTCTATTTATAGAAATGAAAAGGGCAACTGGGACAATCTCCCGGTGTAGGACTATTGACACATGCCTAAAATGGACAAGAACAACATAATACGCAACCACGAGAAGTCATGTCAGATCATGACCGAAATGAATCTCTAATTGGAGGTCTAGGGCCACCAATTGGCGGTCACTATTGGTCTGATGCGACCCGCATTTGGATGCCTTCTTAAATGCTTCAATTCTTCATGTGGGATGTACCATAATTGATTGTTTGAGTCTGGGCCCGAATCTAATTGCCAAAATACTCCTTATGATGGTGTGACGTTTCATAGTTTTCTATTTGGTCCTTCTGGCTTACATCCAGGTCATTCCCCCTTGCAGATAGGTCCATAAGTCTCAATGACCGGTCATTCTTCTCGTGTTTTAGTCTTTTTTGTGTCTTCTTCTTAAACATGTTTATTCCTGAACTTTAACATAAAACTCGTTACATAGCATTGCTTAGGCTCAAAAAAGAGGATAAATGACCTGGATATATGCATGATATGATATTAATCAAATACCCCTACACCTAGTTTTTGGTAGTCCCGAGCAAAACAACAAAAAGAAAACTAAGAATGGAAAAACAAACGGAAAACAAGATAAGTCCTAATTCACTTTCGTAGGAATCACGGTGGTACTTACTACGTGCAACAAACTGTTAAACCTCCTTGTCGCCAAGGAGGAGGAGTGGTGTCTCCTGAGGGTTTTCAACGGATGTACCCACAAAATCCGAACATTGATGCATTATTCAACCTAGCAACTCGACCCGCCAGACATACTTTTATTGATCATTGGACATGGTAATCCTACGGGCCGACTCTATATATGTATTCAGTCCACACACCTAGCCTAATGAATCATTCGTGCAAGTTAATTAAGGAATTATCTGAAAGACATGAGCAACCATACTCAAGTGATACATCGTATCAGGTCCAATAATGTTCTTATTTGTGATTTTTTTTCTTTCTTTTTTTTTGATTTTTAATAGTTGGTGTTTAATTCTCTTAGGGTTGGGTTTCGTGGATTATTGCCTATGATGACTTACACTATCACGGACACCTTCTCCCAAATCTCCACATAGGGACATCCCTACCACCCGTGTAACGAGAGTTCAGTCGGTGCATCCCAAGTCAGATGACTCGAAAGCATCAGGTACTAAGTCCCTTCAGACCAAATTTACCGAGTGATAGGAGTCGTGTGAGAAGAGAGAACACCCTACTCAATTATTTATTATCTACATATGAACCAAAACCACTACATTTAAGGTTTCTCAACAGGAGTTTAAGGGTCCATGATTACGACAAATTTTCTTATACTAATAGACACAAATTATTTGTTTGAGTACTAAAACTCTACGATTACACTCCCCGAGGGAAAATCCGGGTGCATCCTTAAGACTAGATATCCTAATGCATCATGTTCAAGTCATTTTTGGGGAGTTTTTCTTTTGATTGCCTCAAAACATTTTTGCATACACAAACCCCACAAAATAGTTTTTTCCTCAAACGCATCAAGTTTTGTTTTGAAAGAGATAGAAAATGAAAGCACTACGTCAAAAAAAAGAAGACAAGTCACCCAAGAATCATGGCATAACAAATATATATATATTAAATATAGCACACTAACATGACCCTAGCAAAGTAAGCAAAAGAAATCGAACAACAAAAGACAAATAAAACTATGTACACACGTGACAACACCCCCCACACCTAATCCATGCATTGTCCTCAATGAATGTGATTATGATACTACATAGATTTATGCATGAACAAGAAAAGATCTCACCAACGTGAAGCGTAAACGAGAGTTCATGGTTATGTTGATGGACATAAACCCAAATTCCCCTCAAAACTGGTAAGATGTACAAGAAGGGAGGCAATCACAATAAATAGATAGGGACCAAATGCACTAGGGTTGGGGCCCACAACAACCAACGCTCACTTGTTGAGTTTTTGTTTCTTTTTTATAAACAAGATATATACATCAACAAAGATATTCTCATAATCATTTGGTCAAGGAGCATCGAGTCATGCGAACCAGAGATCTACTGTGATGGGCCCACTTCATTGGTACTCTGAGGTATCATGAGGGGTGAAAGGTCAAAACTGAAAGACTCGAACCCCTCATGATATTGGTTGGATGTGGGCAACATGAATGAGTAGAGTTGTGTTGCCTCACTATGGTTTAGTTGCTCGTCAAACAAAATCCTTCAACCAATATGCAAGTGTATCATAATGAGTTCCTCATGCTCATTTGTGTGATGTGACACACCTATCGCATTAAGTATGGGGTTTTCCCCTGTAGGATCGAAGGCCCCTAGTTAATCTAATCACTTAGTCAATTATCTACTTGATTAAACAATATACGCAACGGAAACTAAACAACAAAAACAATTAAAGTAGAAACAATGAAAAACACAAGAACGCAAGTGGGTTTTTATAGAGGTTCGACATCCCACATACTCTTTCTCTTCAACGAATGGTTCATTAGGCTAAGTGTGTGGACTAATTACATATATAGAGTTGGCCCGTAGAATTACCGTGTCCAATGATCGACAAAAATGAGTCCACCGAGTCGTGTTGCTAGGTTGAATAATGCATCTATATTCGGATTTTTTGGGTGTATCCGCTGAAAACCCTCAGGAGACGACACTCCTCCTCCTTGGCGACAATGAGGTTTAACGGCTTGTTGCACATGCTAAGTGCAATCATGATTCCTACGAAAGTGTGTTAGGATTTCCCTGTTTTCGTATATTTTTCATTTCTTTCATTTTTCTCTTTCTTTGTTTTGTTTGGGACTAGCAAAAGGTAAGTATGGGGGTATTTGATTAGTAACATATCATGCATCATATTCATGATATATATCCTTAATTTTACTCCAATATTGTGCTACTCGAGTGTTCGTTGTTATATTTCAGGTATTATGTAATAAATAATAGAAGGGAAGAGAAAAAGATTGAAACGTAAGAAGAAAGAACTTAAATAAGGCAAAATGGACCTCTCGGTCGTACACAATGACCCATCTGCAAGAGGAGAGGACCTGGACGTAAGCCTGAAAGGATTAAATAGCAAACCGAGAAACTCCACACCATCATAAGGAGTATTTTGGCAATAAGATTAGGGCCTAGACTCCAATAACCAATACGAGTGCACCCCATGTGACGAATTGAAGCAATAAAGAAGATATCCAAAAATGGGTCTGATCTGAGAAACAATGACCGCCAATTGGCGGTCCCTTTTTCTCAGAATCCGACCCAGATTCTTGTGGATATGAGTTATATGTTTATGTCTATTCTGAGATTGTTTCATCAGTCCCACATTGGGAGATTGTCCCTGGTTACCTTTTTCTATGTCTATAAATAGAACTCTTCCTCCTCCTTTGTATTTACTACATCCTTGGTGGCATTCTTTCTACTTGGAGTAAGCCTTGGAACAAAACTCAAGGTGGAGAAGAATGTTACTTGTAATGTGAGTCATGTAAATAAAATAATTCTTCATAGTTTGTTTTAATGTTGTCTTTGTTTTAATGCTTGCATGTTTAGCTTGTTTGTTTTCTTTATCGTAGTATAATTAGAATGTCTCCTTTTCTTAATGTTGTTTATAGTTTAATGAGAAGTGAGTAGTTTTATCCCCCTTTGGGGCGGGTGGTGGAGATGATGTTTATACATGCAATAAGGAATGGAAATGAATGCTTTATTTTGAAATGTGTTGATAAATGTGAATGTATGCTTGCTTGTTTCGAGTAGAACACATCACATGATGGGTTTTGGTACAACTACTAGATACCTCCCATGCTTGTTTAGGTTCTGAAATAACCAACTTGTGTATGTGAATGTTAATCAACTAGGTTAGTGATTGGATTGATAGGTTTTGCCATATCCATTAAACACTTCCTATGCATGATAACACAGCCTACATTTGTGCCTATTGAATGCATTCTTCACCATCTTATTGCATGTGTACACTCACTCCACCCCTCAGGGGTTTCTCTTCCTGATTTCCAACCTAGTTATTAAGCTCTCTTAGATTAGTTTTAATCCATCGCTAGTTGTCTTCTTTGCATTTGTTACTTACTAGTTTAGTGTAGTTAGCGTAGCATAATCAAATCTCTTCTCTCTTTATTCGCCATTTGATTTCGGACAAACTAGAAGATACTCACAACCCCGTGGATCGACCCGTACTTGCCATGTCTTCACCAACGTCGTGCACTTGCAGTCTAAACTTAATCGATTTAAACAGTTATGACTTAAGTCATCGGTCGAACCTGGAAAGAGTTTGGTCGATCGATCTAGGGGTTTTGGCCGGATTGAAGGTATAGCGGTTGAACACAAAGATTGGATTTGTTCGACCGAAAATAACAGACACTTTGGGCTTAGGAATAATGTTCGTCCGGTCGACCATTTTTAGGTCAACGTTGGACTGATGGCCAATTGTAATTTTGGGTTTGGTTGAATTTATACGAATACGGCCATTGTATAATACGACAAGGGTAACAATCATCCAAAAAATATGGGAACGGTTGACTGGTTGAACTTGGAAAATTCACTTAGAACGTCTGTTATAATCGGGCGAACGGAGGGCTGGTGCCGGTCGACCGATTGGCATAGGAAGTTTAGGTATTGGTTTAACTGTTTTTCCAGCTGAGGTTTGGGTGACCTATTGAAGTCCAATTGTTGTGATATTTTGTGTGTGACTTCTACAAGGAACCTAATGTGTATGTGAGTGAGTTTTAACTCTTGTATGCTCAAGTTTACAAGTTCCTAAGACTCAAAATAAAGGCAAATTACATGTCTTCAATAAGCTTGATTACATGTCTTGACTTCAATTCCATTCTTCCTTGAGTCTTGGTCACCTGTAGATGTTAGCATAATACAATATATCTTCTATGCATGATGTGTGCTACTCTACCTTTGATTGTGATTAAAATTATGTTGATTAAATCATCAAAACAAGGATTAAATCATCAAATTATGTTGCACTACAAAGATAGACAATGAGTTTTCACTGGGCACACAAACATTCTCAATGGGTTGCGTTGTTGTTGGGGGTATTTGTTGATTTTGCGGTGCTTTCTTTAATTGGTGGATGAGGTTGAGATTTAAATGTTGGTCCAAGGGCTCTTATTGCCTATCAGAGTTGAACACATGAAACTCGACACTCACATTACCGAATGAGAGCTTCATGAGACCATTTCTACAACTAATTAAGGCGTTCAAGGTTTTTAGAAATGGTCTATCCAAAATCAAAGGTATTTGAGAGTGGGTATTCGCAACAGGGTTGGTATCGATGACGACAAAATCTATTGGTAATATAAAATCTCCAACTTTGATGAGCACATCCTTAATAATCCCTTTGGGACACGAATAGATCTATCCACCAGTTGGTTTCAATTCTCCCAAGTTCAACTGTTGATACACAAAAGATGGGAGAAGGTTGACCGCTGATCCTAGATCAAACAATAATTTATTCATGTTAGTGTCCCATATCATACACTGAATAGTAGGACACCCGGGGTCCTTGTACTTTGTGTATGTGGGATTGGACAAAACTGAGCTCACACTCGCAACTAAGAATGCTCTTAGGAACATTGGTCTTCCTCTTTGTTGCGCATAGATCTTTCAACTCTTTGGCATATTGAGGTATTTGTTGGATGACATCCAACAAGTAGATGTTAACATTTACTTGTTTAAAGACCTCTAATATCTTAACCATTGTGTTACTCTACTTTTTGGTTAACCAACTAGGATAGGGAGTTTTTGACACGTATGTTTGCCTTGGAGTCTTGGAGGAGAGCGAGTTTAGGCAAACTGGCTCACCTTCCTTGGGAGTCGATGGAGAAACTTCCTCAACATCGTACTCCTTATCACCATCCTCCCCACAAAGGGGCTGCATAGATGGTGGTGGCGGCAAGTAAATATGATTGTCAACCTGCTTTCCATTCCTTACGGTTGCAATGACATTGACATGGTGAACAAGTTCCCCCTCTCGTTCACATGCCGCCCCCGAGGTACTTGATGAGAATTTTATTTATACCGCAAGTGCACGGCGTCAATGAAGACGTGGCAAGTACGGGTCGAACACAAGGAGGGAGAGATATTGTTATTTTTGTGATTTTCGATTGAGGAAGAAAGAGAGAGAAATATGTTTCGTTTGAGATTTTTGGTTCAACATAAACTAAAAAGAAAACAAATATGGATGAGAGTCCAGCGGGTGGAGGTTTAGATATCGGGTTTTTGTTTAGAGAAATCTGAAACTTATAATAAATCACATTAGTTATAAAGCATTACATGATAAATGGTTCAACATAAACTCAAGTAATCAAAATATACTAATACGAAATTAAAATAATAACATCATTCTTCTTCTCATCATCTTAAATCCGTCACCCCCACCCTTTGGAGAGAGTTAGAAACTCATGGATGGAGGGAAAGAGAAGGGGTTCTAGAGAAACTACAAAAGAAAACTAAAAACAAAAAATAAACCAACAGAATTTTATTACTAAAGCATGGAATAAAACAAGTTCCTCTCTTACAACATCGTTTCAGGGCTATTTATAGCCGATACAAGGGACCCAAGTATAAAATAGGAAAGTACACGCGTCATGACACGACTGGACAAAATCCGGAGCCACGGATCGCAAGGGGTGCGGCGTTTTTGCCGCAAGTTGCATGTGATGTGCGGCTGAATCACCGCAATTTTAGCTCTGATTGGATCTGGATTTTTCCTGTGTGTTTATGGTATGATTTAAATGTCGTTTGCGCGTTTGGATTGATTTCTTTCCTTTCTTTTGAGCTCTAAATTTATTTATTCATATCTTTGGAGATCCAAATTGATTTTTCTTTAGAACGTCTCCAAAATAATATTTTGGTACTCGTAATTTGCAGTCGGGTCCTCGGTTTTTTGCAATTAAGTCCCTGACTACTTTTGTGCTTAAGTCCTTGACCTTTTTGTAATTAGGTCTTTGAATGCTTTTATGCTTGGATGGACTTCCATTTGAATCCCGATAATCTTGAACTTGGTCTTTATGAGAGAAATGAGTCTCTTGCGCGCGTTTATGCTCGGGATATGGGTAATTTGCATTCAGGTCCCTGTATTCTGTAAATAAGACTAAACACATACCTTAGTAGCATTTATTGGTATAAAATTAATCTAAATGAAAGACATATGATGCAATGTATGCAATGCATCAGTACTGAATTCTCATTTTGCGTGTGTGGTTGCTGGTATATACGGGGATTAGCCTCAGGCTGGCTCGACAGTGTTCCTCTCTCTTTCTCATATAAAAAGCCAAATGACCTATCTGAAGCTCTTGATATTTGATGGTCTGCTGATTTGAAGTGAGAAATTGACTCGTGGATGACATGAAGCTCTTAATCGAGTTCTCAAGCAAATTGAACTGGGTTTCCAAATTATTGGAGTTTCGGAAATGTGGTAGTTTAGCTGGTTGAACTTGGGGCGTTCGATATGATGGTGCATGCAAATTGAACTTGGGGAGACTTTGATTAGGTGGTCGGGAGAAGTTTGAAGGACCAACAAGGACATTGTTTCTATTTCAGGAAAAGTTAGGGTGGTTCCTCCTTCCAGGGTTATATGAGATGGATGTGGGTTGTTCCTGGGTCCATTGTAGATGGCATTAACTTGCTCCATTTCTAGAGGCATGGGTGCACACTCGCCTCCTAAATGATTCGCCCTCCCGCACTTATAACATGGAATCAGACCAGATGGAGACATAAGAGAAACACCTTGGTTGTTTTGGACCTTAATCGAATTCACACGGGCGCACCAAGGTCATCATGCGAGCTTCAGTGGCCATAGTTGCATCGACAGCAAATGTGGCTCTCATTCTCGTTGAGTTTTCATTTGTGATCATCGCTCCAATGCTAAGTGATGGTGATGGTTCCCTCACACACTCCCACTGCATGGTTTTCTCAGCTAGGTCTTCTAAAAAAGCTCATGCCTCCCTTTCATCCTTTTCTAAGAACTCTCCTTGACACATGGACTCAATGAGCATTCGGGATAGGATGTGAAGACCCTTGTAGGCAATCTGACAATGGTGCCACAACTCGATTCCACGATGTGAGCATGAAGATAGTAGCTCCTTGAACCTCTCTAAATATGCATGGAATGATTCAGTCTCATGTTGATAAGACAAACTGATTTCGTTCCTCAGTTTTTGAGTCTGATGATTTGGAAAGTATTTTTTAAGGAATGCAGATTGGAATTCGTCCCAAGTTCTAAATGTGTTCACTTGGTTGCTGTACAACCACTTCTTTGTTGGTTGTTAGGCCTTAATCCATGTTTTGATGATTTAATCAACCTAATCTTAATAATAATCAATGTAGAGTACACATATTGTTTTGTGCTAACATCTACGTGTGATCAAGACTAAAGGAAAAAGGAACTAAAGTCAAGACATGTAATCAAGCTATTGAAGACATGTAATTTATATTTCTTTTGAGTCTTAGGAATCTATGTAATCTTGAGCATACAAGAGTTAAAATCCATTCACATAGATACTAGGTTCCTTATAGAAGTCACACTCAAAATCTCAGATCATTTGGACTTCAATAGGTCACCTAAACTTTGACCGGAAAACACTTAAACCTAAACCTGAATTGTTTGAGCTAAATCAGTCGATCGAACGAGTTATCTATTCGACCGATTGGATTAGTTAATCTATTAGCCAATAATGTTAAATTGGACAACCGTTTTGAGCATTTTTGACCGTCTACATGTGTCATTTGACAGTTAGGCTTGTCGTATTGTACCAGTAGTCATATTCACATTTTTACCCATACCCCAAATGTGACCACCGGTCGACCGTGGACCTTGTTTTGGTTGACCGAACTTAAACATCTCTTGAACCCCGTAGAGCCTGGAAGTTTCTGATCGACCGTTCCCTAGTCTCTGGTCAACCGTTTGTCCCTGGACAATTATTCTGGAGTGCCTAATCGGTCGACCATTCCACTCTTGGTTCGACCGATCACTTAAGTTATTTCCCCGTTCGTTCGACCGTTTGTTTCTGGAATTGTTTGGATGCCTTTTTCTGGATAGAATCTGGTCGACCCTTTTACCCGTTTCGGTCGACCAAACTTAACCAGAACAGTGACCAGTGCTTTTCTGTTTTGTGTTTCACACACATTCATCTACCACTTTTGTCACAACAGCTATAACACCTTAGGAGCTTATAAATAAATGATTGAACACCTTGTTTAGACAACTCACCCACACATCTATCCTACATTCTTTTCATCATCCTTCAATACAAAGGGAACCGACCTAAGGTGGATGTAGTCTGTGCTAAGTTGTTGCAGCTTGAACATTGCACAGACCACCTCAAATTCTCTGAGAAAGAGATAGGGGTCACCATTCCCAGTGACGTGAGGGAGCATGGAGATAAATTGAGGCTTAACCTAAAACTTGTTCCCATTCGCCTCCAACAATACGATGCATGAAGGTAGGGTTGTACGACTCGGGTAACATCGATCACGTAGGGGTATGGGACCCTAGGCAACCAATTTACGAGGTTGTCGACCCACACCTGCTCGATCAGCAGCTGGTGTAGGTCCAAAACCTGGGTCGTCCTCGTGTTGTAGATGACTAGCCATGGTCCCATGACTGTGTAGGACACGAGACGGGGACGCGTTCAAAAAGTCGACAATAGAGGATATATCAATGCCGTATCTCGTCAAATGACCCTCAGCGTCTCGTGACCACACTGGCATGCACAAAGTTGCACACCCACACGAACCACACGGAACAAAACCTTTTTAGTTTAACAAAATTAAAATAGAGGGTGTTTAGATGAGAAGACGGTAAGACTCAGATGAGAAGGGAAGAAGTCCTTATGCTACAACAGGTAGGTAATGGCAGAAGCATACAAGCAAACATGACTCAAATAGCCTACAATCACTATAGGTACTTACAGCTAGACGATGCTTAACTGCGAGGTCACGCAGCCTCAACACACCTGACCTCACTACGACGAAGACCACAAGCCCAGAAAGTGAGCCATGATCTGGAGATCTCGTCTCTCCTACTATCGACAAAGTGAGCGACGATGATCAGGCCATGACGGTCGCGACCGGATCACTCTCCTAATGCGCCCGAGATCCTTAGGGGTCAATGTCTACTTGATTTTAAAATTAGGCTTTTTGAGAGGTGTTTTGTGGGGCTGAAGGAAGGGGTGATGAAATCCCCCACCTTATCTTGAAAACTGTAGGTGGTGCCCCTTAAAGATGTTTTGATTCCTTAATCTATCAAGCAACTCACCAATCAAACACTCATCTCACTCTTGTTGCAATGCAATTCCTACAAACTAATGCATGGTCATACTTGTTAATGCATGAATGAGAGTAGGAGATGCGTATCTCATGTCAACGCTCGACAACTTAAAGTAAAGCTAAATGAAAGGTAAGCTACGTACCTAAGTCAAGTACATGATGCATGACCTAAACAAACAAGAATGACTAATATTTTGCTTTTAATTTTAATGGCAAGTTGATTAAACGGGGGATTGATTGGTTTATAGAATGAACATGGAGCAATCTACAGGTCCAGACATGAAATATTAGGCTCCAGACAACTATATTGTCAGGACCAACAAACAGAAGAAAATAGAAGGCCAATGCTACTCACCAGGCTGGTTATCAACGGTCCAAGTAGCTTAAGCTTCCTTCAACTTTCTCTTGGGATCTGTCCTTGGTCCTTAGATGTACTGAAGCAAACCACAGTTGGAAAAAAAATTAAAATCCACTCTAATCGCCCAAACTAGAGTCTGGACAGAGCACCTCCCCAGCAACGTCGCCAAAATCTTGTTTCGATTATGCTTTAAACCGCAATTGCACGATTGGGATGAAATGGTGGCAAGTACGGGTCGAATCCACAAGGAGGTGTGTCGACTCTGGTTCTTCAAAAATCAAGTGACAGATAAGGGGAGAACAAGCTTGGTTACACTAAACTAGCAACTAAAAAATGAGAAAGCCAACAACTCAAGATTAACTAAACTAACTAAGCAACTAACAAAGTGAGATAAAATTCAGTAAGGAAAACCCATAAGGGGTGGAGTGTGTGTACACATGTAATAAGGTGGTGAAGAATACATACGATATGACACAAGTATAGATTGTGTTTTCATGCATAGGAAATGTCTAATGGTTGTGGCAAAACCTATCAATCAAATCACTAACCTAGTTGATTAACATGAGCATAAACAAGTTAGTTATTAAGAATCTAAACAAGCATGAGAAGTGTCTACAAGTTGTGGCGAATCCCATCAAGTTAACAATTCTAATTTAAACAAACAAGCATACATTCACATTCATCACATATTGCATAAGATATCATTCATTCCCATTCTTCATACATGTAAAAACATCATCTCCACCACCCAAAGGGGGATGAAACTACTCACTACACATTAAACTAACAATTATATTAAGGAAGAAAAACATTCTAACTAATTATACTAAGATTAAGAAAACAAAACTGAGCTAAGCATGCACGCATTAAAAGAGACAACATGAAGCTAACAAGAAATTATTTTATTAATGACTCACAATACAAGTAGCATTCTCTCCATTTGAGTTTTGCTCCAAATGCTTACTCCATTCTTAAATGCTTCAATTCTTCAGGTGGGGTTTACCACGATCGATAGTTTGAGTCTGGGCCTGAATCTATTGCTAGAATACTCCTCATGATGGTGTGAAGTTTCTAAGTTTGCTATTTGGTCTTTGTAGCTTACATCGAGGTACTTCCCTCTTGCAGTTAGGTCCATAAGTCTCAAAGATCTTTCCTTTTTCTCGCATTTTAGTCATTTTTGTGTCTTCTTCTTCTTAAACATGTTTAAATGTTAAAAACTTGTTTAAACATTTTATTAATTACCGCAAGTGCACGACCACGGTGAAGTGGTGGCAAGTACGGGTCGATCCGCAGGGAGGTGAGTAGTCTCTGGTTTGTCAGAAATCAATTGGAGAATAAAGAGAGAAAATATGTGATTACGCTAAAGCTAAACTACACTGAATTAATAAGTAGGAAATGCGAAAGAAAGCACGAAAGATTGGAAATATGAAAGAGAACCCCCTAAGGGGTGGAGTGTGTGCACATATGAAGTGAAATTAGTGATAAATGATGCATGTAAGCATGTATGTGTGTGTGTCGTGTGTGTGTTGTCATGCATAGGAAGTGTCTAAAGATGTGGCAAAACCTATCAATCCTTTCACACAATGTTTCGACAATTACTACTTGATTAACATAAGATTAGGCTCAGCATGAGAACTGTCTAAAGATATGGCAAGACTCATCAAAAACCATAAACTCATGTGAAGAAATAAGGTAAGCATGAGAGGTGTCTAAATGTTATGGCAAAACTCATCAAAACAATGTTTCTTCAATCAATCAAGCAATCAAAACAAATACAAACACATAACTAACATGTAGCATATTCAATAGGAAATTTCAGCCAATAAAAAATAGAAAACTAAGCATGGAAGTGTCTAAATCTTATGGCAAAACTCACCAAAATTCCCCAACATGTAGATGATTAAAATACCCCCAATGAACATACAAAACATGCAATTCTACACAATCAAAAATTCATCAAACATCCAAACTTCACAATATATATGAACATCATCTCCACCCCCAAAGGGGATGGATCTATCACTACACATTATTCTAGCAATTAAACTAAAGAAGAAAGGAGACATTCTAAATAATTTAGCCTAAGAACAAAGAAACAAGCCTAACCTAAGCTTGCATAAAAAAGACAACATGAGAACAAAACAATGAAAAATTCTTTTATTAAATGACTCACATTGCGAGTAGCATTCTTCTCCACCTTGAGTTTTTGATCCATGGCTTACTCCAAGTAGGGAGAATGCCACCAAGCAATGGGTGACTACAAAAGGAGAGGAAGAGTTCCATTTATAGGCATGAAAAAGGTAACCGGGGACAATCCCCTGGTATGGGACTAAACTCATACTATAAATGGACATAAAACAATATGATACACGACCCGACTCAACCATGAAACATTTGGACAAATTTGGACCGCCAATTGGCGGTCTGGACCAATTGGCAGTCCAGATAGATTTGATGGAGTTTGGATTTTGGTGGTTGGTTTCTGGCTTGATTTCTTGATGTTTTATGAACCCGATTTGGTTGTTGATGTTTTGGCCCAGATGTAATTGCCCAAATACTCCTCATAATGGTGTGGAGCTTCTTGATTTCCTAATTAGTCCTTTTGGTTTTACATCCGGGTCATTCTCTCTTGCACCTCAGTCCATGAGTCTTGCAACTTAGTCATTTTTCTTGCTTTTAAGTCTTTTTTTAGTCTCTTCTTCTCAAACTTGTTTATTCCTGAAACTGAAACATAAAACTCATAACATAGCATTGCTTAGGCTAAAAATAGAGGATATAAGCCACAAATGAATGTATGAAATGATGACAATCAAATGGCCTCACACCTAACGTTTGCTAGTCCCGAGGAAGGCAAAGAAAGGAAAAAATGAAAGAAAGGAAAAAGCATATGAAAAACAGGAAAATCCTAACTCATTTTCGTAGGAATCACAGTTGCACTTAGCACGTGCAACAAGCCGTTAAACTTCCTTATCGCCAAGGAGGAGTCTTGTCTCTTGAGGATTTTCAGCGGATATACTCACAAAATCCGAACATTGATGCATTATTCAATCTAGAAACTCGACTCAATGGACTATTTTTGTCGATCATTTGACACAGTATTCCTACCGGTCGACTATTAATATGTATCCAGTCCACACACCTAGCCTAATGAACCATTCATGCAAGTTAATTAAGGACTTAAGTGAAAGACAGGGACAACCTCAACATCCTCAAGTGATACAAAGTGTAAGTCCATTAAGGTTCTTATTTGTATTACCTTTTTTTCTTTTTTCTTTTTTTTCTTACTAGTTGGAGTATAATTCTTGCAGGGTCAGGTTTCGTGCATCATTGCCTATGAGGACTTACACTATCAGGTACACCTTTCCCCACATCTCCCCATAGGGCAATCCCTACCACCCATGTAACGAGAGTTAGGTCGGTGCATCCCAAGTCAGATGACTCGAAAGCACCACGCACAAAGTCCCCTCAGACCTAATTTCCTGGGTGATAGGAGTCGTGCGAGAATAGAGAACACCTACTCACTTATTTCTTATCTACACATGAACCAAAACCCTTACACTTAATGTCTCACAACATGATTTATAGGGTCCGTGACTACAACAAACTTCCTTATTAACATACACGAATTATTGACTCATTAGGTTCAGGGTGGATTTCTTTAAATGTTTGAGTACTGAAATCATATGATTACTTGCCCCTTGAGGGAAAATTGGGGTGCATCCTTAGGACTTAATAAGACCTAAAGACAATATACTAGATATCCTAATGCATCATTTTCAAGACAATTTTGGGAGCTTTCTTTTTAGTTTGCCTCACAACGGTTTTGCACATGCTAGACACACGCAAAACCCACAAAACATTTTCTTTCGCAAACACATGAAGATTTGAAAGAAATATGAAAATTTTAAAGCCCAAGGCAAGAAAAAGAAGACAAGTCACCCAAGGATCATGGCAAGCAGATATATCGATATTAAATGCAGCACACTAAAATGACCCTAACAATGCACACAAAAGAACACAAAAGAAAATGAGAAAGACTCGACTATGTACACACGTAAAACACCCCCCCACACACACCTACTTCATGTATTGTCCTCAATGAATGTGAGCATAAAACTACATGGAGCTATGCATGAAAAAGAAAAGATCTCACCAACGTGAAGCACAAATGGAAGTTCATGGTTATGTTGATGGACACAACCCCGAATTTCCCTCAAAACCTGTGAAATACTAAGGAAGGATGACAAATATGTAAAGGAAATACGACCTAAATACACAAGGGTTGGGGCCCACAACAATCAATGCTCACTCAAGGAGTCTTTTGTCTTTCTTTTTTTCTTTTTTTTGAATATAACTATGTACAAAAATAAGTTCCCATCTTAATTTGTCAGATGACATCAAATGGGAACCTCAAAAGTGGGTCAATGCACTCAGAATGGGAACATGACACCACACGTGGCCAGAATACTCATGTGTGCCCCCCTCACAAAGAGCACAAGATGAAAGGAGAGGTTCATGAATTAGACGCAAAGGCTTCTCATTCAAATGATCAAACTGAAAGAGCTTGAACCTCTCAAGAGTTTGGGAAATATGGGGCAATAGAAGAAGAGTTTCTCCCATTACGGTATTGAAGTTATGATCGTCAATCCAAACTCTCCAACCAACAAGCTGGTGGGTCGGAACGAGGTCAAGAACCTCGTTATGCATGTCCGACTCACCAGGCGAAGAGAAAGTGGGCCTCTTACCCAAGGTATCCTCCAAGGAACTCATAATACCCTCATTAGCAATGTAGTTGTTTGATGTTCCATCATTTCCAAGATGATCAGGAACAATGGTGAAAGGCAAACTCTCATCAGGTCGTTTGAAATTAAGGGTACTAGGGAGCTCTTGCTCCACCAGAGGTGAGTCCTTAAGGGGCACAACATGAAGACCATGTGGCTCAAAGGCCACGGGACAAAAAGATATGACACAATCCTGTGACAACTCATAATGAAGCCGATCCATGTTATTCTCAATTTGGATAGAATCCCCCACCATGTGATCGTGAATTGAAACCCCAAGTACCTCAGACTGACTAGGAGTTTTACTTTGAAAGATTGTGCTTTGAATTTGTTGATGTGGTGGTGGTTCGATATTAGAAGTAAATGCTCATGTTGACAAGAAATGTCACCCTCCTGACGTTTACTTAATTGTTGTGTAATTTGACTCACATACATTTCCATAGTTTGTATTGAATTTTGAGTGGACTTCATTACATTTTGAGTGGTTTCCATGAACGTTTGGAGGGTTTGTTCTAAAGAATCAAGTCTGGGGTCAACTGTGAGGTTCAAGTAAGAATTTGGGAAATTGTTGGGATGGGTGTTGATAGGTTGAGAATGAGTCCAATGCTTCGGAGTAGGGTTTTGGTAGAATTCTGGGTATTCGGGAGGAGGATACTGGGGTGGAAATGATGTATAAGAATTGTCTCCCCACGAATCCATCCCTCTCGGGTTGTACGTGGATGCGTAATGGTTATATTGAGCATTTTGGGAAAAGGTATGCTCATACTCAGGCTCTGAGGGAACATAAGGACATTCCCCGATAACATGACCACTCAACCCACAACAGTCACACGGTACGGCTACTGGAGCCACTGGTGCACTCATGTCGTCTACCGCACGCATGAAAGAGGCCAAAGTTTGTTGTAATGTCTTAGTTTATTGACCAGCATATGATCCGACATAACTAGATGGTGGTCTACCATTCGGTGCCTCTCTCATATTATCCCAATCTGAAGATTGCTCAGCCACACAATTAAGATTGTCCCAACCATATGAGGTGTTTGTCTGAGGCACCCAGGATGCATGGGTCCGGAGTACCAGGAAGAATTATCATGGTCCCAACAATGATATGAATGGTTGCCCATGTGACCATCCATCTCGACAAAGAACTCTCGAGTCGACCACTCTCACCACCACGAGGCCAAGCTCGCAAAAAGTGCTCAACCCGACCCTAAAACGCTAACAGAGAGTGTAAATGGGAGGAGACTAGAATGTAGAAATAGGTGAGAAGAAGATGACTCAGAGGAGAAGGGAAGAATCCCTAAAAACTAGTGTGGGTAAAGGGTGAGGGTAGAAGCCTAGTCCAGTAAGCACGACTCAAACAACTTATGGCTATAGGTCCTTAGGCTAGACGACGCCTAACTTCGAGATCACTAGTCTTGACACGCCTCACCTCCCTAAAAAGAAGACCACAATGCCCAGCAAGTGATACCAGATCTGGAGATCTAGTACCTCCTTCTATCGACAAGGCAGGCGACGCTGATCAGATCATGACGGTCTCAACTCGATCACTTTCCTAGTGCGTCTGAAATCCTTAGGGTCAATGTCTTCTTGCTTTTAGAATTAAGGCTTTGATTAAGAGTGATTTTTAGGGAAAAGGAAATGGTGATGAAATCCCCCACCTTATCTTGTATGGGACAACCCCTCCTTAGTAGTGTTTTAAGTCTTCATCTAGCAATCAACTCTCCAAACAAACGCTCACCTCACTCTTGTCCTGATGCACCTTACTAACTAATGCATGATAAACATGCATGAATGAGAGAATGGGTGCACGTACCTCACGCCAACAATCAACAACAAGAATGTAAAGAATAGAAAGACGAGTGCGTGCAAGGTCTACAAATGATGCATGACCTAGATGGCAATCAATCTAATATTTTGCTTCGAGTTTTAAGGTCCAAGTTGATTAAACAGACTTGATTGTTAATCTGGGAGCAAACTACAAGTCAAAACATTCCAAATTGAGCCCCAGATGTCCTAGTGAATGTAGAAACAACCAGAAAAAGAGAGGAAATTTTGTGCTCACCAGGTCGCCAATTGGCGGTCCAGAACCACTGATTGGCGGTCGGTTTGGTTTTGCTCCCCTCCCGGCTTCTCCTGGTAACGTTTCTTGGTCTTTAGAGCCTCCTAAAACAAAGCACCACTACAAACAAAAATTAAAGCCACTCGAATTGTCCAAACCGAAGTCTGGACAGAACACCTCACCGGCAACGACGCCAAAAACTTGTTTAAACGTTTTATTAATTACCGCAAGTGCACGAGTGCGATGAAGCGATGGCAAGTACGGGTCGATCCGCAGGGACATGAGTAGTCTCTGGTTTGTCAGAAATCAAGTGGCAAATAAATGGAGAAAATATGTGATTACGCTAAAGCTAAACTACACTAAACTAATAAGTAGGTAATGCGAAAGAAAGCACGAAAGATTGGAAATCAGAAAGAGAAACCCCTAAGGGGTGGAGTGTGTGCACATATGAAGTGAAATTAGTGATGAATGATGCATGTAAGCATGTATATATGACTGTCGTGTGTGTGTTGTCATGCATAGGAAGTGTCTAAAGATGTGGCAAAACCTATCAATCCATTCACATAACGTTTCGACAATTAGTACTTGATTAACATAAGATTAAGCTCAACATGAGAACTATCTAAAGATATGGCAAGACTCATCAAAAACCATAAACTCATGTGAAGAACAAAGGTAAGCATGGGAGGTGTCTAAATGTTATGGCAAAACTCATCAAAACAAAGTTTCTTCAATCAATCAAGCAATCAAAACAAATACAAACACATAACTAACATGTAGCATATTCAATAGGAAATTTCAGCCCATAAACATTAGAAAACTAAGCATGGGAAGTGTCTAAATCTTATGGCAAAACTCATCAAAATTCTCCAACATGTAGATGATTAAAATACCCCCAATGAACATACAAAACATGCAACTCTACACAATCAAAAATTCATCAAACATCCAAACTTCACAATATATATGAACATCATCTCCACCCCCAAAGGGGATGGATCTACTCACTACACATTATTCTAGCAATTAAACTAAAGAAGAAAGGAGACATTCTAACTAATTTAGCCTAAGATCAAAGAAACAAGCCTACGCTAAGCATGCATAAAAAAGACAACATGAGAGCAAAACAATGAAAAATTCTTTTATTAAATGACTCACATTACGAGTAGCATTCTTCTCCACCTTGAGTTTTTGCTTCAAGACTTACTCCAAGTAGGGAGAATGACACCAAGCAATGGATGAATACAAAAGGAGAGGAAGAGTTCCATTTATAGGCATGAAAAAAGGTAACCGGGGACAATCCCCTGGTATGGGACTAAACGCGTACTATAAATGGACATAAAACGACATGATACACGACCCGACTCAACCATGAAACATTTGGACAAATTTGGACCGCCAATTGGCAGTCCAGATAGATTTGATGGAGTTTGAATTTCAGTGGTTGGTTTCTGGCTTGATTTCTTGATGTTTTATGAACCCGATTGAGTTGTTGTTGTTTGGGCCCGGATGTAATTTCCAAAATACTTTTCATTTTGGTGTGGAGATTCTTGATTTCCTAATTAGTCCATTTGGTTTTACATCCGGGTCATTTTCTCTTGCACCTCAGTCCATGAGTCTTGCAACTTAGTCATTTTTCTTGCTTTTAAGTCCTATTTTAGTCTCTTCTTCTCAAACTGTTTTATTCCTGAAACTTAAACATAAAACTCATTACGTAGCATTGCTTAGGCTAAAAATAAAGGATATAAGACGCAAATGAATGCATGAAATGATGTCAATCATCTTACATCGAAGTACTTCCCTCTTGCAGATAGGTCCATAAGTCTCAAAGTTTTTTTCCTTTTTCTCGCATTTTAGTCATTTTTGTGTCTTCTTCTTAAACATGTTTATTCTTGAAACTTATACATAAAACTCATTACATAATGTTGCTTAGGCTCAAAATAGAGGATAGATGACCTGGATATATGCATCATATGATATTAATCATGGGGAGACATTGTTAAGTGTTGTCTAGCCTAAGGACCTATAGTCAACCTGAGGTTTGTTTGAGTCGTGTTTACTAGCTTAGGCTTCTACCCAATCTCACTACCCACGGTAGTTCTTAAGGCTTCTTCTCTTCTCACCTATGTCATCTTCTTCTCTACTTCTATTGTTTAGTCTCCACCCCTTTACATCATTTATCTTTATTTAGGGTCGAGTCGAGCACTTTTATGTGAGTTTGATCACGTGGTGGTAAGAGTAGTTGATTTGAGTGTGTTGTTGCTGAGATGGATGGTTACATGGGCGACCATTCATTTCATTGTTGGGATCATGACTACTCTCCATGGTACCCAACTGATGCATTGCATCATATGTCTTTCATTTAGATTAATTTTATATCAATAAATGCTACTAAGGTATGTGTTTAGTCTTATTTACAGAATACAGGGACCTGAATGCAAATTACCCATATCCCGAGTATAAATGCGTGCAAGAGACTCATTCCTGGCATAAAGACCAAGTTCAAGATTATCGGGTTTCAAATGGAAATGCATCCAAGCATAAAAGCATTCAAGACCTAATTACAAAAAGGACAAGGACTTAAGCACAAAAGTAGACAAGGACTTAATTGCAAAAAGCCAAGGACCTAATTGCAAATTACGAGTAGCTTTTATTATTATGGAGAAAATCTAAAGAAAATCAATGTGGATCTCCAAATATATAAAGAAATAAAGTCGGAGCTCAAAAGAAAGGAAAGAATCAATCCAGATGCGCAAAGGATATTGAAATCATACCATAAACACACAGGAAAAATCCGGATTAAATCGGAGCTAAAAAGGTGGCGAATCCGCCGCACCTTATGTACAAAATGCGGCGAATCCGCCGCACCAAATTAGATTCATGCTCTAACATTTTTACCGGTTGCGTGTTGACGCGTGTACTTTCCTATTTTATACCTAAGTCCCTTGTATCAGCTATAAATAGCCCTGAAACGATGTCGTGAGAGTCCTTAGCTTATGTTCTAGTTTTTATTCCATAATTTAGTAATAAAGTTTTGTTGTTTTATTTTGTGTTTTTAGTTTTCTTTTGTAATCTCTCTAGGACCCCTTCTCCTTCCCTCCTTCCATGAGTTTCTAACTCTTTCTAAAGGGTGGGGGTGAAGGATTTAGGGTGATGAGAAGAGAATAAGGTTATTATTTTAATTTCGTGTTAGGATATTTTGATTACTTGAGTTTGTGTTAAATCATTTATCATGTAATGCTTTATAACTAATATGATTTATTATAAGTTTCTGATTTCTCTAATCAAAACCCGAAATCTAAACCTCCACCCGCTGGACTCTCACCCTTCTTTGCTTTACTCTTAATTTGTTTTTGTTGTTCTTGCTTAAGAAATTAAAAACCAAAAATCTCAAACCAAACGCATGTTTTCTCTCTCTTCCTTCCCTTAATTCGAAAATCACAGAAATAACAATATCTCTCCCTCCTTGTGTTCGACCCGTACTTGCCACGTCTTCATTGACGCCGTGCACTTGCGGTATAAAATAAAATTCTCATCAAGTTTTTGGCGCCGTTGCCGGGAGGCGACGCAGATTTTGTTTTTTTGTTGATTTCGATTTTATCCTGTTTATCTTGTGCGCGATCTAAGTATTTGAATTTGTGTTTCAGGAGACAACAGAGTGCGCGGAGAAATCCGGGCACATTTGGATCTAAACGAGCGGCGAAATCGCCGCACCTGAAGAGTAACTTGCGGCGAATCCGCCGCACACTTGGAGCTTCTGGGCTTCAACTTTTTCTGGGACGCGACTCATCTCTGGGTGGACGCGTGAAGCTACTGAAATTTCGAGAGCGGACGGTGAACCCGACTGAGCATTGCATAGGTAACCTTTGTTGCCTCTTTTCCTCGTAATTTCTATTTTCAGAAAATTTCCTTTTATTAGAATTGCACGTGTTAGGGCAAAAATTCCATAATTGGCAATAATTCAACTCTGACCTAAAATTGGCAAAATTAGAAAGGCCATAGTGCATGCATCATCTAGTGTTTTGTATGCATTATTCTTGCTAAATTCTTGCAAATTAATTTCTGTTGAAGAGTGCTGGAATCAAGGTACGTATCGTGGTTTTCATCGATTGCATTTAAGCATATAATCTAGTTTGCATACAACCTTGCAATTGCCCCCCTCTAAAGACCATTGTTTGACTATCTTTTCTAGATCTAAGTTAAACTATCTTAAGGGCAACTCCGTAGGCAAAGATACGGTGGGGATTTCATCACCCTTCCGTGGCCCACAAATCACAATCCTAAAGTGTCACCCAAGCCTTAAATTAAAATCAACTAGACATTGACCCCTAATGACTCGGACTCATTTAAGGAGAAGAATTGGTTTGACCTGCTATGACCTGAAGCCGATTGAATTTAATTTGGTGTCTAGAAAGTGTTTTTGTGTTGACGTAAGTCTTCCAAGCGAAGTGGTTGTCTAATTGGCACCGACTCTGTCGGAAGCGCCCCCACTAGCTATACACGACCTGGCCAAGTTGGTTTGATTAGTGAGGGAGGTGAATCAAGCGAATCAATTCGATTCAACCAGTTAGGAGTCGTCTAGATCTAAGCGACACTAGGTCTAGGATTGTTTGAACCGTGTTTTCTTAGGAATTTTCTGACCAACCCTCTTTCTATCTTTAGAGTTAGGTTTCCCTTCTCATCTGAGTCTTCTTTCTCTTCTCACCTAAATTCTCTAGATTAGGATTCCTTTCTCATCTTTCCCCATTCTATTGTTTGTTTCCCTTTTGGAAGAAAAAAACATAAAATAATAATAATAATAATAATAAAACGAAAAAAAAATTGTAATTAATTCTTGAAATTAAATTTGGAATTTAAATTTCGAATTTGAATTCAAAAATTGATTCAACCCGGTGCACTCAGATTTGGATTCGGGACTTGAGTAATCGACACTCACGAGTTCATCTAGATTCCAGTCTAGAGCTTAGCCCCAATCCATCTGCTGCACCACCTCACCCGGATCCAATGGGTGAGAACGTAGTGGACCCACCTCTTGCACAACCTATAACTCTGAGGGATCGATGCTATCCAGCGATGGCTGCTCAGCCATCGTGCATCGTTATGCCCACCATACCGGGTCGCGACTTCGAACTTAAGGCACAATACATGAGTATGTTGCCTAAGTTCACCTCTAGGGAAGACCCATATCTCTTCCTTAGAGAATTTGAGGAAATCTGCTCTCTTATGCAATACCAGCATATCCCTGAGGAGGCAGTGCGTCTGAAATTCGTGCCTCTAGCACTGAAAGATGACGCTAAGAAATGGCTATATAGTCTAGCCGAAAGATCTATTAGGAGTTGGGCTGAGTTTGTTCAAATATTCCTGAAAAAATATTTCCCCAACCATAAGACTATGAGGATTAGGAATGAAATTGTTGCATTCGTTCAGTCTGAGAGCGAGCCGTTTTATTCCTATCTAGAAAAATTTAAGAGTGTACTGACCCAATGCCCTCATCATGGAATTCCAAGATGGCAATTATGCCAAATTATTTATGAGGGATTGACACCCACATCTAGGGTTGTGGTAGAATCCGTAAGCCAAGGGAACTTTGGCTTAGGGAATGAGCACTGGGATGAGCACTTGCCACTGATAGAGTTTGCCTACAACAACAGCTACCACTCAAGTATTGGGATGGCACCGTACGAGGCGGTGTACGGGAGGCCTTGCAGATCACCGGTATGCTGGAGTAATGTGGGCGAGAGGCAGTTAGTGGGGCCAGAGATTGTGCAGATGTACTCAGAGAAGGTGGATGTGATCAGGAGGAGGCTGGCCACAGCACAGAGCAGGCAGAAGAGTTATGCTGATCGACGCAGACGGGTGTTGAGTTTTGAGGTGGGCGATCACGTGTTTCTGAAGATTTCCCCAGCCAGAGGTGTGATGAGGTTTGGGAAGAAGGGGAAGCTCAGTCCGAGATATGTTGGGCCGTTTGAGATCCTTGACCGAGTTGGAGAGGTTGCCTACAGGATTGCGTTGCCGCCGCAGTTTTCAGGTCTGCATAATGTCTTCCATGTGTCGATGCTGAGGAAGTATGTGGCAGATCCGTCGCACGTTATTGAGATAGCAGTGCCCGAGATTCAGCAGGACTTGTCGCTCGAGGAGAGGCCGGTCGAGATTGTTGATCGCATGGATCACCAGCTCAGGAGGAGGACCATTCCGATGGTGAAGGTCAGGTGGCAGCATCACAGCGAGTGCGAGGCCACTTGGGAGATTGAGGAGGATGCCAGAATGCAGTATCCAGAGCTTTTCGGTGAGTAGTTGCTTTGATTTCGGGACGAAATCCTTTTAAGTTGGGTGGATTGTTATATCCCTAACCCTTTTTAGGGTTAATTCGTGATTAAAAGGAGAGAAGGAGGTATGGATGGGTTTGACTTTGGTGGAGAGAGAGAGAGAGGAAGTGATGGCTTAGGGGGATGGTGCGTGTGTAGGAGTGTGGTGGGGTGGTGTGGGTTGAGGATTGGGTTTTAAGGAGGAGATCTCCCATCTTCTTCTTCTTCTTCTTTTCCTTTCCCATTCCATTCTTCCACCACCTTCCTCACACTCTCCTTTCATTTCCGGCGGCAGTAGAGGAGGACGGAGCTCGTGTGGTTGGTGACGAAGGCGGAAGATTGATCCCGGCGTGAGAGGTGCGGAGTCTTGAGTGCATGGTGGTCACCGGAGACGGCGTGCGCGAGCTGTGCTCTGGCTTTGTTCGTCGTTCTCGTGAGGTATGCCGCTCTCTAGTGTGGTTTTGTTGTTGACACTCATGAGAGGGTCATGTTGGTCGGTCGGAGGAGGTTGGAGGCCTCTCCGACGTCGCGTTTGGGCGAAGAAACCTCGGCTGGCGCGAGGTTGAAGACGACCTGACGGTCGACCGGCCCTTGGGCGGTCGACCGAATGCATGTGTATATTTACTGCCTGTTACGTTTCGGTCGACCGAGGCCTTGTGTTCGGTCGACCGGAACTTAAATATATTGGATTTTATATGCATGTGGTTCGACCGTGGTATATGTTCGGTCGACCGTTATATGACGTAGAAATGTAGGTTGACCCTAACTGTTATCGGTCGACCGAGACCCCTGAGTCGGTCGACCGATGGATTAAAAGATTGAAAATGATGTACTGTTAGTTTTCGGTCGACCGGGACCCCTGAGTCGGTCGACCGATAGAATGAATTGAATGTTGACCAAACTCCGGATTTTGACCTCGTTCGGTCGACCAGTTGTAGACCTTCGGTTGACCGTTGGGGGGATTGTGTTCTGTGCGCAGCGGTAGACCGTGTTAGGGACGGTCGACCGATTCCTTTCTGGAAACGGTCGACCGAATCACCTCTTACGGTCGACCGTTTGGGCCCAGGACAGAATTCCTGGTTCCCTTTTTGAACGCCAACTTTGTCCACGGAAACCCGTGTCCTCGCCTTGTGCGTGAGCCGGGAGGTGACGGTAGGCGCGTGATGCGTGCCAGCCCAGGGACCGCCGTTGGGAAGAGTGTGGGTGTTCGGGATGCGTCACCTCCATGTATGGACCGTGACTTTTGAGATGATTGTTGGCACTTTGTAGTATAGCAGGCCTGAGGGATCGTGGATCCCAGTGTTGATGTTGTGCGGGCATGCAACTGGCGTTGGGTGAGGTGACTACCGGCCCACGGGCTACGGAGGTCGCTGCCCTGCTTTTATAGCGGCGCGGTTGGTGTTCGCGGTTTGAGGAGCCCGATGACCTGGCAGACTTCGGTCTGGATCTGTCCGATGTTGTGCCGGACTGTTGTGATGGACCACCGATGCTGTGCCGGTGATGCCGCCGAGGTTGTGCCGGCGATGATGATTGTTGGGCCGAGGCTATGCCGGCTATGTTGTTTTCCTCGGCTGGGCACCTACCGAGATGTTGTTGTTATACCTTCCGGGCGACGGCCCCGTTGGTCCTTGTGGCTCCGACCACTGAGATTTGCAGATCTGTATTCTATCGGCGTGCAGGCGTGACAGAGGCTCCCTGCCGAACCCTTGAGTAGTGTAGCTACGTGTGGGGGGTGCGATGTCGCGTGCTGTAAGGCTGCATGTGCCTGCAGTAGGTCTCCTCGGGAGACTCGTTGTTGATTGTCGGACTGATGTCCTGTTTTACCCTTCGGGGGAACTGTTTTCCTTTCTGTCGATGTCATGACATGATACTAGTATGATAGGTTCATTGTGTAATGCATGCATATATAGGTGAGTTGGCATACGGGGTTTCCTTCTAGAAACTCAGGCATTGTTGTTGCATCTTTTTCAGGACCGCAGTAGGTCCAGTGGGGTGGTGATCTGCGGGCGCGCGCATTTGGAGTCGGATCCTCTAGTCGGACCACTGAGGTCAACATGATTACGTTTATCTTCCTTTGTCGTTTGTTGTAATCATGTATTCATTTTGGCAAACTCTGATGTATTCTGGTGCACCGCTATTTGTTTATGAGAAGTAACAGTCCCGCCTTTGATTATTGTGCTCTTTGTCTTAATTATGAATTTTTAAATTTTCCGCTGTATCGGGATGTTACACTCCCAATACTAAAGCTGCAACAAAGTCCAAAAAAACCCCCACCTAACTACTTTTAGGCTAGTTTGATTCAGATATGCATACAAGTTCACAACGGATGCAAAAAGTCATTTGTTGGTGTGTCACTCAGCGAGGCTGCCCGACCAATTTATAAACCTGAGGTGAACTTTGTTTCAACCATCGTCTCCAAACGTGATAGACCAAACTGAAACAAGATGTATGCTCAGGCGTGGCGTAAGACTTTCCCCTCGTTGACAATTGGAGGTACAATTAGAAAGGTACGGGGCAACTACTACAACCTCATGTAAGTTGGGTTAGTACTTCAAGAGTTCCCAACTCTCACAGAATTCGTCATACTTCAACTATTAACATTGTGTCTTTGTTGGCGACATTAGTTTGAAAATTGGTTTTACTTTATAAATATTTATAATACCATTTTACAACAAATTAAAGGGCTTTAAGGCTCATGTGTGAGCAACTGGATCGAGTGAGCTGATCGTTATTTAGCTCGAGTCAAAATATGCTTGACTTCGACTTCAAATCGATTATTCAGCGTGCTAAGTATTTTAACAATTAAGTTGACCTTGACTTGCCCTAATTTGGCTTCTTTGTTCCCCCAATTAGAGTAGAAAAATTGTTTCGAAAATATAAGGGACGTAGCGACATACCAATGATGTTTTTTTTTGTAATCTAGAATGGTTGATCCTGTGCTGCACTAGATTAAGAAAATTTAGTGAAACAATCCCTTGTACAATTACTAAACCTTCTAAAAGAACCTATACGGCAACATTGCAAATAATGAATATAGATGCAATATGCATGCCTCAGTCGGGCCAACGCTCTTAATCACAAAAGCAAACAAATAAAAACTAATTAAATCGAAATCAAGAATAATAATCCATACCACTCCAAACAAATTAACATGCCCAAGACACGGAAAGGACTTCCCCTGTCTCTCATTTTTTAATTGGTTTTTGTTGATTTGTATTGGATATATGCCCAAGAAGCGGTACTAGTGACAAGTGGCATAAAGGGATTGACCGCTATATATTATGGTTTCCATAAAATATTAGCCTTCATCTATAAATAGAGAGTACATATTACAATCATCGTGTTTTGTTTTAAAGCCACACATGTACGAGTTTCACACACTAGTACACTACTTCAACTTGAGCTACAAGAAAGACCTTGTGTTTTTTATTTGCGCTCATCCTTTAAGAAAGTCGGAGACCATCCTGTATAAGTAGACAAAGGCTTTATAAGGTAACATGCTCGATCTGATTCTATGTCATAATGGGTTTATTGAGGTATGGTCTCTCGGTCTTTTTACCAACAGTGGTAGTATAACCATCTCTGCTGTCTTCGGGTTGTGATTCTTCTTATTAATATCGGCCTTCTTACAATTGGTTTGATATTTGGCAATTTGATATAAAGGGATGCATATAGAAAATGATGTTTACATGTTTACAATTATATATATTTGGTCTTAAACAATGATAACATGCATGATCTCGAACTTGTCATTATAAATTTTGTTTATATTACATGTTAGATTTACATGCATGTCATATTCATGTATAGAAGTTTTACAACACGTTCAAGGAAACATAAGTGGATTTACATGCTACAACCGATTTGATATTTTATATGTTTTTCACCCAGAGCAATCGAGCAGTGGGGGGAATCATTAAACTGGTTTTTTCACCTGACTAGGACACTAACACTGGGTAGTAGGCCTGTGTTGATTCAGTTGACCTCTTTTCCTAAGGTAGTTGATCAAGCCACAAACATAGTCGATTTGTCAGGGTTTTGATCCTACGAGGGAGTAGCTGATTGGTCAACGTAGTTTTCGAATGTGGTGGGAATTTTCTATTGTTTGTTCTACGTTAAGAGATTAACCGTTCTAAGGCGTATTGGTACTGCTAAGTAGCATATCATACAATACATTATTCAAGTTATATATCTTTTATTTTACTTTTTATTTGTGTTAGTCGGGTATTTGTTACTTAAATTTTAGGGTTTAGGTAATAAAGAAAAGAAAAGAAGCAAAACGAACCTAAATGCAAGAAGAAAATACTGATTCAGAAGCCTTTTGGATCTGTTTGTAGTGCTCAAGAACCGTAAAGAAAATATGTTGGTCGCAAAAGTCCATAATCTCATGAACTTGATGAGTAATTCAACAATTAAGACCAAACGGTATTGAACCAACAACGTTGGGTGCACCTCACGTGCTAGATTGGTTAACTAAAACTACTTGTGAAATTTACGACTAATCCGACCCAGATCATCTACCATTGGGCATCCCACCTGAATTTCTCCAGCAGGTTGAGTATTAGGTTTGAAGTACTACGGAGCATCCAGATCTTATTTGTAGTCGTTCGATTACGCCCAAATTTATTTAGACCTTCCAATCTTCTAAAAATACATTTGTAACCCTTCCACTTCTCTCTTTTTCTTTTTCTTTTTCTTCATCTTCTCTCCCCCATTAGAGTAGGTTTTAATTCATGTTTTAGTAATGTAGTTAAGGGGGTGGAGAAGAAACCTTGTAATCTTGTATCACTTAATGAAGTTTTGATATCATGTTCTTAGGTTCTTGTCTTTAATTTGATGTCATTTATATTTCCTTGTCTTGAGTAGATTTAGTTGATTGGTTGATTTTACTGTGTTGTTTTTCTTGTTGTTTATATGATTAGTGGGTACTCCATCCCCATTGGCTTGGAGGATGATGTGATGTGTGGATATAGTTAGATTAGTGTGTGTGTTTAATCTTAATGTTGGAGCTTCAAATGATATCCATAGCCATTTGATGAGTATTCTCACTCTTGCATTTGATGTGTTAATGGTCTTAATGGATGCTTAGCACATGTTATGGTTAGTGTGCCCACTTAATGGGGAATAATGAGGTTAGGATAAGATTGAAGTGGATAAAGAGATAAGATTGACATGTGAGCATGCGGTCATCTTTGGCCTTATCTTGAGTAGTATTTTGTTTGTTTGAATGATGGTGATAAATCTTAATCAATGTGGTAACACACTTAGGATATTGGCCATTATAGATGTCCATATTAATACATGTCATGAGAGCGCAATTGTACACACGCATCATACATCTACATTGTTGCACGCGTTCTCCACCTCTTATGAGATTAGTCGCATTTGAGTTACAGATTGTTCTTAACGTGATTTAGTGTAGATACTCGCTCACTCTTCATTTCCTTCCCCATGTGAGTGTGGTCGACGACGACCTGCACTTGCTCCTGGACACAACCTATACTTGTCACTGCTTCAACGCGGTCGTGCACTTGCAGTTTTGAACTTATATCCCGAACAAGTTTTCAGTGGGATTTTCTTTCATTTTTTGTTGTTTTTGTTTTCTTTTGGATTGATATGCAAGGGCTTAGGAATGCAGGAGAACGCACAAGATTGGGAGAGTGTTGAGAAGAAACTGTGTAGCCAGAAACCTAGCTCAATCCGCCAGTAGTGGATTTTCATCCGCCAATGACGGATCTGAAGTGCAATTTGACTGTGATTTTTCAGTACATGCTTTAACTGTTATTAGAACCTATAAATGTGTATGAACCCCATTTAAGACAACTTGGCCTATAAAACCTAGAGCAAAAGACTAGATTGATTATCATGCATCATTTGTAGACATTGCACACATTCGTCTTTTCTTTGCAATTCTATTGTCGATTGCTGGCGTGAGGTACACACATTTTTCCCTTCTACATGCATGGTTAAAGCATGCATGTGTTAGTAAGGTGCATTGGAGCTTAAGTGTGAGGTGAGCGTTTGTTTGGAGAGTTGAATGCTAGATTTGAGACTCAAAACACTACTATGGAGGGGTTGTCTCATACAAGATAAGGTAGGGGATTTCATCACCCCTTCATTCACCCCCAAAAAACCACACTAATCAGAGGCCCAAATTAAAATCAAGTAGACATAGACCCTAAGGACATCGGACACACTTAGGAGTCAGTCTCATTCTCCACTTCATGGCCTAAACGTCGTTGTTTTCTTAGTTGCAATGAGACTTTTGGGACCTCCGGGTCTCGACTTTCTCATTCGACATTATGACCTGCGGCCGAGGGAGGTGAGACATTTGAGAGTGTGGGGTGTTTCGATTAAGCCTTTAAACCTCAAGTGTACGACCACGATGAAGCGGTGACAAGTACAGGCCAAATCCAAAAGGAGGTGTGTCAACTCTGGCTCTTCAGAAATAAAATGACAAATATGGGGAGAAATGTTTTGGTTACACTAAACTAGACTACACTAAACTAGCAACTAACAAATGAGAAAGACAACAACTCAAGATTAACTAAACTAAACTAAGCAACTAACAAAGAGAGATGAAATTCAGTAAGGAAAAATCCTAAGTGGTGGAGTGTGTGTACACATGTAATAAGGTGGTGAAGAATGCATTTGATATGGCACAAGTATAGATTGTGTTTTCATGCATAGGAAATGTCTAATGGTTGTGGAAAAACATATCAATCCAATCACTAACCTAGTTGATTAACATGAGCATAAACAAGTTGGTTATTAAAAATCTAAACAAGCATGGGAAGTGTCTAAAAGTTGTGGCGAAACTCATCAAGTTAAGTATTCTAATTTAAACAAACAAGCATACATTCACTCTCATTCTTCATACATGTATAAACATCATCTCCACCCCCAAAGGAGGATGGAACTACTCACTACACATTAAACTAACAATTATATTAAGGAAGAAATGCATTCTAACTAATTATACTAAGATTAAGAAAACAAAACTAAGCTAAACATGCATGCATTAAAAGAGACAACATGAAGCTAACAAGAAATTATTTTATTAATGACTCACATTACAAGTAGCATTCTCTCCACTTGACTTTTGCTCCAAGGCTTACTTCATGTAGAGAGAGAGACCACCAAGAAATGTGTCATTTACAAAGGAAGAAAATGAGTTCTATTTATAGAAATGAAAAGGGCAACTGGGACAATCTCTCGGTGTAGGACTATTGACACATGCCTAAAATGGACAAGAACAACATAATACGCAACCACGAGAAGTCATGTCAGATCATGACCGAAATGAATCTCTAATTGGAGGTCTAGGGCCACCAATTGGCGGTCACTATTGGTCTGATGCGACCCGCATTTGGATGCCTTCTTAAATGCTTCAATTCTTCATGTGGGATGTACCATAATTGATTGTTTGAGTCTGGGCCCGAATCTAATTGCCAAAATACTCCTTATGATGGTGTGACGTTTCATAGTTTTCTATTTGGTCCTTCTGGCTTACATCCAGGTCATTCCCCCTTGCAGATAGGTCCATAAGTCTCAATGACCGGTCATTCTTCTCGTGTTTTAGTCTTTTTTGTGTCTTCTTCTTAAACATGTTTATTCCTGAACTTTAACATAAAACTCGTTACATAGCATTGCTTAGGCTCAAAAAAGAGGATAAATGACCTGGATATATGCATGATATGATATTAATCAAATACCCCTACACCTAGTTTTTGGTAGTCCCGAGCAAAACAACGAAAAGAAAACTAAGAATGGAAAAACAAACGGAAAACAAGATAAGTCCTAATTCACTTTCGTAGGAATCACGGTGGTACTTACTACGTGCAACAAACTGTTAAACCTCCTTGTCGCCAAGGAGGAGGAGTGGTGTCTCCTGAGGGTTTTCAACGGATGTACCCACAAAATCCGAACATTGATGCATTATTCAACCTAGCAACTCGACCCGCCAGACATACTTTTATTGATCATTGGACACGGTAATCCTACGGGCCGACTCTATATATGTATTCAGTCCACACACCTAGCCTAATGAATCATTCGTGCAAGTTAATTAAGGAATTATCTGAAAGACATGAGCAACCATACTCAAGTGATACATCGTATCAGGTCCAATAATGTTCTTATTTGTGATTTTTTTCTTTCTTTCTTTTTGATTTTTAATAGTTGGTGTTTAATTCTCTTAGGGTTGGGTTTCGTGGATTATTGCCTATGATGACTTACACTATCACGGACACCTTCTCCCAAATCTCCACATAGGGACATCCCTACCACCCGTGTAACGAGAGTTCAGTCGGTGCATCCCAAGTCAGATGACTCGAAAGCATCAGGTACTAAGTCCCTTCAGACCAAATTTACCGAGTGATAGGAGTCGTGTGAGAAGAGAGAACACCCTACTCAATTATTTATTATCTACATATGAACCAAAACCACTACATTTAAGGTTTCTCAACAGGAGTTTAAGGGTCCATGATTACGACAAATTTTCTTATACTAATAGACACAAATTATTTGTTTGAGTACTAAAACTCTACGATTACACTCCCCGAGGGAAAATCCGGGTGCATCCTTAAGACTAGATATCCTAATGCATCATGTTCAAGTCATTTTTGGGGAGTTTTTCTTTTGATTGCCTCAAAACATTTTTGCATACACAAACCCCACAAAATATTTTTTTCCTCAAACGCATCAAGTTTTGTTTTGAAAGAGATAGAAAATGAAAGCACTACGTCAAAAAAAAGAAGACAAGTCACCCAAGAATCATGGCATAACAAATATATATATATATATTAAATATAGCACACTAACATGACCCTAGCAAAGTAAGCAAAAGAAATCGAACAACAAAAGACAAATAAAACTATGTACACACGTGACAACACCCCCCACACCTAATCCATGCATTGTCCTCAATGAATGTGATTAAGATACTACATAGATTTATGCATGAACAAGAAAAGATCTCACCAACGTGAAGCGTAAACGAGAGTTCATGGTTATGTTGATGGACATAAACCCAAATTCCCCTCAAAACTGGTAAGATGTACAAGAAGGGAGGCAATCACAATAAATAGATAGGGACCAAATGCACTAGGGTTGGGGCCCATAACAACCAACGCTCACTTGTGGAGTTTTTGTTTCTTTTTTATAAACAAGATATATACATCAACAAAGATATTCTCATAATCATTTGGTCAAGGAGCATCGAGTCATGCGAACCAGAGATCTACTGTGATGGGCCCACTTCATTGGTACTCTGAGGTATCATGAGGGGTGAAAGGTCAAAACTGAAAGACTCGAACCCCTCATGATATTGGTTGGATGTGGGCAACATGAATGAGTAGAGTTGTGTTGCCTCACTATGGTTTAGTTGCTCGTCAAACAAAATCCTTCAACCAATATGCAAGTGTATCATAATGAGTTCCTCATGCTCATTTGTGTGATGTGACACACCTATCGCATTAAGTATGGGGTTTTCCCCCTGTAGGATCGAAGGCCCCTAGTTAATCTAATCACTTAGTCAATTATCTACTTGATTAAACAATATACGCAACGGAAACTAAACAACAAAAACAATTAAAGTAGAAACAATGAAAAACACAAGAACGCAAGTGGGTTTTTATAGAGGTTCGACATCCCACATACTCTTTCTCTTCAACGAATGGTTCATTAGGCTAAGTGTGTGGACTAATTACATATATAGAGTTGGCCCGTAGAATTACCGTGTCCAATGATCGACAAAAATGAGTCCACCGAGTCGTGTTGCTAGGTTGAATAATGCATCTATATTCGGATTTTTTGGGTGTATCCGCTGAAAACCCTCAGGAGACGACACTCCTCCTCCTTGGCGACAATGAGGTTTAACGGCTTGTTGCACGTGCTAAGTGCAATCATGATTCCTACGAAAGTGTGTTAGGATTTCCCTGTTTTCGTATATTTTTCATTTCTTTCATTTTTCTCTTTCTTTGTTTTGTTTGGGACTAGCAAAAGGTAAGTATGGGGGTATTTGATTAGTAACATATCATGCATCATATTCATGATATATATCCTTAATTTTACTCCAATATTGTGCTACTCGAGTGTTCGTTGTTATATTTCAGGTATTATGTAATAAATAATAGAAGGGAAGAGAAAAAGATTGAAATGTAAGAAGAAAGAACTTAAATAAGGCAAAATGGACCTCTCGGTCGTACACAATGACCCATCTGCAAGAGGAGAGGACCTGGACGTAAGCCTGAAAGGATTAAATAGCAAACCGAGAAACTCCACACCATCATAAGGAGTATCTTGGCAATTAGATTAGGGCCTAGACTCCAATAACCAATACGAGTGCACCCCATGTGACGAATTGAAGCAATAAAGAAGATATCCAAAAATGGGTCTGATCTGAGAAACAATGACCGCCAATTGGCGGTCCCTTTTTCTCAGAATCCGACCCAGATTCTTGTGGATATGAGTTATATGTTTATGTCTATTCTGAGATTGTTTCATCAGTCCCACATTGGGAGATTGTCCCTGGTTACCTTTTCTATGTCTATAAATAGAACTCTTCCTCCTCCTTTGTATTTACTACATCCTTGGTGGCATTCTTTCTACTTGGAGTAAGCCTTGGAACAAAACTCAAGGTGGAGAAGAATGTTACTTGTAATGTGAGTCATGTAAATAAAATAATTCTTCATAGTTTGTTTTAATGTTGTCTTTGTTTTAATGCTTGCATGTTTAGCTTGTTTGTTTTCTTTATCGTAGTATAATTAGAATGTCTCCTTTTCTTAATGTTGTTTATAGTTTAATGAGAAGTGAGTAGTTTTATCCCCCTTTGGGGCGGGTGGTGGAGATGATGTTTATACATGCAATAAGGAATGGAAATGAATGCTTTATTTTGAAATGTGTTGATAAATGTGAATGTATGCTTGCTTGTTTCGAGTAGAACACATCACATGATGGGTTTTGGTACAACTACTAGACACCTCCCATGCTTGTTTAGGTTCTGAAATAACCAACTTGTGTATGTGAATGTTAATCAACTAGGTTAGTGATTGGATTGATAGGTTTTGCCATATCCATTAAACACTTCCTATGCATGATAACACAACCTACATTTGTGCCTATTGAATGCATTCTTCACCATCTTATTGCATGTGTACACTCACTCCACCCCTCAGGGGTTTCTCTTCCTGATTTCCAACCTAGTTATTAAGCTCTCTTAGATTAGTTTTAATCCATCGCTAGTTGTCTTCTTTGCATTTGTTACTTACTAGTTTAGTGTAGTTAGCGTAGCATAATCAAATCTCTTCTCTCTTTATTCGCCATTTGATTTCGGACAAACTAGAAGATACTCACAACCCCGTGGATCGACCCGTACTTGCCATGTCTTCACCAACGTCGTGCACTTGCAGTCTAAACTTAATCGATTTAAACAGTTATGACTTAAGTCATCGGTCGAACCTGGAAAGAGTTTGGTCGATCGATCTAGGGGTTTTGGCCGGATTGAAGGTATAGCGGTTGAACACAAAGATTGGATTTGTTCGACCGAAAATAACAGACACTTTGGGCTTAGGAATAATGTTCGTCCGGTCGACCATTTTTAGGTCAACGTTGGACTGATGGCCAATTGTAATTTTGGGTTTGGTTGAATTTATACGAATACGGCCATTGTATAATACGACAAGGGTAACAATCATCCAAAAAATATGGGAACGGTTGACTGGTTGAACTTGGAAAATTCACTTAGAACGTCTATTATAATCGGGCGAACGGAGGGCTGGTGCCGGTCGACCGATTGGCATAGGAAGTTTAGGTATTGGTTTAACTGTTTTTCCAGCTGAGGTTTGGGTGACCTATTGAAGTCCAATTGTTGTGATATTTTGTGTGTGACTTCTACAAGGAACCTAATGTGTATGTGAGTGAGTTTTAACTCTTGTATGCTCAAGTTTACAAGTTCCTAAGACTCAAAATAAAGGCAAATTACATGTCTTCAATAAGCTTGATTACATGTCTTGACTTCAATTCCATTCTTCCTTGAGTCTTGGTCACCTGTAGATGTTAGCATAATACAATATATCTTCTATGCATGATGTGTGCTACTCTACCTTTGATTGTGATTAAAATTATGTTGATTAAATCATCAAAACAAGGATTAAATCATCAAATTATGTTGCACTACAAAGATAGACAATGAGTTTTCACTGGGCACACAAACATTCTCAATGGGTTGCGTTGTTGTTGGGGGTATTTGTTGATTTTGCGGTGCTTTCTTTAATTGGTGGATGAGGTTGAGATTTAAATGTTGGTCCAAGGGCTCTTATTGCCTATCAGAGTTGAACACATGAAACTCGACACTCACATTACCGAATGAGAGCTTCATGAGACCATTTCTACAACTAATTAAGGCGTTCAAGGTTTTTAGAAATGGTCTATCCAAAATCAAAGGTATTTGAGAGTGGGTATTCGCAACAGGGTTGGTATCGATGACGACAAAATCTATTGGTAATATAAAATCTCCAACTTTGATGAGCACATCCTTAATAATCCCTTTGGGACACGAATAGATCTATCCACCAGTTGGTTTCAATTCTCCCAAGTTCAACTGTTGATACACAAAAGATGGGAGAAGGTTGACCGCTGATCCTAGATCAAACAATAATTTATTCATGTTAGTGTCCCATATCATACACTGAATAGTAGGACACCCGGGGTCCTTGTACTTTGTGTATGTGGGATTGGACAAAACTGAGCTCACACTCGCAACTAAGAATGCTCTTAGGAACATTGGTCTTCCTCTTTGTTGCGCATAGATCTTTCAACTCTTTGGCATATTGAGGTATTTGTTGGATGACATCCAACAAGTAGATGTTAACATTTACTTGTTTAAAGACCTCTAATATCTTAACCATTGTGTTACTCTACTTTTTGGTTAACCTACTAGGATAGGGAGTTTTTGACACGTATGTTTGCCTTGGAGTCTTGGAGGAGAGCGAGTTTAGGCAAACTGGCTCACCTTCCTTGGGAGTCGATGGAGAAACTTCCTCAACATCGTACTCCTTATCACCATCCTCCCCACAAAGGGGCTGCATAGATGGTGGTGGCGGCAAGTAAATATGATTGTCAACCTGCTTTCCATTCCTTACGGTTGCAATGACATTGACATGGTGAACAAGTTCCCCCTCTCGTTCACATGCCGCCCCCGAGGTACTTGATGAGAATTTTATTTATACCGCAAGTGCACGGCGTCAATGAAGACGTGGCAAGTACGGGTCGAACACAAGGAGGGAGAGATATTGTTATTTTTGTGATTTTTCGATTGAGGAAGAAAGAGAGAGAAATATGTTTCGTTTGAGATTTTTGGTTCAACATAAACTAAAAAGAAAACAAATATGGATAAGAGTCCAGCGGGTGGAGGTTTAGATATTGGGTTTTTGTTTAAAGAAATCTGAAACTTATAATAAATCACATTAGTTATAAAGCATTACATGATAAATGGTTCAACATAAACTCAAGTAATCAAAATATACTAATACGAAATTAAAATAATAACATCATTCTTCTTCTCATCATCTTAAATCCGTCACCCCCACCCTTTGGAGAGAGTTAGAAACTCATGGATGGAGGGAAAGAGAAGGGGTTCTAGAGAAACTACAAAAGAAAACTAAAAACAAAAAATAAACCAACAGAATTTTATTACTAAAGCATGGAATAAAACAAGTTCCTCTCTTACAACATCGTTTCAGGGCTATTTATAGCCGATACAAGGGACCCAAGTATAAAATAGGAAAGTACACGCGTCATGACACGACTGGACAAAATCCGGAGCCACGGATCGCAAGGGGTGCGGCGTTTTTGCCGCAAGTTGCATGTGATGTGCGGCTGAATCACCGCAATTTTAGCTCTGATTGGATCTGGATTTTTCCTGTGTGTTTATGGTATGATTTAAATGTCGTTTGCGCGTTTGGATTGATTTCTTTCCTTTCTTTTGAGCTCTAAATTTATTTCTTCATATCTTTGGAGATCCAAATTGATTTTTCTTTAGAACGTCTCCAAAATAATATTTTGGTACTCGTAATTTGCAGTCGGGTCCTCGGTTTTTTGCAATTAAGTCCCTGACTACTTTTGTGCTTAAGTCCTTGACCTTTTTGTAATTAGGTCTTTGAATGCTTTTATGCTTGGATGGACTTCCATTTAAATCCCGATAATCTTGAACTTGGTCTTTATGAGAGAAATGAGTCTCTTGCGCGCGTTTATGCTCGGGATATGGGTAATTTGCATTCAGGTCCCTGTATTCTGTAAATAAGACTAAACACATACCTTAGTAGCATTTATTGGTATAAAATTAATCTAAATGAAAGACATATGATGCAATGTATGCAATGCATCAGTACTGAATTCTCATTTTGCGTGTGTGGTTGCTGGTATATACGGGGATTAGCCTCAGGCTGGCTCGACAGTGTTCCTCTCTCTTTCTCATATAAAAAGCCAAATGACCTATCTGAAGCTCTTGATATTTGATGGTCTGCTGATTTGAAGTGAGAAATTGACTCGTGGATGACATGAAGCTCTTAATCGAGTTCTCAAGCAAATTGAACTGGGTTTCCAAATTATTGGAGTTTCGGAAATGTGGTAGTTTAGCTGGTTGAACTTGGGGCGTTCGATATGATGGTGCATGCAAATTGAACTTGGGGAGACTTTGATTAGGTGGTCGGGAGAAGTTTGAAGGACCAACAAGGACATTGTTTCTATTTCAGGAAAAGTTAGGGTGGTTCCTCCTTCCAGGGTTATATGAGATGGATGTGGGTTGTTCCTGGGTCCATTGTAGATGGCATTAACTTGCTCCATTTCTAGAGGCATGGGTGCACACTCGTCTCCTAAATGATTCGCCCTCCCGCACTTATAACATGGAATCAGACCAGATGGAGACATAAGAGAAACACCTTGGTTGTTTTGGACCTTAATCGAATTCACACGGGCGCACCAAGGTCATCATGCGAGCTTCAGTGGCCATAGTTGCATCGACAGCAAATGTGGCTCTCATTCTCGTTGAGTTTTCATTTGTGATCATCGCTCCAATGCTAAGTGATGGTGATGGTTCCCTCACACACTCCCACTGCATGGTTTTCTCAGCTAGGTCTTCTAAAAAAGCTCATGCCTCCCTTTCATCCTTTTCTAAGAACTCTCCTTGACACATGGACTCAATGAGCATCGGGATAGGATGTGAAGACCCTTGTAGGCAATCTGACAAAGGTGCCACAACTCGATTCCACGATGTGAGCATGAAGATAGTAGCTCCTTGAACCTCTCTAAATATGCATGGAATGATTCAGTCTCATGTTGATAAGACAAACTGATTTCGTTCCTCAGTTTTTGAGTCTGATGATTTGGAAAGTATTTTTTAAGGAATGTAGATTGGAATTCGTCCCAAGTTCTAAATGTGTTCACTTGGTTGCTGTACAACCACTTCTTTGTTGGTTGTTAGGCCTTAATCCATGTTTTGATGATTTAATCAACCTAATCTTAATAATAATCAATGTAGAGTACACATATTGTTTTGTGCTAACATCTACGTGTGATCAAGACTAAAGGAAAAAGGAACTAAAGTCAAGACATGTAATCAAGCTATTGAAGACATGTAATTTATATTTCTTTTGAGTCTTAGGAATCTATGTAATCTTGAGCATACAAGAGTTAAAATCCATTCACATAGATACTAGGTTCCTTATAGAAGTCACACTCAAAATCTCAGATCATTTGGACTTCAATAGGTCACCTAAACTTTGACCGGAAAACACTTAAACCTAAACCTGAATTGTTTGAGCTAAATCAGTCGATCGAACGAGTTATCTATTCGACCGATTGGATTAGTTAATCTATTAGCCAATAATGTTAAATTGGACAACCGTTTTGAGCATTTTTGACCGTCTACATGTGTCATTTGACAGTTAGGCTTGTCGTATTGTACCAGTAGTCATATTCACATTTTTACCCATACCCCAAATGTGACCACCGGTCGACCGTGGACCTTGTTTTGGTTGACCGAACTTAAACATCTCTTGAATCCCGTAGAGCCTGGAAGTTTCTGATCGACCGTTCCCTAGTCTCTGGTCGACCGTTTGTCCCTGGACAATTATTCTGGAGTGCCTAATCGGTCGACCATTCCACTCTTGGTTCGACCGATCACTTAAGTTATTTCCCCGTTCGTTCGACCGTTTGTTTCTGGAATTGTTTGGATGCCTTTTTCTGGATAGAATCTGGTCGACCCTTTTACCCGTTTCGGTCGACCAAACTTAACCAGAACAGTGACCAGTGCTTTTCTGTTTTGTGTTTCACACACATTCATCTACCACTTTTGTCACAACAGCTATAACACCTTAGGAGCTTATAAATAAATGATTGAACACCTTGTTTAGACAACTCTCCCACACATCTATCCTACATTCTTTTCATCATCCTTCAATACAAAGGGAACCGACCTAAGGTGGATGTAGTCTGTGCTAAGTTGTTGCAGCTTGAACATTGCACAGACCACCTCAAATTCTCTGAGAAAGAGATAGGGGTCACCATTCCCAGTGACGTGAGGGAGCATGGAGATAAATTGAGGCTTAACCTAAAACTTGTTCCCATTCGCCTCCAACAATACGATGCATGAAGGTAGGGTTGTACGACTCGGGTAACATCGATCACGTAGGGGTATGGGACCCTAGGCAACCAATTTACGAGGTTGTCGACCCACACCTGCTCGATCAGCAGCTGGTGTAGGTCCAAAACCTGGGTCGTCCTCGTGTTGTAGATGACTAGCCATGGTCCCATGACTGTGTAGGACACGAGACGGGGACGCGTTCAAAAAGTCGACAATAGAGGATATATCAATGCCGTATCTCGTCAAATGACCCTCAGCGTCTCGTGACCACACTGGCATGCACAAAGTTGCACACCCACACGAACCACACGGAACAAAACCTTTTTAGTTTAACAAAATTAAAATAGAGGGTGTTTAGATGAGAAGACGGTAAGACTCAGATGAGAAGGGAAGAAGTCCTTATGCTACAACAGGTAGGTAATGGCAGAGGCATACAAGCAAACATGACTCAAATAGCCTACAATCACTATAGGTACTTACAGCTAGACGATGCTTAACTGCGAGGTCACGCAGCCTCAACACACCTGACCTCACTACAACGAAGACCACAAGCCCAGAAAGTGAGCCATGATCTGGAGATCTCGTCTCTCCTACTATCGACAAAGTGAGCGACGATGATCAGGCCATGACGGTCGCGACCGGATCACTCTCCTAATGCGCCCGAGATCCTTAGGGGTCAATGTCTACTTGATTTTAAAATTAGGCTTTTTGAGAGGTGTTTTGTGGGGCTGAAGGAAGGGGTGATGAAATCCCCCACCTTATCTTGAAAACTATAGGTGGTGCCCCTTAAAGATGTTTTGATTCCTTAATCTATCAAGCAACTCACCAATCAAACACTCATCTCACTCTTGTTGCAATGCAATTCCTACAAACTAATGCATGGTCATACTAGTTAATGCATGAATGAGAGTAGGAGATGCGTATCTCATGTCAACGCTCGACAACTTAAAGTAAAGCTAAATGAAAGGTAAGCTACGTACCTAAGTCAAGTACATGATGCATGACCTAAACAAACAAGAATGACTAATATTTTGCTTTTAATTTTAATGGCAAGTTGATTAAACGGGGGATTGATTGGTTTATAGAATGAACATGGAGCAATCTACAGGTCCAGACATGAAATATTAGGCTCCAGACAACTATATTGTCAGGACCAACAAACAGAAGAAAATAGAAGGCCAATGCTACTCACCAGGCTGGTTATCAACGGTCCAAGTAGCTTAAGCTTCCTTCAACTTTCTCTTGGGATCTGTCCTTGGTCCTTAGATGTACTGAAGCAAACCACAGTTGGAAAAAAAATTAAAATCCACTCTAATCGCCCAAACTAGAGTCTGGACAGAGCACCTCCCCAGCAACGTCGCCAAAATCTTGTTTCGATTATGCTTTAAACCGCAATTGCACGATTGGGATGAAATGGTGGCAAGTACGGGTCGAATCCACAAGGAGGTGTGTCGACTCTGGTTCTTCAAAAATCAAGTGACAGATAAGGGGAGAACAAGCTTGGTTACACTAAACTAGCAACTAAAAAATGAGAAAGCCAACAACTCAAGATTAACTAAACTAACTAAGCAACTAACAAAGTGAGATGAAATTCAGTAAGGAAAACCCATAAGGGGTGGAGTGTGTGTACACATGTAATAAGGTGGTGAAGAATACATACGATATGACACAAGTATAGATTGTGTTTTCATGCATAGGAAATGTCTAATGGTTGTGGCAAAACCTATCAATCAAATCACTAACCTAGTTGATTAACATGAGCATAAACAAGTTAGTTATTAAGAATCTAAACAAGCATGAGAAGTGTCTACAAGTTGTGGCGAATCCCATCAAGTTAACAATTCTAATTTAAACAAACAAGCATACATTCACATTCATCACATATTGCATAAGATATCATTCATTCCCATTCTTCATACATGTAAAAACATCATCTCCACCACCCAAAGGGGGATGAAACTACTCACTACACATTAAACTAACAATTATATTAAGGAAGAAAAACATTCTAACTAATTATACTAAGATTAAGAAAACAAAACTGAGCTAAGCATGCACGCATTAAAAGAGACAACATGAAGCTAACAAGAAATTATTTTATTAATGACTCACAATACAAGTAGCATTCTCTCCATTTGAGTTTTGCTCCAAATGCTTACTCCATTCTTAAATGCTTCAATTCTTCAGGTGGGGTTTACCACGATCGATAGTTTGAGTCTGGGCCCGAATCTATTGCTAGAATACTCCTCATGATGGTGTGAAGTTTCTAAGTTTGCTATTTGGTCTTTGTAGCTTACATCGAGGTACTTCCCTCTTGCAGTTAGGTCCATAAGTCTCAAAGATCTTTCCTTTTTCTCGCATTTTAGTCATTTTTGTGTCTTCTTCTTCTTAAACATGTTTAAATGTTAAAAACTTGTTTAAACATTTTATTAATTACCGCAAGTGCACGACCACGGTGAAGTGGTGGCAAGTACGGGTCGATCCGCAGGGAGGTGAGTAGTCTCTGGTTTGTCAGAAATCAATTGGAGAATAAAGAGAGAAAATATGTGATTACGCTAAAGCTAAACTACACTAAATTAATAAGTAGGAAATGCGAAAGAAAGCACGAAAGATTGGAAATATGAAAGAGAACCCCCTGAGGGGTGGAGTGTGTGCACATATGAAGTGAAATTAGTGATAAATGATGCATGTAAGCATGTATGTGTGTGTGTCGTGTGTGTGTTGTCATGCATAGGAAGTGTCTAAAGATGTGGCAAAACCTATCAATCCTTTCACACAATGTTTCGACAATTACTACTTGATTAACATAAGATTAGGCTCAGCATGAGAACTGTCTAAAGATATGGCAAGACTCATCAAAAACCATAAACTCATGTGAAGAAATAAGGTAAGCATGAGAGGTGTCTAAATGTTATGGCAAAACTCATCAAAACAATGTTTCTTCAATCAATCAAGCAATCAAAACAAATACAAACACATAACTAACATGTAGCATATTCAATAGGAAATTTCAGCCAATAAAAAATAGAAAACTAAGCATGGAAGTGTCTAAATCTTATGGCAAAACTCACCAAAATTCCCCAACATGTAGATGATTAAAATACCCCCAATGAACATACAAAACATGCAATTCTACACAATCAAAAATTCATCAAACATCCAAACTTCACAATATATATGAACATCATCTCCACCCCCAAAGGGGATGGATCTATCACTACACATTATTCTAGCAATTAAACTAAAGAAGAAAGGAGACATTCTAAATAATTTAGCCTAAGAACAAAGAAACCAGCCTAACCTAAGCTTGCATAAAAAAGACAACATGAGAACAAAACAATGAAAAATTCTTTTATTAAATGACTCACATTGCGAGTAGCATTCTTCTCCACCTTGAGTTTTTGATCCATGGCTTACTCCAAGTAGGGAGAATGCCACCAAGCAATGGGTGACTACAAAAGGAGAGGAAGAGTTCCATTTATAGGCATGAAAAAGGTAACCGGGGACAATCCCCTGGTATGGGACTAAACTCATACTATAAATGGACATAAAACAATATGATACACGACCCGACTCAACCATGAAACATTTGGACAAATTTGGACCGCCAATTGGCGGTCTGGGCCAATTGGCAGTCCAGATAGATTTGATGGAGTTTGGATTTTGGTGGTTGGTTTCTGGCTTGATTTCTTGATGTTTTATGAACCCGATTTGGTTGTTGATGTTTTGGCCCAGATGTAATTGCCCAAATACTCCTCATAATGGTGTGGAGCTTCTTGATTTCCTAATTAGTCCTTTTGGTTTTACATCCGGGTCATTCTCTCTTGCACCTCAGTCCATGAGTCTTGCAACTTAGTCATTTTTCTTGCTTTTAAGTCTTTTTTTAGTCTCTTCTTCTCAAATTTGTTTATTCCTGAAACTGAAACATAAAACTCATAACATAGCATTGCTTAGGCTAAAAATAGAGGATATAAGCCACAAATGAATGTATGAAATGATGACAATCAAATGGCCTCACACCTAACGTTTGCTAGTCCCGAGGAAGGCAAAGAAAGGAAAAAATGAAAGAAAGGAAAAAGCATATGAAAAACAGGAAAATCCTAACTCATTTTCGTAGGAATCACAGTTGCACTTAGCACGTGCAACAAGCCGTTAAACTTCCTTATCGCCAAGGAGGAGTCTTGTCTCTTGAGGATTTTCAGCGGATATACTCACAAAATCCGAACATTGATGCATTATTCAATCTAGAAACTCGACTCAATGGACTATTTTTGTCGATCATTTGACACAGTATTCCTACCGGTCGACTATTAATATGTATCCAGTCCACACACCTAGCCTAATGAACCATTCATGCAAGTTAATTAAGGACTTAAGTGAAAGACAGGGACAACCTCAACATCCTCAAGTGATACAAAGTGTAAGTCCATTAAGGTTCTTATTTGTATTACCTTTTTTTCTTTTTTCTTTTTTTTCTTACTAGTTGGAGTATAATTCTTGCAGGGTCAGGTTTCGTGCATCATTGCCTATGAGGACTTACACTATCAGGTACACCTTTCCCCACATCTCCCCATAGGGCAATCCCTACCACCCATGTAACGAGAGTTAGGTCGGTGCATCCCAAGTCAGATGACTCGAAAGCACCACGCACAAAGTCCCCTCAGACCTAATTTCCTGGGTGATAGGAGTCGTGCGAGAATAGAGAACACCTACTCACTTATTTCTTATCTACACATGAACCAAAACCCTTACACTTAATGTCTCACAACATGATTTATAGGGTCCGTGACTACAACAAACTTCCTTATTAACATACACGAATTATTGACTCATTAGGTTCAGGGTGGATTTCTTTAAATGTTTGAGTACTGAAATCATATGATTACTTGCCCCTTGAGGGAAAATTGGGGTGCATCCTTAGGACTTAATAAGACCTAAAGACAATATACTAGATATCCTAATGCATCATTTTCAAGACAATTTTGGGAGCTTTCTTTTTAGTTTGCCTCACAACGGTTTTGCACATGCTAGACACACGCAAAACCCACAAAACATTTTCTTTCGCAAACACATGAAGATTTGAAAGAAATATGAAAATTTTAAAGCCCAAGGCAAGCAAAAGAAGACAAGTCACCCAAGGATCATGGCAAGCAGATATATCGATATTAAATGCAGCACACTAAAATGACCCTAACAATGCACACAAAAGAACACAAAAGAAAATGAGAAAGACTCGACTATGTACACACGTAAAACACCCCCCCACACACACCTACTTCATGTATTGTCCTCAATGAATGTGAGCATAAAACTACATGGAGCTATGCATGAAAAAGAAAAGATCTCACCAACGTGAAGCACAAATGGAAGTTCATGGTTATGTTGATGGACACAACCCCGAATTTCCCTCAAAACCTGTGAAATACTAAGGAAGGATGACAAATATGTAAAGGAAATACGACCTAAATACACAAGGGTTGGGGCCCACAACAATCAATGCTCACTCAAGGAGTCTTTTGTCTTTCTTTTTTTTCTTTTTTTTTGAATATAACTATGTACAAAAATAAGTTCCCATCTTAATTTGTCAGATGACATCAAATGGGAACCTCAAAAGTGGGTCAATGCACTCAGAATGGGAACATGACACCACACGTGGCCAGAATACTCATGTGTGCCCCCCTCACAAAGAGCACAAGATGAAAGGAGAGGTTCATGAATTAGACGCAAAGGCGTCTCATTCAAATGATCAAACTGAAAGAGCTTGAACCTCTCAAGAGTTTGGGAAATATGGGGCAATAGAAGAAGAGTTTCTCCCATTACGGTATTGAAGTTATGATCGTCAATCCAAACTCTCCAACCAACAAGCTGGTGGGTCGGAACGAGGTCAAGAACCTCGTTATGCATGTCCGACTCACCAGGCGAAGAGAAAGTGGGCCTCTTACCCAAGGTATCCTCCAAGGAACTCATAATACCCTCATTAGCAATGTAGTTGTTTGATGTTCCATCATTTCCAAGATGATCAGGAACAATGGTGAAAGGCAAACTCTCATCAGGTCGTTTGAAATTAAGGGTACTAGGGAGCTCTTGCTCCACCAGAGGTGAGTCCTTAAGGGGCACAACATGAAGACCATGTGGCTCAAAGGCCACGGGACAAAAAGATAAGACACAATCCTGTGACAACTCATAATGAAGCCGATCCATGTTATTCTCAATTTGGATAGAATCCCCCACCATGTGATCGTGAATTGAAACCCCAAGTACCTCAGACTGACTAGGAGTTTTACTTTGAAAGATTGTGCTTTGAATTTGTTGATGTGGTGGTGGTTCGATATTAGAAGTAAATGCTCATGTTGACAAGAAATGTCACCCTCCTGACGTTTACTTAATTGTTGTGTAATTTGACTCACATACATTTCCATAGTTTGTATTGAATTTTGAGTGGACTTCATTACATTTTGAGTGGTTTCCATGAACGTTTGGAGGGTTTGTTCTAAAGAATCAAGTCTGGGGTCAACTGTGAGGTTCAAGTAAGAATTTGGGAAATTGTTGGGATGGGTGTTGATAGGTTGAGAATGAGTCCAATGCTTCGGAGTAGGGTTTTGGTAGAATTCTGGGTATTCGGGAGGAGGATACTGGGGTGGAAATGATGTATAAGAATTGTCTCCCCACGAATCCATCCCTCTCGGGTTGTACGTGGATGCGTAATGGTTATATTGAGCATTTTGGGAAAAGGTATGCTCATACTCAGGCTCTGAGGGAACATAAGGTCATTCCCCGATAACATGACCACTCAACCCACAACAGTCACACGGTACGGCTACTGGAGCCACTGGTGCACTCATGTCGTCTACCGCACGCATGAAAGAGGCCAAAGTTTGTTGTAATGTCTTAGTTTATTGACCAGCATATGATCCGACATAACTAGATGGTGGTCTACCATTCGGTGCCTCTCTCATATTATCCCAATCTGAAGATTGCTCAGCCACACAATTAAGATTGTCCCAACCATATGAGGTGTTTGTCTGAGGCACCCAGGATGCATGGGTCCGGAGTACCAGGAAGAATTATCATGGTCCCAACAATGATATGAATGGTTGCCCATGTGACCATCCATCTCGACAAAGAACTCTCGAGTCGACCACTCTCACCACCACGAGGCCAAGCTCGCAAAAAGTGCTCAACCCGACCCTAAAACGCTAACAGAGAGTGTAAATGGGAGGAGACTAGAATGTAGAAATAGGTGAGAAGAAGATGACTCAGAGGAGAAGGGAAGAATCCCTAAAAACTAGTGTGGGTAAAGGGTGAGGGTAGAAGCCTAGTCCAGTAAGCACGACTCAAACAACTTATGGCTATAGGTCCTTAGGCTAGACGACGCCTAACTTCGAGATCACTAGTCTTGACACGCCACACCTCCCTAAAAAGAAGACCACAATGCCCAGCAAGTGATACCAGATCTGGAGATCTAGTACCTCCTACTATCGACAAGGCAGGCGACGCTGATCAGATCATGACGGTCTCAACTCGATCACTTTCCTAGTGCGTCTGAAATCCTTAGGGTCAATGTCTTCTTGCTTTTAGAATTAAGGCTTTGATTAAGAGTGATTTTTAGGGCAAAGGAAATGGTGATGAAATCCCCCACCTTATCTTGTATGGGACAACCCCTCCTTAGTAGTGTTTTAAGTCTTCATCTAGCAATCAACTCTCCAAACAAACGCTCACCTCACTCTTGTCCTGATGCACCTTACTAACTAATGCATGATAAACATGCATGAATGAGAGAATGGGTGCACGTACCTCACGCCAACAATCAACAACAAGAATGTAAAGAATAGAAAGACGAGTGCGTGCAAGGTCTACAAATGATGCATGACCTAGATGGCAATCAATCTAATATTTTGCTTCGAGTTTTAAGGTCCAAGTTGATTAAACAGACTTGATTGTTAATCTGGGAGCAAACTACAAGTCAAAACATTCCAAATTGAGCCCCAGATGTCCTAGTGAATGTAGAAACAACCAGAAAAAGAGAGGAAATTTTGTGCTCACCAGGTCGCCAATTGGCGGTCCAGAACCACTGATTGGCGGTCGGTTTGGTTTTGCTCCCCTCCCGGCTTCTCCTGGTAACGTTTCTTGGTCTTTAGAGCCTCCTAAAACAAAGCACCACTACAAACAAAAATTAAAGCCACTCGAATTGTCCAAACCGAAATCTGGACAGAACACCTCACCGGCAACGGCGCCAAAAACTTGTTTAAACGTTTTATTAATTACCGCAAGTGCACGAGTGCGATGAAGCGATGGCAAGTATGGGTCGATCCGCAGGGACATGAGTAGTCTCTGGTTTGTCAGAAATCAAGTGGCAAATAAATGGAGAAAATATGTGATTACGCTAAAGCTAAACTACACTAAACTAATAAGTAGGTAATGCGAAAGAAAGCACGAAAGATTGGAAATCAGAAAGAGAAACCCCTAAGGGGTGGAGTGTGTGCACATATGAAGTGAAATTAGTGATGAATGATGCATGTAAGCATGTATATATGACTGTCGTGTGTGTGTTGTCATGCATAGGAAGTGTCTAAAGATGTGGCAAAACCTATCAATCCATTCACACAACGTTTCGACAATTAGTACTTGATTAACATAAGATTAAGCTCAACATGAGAACTATCTAAAGATATGACAAGACTCATCAAAAACCATAAACTCATGTGAAGAACAAAGGTAAGCATGGGAGGTATCTAAATGTTATGGCAAAACTCATCAAAACAAAGTTTCTTCAATCAATCAAGCAATCAAAACAAATACAAACACATAACTAACATGTAGCATATTCAATAGGAAATTTCAGCCCATAAACATTAGAAAACTAAGCATGGGAAGTGTCTAAATCTTATGGCAAAACTCATCAAAATTCTCCAACATGTAGATGATTAAAATACCCCCAATGAACATACAAAACATGCAACTCTACACAATCAAAAATTCATCAAACATCCAAACTTCACAATATATATGAACATCATCTCCACCCCCAAAGGGGATGGATCTACTCACTACACATTATTCTAGCAATTAAACTAAAGAAGAAAGGAGACATTCTAACTAATTTAGCCTAAGATCAAAGAAACAAGCCTACGCTAAGCATGCATAAAAAAGACAACATGAGAGCAAAACAATGAAAAATTCTTTTATTAAATGACTCACATTACGAGTAGCATTCTTCTCCACCTTGAGTTTTTGCTTCAAGACTTACTCCAAGTAGGGAGAATGACACCAAGCAATGGATGAATACAAAAGGAGAGGAAGAGTTCCATTTATAGGCATGAAAAAAGGTAACCGGGGACAATCCCCTGGTATGGGACTAAACGCGTACTATAAATGGACATAAAACGACATGATACACGACCCGACTCAACCATGAAACATTTGGACAAATTTGGACCGCCAATTGGCAGTCCAGATAGATTTGATGGAGTTTGAATTTCAGTGGTTGGTTTCTGGCTTGATTTCTTGATGTTTTATGAACCCGATTGAGTTGTTGTTGTTTGGGCCCGGATGTAATTTCCAAAATACTTTTCATTTTGGTGTGGAGATTCTTGATTTCCTAATTAGTCCATTTGGTTTTACATCCGGGTCATTTTCTCTTGCACCTCAGTCCATGAGTCTTGCAACTTAGTCATTTTTCTTGCTTTTAAGTCCTATTTTAGTCTCTTCTTCTCAAACTGTTTTATTCCTGAAACTTAAACATAAAACTCATTACGTAGCATTGCTTAGGCTAAAAATAAAGGATATAAGACGCAAATGAATGCATGAAATGATGTCAATCATCTTACATCGAAGTACTTCCCTCTTGCAGATAGGTCCATAAGTCTCAAAGTTTTTTTCCTTTTTCTCGCATTTTAGTCATTTTTGTGTCTTCTTCTTAAACATGTTTATTCTTGAAACTTATACATAAAACTCATTACATAATGTTGCTTAGGCTCAAAATAGAGGATAGATGACCTGGATATATGCATCATATGATATTAATCATGGGGAGACATTGTTAAGTGTTGTCTAGCCTAAGGACCTATAGTCAACCTGAGGTTTGTTTGAGTCGTGTTTACTAGCTTAGGCTTCTACCCAATCTCACTACCCACGGTAGTTCTTAAGGCTTCTTCTCTTCTCACCTATGTCATCTTCTTCTCTACTTCTATTGTTTAGTCTCCACCCCTTTACATCATTTATCTTTATTTAGGGTCGAGTCGAGCACTTTTATGTGAGTTTGATCACGTGGTGGTAAGAGTAGTTGATTTGAGTGTGTTGTTGCTGAGATGGATGGTTACATGGGCGACCATTCATTTCATTGTTGGGATCATGACTACTCTCCATGGTACCCAACTGATGCATTGCATCATATGTCTTTCATTTAGATTAATTTTATATCAATAAATGCTACTAAGGTATGTGTTTAGTCTTATTTACAGAATACAGGGACCTGAATGCAAATTACCCATATCCCGAGTATAAATGCGTGCAAGAGACTCATTCCTGGCATAAAGACCAAGTTCAAGATTATCGGGTTTCAAATGGAAATGCATCCAAGCATAAAAGCATTCAAGACCTAATTACAAAAAGGACAAGGACTTAAGCACAAAAGTAGACAAGGACTTAATTGCAAAAAGCCAAGGACCTAATTGCAAATTACGAGTAGCTTTTATTATTATGGAGAAAATCTAAAGAAAATCAATGTGGATCTCCAAATATATAAAGAAATAAAGTCGGAGCTCAAAAGAAAGGAAAGAATCAATCCAGATGCGCAAAGGATATTGAAATCATACCATAAACACACAGGAAAAATCCGGATTAAATCGGAGCTAAAAAGGTGGCGAATCCGCCGCACCTTATGTACAAAATGCGGCGAATCCGCCGCACCAAATTAGATTCATGCTCTAACATTTTTACCGGTTGCGTGTTGACGCGTGTACTTTCCTATTTTATACCTAAGTCCCTTGTATCAGCTATAAATAGCCCTGAAACGATGTCGTGAGAGTCCTTAGCTTATGTTCTAGTTTTTATTCCATAATTTAGTAATAAAGTTTTGTTGTTTTATTTTGTGTTTTTAGTTTTCTTTTGTAATCTCTCTAGGACCCCTTCTCCTTCCCTCCTTCCATGAGTTTCTAACTCTTTCTAAAGGGTGGGGGTGAAGGATTTAGGGTGATGAGAAGAGAATAAGGTTATTATTTTAATTTCGTGTTAGGATATTTTGATTACTTGAGTTTGTGTTAAATCATTTATCATGTAATGCTTTATAACTAATATGATTTATTATAAGTTTCTGATTTCTCTAATCAAAACCCGAAATCTAAACCTCCACCCGCTGGACTCTCACCCTTCTTTGCTTTACTCTTAATTTGTTTTTGTTGTTCTTGCTTAAGAAATTAAAAACCAAAAATCTCAAACCAAACGCATGTTTTCTCTCTCTTCCTTCCCTTAATTCGAAAATCACAGAAATAACAATATCTCTCCCTCCTTGTGTTCGACCCGTACTTGCCACGTCTTCATTGACGCCGTGCACTTGCGGTATAAAATAAAATTCTCATCAAGTTTTTGGCGCCGTTGCCGGGAGGCGACGCAGATTTTGTTTTTTTGTTGATTTCGATTTTATCCTGTTTATCTTGTGCGCGATCTAAGTATTTGAATTTGTGTTTCAGGAGACAACAGAGTGCGCGGAGAAATCCGGGCACATTTGGATCTAAACGAGCGGCGAAATCGCCGCACCTGAAGAGTAACTTGCGGCGAATCCGCCGCACACTTGGAGCTTCTGGGCTTCAACTTTTTCTGGGACGCGACTCATCTCTGGGTGGACGCGTGAAGCTACTGAAATTTCGAGAGCGGACGGTGAACCCGACTGAGCATTGCATAGGTAACCTTTGTTGCCTCTTTTCCTCGTAATTTCTATTTTCAGAAAATTTCCTTTTATTAGAATTGCACGTGTTAGGGCAAAAATTCCATAATTGGCAATAATTCAACTCTGACCTAAAATTGGCAAAATTAGAAAGGCCATAGTGCATGCATCATCTAGTGTTTTGTATGCATTATTCTTGCTAAATTCTTGCAAATTAATTTCTGTTGAAGAGTGCTGGAATCAAGGTACGTATCGTGGTTTTCATCGATTGCATTTAAGCATATAATCTAGTTTGCATACAACCTTGCAATTGCCCCCCTCTAAAGACCATTGTTTGACTATCTTTTCTAGATCTAAGTTAAACTATCTTAAGGGCAACTCCGTAGGCAAAGATACGGTGGGGATTTCATCACCCTTCCGTGGCCCACAAATCACAATCCTAAAGTGTCACCCAAGCCTTAAATTAAAATCAACTAGACATTGACCCCTAATGACTCGGACTCATTTAAGGAGAAGAATTGGTTTGACCTGCTATGACCTGAAGCCGATTGAATTTAATTTGGTGTCTAGAAAGTGTTTTTGTGTTGACGTAAGTCTTCCAAGCGAAGTGGTTGTCTAATTGGCACCGACTCTGTCGGAAGCGCCCCCACTAGCTATACACGACCTGGCCAAGTTGGTTTGATTAGTGAGGGAGGTGAATCAAGCGAATCAATTCGATTCAACCAGTTAGGAGTCGTCTAGATCTAAGCGACACTAGGTCTAGGATTGTTTGAACCGTGTTTTCTTAGGAATTTTCTGACCAACCCTCTTTCTATCTTTAGAGTTAGGTTTCCCTTCTCATCTGAGTCTTCTTTCTCTTCTCACCTAAATTCTCTAGATTAGGATTCCTTTCTCATCTTTCCCCATTCTATTGTTTGTTTCCCTTTTGGAAGAAAAAAACATAAAATAATAATAATAATAATAATAATAATAAAACGAAAAAAAAATTGTAATTAATTCTTGAAATTAAATTTGGAATTTAAATTTCGAATTTGAATTCAAAAATTGATTCAACCCGGTGCACTCAGATTTGGATTCGGGACTTGAGTAATCGACACTCACGAGTTCATCTAGATTCCAGTCTAGAGCTTAGCCCCAATCCATCTGCTGCACCACCTCACCCGGATCCAATGGGTGAGAACGTAGTGGACCCACCTCTTGCACAACCTATAACTCTGAGGGATCGATGCTATCCAGCGATGGCTGCTCAGCCATCGTGCATCGTTATGCCCACCATACCGGGTCGCGACTTCGAACTTAAGGCACAATACATGAGTATGTTGCCTAAGTTCACCTCTAGGGAAGAACCATATCTCTTCCTTAGAGAATTTGAGGAAATCTGCTCTCTTATGCAATACCAGCATATCCCTGAGGAGGCAGTGCGTCTGAAATTCGTGCCTCTAGCACTGAAAGATGACGCTAAGAAATGGCTATATAGTCTAGCCGAAAGATCTATTAGGAGTTGGGCTGAGTTTGCTCAAATATTCCTGAAAAAATATTTCCCCAACCATAAGACTATGAGGATTAGGAATGAAATTGTTGCATTCGTTCAGTCTGAGAGCGAGCCGTTTTATTCCTATCTAGAAAAATTTAAGAGTGTACTGACCCAATGCCCTCATCATGGAATTCCAAGATGGCAATTATGCCAAATTATTTATGAGGGATTGACACCCACATCTAGGGTTGTGGTAGAATCCGTAAGCCAAGGGAACTTTATGTCGAAAAATGAAAATGATGTCTGTACATTTCTTGAGGATTTAGCTGAAAACAGTATGCAATGGGACAATGCTAGAACACCGCTTAACCCGAGTATTGGATCTAGAATAGCAAGTCAACCCAAACCAGGTGTCTTAGCTGTAGATGCCAACATAGCGGCTGAAGCAAAACTAGCTACCCTTATGCGCAGAATGGAAAGTTTAGAGCTACAAACCCAAAACCGAGTGAATCAAGCCTCGCCTATCCCTTGCTCTAGATGTGGTCAGACTGGTCATGTAATGGAGGATTGTGCGGACTGGGAATAAGTTAATGCCATGTATAACCATGCTAGAAATGACCCATACGCATCAACCTATAACTCGGGTTGGCGTAATAATTCCAATTTCTCATCAAGCCAACAAGGTCAACCTCCTAAACAACAACCAAACCCGTATAACCAAAATAATATATCATTTGGGTTTAGTAACAATAACGATCATGAGGTTAGATTGACAAGCTTGGAAAATTTGATGAAAACCTTTATACAAACAACCAACCAGACCTTCCAAAGGCTTGAGACACAAGTCAGCCAACTCGCGCAAATAGTAGGTGAAAGAGAAAAGGGTCGGTTTCCAAGTCAACCTGAGGTGAACCCTAAATCTAATAATTCATATCAATCCTATCAATCACCTCCAGGAAATAATAACCCTAGACCGGTTCAAATGGTTAATGAGGAAGGACTGTTTCAACACATAAATGCAGTAGTTTCATTACGGTCCGGAAAACAAGTTGATAACAATGTGGTAAATCCTAGAGTTCCCAATCAATCTAGCCATCAAGCAGCCACATATGACCTGACCATTGAACCTGAAGTCCAAATTGAAAAGCCCAACCCACCTACTCAACCTGACCCTATAGCTCAACCTGAGCGAGTCTATGTTCCTAAAGCCCCATTCCCCAATAGACTCAAGAAGAGCTCAAGTGCACAAATTGAGAAAATCTTGGAAGTATTTAAGCAAGTTAAGGTGAACATTCCACTCTTAGACATGATTCAACAAATACCTGCTTATGCTAAATTCTTAAAAGATTTGTGCACTAAAAAGAGAAAAACGAACGTACCAAAGAAGGCATTCTTAACTGCAAACATAAGTTCTATTTTGTCCAACACATCTCCTATAAAATATAAGGATCCTGGGTGTCCCACAATTTCTTGTGCAATAGGAGATACTTTTATCAACAAAGCCCTTCTAGACCTTGGTGCTAGTGTTAAACTACTCCCGTACTCTGTCTATGAGCAAATGAACCTTGGTCCACTAAAACCCTCTAAGACAACCCTTCAATTTGCTGATTACTCTATTAAGAAACTAAGAGGTATAGTAGAGGATGTTTTGATCAAGGTTGGTGACTTCATTTACCCAGTGGATTTTGTCGTACTAGATACCGCACCTGTTGTAAATCCTAATCGACAAATCCCTGTAATTCTAGGCAGACCCTTTTTAGCCACTTCTGAAGCATTGATAAACTGTCGAAATGGGCTCATGCAATTATCTTTCGGGAACTTAAAAGCTGAATTTAATATCTTTCATGTTGATAGTGAGCCAGAAATAATATGCAATCAAAGTGATGTTGTGATGAGAGCACGTATCTATCAGATTTCTGAATCAAATAAATCATCACAAAATCAAAAAGGAAGTAAGAAAAAAGGGAGTAATTCTTCGACACACCCACCTTCACTCGAGCAAATAAGAGAACCAATACATGTGAGGGGTGTGTAATCTGTGCCTCAGTGCAACATGTGGAACAATTCAACTGGATACATGCACCAACATGGTGTCATTCAATCCAGTTCTGACTATGGTTGACTCTGAGCAAATTCAACCCCTCTACCGCAATTTGACTCAGGTAATAAGTGCATTTGCTTTTTCTTTGCATACATTGAGGACAATGCATGATTTAGGTGTGGGGGTGTCTATCTATCTGTTTTTTTTTCTGTTAAAAAAAATTCAATGTTTCATGACATAGCTTAAGATTGAACCACCAAAACCTATGTACAAATTGCATTGAGTTTTTTGTTCCTTATTATATAGTTCTGCTTGTAGAAACTGTGACATAAATCTAAGTTCCAAAGAAATAACCCATTACCCTTTAAGACATGTATGCACTTAAATTGGATGAATCAAATCTTTGAAGTGGTTGATAAAAAGCAGAGGCTGAGGAAAATATACCGGGAAGTGTGGACTTCTAATAGCAATTAAGCCTTGAGGAAAATAAAAGCGGAATAAAAGTGAGGAAAGCACATTTTGCAAAATGATTACAAAAGCCCAAGCCTTTGAGTCACTGGTCCGTAGGGGTATCTTGAAACCCGGTAACTTGAGTCTACCAGCTCGGGATTATCGACCAAACTCGCTACACGAATGCAAAAAGGGTAAAAGTGTCAAAAAGCAAATGTGTTGAATCACGGAAGAAAAGAAAAAAAATACTCAAGGCCCAAAGCTAAAAGAATGATCCATGCCATGGTTGATCCGAATGATACTTCACCACCAGAGGAGGCGTGCAAAATAATTCAAGTGATAAACATGTGTAGAAGGGTTAGTGGTGTGAATGTTGGAGGAACAAAGACCAAGTCATATTTTTAATGAGTTAGATTTATATAATGAGCATGCAAGAATTCTAAGTGAGATGTATAAGGTTGAGGTGGGGATATTGAAAGTTGTTAATGGAATGTTGAATTAAGACTTTGTGGGTGTGTCAACTGAAAACCCTCACGAGACAAAACTCGTCCTCTAAGGAAACTTGGAGGTTTAAAGGCTTGTTGCACATGCTAAGTGCAATCGTGATTCCTACGAAAATGAGTTAGGATTTCCCTGTTTTCATTTTTCTTATATTCTGTTTTGCTAGGGACTAGCAAAATCTAGGTGTGGGGGTATTTGATGCATTGCATACATTGCATCATATGTCTTTCATTTAGATTAATTTTATATCAATAAATGCTACTAAGGTATGTGTTTAGTCTTATTTACAGAATACAGGGACCTGAATGCAAATTACCCATATCCCGAGCATAAATGTGTGCAAGAGACTCATTCCTGGCATAAAGACCAAGTTCAAGATTATCGGGTTTCAAATGGAAATGCATCCAAGCATAAAAGCATTCAAGACCTAATTACAAAAAGGACAAGGACTTAATCCCAAAAGTAGACAATGACTTAATTGCAAAACGCCAAGGACCTAATTGCAAATTACGAGTAGCTTTTATTATTATGGAGAAAATCTAAAGAAAATCAATGTGGATCTCCAAATATATAAAGAAATAAAGTCGGAGCTCAAAAGAAAGGAAAGAATCAATCCAGATGCGCAAAGGATATTGAAATCATACCATAAACACACAGGAAAATCCGGATTAAATCGGAGCTAAAAAGGTGGCGAATCCGCTACACCTTATGTACAAAGTGCGGCGAATCAGCCGCACCAAATTAGATTCATGCTCTAAAATTTTTACCGGTTGCGTGTTGACGCATGTACTTTCCTATTTTATACCTAAGTCCCTTGTATCGGCTATAAATAGCCCTGAAACGATGTCGTGAGAGTCCTTAGCTTATGTTCTAGTTTTTATTCCATAATTTAGTAATAAAGTTTTGTTGTTTTATTTTGTGTTTTTAGTTTTCTTTTGTAATCTCTCTAGGACCCCTTCTCCTTCCCTCCTTCCATGAGTTTCTAACTCTTTCTAAAGGGTGGGGGTGAAGGATTTAGGGTGATGAGAAGAGAATAAGGTTATTATTTTAATTTCGTGTTAGGATATTTTGATTACTTGAGTTTGTGTTAAATCATTTATCATGTAATGCTTTATAACTAATATGATTTATTATAAGTTTCTGATTTCTCTAATCAAAACCCGAAATCTAAACCTCCACCCGCTGGACTCTCACCCTTCTTTGCTTTACTCTTAATTTGTTTTTGTTGTTCTTGCTTAAGAAATTAAAAACCAAAAATCTCAAACCAAACGCATGTTTTCTCTCTCTTCCTTCCCTTAATTCGAAAATCATAGAAATAACAATATCTCTCCCTCCTTGTGTTCGACCCGTACTTGCCACGTCTTCATTGACGCCGTGCACTTGCGGTATAAAATAAAATTCTCATCGCCAACCCATGCATTTTGGGGTAACATATACAAACACCTAAGTGCATTGAGATGATTTTAATTGTGTAGCTGAGCAATCTTTAGATTGGGGTGACACAAGAGAGGGACTGAATGCTAGACCATCATTTTGTTGTGTTGGATCATATGTTGGTGAACAAGTTGAGTCATTACAAGATACTTTGGCCTCTTTCGTGCGTATGGTAGAGTGTATGAGCATATCGGTGGTTTCAGAAGCCACATTAGATGACCAGAGTGGTTTAAGTGGTCAGGTGTTCGAGGAGTGTTCGTATGTTCCTTCCGAACCCGAATATGTTGATGTTTTTTTCTGAAAGGACTCATTATGACCCATACGTATTCGCGTATAACCCAGAGAGAACATATTCATGGGGGAATCTTAGGAATCCTAAGTATCATACATCATGCCCACCCAATACAAAGATCTCTACCAACACCTAACTACTATTCATTGGACTCATTCTCACCCATGAACACCCAACCCAAAATTTCCAAAATTCTAACTTCAGTCTAATGGTTGACCCTAGACTTGATTCCTTAGAACAAACCCTCCAAATATTCATGCAAACTATTTAAATTTTGATCAATTCCAACTTGAATTTCTTGCAAACTCTGGAAATGCATAAATCTATGTAGTATCATACTCACATTCATTGTGGACAATGTATGAAGTGTGGAGGAGTGTGTTACGTGTGTACATAGTCGAGTCTTTTTCCTTTTCTTTTGTTTTTTTGTTGTTTGTATTGTTAGGGTCTTGATAATCTGTTGCATTTTACATTGATATATCTTGATATGTCATGTATTTTTTATTTGCCTGGTGCTTTAATTTTTCCATTTCAAAATCTTCATGAGTTTGTTAAAGAAAATGTTTTGTGGGTTTTGTGTGTGTTTAGCATTTGCAAAATCTGAGAGGCAAAGTAAAAAAGGAACCTCCTAAAATTGACTTGAATATGAGACATTAGGATATCTAGTACACCGATATTCAGTCTTATCTCTAGTTGTAAGGATACACTCCGATTTTTCTCGAGGAGAGAGTAATCATGGGGTTTCAGTACTCAAACAAATAAAGAAGTCCACCTGGCACCTAGTGAGTCAAAATTTATGCTTATTAGTATAAGGAAATTTGTTGAAGTTAGGGACCTTTAAACTCTTGTTGTGAAACCTTAAGTGTAAGGGTTCTGGTTCATATGTACATAACAAATAATTTAGTATGGTGTTTTCTCTTCTCGTAGGGCTCCTATCACTCGGGAAATTTGGTCTGAGGGGGACTTAATACTTGGTGCTTCAGAGTCAGCTGACTTGGGATGCACCGAGAACTCTCATTACACGCGCGGTACGTGATAATATAAGTCCTCAAACACAATGATGCACGAAACCAGACCTTGGGAGAATTAAACACCAACAAGTTTTAATTCCTTGTTATAAAAAAAGAGAAAAGAAGTAAAGAAAAAAAGGAACCTTAGTGGACTTTACACAACGTATCATTTTAGGATATTAAGGTTGCCTATGTCTTTTACTTAAGTCCTTAATTAACTTGCACGAATGACTTCCTAGGCTAAGTCCGTGGACATGATATATATGGAGTCGACATATAGGATTACCATTTCGTATGATTGACAAAAGTAGGTCTATCGAGTCATGTCACTAGGTTGAATAATGTATCAATGTTCGGCTTTTGAGGGTATATCCGTTGAAAACCCCATAAGACTCCACTCCTCCTCCTTGGTGACAAGAGGGTTTAACGGCTTGTTGCATTTGCTAAGTGCAATCATGATTCCTACGACAATGAGTTAGAATTTTATGTTTCCAAGGTTGTTTTTATTTCTTTATTTTGTTCCGGACTAACAAAAGGTAAGTGTATGGGCATTTGATTAGTAGCATATCATACAATGCATTCAAGTTATATTTCCTTTATTTTACCCCATATTTGTGCTACTTGGGTATTTGTTTCTTACATTTCAGGTTTTAGGTAATAAAGAAGAGAAAGAAAGCAAAAAGGACTTAGATGCAAGAAGAAAGGATTGATTTGGAAACCTTCTGGACCTATTTGTAATGCTCAAAGATCGGATGGCAAGTCAGGAATGACCTAGGTGAAAACCCGAAGGGACCTAATCATTAAGAAAATATGTTGGTCGCAAAAGTCCATAATCTCATGAACCTGATGAGTAATTCAACAATTAAGACCAAACATGCTCGAACCAACGACTCTGGGTGCACCCTACATACTAGATTGGTTAACTAAAGCTACTGATGAAATTTGGAGTTGATCCGACACAAATGAACCCGCACTGGCGGATCCAAATCCGCCATTGGTGGATCCGATGATGTGTTTGATGCCCGAATTTCTCCAACAGGTCAGGTATTAGGTTTGGAGTACTACAAAGCATCCAGATCTTATTTGTAGTCATCCTATTTCGTCCAAATTTATCTAAACCTTCCAATATTATATAAATACACTTGTAACTCTTCCACTTCTAGCTTCTTCCTTTCTTCTTCCTCTTCTCTCCCTCATTATAGTAGATTTTATTTCTTGTTTTAGTAGTGTAGTTAAGGGGTAGAGAGGAAACATTATAATCTTTTATCCATTAATCAAGTTTTGATATCATGTTCTTTACATTCTTGTCTTTGATTTGATGTCATTTATATTTTCTTGTATTGAGTAGATTTGGATTTCTTTACATGTTGATGGGTTCTTTTTTACTTTGTTGTTTTCTTGTTGTTTATATGATTAGTGATTGATCGTTTTAATTTACTGTAAGTGCAAACGTCGGTGAAGATGTGGCAAATATGGGTCGAACATCAAGGAGTTGAGTGTTGTTGTGACTACCATATTCGGGTGGGAATGGATATGAGAATTAGGCGATTATGCTAAGCTAACTACACTAAACTAGGAACTAATGACAATCAAATAAAACCCCCATGGAGTGGAGGTGTGTAGGTATATGTATGTGAGTGGTTCTTAATTACATTAGGCACAAGTGTGTAAAGTAGGTGAAATCAACTAGAAACTAGTGTGAAGTCTAATTAACATCAACTAAATTTATATGAATACATGACTAATATAGTTAGACATGAAATTAAGATGCACTTTGGGTTCTCAAGAATGAACTTAGTACATAGTGTGGATATTAGGACATCAATTAACCATTCATACAACTCAATACATTCATGCATTCTCTACTAATCAAGCATCCATACATAACAAGTAATTTACCATACAAAGATAAATCATTACAAGCAACAAGATAAACTCTAAATCTAGCATGAGACAAGTACCTAGTGTGACCATTATCTCATCTAATACAAGTTTAAGCAAGTTACATGCATAGATCTACATCAAGCACATGAAATGACACAAATAAAAAGAACTCATCACCAACACATCACATAATCTACATGACCTCCGCCCCAAATGGGGTGGATCTACTCTCTACTCATGCTAACAATTATGGAAAGCAAGAAATCTACACTAAACATGACAAGAAAAGTAAAGTAGAAAATCAACCAAACAAAACACCAAAATACTTGGATAGAAAGAAAACTAAAGAAGAGAGGAATCCAAATCTACCTTTAGATTAAAGAAAACACTAGTTTACAAGCTCCAACCACCTCCTTATTCTTGCAGCCCAAATGGGTAAAACCTAAGCTATTCTAATGGTGGAGGTGGAGAGGAAGAGGAAAGGTAGGAGAAACATTGCAATTATAGAAGAAATAATGATGTGGATGAATCTAGAAGTAATCCGACAGTTGTAATCACTTTCTCTATAGTCTGGTGCACCCAAATAATCAAGATCAAGCCACGGGAGAAATTAGGGCCAAATTTGAGCAAATTGATCTACCACTGGAGGATTAAAATCCACCACTGGTGGGTTATTTGTTTCTGATCTGGCCCATTTTTCTCCAACAACTTCAGTGTTGTATTTTTCATGTGGGAAACACTCCTGGTCCGCTGGTTTGAGCCCGTTTTTCTTTAATTTCCCAAATACTCCTTAAGATCATGGTATTGAAGGATTTTTGTGCCCGAAATAATTTTTTGTGCGTTCAAGTCTCTCTAGATTTTATCTGGGTCATTCTTGATTTGTAGATGGGTCATTGTGCATAACAAACATGCCCATTTTGCTTCATTTGAAACATTTCTTCTTGTATTTTAGTCATTTTCTCTTCTTTTATCTTCTTTATTACCTAATATCTGAAACACCACAAACAAACACTCGAGTAGCACAAAATTGGGGTAAAATAAAAGATATATAACATGAATGCAATGTATGATATTCTACTAATCAATTAGTGAGTAGTCCATCCCCATTGTTCTTATCGTTTATATGATTTAGTTAGATTAGTGTGTGCATTTAATCTTAAGCTTGGAGCTTCAATTGATTTCCATAGTCATTTTGATGGGTATTATCACTCTTGCCTTCGATGAGTTAATGGTCATAATTGATGCTTACACATGCTTTGAATACTGGCCCACTTAATGGGGAATGATGAGGTGAGGATAAGATTGAAGCGGATAAATAGATAAGATTGACATGTGAGCATGTGGTCATCGTTAGCCTTATCTTGAGAAATATTTCGAATGTTTTAATGATGGTGATAAATCTTAATCCATGTAGAAACATACTTAGGATAATGGCCATTATAGATGTCCATATTAATTCATGTCATGAGAGCGCAATTGTACACACACGTGTGACATCTACTGTTGCACACATTCTCCACCTCCTATAGGATTAGTTGTATCTATTTTACAGATTGTAATTAGCATAATTTAGTGTAGATACACTTGCCCACTCTTCATTTTCTTTCCTCACTCGAGTATGGTGGACAACGACCCACACTTACTCTTTGTGGACACGACGTGATACGTGTCACCGCTTCAACGCGGTCGTGCACTTAAATCCTGAACAATTACAAAGATAATTTTCAGAATCAAAACTTCAATATTTTGATCTAATTAGTGGGGCAGATCATACTCAAATAATCTGCCACTGGCGGATCAATTTGGTCCAAACACACCCTAATTTCTCTCATGGCTCGAACGTGTCTATTTGGGTGCACCGGACAATAGAGAAATCAATTACAGTCTCAGATTTCTCCTAAATTCATCTACAACACTATTTCTTCTATATATAGCAATGTTTCTCCTACCTTTTTCATACTCCTCCACTTCCGCCATTAGAGTAGGTTAGGTTTTACCCAATTTGGCTGCAAGTAGAGGAAGGTGGATGAATGTTGTAATCTCATATTTTCTTTAATCTAAGGTTGGATTCAAGTTCCTCTCTTCTTTAGCTTTCTTTCTATACAATTATTTTTACATTTTGTTGGTTGATTTAGTAGTTTCCTATTCTTGTCATGTTTAGTGTAGATTTCTTGATTTCATGTTTGTTGTTATGAGTAGGGAGTAGATCCACCCCATTTGGGGTGGAGGTGATGTAGACTATGTGTTGTATGATGATGGTTCTTCTTATTTGTGCCATTTCATGTGTTTGATATATATCTATGCATGTAACTTGCTTAAACTTGTATTAGATGGGATAATGGTCACACTAGGTACTTGTCTCATGCTAGATTTAGAGTTTATCTTGTTGCTTGTGATGATTTATGTTTGTATGGAATTGGCTTGTTATGTATGAATGATTGATTAGTAGAGAATGCATGAATGTATTGAGTTGTATGAATGGTTAATTGATGTCCTAATATCCACACTATGTACTTAGTTCATTCTTGAGAACCCAAAGTCCATCTTAATTTCATGTCTAACTATATTAGTCATGTATTCATATAAATGTAGTTGATGTTAATTAGACTCCACACTAGCTTCTAGTTGATTTCACATACTTTACACACTTATGCCTAATGTAATCAAGAACCACTCACACACACATACCTACGCACCTCCACTCAATGAGGGTGTTGTTTAATTGTTGATTAATTCATCGTTTAGTGTAGTTAGTTTAGCATAATCCCCCCATTCTCCTTTCCTTTCCCACTCGAGTATGGTAGTCACAATAACACTCACAAACCTTTGAGGTTTGACCCATATTTGTGACGTGTTCACCGACGTCGTGCACTTGCGGTTATTAAATCGATCAATTAGTGAACATAGGAGGAGATTGTTGGATATATCGCCATAATAGATATATTATCTTCAGATATTTCACTTATATGTCCAAACATTATGATCACATACAAGCTAATATGTGGCCACACGGGTATTGGGCCTAGACCTAGCAATCATGTTGTATCATGTACTTTCGTGTCATGTTTTTTACACGTACTGGCCAATCCGACTATACACGAATACGACACAAAAATATTTCGTGTACCATGACAATGCACACGAATACTACCCGATTCATTTCGTGTAAACACGAAATAACCCAAACATACATAAATTTTTATATTAATTTCATAAACCAAATCATGTTTTCTTTTAACCCAAGAACTTCTAAAGAGAAATTCTCATTCAAGTGGTTTGAGTGGTTAGGATATGTTCTAATCCTTTTATAGCCATGGTGCAGGAGGTGTATGTTGGATTAGTTGACGTGGGACCAAAATCTCGCACATTCTACAGTTCATCAAAAAGCAAATATTTAATACAAAACCATAAAACTAATAAAAAATCTTTGTTGCCTTCGTGGTATGTTTTACATTATTTTCTCGCAAGGTCCCTGGTTTGAGCCCCCTAACGGCTCATCTTTTGCTGGTTAAAAAGCATTTTTTTCAAATACTAAATACATCATTGATGGGGATCAAACCAGGGACCACAAGTTGTAAGGGGCCTCAACAAACCACCACTGGGCTATCACAACACATCCGTCTATATTTCTACTAACAAAATATAATCATATCGTGTACATTCGGGTATTTTTGTGTTTCTACAAAAACACAAAAATGACGCGAAATTTTTTCGTGTATAAAATATACCACACAACAAGACACGAAACACGAAAATGCCTGACCCAAACACTCATTTTTCTTGTTATGTTCGTGTCGTATTTTCATATTTCGTGTAAAATTGTGAGGTCTAATTAGGACCAATAACGTGTATATATAAACTCCAGGACTTGCCCTAAGCTGGAGGTGACATGGGGGGGATCCAAATCTGATCTCTCATAGTGTAATACTTCAAACAACATTCACACACCCAAAATCCCATCACCTCCAAAATACTTGAAGTCACCAAGATCTACCATGAATAATACTTCAAATAGTAAAATTTCCAAAATCCTCTCCTAAATATGTACCTCTCTCTCTCTCTCTCATTTCACATCTATCATCTCTAATGGTTCGACTCTTTCTCGGTTTGAATATTATTTTTAAAGAATAAAAATTATTGGAAAATATATAAAAATTATTTTGAAAGGTGTAAACATAGCTTTGACTCCTTTTAGGAAGTTGGGCAGTTTCGGTACCACATTCCCAATGTTTCGAGCACTTTTAATATCATCATTTTTCTTAATTTCTTATTAGTTAACTTAGCTATGATATGAGTCGAAGACATCATTGTTTATGATTACGAGCAAATATTAAGTTTCATAATGTCGTAATGTGAAATGTTAGGTAATGCAATGACCCATAGAAATAAGGAGAGAATGTTGGTAAAAGGCTAATTTGAATGTTTAGTAGTGTCGTGGAAGAAAGAAAAAAATGGTTAATTACAGTTTGATCCCTTGAACTATATCTTGATATCACTTTGCACCCCTGAACTTTAAGTTAACAGTTACCTTCCCTGAACTTTTATTTTGTAACACTTTGCCCCTCTGAACTTTAAAAAATCATTATTTAGGCACACATTCGTTATTTTTTTGCAATATTTTTGTTGCATCCCTAGTACACTGCTAAAACTATATTTACGTGAAAGTTCATATCGACACGGATGTCGGATTTTGTTGGAATTTGGGTCGGATTGGTAATCAATCCGACCCAAATTCCAACCAAATCGGACATTCGTTTCGATCAGAACTTTCACGTAAATATAGGTTTAGGAGTACACTAGGGATGCAACAAAAATATTGCAAAAAACGACGAATGTGTGCTTAAATAATGAGTTTTTAAAGTTCAGGGAGGCAAAGTGTTACAAAACAAAATTTCATGGGGGGTAACTGTTAACTTTGAAAGTTCAGAAGTGCAAAGTGATATCAAGACATAGTCCAGAATGTCAAACTGTAATTAACCCCAAAAATAAATAAAAGTACAAGGTTTCTTTCTTTCTTTTTGAGGCACGAAAGCATGACAGTAATATTTGTATGGATAAAAGTACAAGTGTTTGTCGTGTACTTGTGTTTTCTTAGAGCATCCACTACCCTCCCCCAACACCCCCCCCCCCCCCCCCAATCACCATTTCTCTCTCTACGATGTTATCGTGTCCCTTTAATCCACCAATTTTCAAAAAACCTCCACTACCCTCTCCTATTTTTCAACACTATCTTTCCTCCACATCATTTCTTTTTACCTAATTTTTTATTCTTTCACAATAATCCACAAACTACAAAATAATTTATCTTTACAATTACTTAATGTAATTAAACAACACACATCACTATTAAAATCACAAAAACATTATTGATAATTAATAATTGACAACTAAATATTACAATAATCAAAGCCTAAAATATAAGATTACATATTACAAAATTATTAATAATTTGCATTCCCTCCGTAGCGTTGCCAAATATTCTCAATTAAATCGGATCTCGGAGCCAAATGTTTCTGTCTATCACGAATTCGGTCTCTAGTATCCAGATATTTGTTAATATCCACGATACGATCGGTAGAATACTGAAAATGTTCATCATTCGAACTTCCACCGATATTCTGAGATCGATCATGGATAAATTCATTTATATCAGCCAAAACCCCGTAAGAGTCGCGTTCATCCTCCACGATCATATTGTGCATGATGCATGCATGCATGCATTATTTTATTAAGCATGCCAGGATTCCATGCAAGGGATGACCTTTTCACGACCGCGAACCTAGCTTGAAGCACTCTGAATGCTCAGTGGGGAGGCAAGTGCAAATATAGATGGTAATACGGCTGATGACGAAGATCACAACGATGAATTCAACACCAACCCCGCTCAGCTCTCACAAAATACGTCATCAGGACTACGGAAAGGATGGCAACAATCCATTAAGCCAAAGTCGTGGTCCGTATCGGAGGACGAAGCACTAATCTCGGTATATATGGAAGTGAGTACCAATTCAATTTTTGGCACCAACCAAGGAGCTGGAGCGTTATGGGGCAGGATCAAACAAGTGTACGACGTGTCATGCCAAACCAACCCAAACCTAGCCATGCGAGTTGCAGACTCCTTGAAATGTCGTTGGCGAAGAATCTCACCATCAGTTATGAAGTGGACTGGTTGTTACGATGAAGCACTTCAGCGGAGAAGGAGTGGATACAACGCCGAAGATGTCATCCGGGAAGCTCACAATATCTACGAGCGAACTGTCGGATCCAAGTTTGTATTCCTTCATGCTTGGGTCTTGTTACGTAGGTTCCCAAAGTGGAACTCCCTCCTTCAACCTGGTGTTGTACAACGTGGATGCCCACCGACATGTCAACGGGAGGAAGCGGATAGTAGTACACACACTGGAAGCTCTCGCAAGAGAAAAAAACACAGAAACTTCTATGGGTCATTCAACACCAACAAATGAAGGGTCATTACAACCCTTTGTTCGACCTGAAGGTGTCAAAAAAGCCAAGAAGAAGGGAAAAGCTACGATGCAAACTGATAGAGATGATCAGATTTCAGAATTGTGTGCTAAAATTGAATACGGTTCGAAAGTTAGAGAAGAAGACATGAAGCTCGAGGCGTGTAAGTTGCAAAAGAAGCAAGAAAACCGTATATTGTTTAATGAAGAAATCAAACCGAACAAAGCTTGAAGACCGAATGCTTGAAAATATTGTAAAGTGGGCGCAAAGTAATGGGTTAATGTAGGCTATTTCTTTTAACTGTTGAAGTAAGTCATATTTTCTAGAGCATGTGCTTTATAATTTTGGTAAGTTTGTATGTCGTACTGTATCACCGTTGCAAACAAATTTATAATAAATAAATGTATTTTTAATTATTGTATTATTTACTTTATATTTATTAAGACAAGTTAGAAAACATAATTGTCCCAAAAAAATTGACCAATGAACTGGGGAGACGTGGCTCTCGTTAGAACTGTTTAGAGGTTGATCCTCGATAAAACCTATAAAAAACTTAAAAAATGGTAAAAATAGAATAAAATAAAAAAACATATTTAAAAAAAATAAGAAAATATTTTAAAAACATATATTAAATAATTTAAACAAAAACAAACAACTGCGTGTGTCCCCAACCCACCTGTGTTGCCCAGCGGTTCGGGGGGGGGGGGGGGGGGGGGGGGGGGGGGGGGGGGGGGGACGTGACCCCTCGGATTGGTTTTTTTTGTTTTTGTTTATTTTGTTTTTTAGGTTAAAAGAAAATTGTTTTGGTTAATATTTAAATTAATGTATTGATTAGTTAAATGGTAATTTAATTAATTAGGTTTCGTAATTTAATTTTAATTAATGTATTGATCTTGTTTGAATTTTCTAATAATTGTATAATTAAGACCTAGTTAATTTTAAAATTAAAAGAAAATCATATACGAAATGGAGATAAGTCACAAAACACGGGTCCTTTACCAATAAACTCCAGACGAATAGTACAAACAAGAATACAAAATACAACAGAAATACGGATACGAAATTTAAATAGATGCTACTACAACAATACCGATAAACTACGAAACACGTATGAACTCCAAAGTAAACAGAACCTACAGAAATCCCTGTGATTTAGCCCACGTCTTGAGCTCAGCAAGTGTCTCTTTATCAATTTCGTCCTTGTTTTCCTTCTTCATCAGAGAAAATAAAACGTCGAGCTTCTTGGTGTTGAGTTCCCTTTGGAACTTCGCTTCAGCTTCAAGGGGTTTCTTCTCTACCCGTTCTTCGTAACGAATGTACTTGTCTTCTCTCACTTTGGCACTATATTCAATTTGTTTTCCCAATTCAAAAATGGTTGGATCGAGTTGTGTTTGTTCATTTTGAATTTAGACAGCAAGTGCACAGCCATCGGTGAAGACAAGGCAAGTACGGGTCGTCCGTAGGGAGTTGAGCAGACTCTGGTATGACTGAAATCAGATGGTGAATAAACGGAGAAAAGATGTGATTACGCTAAAGCTAAACTATACTAAACTAATAAGTACAAAATGCGAAAGAAAGCACGAAAGATTGGAAATTAGAAAGAGAAACACCTAAGGGGTGGAGTGTGTGCACATATGAAGTGAAATAAGTGATGAATGATTCATGTAAGTGGGTATGTGTGTGAGTCGTGTGTGTGTCCATGCATAGAAAGTGTCAAAAGATGTGGCAAAACCTATCAATCCATTCACACAACATATCGGCAATTACTACTTAATAAACATAAGATTAGGCTCAGCATGAGAAGAGTCTAAAGATATGACAAGACTCATCAAAAACCATAAACTCATGTGAAGAACAAAGGTAAGCATGAGAGGTGTCTAAATGTTATGGCAAAACCCATCAAAATAAAATTTCTTCAATCAATCAAGCAAGCCAACACAAATACAAACACATAACTAACATGTAGCATATTCAACAGGAAATTTCAGTCAATAAACATGAGAAAACTAAGCATGCGAAGTGTCTAAATATTATGGCAAAAAACCCATCAAAATTCTCGAACATGTAGACGATTAAAATACCCCCAATGAACATACAAAACATGCAAGTCTACACAATCAAAAATTCATCAACCATCCAAAACTTCACAATATATATGAACATCATCTCCACCCCAAAATTGGATGGATCTACTCACTACACATTATTCTATAAATTAAACTAAAGAAGAAAGGAGACATTCTAACTAATTTAGCCTAAGATCAAAGAAATATAACTAAGCTAATCACGCATAAAAAAGAAAAAAATATGAGAACAAAACAATGAAAAATTATTTTATTAAATGACTCACATTACTAGTAGCATTCTTCTCCACCTTGAGTTTTTGCTCCAAGGCTTACTCCAAGTAGAGAGAATGCCACCAAGCAATGTGTGAATACAAAAGGAGGAAGAGGAGTTATATTTATAGCCATAGAAAAAGGTAATCGGAGACAATCCCCCGATGTGGGACTAATAAAACCTTCCCAGAATACACATAAACACATAACCCATGTCCTGGAGAAACCGGGTCGGATTCGGAGACAAACGGACCGTTAATTGGCGGTCAGTTTTTCCTGGATCCGACCCATTTTTGGATATGTTCTTTATTTCTTCAATTCTTCACATGGGATGCACTCCGATAGGTTAAAGGAGTGTCGACCCGAATCTAATTGCTAAAATACTCCTCAAGATGGTGTGGAGTTTCTTCATTTGCTCATTGGTCCTTTGGGGTTACATTCGGGTCCTTCTCCCTTGCATTTTAGTCCAAAAGTCTCACAACTCAGCATTTTTTCTTATTTTTCGGTCATTTTATGCCTCTTCTCCTCAATCATGTTTATTCCTGAAACTCAAACATAAAACTCGTTACGTAGCATTGTTTAGGTTCAAGATAATGGATATAAGACAGAAATGAAAGCATGAAATGATGTCAATCAAATACCCCCACACCTAAATTTTGCTAGTCCCGAGCAAAATAAAGAAAGAGAAAAATGAAAGAAATGAAAAGGCATACGGAAAGCAGGGAAATCCTAACTCACTTTCGTAGGAATCACGGTTGCACTTAGCACGTGCAACAAGCCGTTAAACCTCCTTGTCGCCATGGACGAGGAGTGTTGTCTCCTGATGGTTTTCAGTGGATATACCCACAAAATTCGAACATCGATGCATTATTCAATTTAGAACTCGACTCGAAGGACTCATTCTCGTCGATCATTGGACACGGTAATGCTACGGGCCGACTATATATAAGTATTTAGTCCACACACCTAGCCTAATCAACCATTCGTGCAAGTTAATTAAGGACTTAAGTGAAAGACATGGACAACCTCAACATCCTCAAATGATACAAAGTGTAAAGTCCATTAAGGTTCTTATTTGCATTCCTATTTTTTCTTTTTGTTTTTTTTCTTACTAGTTGGAGTGTAATTCTCCCAGGGTCAGGTTTCGTGCATCATTTCCCATGAGGACTTACACTATCACGTACACATTTCCCCACATCTTCAGATAGGGCAATCCCTACCACCCGTGTAACGGGAGTTCGGTCGGTGCATCCCAAGTCAGATGACTCAAAAGCACCAGGCACAAAGTCCCCTCAGACCTAATTTCCCGAGTGATAGGAGCCGTGCGAGAAGAGATAACACCTACTCACTTATTTCTTATCTACACATGAACCAAAACCCTACACTTAATGTCTCACAACAAGATTTAAAGTGTCCTTGACTACAACAAACTTCCTTATATTAACATACACGAATTATTGACTCACTAGGTTCAAGGTGGACTTCTTTAAATGTTTGAGTACTGAAACCCTATGATTACTCGCACCCCGAGGGAAAACCGGGGTGCATCCTTTCGACTCGATAAGACTTAAAGCCGGTATACTAGGTATCCTAATGCATCAAGTTCAAGACAATTTTGGGAGCTTTCTTTTTACTTTTCCTCTCAATGGTTTTGCACATGCTAAACATACGTAAAACCCACAAAACATTTTCTTTCGCAAACACATGAAGATTTTGAAATAAATGTGAAAAATTAAAGCGCTAGGCAAGCAAAAGAAGACAAGTCACCCAAAGATCATGACAAGCAGATATATTGATATTCAATGCAGCACACTAACACGACCCTAACAATACAATCAAAACAAAAAATACTCGACTCCACATATATACAAACGTAAAGCACCCCCCCCCACCATTCATGCATTGTCCTCAAGGAATGTGAGTATGAAACTACATGAATTTTGCATTAGAAAGAAAAGATCTCACCAACGTAAAACACAATGATAGTTTCATGGTCATGTTGATGGACATAACCCTCAATTCCCAAAAACATGTGAGATACTTAAGAAGAGAGACAAATACGTCAAACAAATGTGGCCCAAATACACAAGGGGTGGGGTCCACAACAATCATTACTCATTGGTGGTCTTTTATTACTCTTTTTTTCTTTTTTCTTTTTTTCTAAACAAGATATATACATCAACAATGATATTCTCATAATCATTTGGTCAAGGAACATCAAATGAGAACATCGAGTCCTGTGGGCCAGAGATTTGCAAAAATGTGCCCACTTCATTTGTACTTTGAGTTTTCCTGAGGGGTGAAAGGTTAAAGCTGAAAGGCTCGAACCCCTCGTGATATTGGTTGGGTGTAGGCAACATGTGAAGGGAATGTGTTCTAAAAGTTTTACTTTTAAATGTCAATTATTATGAATTGAATGAGAAATCATTTTGTTCCTTGTTTATGTTATTCGTCTTTTAGAAGTGTTAAGGAAGAAGCTCTTGGTCCTTAACCGTAGAGCTCTAAAAGATATTGGTTTACATAAAACAAAAAAATATTCGCAATCATGGTAATTAACATGGGACATTAATTACCGAGTTAAGATTGTCGTGTTGGTCATAGATCATTGTAGCTCTACAAGTGAGTGACAACACGGGTACACAAAGAGGAAGATATTACTTTTGTATACTGAATAGACCTAATAAGTAAAACATTTTAGAATTGTGTTTTCTGTGTCATTAATGTTTTACTGTGTCTTTGGTCCTTTGATATGAGACTTATATCCGATCACTTAAGAATTGCTTAATTAGACTAGTGTCTTGAGCTATCGATGAATGTAGTGTAAAGGCATTGGTTGGTTAAGTATGACTTTTGTTGGAGAAGATAGTTAGTCAAAAGATTATCATTTCCCCTCTTAATTGAGTGATGATATTAGTGGGGCCCTTGATAAAGCAAAGTTATAATGTGCACAATGTGATTTGAGTAAAGTCACATATTTGTAACTAGCTTAAAGAGATCAAGAAATGAATACTAATACAAACATGACACAATACTACTTTGTGTGTATTCTTAATATCATGATGCAAGGGACGGACACAAGTGGTGAACTCCATCACTAAATGGATCGGGTTTTGGTTCGAGTGGAATTAAGACATCTAACTAATTGGGAGCTATAATGTGTAGCTAGATACCGCTTATAGCTTGTGATATTAAGCTCTTAATATCACTGCCAACTTAATTCAGATCCTCCCATAGGTCACACCACAAAACTGGGAAACAAGAAATGGGGATTTTGAGTTCATGAGATGTGTCGGGTTTCATATAGAAAATATGACACATGGGGTGAGCAAGCAAAATCAAAATTATGTTGTGATTAATAACATAATTAGAATCTAAATTAAATTCATATGTGATGTAAATATTATGGGGTGTAATGATTAATCATTACATAGGATAATATGTTACATAAGTTATGAACTTACTACTAATCCCGAAATGTTAAATTTTGTAGGGGTTAAACCGAAATTTAACAAGTCTGCAGCACTGTGCAAAAACGTCCGACCGCTAAACGGTTAACGGTCGACCGAATGCAGTACGGTCTACCGAAATGTGGTACGGTCGACCAGATGTGTATCGATCGTAACAGGAATTTCGTCAGTTCGTTTTCGGTCGACCGAGTATAATCGGTCGGTTGACCGAACATCGCGATGAAAAATATTTGTTACGAACGGTCGACTAAATTGTTAACGGTCGACCGAAACCTGGTCTAAACGGTCGACCGAACCTCCAAACACGGTCGACCGTCCAGACGGTTTTATGCAGAATTAATTTAAGAATTAATTAGATCATGCATGGAATTGGTCCATAATTGATTTAATTCGTGGCTAAGATTAATTTTTAGCAAATAATGGATGGTTAGATGGAAGTTTGCATGAAATCATGGGCAAGAGGTTGCACATGAATAGGTAATTTGGAGAAAACTTATAAATACAAATTTATCTCATTACCTCATTAATTAATTCATTATCTTCTTGTGCAAAAATCTCTCTCCATAATTACCCATGAATTTCCATTAATTCTTGAGTTTAGTTTTAGTTTTCAGAAGATCTTCTTCTCAAGAGAACTAAAGAGGGGTTAGTAATTAGATTCTAAACCCTATTGGAGATTGAGAGGCTAGCTCTTCTCTCTCCAATCTTGTTTAGAGTTTGGTGAATACTCGGAGGCATCCGGCGCAGCGACAAGCATCCTCAACGTCTCCGGATCATCAACAAGTTTTAGAGAACTTCTAGGTATGAAATTCGGAGCTCATGTTTGTTTTAATAGAGTTTTGAAACTAGTTATTGAAATAAACAGATGCATGCATTAAACAAATCATAGAAAAATTGTAATTGATCCTTAATATGCATAAAAATTCCGAAAATATATACGCACAATTAAACTAGAAATCCAACAGTGATATCAGAGCTTAGGGTTCAATTTTCTAATGATTTTAAACTATAAATGAATTTAGTTTACCATCTAGGGTTCGAACAATTCGATTTTCCGGTTTTTCGGTCTTTAAATGTTTTGTTGGAATAATTCTTTATAATAATTCGTTTTGAATGTTTTAAGTGGTTTAAAACATGCTATGTAATTATTAGAATTATGATTTAGACATAAGTCTAACTTGCAATAATTTCGTTTTAAGCATAAACGATTGTTTTGTAAGAGAATCAACAAAACCGAAAAACTGCGGTTCGTCTTTCCTTTTAGGAAATTGGATGGACAGCGGTTCAAAATTGTTTTTGAACTTGTGGATGGATGAAAAACCTTTTTAATGGATTTCAAAACGTTTTTCAAAGAATAGTTTGAGATTCTAGATGATTGATAAACTAGGTTGTATAGTTTATAGCAATATTGCGTGCATGGATGCTCGAGTTGTCTTTGCAGGAATTGTGAGTTTATATATTCCAAATCAGCAACTATGAATGTATGTAATTATTATTATACAGGGGCTTATTTATATGTAAAAGCCAAAATTCTCTCTTTCTATCTTTAGATAATTGCATTGCATTTGAGAGGTTTTACATAGGACTTGCACTAGTCGGTTTTTATCGAATGTGAGGAGCAAGTTTATTTTCTGTAAAATCTGTTGGCTTTTTGGCCTTAATCTAGGTTTTGATGATTTAATTAACCTAATCTTAATTATGATGATGTAGAGTAGCACACATATTGCATTGCACATATATAGTATTGTGCTAACCTCTACAGGTGATCAAGACTCGTGGAAGGAAGGAAATCAAGTCAAGATTTGTAATAAAGCTAAATGAAGACTTGTAATCTTGATTTTATTTTGAGTCTTAGGAACATGTGTAAATTGAGCATACAAGAGTTAAAAACATATCACATACACACTAGGTTCCTTAGAGAAGTCACACACAAAATTTCACCTTATTTGGACTTCATTAGATCACCCAAACCTTAGTCGGAAATCACTTATAAACTTAAACCCAGATTTCCTGTGTGAACCGGTCGACCGAACCAGTTCTCAGTTCGACCGGTTTATAACAGACTCTCCACAGTGATTTTACCGAACTCTACCGGTCGACCGGTTCTACCTTTTCGGTCGACCGATCCCGGATTTTAATATGGCCGTTTTTCTTGTCGTATTCCTATAACGGTCGTATTCGTATAAAACAAAACTTAACCCCAAAATACATTCGGTAACCGGTCGAACGACGACCTTGATTCGGTCGACCGGTTGAACATATTTTCAGAAACCAAATTCCCTGCTATCGGTCGACACATTTCTCGTTCGACCGATTGACCTTTGTCTCAACCGAATCCCCTTATCGGTCGACCGCCCCATACTTTGGTTCGACCGATTCACTTAAGTAGAGTTAAGTTCTAGCTCGTTTGTCCGACCGAATATTCTTTTGTTCGACCGTTCTCTTTGAAATCATGTTAACGGTCGACCGGTCTACTTGTTTCGGTCGACCGGTTCTGGACAGATTTGCAGCCCGATTTTCTGCTTTGTGTATCTTGCACAAAACCCAATCAAATCTATCCCAAACGGCTAGAAATCTTTAGGAGCTTATAAATAGAGGATCAAGACTTGTTGTTAACACAACTCTCCAACTCCAATTGTCCCAATACATTAGAGAGAAACCTCAATCCTCAAAGCTCCCAATTCTACACTCCATAAGCCTAAACTTCACACACTTGATCATATACTCATCCTACTCAAAGTGTGCTCAATTAGAGAGTGAATCCCACTCAGTTACAAGTGTTGTCAAAAGAAGCAAGGACTTCGGTGAAAGCCCGAAGTGTCCCTCTCGGATTGTGAGAGGAAGAATTCAAGCAAGCGAGGGTTGTTCGCGTTGCTTGTGGTGTAAAGGCGTTCTCTCCCGGCCCGGAACGGGGAGTGGATAGTGAAGACGTAGGCGGAGCTCGCGGAGTCGAGCGGAGCTTACAAGAGAGGACTAGGACCCGGGTGGGGTGCCGAACCTCTATAAAAACGCCGTGTCTCCTTGTGGTTTGCATTTTCTGTTAATTTCCCTACTTGTTTTTAAATTTGTTTCCGCTGCATTTCTTTGATCAATCAACCAAGTAGTTAATTAGGGTTCAATAGGTGATTAGCTTAAAAGTGATTAGTGGACCCATAACCCACACAATCCTACAAAATCTACATCTCCGGTGCAAGAGGAAGTTGCCGCTGTAGCGCATTGATCGCGGATCGAGGATCAAGGATCAAAGGGAACATATAAACTCACATGATGTGGATTGTGTGAATGGTTTAATTTCTGTTTTTATCTTGCTATGCATGTGATGAATGTGTTGAATGTTAGGATCTGTATGAATGATAATATGCATGATAACCTAAAATTCTGAATCACATGTTAATATATGAAATTGTCCAACAAAATTAAGAGTAATTTTCCTTCTTATTTCATCCACTAGCAGTCATTGATCGAGGGATACTCTGCTCGCCCTTAGCGGGAGATAGTTCCCTTTTGGGAATAATGGGAGATATAATGGTTGTCTATTGTTGTGCCACGATTAAATATATGAGGTGCGTTTCAGCCTAGTGAACCCCAAGTATGTTTAGTTGTGAATACAATGGATAAACGTATCTCGTATCAAATGAAAATAAGTTTTCTTAACATTACCTAGAGCCCTCGCTCGGTTTTGGGAAAAAGTTTTTCTTACGAGGCTAGGTCGCATTCCCTCATTAATTAATTCATTATCTTCTTGTGCAAAAATCTCTCTCCATAATTACCCATGAATTTCCATTAATTCTTGAGTTTAGTTTTAGTTTTCAGAAGATCTTCTTCTCAAGAGAACTAAAGAGGGGTTAGTAATTAGATTCTAAACCCTATTGGAGATTGAGAGGCTAGCTCTTCTCTCTCCAATCTTGTTTAGAGTTTGGTGAATACTCGGAGGCATCCGGCGCAGCGACAAGCATCCTTAACGTCTCCGGATCATCAAGAAGTTTTAGAGATTTCTAGGTATGAAATTCGGAGCTCATGTTTGTTTAAATAGAGTTTTGAAACTAGTTATTGAAACAAACTGATGCATGCATGAAACAAATCATAGAAAAATTGTAATCGATCCTTATTATGCATAAAAATTCTGAAAATATATATGCACAATTAAACTAGAAATCCAACAACATGAATGAGTGGAGTTGTGTTGCCTCACTAGGGTTTAGTTGTTCATCGAACAAAACCCTCCAACCAATAGGTGGGTGCATCGGAATGAGTTCCTCAGGCTCATTCGAAGGATGTGAAACACTAGTTTCACTATGAATGGGGCTTCTCCCCAAGTCATCCAACAAGGACCACCCAACCTCCCATATATTATCATGCATAAGCTCGGTCGTAGGTGGGTCCTTGTTGGAGTCAATATGAAGCTCAAATGGCTCAATAGCCCTGGGACACAGGGTGACGACACCTTCTAGAATGGGCATATGCTGAGGCGTGTCCCCCTCACTAATGGTCTCAACTGAATCATGCAATGAGAACTCCCTTTGTACATTAATGTTTGATGCCAGTTAACTCTGTTGCATTGCAAAGACAGGCAATGAGTTTTCGCTGGGCCCACAAACATTCTCAATGGGATTCATTGGTGTTAGGGGTGTTCGTTGATTTTGCGGTGCTTTCACTAATTGGCGGATGAGATTGAGATTTAAAGGTTGGTCCATGGGCTCATGTTGCCTACCAGAGTTGAAGACATGAAACTAGGCACTCATGTTACCGAATGAGAGATTCATGAGACCATTTCTACAATTAATTAAGGCCTTGGGGGTTGCCAGAAATGGTCTACCCAAAATCAAAGGTATTTGAGAGTGAGTGTTCGCAACAGCATTGGTATCGAGGACAACAAAATCTACTCGAAATATACAATCTCCAACTTTGATAAGCACGTCCTCGATAATCCCCTTTGGAATACAAATGGATCTATCCGCCAATTGGAGGGTGATCTTAGTTGTTTCAATTCTCCCAAGTTCAACTATTGATAAACAAAAAAAGGAAGGAGGTCGACCGTTGATCCTAAATCAAGCAATACATTACTAATGCTAGTGTCCCCTGTCGTACACTGAATAGTAGGACATCCAGGGTCCTTGTATTTTGTGTAGGTGGGATTGGACAAAAGTGAGCTTACATTTGCAACCAAGAATGCTTTCTTAGGAACATTGGTCTTCCTCTTGATGGTGCAGAGATCTTTTAACACTTTGGCATATTGAGGTATTTATTGGATGACATCCAACAAGGGGATGTTAACCTTCACTTGCTTAAACACCTCTAATATCTTATCCATTGTGTCACTTTGCTTTTTGGTTAACCTACTAGGATAGGGAGCCTTTGGAAAGTAAGTTTTCTACAGTGCCTGAGAAGGAGGCATTGGTGTATTACCCTCACCTTCAGCCTCTTCTTCACCACCATTCTCACTGAGGGGTTGCATAGATGGTGGTGGTGGCAAGGAAATGTGATTGTCAACATGCTTTCCATTCCTTAAAGTTACAATGACATTGACATGGTGAACAAGTTCCTCCACATGGTTCACTTGCCACCCCCGAGGTACCACATTCTGATTTTGCATATGTTGTTGTTGGTACATGCGGGGGTTAGCCTCAGGCTGGCTAGGCAGAGTCCCTCTCTCTCTTTCATGTACAGACTAGGCCAATTGGCCCATCTGAAGCTCTAGAGATTTGATGGTCTGCTGATTTGAAGTGAGAACTGGACTTGTGGTTGACATAAAAAAATCATTGAGTTTTCAAGTCCACGAGTCAAAGTCTCAAGCGAATTGAATCGGGTTTCCATATTGTTGGAATTTGGGAAACCCGATTGATTGGTAATTTGAGCTTGGGGTGGCTGATAAGATTGTGCATGCATTGGGAGCTTGGTGTGGGTGGTTAGGTGGTCGAGAGGAGTTTGAAGGGCCACCCGGGGCATTATTTTGGTTCCATGAAAAATTAGGGTGGTTTCTCCATCCGAGATTATAAGATGATGAGTATGAGTCATTCCTGACTCTATTATAGATGACATTGCCATGTTCCATCTCAAGAGGAATGGATGCACACTCGCTTCCTACATGACCTATCCTACCACATGAATGACAGGGAACTGGACCAGATGTAGACACATGAGGTGCACCTTGTTGATTTTGGAGCTCAATCGAATCCATACGGCGTATTAAGGTCGTCATGCGTGCCTCGGTGGCCGTAGTGGTATTGACAACAAATACGGCACCCGATCTAATCGAGTTTGCATTTGTGATCCTCTCTCTGATGCTATATGATGTTGGTGGTTCCCTCACACTCTCCCACTGCATGATTTTCTCAGCGATGTCTTCTAGGAAAGCCCATGTCTCTCTTTCATCCTTTCCTAAGAACTCTAATTGACACATGGACTCAAGGAGCATTCGGGACAAGATGTGAAGACCCTCGTAGACAATCTGACAAAGGTGCCACAACTCGATGCCTTGGTGAGGGCATGAGGATAGTAGCTCCTTGAACCTCTCCAAATATGCATGAAATGTTTCGGTCTCAAGTTGATAGAACGAATTGATTTCGTTCCTCAATTTTTGAGTCCGATGATTTGGAAAGTACTTCTTGAGGAATGCAGATTGATATTGGTCCCAAGTCCTAAAGGCATTCGCCTGGTTGTTATTCAACCACTTCTTGGCATCATCCCAAGACGGATGGAGTTTGTGCTAAGTTGTTGCAGCTTAAACATAGCACAAACCTCCTCCAATTCCTTGAGAAAGATATAGGGGTCACCCTTCCCAGTGAAGTGAGGGAGCATGTAGATAAACTGAGACTTAACCTCAAAGTGGTTCCCATTCGCCTCTGGCAATACGATGTATGAGGGTAGAGCAGTACGGCTCGAGTAGCATCGATCACGAAGAGGTATGGGAGCAAGAACAGGTGGGACAGGTGGGTCCAACAACTGCTCCTACTCGTGGTACTGAGGAGCCATGTAACCCAGACCGTGTGCAACACGAGAAGATGAAGGCATCGAGAAATCGACTACCAAGGCAGGATTGACGACACGCCTCGTCAAACGACCACTCTCGTCTCGTGCCCACACAAGCATGCACAAAGGTGCACACACACAAACCATAACTTTGTTTTAACAACTAAAACAGAATGTGCATAGAGGAGAAGACGGGAGGACACAGAAGAGAGGGAATGACTCAGGAGAGAAGCGAAGAAGTCTTTATGCTACGACGGGTGGGTATAGGTAGAAGCACACAAGCAAACAAGGCTCAAACAACCTAAGGTCGTTATAGGTCCTTACAGCTAGACGACGCCTAACTGCGAGGTCACACGGCCTCAACACGCCTCACCTCCCTACGACGAGGACCACAAAGCCCAGCAAGTGAGTCAAGATCCGGAGATCTCGTCTCTCCTACTATTGACAGAGTGAGTGACACCGATCAGGCCATGACGGTCGTGACTGGATCACTCTCCTAATGCGCCCGAGATCCTTAAGGCCAATGTCTACTTGATTTTAAAATTAGGCTCTTAATTAGTGTAGTTTTTGGGGTAAATAAAAGGGTGATGAAATCCCCCACCTTATCTTATATGGGGCATCCACTCCTTAGTAGTGTTTTGGAGTCTTAATCTAGCAATCAACTCTCCAAACAAAAACTCAACTCACACTTGTTGCAATGCAATTCCTACTAACTAATGCATGTTCATACGGAATGCATGAATGAGAGTAGGAAATGCGTACCTCACCCCAGCACTTAGCAATTGAAAGTAAAGCTAAAATAAAAGACAATCTACGTCCATAAGTCAAGTACATGATGCATGACCTAAACAAGAAAGAATGCCTAACCTTTTGCTTTGGGTTTTAGGGTCCAAGTTGCTTAAAGGGAGATTGATTATTGATTTAGGGACAAACTAAAAGTCAGAACATGCCAAATTAATCCCCAGACCTCTATATTAGATAAAGAAATAAGACACAGAAAGAAGAAGTGGTGATGAGCTTACCAGACCGCTAGTTGGCGGTCTTAGGCCGCTGATTGGCGGTCCAAAAAGTTCAATTGGCCTCTAAACTTCTCCAGTTGCCTCCCTTTCGTCTCCAAGTCTCCTGAAACAAAGAAAAACTACAAACAAAAAATTAAATCCACCTGAATCATCAAAACCAGAGTCTGGACTGACACCTCCCCGGCAACGGCGCCAAAAACTTGTTTGTTCGTTTTAAATTTAGATCGCAAGTGCACAGTCGTCGGTGAAGACATGACAAGTACGGGTCATCCGCAGGGAGGTGAGCAACCTCTGGTATGACCGAAAATAGATGGTGAATAAACGGAGAAAATATGTGATTACGCTAAAGCTAAACTATACTAAACTAATAAGTACGAAATGCAAAAGAAAGCATGAAATATTGGAAATCATAAAGAGAAACCCCTAAGGGGTGGAGTGTGTGCACATATGAAGTGAAATAAGTGATGAATGATTCATGTAAGTGTTTATGTGTGTGTGTCTTCATGCATAGGAAGTGTCTAAAGATGTGGCAAAACCTATCAATCCATTCACACAACGAATCGGCAATTACTACTTAATTAACATAAGATTAGACTCAGCATGAGAAGTGTCTAAAGATGTGACAAGACTCATCAAAAACCATAAACTCATGTGAAGAACAAAGGTAAGCATGAGAGGTGTCTAAATGTTATGGCAAAACTCATCAAAACAAAATTTCTTCAATCAATCAAGCAAGAAAACACAAATACAAACACATAACTAACATGTAGCATATTCAACAGGAAATTTCAGTCAATAAACATGAGAAAACTAAGCATGCGAAGTGTCTAAATCTTTTGGCAAAACCCATCAAAATTCTCCAACATGTAGATGATTAAAATACCCCCAATGAACATACAAAACATGCAAGTCTACACAATCAAAAATTCATCAAACATCCAAACATCACAATATATATGAACATCATCTCCACCCCCAAAGTGGATGGATCTCCTCACTACACATTATTCTATAACTTAAACTAAAGAAGAAATGAGACATTCTAACTAATTTAACCTAAGATCAAAGAAATAAAACTAAGCTAAGCATGCATAAAAAAGAAACAATATGAGAACAAAATAATGAAAAATTATTTTATTAAATGACTCACATTACTAGTAGCATTCTTCTCCACCTTGAGGTTTTTCTCAAAGGCTTACTCCAAGTAGAGAGAATGCCACCAAGCAATGGGTGAATACAAAAGGAGGAGGATGAGTTCTATTTATAGCCATAGAAAATGGTAATCAGGGACAATTCCCCGATGTGGGACTAATAAAACCTTCCCAGAATACACATAAACACATAACCCATGTCCTGGAGAAACCGGGTCGGATTTGTAGACAAACGGACCACTAATTGGCGGTCATTTTTCCCCAGATCCGACCTATTTTTGGATATGTTCTTTATTTCTTCAATTCTTCACATGGGATGCACTCGGATTGGTTAAAGGAGTGTCGACCCGAATCTAATTGCCAAAATACTCCTCAAGATGGTGTGAAGTTTCTTCATTTGCTCATTGGTCCTTTGGGGTTACATTCGGGTCCTTCTCCCTTGCATCTTAGTCCCTAAGTCTCACAACTCAGTTTTTTCTTGCTTTTAGGTCCTTTTATGCCTCTTCTCCTCAATCCTGTTTATTCCTGAAACTCAAACATAAAACTCGTTACGTAGCATTGTTTAGGTTCAAGATAATGGATATAAGACACAAATGAATGCATGAAATGATGTCAATCAAGTTGCGACTGAACTGGTTGTTTTCCCTCATTTTTTCTGTTTTAACACCTTCTGGACGATGCCATGATTCAAACATCATTTCGTCCGTCGACGGTGTTGCGTGGCTCATATCGTCCTCGATGCTTTTTCTTTTCCAGCTGCTGAAACTCTTCGGACTCTCTTCGGCGATGTCTCCTATGTTACCTCCAAACACAACAAACTCCCACTTAAGGGTACCTGCACAACATAAGCCACACATGCATGTAATGAAATTTCGTCTTGTGTGTTCGCTCGAAGATGACGTGCGCTTCTTTGATGACATTGTTCTCGTTGGAACTGCTTTTCTTCCTTTGCACCGCCTGGTCGAAGCAACCCACCCATTGGTTGACCAACGGTAATATACGCCTCCACCATCCCTTGAATGGCCCATCGTTACGTTCTATTGCATCAGGTTTGGCTAATTCATCGAAGAGGCGCTTCACATGTCTCCATAAGGACCTCATTTTTTGGTTCGTCCCAACCAAAACATTGCCACTTACAGCCATGTAAGCCAAGACGAGTCTCCCATCCTCTTCTGTTGACCACGTTTGCTGCGACCTGTGGGTCGAGGTTTTACGTGTTCCTTGACTGGTTGAAGGTTGAACGATATTTTTGTCATTCACATCAGGTATACTGCGGGTGAGATTTGCACTACTTTTTCCACTTAGGAGGCGAGTGTAGGACCCAAATGAGAATTGGGTTAGGTCTTGTTCCTGGGTTGATGGGTGGTGTGGGTTGTGCTGGAATTGATGATATTGATGGTCGGGGTGGAAGACTGGGGTTGAAAAAATTGGTTTTGGTAGGATGGGTGAAATCCAGGGTGTGGGACGAATTGGTTTTGGTAGGATGGGTGCAATGAAGGTTGTTGGACAAATTATTAGGTTGGGGGACGACGACGAGGAGAACGATTGTACTCCGGTGAACCGTTATCTTCTGAAGAAGACATTGTAAGGTGGGGGTGGAAGAAGTAAGGTAGGATTTGGGTTAAGTAGAGAACTAAGTTGGGGGTATATATAGATTCAAGTGTAGTCACGCGTACACTGTAGTTCCTCGATGCTCGAGTGGTCCAAGATTCGATGTTAACGTCTTGTGCTTTGTGTAGTCACGCGCACACTATAGGTCTTCGATGCTCGAGTGGTCCAAGATTCGATTTTAGCGTCTTGTGCTCCGTGTAGTCACGCGCACACTGTAGGTCCTCGATGCTTGAGTGGTTGAAGATTCGATGTTATCGTCTTGTGCTCTGTGTATTTTTAGCTTTACTAATTAAAAATGTATTCCTAAATATATTTTTTTGGTATTAACATATTATTTGTTAATTCAAATCGAATGATTTAATTAAATTAAGTGATTACAATAATGATTATTAATATATTTTGTTGATTGTTGTGAGAGTTTTAGATAAGAGAAAAACGATAATGACGTGACATCAAATACTGTAGCGTGCTGGGTGGAGTGGATAATGGTTAAGACTATGTTTAACCATGCCCAGGCTACCCCCGGGCGCCGTGCTCCCTCTCTCCGCCACGTCAGCTTACCCCACCCTCCCAAAAAAACCTTAACTATGCCCGGGCTACCCCCACTCACCCTACACTCTCTTTCCTCTACATCATTTCTTAATTAAACAATTTTAATTCTTACACCACATTTAACAAATTACACTTTACATAATTCTAATTATGTTATAATTCCAATTGACGAAATGATTAATATTAATAATTACTAACTAATATTAAATCACATGAAATTTTATTAATTAAAATCAGGAATGCACAGTAAACACGTGAATGCACAGTACACGCGTGCAAAGAAAGCAGTCAGCGTGAATGCACCGTATATGCGTACTTGTACAGTACACGCGTGAATGCACAATACACACGCGTGCAAAGAAAGCAGTCCGCGTGAATGCACAATGTCTGATTTTCGCTCTATATATATCTCATACAAACATAACAAAAACTTCACAAAACTGGAAAATATCTTCTCCATATCACAATTGTTCTCCCCGTCGTTCCCAATCAAATCCACGTCCACACTATCCACAAGGATACCCTCGTCCATATTTCCCACAACCAGACTTCTCTCATTACACTCAACCTTTCCAACAGTCATTCCAACAACCATTCCAACAGATAGACTTCTCTCAATACGCACCATCATTCCCACCACTAGACCACAACCAATATTTTCCACAATTCCTGCAATACGCACCACAATTCCCACAAAATCAACCCCAATTTCAGATGTTTGGGCGCAACATATCACAAGTAAGTTCTCCTAGTATGAATGACACTCAAGAAGACAACCAAAACGACGATGAGTCCCCACCATGCCAGACCGTCGCACCATCATCCCCACGTCCAAAGCGACGTTGCAAAGTCCAAGCCATCAAAAGCAATCTGAAGTTGTGGACCACACATGAGGACAAGCGACTTGTGTCGGCATATATGAAGGTCAGTTCTGATGCGATGACAGGGACAAACCAGAAGGCTACTTCCTTGTGGACCAAAGTAAAACGGGTTTACGACAACTCCGTCGATGAAACGAGCCTCCCCGAGAGGAATGCGGAGTCCTTAAAAGGACGCTGTGGGAGAATTATACCTGCTGTCAACAAGTGGGTCAGATGCTTCGATCAGGCGTACCGACGCAAAAGGAGCGGGCAGAACGACGACGATGTCGTCTGGCAAGCTCACCACATCTACGAGCGCACTAATAACTCTAAATTTCTTTACTTTGATGCTTGGGCCATGTTGCGTAGGTACCCGAAATGGGAGTCCCTACTATATGGAGCAAATGCCGTGCCTGCTGGTCGGGAGTCCCCGAAGTTTCACGATGAAAGCAGTCCCCGTTCGGGAAGCCTTGGGAAAAGAAAGAGCACTGATGACTCCAGAACGCAATCACCGGAGGCAAAAGAAATGACGCCAGAGTCGTCTACACGCCCACCATGTGTGAAGAAGACAAAAAACAAGGGTAAAAGTTCATTACGCCCTGAGGGCAACACCGACGTTATGGAACTTGCACAACAAATTGCATACAACGCCCAAGTGAGAGAATAATGTTTCTCCAAGCAGGAGGAATTAACGGAGCGTAATTTTCAAAGACATGTTAAAAATACTAAACTCGACATGCTTCACTCTCTGATGAAAAAGGACAAACCGTCTGAACGGGAACAAAAAGCGATTGTTAAACTCATGGACTACGCGGAAGAGAATGGTTTCATGTAGCTTGTTAGTCATATTAGTTCGTATTTTGTGTAGTTTATATTACGTTTAGTTTGTTGTATTTCGTATTTCGTGTAGTTTATATTACGTTTTGTTTGTTGTATTTCGTATTTCGTGTAGTTTATATTACGTTTTGTTTGTTGTATTTCGTATTTCCTGTATTTCATACCGCTCCGTATTTACGTGTACTTTGTATTTTGTACCGCAATGTATTGTTCCTATGATGTTTTAGTATTAATAAATTTTATAATTTCAGCACTAAATATGAATTTATCTTTGATTTGAGCATGAAATTAGATGTAATGTATAAATTTTAAATATTTTTCAAATTAATAACATCAAAGATTATCACTCTACATTACTAAAAAATCCCCAATACATTATCAATTAACTATGATAACAAAATATCCATTAAAATAAAAACAAACAAAAAATCGACCAACGGGGGGGGGGCAACACGTGCCCCCCACCCGATGGGCGCCCGACGTCCATTCGGGACCTCCGGTGCCCTCCCCATTAAGGGGATAGCGCTCGAGCGCACTTGTCGGGAGCGAGGGCGTGCCCAACCGGTTAAGCATGTCCTAACGATTTTGTAGTGGAATTGATTTGTATTGACGTGACGGAAAGAGAAGCTGACGTGAGTGAGAGAGTCCTGGCTGTGGTGGTCTTACCTTACTTACCCTTGCGGTGATACGTCGCATCCTCCATCGACCTACCGACCACTCACAAGTCACAACAACAGCACAGCCCTGCCCAGAGAACAAACCGCAAAAGCAGGAGTAGCGAAAATGGCGGAGACAATTAGTTGCATCCGCGGATGCTGCTCCAGCTCCACCATACCCCTCCGCCTCCAGTCCTACACCCTCCTCTCCCCCATCGCCCGCGGATCCGAGAGCACCGTCCACCTCGCCCTCCTCCCCGACGGTCGCCGTGTCGCCGCCAAGAAACCCTTCCTCCCCACCTCCCAACACCTCGACGACTTTCACCGCCAACTCACCCTCCTCTGGTACGCCCACAGCTATTGCCTATTTATGTAGGATCCAACTAAATTTCAGTTCGGGAAGTGGGGATTTGTTAAGTTAATTTTGATTTATTGTAACAAAAGATTTTTCATGTTAAATCTTGTAAAAAAACTTCAGTTCTACAGCAAAAATATATCTAATATTCAACCTAAATGTGTCATGCAAAAGTGACGTACAAATTCTAAATCGCAATTTCCCGTTGTTAAAGTGCGGCATGTTTATGGTAGAAAAATTCAAATCATATTTATGGATGTGATTCTTGTGGTGTTGAAGTGGTTTAGGGGAGCATCCTGGTCTGGCAAAGTTGGTGGCAGCGCATGCGTGGCCTCCTGGCTACATGCTGTTCTTCGAGCTCTATGAGTTGCGGAATTTGGGGGAGAAGTTGCATATTGAGGAATGGAGCCCCAATGTTGGGGAGATGCTTCGTATTTCCATTGGGATAGGTGAAGTTTTTATTTCAAAATGGTTGTTGCTTTTGCTTTCCTAGTGAGCTGTAAGCTGGAGGTTTAGCAGTTTCAGTGTCTTGGGTTTGATTCATAAGAGCAAGAATATCATAGTTTTTATTAGTTAGCTTAAGCGACATCTTTTTGGTTCCATTATAAGAGCAACATCGATGTCTTGAAATGTTAGCATCAGAACTTGAAACAAAGTATGTGAAATGTGAAAAACAAATTGTGGTTGCTTGTGTTTCCCCAATACATTTTATGCTCCGAGGTGGTGTTTGAAGTTGGAGTTGGAATTTATAAATGGTCAAAATATAAGCAAACTAAATTCTAAGTGGGTAAAAATTCAAAAGGTCAAAATCTAGGGTGGTCAAAATATAAAGGAATCAAAACTCTGGGTGGGTGGAAATATTTGAAGATTGGAAAGCCAGGGGTGGTCACTTGACCCCTGTTGGCACTGTTCTTGTGTATCCTGATGCTTGAATTGAGTAGCTGATTGTTTGTAACTAGCTCCGATTTCCCAACCTTGTGGGGAATAAGTTGGTCAACAAATGTAACAATGTTCTTAGTGCTCCTTAAGCAACTAATTTTCTTAGTGCTTTTGGTGTAAAGAAGGAAAGGAAGAATAGGTTGGTCATGTTATTTATGCCATTTAGTTGATGTCATTTCTAGCTTTGTAGATGTACTAGTATTTTTAAGATTCATTCTAGCTAAACAAGCAGCATTAGCTATGGAAGAGTGTCAAAAGCTTATCCTTGAAAATTCTTAAATTGATTTATCTTATTCCAATAACTTATTTTTTAATGTTTTCTAATTTGTTCCTCATTTTTACCTGTAAGACGACAAGTCACCTATAAGCTTATTAGCACAAAAAATTTAACATAAAATGTTTCTGTTGAATATTTGATTAGGAGTGGCTACTGCAGTTCCTTGTAAAGTCTTTTTTTAACATCATTGATTTATCTTTCCAGCTGAAGCTTTGTTGTATCTGCACAATCTTGGAATTTTGCATCGAGATGTAAAGCCTGCTAATATATTGGTAATTATCTCATTGTGTCCTTTAATCAGTGTTGTATAAGGACATTTCTTTTGCTACTTAATGGTGTTTCCTGATTTGTTTCTTTGTTTCTCTACGTATTGCCTCTATTTTGCTGATAAATAATTTCAATTGTCTCTATCCAGCTTGATCAAAATTTACAACCTTATATATCAGACTTTGGTCTAGCCATGTATAAGAAGGATATTCTATCTACCTTTTCAAACAGTTGGAGACCGTCTGGAAAACCAACAGGTGGTTTCCACAAGCGTAATATGGTTGGAACACTTATATACATGCCTCCGGAAGTATTGAGCAAAGAGATACACACAGAAAAGTCAGATGTTTACAGTTTTGCAGTGATGATGAAGTATGCTATATTTTTATTATAATTTCTGCATGTTGTAACCATTAAGTACCATTTTAGTTCTGTTAGCAATTCGGAAATATAATGATTGCTATTTATCACATTTCTTCTACATAGGTGTTTGTAGCTACTACACAGGCTAGACCCACGACTTGTTTTAATTTTCTTTGTGAAAGTTTTGTTCAATAGTTTGAAATGTTGGTTGCACATTATTATCTTTTCTTCCTTTGCAGTGAGATTCTTACAGGTGTTGTACCGTATACAGATTTGAGGACAGAAGCACAGGTATAATATTGTTCGGCAAAGCTCACTTTTTCCCTAGCTATTATTTAAAAATGCTTCCATTGAGTATATAAATTACTCTCTTGCTATGGAAATGTCGAGATGTCTAAGAATGGTCATTTGCTTAATATGTAATTTTTTCCACGATAACACTCATTGAGTCATTGGCGTTGGATGATCTCTTACCAGTTACCACTTGTATTGGTTTGCAGACAGAGATGTCAACCACCATTATAAGACATGACACTTACAAAAAATCGCAACCTTTATATTTCTTATCTATTCTTCTATCATCAGATCCTTAGATCTCTTTCACCGTTACGTGGCACAGAAATACTGGATATCTTGATGCTCTTTTAGGTCTTTGGCAACATCTACTTGATGATTTTCCCCCTTGTAGGCACATACTGTACTTGAAATGAATTATACTGAGCAGCAACTGACAGCAGCAGTAGTTGCCGAAGGATTAAGACCGAAACTTGCTTCTACCGAAGCAGGTGCCCCAAAAAGACTGACATCACTCATAAAGAGATGTTGGGACCCTAGTCCTTTGCTTAGGCCTTCCATGGCCGATATTGTTGAAGAACTGAAGTCAATATGTGAATATGACATCTATGGAATAAATACGTATCCTTCCAACAATGGTTCCTACACTATTGATGAAAGAAAAGAACCCCCTAGTGAAAATGAAACAGCTCAACATTTTCAGGAGGATATAAACTGGTCTAGTCGAGGTGAACTAATTTCCAAAACAAATGATCATTCAGTCGGTGCAGAATGTCAAATATGGTCAAAATCTCAGGATGATATTTTAAATTACCTCCCTAAGGTATCTTTGGGATCATTTGCTACCTGTGGCAGAAGGGAAAGTATGGAGGATACACATTTTCTGCTTCCAAAATTTTGCAAAGAAAAGGATACGTGTGTTCTTGGGATTTTTGACGGTCACAGAGGTTTGGTGCTGTCACTTTACCATATTAATCTCTATACTCTCAAAGTATTCTGTCTCATTACACTGAGGTGATGTTATTGAAGGTGGAGCCGCTGCTGAATTCTCTGTTCGTGCCTTGCCAGGATTCTTACAGATTTTGACATCTACGGCAGGGTATTGTATCCATCCCCACTACCAACTTTGTCTTGCGGTAGCCTTGCCTGATCATTGACATTGGCAGTCCTGCAGAAGCATTAACTGAAGCCTTTTTGAGGACGGATGCAGCCTTCAGAAAGGAATTAAATTCTTATCAAAATTCGAAGAGAATGCAGAAGGACATTCATCCTGGTTGTACTGCAGTTGTTGCTTTGATTGTGAAAGACAAGCTTTTCATTGCTAATGCTGGTGACTGTCGTGCAATATTATGTCGTGCTGGCCAGGCACTTCCCATGAGTAAGGTACAATTTCCATTCCATTATATTTCTTTCCTTGCTTGAGTGGCAAATTTCGTTTGCATTCAAAACCAAGAATTATATATTTTAACTAGGGATTGAATTCAAATGATTACTTTTGGTATAGGATCATGTTGCAAGCTGTCCAGACGAAAGATCACGGGTAATCAAGCAAGGGATGGAAGTGAAATGGCTAGTTGATACGTGGAGAGTTGGGGTTGCTGCACTTCAGGTTCTTTCCTACAATTTCTTTGTGTTAATAAGGCATTATTGCAGTCTTGCTTTATTTTGGTGATCCATGATTTCGTTATAGATTTGGGCTCTTGGCAATAATTCATTTTAGCACAATTCCCCACAATTTCTTTTTTCTTACTAGTTAGAAAATGTTCTTGCATGGCGAGAGAATTAGAGGGGCTTAATTGGAAGGTTAGTGAAATTACCTAACCATTCTTTGTAAAACACAAGCCTAAATCAAAATTGAAAATTCCACTTCTGAACACTTCCTAGCTAGAGTTGACTCTGGGGGAGAGAGAGAGAGAGAGAGAGAGGAAGATGCATTGGAGCTAGCTTGGAGACTACTCCATAAGGATAAACATATTGTATCATAGGTATATTAAAGGAGATCATGCACAAAATGTTCTGCAACTATGATGACAAACTGTGAAAGCATAAGATTCCTATGCGTGATGTATGTTTTCCAGTTTGGGTTTTCAAAACCCTAACCAATCAGGTATGTCATTCACATATGAGAAAGGCAATACAAGCTTAAGTTCCTGGAACAAAAGTTACAACGTTTTACTCTAATAGTATGTTTTCTCGTCACTGTATCCAAGTAAACTATATTGAACCTACCTAACTCAAAGTGCAGAAAGGCAAAAGCATTAATTTGCACATAACAAAGGAATGGCAATATACATTTTTAAGGTAAAAGTACAAACTAGATCATCTAAAATTGAAGATGTCTATTTCATATTACAATTCACGTTAGTCGTATGAGATTTTTGATGTGAAACCAACAAAGCAATTATAAAAAAAATGAAAAAAAATCGGCACAAGACATGCACATTTAACCAAAGCAAGATGGTTTGAAATTGGATTAGTATATGGAAAAACCAAGACGAGATTCATTAGATTTTACAGTAACATCAAATAGGTTTACAAATGTGTTATGCAGACTCGATGCAATGAGTGTCTGCGTAAAGGATATGCAGAAGCATATGTGGTGTAACATTTTAATAATATATAAGGATTCATTGATCAGAAGAAACGTCCGCAGTATATCTGAATACATAAAGTTCTAATACATTAAATAAATTTGGAACTTACATTAAATAATGTTCTCTAAAAAATAAATATTGATTCCTTCTAATACAAAAATACATCCAAAATCAGTAAAAACATCCAAAAGAACTTGCAAATCAGTAAAAACAACCAAACAACTTGCCAAATTAGTAAAAAACAACAAAATTAACAAAAAAAACCTTACAAAATCAGAGAGAAAGAACAAGAAATCTTGCAAAATCAGTAAAAACAACAAAATTTCTTCCAAAATCTGTAAAAACATAAAAAAACTTGCAAACAAAAAACCGTCCATTGTATCTTCTCATTTGTCAGTGATGGCTTAAAATATATAAATTTGTTTCAAGATTGTACTTTTCATAGGAGTAACTCATGTAATAACACTTGTGTTCAGATAAGAGCCCTTTATTAAGGTGAACTATAGCTTAATTAACAATAGGTTGACTGTTTAGCATTCTTACTTTATGTTTTAACACTGTAGTTTATACAAGAGAATCTCCTTTAATAACAGCTACCTTCATATTATAGCCCTTTATGAAGATGAATTCTTACTTTATTTATAGATTAACAATAGGTTGAATGTTTAACATTCTTACAAAAAGGGACTGCTAGAAGGTGATTCATTCAGTTTTCAATGTTAGGAAGATATTTGTTTCGTGAAACTAGGTGCTAAATAAGAACACACGTGCCCCTGAGCAATTGTTCAGTAGCCTGTGCATATCCTTATCTAGGAATAGTTTTTCCTTCTATCTGTTGTACTCTTTCTCTGTATTGGTTGGAAGTGTTAAGGCTTAAGTGATGTCATGGTTCATCCTTAGTTTTTCGTACTACTTTTTGCTTGACAATGCTCAACAATGCTTCGTACTATTTCTGCATTCTAACCATGCTTTTACAGTTTATTTGCTTCATTTGGATTAGTTTTTAGTTTTTGTTTATTATTTTAGGGTTCTTAATTTTTTTCGAACAGGTCACCCGATCAATTGGCGATGATGATATGAAGCCTGCTGTAACAGCCGAGCCAGAAATTTCCCAAACTTTACTAACAGAAGAGGATGAATACTTGGTACTGATTTCTTTGTTGGTTGTGATCAAATGTGACTTAAAAAGACCATAGCTTTTTGATGCCTTATGCTAGATCTGAATCACTCTTTGTTCCATTTTTTCGAATGTTAAACTGTTTTCAGTTTTAATCGAAAAATTCACTGTTACTTTAGCCAAAGCACGGTGTTTGATGGTTAAGTCTTACGGAATCAGTACCTTCGTGGTTACAATGAATAGAAAAGCACCTTCATAGCCACAATTTCACTTCACTATTTGCTATAAGATTTCTTATGTTTTTCCAGGTGATGGCAAGTGATGGTCTTTGGGATGTCGTAAACAACGAAGATGTAATATCTATCATCCGTGACACTGTAAAGGATCCTGGAATGTGCTCCCAAAGATTGGCAACTGAAGCCTCTCAAAGAGGCAGCCAAGACAACATTACTGTCATCATTGTCTTCCTTCGTCCCGTCTCTACTGCGGAGAGGATATATTGAAGTCTCCAAAGAACAAACCTTGTTTATCTTACTCACCGAACTGTTTGTAGGTAAGTATTTATGAACAGAACGTTAAGGAGGTAATTTGTTCCATTAATCCCTTAGCTTGGATATGATACTTTTGAAATAAATGGTACACAATTGTACTTAACAGTAAATATTAGTTCAAATAAGTTTGAAATATTTGGTGGGCAGTATTTACGAACAGAACGTTAAGGAGGAAATTTGTTCCATTAGTCCCTTAGGTTGGATATGATTCTTTTGAAATAAATGGTACACTATTGTACTTTACAGTAAATATTAGTTCAAATAAGTTTGAAATATTTGGTGGGCTGTTTAATACCTGAACTGATTTGATTAACAAGTTATATTCTGTTTGTTGGATTCATTTATGAGGTATTCTGGGCACATATAAAAGTTTACACAAAGTAGGCTCCACTCTCTCGCATCCAAGCAATTGAAATTTTAGAATGCCTATTGCTGTCAAAAGAAATCCAACGACTAAACAAAAGAAGAGTACTAACTGCTTCATTCCCCCCCCCCCCCCCCCCCCCCCTTCTCTTGAGAACCTCCTCGTGATAGGAAATTCTTGAGGAATGGTCCGGTGGCACTCCTTCCTGTGAGTATGACTCAAATCCCTCTATCACCTAGACACTGTGAAAATAATAGCTTAGGGGTGTTCACAAGACAAGTCGAGCCCCTTCAGCTCAAGCTCGACTCAAATCCTTATCGAGCCAGCTCAACTTGACTTGAGAATCAGCTCGATAAAAGTGTTCGACTCGACTTCTCCTGAGTTTGTTTTTCCACATAATCAGCTGCTAAAATCCTAAAAATAACGAAGTTTCATAAAATGAAAATATAATATAATCCAAAATCAAAATTAAACAAAACTTAAACTTTTGAAGTTTAAACACAAAATAATTGCTTAAAATTATGTGTTCCCTTTGAATGCGGAGGTTTCTGTTTAGAGTACTACGATCTAGTTATACATAAGATAAAACTAAGGAATAAGATAATGAATATGCTTGCTATGTAGAGAGGTTAGTTAGGATAAGATGGATGAGGTGCAATGAAAAGATTATGTATAATGATGTCTAATTCACTCCCTCAAGCTGGAATATCACAAAGATGTGAAGCTTGTCTTTGAGGAACTAAAAAAGAGTCGAAGGTCATGTTTGGTCATAATATCAGCAAGTTGGTTGGAGTTCTTCTAGAACTTAACTTGAGCGAGGCCTTGATGAATTGGATCGCGAATGAAATGAAAATCATAACATAGATATTGGGAGGATGGAAAATATTCCAACTCTTGGAGTAGAGAGTGAATCCAAGTGAGTTCTGCCACCACATCAGCAAGAGCCAGATACTTGCACTAAGTTAAAGATCTCGCGATCTGTGTTTGCTTCTTGGAAGACCATGAAGGATGATTGTTGCCCAGTCTGATCAGAGTTTAGATATTGTAACACGTGAACAACACTAAAATAACAGTGCAAATCAGCAAGCATATCACCATTATTTGCAACCAAAAAAAGACGATAGCTACTGGAGGTTTTATAGGCCTCAGGCAACCTCATTGATCATAAAACCATAGCATTTGATGAGAACTAGAATATGGCGATGCTAGGATAAAGAATGACATTATCGGTGGGATGATCTCAACATCAAGAAAATAGTGAACTGCCCTCGAGTCTTTGATAGAGAATTCGCAACCGAGCGCTTGGATAACGGAGGCAATTTTGGTATAGCAGATCCAACTAAATGTCATACACCTTTGCAATTTTGATCTACGTGACTCTTTTTGATTGATGCCAAAATAGAAAAAAATATAACATTAGCGCTTCAACGAAAAAATTGCATATATTGAAAAGGAGCATATGACTTAATTCAATCAATTTGTGCTTATAGATTGCGTGAAACACAAAATAAAACTCAATCTTGACTATAGTGTGTCATTATAAAAAAGTGAGAGATTTTTGGGGTTTTCGTCTCACTTAACTTATTTTTGATGATTAACAAATTAATATTAGTCAAATATCGATCAAATATCCTATAAGTCGCGTAGTCAAATTGCATGAGCATATGCATATATTTTGTATATCTTATTTTATTAGGTGTTCAAGAATGAAGATAAGACTCAAGATTCAAGCCTTGTAATCAAGCTACGGATGAAGACTTGCAATTTTACTTTTATTTGAGTTTGAATATCTTGTGCATATGATGTACAAAAGAGAAATTCATGACGAACGGGCACTCATGGCCGACAATTAAGTCCTTACAACATTTCGCTCAACTGCATTATTTACAATTACAATTTCGCTCCGTCAACCAAACTTGACTTAGTATCCCTCTAAGTACTTACTAATTACAATGTCATGTGATTGAACCCGTTTTTGGTTGACCAACATCAATTGTACAACAACTAGTGTTAAGGACTCAGAATCACATATTTTACTCAGACCCACTTCTGACTTCTATTCGAACATCTAGTCTTCCCCAGACAAACGATTCAATACCAATCCCAACCTATAACGACAAGCATTGCTGCAAAATGGGGTTACTACGTCGGCCTTTTGGACATATCACGTCAGGTTGACCGACCCTAGCTGATCGATGTGTGTCTGGGGACATGGTAAGGGAGGGGGATCACGTCTGCCGATATGCTGACGTGGTATGTAGGTCAACCACTTCAGTATTTACAAATAACACTGACGTTATATTTACAACTTACCACGTAGGTCGTCCCCAGAAGACCGACGCGGATGTTCTATTATTAAAACAAGAAATTCCGAAAAATTCTAAAAATAGGACATACCACGTCAATTTACTGGCAAGTGACCGATGTGGTCTGTAGACACACCATGTCAGTTGAAACATTATGTCGACGTGGTATGCCCTATTATTAAAAAATAATTTCTAAAGAAATCAAATAATAGAATATATCACGTCGGTTAGTTGGCAAACAACACCGACGTGGTACATCTTTTCTTGAATTTCTTTTGTGACATTCCACGCCGGTTACTATGAAATAACCGACGTGTTATCTCCTTAAATGAATTTTATTGTTTAATTCTGATTTTATTTTTAATTTCACATAAAAATCTCTACAATTGAAACATAAATGCACCAGATAAAATTTCCTGCAATTGAAACAAGCATATTCCACAACATGCTGATCATCGCACATAAATAATGATTGTGTTCTACCTAATGTAATATTATATATATCTCACTTGAAACAAAGCATACTCCACTACATTCTGATCATCGCACATAAATAATGATTGTGTTCTACCTAATGTAATATTATATATATATATATATATATATATCTCACTTTACACTAGGATCCTTGAAATGTATATACCCAAAATGTCACACACACACACATATATATTAGTTAACATATTACACATAATCTCAAAATTTATAATATGTACATCCAACAGAAACAGGCGTACACTTGAAAAAAAATTGAAGTTGTAAGACTGTTCAGGTGAAGGTAGTGCAGTAAACTACCTTTGTGGTGTAAACTATGTTGGTGTTGAACACTATGTTTGTGTTGTAAACTATGTTACTTCAATTCAACTGCCTTTGAATATAAACTATCTCTAAACTATGTTGTTGTTGTACATACACTATGCATGTCATACCGGAATTCTCAGTTAGTAGGCTGACTGTGGCTGCAATGTCTTAGGTTCTGCTTTACAGTTTGGTTTGGTCTGAATGTCTGGTTGAAAATCCTACATGTCAGCACCAATGATATATCATATATATATATTGATCTATTATAATAAAAGGTTAAAGAGTACATCATCACCCGATAAACCGACATTAGTTGCTAACATCATATGTCTGATGACAAAAGAAGATCATTTCTCTCGTGTAATAAATATCTCTTCATGAGAAAATGGTTCAAGAGATACTTTAAACAACTACAAAGTAAACAAACTCATTTATTAACATATAAATTGTGTCACAAAACATATATAATGCAATAGAAGATCAATATCAAAATTTACCGATCTCAAATCTCCCACTATCATTCCTTCTCAACAAGTTCTTCCATATAACTCATTATTAGTAACCACATTCGGTATATTAGGAAAACAACAAAATTAAAGCAAAGTATAATGCATATTCTCAAAACAAACATTACTGAATCATCTTACCTTAATCTCAACCCATTTTACTTTCTTTTTTGTTACAAGCCTTCGACCACCCGAGTATTGACATACCTCCAGGCCCCTAACAAAATATGTAAAGGTTCAAAAATGGATTCAAACATTCAATAACAACAAATTAACTTAGAATATTAATGGATTATTCTAAATAGTTACGTTTGAATAATGGTCACTAAACCTTCCCTAAGATTCTTTGATGCCATAGGATCAAACTAGCAGGTTGTCCACGTAAACGGTTCTGCCACAGTTAACGTCCAATGTTCACTGAAAGTCACTCATGTTAAATTACTTCATCCAATTGAAGGTATTATAAAATAAAATGAGCTACTTACTTTTCCCAATATGGTACTGGAAAATAGGAAGTCTTCATTGATGCTTGCAACACCTCCGCAAACTTTGTAGATATGTTGTTTTTACTTGGAGGTCCCCGTTTGATCAATAGAGTGGGACACACATAATCATATTTTTGTCATTCAGCATTTGGTACAAATTCCTAATATAAAAAACTAACACCATTAAAATTTAAATGTAACATAAATAGTTATGAAAAAGACAAATATGACTTACTTCAATTGAACTTGAATGATTGTTATACATAATGTTTAAATCTTAAGAAACTACAGGACATCACCTATAGGGCTGTAAATGTGTAGGATTTTACCCGCAACCCCCCTAGTGCGGGTAGGGAACAAAAAAGTATTACCCGCCAACTCGGAACCCGCCTAATAAGTGGGGCAGGTTGCGGTTGTCTCGCAACGCACCCCGCATACCCACCACCCGTATAATCCGGTAACCTGACTACCGATTACCCAATAACCCAATTAATCCAATATGCTATACCCGATTACGATTTACGAATTACCCACAATCGAAACCCTAACCTAACCAAAAAGGATTCGCCTCCTCTACTGCGCGGCTGCGCCTCCACTCCCCTCCAAATGTCGCTTTAGACGTTGCAACTCAAGTTTCTTTCTTTTCCTAGGTGTGTTTCTTACGTGGTTCTCTGTTTTAACAGAGTAGTGCACTGGTGTGTTGTTGTTGTTGGGGTATGTACACGAGGTGTTTGACAAATTGCTTCCAACTATCCTTTTTGGGATTGTAATTCACTAATTGTGATGTTTAATCGTAATATTATGTAGTTGTGCAATTTCTTTGTGTTACTTTTGTCAAGCTTTAAAAAGACTTCCCATTTTTCTCTGTGTTTCCTTAGTTTTTGAATATTGATTCATACCGTTTATTTTTTCCTTTAGTTTAATGCATTAAGGACCTTAGTAATTTTTTTTTTTTTTAGAAAACAATTAATCTGGTTTAAAGTGGAGGCAAATAGTTTAAATGTTTAATGCATTAAGGGACCTAATTTTTCCAAGAACAAACCAGAGACAGAATCATGTTTGTGAGTTTGTCTCTCAACTGAACTCTTTTTTTCTTTTTTTATTTGTTTCTCCTTTTGCTTTGGTGGCTGATTTGTTATTGTTATAGTGAATGTTCTTAGGAAAAAATTGTGGTGAGTCATTAATATTTGTCAAGTTTTGATATTAATTTGTTTTCTTAAGAAAAATCAAAAAAGTTAAAGAATAACCCGCCATACCCGCATATCCCACCCTGCCTTGCCCAGCCCAACCTTAGGCGGGGCGGGTAGCAGTTTTTTTTGCTCCGCCCACCCGCTTAACTTAGGCAGGGAAGGTAGCGGTGGTGTAAAAACCCACCCTGCCCAACCCCGCTTACAATCCTAATCACTTATGCATACATATACAAGGTCTTGTCTACCACGCTTGGTTCTTTCGCCTACCATTTCTTTCGGCATAACATCTTTTGTTGTAGAATCTACATATTTATCATTTACAAGAATATACAACATTTTACAATTCAAAGACAACTAACTCTTGTCACACAACTCCTGAGGAGAAGATGCTTTTGAAGATGGAAGACTATCCTGATTCTTGAAACACAAAGAAATATTATTAGAACAAAACAACATGAGCAATATATCAACAATTAGGGAGTTATAAATTTCAAAATTAATTTCTTCAGCATTTCTATCATCATTGACTGACTTCAATTTAGGCACTTATGTTGAAAATATGGGATTTTCTTCGATATTATTGACATCCTCTTGAGAAATAACCTGTCGTTTCCTTCTAAACGACTTACCGGTGCTACATAAAAAAATTGGTTTGCTTCATATGCCAAAATAAAAGATTCTTCCTTGAATCCTTGTTTGTTAAGTAAGGTTCACCAAGGTAAATCCCAACTCATCCACTCAAAGGTTGTTGTTATTGTCCACCCACTTGTGTTTAAATACTTCTACATCAAATTCGGTGAAGTTCAACACCCATATATCTTCAATTTGACCGTAGTATGAATACTCTGCATATATAGGATTTTTATCTTTCAAACTAGAGACGTGCAAAGATTCAGCAACTAAACTGACACTGTTGTTTTGCGTTGTGCTTTTGTCGTCTTCCATTTTGGTGTAGAATGAGTATCCATTGACATCGTAACCACCATAAGATGTGACAATATGATTAGTCATATAGGCCAACCACTTCAAAGTCTCAGAAACATTACGACTGTACACTGTTTTCCTAAACCAATCAATGAATATTTTATTGTGAGCATTAACTCTTTGTTGATCATGCCATGTATGATGTTTTTCTTTCATTAGGGACGTGTGCTCTTCCAGAAAAGGTTGACCTTCGTCGGAATTACATAACATATAAAAATACGCATTAAAGAGATCTTCGCCCTCTGTACTTATGAACTTTGCACCATGTGTGCCTCTACCTCCAACCCTGTCTTCGTGACAATTCTTAGGAAGTCCAAGTCTTTTTGTATGAGTCAGGTACTCATTACATAACTCAATAACCTCTTGAGCTATGTAGCCTTCAACAATGTTGGCATCGGGCCTCCGTCGATTGTTGTAATAACCCTTCAACACACTCATCTACCGTCGAAAGGATAAATCCACATCAAAAATACCGGTCCAGGTAATTTAATTTCTTGGACTAGATGAACCACCAAATGCACCATGATGTCAAAAAACAAAGGGGGGGGGGGAATACATCTCCAATAAACATATTGTAACAACCACTTCATGCTGCAACTTATTCAAGTAGTTCAGATCAAGTACTTTACTGCAAATATTGTTAAAGAATAAACAAAGTTTGATAATTGTGTGTCTGATGTGTATTGGGAAATACCGATCTGATAGAAACATGAAGAAGTTCCTGCATCAATACATGACAATCATGAGACTTCAAACCAAGTAGTTTCAAATCTTTCATCGAAACTAGACTACTAATATTTGAAGAATACCCCTCTGGCCCTTTGACACAAAGTTACCTTCTCTTTTCTAGACAATGTGTAATAAACAGGTGATAAAAATTTATGGGTCCCCTTATCCTCTGGTGCCAGATTTTTTCGTATACTAAGTTCTACTAGATCAAGTTTGGCTTTCTAACCATATTTAGTCGTACCAAGTATGTTTAGAAGAGTTCCCAGTAAACTATCACAAATTTTTTGTCTACATGCATGACATCAATACAATGTCTAACTTCTAAATTTGCTAGTAAGGTAGGTCAAAAAATATGGATTTATTTTTCCGACTGCTCTTACCATTTTCGATGCCGTAAAGCTTACCAATTTCACATTTACACGTTCATATGCTTGATTGACACTGATTACTTTGGGTGCTTCGTTATATTCCTGTTTTCCGTTGAATGTCTTCTTCAATCTACGGTAGGTATGATTTGTAGGAAGGAATCTCCGATGACCAAGATATACCGACTTACCACCATCCACTAGCTGAAAGGAACACGTGTTTTCTTCACAACACAGACATGCTTTGTGGCCTTTCACGGAATATCCCAACATATTACCATATGCGAGAAAGTCATTTATTGTGCAAAAGATTATCACATGCATAGTAAATGACTGTTGTCGATGGACATCTCACACTTGGTCCCCATCTTCCCACAATGTCTCTAGGTCGACGATTAAGAGTCTCAAGTACACATCGATGTCATTTCCCCTTTGTTTTGGACCCGAAATCATTAAGGAGAATATTATGTATCTACGTTTCATGCTTAACCAGGTGGAAGATTGTTAATAACAAGCAAAACCTGTCAGGAATTATGAAGGCTACTCAAACTACAATAAAGATTCATTTCGTTGGTGCATAGACCAAGTCTCAGGTTTTTGGATTCCACACCAAATAACAAGAAGTTGGAATTAATTTTCACCCACTGGGGAGAATCTGCAGAATACCGAAGTAACTTATCATTCGTTGCCTCTCAATCTGCATGTTATGTTATGTTCTTCGAGTCCTCAGAACATGCAAACAAACACTTCAACCATGGAATTATCGGAAGATACCACAACACCTTTGCATGAGGACCTTGTAGTTTTCCGTTCTCATCAGCACTCATGTTTTTCTTTTATTTGTACCGTGAGACATTACAAACAGGGCAATAATGCATGTTTTCAGAATAACCCATATAAAGTATACAATCACTAGGACATGCATGTAATTTCCTATACTACATCCCCATGGGACACAATATCTTTTTAACCTCAAAGGTATGATCTGGAAGTTCATTGCTATCTGGAAGAATCTCTTTCAACAACTTCAACAAGGCAGTGAAACTGACATCACTCCAACTATTTGCTACTTTCAAGTTATACAACCTTAAAACCGCGGACAACCTACTGAAGTCGGTGCAACCCGGATACAAATGCTTTTAATTGTTAGACAGTGGAGTACCAAGTATATCAAGTTTGTCACAATAACTGTCAACATAATCTCAGATCATATCCTCTAACCGGTCACTATGATCACCTTCTTCTTTGGTGTTTATTTCATTTTCATTGTGTCATATCCAACGAGTATATCCTTCGTTAAAACATTTCTCGAACAAATGAGTTTTTATCTCTTTTATCTATAGTAAGAGCATGTTAAAACAACTCCTACATCGACACAAGACATTTCTCTCATTTCTAGCATCTGCATTCTTCAGGGCAAATTGTAGAAATTCAACTCCAACCTCATACTCAACACTCAATCTAAATACTAGCGAAAATCTATTTTCGATCCATAATTTTCTACACATCAAGAGGAATAATCTCAATGTAATGATTGATATAAATTTTGATTCTTATGCCTTTAAAAAATTCAATTTCAACTCCATAAATTACCATTCCATTATAAATTAAAAACAAACAAAACTTTGATATATACTCCCTGGAACTAATTAAAATGAGTTAGAGTAATTAAATTTCCTAGCAAAAATGGAAGCACTGTTCGCACCTTCGTGAGCAAGTGCTGGATGTAAAAGATGGTCGGGGAGGGGTGATAGATTGGGGCTGCTCGGTTTGAATTGGCTGATCGGTAGGGTGGAGCTGACAATGAAGATGGGGATAGAAAATAGGGGTTTGCGCGCCTAGCTCGTAATTAGGTTTGTCAGTTTGCGTGTGTGATTTTGGGTTGAATATTAAATATGACAACACGATATTAGAATTTACTAAAAAGTTTTAGAGTTTACCACGTCGTTTAACTTATACAACGACGTGGTTAATCCATATATGGACGTAACGTGCTAACACAATTCGCTCCACCAAAATCGCTAACTGGAATCCCCAGTTCAGACAACCGAAAGTCATTCGGTCAATAGAGGATAGTTTTTGGGAAATATTATGCTACAATGGACACGTATGTCCTTGAAAGGACACGTGTGTCCACCACATCGGTTTTCGGTGAACATAATTCGACAAACGTTGTAAAACGAACATTCACGTTGTTGTAAACTATCCGATGTGATAAGCCTAAAACATGTCTGCGCACGTCGAACGCATTACGACTGACGTGTGACACGAACATTTACGTCGGTCGTAAACTATCATTCGTGTTAAGCCTAAAAATGTATCCGTGCACGTGGAATATAATACAACTGACGTTGTAAGTCTAACATCATGTCGGATTTTAAGCTACCGACGTGGTTTGTATAGTACCACGTCCGATTCTTGCATTTCGACGAAGCAAGGGCGACAAAATACCCTTATTTTCCGAAGTCATGCATGTATAAAATAGTCATTGAGACACTTGTCAAAGAACATGCATGTAAAGAGGTTGTTGGTGAGGGTAATCACATGATAGTATCTGGACCACTGTTTATGTTCGAAGAGTCTTCAATCACAAACCAAACACTGAACACTACCAAAATGTGACAAGATCCCTAGTTTCATTCACCATCTTCTTTGCTAGGAAGAATCGTCGATGTGCCGCGATTGAGATCATCGAGCTGGATCAGATCTCAACGGTGGTTTCTGAGACGGGAAGCTTCGTCATCATTCACTATATTCTCTCCCTCTCCAAAATTGACCTGCTCGATCTTCGGAGGTCAACACTCGAGGAGATGCCACTAGTAGACGAGGAGGGAGGTGGAACTAGGGAAGAGGTGAGAAGGTGAACACGATGGAGAGTGAGGCAAAGATTGAGGTCGGGGTGGAGAAGATCGGGAGGAGGAAGAAGTCGATGAAGGGATGTGGAGAGGGTCACCGGAGGAAGAAGAAGCCAAGAAAGGGATGTAGAGAGAGTCGCCGGAGGAAGGAGAAGCCGAAGAAGGGATGTGGAGATGGTCGCTAGAGGTAGGGACGTGGGGGTTGGCGATGGAGTCAATTTGTGCCTTTTGGGATTTGGGTTCGGGAATAGCAGATCTCAGAATGGGAGTTTGTTAATAGTAAAGCTAGTAAAGATAAAGGGTCCGTTTGGTATCAGCTCCCAAACATTAGCTCCCACATAAGAATTCAGATTTTTCCGAGAAGTCGCTCTTCTCCTCACAGGCAGAAGTCCGAAGTCGTTTGGATGGCAAAAGTAGAAACTCATCTTCACCGGTCTTGTCATGCCAAAAAATCCCCCAAATGCCCTCCCTACTGTATGCTTCCTATTACATTAAACAACAAGAACTTTAGGTGGTCATCATAATTCAGTGCATACCGCTACATATTTACTATGTTGGAAGTATTGTTGAAAAGGACAATTAGTCTTTGAATTTGGTGGACAATATTTCGAAATTAATGCTTGCCTACTTGATGTGGCATGCATTTACAACGACTTGCCCACCATGTCAAGCATTAGACTTCTCTTTGCTCCTGTTTTGAGAAGTTGGGAACCACCCGGTAATTGATTGGGCTTATTGGTGCTTTGCCTGCGTCTGTAAGCTGCAAATTTGGTTCGAATAAATATATCTACTGCATCGATCTGACCTTCTACGACAAGATAAAAGATATGCTTCAATATGTTACTAACTTTAAAGTTGTATCCGAAGTTAATATTTCTACTTACTGCAATGTCAATGAATCTTTTGTGGAACTATGGACTAAAAGCTTATTGTTACTGATTTGCCACCACTTCACACTTGATCTCCTTAAACATTGATGATTTGCAATATTTGGTATAACAACAAAGAAGATGCATGAGTATTTTGCACCTGCAGTTACCATACACCAATACAAACCAAGACAAGGATCTCATCTCATATTAGAGTTCAAGCCAAACTAAAACAATAACACCAACACTAAAACATGTCACATAATCAGATTTCAATCTTGCTGTTTCGATTTATATCGGGTTGGTCTTATCCAATGTGGTCTTACTGCTTCTTAAGTACCATGTGCTGATAATGAAATACATTAAAATGAACTAATCCAAAGCATTATGAGCAGCTGATGATATGTGAACAATTGCTAATATGTGAATTTGCCATTGAAGTGTATCATGTTCTACAACACCCTAATGATAATATACGTAGACAGAACAAAGAAGCCACACTTGCAAGGAAATAATAACAACAAATTTGCCTGTTTACAAACATGTCAGCATGCTCATTGTATATCCATATGTAGAAAAAGAAAAAGATTTTGACAAGATGATTTCAGTTCTACTAACCTGCAACTCTACCGGCGATGGCTGAGAGAAGAATGATGGTGATGGCAGCGGCGCAGGAGATCTCTACATGATTTGGGTCATGGTTGGGTCGGATCTTAGATCTGAATTGAGAAACGTCGGAACCAACAAATGAAGCCGAATGAAACGAAATCGAACGCAAAGAGCAGAAGATCGATCAAAGTCGAACGCGGAAACAGAAGATTGGTACCTGGAATCCATATGAGATGAATTGTTCACCTCTATGTCGCTCTCTCTCTCTCTCTCCGGGTGTGGTTGATAAAGTGTGAGTGGCATGAATGGTAATTAGGTGGTGATAAAAATGTAATTTTCTGTGAATGCAGTGGTATTTGTACATTCATCACGTGGAGGAGCGCCGGAAGCACCCTTTGGTGGGCTTCTAGATCACTGTTGGCATGTGAGTGGGCCGAATCTTGAGCTTCTTATCTGAATCTGGAAGTTAGGTGATGTTTGGTCTTAAGAATCCAAAGAAGCCAGATTTTGGTCATAAAGCTGGACTTGAAGATGCATACCAAACAGACCCAAAGTCCATTGGGCTATGAGACCACAACCCAAGGAAAAGTTTTACAAAACCTAGAAATAAAAAAATAAGAGCCCGTCTCTCTACAAGTCAACTTGAGAGACGTTCACAAAAAATAGACATTCAAACTCAAGCAGCAAAACGGGACAAGGCATCAAGCTTTCCCTTGAGCAGCAACCATCAGACCATTAGTACCATCTCCTCCTCCACCTACGTTATTGTTTCCCTGCTCAGTACCCAGAATATTAGCCCATGCCATCGGTGAGGAGTGGGTGTTGTTCGTAGCACTGATAATCACATTAGTTGAGAATGTTGTCGGTTGAGGGGTGGGATCTAGTGGAGGGGAAATCAGAGGAGTAGGCTTGGCTACATTCATGAAGTTCAATTTTGCTCTTTTAACACTCTCGCTTTGGAGTGCATCTCCTTACCTCTTTGCACCTGTCCAAGATAAGACCAAAGAAAGCAATTTAACATTGTCAAAAATTTGTCGAAACATTTCTAAAAATACTATTGTTAGGCTCTAGACATAGGTAGGGGAGAGTAAAATTCGGTCCGGTCTGGGTTTTTGGACCGGACCGATCGGTCTAGGTCACTCCAGACCAAACATGGATCCGGTCCGGGGTTCAGGTCGGAGTTTTTTAAAATTTTGGTTTCCTGTCCCGTCTGGACCGAACCCGACCAAAGTCACCAAACTCTATAAAGACCGGACCGGACCGAATACTATTACAAAAGATCTAACCTATGCTAACCCTAATCTCAGAAATTAGAATTACCCCATCCAACATGCCAACTCCTCCGCCGACAGGCAACAACCCCACACCCAAACGATCATCTCCGTTCCGGTGATCCTCTACGTTCCTCCAGCGATCGTCCAGCGATCGTCCAGCGATCCCCTCATCCGTCTTTCCCATTCCTCCGACGCCTCCAACCATCCTCTTCCCCGTTCCTCTAGCGATCCTCTTCCGGTCTTCCTCGTCCTCCGACGATCTCCTCCTCCAACCATCCTCTTCCACGTTCCTCCAGTGATCCTCTTCCGGTCTTCCCTGTTCCTCCGACGATCGCCTCCTCCGTCTGGTACGTGAGTTCTCTTCAACCCATTTCTTTTCTTCTTTTCAAATTTTCCTTCATTCTTTCATTCCTTTCGGATTTTCAGATTTTTTTGCATCAATTTGTCGTCGAGTTCTCCATTCACGACAAGGTCTTCACCACCGAACAAGTGATTTTCCTTCCTTTTGGTTTGTGGATGTCGATCGGTTCATTTTGGTAGAGTAGTTTGTGTTTCTGTGAATAGTGGTTTAGTTTGTGGTTCTAGAAATCTGTTCGTTTTAGTAACTCATAAACACTCATTTTATTAGTTTAATTTCTTTGGTCTTAGTACATATCTGTCGATTGAATACTCATTTGATTTGTAGTTATTGGAACTGGTTTGTTTTAGTGAGTAGTGGCATTCGGAAATCAGTTTGTGTTTGATGCAATTTTGTTGAAGCAGTTTGGTTGTATTTACAATATGTTCTTGGGGTTCTTGTTGGTGTTGCTGCAATCATGTAAGTGCTGTTGTGCAAGTAAATTGGAGCATCATGCTGTTAGAAATCATTTGTGATTGTTTCGTTAATTGGTAGGAATATGTTAATAAATCAGGTTAGTTAGTTTACGTTAGTATTGATGTTATCAATCATGCTGGGAATTAAGATGTTTTCTTAAGTTGCCTTTTTTCAGTTCATATATGACTTGTTATATGACTATCCTTTTTTATTTGAATTATCTTCTATGACTTGTTAATATAATTGTCTTTTTTATTCTCTGTAGATTTGGAAAATGTGAGTGCAAATGATGACATTGTTTGTGTTGAGTAGTTTCGATGGAGTAACAGATTTGAAGAACATGAATAATCAAGATCAAAGTAGATCTTGTCTTTCTTTTTTTTGGAATGAACTTGTTTATTTGTTATTGGTGGAGTAAACTTTAGATTATATTGCTCAGTAATATAATAGCCTTTATTTTTGTTTTATTTCATTCAGATTCTCAGGTTTTTAATTACAAATAATTTCTGGACCGAACCGGTACTGTCTTCAGTCCAACTGATGCATTGCATACATTGCATCATATGTCTTTCATTTAGATTACTTTTACATGAATAAATGCTACTAAGGTATGTGTTTAGTCTTATTTACAGAATACAGGGACCTGAATGCAATTTACCCACATCCCGAGCATAAACGCGTGCAAAAGACTCATTTCTATCATAAAGACCAAGTTCAAGATTATCAGGTTACGAATGAAAATGTATCCAAGCATAAAAGCATTCAAGTCCTAATTGCATAAAGAACAAGGACTTAAGCACAAAAGTAGTCGGGGACTTAACTGCAAAAAGTCAAGGACCTAATTGCAATTAAAGCACCAAAATATTATCTTGGAGAAAATCTAAAGAAAAATCAATGTAAATCTCCAAACATATAAAGGAATTAATCCGGAGCTCAAAATAATGGAAAGAAATCATCCAGACGCGCAAAGGAGGATCAAATCATACCATAAACTACCAGCAAAAATCCGGATTAAATCAGAGAAGATTGTGTGGCGAAATCGCCGCATATCACATACATTGTGCGGCGGAAACGCCGCCCCCTCAGCGATTTGTGTGCTCCAATTTCGTCCAGTCGTGTCTGGACACGTGTACTTTCCAATATTATACCTAGATCCCTTGTAGCAACTATAAATAGACCCGAGAACGATGTTAGAAGGGTCCTTAGTCTTTGGTGGTAGTTTTTATTTTTAATCTTAGTTTTGTATTCTTCCTTTTCATTAATAAAATTCTGTCTTTTATTTCTTACTTTTAGTTTTCTTTTGTAATGTCTCAAGGACCCCTTCTTCCTCCCTCGATGAGTTTCTAACTCTTTCCAAAGGGTGGAGGTGACGGATTAGGGTGAAGAGAAGATGAATGAATGTTATTATTTTAATTTCGTGTTAGTATATTTTGATTACTTGAGTTTATGTTAAATCATTTATCATGTAATGCTTTATAACTAATATGATTTATTATAAGTTTCTAAATTCTCTAATCTAAATCTTAAATCTAAACCTCCACCCGACGGAATTCACATCTTTGTTCTTGTTTTAGTTTTAATTGTTCTTGTTTCTTGATTTAGATAATTAAAATCCAAAAATCTCAAAACCCAATTATTTCTTTTCTCCTTCTTCCCCTTAATCGAAAATCACACAAATAACAGAATCTCTCCCTCCTTGTGTTCGACCCGTATTTGCCACGTCTCCATTGACGCCGTGCACTTGCGGTATAAATTTAAATCTTCATCACCAACCGTCACCAGTCCGGTCCGATCCAAACTCGGATCCGACCGGTCTAGTCTTTGGTCGGAACCCTGGAGATGGTTCGGGTTCGGTTCGGGTTTGGATCGATACTCTCCCCTAGCCATAGGGGTGTGCATCCGGTCCAGACCGGATTGGTTCGGACCGGTGACCGGACAATTCCGGTCCGGTCCAAGACTAGATTCTTTTAATGATAAAAACAAAAATTGGACCGGAACTGGATCTTTCGAAAGACCCGGACCGGACCTTGCACACCCCTATCTAGCCATATGGTTCAAATAAACCCGCTTATTAGGCTACTCAACTCAACCGAACCTAAATCGAGATGATTTTGGACCATGATTATGAAGGATGCATTATTGGTATGGATGAAGTTTAGATTTAAAGAGCTAGCAATGCCCCCAAAAATGTTCCACAAAGTGACATGTGAAGAAGAGATGTCCGTTTGATTCTTCAACCGAGCGAGATAAAGGACGATAAGGATTAATATTGATCCCTCTCGAGATAAACTTGTCTTTAGTCAAGAGTATTTTGAAAGACCAACCAATTAGTAATTTTTATTTTTCATCGATATAATCCCTGATTGTTAAATCTTTTTATATATAAAATATATCGAATATCCTTGGAAACACAAGAACAACAAGACAAGAGAAGTATGTGGAGGGGGAGGAAGATGAATACATTTATCTTGTATATTCTCAATACATAGCACAACCACATATATGTATACAAAGAGTTGTGGAAGTTACATAGTGTTATATCCTAGTCCTTGTTTAGGGGTTTAATCTTGTTTGGATGGCTAAAGAGGGTTTATGGTGCTGTGGTGAGGTAGAGGTAGGGATTGGTTGAGAGAAGGTGAGGGTATTTAAGGGTGCAAACCTTTCTTTTCTTCTCATTACCCTCTCTAACCTCACTCTCTAAGCCTTCTCTCTCTCGAGCCCTCTGAGGACGCCAGCGAAGTGGAGTGATCAGCGAGCAAGTCTGAGCACAACGAGCGTGATCAGAAGTGGTGCTTGTCGTTGGGTGATCTCGGTACCAAGTTATCGAAGGTGCGTGGAAAGCGAGGAGGAGATCGCCGTGGTTCTTCAGTGGCTTATTCAAGCATTAAAGGTATGTCAAACTTCTTTTTATGACTCACCCAAGGTGTGTGAGTGATGAATTTACTCGATGGTGGCCGTAAGGCTCATTGGAGGTTGCTGAACAGCAGGATTCTGCAGAATAATGGTCGACCGGCGTGAGCCTTGGTCCACCGATGCTAGTGTAAATTCAGATTTCTGCCTTGCACGGGTCGAACGATGCCCTTGGGCGGTTGACCGGTTAAGCATTTTAGGTGGACTCTGATGCTTTCGGTCAAACGGGTCCCCTTTGCCGTTCAACCGGTAGCACTGTTGTGAGTCGGTTGAGGGCATATACCATCTAAACAATCGATCACCTAGAGATTTGTTCGATTGATGACTTAAATAAACCTATAATTGGTTCGACCGGTTGTATGTTCGGTCGACTGGTGTTGCTCTAGAGAAAACAACGGAAATCCCTTGTTTCGGTCAAACGAAGCCTTTGTTCGACCGATGGGATGATTTTATTAATATTGTTTTGACGTAGACCTTCCAAACTGTCGACCGCCCATGACTTTTGGTTCAATTGTTGTATGTTGTTCGTTTGACCGGCTTGGTGACTGTCAAACCTATGCCTCTTTCTGGTGGAATCGGTCGACCGGTGTGCTATTTTCGGTCGACCGTTACCCTGTTTTGTGATTTATGGTGTGTGTGATCAGCTCTGAGGACAACAGGTCCCCGACCTTTTTGGGGTGATGGAACAGACATGTCGACCTATAAGCGATCAGGATGAGTTATGGCTCTACGGAGCAGTGGTGGTGATGAGTTGTAGCTCTACGGAGCGAGTTGTGATTGTGGCAAAACCGTGACTTCGATGATAGATACAAATACCTTGGTTCCAGTATATTTTTGTGGTGACTTTACAGTTGTGTTTATGCCATGTTTCACTTACTACTATCACTCTTCATATATGTGTTAGGGCTTAGCATACGGGGTTTCTTTCCGGAAACTCAAGCATAGTTGCATGTTTACTTCTCAGACCGTAGCGGCGTTAGGGGGTAATGATCGAGGAGAAGCGCACTTGGGATCGGATCCTGCTTTTCTCCATTTTGGAGGTTGTGGTGATTGCATGTATACATACCTTATAGTCTTTTGATGTAATCACTCTTTTGAAACATTTGGATATATATATATATATATCACTCGAGAGGAAGTGATTCGGTCAGGATCGAGTTCTTGGTGCACCACCACTTTTAGCTCGACAGGATAGGTCAATGACTTTGTGGGAGCAGACCCATCCTGTTCGGGCAGCGCAACCTTCTTGCATATTTCTTCCCCAGCTCGTGGGAACAATTATGAGCTGAAACCTCAGTATGTGAGCATGCTTCCTACCTTTACTGCCAATAAGGAGGATCCGTATATTTTTATACGTGAATTCGAGGAGGTATGCTCCATGTTCAAGTTCAACAACTTGATGAGGATTCAGTCTGATTGAGGATGATTTATTTCGCGTTGAAGGATAACGCAAAGAAATAGATGTACAGCCTCCCGACAAGTTCGATTCGGTACTGGGATGACTTCGTGACTGTCTTTCTGAAGAGATTCTTCCCTCGACGGAAGACTCAACAGATACGGCACTGATTGATACGTTTTAATTAACCGCAAGTGCACGACCGCGTTGAAGCGGTGGCAAATACGGGTCGATCCACAGGTAGGTGTGTCGACTTTAGGTTGTTCGAAGGCGAGTGGGAAAGAAATGAGAGAAAAGAGTTATGGTCAAACTACACTACAATGCAAAAAGGAAATGGAAGATAAACAATAAAACTAAACCCCATAAGGGGTAGAGAAAAGAGTGTGAATATAAAGATATGTGTATGTGTGTGTATTCAATCGAGCTCATTACAACATGTAGTGCATGAAAATCATAAAACTAAATCCAAGTTTGCCTCCACATGAAATAAGATAACCCAATATCATTAAAACATACAAGACAATAATTGGAATGAAACTAAATGAACTGATGTATAAAGACCACACCCCACTATGCCTCCACATGAAATAAAATAGGACATTATCATTAAAACTTACAAGGCATTAACCAAGGTAAAAGCAACAAGAGCACATGCAACTACAAGTCATGTTTCCTTTATCAATTCCATCCATATCCTCATCTTATCATTCCCTATAAATAGGTCCACTAATCTAAGGATAAGCTAAGCTTCATTCAAGAGCATTAACATATCAAAGACAAGAGTGAAATCACATTAGATGGTTATGGAAATCATATAAGGCTAAAGGGATTAAGATAACACTCACCAAATACATCACATGATCATATCACATATTTCTCCACCCCCAAATGGGGATGAAACTACTCACTATTCATTATACTAACTACATTAACAAAATGAAACATTATAATGAAATGAAATTAACCTAAGCAAGCAAGAAATATTAAAGAAGCTAAAAGGAAAGGAAAGTAAAACTAAAGAAGCATGCAAGAATTAAAAGACAAGATTAAAAGAAACTAAAAACAATTATTTTATTAAAATGACTCACATTGAAGGTAGCACTCTTCTCCACCTTGAGTTTTGCTTTAAGGCTTTACTCCAAGTAGAGAGAATGTCACCAAGCAATGAGTAGAATACAATGGAGGAGGAAGAATTATATTTATACCCATAGAAAAATGTAATCCGGGACAATCCCCTAGTATGAGACTAAAAGCATACCATAAATGGACTAAATACATGCTAATACAACACCCAGTCAAGTCTTATCGGGTTTGGATCCAAATGGACCGCCAATTGGCAGTCTTGTTGAGCATTTTTTTTGTGAGTTTGATCTTGTGGTGGTGGTGAGAGTAGTCTATTTGAGAGTGTTATAGTCGAGATAGATGGTTACATGGGTCATCATTCATTTCATTATTGGGACCAAAACCACTCTACCTAGTATACCCAACCCATGTATCTTGGGCTGCCTCAGATAAACATCCAACATGGTTGGGACAATCTTAATTTGTGGCCGAGTAGTCTTCAGATTTGGGTAATATGAGAGAGACACCAACTGCTATACCATCATGTAGTTGTGTCAGATCATATGTTGGTGAACAAACTGAGTCATTACAAGAAACTTTGGTCTCTTTCATGTGTGCGGTAGAGGGTATGATTGGATCGGTGGTTCCAAAAGCCACACCAGATGTCCATAGTGGTTTTAGTGGTCAGGTGTTCGAAGAGTGTCTGTATGTTCCTCTAGAACCCGATTATGATGATGTTTTTCCCCCAAAGTACTCATTATGACCCATATACATTCATGTATAACCCAGGGAGGACATATCCATGGGCAAACCATAGAAATACTCAGTGTCATACATCATGCCCCAACGTTATCCTCCTCCCAAAGATATGTGTATGTGTGTGTTCAATTAAACTCATCAAAACATGTAGTGCATAAAAATCATAAAACTACATCCAACTTTACCTCCACATGAATTAAGATAACACAATATCATTAATACATACAAGACAATAATTGGAAGGAAACTAAATGAACTCATGTATAAAGAACAAATCCTCACTATGCCTCCACATGAAATAAGATTTACACAATCATTAAAACATACAAGACATTAACCAAGGTAAAGGCAAGAAGAGTACATGCAACTACAAATCATGTTTCCTTCATCAATTCCATCCATATCCTCACCTTATTATTCCCCATAAAATAGGTCCACTAATCTAAGCATAAGCTAAGCTTCATTCAAGAGCATTAGCATATCAAAGACAAGAGTGAAATCTCATTAGATGGTTATGGAAATCATATAAGGCTCAAGGGATTAAGATAACACACACCTAATATACCACATGATCATATCACATATTTCTCCACTCCCAAATGGGGATGATACTACTCACCAATCATTACACTACAACCTACATTAAAATGAAACATTCTATTGAAATGAAATTAAACTAAGCAAGAAATATTAAAGAAGCTAAAGGACATAAAACTAAAGAATCATGCAAGCATATGAAAGGAAATTAAACTAAGAAAGAAACAACAACTAAAGGAAAACATGTATTATTACTCACTCAATTACAAGTAGCATCTCTCTACCAGAGGTTTTTGCGTCAAGATTTTTGCTCGTAGTAGAGAGGATGACCACCAAGAGAGAGATGGATTACAAGAGAGGAGGGAGAGTTCTATTTATAGCCATAGAAAAAGGTAATTCGGGACAATCCCCTGGTATGAGACTAAACATATACCAGAAATAGACTAAACACACTCTAATACACGACCCAAAGAATATTAGCGGATCCAGAGCAAACCGGACCGCCAATTGGCGGTCTACAGGGTTTGGATACGTCTGGATTTTCTTCTGGGCTTTTCTGGATGGATTTGTTGGTCTTTGATGCATCTACTTCGCTTGCTGGAGCTCCGATCCGAATAGAATTCCCAAAATACTCCCCATGATGGTGTGGAGTATTCTTGTTTGTTCATTTGTCATTCTATCCTGCATTCAGGTCCTTCGATTTTGCATCTTAGTCCTCGAGTCTCTCAACTCAGTTTTTTCTGTTTTAGGTCCTTTCATGCCTCTTCTCTTCAAACCTATTTATTTCTGAAATTCAAACATAAAGCTCATTACGTAGAATTGTTTAGGTGAAAGATAATGGATATGATATACAAATGTAAGCATGAATTGATGTCAATCAGGCACCAGATGCACCAAATGTATCAGACTGAGACCGAATCATTTTATGGTTTCTTTGAGAGGTTCAAGGATCTTCTCTTTCAGTGCCCTCATCATGGAATTGAGTTATGGAAGTTATGCCAAATTATTTATGAGGGCCTCAACTACAACACCCCCACATTGCTGGAGTCAATGTGTAAAGGTGATTTCCAAATGAAACTCATCGATGAGGTATGAGACACTTTTGAATTAATGGCTAAACGTACCTTTGAGTGTGACATCATGAGAGAGTCAGTGCCTCATGCTACCTCTGAACCGACCCATCATATTAATGTGATTCATACTTTGAGGTCTGGTAAGGAGGTGGACAACCACATTGGGGTGCCTTACTTTCAATCACTATCTTGGTGTCACCAGACCTGCGATGATACCTGTATTTATAAGGGAGCCGGATCCTGAGGTTCCCTCAACAAATACTTCCAGGAAGGAGCTTGATCCTGAGGTTCCTTCTACATTTATTTCGACAATGGGACCGAACCCTGAGGTCCCCTTGTCTCATCTCGTGTCGAAGGAAGCAGATTCAGAGGTCCCCACTCATGTTTCTTTGGACCAGAATTCTGAGGTTCCTTCGGAAAACCCTTATGCCCCGAAGGTGCCATTACCTGAGCGCCTTGAAAAGAAAACTTCGGATTAGCATGACAAGATGCTTGAGATCTTTTGGCAAGTTAAGGTGAACATCCCTCTGTTGGAGGTGATTCAGCAAATGTCACCTTATGCCAAGGTTCTCAAGGACTTATGCACCAAGAAGAGAAAAACTCATGTTCCAAAGAAAACTTTTCTTGCGGATAACGTGAGTTCTTTGTCGGCCCAACCCATGCAAGTCAAATACAAGGATCCTGGTTATCCAACTATCTCTTGTGTGATTGGTGAGGTATCCATACATTGAGCTTTATTGGACCTTGGTGCATCTGTTAATCTTCTACCGTATTCGGTCTACGTCCACCTTGGTCTTGGAGACCTCAAATAAACAAAAACCACTCTTCAATTGGCTGATAGGTCTATGAAGAAACCGATGGGCGTGGTGGAAGACGTTCTGATCAAAGTGGGAGAGTTCATTTATCCACTGCATTTCTTTGTTTTGGATACTGAACCTGTGCCAAACCCACTTGCCCAAATTCCTGTTATTCTAGGGTGACCATTTCTTGCGACTTCTAATGCCTTGATTAATTGTCACAATGGTCTGATGCACTTGACATATGGTAGTCAGTGCACTGATTTCAACATCTTCACCATCGGCAAGAAGCCAGGTGCCTTTGATGACCCTGTTGGGGTCAACCTTATCGAGGGCATGGATGAGATTGAAGTTGAAGGCACCTTCAAGTATTTTAGGGAATTGTTTGATGGAGATCCTAAAGGTGGTAAGATGTTTCACCTGGGCTGGCACAAGAAGGTGCCTTATCTTGTGAGCACGTAGCCTTTAAGCCACAACCTTTCGATCACGTGACCTTTGAGCCACATCCTTTCGATCATGTGGCTCTTGAGCCCTAGGATACCATTTTTATGGCCCTGGGCCACATGCTCTTCATTCTGTATCTGCTGAGGACCCCATGTGGGTTAAGAATCAACCACTTGATACCCTACATTTCAAACAACCAGAAAGAGGTTCACATCTCATTCATGCCTCCTATGTTGCTAACTCTCAAGAGGCATCAAACGACCACAATGCTTATAAGGGTGTCAGGTGGTCAAGCAATTCTGTTTTGTATGTTACGAGCCCATGCAAGTGCATTTCTGGCTCGAGAGATGGTGGGTTCTTTGATGTCCCTTGATATGTGAAGATGGGAGCCCATTGTTGTACATAGTTTAAAAAAACCTACAAGAGCGAGCATTGATAGTTGTGGGCCCTAACCCTTGTGTATTTGGCCCCATTTCTTTCACGTATTTGTATCCATTCTTTAGCATCTCATATGTTTTGATGGAATTCGGGTTTGTGTCCATCAACATAACCATGAGCTTTCCTTTGTACTTCACGTTGGTGAGATCTCTTCTTTTTCATGCATAAATCCATGTAGTATCTTGCTCACATTCATTGAGGACAATGCATGAAGTAATTGTGAGGATTGTTTTACGTGTGTACATAGCCGACTCTTTTTCCTTTGATTTTGTTTTCTTTTGTGTGTATTGATAGAGTCATGTTAGTGTGCTGCATTTAATATCGATATATCTACTTGCCATGATCCTTGGGTGACTAAATTTATTTTGCTTGCCACGTGTTCTAAAATTTTCACATTTCCTTCAAAATTTTCATGTGTTTGCCAAAGAAAATGTTTTGTGAGTTTTGCGTGTGTTTAGCATGTGCAATACCGTTGAGAGGCAAAGTAAAAGGAAGCTCCCAAAATTATCTTGAACTTTATGCATTAGGATATCTAGTACAGTGGCTTTCACACTTATCTAGTCGTTAGGATGCACCTCGGTTTTCCCTCGGGAGGCGAGTAATCATCGGGTTTCAGTACTCAAATAATTAAAGAAGTTCACCTTGAACCTAGTGAGTCAATAATTCGTGTCTGTTAATTTAAGGAAGTTTGTTGTAGTCAGGGACCCTTTATATCTTGTTGTGAGACATTAAGTGTAGGGGTTTTGGTTCACGTGTAGATCAGAAATAAGTGAGTAGGTGTTCTATCTTCTCGCAAAACTCCTATCACTCGGGAAATTAGGTCTGAGGGGACTTTGTGCCTGGTGCTTTCGAGTCATCTGACTTGGGATGCACCGACCAGACTCCTGTTACACGGGTGATAGGGATTGCCTTATGTAGAGATTTGGGGAAAGATGTACATGATAGTGTAAGTCCTCATAGGCAATGATGCACGAAACCTGACCCTGGGAGAATGAAACTCCAACTAGTAAGGAAAAGAAAAGAAAAGAAAAGAAAAAGTAAGAAAAGAAAAGAAAAAAATGGTAATGCAAACAAGAACCTTAATGGACTTTACACTTTGTATCACTTGAGGATGTCGAGGTTGTATATGTCTTTCACTTCAGTCCTTATTTAACTTGCACAAATGGTTCATTAGGCTAGGTGTGTTGACTAATACATATATAGAGTTGGCTCGTAGGATTACCGCGTCGAATGATCGATAAAAATGAGTCCATCGAGTCGAGTTTTATAGATTGAATAATGCATCTATGTTCGGATTTTGTGGGTATATCCGCTGAAAACCCTCAGGAGACAACACTCCTCCTCCTTGGCAACATGGAGGTTTAATAGCTTGTTGCACATGCTAAGTGCAACCGTGATTCTTACGAAAGTGAGTTAGGATTTCCGTGATTTTCATTTTTCTTTTTCTTTGTTTTGCTCGAGACTAGCAAAAGTTAGGTGTGGGGGTATTTGATTGACATCATATCATGCATATATTTGTTTCTTATATCCATTATCTTTCACCTAAACAATGCTACGTAACGAGTTTAATATTTAAGTTTCAGGAATAAGTAGGTTTAACAAGGAGAGACTATAAAAGGACTTAAAAGCAAGAAAATGGACTAAGTTGCAAGACTTATGGACTAAGACGCAAGAGAGAGGGACCCGAATGCAAAACCAAAAGATCAATGAGCAAATGAAGAAACTCCACACCATCATAAGGAGTATTTTGGCAATTGGATTCGGGTCACAGCCTACACAACCGATTAGGGTGCATCACACATGAAGAAAGTCATCCAGGAAAGCCCACACAAAATCTTGACCGGATCCAAACCCTGTAGACCACTGATTGGTGGTCTAGGACCGCTGATTGGTGGTCTTGGTTGGTTCGGATCCGATAAGTTTTAGTCGGGTCATGTATTAGGGTGTTTTATGTCTATTTATGGTGGTGTATTAGTCCAATATCGGGAGATTATCCCCGATTGCCCTTTCTATGACTATAAATAGAACTCCTCCAACTCCCTTGTATTCTACACATGCTTGGTGGCCATGCTCTCTACTTGAAGTGAGCATTGGAGCAAAATATCAAGTAGGGAGAGGCTACTTGTATTGTGAGTTTGAAATTAATAAAGTTTTTTCCTTTAGTTATGTTGATTCTTTCTTAGTTTAATTTCCTTTCATATGTCTTGCATGCTTCTTTAGTTTTATGTCCTTTCAATTAGTTTCTTTAATATTTCTTGCTTGCTTAGTTTAATTTTCTTTCAGTAGAATGTTTCATTTTGTTAAAGTAGGTTGTAGTGTAATGATTAGTGAGTAGTTTCATCCCCATTTGGGGGTGGAGAAATATGTGATATGATTATGTGATGTATTAGGTGTGTATTATCTTAATCTTTTGAACCTTATATGATTTCCATAACAATCTAATGGGATTTCACTCTTGTCTTTGATATGCTAATGCTCTTGAATGAAGCTTAGCATATGCTTAGATTCGTGGACCTATTTTATGGGGAATGATAAGGTGAGGATGTGGATGGAATTGATATAGGAACATGACATCTGGGTGCCGTAGGGAGGAGACCTGCTGAAGTCCGTATCAGAGTCAATGGAGGTCTGAGATTTAGAGATCACATCTGGGCGCCGTAGGGAGGAGACGTGCAGAAGGAAATCATGGAGGAGGCACACAGATCCCGTTACTCTATACACCCAGGCAACACGAAGATGTACAATGATCTACAGAGAAATTTCTGGTGGAAGGGGATGAAGACCATTTGAGATCCTCAACCGTGTCGGAGAGGTTGCCTATAGGATTCTGTTGCCGCCGCTATTTTCGGATCCTAGTCCTTGTTTAGGGGTTTAATCTTGTTTAGGTGGCTAATGGGGGTTTAGGGTGTTGTGGTGAGGTGGAGGCAGAGGATTGGTTGAGAGAAGGTGAGGATATTTAAGGGTGCAAACCCTTATTTTCTTCTCATTACCCTCTGTCACCTCACTCTCTAAGACTTCTCTCTCTCAAGCTCTCTTAGGACCCCAGCGAAGTGGAGTGATTGGCGAGCAAGTATGAGCACGACGAGCGTGATCAGAAGTGGCGTTTGTCGTTGGGTGATCTTAGTGCGAAGTTATCAGAGGTCCGTAGAAAGCGAGAAGGAGATCGTCGTGGTTCTTCAGAGGCTTATTCAAGCCTTAAAGGTATGCCAAACTTCTTTTTATGACTCACCCAAGGTGTGTGAGTGATGGATTTACTCAACGGTGGTCGTTAGGCTCATCGGAGGTTGCTGAACAGCAGGATTCTGTGGAATAACGGTCGACCGACGTAAGCCTTGGTCGACCGATGCTAGTGTAAATGCAGATTTGTGCCTTGCACCGGTCAAACGATGCCCTTGGGCGGTCGACCAGTTAAGCATTTTAGGTGGACTCTGATGTTTTCGGTCAAACGGGTCCCCTTTGCCGTTCGACCGGTAGCACTGCTGTGAGTCGGTTGAGGCATAGACCATCTAAACAATCGATCACCTAGAGATTTGTTCGACTAATGACTTAAGTAAACTAATAATTGGTTCAACCGGTAGCACTGTTGTGAATCGGTTGCTTTAGAGAAAACATCGAAAATCCCTGGTTTCGGTCGAACAAAGCCTTTGTTCGACCGATGGGATGATTTTATTAATATTGTTTTGGCGTAGACCTTCCAAACGGTCGACCGCCCATGACTTTTGGTTCGACCGTTGTATGTTGTTTGTTGGACCGGCTAGGTGACGGTCGAACCTATGCATGTTTATGTAGGGAATCAGTCGACCGGTGTGTTGTTTTCGGTCGACCGTTGTTACCCTGTTTTGTGATTTATGGTGTGTGTGATTGGCTTTGAGAGCAACGGATCCCCAACCTTTTTGGGGCGACGGAACTGATAGGTCGGCCTGATAGCGATCAATGATGAGTTGTGGCTCTACAGAGCGGTGGTGGTGATGAGTTATGGCTCTACAGAGCAAGTTGTGATTGTGGCAAAACAGTGGCTCTGGTGATAGAGGCAAAACCGTGGCTCCGGTGATAGAGGCAAAAATTGTGGCTCCGATGATAGATGCAAATACCTTGGTTCCATTATATATTTATGGTGACTTTACAGTTGTTGTTTTTATGCCATGTTTCACTTATTGATATCACTATTCATATATGTGTTAGGGGTTTGCCATATGGGGTTTCCTTCTGGAAACACAGACCTAGTTGCATATTTACTTTTCAGGCCGTGAGTGGCGTTAGGTGGTGGTGACCGAGGAGGAGGGCACTCGGGACCGGATCCTGGTTTTCCCCATTTTGGAGGTTGTGGTCATTGCATGTATACTTACCTTATAGTCTTTTGATGTAATCACTCTTTCAAAACATTCAGATATATATATATATATAGATATATGTTGGTGCACCTAGTGTTTGTTTTCTAGTAATGTCCTCGATGTATGGTTCGACCTTGTTGACTATCTTTTAAAAGTTCAAAATTTTCCGCTGTTTGAGAATGTATAGTCTACACTAAATAAGGATGTAAATTCAATGCACATTACAACATTTAATAGAGGAGTTACAATGGATTGGTTGAAGAGGACCATCTTGGAAGGTGAATCATCCACTATATAAAATTTTCATAACACTCCTCATTGGATGATCACCTTTTGTTATATGTTTTTCAGTCTGCCTCGTTAAAAACCTTGCCAAGTAAAACCATGTGGGACAAAAACTTGGTGAAGGAAAAAAGAGTACAGAACGTATAATTCTCCCCCTTATTTCAACATGTATTTATACATTATATTGGAGAATAGCGTTATGTTCTTATCTCATTGAAAACCTTGCTAAAAAACCCAGTGGGAAAATAGCTAAGGGAAAAAGAGTGCATGACATACATTAACACAATTGCGCAAGCTGTCTCATTAAAAACCTTGCCAAGTAAAACCTTTTGGGACAAAAACGTGGAAAAGGAAAAAAGAGTACAACTATAAGCCTTTTGGGCATTATCCTTCAGGGATAATCGTACTTTAGGGATGATAATTAGAAATCTGCTCCTCTTGATATGTAGTTCACCAACTTGCAACGTCTCCACAATAACACAAAATAATTTGTGATTTTTATTGTTGTGGATTAGACATATAGGAATCATCACTGAAGTAATCTTTATCCCATGAATATAATAAGTAAATATTGATAGATCCGTAAAGAGGTAATGAAAAATATGTTGAACGTCATTTGAATGTTTTCGAAGAAATATATGCCCGCATAAACAATTACTGTGAATGTATTAGGTCTAGTTTTATATGCAATATATTTTATGACGTTCTAGGAAATTAACTTCAAGTCCTAATCTAACCACTTTAGTTATATATATATAACTGAATCTTTGTTTACACAGTACAAACAATCTGTCATTGATGTGTTTTCCAGGTGAAGTTTTTTGTATAATATCTCTCTATATATTTAAATCATTGTAACAATTCTCTTCTAGAGAATGTTTGAACTACAAGTCGAAAAATAGTTGACTTTTCTCCAGTCATTTATTTCAAAATTTATCATTCAAATATTTCATGTTTGTTTAATATCTTGAGGAGTTCCTTTCATATCATTCTTCGAGATGATATGCACACACTTTTTTGTTTAGTTCATATAGCGATCTTTTCATAAATTATATCACACCTCTTCGTTATAATTTGCCTTCGGAAATTTAGTCATTTAGGGACTTATATATATATATATCAATATGAAGTGACTTATAAATTTACAGTCACAACATATCTTATATGTTTATCTATATTTATGTCAAACTAATCAAGTAACATAACGTAATATTATACTTTTCGAGAAAATGAGTAACATCATAATGGATGTTGGGTCCTGCAAAAAATCCTTGTGTCACTACTCTCTTAATAATGTATCACCATGTTATTGTAATGTGATTTTTTTTGCAAAGCAAAAGGGAGGCTTAGCGTCTAAGATTTATTACTAAAGAACTGTTTACATCTACAAAATTTTCGTTGAGTCCGCGGGTATATGCCACATGCATAACCGGCTTCTCCCTACCACCTATTGAATATCACTTTAAGCATAAGTAGTTTAAGGAACAATTACATCTCATCAAACATCAGAAGTTGGAGTTAGTTCCAAGTGTCCTGAAAATGTCACGCTTCTCCTTTATCTTTCTCGAGTTTGGTAGCTTTATCTCCCATGCACCGGATTATGTCTTTTACTACAGCAATGGTAGCTGTCGGTTGTTGCCTCTCGCCCTAAAAAATCCTTTGGTTCCGCTCGCCCTAACAAATCATTCGTGTATCGTAGCACTTAACACCGATCTTCGGACCCCTCTATCGAGTCGATTTTCACTCGCATGTGATAATCGCATTGCCTCACTCTCTAGATTGCTTGCGAAGCTTTTCTTGAGCTGCATGAGGTTGAGGGGGCACCTCCACACCTCCTTTGTGTATTGACATTTCCAGAAAAGGTGCTCCATGTCTTCCACCTTGTCTTCACATAGCACGCACGTTGGGTCTGTTGGCTTTTTGGCCTTAATCTATGTTTTGATGATTTAATTAACCTAATCTTAATTATGATCATGTAGAGTAGCACACATATTGCATTGCATATATATTGCTTTGTGCTAACCTCTACAGGTGATCAAGACACAAGAAAGAAGAAAAATCAAGTCAAGACATGTAATCAAGCTAGGATTGAAGACATGTAATTTTACCTTTCTTTGAGTATTAGGAACTTTGTGAATTGAGCATAACTTAAGCTAATATGCATGCATTCACACACTAGGTTCCTTGTAGGAGTCACACACAAAATATCATATCATTTGGACTTCATTAGATCACCTAAACACCTAAAATATTGGTCGCCAGTCTGCCTGAGTTTGGTCGACCGTTCACCTTTCGGTCGACCGGTTATACACAATATTTGTTATACCAGACCAATCAGTTCAACCGATCACACTTATGTTAACCATTTACCCAGACCTGTTCGGTCGACCGGTAGACCTTCGGTCGACCGTTTCGTTTGCTATTTCTGGTAAAAATACGACCGTTTTATTTGTCGTATTATACAACGGTCGTATACACATTTTTCTCTTAATACACCCCCAAATACTTTTGAACCGGTCGAACAAAATACCTTGTTCGGACGACCGTTCTATTAGGTAAAATCTACCTGCTATCGGTCGACACAAGTTTAGTTCAACCGATGGAGTTTTCTCTCTACCGAACCCTGTAGTTCGGTCGACCGGTACTTGTTCGGTCGACCGTTGACTTATAGAACTTAAGTGTTAGGTCGACCAGTACCTATGTTCGGTCAACCGATCCATTAACTTACTTAAGGGTTCGGTCGACCGTTACACCTTTCGGTCGACCGTTGCTGGACAGATTTGTGCAATCCGATTTTCTGTTTTGTGTACTTTGCCCAAACCCCAATCAAATCTTGTCCAAACGGCTAGAAATCTTTAGGAGCTTATAAATAGAGGTTCACACTTAGTTTTCCACAAGATTTCACAACTCCAAAGTGTCAAACCTATAGTGAGATTTTCCACAACCTCCAAGCTCCAAATTAGCTATCCAAAGCCTAATTTCCACATCATTCATCATACAATCATCTAGCAATTGTTGCGCTCAATTAGAGAGTGAGTTCCACTCAAGTTACCATTGTTGTAAAGTGAGCAAGGGTCTTGGTGAAAGCCCAAGACAAAGAAGCAAGGACTTCGGTGAAAGCCCGAAGTGATTCTCTCGGTTTGTGAGAGGTGGTGCCAAGCTCGGCGTGGGTTGTTCGCGAGCTTGAAGACTTGTAAAAGGCGTTGCTCCCGGCCCGAAACGGGGAGGCATAGTGAAGACGCAAGACGGGCTCGAACGGAGATTCGAGAGGTGCTTGTAAGAGAGGACGTAGGCACGGCCGAACCTCTATAAAACCAACGTGTCTTCTTATGGTTTGCATTACCTTTCTACTTGTGTTTGATTTAGTTTAAATTTCCGCTGCATTTCTTTGATCGATCAACCAAGTAGTAAATTAGGGTTTAATTGTGATTAGCCTTAATTGTGGACCCATAGACCCACACGATCCTACAGGGTCAAGCTTTGTGCCTCGCTTTATCATTCGCCGCTTTGTGAGCAAACACCCCTTCAATGCTCTCCAAGCTGTGAGTGTGTGCTTTAGGACAACAAATTTGTGCCATACCATCCCCGTCCAAGGGGCTTTCCTGCCTAGTTGCCTCACCCAACTCCACACTTCCTTCATCCCAAGTGATGCACCCGTTCCATTGGGTCGAAACGGTCTATCCATTCCTCCATGTGTGCGCACTTGGTTTATCCTTGAGCAAACTGTAGGATTTCATGTCCCCATGTATGTATATATTTTAAAAAAATTAATACAACATACAAGATCGATTTCATATTTTCAACAATTTTGTGTACATTACTTTGTGTTTATTCTAATATCATGCAATCCTACAAATATTAAAATAAATCACAAAGAGAGAATCATACCTAAAGGTTCTCTAAAACCTTTTAAAGATCCGAAGTTGCGCTGCCCGTAGAATCGTCCACCGATTTGCCTCCGAGTGTTCAATGTAACATCTTGAGAATGTTTGTGTGCCTAGTGAAAACTCATTGCCTGTCTTTGTAATGCAACAAAGTGAGCCGGCATCAAACATGAATATACAAAAGGAGTGTTTGTTGGATGATTCAGTTGAGGCTATTAGTGAGGGGGACACACCTCATCATATGCCCATACCAGAATGTGTCTTTACCCCATGTCCCATGGCCATTGAGCCCCTTGAGTGTCATCTTGATTCCAACAAGGACCCACCTGCGACCAAGTTTATGCTTCATAATATAAAGGAGGTTGGGTGGTCCTTGTTGGATGACTTGGGGAGAAGCCTCATTCTTAGTGCAACTGGTGTGCCACAATCCTCGAATGAGCCCGTGGAACTCATTCTGATACACCCACCTAGGTTGGAAGGTTTTGTTCGACGAGCAACTAAACCTTAGCGAGACAACACAACTCCACTCATTCATGTTGCCTACGCCCAACCAATATCATGAGGGGTTCGAGCCTTTCAGTTTTGACTTTCACCCCTCATGATACCTAAGAGTACCAATGAAGCGGGCCCATCTTGGCAAGTCCCTGGTCCGCATGACTCGCTGTTTTCATTTGATGTTCCTTGACCAAATGATTATGAGAATATCTTTGTTGATGTAAATATCTTGTTTAGAAAAAAAGAAGAAAAAAGAAAGAAGACTCCAAAAGTGAGCACAACTTATTGTGGGCTCCAACCCCTATGTATTTGGGTCTCATTTCTTTCACGTATTTGTATCCCTTCTTTAGTATTTCACAGGTTTGAGGTGATTCGGGTTTGTGTCCATCAACATAACGTTGAACTTCCCTTTGCGCTTCACGTTGGTGAGATCTTTCCTTTTTTCATGCATAAATCCATGTAGTATCATGCTCACATTCATTGAGACAATGCATGAAGTAAGTGTAGGGCATGTTTTACGTGTGTACATAGTCGAGTCTTTTCCTTTTGTTTTGTTTTCTTTTGTTTGTATTGTTAGGGTCATGTTAGTGTGCTGCATTTAATATTGATATATTTGTTTGTCATGGTCATTGGGTGACTTGTCTTCTTTTACTTCCCTAGTGCTTTAAATTTTCACATTTCTTTCAAAATCTTCATGTGTTTGCGAAAGAAAATGTTTTGTGGATTTTGCGTGTGTTTAGCATGTGCAAAACCGTTGAGAGACAATCAAAAGAGAAGCTCCCAAAATGACTTGAACACGATGCATTAGATATCTAGTATATCGTCTTTAAGTCTTATCTAGTCGTAAGGATGCACCCTGGTCTTCCCTCGGGGGGCATGTAATCATAGGGTTTTAGTACTCAAACAAATAAAGAAGTCCACCCTGAACCTAGTGAGTCAAATAATTTGTGTCTGTTAATATAAAGAAGTTTGTCGTAGTCAGGGACCCTTGAAATCTTGTTGTGAAACTTTAAGTGTATGGGTTTTGGTTTCCACGTAGATAAGAAATAAATAAGTGGTGTTCTCTCTTCTCGCACGGCTCCTATCACTTAGGAAATTTGGTCCGAGGGGACTTAGTGCCTGGTGCTTTCGAGTCATCTGACTTGGGATGCACCGACCGAACTTTCGTTACACAGGTGGTAGGGATCGCCATATGTGGAGATGTGGGGAAATGTGTACGTGATAATGTAAGTCCTCATAGGCAATGATGCATGAAACCTGACCCTGAGAGAAGTACACACCAACGACAACAAGAACAACAACAAAAAAGAAAAAAAGAACAAAAAGAAAGAAAAGGAAATGGTAATGCAAATAAGAACCTTAATGGATTTTACACTTTGTGTCACTTGAGGGTGTTAAGATTGCCTGTGTCCTTCACTTAAGTCCTTAATTAACTTGCACTAATGGTTCATTAGGCTAGGTGTCTAGACAGGATATATATAGAGAGTCGGTAGGATTTCCGTGTCCAATGATCGACAAAAGTAGGTGCATCGAGTCGTGTTGCTAGGTTGAATAATGCATATATGTTCAGATTTTGTGGGTGTATCCGTTGAAAACCCTAAGGAGACAACACTCCTCCTTGGCAACATGAAGGTTTAACGGCTTGTTGCACATGCTAAGTGCAACCGTGATTCCTAGGAAAGTGAGTTAGAATTTTCTTGTTTTACCTATGTTTTTTTTTCTTTCTTTGTTTTGCTCGGGACTAGCAAAAGTTAGGTGTGGAGGTATTTGATTGACATCATATCATGCATACATTTGTGTCTTATATCCGTTATCTTTCACCTAAACAATGCTACGTAACGAGTTTTATGTTTAAGTTTCAGGAATAAACAGGTTTGAGGAGAAAATGCTCAAAGAGGATTTAAAAGCAAGGAAAAAAATTGAATTGCAGAACTTATGGACTGAGACGCAAGAGAGAAGAACCCGGATGTAAACCAAACAGATCAATGAGAAAATCAAAATGCTCCACACCATCATGAGGAGTATTTTGATGTGCTCATTGATCCTTTTGGTTTACATTCGGGTCATTCTCTCTTGCGTCTCAGTCCATAAGTTCTGCAATTCAGTCATTTTCCTTGCTTTTAAGTTCTTTTTGAGCCTCTTCTCCCCAAAACTATTTATTCTTGAAACTTAAACATAAAACTTGTTACGTGGCATTGTTCAAGTGAAAGATAACAGACATAAGACACAAATGTATGCATGATATGATGTCAATCAGGTTTGGTCATTTTACATGTGCTCATATTAGCCTTAATTCAATTATTGTCATGTATGTTTTAATGATAATGTTTTATCTTATTTGATGTGGAGGCAAAGTTGGATTTGGTTTTATGGATTTTATGTATTACATGTGTGATGAGCACAATTGAACACACACGTACACATATTTTCATTTCCGCATTCTTTCTCTACCCCCTACGGGGTTTAGTTTATTTGTTTGTTTCCTGATTTCATACGCATTATAGTGTAATTCCAATCTCATTTCTCTCTTCTTTTCCCCTCGAGTATGGTGGATTTCTACTTGCATGCACTCCCTATGAACTCGACCCATACTTTCCATCACTTCATCGCGGCTATGTACTTGCGGTATTAAAATTGATTCAATCAAGTTTTTGGTGCCATTGCTAGGGAGTGCCGTTTTCGTAGTCGAGTTCACCATTTCGGTGGGGTTTTTCTTTTGTTTTTACGTTTTCTTTTCTCATTTGGTTACTGGAAGGTGTTGCAAGTGGACAGGGGGACCTAAAGGAGTTTAGGAGCGTGCTGGTGAAGTCTGGGGACCAGAATCCCCATACAATCCGCCAGTAGCGGATTTGGATCCACCACTGGCGGATCTGCTGAGCCTTTTGTGCTTTCTGTTCTTACTGTAGCTTCTTTTGCCTATTTCTAGTTGTTTAAGTCCACTGTTGATGTCATGCATGCTCTGTTTAAGTGCCGGTAATTAATTTGGCTTGCAGGACCCCTTGTTAAGACCACTTGGACCATAAAACTCAAAGCAAAAGATTAGATTAATTGTCATATAGGTCATGCATCATCTATAGACCTTGCTCGCATATTCTTTCCTTTGCTTAAATTTCTTGTTGTCGATTGCCGGTGTAAGGTACGTGCACTCATTTTCTCATTCATGCTTGATTAAAGTATGCATTAGTTAGTAAGGTGCATTGGAACAAGAGTGAGGTGAGTGCTTCTTTGGTGAGTTGCTGGCTAGCCTAAGAATTCAAAACATTTTTAAGGGGCACAACCTATAGTCTTCAAGATAAGGTGGAGGATTTCATCACCCCTCCCTTAGCCCCACAAACCACACTCAAGTGAAGCCTTAATATAAAATCAAGTAGACATTGGCCACTAAGACTCGGGCGCATTAGGAGAGTAATCCGGTCGCGACCGTCATAGCCTGATCTGCGTCACCCACTTTGTCGATAGCAGGAGAGACGAGATCTCCGGATCTTGGGTCACTTGGTGGGATCTACGGTCTTCATTGTATGGAGGTGAGGTGTGTTGAGGCCACATGATCTCGTAGTTAGGCGTCGTCTAACATTAAGTACATATAGTGACCTTAGGCTGTTTGAGCTGTGTTTGCTAGATTAGGCATATACCCTCATCTTTACCCATGCTAGATTTAGGGATTATTCCCTTCTCCTTTGATTCATCTTCTTCTCACCTACTTCTATGTTCTAGTATCCTCCCCTTTACACTCTCTATAAGTGTTTTAGGATTGAGTTGAGAACTTTGTACAAGCTTGGCCTCGTGGTGGTGAGAGTGGTCGACTCAAGAGTACTTTGTCAAGATGGATGGTTACATAGGTGACCATCCATTTTATTGTTGGGACCATGACTATTCACCCTGGTATTCCAGACCCATGCATCCTGGGGTGCCTCTCAGACAAACACCCAACATGGTTGGGACAAGTTTAATTGTTGCTGAGCATTCTTCAAATTGGGGTAATATGAGAGAGGTACCGACTGGTAGATCACCATCTAGTTGTGTCTGATCATATGTTTTTCAACAAACTGAGACATTACAAGAAACTTTGGCATCTTTCATGTGTTCGGTAGAGGGTTTACTGTATTGGTGGTTCGAGAAACCACGTCAGATGACCATAGTGGTTTAAAGGGTCAGGTGCTCGAAAAGTATTCATATGTTCCTCCCAAACCCGAATATGATGATGTTTTTTTCCCAAAGTACTCATTATGACCCATATGCATTCATGTCTTACCCAGGAAGGACATATTCATGGGGAGCTTTAGAAATCCTGAGTATCAAACTTTCATGCCCACCCCAGTATCCCCCTCCTAAATACCCAGAATTTTACCAACACCCTACTCCCAATCATTAGACTCATTTTCAACCCATCAACACCCAACCCTCCAATACCCAAAATTCTGACTTGAGCCTCATGATCAGATGCTTCCTTGAAACAAACTCTCCAAACATTCATGGAAATCACTCAAAATTCCTTGCACAATCTGGCAATGCAAGTGAGTCATATCACGCAATAATTAAGTAAGCGTGAGGAGGGAGGGTGACCTTTCTTGTCAACATGAGTATTTATCTTTTGATATCAAACCACCACCACATCTAAAAATTCAAAGCACAATCTTTTAGAGTCAAACTCCTAGTCAGTCTGAGGGACTTGAGGTTTCAATTCATGATCACTTGGTGGAGGATTTGATTCAAATTGAGAATAGCATTGACCAATTTTATTATGATTCGGCACAGGATTATGCCTTATCTTTTTGTCTTGTGGCCCTTGAGCCACATGATCTTAATGTTGTGCCTCTTGAGGACTCACCTTTAGGAGAGCAAGAGCTCCGTAATACCCCTAATTTCATACGACCAGGTGAGAGTTTGTCTCTCACTATTATTCCTGATCATCTTGAAAATGAGGGATACCAAACAACTACAATGCCAATTAAGGTATTGGGAGTTCCTTAGAGAATACCTTGGGTAAGCGACCCATTTTCTGTTCGCCTGGTGAGTTGGGCTTGCATAACGAGGTTCTTGACCTTGTTTCGACCCACCAACCTGTTGGTTGGAGAGTTCTGATTGATGATCCTAATTTTAATACTACAACAGGGGAAACTCTTCTTCCGTTGCGTAATATTTCCCAAACTCTTGAGAGGTTCGAGCTATTTCAGTTTGATCATTTGAATAAGACGCCTTTGTGTCTAATTCATGAACCTCTCCAGTTATTTTGTGCACTTTGTGAGGGGGGCTCACACAAGAGTATTTTGGCCCCGCGTGGTGTCATGTTCCCATTCCAAGTGCATTGACCCACTCTTGACATTCCCGTTTGATGTCCTTTGACAAATGACGATGAGAACTTATTTTTGTACATAGTTATATTTGAAGAAAAAAAACTCCAAGAGTGAGCATAGGTGTTGTGGGCTCCAACCCTTGTGTATTTGGGTCCCATTTGATTCACGTATTTATCTCACTTCTTAAGTATCTTATAAGTTTTAAAGGGAATTCGGGTTTGTGTCCATCAACATGACCACCAAAAATTCCCTTGTGCTTCAAAGTGTGGTGAGATCATAATTTTTTCATGCAAAAATACATGTAGTATCATACTTGCATACATTGAGGACAATGCATGAAGTAAGTGTGGGGGTGCTTTACATTTGTATATATGTGGAGTCAAGTCTTTTTCACTTTGTTTTTTGTTTTCTTTTGTGTGTATTGTTAGGGTAATGTTAGTGTGCCGCAATTTACATTGATATATCTGATATACCATGATCCTTGGGTGACTTGCCTTCTTTTGTTTGCCTAGTGCTTTAAAATTTTCATTTCTTTCAAAATCTTCATGTGCTTGTGAAAGAAAATGTTTTGTGAGTTTTGCGTGTGTTTAGGATGATCAAAACCGTTAAGAGACAAAGTAAAAAGAAAGCTCCTAAAATTGACGAAAACCCTCAGGAGACAACACTTCTCCTCTTTGGCGACAAGGGGGTTTAACAACATGTTGCACGTGCTAAGTGCAACCGCGATTCCTACGAAAATGAGTTAGGATTTCCTTGTTTTTCGTATGTTTTTCCTTTCATTCATTTTTCTCCTTCGTTTTGCTCGGGACTAGCAAAAGGCAAGTGTGGGGGTATTTGATTAGTAGCATATCATATATTGCATTCATGTTATATATCCTTTATTTTACCCTATATGTGTGCTACTCAAGTGTTTATTTGTTATATGTTTCAGGGTTTAGGAAATAAAGAAGAGAAATGATGAGAAAAAGACCTAAATACAAGAAGAATAGACCGATTTGGAAGGTCCTGGACCTGTTTGCAATGCCCAAAGACCTGATTGTAAGTCAAGAAAGACTCAAGTGAAACCCAGAGGGACCTACTTGTAAAGAAAGACATGTTGGTTGCAAAAGTCTGTAATCTCGTAAACCTGAGGAGTAAATCAACAATTAAAACCAAACGGGCTCAAACCAACTACTCCGGGCGCACCGCATGTGTTTATTATGTGAACTTAAGCCATTGTCAAACTTTGGAGGCGGTTAGACAAAATTGATCTACCAGTGGCGGATTAAAATCCGCCAATGGCGGATCCGATTAAGAGTTTGGCAGACGGATTTCTCTAGCGGGTCGGGTTGTCGGGTTAAAGAAATATGCAACATCCAGATCTGAGTTACAACCGTCCTATAATGCCCAGATCCATCCAAACACGGATGTGGTGTTGAGCACGAGTTTCATATCTGATTCTACTAATGCGGACGTGCGGACGCCCCTCACCGAACCCCATGATTCGCGTGTGGAGTGTGTTGCGTACTTTTTGTAAGACCTTAAGTGCCTGCAGTAGGTCCCTACAGGTTACCCGATGATGAATTGTGGGACAAATGTCCGTATTTACCCTTGGAGGGAATGTTTTATTGCATTATATCATGCCATGTGACACTAGTATGATAAGTTCCTTCATTGTACTTTAACATGCATATAAGTGAGCTTGGTATACGGGATTTCCTTATGGAAACTCAGACATTATCATTTTATTTGCATTTCAGGACCGTAGTAGGTTCTGACAGGTCGTGACCGAGGACGAGGGCGCTCAGGGATCAAATCCTCTATTGTACTTTCCTAGGTTCTACGACTGTCTGTATTTACTCTCTCTTGTACTTGATGTAGCCATACCTTTTGATAACTCTAATGTAATATGATGCACCTCTTGATTATTATGAGTAATGTTCCCATGCTTTTGAGTTTTATTTCTTGTGATCCATTGATAAATTTTTAATTTTCCCGTTGTTTCGGGGATGTTACAGAGACGCTCTGGTGGATTGTCGACGTAGGAAATACAAACCTCACCGGAGTTACTCCTGGATTCGTTGGAGTACCACTCCTAGGAGGCGTTCCAAAGATCTCTGCCATCGAAAACAAAGAGGACGAGATAGATGAAAGGAGGGGCGGTGGAAGATGGAAAAGGAAAAGTGAGAATGTAAGTGAAGTTTCTCTGAAAGATGGGTAATGAAGGTGACTGTTGTTATAACACGAAGACGGAATGGAAGAGAGGAACACTTCCCAAAATCGACGGCAAAACGTAGATTTTTGGTTCACACCAAACCTTTTGTTCAAACCCAAAACCACTTAAAAAGGAGGGGCAGTTTTTTGGTAGAAGTTACAGTAACATGGTTGCACACATGGATGTCGTGTGATAAATGGGGTGAAAAATTGTGTGGGCATCCCATGGTCCATTTTTTTATATTTTAGTGTTAGTGAAGTAATTGCCTTTTAATGTCTCAATAGTAATTTAACACACACACACACATATATATATATATATATACATATATATATATATATATATATATATATTTCTGCATCGTAATTTTGTGTTGATAAAATCTAAACACATATATATGTTATCAATTGCCATCGTCATTTGAATGGATTTTGTTTTATATTTCATGTTCCCTACGAGCCAAGGTTAAATCTATTAACATACTAGGTATGTTATCAAATGGTAGGCTTGCATACAACAAGATCATAGCAAGGGTCCGTTTAGAACTTAGGAACACGTTGTGATTAATTTTGAGTTTTTATTTTTAATTTTGCAAAGCAATCTAAACGCAACCACTAGATTCTGAAGCAAATTTTGGATTTGACGATTAAGATAGTGGTGGTGGCTATTTGAATACGATTTGCAAAGAGAGGTGCATTTTGCAAATACTAGGTGGCCAATACTTTTTTCTGAATTCCTACCCATCATCAGGTTAGTGGAAGTCAATTATCATAATTTTCAATTATTTCTTTTATTTTGCTAAAAATCTAAGTAAACTCTTGTATCATGCGGCATGCCTAGTTATATTTATATTTATTTTACCAACATTATAGTTATGTTTTGGTATTTTACACCACATTAATTTCTTGTATTTTATCCACAACTCTTAATTAAGCACATTAATATCTTGTATTTCATCCATCCTTAAATAAAATTGTGGTGTACGGTGTACCCAACCAAAATTATTTATTTTCAAAAATTTCTTTTTCAGATGTACTTTGGATAAAAACCTAACGAAAACATAATTTCAACTTCGATCCCAAACATTTTACATGTAATGTCCCTAAAACCAAATAGGGGTTAATGGATTATTAGAGGATGGTTTGACTTGGAGAGAAGGTGGCATGGGAGGTATGGTGGGTGGATGTGATGGAGGTAAGGTGAGGTGACGAGGGTATGGAGGGAGGAATGGTTAGGGTGTTGGGTAGGTGTGGGGTTTTGGTTTAAAAACCACCCCACTCATCTCTTTCTTCTTCTTTTCTCTCCATTTTCTTCCCCACTCATCACTCCCTCATTTTCTTCCCTTGTTTCCGGCGACCAGAAGGAGGAGAAGATCTCCGGCGACGTGGTGGAGGCGCGCACAAGGAAGGAGCGTCAGGAGCGGAGGAAAGAAGGAGAAGAAGCTAGAATCCACGCCGGAGGAGGAGCTCACCGGACGCGTTCTCGCCTCGGAAAAGGTATGCCAAGTCTTCATAGTAACTCCCCAAGTGGTGTGGGAGTGTAGGGGGGCGGCATTGATGTCGTTTCCCCGGCGAACCCAACTGGACAGAGGTTGAAGACGCTTTGTTCGGTCGACCGATTGAGAGTTCGGTCGACCGAACAACGTCTAAATGATGCCTGTCCAGAGGGAAAATGTATAGTCCGGTCGACCGGTGGTTGGGTCGGTCGACCGATATTTGTAAATAATAACTTACTGCCCGAAAATGGTCGAACGACGTCTGTGTGACGGTCGACCGTTTATGCCAAATTTTGCGGGAAAATGAAGGGTTACATTAGCCCGGTCGACCGGTGTTTGTTTCGGTCGACCGAACCCCTTCAGATAGGTTAGACAGACCTTCGTCCGACCGAGTGCGTGTCTCGGTCGACCGAACTGCGCAAAGTCGGTCAAGAACGTTGACCACCTAAATGGTCGGCCGCTCTGAATCCGGTCGACCGACCGCGTGCAGTTTTCCTGCAGTGAAGTGCTTGTTGATCCGGTCGACCGGAAGAGTTTCGGTCGACCGCATGCAGTGGGCAGGATTCATGCAGTTTTCCTTATCGGTTGAACGGACCCTGGTTCGACCGACAAGATATATATGTATAAAAAAGGTATAGCGTAGACCTTCCAAACGGTCGACCGCTAGATTGACCTTGTTCGACCGGTGGGTCGAATTATCATTGGTTAGGACTGGGCGGTGACTTGCTAAACGGTCGACCGTCCGAGAGACCCTGTCCGACCGATTGATAGTGTTTTACCTCAGTACCGAGTACTGAGCGGGAGACCGGTCGACCGGTGTATTTGTTGCGGTCGACCGATTAACCGCAGGTTGGTGGATTTATCCACACGCAAGCCGTCGAGCATTGGTCGACTACCGGCTCTGAGCCCACGGTCGATCACCGGACCTCGGAGCTACGGATTTCACCTTCGACAAAGGCGTATTCAGTTGGACCCCCTATTCTTGTGTAGGTAGGGGATGTCTTCCATGCTTGTGTAGGTGGGAGACGCCTTCTATCCTTGTGTAGGAAGGAGATGCCCTTTCCTTGTCTAGGAGAGTGATGCCCTTTGAGTCTGTGCGGCAGAGGGAAGCCTTTTATGCCTGTGCGGCTGTGAGATGGACCGTGGTGGCGGTTGGGCATTCATTGGGCCCGAGGTGGATTTGCATTTCATGAGCATTATTTGGCATTTTCGTCTTTATTTCTATATATGTTAGGAGATGTTGGCATACGGGGTTCCTTTCGGGAACTCAGGCGGATTTTGTGTTTCATTTTCAGGGAGCAGGCAGTCGTAGGTTGGTGGTGACCGAGGGGAGTACCTCCGGGATCGGGTCCTGTCATCTTATCGTTTTTGTAGAGGTAGTGATTACAGTAGTTATGTATTAGTCATGTAATCACTCTTTTGACACTCTGTATTATGACTTCTACGTGGAGATATTTTATATATATATTCAGTTGACTTTTCTAGTAACGTGTCTTCTTTGACCGGTCGTATGTTTAATTTAAAAACTTATTCCGCTGTTCCGGGACGTTACATTACATCTACTAACTTTTGATGATATAAGACCTCCAACTTAGGATGATTGAGATTTTTTTTTCCAACTCTTCCCTAGTACTACATTCCAAAATGCAACAATCAAAACCTCATGTGTTTGTGCGAAAAGGAAATTGATTGATTTTCCTTTTGTTTCCTTCTCAATCCTAAATACAAAAAAAATCTATGATTGATTTTCTCACGACTCTCCTCAGGAAACAAATGAAAACAGGAGGAAATTTAAAAAGTATATATGAATCTGTACTTAATAGCTTTACATAAATATATAAAACTTTTCAAAAGAAACAATGAAATCACATTTGAAAAAAAACATAAATTACATTATTATTTTAAATATTAACAATACTATATAATATATGAAAAGTTTATATACTAAAAATTATTCATAACTATTATTCTTTCTTAAACATAATATCTATTGTTCTTAAATAATATTTTAGTAACTTCATTTTTTTATTTTATGAGAAATTTCAGTAACAAGCAAAAACAATAAAATGTTGGTCAAAATGAAATTGAATTCTGCTTGTTTGTTTTATGTTCCATGAAAATATTTTTGGTCACTTTCCTATGGCACAAAGAGAATCATAAACCCAACCACAAAAACATGAATCATATATTCAAACAAATACCAAAACACGGAAAATATCTTAGCAAACACAACAGGTGAACAGAAATACAGGATCGTAATCGTTGGGTATATTAAAGAAAAAGAAAAACCAATAAAGAAACAGCCGAAAGCTTTTGGGAATTTGTTGGCCCATGCCGCCCATCCATCCATCATCCACAAAACCGAAGGCAGTAGCAGAAGCGCAGAAATACAGAATCCGATCCCCCCCCCTTCCTTTTAGCGTTTTCTGTCTCTTACTTTGTTGCCAAACTAAATAAATAAAACTTTTCCCTCTACTTCCCGACTTGGAATCTTTCACGTGGCAGTGCTGAGTGGCACTGTTTAGGGTTCCGAAGCTGAACTTCGAGGATTTTCTTGCCCGATCCGATCGACGACGGATTCCTCAAGTCGAAGCCGGGGTTTGAGGTGGGGAGCTGTTCTGGAGTGCTTGATTGGGTTCCTCAGGGCCCTCCGGATGGGTTCCTGCTTGTCGGGGCCGGAAGATCGCCGCCGGGCCCCCCATTCTCCTCCGTCCCCCTCCGGGCGTAAGAAGGCCGGAAAGAAGGGGAATTTGAAAGGCGAGCAGCTTCGTAGGATCCCCGGACGGAGGTTCATGAACGGGTCGAGTGAGGTCGCCTCGCTTTTCACTCAGCAGGGCAGGAAGGGGATCAATCAGGACGCGATGATCGTTTGGGAGGTTGGTCGGGGTTCGAATTTTGCGGTTCGATGACAAGTGTTTCCTACATTGTGTTTTGATTTTTGGTTTTGTTGTGGGCAGGATTTCGGATCGAAGGGCGATGCGATCTTTTGTGGTGTGTTTGACGGTCATGGTCCTTTTGGACATGTAGTTGCTAGAAGGGTGAGGGATTCTTTGCCGTTGAAGCTCAGTGCGATTTGGGATTCGTCTGCCAGCGGTGATGAGTTGAGGCAGAATGGTATCTGTACTTCGGGATGCATCAAATCTGATAAAGCGGCATTGGATCAGTTAGACGAGGAATTCGTTGAATCTATTGGCCCGGAAGAAAAGGAAAAGTTGAAGGAGACGTTCCTGAAGGCTTTTCAGATTATGGACAAAGAATTGAAATTGCATCCCAAAATTGACTGCTTCTGCAGTGGAACAACTGCGGTTACGCTAATTAAACAGGTGGTCGTGTGATTCTTTTACTTAATTTTGTAGTTTATTGATAGAGCCTTGGTTTTGATGGTTTTTGTTTCTGACTGGTGTTTTTCTGCTGAAGGGTCAAGACCTCGTTATTGGTAATATTGGGGATTCAAGAGCCATACTGGGCACACGAGGTGAGGATGACTGCCTGATTGCTGTTCAGTTGACTGTTGACCTCAAGCCAAATCTTCCAAGTAAGATAGTGCATTCTAGGTATTGATTTTCTGTGAATTATTCTAGCCTAATCCTGTTTCGAGATTTCTATGAGTCTGTGTTTTGTTGACATTTATCCCTTCACAGAATCGGATGGTTGTAGAGGCCTGGGTTTTCAAATTATAGTCTTTAAGGGGTGAAAACTCTGCATTTTGTAATCAGTTGTATGTATTATGATTTATGAACCTTTATAATAGTATGGTTTTCTGTCCCGAAAATTTCTTGCCTATTCTGTCATGAAGATTTCTTGCCCAGATAGAGATGGTCACTAATCTGGCTGGTGATTGGGCTGTGTGGTGCTTTGGCATGGCCTGAAACATGTTACTTTGCTGGATTATCTGACCAATGCCCAATGGTCTAGTACTCTTGCAAGATAATAGAAGCTGGTTTTATTTGGTTTACCTACTGAGCTTAATAAACCGTAGTTCTATTATTTGGGCTTGCCTGGTGTCGTCCGGTTTCTAGTTTTCTTTCAAAAATCAAATAGTGTTATTGAGTAGCTCTACGTGATTTTGTTATATCTCTTCATGTTCAACTGTCTTTCATCCATTTGGCCCTTGCCATGTCGATTCACATTGTATTCCTGTTTTTTCTATATTCAACAATCATATAAAAATGTTTTACTGTAGGTCCATAATACCCCAAATAGATATTTCTTTTACACTAGAGTAGCTCATATTTCAACTTATATTTTCTAGAACATGATTCTTTCCAACTTAAATGTAATGCTGAAAGTTGAAACACAATTCGAACAAAACTTCTATTTACAATCCAAATAAACATCTAGTCATCCTATGTTAAGTGTTAATGTAGTGGAAAGAATAGCTGAAAGCCTAGATCCTTTCCATTGCTTGCTGGTGGATTTTGTGCAAGGTTAATACTGTAGCTTAATATATTATTCGAAGAATAATAGACACAATGTCATCTTGTGATACTTACATTTTTGTCCTCATCTCCTTACAAATCAAGGACCAAGTGAGCTCCCTGCTACATTATCACCCTAGGGACAGAACTTCTGTCTATAGAGAATAGACACTGTCCCTTTTTCAAAATCAAAATACCATCACCCTCGAATTCTCTCAAACAAACTAAAACTTGTTGTGCACGCAGCCTTTTTACAATCAGAACCTACTCTTTTTCCCAATCAGAATTCAGAACAGTCATCTTTTGCGGTGCTTGAAACTTGAGAGTTATATATTTAATTTGCTTACATATATAATTACTGTAGGGTATGTATCGAATGATAAATGTTGATTTAAATTACAAACCAATATTAGCATATTGCAGCTTACACCATCATGTTGGGGATATGATTTGGGCATATCAGGAGCTAGAGTTGTTGCAATCAAACATTCTAAGGCAGTTCACTCGGACGTGTTTTAGTGTCACACTGGGAGTGAGGCTCAGGGTCAAAGCTGTTTCGATGGGTCACAGAGCTCCGAATTTGGTTGATTTATATATAGGAAGGCCTGTACTGTCTTGGTGATTGCAGCTGCAATCCCATGTGTAGCTGTTTGGGGTTCGACTGTTGGAACTGTTATTTTCTTTTGGTGTTTGTTCTTTATGTTCCAATTGTATGTCTCGTATGTCTTGGTCCAGTCTGCTGACTTCATTTAGGACCTTTTTCTTGTTTTTATATAATTTTAGCTTGTTTTGCGGCCCTAAATTACAAAACAAAACATTGGCGGTGAACCGAATGTTCTAACTTTTTGTTTCCCTTGATGCTAATATGTTGAGTCATCATCTTTCTGCTTTTTGCAGAAGAAGAAGAGAGGATTAAACAGTGTAATGGCCGAGTTTTTGCTCTTCAAGATGAACCTGAGGTTGCTCGTGTTTGGCTCCCATATAGTAATTCTCCAGGTTTGGCAATGGCAAGAGCTTTTGGTGATTTCTGTCTCAAGGATTTTGGCTTGATTTCTGTGCCCGAGATATCTTACAGATGCCTAACTGAGAGGGATGATTTCATTGTTTTGGCCTCTGACGGGGTAAGAGATCTCAACTTCTGGTGCTTAGTTGTGTATCTTGCCTATCGTAAAATCCCCTGTTAATTCTTTAATTGTTAGTTCTTTTTCCTCAATAATAACGAGGTTGGATTGTTTATCATTTAATTGTATTTTTTATCCTTGCTAATGGTAACTCATCTACTATACGAGGGTAGATAGACTGCTATCATGCTATGCCTTGTTCATGTTTCCTTATTATCCTAGAAATTTAGATCTAGAGAAATGATTCCTCTGTATTTAACTGCAGATCTGGGACGTGCTCTCAAACAGCGAGGTAGTAGAGATTGTTGCTTCAGCTCCATGTCGTTCTTCTGCAGCACGTTTCCTTGTTGAGTCAGCTATTCGAGCATGGAGGCACAAGTATCCAACCTCCAAGGTCGATGATTGCGCTGTAGTCTGCCTCTTTCTGAGTGCTGATGGATCAGATAGTGTGGCATCTTATAGCGACAGCAGGGAACATTCTGAATCATCTGATATTCCAGAAACAGACAATGATGAGTCCTCTGCTCCAACTTTATTGGATAGGTCTGGAACGGTCCGATCCACTTGTGAAACGTTTCTGGATAAGACTAAGAAATCCCCTAAGAAGATTAAGAAATCTCATTCAGGTAAGAGGTCCACTAACGGTAACAACACAACAGAGATTGAACATGACTGGTCTGCATTGGAAGGTGTTTCCCGTGTTAATACACTTTTAACGCTTCCAAGATTTGTTGCCGTCGAAGATAATCATCCTGCAGATGGGAAGTTACAAAAATAACAATGATTTATCGTAACTTGCTTTTAAGTATTTACGGAAGTTAGTGTCATTTGTTCTCCACGAAGAGGGTTGAACAGACTATATTAGTGTGTCTGGGTATCCTCTCTTTGCCTATTTATCTCAATATATTGTGGGTTAGGATTGTAATATTTTTGTAAATGTCAATGTTCCAGTTGTCTCAGTAGTAGAAAGTGTAGCTCTTATTATGTTTTGACCAATTGTATTATGTTTCATAAACACATGTTCTTACATTGACGTCAGAAAAACATTTCCTTAGACCGGAATTGTTTGTGCGGAAACCATCCCAACTTTCCACTGGATTCTGTATTTTTTACTCTGTTATTTTTACTTTTCTTTTGACTGCTACAATCACTTTCTGTTACTTTCTGCACCACTAACCCTCCTTAAACAGGCTACTACTATTAGTCAATTAATTTTATCAGGATAATGGTCAAAGATATTTGGAATCTGTTTTGCTTTCAGGTGGGTTCACGTTACAGCTTTGAATTATTTAGTTCTAACATACATTTTGTGATGGATACCATGTTTCTCTAGTCTCAAATTCCTAGAACCATAAGGCTTATGGTGATATCAGCAGTTTTTCCAAGGAGTGGAGCTGTTTTTGTTTCTACACGTTGGCTATTTTGGGGTGTTCGCTTTTCCAGGATGCTCCGAAGTGGAAGCTGACGGTGCATCACGTGCAGTGGTCAGACGACTCCTAGGGTGCGTTTGGATGTTGGTGATTCCTAACTCCTTCGCATCCAAGAAGTCGCTGCAGTACATGTTGGGCATCCAAATACTTTTGGGAGTCGGAATTTGAGCTCTCTTTGTAACGTGATGTCATTTTTTGTATTGATTAGAGAAACTCAGTTGTTTCTAAAATTTGAACCATCCTACCCTTGTTGAGGAGAGGAAATTACATTTGATTTTGTTATTCATTATTCACAAGTTTGACGTCTTCAAATTTTTATTAAAAACCTGCACCTGATTTTGTTAAAAATCTCAGGTAGTACTTCAATTTTTTTATTACTGATGTTTTTTTATTTTGTTGTGTAAAAGATAGATAAAATAATTGATACATGATCTTATAATTTTGAGTAATATATTTTACTTCATTAGTAGACACTTTAGGGATTTGGTTGGACAAGATGGTTAAGGATCAAACAACTACAATTTTGATTGGAAAAAATAATATTTAGATTCAAAATCTTAAAAGTTGACTTTCTACCTGAAACTCACTTTTGGGAATCACATCCAAACGCGTCCTTAATATCTGCGTCGGTGGAAGATTAAATTTTATCGCTCTTGAAAAAAAAATTCTTTTTTGTCGGATTCTTGTCCGCATGTTAGGGTCACGTGAATACCGACAGTTTGTGGTTTGAACATCTTGTGGCTTTGCGTTAAAGAGGAATAGATATTTGTTAGATTCTTTCAGCATGTTAACTCTCAATTGTGTCAATTTTTTATTTGGCACCTTTGGATGGCCTGAGCTGGATTTTTTCTAATAGTTGATATGATTAATTTGGTTCGTTGTTTGTTAGAAATAAAATGCGAAGCTAAGTCCATTCGTTTGTGCGAAATTGTGAAACATGTTGATGGCTAGGCTCGATATTATTCTCGTAACCAATACTAGTACTACTAAATTTATTAGGTAAATGATAGATAACCTCACATAACTATGAATCCAATTTACATTACTCTTATGAACTTTAAAACATAAAACTTACCCTTGTACTTTCAGTGTTCTAACATTTTAACATTCTTCATAAAAAAGGTGAAATTTTTCAAAATATTCATCGTTATTTTATTAATTTTTTACATTAAATCTTCAATTTAAGAAGATTTATTTATGAAGAAATAAATATTCAGCTTATTTTGGACTAAGTTTTTGCATTTATCGTTGTTTGTGAATATTCATCTTCAACCTTCACCACTATTAGAGAACTGGTCGTCACCGACGGACATTAACCGTCAGTGTACATATCTATCCATCGGTGTTGCGTTACACCGACAGATATACATCCGCCAGAGTTACTTGCGTCGGTGTACACCGACGGATGCACCGATGGACAAGTGCCGTTAGAATAGTTTTTGGCACCAATTTTCCCGCCAATTTTTTTACGTGGTTTTCGTCGGATTGTCCGTCGGTGTACTAGTCCGACGGAAATATCCACCGGTGTAGGAACACCGATCCATAAACTCGTAGGTTCTTATCCGACGAATGAGGATATACACCGACGGATCTCGACCGCCGGTGTAAGTCTTGTCGATGAATTCCGACGGATATCCGTCGGTGTATCAAAAGGTCGACTTCGTTTACACTGACGGATATCCGTCGGTGTAAACTCCTACCATAATTCGAAAATAGCCGAATGACTCTTCCCGAATTCCAGTTTTCCCTGATAAAAGAAAACCAAATGTGTTTCATTAATTCACAACACATTCATCCACGACACAAACATTCATAAACATTTATGAACTCAACGAGTTTGATTATCCACAACTATTCATCCACAATGAGTTTAATTTATAAATTAAATTTATAACAATATTCTATACATAATGAAACTAACAAATTAAACGAAACAACTACGCAGTCAAACCTCCCGTCCCTGCTTCGTCTGTAGGTCCGTGATCGTCTTCTCATCTCGACGGTGGAAGCGATATGCAAAGAGGGGTGACACTCATGATCCTGCACATTACAAACATTATGTATTAATAAATTATTTGACATAAACCAATAAATACGACAATTTAACTAAACAACGTGTACATTACCTCGTTTGTGTAACATGCCTTCTCGAGCAGAAAGTTCATTTGAATGTGTATCTTACTGAGCACAGATTCTGCCGTCCTTAGCTGAACTTGACTCATCACGAGCTCACTGTTGACGGGCTTCAACTCCACAGTTGCTTCATCTTTCCTCTCCACGTCCGCTCTGGCACTGCGTTTTGCTATGCTTGGCATCCCACGAGCCCCGTACATATCCGTAGGCGTGATGTAGCTGGAATACATACGAACCTGTTTATGTATGTCGCCCAACATGGTGCCAACCGGATCATCAGGAGCAACCAAGGTGATAGAGCCCTGAAAGCTCGTCTCACCTGATCCTCTCATAGTCTCAAACTGTTGCTAAAATAAAACATTTTAATAGTTAAACTTCAATACAAAATTGAAACACAGTAATAATTATAAATCACTATACATGTAATTAGCTTACAATAAGTCGAGCAGCTTCTGGATGGTTCCTGTTGTGGAGTTTAATCCACACGTCTGTCCGGGTGGGCTCCGGGGCATCCGGGTCTTCTGCAATCTGCAACAAAAATAAAAAAAGGTGTTAGATTGCATAAATATTAACTCAAATGAATCAAATTTAGACAAAAAATTACCATCTTCTCCTTATGTCGCATGATGGACTTCGTACAACATGTATGTGGGATAATTAGGTTTGCCTGGTTTTTCCTATTGATCTCACTTTTTTCTGCATAAAAAATTAAACCACGATGTTAGTTTTCATATTAACTAAATAAAATTAAAATTATTAAAATCAATGTATACCTAAAAAACCTTGCTGACCCAACAATCTAACAGAGTGGACCAATCCTCGACAAAGTTGCTTTGTGGCCATCCGGCCATCCGCTCCTCCCAGATATGTGACGGCTCCATCCACTTCTTGTAGAGGTCAAATTTGTATTCCTTCCATTTCTTCTTTAGAGACCTCATGACATTGTCTCTAAACCCCTCAGGAACCATCTAATGTGCATGTAAAACAACGTGAGTCCGTAATTAAATGAAATAGATAATAAAATAAGTTACAATAATATGAAATGTTATCAAAATCTCTTGCCATGCCACGTCCTTATCATTCTTGGGAACCAATCTCTAGTTTGCATAATGCGGGGGAAGTATTTGTGACCTCCTCGCGTGACCAAATGTACGTAGTTCTGGAAACTCTCAACCATGGGTCGTCTGGGTACTCCCTCTGGTGTGAAATCCATCGGAGATTGGTCAGTGTTTGATCATTCTTGGATCATTCTTCCAAACACTGAGTGGGACCACGTCCCCTAGTCCTACTCGTACTGGTTTCACCTGCAGAGGGTGAAGGCTCAATCTCATCTACAAGAGCCTCTTCATCAGACTCCTGCGAATCTGTACGTCGACAACGTACAAATGTGTCATCCATGTCCTCTAAACGAGTGTTGCGTCGTCGAGCCATATCTGAATTAAAGAACATAACAATTTAGCATACTGTAATATTGCTTCAATATGGATAAAAATTAAGAGAACATTGGTTTTCCTACTCGTTAAATAATGAACTACTCCACCACAAGTGGCTCTACATCATGTCTCATAAACTCCACCAAACTAATATCGTCAATCCGAACGCTATCTTGCACAAGATTTCCTTGACCGTACTCTGAATCTTCAGATTCATCGTCCTCCATGTTATATAAATCTCTCGGAAACATTCGCACAACCACTAACCATTGATCGTTGTTTGTTCTATCTTTCGGCTCAGCAACATAAAAATTTTCTCTACTTGAGATGCATGTACAAAAGATTCTTCTGGTTTCAGAAATTGATCCGCATTCACCAATGTAAACCCGTATTCATCACTTCTAGTAGTGATGTCTCGACCCAAAATGTTGTACCACTTGCACTTGAACAAAACAAACTTCAAAACACCATAGTATTGAAGTTCGATTATGTCTTGCAAGACACCAAAGGAGTCGACAGGTGCAATGAAAGGATTCGTATCTTGTGCCATGGAATGAGTTTCTGTTGTTGCATTTACAAATACTCCACTATTATGTGTTTTGGCTTTCGACTCACGTTTCTTTGTGCGAAACCTAAACCCGTTGATGATATATCCTGAATACCTCCTCCCCACGTTGTCCGGACCTCGAGCAAGTGCTTCGATATCAATGTTTCCACAGTTTTCCTTTCAAACAGTCTCCCTAAACCACTCATTAAAAGTCTTATGTCGAATTTGATTGCTGTCAATTACGACGTATTCCTACTCCAAGGAAAGCGGTGTAATGGTTAAAATGCCTGAAATAATCGAATGTGTAATTGTGTGTTAACAATGAGTTAAAGACATTGCCAAAATAACTCAAGTGTAGTCCTAACTTACTCTTGATATTCATCAACAATGGCAACATTATTTAACACCCAATTGTGAGCTTTTTCAAGATCGATAGAGTCCAGAACAAACATTTTGCCAGTGCCTAACGGTCTCTCACCTCCATCATTTTTCAAAGGCTTATTAATAATTGTCTCCACACTCTTCAAGTATCTTGAGCAAAAGGTGGTGCACTCCTCTGCGAGAACACCTTCGGCAATTGACCCTTCTAGTCTATTTCTGTTTTGAACGTACTCGTTACACTTGTTCATATTCAACTCAAACGGATACATCCTACGATATTCAACCGGTCCTGCCAATTGTGACTCCCAAGCTAGGTGAACAGGTAAATGCAACATTACATTAAAAAAACTCGGTGGAATATCATTTCCAGTCGGCAGAGAATGGGACCAATGTTCAACTAGTCGTTGAAAATCTTCAATGATGTTCACTTTAGAACAAAAACTGTGAAAGAACTGACTCAGGTTGATAATTGCTTCTCGCACCTCTTTAACTCCATGACTCTTTCTAATAGCCATAGGTAATATTTCTTGCATCAATACATGATGATCATGATTTTTTAGTGAGCTAATCTTGCACTTTTTCCGTTAACACATTAAGATATGTTGGAAGAATACCCATCTGGCACCTTTACTGAATGAAGCAATACAGAATTTTTGCATCTCAGTAGCACTCATCCAGAAAGAAGCTAGTGGATAAGATGTCACTTTGTCGTCCTCATCATGCGTGACATACATATCCCATCTTATACCTTTTTCTTTCAAGTCACTCCTTGATTTTGCGTTATCTTTGGTTCCTTTTGGGGTTAATATTGTATTCAACAAACTATCACAAACATTCTGCTCCGTGTGCATCACATCAATTTTGTGCCGCACTAAAAGATCTTTCCAATAAGGCAGTTGGAAAAAAATACTTATCTTCATCCGGTTATTCCCGTCACCTATAGAACAGTTTCGTAAGTTGTCAAGAACTTTTTCCCTAGATTTGTATTCCGATGGAGTTCTATGTTCCTCTTTACCATCAAATGCTCTCTTGTTCTCCTCCAATGGTGATCTGATTCAAGCCATCGATGATGACCCAAATACACATTCTTCCCACTATGGTTCAGATAAATGAAATGAGTATCTTCCATTCAATAGGGACACACCTTATATCCTCTAGTCATCCACCCACTCAGATCAGATAAGTAGGGAAGTCGTTTATAGTCCACATCAAGGCAACCCTAAACGTGAAACACAACTTAGTGTAAGCGTCATAAATATCCCAACCTTCTTCCCAAACTTGTTTCAGCTCTTTGATTAATGGTTGCAAACAAACATCTATATTGTTACCATGGTGATCGGGTATGATCAGCGACATCATAAAAAACTGATGCTTCATACTCATCCACGGTGGGAGATTATATGACACGAGAATTACGGGCCATATGTTGTGTTGAGTTTTGCTGAATGGATGAAATCCGTCGGCGGCCAACCCTAGCCTCGCATTTCTTATCTCTGAAGCGAACTTGGATGTTTGTTCAACTTAGCCCAGCACGCAGAATCAGCTGGATGACGCAATTTTCCATCTTTTTGACTTTCGTCTGAATGCCATCTCATCGACTTTGCAATATCAGCAGAGAGATACAACCTATGAAGCCTTGGCTTCAATGACAAGTGTTGTAAAACTGCAACGAGTTTTTTTTGGGTTTTTTAAAATCTTGTTCTTGCATGTCTACTTCATCTTCCCCCTCCACTGTTAGCCAACAAGATTCGCTGCATATCGTACATGAATTGACATTCTCGTTCTGTTTCCAGTACAAAATGCAATGATTCTTGCACATATGATTGTTTTCATAATAAAATCCTAAATTTCGAACCAATTTCTTTGTCTCATACGTATCTTTCGGCAGACAAGCTCCCTGTGGCAGCAATTCAGCTTGATACGCCAACCATTTGTTGAACATAGTGTCCGACCATCTACAAGTGTTCTTCATATGAAACACTTTGATGACAAATGACAACTTGGTCAATTCTGGTTTACATTTTGGATACAACAACTCTCCATCTCTCAAGTAATCCAGAAACTTCTGAGTGTATTCCGTTATTCCGTGTCTCGACGCATCGTCGTTGGCATTACCACCTACGATGGCGTTATGTAGCATCCCTTCTATGTCATCTACCTCATCTTCACCTGGCTCATTTTCTTTTGTAGGAGTTACATTTGTTGGACTACTATTTGGGCACTTGTACTAGCAAAGGATTCTCCGTGAAAACTCACTGCTCATAATTTCGAGCAAAACCATTAATGACAACGTCATCGATAGCATCCCCTCTGGTTGCCCACTTGTTTTTGCAACATTTTTTGCACGGGCACAAGATCCTTCCATCTTGAATGTAATGGTTCTTGGAACTAAGTGCTAGTTTCAGGAATGCCTCACAATTATTGGCGAATGTTTGACTAACTCGTTGGTCATACACCCAACTTCTGTTTAAATTCATAATTCTAATAATATAAGACAAGAAAATTGTTATCCAAAATCGATAACAAAATCCAAATCAAATCCAAACTTTAATCCAAAATCCAAACTTTAATCCAAAATCCAAACTTAAATCCAAAATCCAATATCAATTCTTAAATCTAATATCGATTCATAAATCTAAATTTAAATGCAAAATGAAGTTCGTATTTAGGATAAAATCCGTAATAAAGAATCAAATCCGAAAGTGAATCGTAAAATTGAAATTAAATCCTTAAGGCAAAATCGTATATGTACTTCAATTACAAATCTTAAATTCCAATCAATTTTCTGAACCGCAAACACATCAAAATTTATTTGAAATTCTAACTAAATTTTGGTAGAACCTCTTATATATTTTTGATACCAATTTTTTTTCAAAAAACCTGTATTGACAATAAAAAATATTCACTTTTCAACGACAAGCATCACGACATCGTCAATTCATCAAACTTAAATCATACGATCCAATCCTAACATATTCAAATCTAATATAATCCTAAATACAGTTATGTAAGGGTGTACTACTCCAAGCATAATATCCTAAATCCAATCCAATCCTAAATACAATACAATCCAATCCTGAGGTCTGCTTCGAATCACAAATTTCCAACCAACTTCGTCACGATCAAAACGATTTTCACCGGTGTCTACTCAGAATATCACATTTAATTGCTTCATTAACAAAGCCCAAATTCAGTTCCAATCAAACAACATAAGGACACATTTAAGTTCATTAACATCACCATTACGCACATTTATTTAATCATACAACATAAGGAAACTTTGTTCTCCAAGTTCTTCTATTAATGGTCTAAGTTTCAACTTTGACTACTAAAATTGTATGTATAAACATGATGAGATAGAAAAAAAGTACACTCATTGTCTAAAAAAGTTCTCCTACTATAGTTTCAATCATACTTAACTTATATTAGTTTCACTAAATTTCATATTAATCATACAAAATTAATTATAAGACTAATCAAACATTAATCATACAATTTCACTAATTCAACGTACTTTAATCATACAAAATCACAAAATTAATCAAGACTAATCAAACAATAATCATACAATTTCAATAATTCAACGTACTTTAATCATACAAAATAACATATATATTCTATTTAAACGTACTTTAATCATACAAAATCACAAAATCAATCTAATTAATCATACAAAATCACAATTTAATCCTAAATCTAAAAAAAATCTAAAAAATTGTAAAAAACACAATTTAACTGAGGGTCCGGTTAATGTGTGGGTGGGAGGGTGGGGGCAGGAGTGCTCTGGTCGGGGGTCAGGTTCGGTCTGCTCAGTGACGGGTTTGGTCTGGTCGGGGGTCAGAGGTCGGTAGGGTCTTTCCGGTTCAATCCGGCTGGCTTTGGGTTCAACCTCGGCTAGGGAGGTGGTGGGGGTTGGTGTGGGCAAGCGGGGAGAGGGACAGTCGGGGGAGGGGGAAGAGGAGACGAGCGAGTTAGGGAGGTGGTGGTGTTCAGAGGGGAGGGAAGGGGCTACTAGAGGAGGGAAGTGTGCATGGAGGAGTGTGCGAAGTCCTCGTGGCGGGCGTGCGGCGGGTACACGGAGGAGGATGGCGGGTCCTGATCGGGGTTAGGGTTTTTTGTGTTGTAGAAGAAACGAAATTGAGGGGATGCTCGACTCGGGTTCCTGATGTAGCCTCCACCGACGGACTCGATCCGTTGGTGTTATGTTATGATCCGTCGGTGTAGTAGGCCAAGAAACGATCGATTTTCAAAGTAATCTCCCATGGATATTATCCGTTGGTGATTTGAAGAACTGGTACATCGACGACCTATATCCGTCGGTGTTAATGAATTCATCCATTTGGGTAACTTCTTGTGCGAAAAGTTTTCAACGCCGACATTTTTCTTATGCAAAAACCCACACCGACGGTATTGATTCGTCGGTGTATGACCATAAAATGGTAAAACTTTGTCTGACCGACGTTATTCATCGGTGTTATTAATTATTTCCATTGGAAGTATGAATGTCAGACAGATAGTTATATCCGTCGGTGATTGCCATATTTCTAGTAGTGGACTAAGTTTGAAGGGGAGTGTAAACAATCTGCACCCAAATGAACAAATTGGTCCGGCCTATGATGAATGTACTACACAAAATTATGTTGATGTAACAGCAAACGCAACCTTGTCACTCGAATTGAGCTAGGTGATGACTCATGAGATCAATGGAAAGTCAAGTTGGCTAGGGTGCTTCAAGTACATAATCAACATTTCATGATTGTGTCCGAATATGTTGCATTCTTAATTGCGATGATTATTTCAGACTCGGCCCCAACTAACTACTCTGTTAAACAAAATCTAACAAGTTTGAGTTCCTATAGCCATTCAGTATGCATAACTTGTATTGGCTTTAGTTGGTATAGCTTTGTATAGTGGATGGGTTTGAGTAGCTCGCCAAATTTTGTTGATCCAATTACTTGACCGAGTTGTATCTGTAAACAGTTCTGAAACCCTAATAACAAAACCCTAATCTTCTTTTTGTTCTCGTCTTTCTCTCTCTCTCTCACCTCTTAAACCCTAACCCTAGATCCGAAGTCCTGAGATCCTTTGTCTCAGCTCTTAAGCCGGATCATGTTTCCACGCAGAATGCTCTTTAAATCTTCTAGAAAGGTGTAGGACCTAGTGTTAGATTTGCATGAGTCATTTTAATTTGTTATCTTTCACGCACCTCTGTGTTGTATCATGTTAATTTACTGATGACCTTGTATTAAAATGGATTTTTTTAAATATAGTGATTTCTCAATGTTATAAAATAAAGCTTTGTGAAACATGAAAAGACATGGAGATTTGGTGATAAAGATGAATATTTTTCATTGCCACAAACACAATATATTGAGTATATATATAGGTAAAAGACATAGATGTTACAATAACAACCTAATGAATGATAGTTAATACACTTGAATGAGGCATACAATACATCAATGAGTAGGTTACAATAGTGATCAATGTTGAATATGTAACATCAAATGTCTAGGTGATTCATCCATGAAATATTATCATTTCATAATACTCCCCCTTGGATGATCACCTTTGTTATACGTCGTTCCGTCTTCCACGTTAAAAACCTTACCAAGAAAAAACCCTGTGGGACAAAAACTTGGTGAATGAAAAAAGAGTGCAGAGCGTATATTTCTCCCCCTCAATTCAACATACATTTATAACACTCCCTTACACAATATGCGTTCTGTTCATGTCTCATTAAAAACCTTACACAAAACCTTGTGGGAAAAATAGCTAAGGAAAAAAGAGTGCATAACACACGCTAACAAAATTGTTCAAGCTGGCTCATTAAAAATCTTTTACCAATAAAACCTTTTAGGACAAAAATTAGAAAAAGGGAAAAAGAGTGAAACTACAAGTCTTCCTGGCTTTATCCTTTAGGGATATCTGTCATTCAGGGGTGATAAATACAAATCTACTCCCCCTGATTCGTAATTTACCAAACTTACGAATATATTTTACAAAGTTCTTAAACACAAAAGTGCATGGGGATTCAATAAACAAATACATCATAGTTAACCATATTTGATGAATATTTACTATATTTCACTTAGATAATAAGATTGTGAAATATGTTTGCACATTTTTTCTCAAATTATATACTGGGAGTAGCACAAACTGTGGTAACTTTTGCAAAATATGAATATGTTACCTCAAAAGATATTACTTATGGACAATTTAAAGATGTCTCATATTTATATTGATGTCATAGTGATATGAGAATGTAAGAATCAATAAATGATTCACCAACTTGCATAAAATTGTAATGACTCCACATAATGACACCAAAACGTTTGTCATAATAATTGATGTGGATCAAACAAGTAGGAAACATCACTAATGTAAATCTTTATCGCATGACTAGAAATTGGTAGATCCTCGAATGTCATCTAAATGTTTTCAGAGAAACATGATGCTTAGATAAAACATTCACTATGAGCCTTATTAGGTTTCAAGTTATAAGAAAATTTTCATGACATTCTGATACGGAACTTCAAGTCTTATTGCAACATCATTAGATTAATATTTCTAATGGATCTTTGTCAATATACAATAAACGCCCTGTTGTTAGTGTGCTTTGAAGGGGAGCATTTTAGTAGAATATTTTTCTTCAATATTCTATTTCTACAATTGAATCAATGTACCAATTCTCTTCTGGAGAATGTTCGAACTTCATGTCGAAAACAATTGGTTTTTCTCTAGTCGTTTATGTCATAAATTCATCCTTTAAATATTTCACATGTTTTCAAAAACACAGCAGGAGGTCCTATGACATCAAGTCATAAGCATGTAATAATATAATAAATAATGGTAAATTTTGTTTATTGGGTAAAACATATGGACGAACAAGATCAACGTCGTATCATTCTTCGGGATGACTTTGATTGAAGATGTTATATGAACACTCTTACTTGTTTCTTTATATAGTGATTTTTTCAAAATTTGTATAGTGCATCTTTTGATTTTTTGTCATTATATAATATACTTTGTCATCCTAGTCATCCAGGGACTCTCATATAATTACTAATATTAAGTGACTTCCAAAACTTTATAGTCACAACATATATTATATGCATATGTAAATTCATGTTTACAAGCCATATTGATCACATAATAGAACGTTTTATTATATATACGAGAGAGTGAGTAAAATCATGATGAATATTGTGTCGTGTGAATACCCTTGTGTTACTTCTCGCTTCATAATGTATCACCTTCTTATTGTGATTTCTATTTGTATCATTCAGGGATATAGTTTCAGAAATCAGGACTCAGGTCCAAATAATATATTTATTCAGCGAGTTTATTTTATATTGTTTGCTTTCTTTTATTTATATCATATAGGAATGCTTTTGGCATTCTTATAATATCATAGGTTTTGGATCCGGTTTTTCTCTTGAGGTACCATGCTATTAAGAAGGAGAATGAATTATCGACAATAATTATTTAATATCTCTCGTATCAACATATATAGTTGATTGCAAGTTTTACGTCAATAATAATCAAATCCTCGTCGTTTTCCAAAACTTTAGGATTTGACCGCTTTGTATCCCGTATTTTTTGTTTAGCAGCTGCATTTATTTTACTAAGTTTGTATTCTTCAGAAATAACTTTTCCAGGAGGTGTAATGAGTGACTAACTTTTATTTTTATTTCCACTGATGATCTGTTTTTTGGTCCACGTGTCTGGGGTTGGTTGAACTCAAATATATCTTACATTGTGGAGATCTCTATTTAATATTTTGTATTTTCTGGCTAGTAAAGGTGTAATATAAGACTTAGTCACTCATTTTTATCAATAAATACGTATGTCAATTACTTGGCAAATTAATTATTTTATGAAGATCTGGTTCAATCATATTTTACGTATATAATCTTTTTTGAACTTCAGGTTCAATCATACTTGTACGTTTATTGTTATTTCATGAACTTCATGTTCAATATAGTACATTTTCTTGACATTCTTTAAGCATTTGGTTTATAATCTTATTTCATGAAATTCAGGTTCAATATCGTATATTTTCTTGGCATTCTTTAAGCTTCTACCATCTCCCCTAATGGCAGAAAATGTACAACACATATATATAATATTATTTGATAATAAATACTTAGCCATTCAGGCGCTTTAAATCGCAGGAGGCAAAACAATCTATTCATTATTGTACAAGTAAAGTAAGTGAGTATTTATAATATGATATTGGCCTAATAAATATATATATATATATATTGGTAGTTATGCAAGTTGATAACCGTGTCTAAATTATATCAGGCATATAAATATGAGCAATAAGAAGTGTTCAATAGTTTTACCATTTTTGAGATCCCAAAGTGATCTATATTTGAGAAATACTCTAGCACCAGGGGGACTCATTTATTGTGCTAATCGGTCGACAAACTTGACCTCATTTTTTTCGACTAATAGAAGTCAACAAAGTCATCAAAAGATTCACAAAAACAATACCAATGCTGACATCCATAAGAAATATAAGTCATAATTTTTTTTGAGCGCTTTCTGGCCTATTTAGTCTAGTTGACCTTTGAGAGCCATTTCATTTTTTTGCTTCTTATTTGCACAATTTCTCTCCCAGTACTTATTCTCTTATTTTCGTGGTGCTTTGTAGTGTGTGCTTTAGGCACACCAATAAATATACGAGGAAAAATATTGTGATTTTGAAATAATTCATGTGCATGAAATTCAAGCACATGTAATGCATAATCCAAAACTTGTGCCTTTTGACTCCGTACTACTACTGGAGTATTGAGTTATTAATTTGTAAAGTGATCAATAAAATACTTCTCTTTTACTACTAAACTCTATATATCTATGGTCTTCTGGCAAGAGTGTTTGATTTAGAAATCGACGTGTAGTTTTACCCAATTAGCTATATGCACGTCATTTCGATGGTCATACGAATCGTTCAGGGATTATCATAAAATTTCATAACCTTCTTTAAATGAATAATCTCTAAATCTTTGTATAATATAACATTACATGAATATTAAGATATGCATAGTCTGGGCCAATGCATATCATTTTCAATAACAATGATCACTTGTAACATGGTAATTCAAATTCCACTACAATGTAGCATTGTATTATATATATACATCTATCAAAATTGATATTATGTGCTGACAAGATGAATGCTCATAATAGTTGTGAATGATCATGTGATTCATCAAAAATTAACAAGTAATAATCACATGCTTGAACCACTTTACAAATACTCTTTTAATCAACATGATACTAAGAATTCATATAACTTATACTAAGCAAGTGAATCAATATAAAGTTGCATGAGATATATATCATTTAATTCTAGAAGCACTACTAAATATATAACTATTTCTTTTCATGCTTCATTGGATCGAGAAATCATGAAATTTTGATCAATAACTCGATATTTTGTCCAACCACAAAAAACAAACATGAGATTAAATCATAATACTTTTAAAATCATTTTAATAAAGAGGATAGAAAAAGAAAATCACAACCTCCATTTTATCTTGATTTGATGCTTCTTTCTCTAGTCATTGATATTTTAAAAGGCAATGGGTTGATGTCAACATCCATAATCCATGATGTCAAGTATAGAGTTAAAAGTCATAACATACAAGCATTAAAGCATAATTGGTACATGCAACTTATTACCTTTTTTTAACTCATATACATGTTTTGCTTATCAGTGCATACTAAAATATCTAAAAAAGGATTATATTAAAATGTACTTGAACCACGTGATAAACAAAAGTGCATACTAGCAATTCCAAAAGCAATATATATTGATTGTATATATGTAATCACATTTATTATACACACACACACACACAATTGTCATGATACATTTTATGCACCATGTGAGTAAATTAATTACCTCATGATGAACAAATACACATTCAAGATGTAAGTAAAATAACCGTATACATACATATTTTGATAATTACACCTTTTACGAATAATACAAATCAATAAAGGTCAGTTGAACTTTCACATTAAATCTTCAATTTAAGAAGATTTATTGCTCAATATTGTACCTGCTAAATATAGAATTATGAAAACAAGCATTTGCTGCCAAATAAGTATCAAACAAATCCTTATCAATGCATTTCATATTATATGTAATGTAAGTTACAACTGCATTGTATACAACATCAATACTCAAGTTAAAAGCTTAAGTATTGCATGATTGACTTAAGTACGAGCATGTTCTCAAACGTACCACACATGTATACAACATGTTCTCAAATGTACCACACATGTTCTCAAACTGCATTGTATACAACATCAATATGAGCATGTTCTCCAACGCACCACACATGTTTGGCTTAAGTATTGATCTATAATATTGCAAACCTCTTAAAGCTTTCTTTCATCACATATTAACCAAGAATTCATAATATTTTCTCTTATGTATTTGAGCAGGAAATTATAATCCTTATGCATGGATGGCAGGTCTTATTAGAGACTACAAACAAATGAGAAAAAAAATCTTTATTACCTCCTACATGAACAGAAACAAAAACATTGAAAATCAAATTACGGATTTAAGTTCACATGATATCCTATCATATTCATTTAACTACATAGTATATTCACGATATAACTAGTGAAGAATAAAGTATGAACACCATAGCATCAATAAAAGAATAAAAAATCTAGACATCTAACGATATGTATATTTCCTAGGTAAATCAAAGAAAATCATATTCATTTAACAAGATTGTCTATTCACGATATAACTAGTGAAGAATAAAGTATGAACACCATAACATCAATAAAAGAATAAAAAATCTAGACATCTAAAGATAGGTATATTTCCTAGGTAAATGAAAAAAATATCTCATTACATTACATCAAACACAATATATATATGATTGATGGTTGATTCAGTTATAATATTGCAAGTGCACGACATCGGTGACGACGTGGCAAGTACGGGTCGTACCACGAGGAGTTGTGCGCGTTGTTGTTATCACCATACTCAAGTGGGAAGAGAAATAGATGGAGAGATTTAGGCTAAGCTAACAAAAGTAAACTAAGATAGAAGAAAGCAATCTAACAAACCCCTTCAAGTGGAGGTGCAATAGTGAGGTGTGTGTGCATGAGGGTGTCCAACCACTAAGCATATGTGTAAGAGTGTGTGTTTACAAGTAGAAGCTAGTGTGGAATCTAAGTGTGAAACACATACAATTACATGATATACAAGACTAGGAAAGGTTAACATGAAGTTAATATCATCTAGTCTCCACTTAACTAGGCGTACCTCGATCATCTAGTCTCCCAATCCCTCCAATTCAGGTGTGCCTCATAAATTACTCAGATGCCTACCTAGGGTCTCAATTTCACATGAAACACCTAAGTTCTAATTGCCTAATGGAAACATAGAATCTAAGGCTAGCACTGGCCATATGCCGCACGTTGAGCTGGTCTCTGTTGTGTCGCCAACTTACAAGCCTAGATTAAATCGTCCACACCTCGAACATCCCAACTCCAAATCTAGCATTATAACCTGGATTATGTAGAAAATTCATCCCACTATCAACAACTTGAGTTTCACGAGGAACGCCCATGGATAGGCTAGGGTGCGCTCACACTAACAACCGTTGTCCCGCCTAGCTACGCTTCTATACCATCAGCATACTTCAACTCATGGCACCTCACTCTATAGAAATCAAAATCAAGAGTTTTAAAAGGCCTTACTTACCTATTCCTCTTCCCTATCTACGTTAAAAAATCCAATTCAAACACCCAATGGTAGCCTAAGGTTCACCCTTCAGAGCTTCACTCTATCGCTGAGTCCATATTGGCCTTATCCGGAGTGACTAATTCTAATGCCCCTCGAACCACAATGCTCCAAATCTGGCGCTATTAGATTGTAAGTGTAGATAATTGGTTTATCTGGCTCATATAAAATTTCATAGACAAAGCCTAAGTGTAGACCTGTCTATGCCTAAGTCATAGATCCGGTTGCCCTGGCCACGACTGAATCCAGACTTGACCCGAGTTGACTATCTATTAGTCCACATCCTTTTGACCCCGATTGACCTGACTTAAGGTAACTTTGGTCAATACAAGTCTTCCCTAAGTTCTACCCTTTCCAATGCCAACTTGGTTGATTGTCATCATTTCATGCTTACATTTGTATCTTATATCCATTATCTTTCACCTAAACAATGCTACGTGACGAGTTTTATGTTTGAATTTCAAAAATAAATTGGTTTGAAGAGAAGAAGTATAAAAGGACCTAAAAGCAGGAAAAATGACTGAGTCGAAAGACTCGAGGACTAAGATGCAAGATCAACGGACCTGAATGTAAGATCAAAGGACCAATGAGCAAACAAGAATACCCCACACCATTATGGGGAGTATTTTAGCAATTCCATTTGGGTCGGAGCTCCAGCAAGCGAAGTAGATGCATCAAAGACAAACAAAGACAACAAGAAAAGCCCAGAAGAAAACCCAGCGTGATCCAAACCCTATAGACCGCCAATTAGCGGTCTGGGACCGCGGATTGGCGGTCCGGTTTGCTCTGGATCCACTAAGATTTATGTGGGTCGTGTATTAGAGCATATTTATTCTATTTCTGGTACTTGTTAAGTTCCACATCGGGGGAGTGTCCCCGATTATCTTTTTCTATGACTATAAAAAGAACTCTTCACCTTCTATTATAATCACCCATTGCTTGGTGGCATTCTCTCTACTTGGAGTAAGCCTTGGAGAAAAATCTCAAGGCGGAGAAGAATGCTGCTAGTGATGTGAGTCATTTAATAAAATAAATTTTCCATTGTTTTGTTCTTATGTTGTTTCTTTATGCATGCTTAGCTTAGTCTCATTTCTTTTATTGAGGCTAAAGTAGTTAGAATGTTTCCTTTCTTCTTTAGTTTAATAATTAGAATAATGTGTAGTGAGTAGCTCCATCCCCCCCTTTGGGGGTGGAGATGATGTTCATACATGCATTCAAGAATGGATAGGAATGCTTTATTTTGATTGTGTTGATAAATGTGAATGTATGCTTGCTTGTTAGAGTAGAATACTACACTTGATGGGTTTTGCCACACATCTTAGACACCTCTCATGCTTGTTTAGGTTCTGAAATAACCAGCTTGTGTATATGAATATTAATCAACTAGGTTAGTGAATGGATTGATAGGTTTTGCCATAACCTTTAGACACTTCCTATGCATGAAAACACTACCTCCATTTGTGCCTATAGAATGCATTCTTCGCCATCTTTTTACATGTGTGCACACACTCCATCCCTAGGGATCTTCCTCTTCCTGGTTCTAGTTTAGTTTTAAATTCTCTTAGTTTAGTTCGAAGTAATCGTTAGTTGCTTTCCTTTGCATTTTCTTCTTAGTAGTTCCGTGTAGCGTAGATTAGCATAGACAAACTCTTCTCCCTTTTTGTTGCCACTTGATTTCGGAAAAACCAGAGAGTTCTCTCCTCCCCCGTGGATCGACCCGTATTTGCCATGTCTTCACCGACGCCGTGCAGTTACGGTATTATAAACGATTAAACAAGTTTTTGGCACCGTTGCCGGGGATGTGCCAGTCCAGACTCTGGTTTGGACGATTCGAGTGGATTTAATTTGTCTTTTGTAGTTTTCTTTGTTTCAGGAGACTTTGAGGCTAAGGGGAAATCACCAGGAGAAATTTGGAGCGGAACAAAGATGCTTGGACCGCCAATCAGTGCCCTGAGACCGCCAACTGGAGGTCTGGTGAGCTCTGTTTCCTTCATTTTTTTCTTTGGCTTGTCGTAATATCTGATATAGTGATCTGGGGCTCGATTTGTCATGTTCGGACCTGTAGTTAATTCCGAGATCAATAATCAATCTCCCTTTAAGCAACTTGGACCTCAAAACCCAAAGCAAAAGATTAGGCATTCTTTATTGTTTAGGTCATGCATCAGGTACTCGACTTAGGCACATAGATTGTCTTTTCTTTTAGCTTTACTTTCAATTGCTGAGTGCTGGCGTGAGGTGCGCATTTCCTACTCTCATTCATGCATTTTGTATGAACATGCATTAGTTAGTAGGAACTGCATTGCAACAAGTGTGTGTTGAGCGTTTGTTTGGAGAGTTGATTGCTAGATTAAGACTCCAAAACGCTACTAAGGAGGGGCTGTCCCATATAAGATAAGGTGGGGGATTTCATCACCCTTTCCTTCACCTCAAAAACCACACTAATCAAGAACCTAATTTTAAAATCAAGTAGACATTGGCCCTAAGGATTTCGGGTGCATTAGGAGAGTTATACAGTCCCGACCGTCATGGCCTGATCAGCGTCGCCCACTCTGTCGATAGTAGGAGAGACGAGATCTCCAGATCTTGACTCACTTGCTGGGCTTTGTGGTCCTCGTTATAGGGCGGTGATGCGCGTTGAGGCCGTGTGACCTCGCAGTCAGGCGTCGTGTAGCTGTAAGGACCTATAGAGACCATAGGATTGTTTGAGCCTTGTTTGCTTGTGTGCTTCTACATGTACCCACCCGCTGTAGCATAAGGACTTCTTCCATTCTCTCCTGAGTCATTCTCTCTCTCTCTCTCTTCTGTTTCCTCCCATCTTCTCGTCTACGACACACTCTTTATTTTGAAAAAAAAGAAAAAAAAGAAAAAAAAGAAAAAATGGTTTTGGTTTGTGTGTGCACCTTTGTGCATGTTTGTGTGGGCACGAGACGAGAGTGTCCGTTTGACGATGCGTGTCATCAACCCTTCTTCGGTAGTGAAATTCTCGATGCCTTCCTGCTCTCGTGTCGCACACAGTCCGGGTTCAATGACTGCTCATTACCGCAAGGAGGAGCAATTGCTGGACTCACCTGTTCCACCTGTGCTTCCTGTTCTTCCTGTTGTGGCTCCCATACCTCTCCGTGATCGATGCTACCCGAGCCATACCGCTCTACCCTCAAGCATCGTATTACCAGAGGAGAATGGGAACCACTTTGAGGTTAAGCCTCAATTCATTTTCATGCTCCCTCACTTCATTTTCATGCTCCCTCACTTCATTTTCATGCTACCTCCCATGCATGCACAATCTTATCAGCCACCACAAGCTCAAATCACCAATTAATCGTGTTTCCCAAATTCCAATAATATGGAAACTCGATTCAATTCGCTTGAGGCCTTGACTCGTGGACTTGAAAACTCAATGAAATTTTTTATGTCAACCACAAGTCAAGTTCTCACTTCATATCAGCAGACCATCGAATCTCTAGAGCTTCAGATGGGCCAATTGACTCAGTCTGTACATGAAAGAGAGAGAGTCACTCTCCCTAGCCAGCGTGAGGCTAACCCCCACATGTACCAGCAACAACACATGCAAAATGAGAATGTGGTACCTCGGGCACAGCAAGTGAACCATGTGGAGGGACATCTTCACCATGTCAAGGCCATTGTAACCTTAAGAAATGGAAAGCAGGCCATTGTAACCATGTTCACCATCATCTATTCAGCCCCTTAGTGGGAATGGTGGTGAAGAAGAGTTGAGGGTCAGGGTAATACACCAACGCCTCCTTCTCAGGCACCGCAGAAAACCTACCTGCCAAAAGCTCCCTATCCTAGTAGGTTAACCAAAAAGCAGAGTGACACGATGGATAAGATATTAGAGGTGTTTAACAAAGTGAAGGTTAACATTCCCTTGTTGGATGTCATCCAACAAATTCCTCAATATGCCAAAGTGTTAAAAAATCTTTGCACAACCAAGAGGAAGACCAATGTTCATAAGAAAGTATTCTTGGCTGCAAATGTAAGCTCACTTTTGTCCAATCCCACCTACACAAAATACAAGAACCCCGGGTGTCCTACTATTCAATGTACGATAGGGGACACTAGCATGAGTAATGTATTGCTTGATTTAGGATCGACGGTCAACCTCCTCCCATTTTCTATTTATCAATAGTTGAACTTGGGAGAATTGAAACCATCTAAGATCACCCTCTAATTGGTGGATAGATCCATTCGTATTCGAAAGGGGATTATCGAGGACGTGCTTATCAAAGTTGGAGATTTTATATTTCCAGTCGATTTTGTCATCCTCAATACCAATCCTGTTGCAAACACCCACTCTCAAATACCTTTGATTTTGATTAGACCATTTCTGGCAACCTCCAACGCCTTAATTAGTTGTAAAAATGGTCTCAGGGATCTCTCATTCGGTAATATGAGTGCCGAGTTTCATGTGTTCAACTCTGGTAGGCAACAGGAGCCCATGGACCAACCTTTAAATCTCAATCTCATCCGCCAATTAGAGAAAGAACGGCAAAATCAACGAACACCTCTAACACCAATACAACCCATTGAGAATGTTTGTGGGCCAAGCGAAAACACATTGCCTGTCTTTGCAATGCAACAGAGTGAGCTGACATCAAACATGAATGTCCAACGGGAGTGTTTGTTGCATGATTCAGTTGAGACCATTAGTGAGGGGGACACACATCAGCATATGCCTATTCCAGAAGGTGTCATTACCCCGTGTCCTAGGGCTATTGAGCCCTTTGAGCTTCAGATTAACTCCAATAAGGACGCACCTACGACCAAGCTTATGCTTGATGATATAAAGGATGGTGGGAGGTCCTTGGATGACTTGGGGAGAAGCCCCATTCTTAGTGATGCAGATGTGCTGCATCCATCGAATGAGCCTGAGGAACTCATTCCGATGCACCCACCTATTGGTTGGAGGGTTTTGTTCGATGAGAAACTAAACCCTAGTGAGGCAACACAACTTCACTCATTCATGTTGCCTACACCCAACCAATATCATGAGGGGTTCGAGCCTTTCAGCTTTGACTTTTTACCCCTCATGACACCTCAGAGTACCAATGAAGTTTTCCCATCTTGGCAAGTCTCTGGTGCACATAACTCGATGTTCTCATTTGATGTTCCTTGACCAAATGATCCTGAGAATATCTTTGTTTGTACATATCTTTTTTGTTCAAAAAAAAGTGAAAAATGAAGAAAAGGAAAAACTTGAAGTGCCTTTTGATATTTTCGCTTTTCTTTGTTAAAAACGCATGATGCCTTTCCGTACTCATTCCCCACCAGAAGAAAAAGGCGTCTTCCTCTTTGGTTCCACCACCACCGAAATCCCACCCTCTGATCTCATTAACAGACCGCTAATAAGCGGTTTTCCACCGCCAATCAGCAGTCCGTTGTTGCGTGTTCCTCTTCAGTCTTCGTCGGGTTGTTGGATTTTGTGTCTTCTATTGGTTCCGTTGGTGGAGTGATTGTTTGCTGCTGGAGTCGACGTACGGTGGTCGCCCCTCTCGCACTATGTTCGTCTTCGCCATCGCGTGCTCCACCGTTAAAGCTCACCAAGGTAGGTGCAGGTATGGCCAGCCACCATTTAATTCCAGAACTTCATTTTGCCTCCCTGATTCGTGAATTCGGAGAACCCTTCTACAATAGAATCGTAGCTAAAGGGTGGTACCATTTGTTGTATGAGGGTGACGAAACCATGTATGTAGAGCCTCTCGTACATGAGTTTTTAGTAAACTCAAGTGTGACCAGACCGGACCACTCGAGTTTACTGTCACTCTTAGAGGGGTGAAGCACACCGTGACACCGTAATTTATCTCCGACGCGACTGGGATCCCTTTAGTCGTGATCTCGTGCCCACCCACGACATTAATGTTTACTGATCTATGCTTGGGCGTGGGCAACCTATATCATCGCGTGGGGGAGTACCTAATGCGCACATTTACTCCAATGTGCACATTGTAGCCAGGTGGGTGTGTAGGAATGTGTTGGGCCAAGAGCGGACCCCCACATTTTTCACACCAACTTTGCAAATCGTGTATAGTCTTATGGATGGTTCACCTCACTGCATTTGTCGAATGTTGTTCGACGTTTTGGTGAACGTTAAGCTGAAAGAAATACACTGTTTGCCTACTCTGGTTACCAAATTGTGTGGCATGTTGGACATCCCATGATTTGAGCACATGTTGAGGCGCCAAGGCACCGACCTCGAGGTAGCAAAGATGACCCCGTCATTTCGCCATTGCCTTCCTGAGACATGGGTGCCTGATTACATGGAGGAGGATGTTAGAGCCAGTTCCTCAAGCTTATCTGTGAGCTCAGGAACACTCTTTAACACCGACATTTCTGAGATGGCGGTGGAGCAGCAAAACGTCATCTTAGCCAAACAAAACCGGAAGATCTATAGGAAATTGTCAGCTCTTGAGAGAGGTGCCTCTTCGGGCATCTCTGGCCGCCGTCATTAGTCCGGTACCCCTATCCATGCATTGACACCATTTTGCCATATATTGAGAAAAATACATGGATTATGTGTGTGAAGGGGGGGGGGGGGGGTGTTTGCACGTTTGTACATAGTTGGGTGTCTTTTTGTTTTTGTTTTTATTTCGTTTTCTTTTGTTTGTTCTGCTAGGGTAATGTTAGTGTAATGCATTCAATATTGATATATCTTCTTGCCATGATCCTTGGGTGACTTGTCTTCTTTTGCTTGACTAGTGCTTTAAAATTTTCACATTTCTTTCAAAATATTCATGTGTTTGCGAAAGAAAATGTTTTGTGGGTTTTGCGTTTGTTTAGCATGTGCAAAACCGTTGAGAGGCAAAGTAAAAAGAAAGGTCCCGAAATTGTCTTCAACATGATGCATTAGGATATCTAGTTTACTGGCTTTAGGTCTTATCGAGTCATAAGGATGCACGCTGGTCTTCCCTCGGGAGGCATGTAATCATAGGGTTTCAGTACTCAAACAAATAAAGAAGTCCACCCTGAACCTAGTGAGTCAAATAATTCATGTCGGTTAGTATAAGGAAATTTGTCGTAGTCAAGGGCCCTTAAACTCTTTTTGTGAAACTGTAAGTGTAGGGGTTTTGGTTCCCATGTAGATAAATGAATAAGTGGTGTTCTCTCTTCTCGCACGGCTCCTATCACTCGAGAAATTAGGTCCGAGGGGACTTAGTGTCTGGTGCTCTCGAGTCATCTGACTTGGGATGCATCGACCGAACTCCCGTTACACGGGTGATAGGGATCGCCCTATGTGGAGATTTGGGGGAAGGTGTATGTCATAGTGTAAGTCCTCATAGGCAATGATGCACGAAACCCGACCCTGGGAGAATCAAACACCAACCAATATAATTTTCCAAAGAAAAAGTTAAAAAAGAAAGAAAAGAGAGAGTGAAATAAGAACCTTAATGGACTTTACACAATGTATAACTTTCAAAAGTTAAGGTTGCCCATGTCTTTCACTTAAGTCCTTAATTAACTTTCTCAAATGATTCATTAGGCTAGGTGTGTGGACCGATTACATATATAGAGTCGACCCGTAGTATTACCGCGTCCAATGATCGAGAAAATAAGTCCAACGAGTCGTGTAGCTAGATTGATTAATGCATCTTTGTTCGGATTTTGTGGGTGTATCCACTGAAAACCCTCAGGAGACAACACTCCTCCTCCTTGGCACTAAGGAGGTTTAACGGCTTGTTGTACGTGCTAAGTGCAACCGTGATTCCTACGAAAGTGAGTTAGGATTTCTTGTTTTTCGCATTCTTTTTCTCTTTCTTTGTTTTGCTCGGGACAAGCAAAAGTTAGGTGTGGGGTATTTGATTGACATCATTTCATGCTTATATTTGTATCTTATATCCATTATCTTTCACCTAAACAATGCTATGTAACGGGTTTTATGTTTAGTTTTCACGAATAAATAGGTTTGAAGAGATGAAGCATAAAAGGACCCAAAAGCAGGGAAAAGTACTGAATTGTGAGACCTGGGGACTAAGATACAAGGGAGAAGCACCTGAACGTAAGACCGAAGGACCAAAGAGCAAAATAAAAACTCCACACCATCTTGGGGAGTATTTTGGCAATTAGATTCGGGTCTGAGCTCCAATAAACAAAGTAGATGCATCAAAGACCGACAAAGCCATCCAGAAAAGCCCATAAGAAACTCCAGCGTGATCCGAACCATATAGACCGCCAATTGGCGGTCCAAGACCGCTAATTGGCGGTCTGTTTTGGCCTACATCTGTTAAGATTTTGGTGGGTCGCGTATTAGTGTGTATTTAGTCCATTTCTGGTATTTGTTAAGTCCCACATCAGGGGTTTGTCCCGGATTGCCTTTTTATGGCTATAAATAGAACTCTTCATATTCTATTGTAATCACTTCACATTTTGAGTGACTATTCTTCCTACTAGAAGTGAGGCCTTGAAGCACACACTAAAGTAGGAGGATGCTACTTGAATTGTGAGTCATTTTAATAAAAGTTTTTATTATTATGTTGTTTGTTTCATGTTACTTGTTTTACTTTGTTTAATTTCATTTCATTAGTTTCAGTAGCTTAGTTAATATGCTTTCCTTGCTTAGTTTAATAATTAGTCTAATGTGTAGTGAGTAGTTTCATCCCCTTTGGGGTGGAGTAGATGTTCATACATGCATTAGGGAATGGAATGAATGCGTTATTTACAATGTGTTGATAAAATATGAATGTATGCTTGCTTGTTTAGGATAGAATTTATAACTTGATGAGTTTTGCCAAAATGATTAGACACCTCTCATGCTTGTTTAGGTTCCAAAATAAATAACTTGTATATGTAAATGTTAATCAACTAGGTTGGTGAATAGATTTATAGGTTTTGCCATAACATTTAGACACTTCCTATGCATGATAACACCACCTTCATTTGTGCCTAAAGAATGTGTTCAACACCCACCTCTTTGCATGTGTGAACTCACTCCACCCCTTAGGGGTTTTCCATTTCTGAATTCCAGCACTCTTATTTCGTTCTTAGTTAAGTTTTAGTTAATCGTTTGTTGTTTGCTTATGCATGCGTTATTTCGTAGTGTAGTGTGGCGTAGATTAGGATAATCAATTTCTCTTCCCTATTTTTGCCACTTGATTTCGTGCAAACGAGAGGCTGCTCACCTCCCTGAGGACGTCCCGTATTCGCCACCACTTCAACGCGGCCGTGCACTTGCGGTTTAATTAAAACGTTCAACATTAGGTGTGGGGGTATTTGATTGTCATCATTTCATGCTTACATTTGTATCTTATATCCATTATCTTTCACCTAAACAATGCTATGTAACGAGTTTTATGTTTAAATTTCAGAAATAAATAGGTTTGAAGAAAAGAAGCATAAAAGGACCTAAAAACAGGAAAATGACTGAGTTGAAAGACTCGAGGACTAAGATGCAAGATGAAAGGACCTGAATGTAAGATCGAAGGACCAATGAGCAAACAAGAATACTCCACACCATCGTGAGGAGTATTTTAGCAATTCTATTCGGGTCGGAGCTCCAGCAAGCGAAGTAGATGCATCAAAGACAAACAAAAACATCTAGAAAAGCCCAAGAGAAAACCCAGCGTGATCCAAACCTTGTAGACCGCTGATTGGCAGTCCAGGCTGCTCCAGATCCGCTAAAATTTATGTGGGTCATGTATTAAAGCATATTTAGTCTATTTCTGGTATTAGTTTAGTGCCACATTCGGGGATTGTCCCCGATTACCTTTTTTATGGCTATAAATAGAACTCTTCACCTTCTATTGTAATCACCCATTGCTTGGTGGCATTCTCTCTACTTGGAGTAAGCCATGATTCTCAAGGTGGAGAAGAATGCTGATAGTGATGTGAGTCATTTAATAATAATAAATTCCATTGTTTTGTTCTTATGTTTTTTCTTTATGCATGCTTAGCTTAGTCTCATTTCTTTGATTGTAGGCTAAAGTAGTTAGAATGTTTCATTTCTTCTTTAGTTTAATAATTAAAATAATGTGTAGTGAGTAGATCTATCCCCCTTTAGGGGTGGAGATGATGTTCATACATGCATTGAAGAATGGATAGGAATGCGTTATTTTGACTGTGTTGATAAATGTGAATGTATGCTTGCTTGTTAGAGTAGAATACTACACTTGATGGGTTTTGCCACACATCTTAGACACCCCTCATGCTTGTTTAGGTTCTGAAATAACCAGCTTGTGTATATGAATATTAATCAACTAGGTTAGTGAATGGATTGATAGGTTTGGCCATAACCTTTAGACACTTCCTATGCATGAAAACACTACCTCCATTTGTGCATATAGATTGCATCCTTCGCCATCTTTTTACATGTGTGCACACAATCCACCCCTAGGGGTCTTCCTCTTCCTGATTCTAGTTTAGTTTTAAATTCTTTTAGTTTAGTTCGAAGTAATTGTTAGTCGCTTTCCTTTGCATTTTCTTCTTAGTAGTTTAGTGTAGCGTAGATTAGCATAGACAAACTCTTCTCCCTTTTTGTTGCCACTTGATTTCGGAAAAACCAGAGAGTTCTCCCCTCCCCCGTGGACCGACCCATATTTTCGACGTCTTCACCGACACCGTGTACTTGCGGTATTATAAACGATTAAACAAGTGTAGACTTGTCTATGCCTAAGTCATAGATCAGGTTGCCCTGGCCACGACTGAATCCATACTTGACCCGAGTTGACTATCTATTAGTCCACATCCTTTTGACCCCATATTGACCTGACCTAAGGTCAGCTTTGGTCAATACAAGTCTTCTCTAAGTCCTACCCTTTCCAATGCCAACTTGGTCATGTCACATGCCCATGAAAATAGCTAACTACTCCAAATGATCTTTGAACGCCCATGAAAATCGTAACTTCCCAAGGACCAAGTCTAGCGTGCCTCCCATGGCTGCGCCCACCCTGATTTGGTTGAAACCATCAGGTGCCTCCAGTCCCCACCTCCTGCAACCACCTCCGACCAGACCTCACCACCAGCAATAGTGAGGTGTGTGTGGATGTGGGTGTCCAACCATTAAGTGTATGTGTAAGAGTATGCGTCTACAATTAGAAGCTAGTATCGAATCTAAGTGTGAAACACATACAATTACATGATATACAATACTAGGAAAGGTTAACATGAAGTTAATATCATCTAGTCTCCACTTAACTAGGCACACCTCGATCATCTAGTCTCCCAATCCCTCCAATTCAGATGCGCCTCATAAATTCTCAGATGCCTACCTAGCATCTCAATTTCACATGAAACACCTAAATTCTAATTGCCTAACAACTACATAGAACCAAAGGCTAGCGCTGATCACATGCCGCACGCTGAGCTGGTCAAGGTCCACACTGTCGACATCTTACAAGTGTTGACAAAATTGTCGACACGTCGAACATCCCAACTCCAAATGTAGCATTCTAACCTGCATTATATAGAAGCTTCATCCCTCTATATACAGATTGAGTTTCATAGGGAATACCCACGGATAGGCTAGGGTGCGCTAACACTAACGACCGTTGTCCTGCCTAGTTACGCTTCTATACCATCAACATACTTCAACTCATGGCGCCTCACTCTATAGAATTTAAAATCAAGAGTTTGAAAAGGCCTTACTTACCTATTCCTCTTCCCTATCTACATTAAAATATTCAATTCAAACACCCAATGGTAGCCTAAGGTTCACCCTTCAGAGCTTTATTCTATCGCTGAGTCCATACTGCCCTGACCCGGAGTGACTAATTCTAATGCGCCTAGAACCACAATGCTCCAAATTAGGCGTTATTAGCTTGTAAGTGTAGATAATTGGTTTATCTAGGTCATATAAAATTTCATAGACAAAGCCTAAGTGTAGACCTGTCTATGCCTAAGTCATAGATCAGGTTACCCTGGCCACGACTGAATCCAGACTTGACCCGAGTTGACTATCTATTAGTCCACATCATTTTGACCCCCAATTGACCTGACCTATGGTCATCTTTGGTCAATACAAGTCTTCCCTAAGTCCTACCCTTTCCATTGCCAACTTGGTCAAGCCACATGCCCATGAAAATAGCTTACTACCCCCATGATCTTTGAACGCCCATGAAAATCGTAACTGCCCAAGGACCAAGTCTGGTGCGCCTCCCATGGCTGCGCCAACCCTGATTTGGTTGGAACCAACAGGTGCCTCCAATCCCCACCTCCTACAACCACCTCCGACCAGACCTCACGACCAGCCAAGTCCGACCAAACCATGGCCGGACTCATGATGCCTCGCGCCTAAGTAACTTGCTCCCCGTCGGTAGTCTACCCCATCGAGTGTCACATAAACACTACACCGAGCATAAGTGCCTAAAGGTAGATTCCTTGTATGCAAACATGAACTACTCTACATGCTGAACATACTAATCAAATCATATCCTACATGAATATATGAACACAAACTACACCCAACATAGGGAGAATTCTTAGGCAATATCAATCTTACAAAATCACACGCTATACAAGCCTAGCTTGGTCTCCGATCTACCTACCAACAAGACACCTTCAAATTGTCAAGGAACATGCAAGATGACACCATCTCATTGAGTATTTCTACCTAAAATAGTAAAAACCCCATAATCCCACATTCAATACAACTGCACCCAACGATGCATACTAAACCCTAGTGTAGCGCTAACACGCTAACTCCACTTAAGTAGGCACATCTCAATCATTTAGTCTCCCAATTCCTCTAATTCAGGTGCACCTCATAAATTATTCAGATCCCTACCTAGGGTCTCAATTTCACATGAAACACCTAAATTCTAATTGCCTAACAACTATATATAACCTAGGCTAGCGCTAGCCGCATGCCACACATTGCGTTGGTTAAGCTCTGCTATGTCGCCAGCCTACAAGCCTAGACTAAATCGTCCACACCTCGAACCTCCCAACTCCAAATCTAGCATTATAACGTGCATTATGTAGAAAATTCATCACTCTATCTAGAACTTGAGCTTCATCAGGAATGCCCATGGATAGGCTAGGGTTGTCCCACCTGGCTACGCTTCTATACCACCAGCATACTTCAACTCATGGTACCTCACTCTATAGAAATTTAAATCAGGAGTTTTAAAAGGCCTTACTTAACTATTCCTCTTCCCTATCTACCTACAAAAATTCAATTCAAACACCCAATGGTAGCCTAAGGGTCACCCTTCAGAACATCACTCTATCGCTGCGTCCATACTTCCCTGACCCAACGTGACTAATTCTAATGCGCCTCGAACCACAGTGCTCCAAATCAGGCACTATTAGCTTGTATGTGTAGATAATTGGTTTATCTAGGTTATATAAAATTTCATAGACAAAGCCTAAGTGTAGACATGTCTATGCCTAAGTCATGGATCCAGTTGCCCTCGCCACGACTGAATCCAGACTTGACCCGAGTTCACTATCTATCAGTCCACATCCTTTTCACCCCCAATTCACCTGACCTAAGGTCAGCTTTGGTCATTACAAGTCTTCCCTAAGTCCTACCCTTTCCAATGCCAACTTGTTCAAGCCACGTGCCTATGAAAATAGCTAACTACCCCCCCATGATCTTTGAACGCCCATGAAAATCGTAATTGCCCATGGACCACGTCTGGCGTACCTCCCATGGCTGTGCCAACCTTGATTTGGTTGGAACCACCAGGTGCCCACAGTCCCAACCTCCGACCACACCTCACACCCAGCAATAGTGAGGTGTGTGTGCATGAGCGTGTCCAACCATTAAGCATATGTGTAAGAGTGTATGTTTACAAGTAGAAGGTAGTGTGGAATCTAAGTGTGAAACACATACAATTACATGATATACAAGACTACAAAAGGTTAACATGAAGTTAAGATCATCTAGTCTCCACTTAACTATGCGCACTTCGATCATCTAGTGTCCCAATCCCTTCAGTTCAGGTGCGCCTCAAAAATTACTCAGATGCCTACCTAGCGTCTCAATTTCACATGAAACACCTAAATTCTAATTGCCTAATGGCTACATATAACCGAAGGCTAGTGATGGCAACATGACGCACGTTGAGCTGGTCAAGGTCTGCTCTGTCACCAGCTTACAAGCCTATACTAAATCACCCACACCTCGATCTTCCCAACTCCAAATCTAGCATTATAACCTATATTATGTAGAAAATTCATACCTCTATCTACAACTTCAGTTTCATCAGGAATGCCCTTGGATAGGCTAGGGTGCCCTCACTCTAACAACCGTTGTCCTGCCTAGCTACGCTTCTATACCATCAACATACTTCAACTAATGGTACCTCACTTTATAGAAATCTAAAACAAGAGTTTTAAAAGGCCTTACTTAACTATTCCTTTTCCCTATATACCTTCAGAAATTCAATTCAAACACCCAATTGTAGCCTAAAGGTCACCCTTCAGAGCTTCACTCTATCGTTTTCGTCCATACTACCCTCACCCAGCGTGACTAATTCTAATGCCCTCGAACTACAATGCTCCCAATCAGGCACTATCAGCTTGTAAGTGTAGATAAATTGTTTATCCAGCTCATCAAAAATTTCATAGACAAATCCTAAGTGTAGATTTGTCTATGCCTAAGTCCTAGATCCGGTTGCCCTAGCCACGACTGAATCCAGATTTGACCCGAGTTGACTATCTATTAGTTCACATCCTTTTGACCCCAGATTGACCTGACCTAAGGTCAACTTTGGTCAATACAAGTCTTCCCTAAGTCCTACCCTTTCCAATGCCAACTTGGTCATGCCACGTGCCCAAGAAAATAGCTAACTACCCCCATGATCTTTGAACGCCCATGAAAATCGTAACTGCCAAGGACCAAGTCTGGCGTGTCTCCTAGGGCTGCGCCAACACTGATTAGGTTGAAACCACCAGGTGCCTCCAGTCCCCACCTCCTGCAACCACCTCCGACAGACCTCACCACCAGCAATAATGAGGTGTGTGTGCATGAGGGTGTCCAACCATTAAACGTATGTGTAAGTGTGTGTTTACAATTAGAAACTAGTATGGAATCTAAGTGTGAAATACATACAATTACATGATATACAAGACTAGCAAAGGTTAACATGAAGTTAATATCATCTAGTCTCCACTTAACTAGGCACACCTCGATCATCTAGTCTCCCAATCCCTCCAATTCAGGTGCGCCTCATAAATTCTCAGATGCCTACCTAGCGTCTCAATTTCACATGAAACACCTAAATTCTAATTGCCTAACAGCTACATAGAACCTAAGGCTAGTGCTGACCACATGCCGTAGGCTGAGCTAGTCAAGGTCCGATCTGTCGCCAGCTTACAAGCATTGACAAAATGGTCGACACGTCGAACATCCCAACTCCAAATCTAGCATTCTAACCTGCATTATGTAGAAATTCCATCCCTCTATCTACAGATTGAGTTTCATAGGGAACACCCATGGATAGGCTAGGGTGCGCTAACACTAACGACCGTTGTCCCGCCTAGTTATGCTTCTATACCATCAACATACTTCAACTCATGGCGCCTGACTCAATAGAAATCAAAATCAAGAGTTTTAAAAGGCCTTACTGACCTATTCCTCTTCCCTATGTATGTTAACAAATCCAATTCAAACACCCAATGGTAGCCTAAGGTAAAACCTTCAGAGCTTCACTCTATCACTGCGTCCATACTGCATTGCCCCGGAATGACTAATTCTAATGCACCTCGAACCACAGTGCTCCAAATCAGGCACTATCAGCTTGTAAGTGTAGATAATTGGTTTATCTAGCTAATCTAAAATTTCATATAAAAATGCTAAGTGTAGACCTGTCTATGCCTAAGTCATAGATCTAGTTGCCCGGGCCACGACTGAATCCAGACTTGACCCGAGTTGACTATCTATTAGTCCACATCCTTTTCACCCGTAATTGACCCGACTTAAGGTCAACTTTGGTCAATACAAGTCTTCCCTAAGTCCTACACTTTCTACTGCCAACTTTGTCAAGCCACGTGCCCATGAGAATAGCTAACTACCCCCATTATCTTTGAACGCTCCTCAAAATCGTAACTGCCCAAGGACTAAGTTTGGCGTGCCTCCCATGGCTGCGCCAATGTTGATTTGGTTGGAACCACTAGGTGCCTCTGGTAACCACCTCCTGCAACCACCTTTGACCAGATCTCACCACCATCCATGTCCGACCAACCCATGGCCGGACCCTGGTGAGCCTTTGATGGTCCAAACCACTCATAAAGACACGTACACCACAAATTGCCCCATGTACGACGGCTAATTTATCTAATGAAATCATCAAAACCAACTTCCGGCCTTAAAAATAATCTAAAACACAATCTAACCCGATGACATACCTCAGGAAGAAGGTTCCTCAGGTGAATGCACTCCCAAGACACATGCACACTTCCTTGCACCGTCGGTTGCTTGGTTCTTCACCCTCGATGTAGCCACCTCTGTGATCCCTTAATGCTCTCCTCCTCTGGCTAGCGCAACTTCTGAGATAAGGGTGGATTGGATGATGGATAAGCTCTCCAAAATTTGGGCCGGTTGCCCTTCTCTATCTCACGAATCTCTATCTTTTCTCTTCTTGTGCAAATTCCTTACCTAGAAATTGTTTCTCTCTCTCTCTCTCTCTCTCTCTCTTTTTCTCTACGATAAAACCCTAGAAAACTCCTTAAATTCAACAATCTTATACATGTTCTCTTTCTCCAATTCGTGCACCCTATTCTCATGGATGAATTATTCTAGGTCCTTCGATCTTTTAAAACTAATTTCAATAAATCGTGAGTCACACATCTAGATCCATGTTTTTATCCATCATGTGCATCCTAGTGGCCACCATGTCATGTGCCCTCTCAATCCTCGAACCCAATCCTCTGTTGACACCTCAGCATGACATGCCACCTCCTTGCCATGTCAGCAAGGGTGCCACGTCATCAAGGTCCAAGCGAAGGTCAAGTTTGACTTGCCATTGACTGCACCAAATGTGGTGTTTTTCTTGACTTTTAAGGTCTTATTTCCCCACCTAATCCAACCTCTACTTCTCCCCATCATGCTAGACACAATTCAGGAGAAATCCATCATATGTGCACATCAAAAATAGCTAGGAAAAATATTATTTATTTCACAAAGAAATGCAGGTTCTTACATCCTCCTCTCCTTAAAAGGAGTTTCGTCCTCGAAAGTAAATGTCGCTAAATAAAACAAGTCCGGATAGGACTTCGTAATGTCCTCTTCTGCATCCCAGATAGCCTCACACGTGCGGAATTAAAATTACTAATCGAATGATAAATGCGGAATTAAAATTACTAATCGAAGGATTAAGAGATAAGACGTGCAAACCACAAAATCGACGACAACGGAGTTTAGAGAGGTTCAACACCCACACCCAGGTCCTAGTCCTCCTTGCAAGCCTTGCTTGATCCCCAGAGCCTTGCTTATGGTTCCACTAACCGATCTCCATTCCGGGCCGAGATCAACTTTGTTTACAACTCCAAGCCTCGCGAACAATCCTCGCCTCACTCGTGTCTCCTCTCACAATCTGAGAGGGAGCATCCCCGAAGCTTTACAACTTGGTGATTCTTTGAATATGAAGATGGAATCACAATTTAACACTCTATACTTGGGCACACTTGGATAAGGATATAGAATTGGAAAAGCAAGTGGTGAAGTTTAAGCTTGAGTGTTGAAGAATAAGCTTTGAAGGTTTGGGAATTGAGAGCACAAAGATAGTTGATGAATAGAGGGTGTTGAAAGTTGGTTTGTGTCTCTATAGTTGTGTTTATATAAGATTCAAAGCTTAGAGATCCGTTGGAGAGTTGGTGGGGAACTGGACCAATGAGAATGCAAGATGTGACTTAAGCTTGGGCAGAAATCGAGGCATATTCGGCCGTTATCCAAATAGTAGTCCGAAGAATTTGTCTGAATTAAGAACTCGATTGACCGATTATGTATCGGATCACCGTTCACCAACCTCGAGTAGCTTTTATCAATTTATCCCTAATTAAGTTCGGTTAACCGAATTCCATTCGGTTCACCGTTCCAAGGTGGACAGTAGGATTGGTTAAGCTTTGATATACTCTAGTTCGGTTGACCGTGTACACTTCAGTAGACCAAATTTAGCAAGGGTTTTGCGCTGACAGTATAGCTCAAATAGTTGTTGGGTACAACGGTCAAGTTCCATGTGAAAATGGCTGTTGTGCACCTAAAGCCAATAAGGAATCGGTAGACCAATAGGTATTCGGTCGTCTGAAGTGGGACAAGTCAATTGGGCTCTAGGGACTCGTTCGAATGCGACCGTTAGAGCAAAGTACAAAACCGGTCCAGGGCTATTCGATCGACCGAATGTGGTTTGGTCTTCAGTTGGGGCAATTCCAGAGAACACCTAAGTTTTAGTGGTGGGAGGAATTCGGGTATCCGAAAGGTGTTCGGTGGACCGAACTAGACAGGATTCAGTTGACCAAAAGGGGTTCGGTTTACCGATGATGGACGGGACAAAATCTTAGTGCTCAAGTTTACATTAAACCTTATGGACTCAATTAATACAAAATGACATGTCTTGGTCCAAAGCTTTGATTACAAGTTTTGAGTCTAGATGTCTTTGTCCCAATGCTCATTTCCTTGATTGTCTTAATCAACCTATTAAGATGTTTACAAGTATACAAGTATGTATGTAATCATATTTGCTCACTTTGATTGACTAGGTTGATTGATTAAGATTAGTTTAATTAATCATGAAAATTAATATAGATTAAGGCCAAAAAAGCCAACACCTTCACCATAGGAATTACTTTCCGATGAAGTTTATGGTCCGAGCGATCTAAAATCTCCACTAGTCTCTCTTCTAAGGACCAGTTCTCTTGAATTTCTGGAAGATTCATCTCTAAGTGCGGCGAAAGTGGACACAACAAGTCTACTTGCAAGACTCTCGCACCTAAGTTTCAAGTGAGAAGAGAACGAGGGCCATCGAGGAGGGGTAAAGTACGTTCACAGAGTGGTGGAGCTTATACTGGGGAATCATTAAGCCATGGAGGAAGAAATGGAGTGGGTTCGATAGTGGATAATTAACTTTGTATCACAGATTATTGTTATGTTGGTTTTTGAGTAGTCAAATACCTTATGCAATGAACTAATGGTGTTTTTTGAGATCTAAATTAATGTTTGTTAATGATTTTAGTTCTACACATCAAGTTCGGAATTCTAATCCTGAAATTTACTTATGAATTTTAGTTTTGAATTAGTGTTTGTTACTGATTTTAGTTCTATACATCAAGTTCGAAATTCTAGTTCGGAATTTTACTTCTGAATTTTAGTTAATGGTGTTGAAGGCTCTGAGGGTGTCAGTATGAGCTGGTATGGAGCTACACGGTTTGATGGTGGTGTGTTGTTTCTTTGTAGGATTTAGAAAGTTGTTGATATGCCTTTTGATGCACTACGATCGTCATCAATCTTAGAGATTTTCCTGTATGCTATGTATAACTATCCAATTGCATTGGCTGCTGACAATGTACATTTATTGAACAATTGTGTTCCACAATGACATCGAGTCCAATCGAGCCTCTGTCGAACTCTATCAAGAACATCAAAATCAAACTCAACATTAAGTTAAAATAAATTAAAACAAATTGTTGTTGAGCCTTATCGAGCTCACATGCAAGAGGAATTGAGTCTATCGAGCACAACAATTGCATTCCAACATCTGTTGGCCCATCGAGCTTCGTTCGAAACATAGAAGATCAGTTCGACTTCCATCGATTCAATCCACTCCACAAAACACTCAGTCTAATCCTATCGAGCTCATGTGCAAAAGTAATCGAGCACATCGAGCTTAGTTGGAATGAGTGTCCAAAGTGTGTCCATCGGGCATCTATCTAGCCTATCGAGCACAACAATCGCGTTCCTATTGAACTTAGATTGAGCTCATTGAGCTTCGTTCGAATGAGTGTCCAGAATGAGTGTCCTAAGTTTGTACATCGAGCATCTATCGGTCCCATCGAGCTTCGTTGGAAACTAGTTCGGTTCCCAAGCCCCAAAAAACATTGTGCTTGCCTTCCAGGGGCCGCTGCCCGAAACCACCCCCCGAAATCACTTTCCAAATATGCACTAACAACAAAATTCAGTCAAAGTGGAACTGCTATTCACTGGATTATGTTTTCCTCTGCTTCAATGGAAAGTGTTTTTGGGGAAAATGGTTGAAGGGAAGTGTTGGCTTTTCGGCCTTAATCTATGTTTTGATGAATTAGTCAACCTAATCTTAATTACAATCAATGTAGAGTAGCACACATAATGCATGACATATATATTGTATTGTGATAACTTTTACAGGTGATCAAGACTCAAGAAAGAATGGAATTCAAGTCAAGACATGTAATCAAGCTATTGAAGACATGTAATTTATATTTCTTTTTAGACTTAGGAATCTATGAAATCTTGAGAATACAAGAGTTAAAATCAATTCGCATAGACACTAGGTTCCTTATAGAAGTCACACACAAAATCTCAGATCATTTGGACTTCAATAGGTCACGTAAACTTAGACCTGAAAACACTTAAACCTAAACCTGAACTGTCTGAACAAAATCAGTCGACCAAACGAGTTCTCTGTTCGACCGATTGGATCAGTTAATCTGTTAGCCTATAGTGTTAATCCGGTCGACCATTTTGAGTTTTTTGGTCGACCGTCTACATGTGTCATTTGACCGTTAGACTTGTCGTATTATACCAACACTCGTATTCGCATTTTTACCCATACCCAAAAATACATGTGACCACCAGTCGACCGTAGACCTTGTTTTGGTTGACCGAACTTAAACATGAACCCTGTAGAGCCTGGAAGTTTCCAGTTGACTATTCCCTAGTCTCTGATCGACCATTTGTCCCTGGACTTTCCTGGACAACAATTTTGGACTACCTAATTGGTGGACCGTCCCACTCTTGGTTCAACCGATCACTTATGTTATAGCCTTGTTTGTTCGACCGCCCCTTGTTCGGTCGACCATTTGTTTCTGGAACTGTCTGGACTCCATTTCTAGACAACATCTGGTCGACCGTTAGTCCCGTTTGGTCCACCGAACTTACCTAGAAAAGTGTGCTGTAGTTTTCTATTTTGTGTTTCTTGTACAACCTTTACCACACTTAACCCCAACGCTATAACTCTCTTAGAGCTTATAAATAGAGGTTCTCCAACCTTATTTACACATCTTTCCCACTACTATTTGCCTCTTACATTAGAGAGATCATTCCAAACACTCAAAGCCACCACTTCCACACTTTAGTCTCAATTCCAATCATACTCAAGTGTGCTCAAGCCACAGAGTGTTTGAATCACTCAAGTTTGTTTCTGTCAAGAAGTTGTAAAGGTTTCGGTGGAAGCCCGAAGCATCTCTCTCGGATTGTTAGTGGGCGAGGTTGTTTGCGAGCTTGAAGATTGTAAAGCCGTTCTCTCCCGGCCTGGAACAGGGAGTAGATAGTGTAGTCGTGAGCAAAACTCCGTGATCCGAACAGAGCTTGCAAGAGAGGAAGTAGGCGGGAGGCCAAACCTCTATAGAAATCCCCGAATCCATTTGTGGTTTGCATATTTCCTCCTTTAGTTGCTTGTTTATTATTATAACGCTGCGCATTCTTGTTTGCTTAAACAAGTTGGTAATTAACCTTAAAAGTGATTAGATTATCGAACATAATGATCCTACATTTGGTATCACAGCATAGGTGCTAAATTTTGTATACTTAATCATATTTTAGCATGACATCCACATGTAATCATGTAGAGGGATTATGCACCACTAGGCGTCCTTTTCTTAATGAGTCAAATTATGACTATTGGACGAATATAATGAAGATTTTCTTAATCTCAAATGACCTTAAGTATTGGATTTTCCTGTAAAATCCCTACGCATCCCCATATGAAGAAGAATTAGCCTCGTTATCTATGGCCAAAATGAAAGAAATTGAAATGAATTCAAAGATTATGAACATCTTCTATTGTGGCCTTAATGAGGGTGAATACAATAGAATTAGGGGTTGCGAAAGTGCATATGAAATATGACATAGATTGCAAATGCATCATGAGGGTGATAGAAAAACTAAGGAAACTCGCATTAGTCTCCTCATGCATAAATATGAAAAAAATTCTATGCAAATCGGTGAGAACATAAGCAAAATGAACACTCACTTCACCGATATCACTAATTCTCTTTTGGTTCTTGGAAGAAAAATTAGTGAAGGAGAAATGACTAGGAAGTTCCTCCGATCACTCAAAAACGATTGGGAAGATAAGGTCGTCGCAATTGACGAAGTGCATGATCTTTCCAAATTAAAGATGGAGGAACTCATTGGAAACTTAATGGCTTATGAACTTGAAATCAACCATCGAAAAGAAAAAGAACCTCCAAGAACAAATCAACCTTGTCTTTACATGCAAAATTTGATGAGCCACTGTTGGAAAGTTGGACTACCATGGTGCCCCTAGCACGTCGGACATTACGACACCAACGAGGCAGAGAGTCGGCCACGTCGGTGTTCACGTCGCCTGACGTAAACGGTTTAATTTATGATTCTTTTTTAAATTATTCATACCCTACCCGACGTGAAAGGTTTAATTTATGATTCTTTTTAAAATTATTCATACCCTACCACGTCGGTCCGCTAGACTGACGTGGTAGAGCATCATTGTAACGCCCCCGATCTCGCGGGTACGCACCCTGGGAAAGGAGACTAGTGTCGCGATCAGAGACCTCCACAACGACCGAAGGGTGTTACAAAAGACAGACCGAATCGACTCGACAAGTGAAAGAGATCATACACAAATGGACGGACATAAAACATAATAGGAATAATAGAATAATCATAACAATAAGAGTCTTATTACAACACATCGAGTATCAAAAAAGGAAATACATAGGGAAATATGCGGAAGCAAAGATAACTGGAACTCTGGTCGACGCGTCCCTCGTGTACAGAATCCTCGGAACTCGTCCAGTCTGCCCTGTGGAACCTAGGTACCTGCAAGCACCGCATTTAACAATGCGTGAGTTTTCAATTAAGAAAACCCAGTATGCCCCCGCCAATGTAATAAATGAAAGGTAGCATGAAACTAAATAAGGCAGGCATCAGAAACAGAACAGATCAGAAAGCATCAAATGCAACAGAAGGCTACGACTACACAAGCCGTGCCGGTCGGGCACACCCGAATCGTTCCTCCATAGGAACCAGAACACCAGCCTCGCTGGTCAGAGGCGGTCACTCGTCAGTGACCCACCGCTCGGCACAAAGCGGTGCGCCAGATAAGCGTCCCAATCCACGGAAATAAACCTACATGGTGTCATCACGAACTTGGGAACACCTACCCTGAGACAGAATGGCAGCGCGCATGCCCAGGACTTATCTTAGGCCTGGCCCCCCATAGGGGTCTTAATCGAGTGGCCTCTGAAGCTAGAGGACCCACCCGTGGCCCGTCGGCCTAGAAAACAGAACGTGCCCAGAATTACTTTGTTAAATTATATGCAATGCAAGCTACTTGGGGATCTAAAAATCTAAAGTAGCTACAAGGTTCAGGACAAGCTTAAGGAAAGGTATCCGGATCGGAAAATCAACTCCACCACTAGTCAAGTCGTCTACGGATCATCAGAGTGTAAAGTCTGATTTCAGAATTGTCACGCATGACCACCACATAATACTTCATATCAGACATACATCAACATAAACAGAGCAACATAACATGCACCACAGCTGGAGACATCAAAATCTAATGTCACAATATGCACAATCAATTTCAGAACAAGAATGCTATGTAAACTGGAATTTCAGAACATGATCATAGCTTACGAGAACTGGAATTATGTCAATACTAGTACATACAAACATGATAATAAAATGAAGACTGCAGCAACCTACACTACCGTGAACCCCTAATAACCTTATGTAGCATAAACAACAATATTCCAGAATGTGCATGCATTCCTAATGTGGATACGGGCACTAAATTCAGAGGTTATGATGATATGATTAACAGTTAATTGTATGAGCACATGTCACGAAAACAGAAATTAGGTTAAGTCTCTATCCAGCACACTAACATGAACCGCGCAGGACGCATGTTTTATTTTTAGCAACTAACCATGGAGGGCTGCATGGCTGCAATGAATTGATGCATGATTTCAAGGTCTGTGATCATTAATATATAGTTGTATATGTTTATGGGCAGCGTTCCTAAGTCTATTTACGAAAGAAATACACCACATACTATCAACAAAACAGTGACCAATCGTGAAGCCTACCTAGTTAAAATCCCTAAATGATTTCATGCACATAAGACCTATATTCGGTGAGTCCTCATGAGTGGTAGAAGAATTTAGTCGTTACATATCTTCTGATTGCATAAGATATAATCCATACACCACTTATAATTTTATATAGATAAATTCCGATTCATTCTAAGAACATGAGACCTAGACTTTATGACAAATTCAAGATGACATGCTTTAATATAGCTACTGAATAGAACCTAACATGGCAGCCATGATTCGCAACAATATGTTTGGGTCTCCTTTAAATGAGGACATGAAATCACTCAAGATTATGAAATCAGATTAGTAACACATCTAGGAAACACGTTAACAACATCAATAGATTACATGAAACACTAGATGGGTTAGGTTGGAAAATCACACAACTTTATTGCAGCAATCCTACATGACATGCTCCCTACGGCCCCTCCTCCTTCTTCCCTGATTGGTCCAGCAACCTCCCAAGGAGAAACGTGAGAATGGTGCCACCAGCCGGAAGAGTATCCCAGCCACCCGCTGGAATCTAGGGTTGCACCGCAACCTTCTATTCTTGCAAGGTTCAATACATGCCAACCCTAAACATCAAACCCGACCCAGCAGCCTCCCCGACCCACCATGCAACCTAATGACTACGGAGGGAGGCATACCTGACGAGAGGAGAGGCTGAGCTAAACCGAAGACCGACAAGAACTTCTCCTCCTAGCCGCACGCAAAGAGCACCGCCGGTTTCCTCCTCCAAGCTGCCGGATCTCCAAGGGAAATTTCGGTGGTGATGGTGGAGAAAAAGTTCTAGGGGAGTCGGCTGGGGTGTAGTATAAATAAGGGTGCAAGTTGGAAAGGAGAAACAAGGAAAAAGGCAAGAGATAATTGGGAGTTAATTGGCTTTGATGGCAAAATCAGCACTTTCCTTAATGCAATCAAGTCACATGCTAGCAAGATCTTCTCTCTTTAATTTCGGATTTGGTAAGCCAGCCCATCCTCCCATCCTAACCAACACGCCTCATCAAGCAAACAATTAAATCCGCACACCAGGTTTTAGGCACCCGATAAACCCGGTTAAGTCTAACGAATACAACCGCGCCCGACGGTTAAATTCGCCCAAAAAGGAAACTTTTACTAAAACAACATAACCTCAAAACAAAGACAATAAAACACATAAAGGATTAATAAAACCTAAAACAGAGTGGTAGGAGAGCGGGTCTTACAACCTACCCCCTTAAAGAAATTTCGTCCTCGAAATTTGCCAGCCCTAACTCTCAGCGAAAAGCTCCGGGTATAGACTCCTCACATCGTCCTCGCACTCCCAGGTGGCCTCCTCCACACTGTGGTGCTGCCAACGGACCTTAACCATCGGAATGGTTCGACGCCTCAGCTGTCGCTCTGCGCGCTTCAGAATCTCCACTGGTCGCTCCTCCAAGGTCATATCACTCTGGATCTCTGGTAGTTCGTGCGAAATCACGTGCGACGGGTCGCCAACATACCTCCTCAACATCGAGATATGGAACACATTGTGCAAGCTGGTGAATTGTGGTGGTAAGGCCACACGATACGCCACCGCACCAATGCGCTCCAGGATTTCGAACGGCCCCACATACCTTGGACTTAGCTTCCCCTTCTTCCCGAATCTCACCACGCCCTTCGCAGGAGAGACCTTTAGAAAGACGTGATCTCCAACCTCGAATTGCAGCTCCCGGCGCTTCTTGTCCGCATAACTCTTCTGCCGATCCTGGGCTGCAACTAATCTGCGCCGAATCAAGTCCACCCGGTCAGAATATAACTGCACTATCTCTGGTCCCAACAGCTGTCTTTCTCCCACCTCGCTCCAACAAAGAGGTGAACGACAAGGTCGACCGTACAGAGCCTCGTACGGTGCCATGCCAATGCTTGCATGAAAACTGTTGTTGTAGGCGAATTCTACCAACGGCAAATGATCGTCCCAACTCCCCGCGAGATCCAATGCACAAGCCCTAAGCATGTCCTCTAGAGTCTGAATCGTCCGCTCTGACTGTCCATCGGTTTGAGGATGAAATGCTGTGCTAAACTTCAGCTTCGTTCCCAACGCCTTATGCAAGCTATCCCAGAATCTCGAAGTGAAACGAGGGTCCCGATCTGAGATGATGGACACCGGTACTCCATGCAGCCTAACTATCTCCGAGATGTAAAGTTTCGTCAGAGCCTCCAGGGACGCTGTCACCCGAGTCGCCAGGAAATGAGCAGTCTTCGTCAGACGGTCCACGATCGCCCAAATAGCATCGTGCGAACGACTAGTCCTTGGTAACCCAGTGACGAAGTCCATAGTTACATGCTCCCACTTCCACTCCGGAAGCTCTATCCTCTGCATCACACCTGCTGGACGTTGGTGTTCGATCTTAACCTGCTGACAGACCAAGCACCTTGATGCGAACTCAACCACGTCTCGTTTCATTCCCTTCCACCAGAAATTCCTTTGCAGGTCCTTATACATCTTAGTACTACCCGGATGCACCGTGTACTTCGAGTCGTGAGCTTCATCCAAAATCTCTTGTCTCAAACCATCTACATTTGGAACCCACAAACGATCCCGAAAACGTAGTCCCCCATCAGCTGCGACCCGAAGCTCAGCTCCCTCAACCTCAGCTGCCTGGAGTAGGGAATTCAACTCCGGATCTTCGCATTGCTTCTGCACTACTTTCTGGACGATAGACGGTTCAACGTGCAAACTCGCCAACCCCAACCGACCAGCCTTTCCCACGAACGGATGCCAATTAATCAGATCCTCCAAGAGCCTCCACTCTTGGACCCTCAAGTGAGCCACAGATCCTTCCCACTTCCGGCTCAGTGCGTCGGCAACGGAATTAGCCTTTCCCGGGTGATACGAGATCGAGAAATCATAGTCCTTGATGAACTCCAACCACCGACGCTGCCTCATATTCAGCTCCTTCTGCGAGAACAGGTATTTCAGACTCTGATGATCAGTGAATACCTCAAACTGTTCCCCGTACAGATAGTGCCTCCAGATCTTTAGAGCAAAAACCACGGCTGCAAGCTCCAAGTCATGCGTGGGATAATTCTTCTCATGCACCTTAAGCTGTCTCGATGCATATGCTACAACCTTCTCATGCTGCATGAGTACACACCCCAAACCAGTCCCCGATGCATCGCTATAGATTACGAATCCGCCTGATCCATTCGGAAGCGTCAGCACCGGTGCTGAAGTCAACCTCCTCTTCAGCTCCTGGAATGCATGCTCGCACTTTTGAGACCAAACAAACTTCACTCCCTTCCGGGTCAAGGTCGTCAATGGTGCTGCAATTTTGGAGAAGTCCTGGATAAACCGCCGGTAATAACCTGCGAGCCCAACAAAACTTCGAATCTCCGACACATTGGTTGGTGCCTTCCAGTTCAGAATCACCTCAACTTTCCCTGGGTCCACCTTAATACCATCCTTCGACACCACGTGCCCAAGAAATGCTACCTGCTCCAACCAAAATTCGCATTTCGAGAACTTTGCAAATAACCGTTCCCTCCTCAAGATCTCTAGCACTGTCCTCAAATGCTCCTCATGCTGCTTCACGTCTGGGGAGTAGATCAAAATGTCATCCACGAACACTATCACGAACTGATCTAGAAAAGGCTTGAATGCTCGGTTCATCAGATCCATAAAAGCCGCCGACGCATTAGTCAGTCCAAATGGCATCACCAGAAACTCATAGTGGCCATAACGTGTCCTGAATGCAGTCTTTGATACATCTTCGCCCTTGATCCTCAGCTGATGATATCCGGACCTCAGATCGATTTTTGAGAAAACACTAGCCGTCTGCAGCTGGTCGAACAAGTCATCAATCCTCGGTAGGGGATACCGATTCTTGATCGTCACCTTGTTCAGCATCCGATAGTCGATACACATTCGCATCGATCCGTCCTTCTTCTTGACCAACAACACTGGAGCACCCCAAGGGGAAACACTCGGCCTAATGAAACCTTTATCCAGAAGCTCCTGCAGCTGATCCTTCACTTCCGCTAACTCCGCCGGAGCCATGCGGTACGGTGCCTTAGAGATGGGGGCTGTTCCTGGCAGCAGGTCGATGGAGAACTCAATCTCTCGAGGTGGGGGCAATCCTTGGATATCGTCCGGAAACACATCTGGAAACTCCCGGACCACAGCGATCTCCTCAAGAGGCTTGACCACCTCTTCTGCTGACACCAAACTTGCCAGAAACGCGCAACACCCTTTCTCCAACAGTCGCCGCGCCTTCAGGGCAGAGATCACCACCCGTCCATCCTTACCCTGAACGCCCTTGACCACCAGCGGGGGTCCCTCCGGTCTGGGAATCACAACTCTCCTTTCCTGGCAAAGAACGCACGCGTCGTGGTCAGAAAGCCAATCCATTCCGAGGATCACATCGAAATCAGACATTGGAAGAATGACTAGGTCAACCGGAAGGTCCTGATCACCCAGTACCACCGACACCCTCGGGAGATATGTCCTTACCGCAAGGACATTGCCGACTGGGGTACTAACCTCCAAGCAGAAAGTTAGCTCCTCAGGCGTCCTATTCACTACGGCTGCGAACCCCTCCGAAATGAAGGAGTGCGTCGCCCCACAATCAAACAGTGTCTTCGCGACACAACCACAAATAACAATTTTACCTTCGATGATGTCAGTGGATTTCTCTGCATCTTCTGCACGGATGGCGAAGACACGCCCAGTTGGCCTGCCCTGGTCTGCGCTACGGCCCTACCTACCAGAGGTCCTATCCTGACTCGTACTGGCACTCGCTCTGCTAGTGCTCCTAACCTGACCTCCTGGAAGCTTTTGCGGACACTCCCGAACGAAATGCCCCATCTGGCCGCACCTCAGACATGCTCCAGACTTCCTAAAACAGTCTCTCGTGGCGTGAGCTCCACCACAGTGCTCGCATTTACCACCTCCAGCCTTCTGGCCCTTCTTCTCATCTCTGCGAGGCCGCTTCGACGAGCCACTGCCCTGCTTCCCTTTGTCATGACGACCACGAGAAGCCTCAAACGGTCGCTTTCCTTCCACCTGTGCCTCCCGATAATCATCCTCCAGCAAGGTGGCACACTTCACAGCCTCCTCTAGAGTCTGTGGCATCCTAATCAGCACCTTCGATCTCAGGGCACGTTGTAACCCGCGAACAAACTTCATGGCGCGCTGCTCCTCAGTGACATAAATTCCTCGGCTATACTTCTCCAGCGCGTGAAACTTGTTGATGTACGCCTCCAACCCTAGGTCGCGTTGCTCTAGCGCCAGGAATTCCTCGCGCTTCCGGTCCTGCACATGCTGGGGAAGAACTTCCTGTTGAACTCGACGAGAAATTCGTCCCAGCCAACATCGGTCCTGTCACGGAACACGACCCCAGCAGTTGCCCTCCACCAGGTCACTGCATGCTCCTAGAAGACATAAGTTGCCAGGTCCACCTTCCTCTCCGGTGGGCAGTCAATGACCCCAAAGATTCGCTGGATCTTGTAGACCCACTCCTCAGCAGCATCTGGGTTCACTCCACCCTTGAAGACTGGCGGATTCTGCCTCATGAACCGCTCATGCACGACCGCGCCTCCCGCAGCTCGGGGTCCTTGAGCCTGACCCTCCACCAGTGCACCCAAACGCCCGACCACCTCAAACAGCAGGCGCCGATCTACCTCCCAATCGTCGGTCGTCCCAGAGGACTCAGGTCTCCGCCTAGGTGCCATAATCTGCCCATGCCAATGCATTCTATTACTATCAAAAACAATTCAAAGAGGTAAGAAATTTACCGACAGGGTTTGGGCAAGATGCCCCACTGGAGAGTCTTTAGATTCTGTACACTTTAGAGACCGACCTGCTCTGATACCAAGCTGTAACGCCCCCGATCTCGCAGGTACGCACCCTGGGAAAGGAGACTAGTGTCGCGATCAGAGACCTCCGCGACGACCGAAGGGTGTTACAAAAGACAGACCGAATCGACTCGACAAGTGAAAGAGATCATACACAAATGGACGGACATAAAACATAATAGGAATAATAGAATAATCATAACAATAAGAGTCTTATTACAACACATCGAGTATCAAAAAAGGAAATACATAGGGAAATATGCGGAAGCAAAGATAACTGGAACTCTGGTCGACGCGTCCCTCGTGTACAGAATCCTCGGAACTCGTCCAGTCTGCCCTGTGGAACCTAGGTACCTGCAAGCACCGCATTTAACAATGCGTGAGTTTTCAATTAAGAAAACCCAGTATGCCCCCTCCAATGCAATAAATGAAAGGTAGCATGAAACTAAATAAGGCAGGCATCAGAAACAGAACAGATCAGAAAGCATCAAATGCAACAGAAGGCTACGACTACACAAGCCATGCCGGTCGGGCACACCCGAATCGTTCCTCCATAGGAACCAGAACACCAGCCTCGCTGGTCAGAGGCGGTCACTCGTCAGTGACCCACCGCTCGGCACAAAGCGGTGCGCCGGATAAGCGTCCCAATCCACGGAAATAAACCTACATGGTGTCATCACGAACTTGGGAACACCTACCCTGAGACAGAATGGCAGCGCGCATGCCCAGGACTTATCTTAGGCCTGGCCCCCCATAGGGGTCTTAATCGAGTGGCCTCTGAAGCTAGAGGACCCACCCGTGGCCCGTCGGCCTAGAAAACAGAACGTGCCCAGAATTACTTTGTTAAATTATATGCAATGCAAGCTACTTGGGGATCTATAAATCTAAAGTAGCTACAAGGTTTAGGACAAGCTTAAGGAAAGGTATCCGGATCGGAAAATCAACTCCACCACTAGTCAAGTCGTCTACGGATCATCAGAGTGTAAAGTCTGATTTCAGAATTGTCACGCATGACCACCACATAATACTTCATATCAGACATACATCAACATAAACAGAGCAACATAACATGCACCACAGCTGGAGACATCAAAATCTAATGTCACAATATGCACAATCAATTTCAGAACAAGAATGCTATGTAAACTGGAATTTCAGAACATGATCATAGCTTACGAGAACTGGAATTATGTCAATACTAGTACATACAAACATGATAATAAAATGAAGACTGCAGCAACCTACACTACCGTGAACCCCTAATAACCTTATGTAGCATAAACAACAATATTCCAGAATGTGCATGCATTCCTAATGTGGATACAGGCACTAAATTCAGAGGTTATGATGATATGATTAACAGTTAATTGTATGAGCACATGTCACGAAAACAGAAATTAGGTTAAGTCTCTATCCAGCACACTAACATGAACCGTGCAGGACGCATGTTTTATTTTTAGCAACTAACCATGGAGGGCTGCATGGCTGCAATGAATTGATGCATGATTTCAAGGTCTGTGATCATTAATATATAGTTGTATATGTTTATGGGCAGCGTTCCTGAGTCTATTTACGAAAGAAATACACCACATACTATCAACAAAACAGTGACCAATCGTGAAGCCTACCTAGTTAAAATCCCTAAATGATTTCATGCACATAAGACCTATATTCGGTGAGTCCTCATGAGTGGTAGAAGAATTTAGTCGTTACATATCTTCTGATTGCATAAGATATAATCCATACACCACTTATAATTTTATATAGATAAATTCCGATTCATTCTAAGAACATGAGACCTAGACCTTATGACAAATTCAAGATGACATGCTTTAATATAGCTACTGAATAGAACCTAACATGGCAGCCATGATTCGCAACAATATGTTTGGGTCTCCTTTAAATGAGGACATGAAATCACTCAAGATTATGAAATCAGATTAGTAACACATCTAGGAAACACGTTAACAACATCAATAGATTACATGAAACACTAGATGGGTTAGGTTGGAAAATCACACAACTTTATTGCAGCAATCCTACATGACATGCTCCCTACGGCCCCTCCTCCTTCTTCCCTGATTGGTCCAGCAACCTCCCAAGGAGAAACGTGAGAATGGTGCCACCAGCCGGAAGAGTATCCCAGCCACCCGCTGGAATCTAGGGTTGCACCGCAACCTTCTATTCTTGCAAGGTTCAAAACGTGCCAACCCTAAACATCAAACCCGACCCAGCAGCCTCCCCGACCCACCATGGAACCTAATGACTACGGAGGGAGGCATACCTGAAGAGAGGAGAGGCTGAGCTAAACCGAAGACCGACAAGAACTTCTCCTCCTAGCCGCACGCAAAGAGCACCGCCGGTTTCCTCCTCCAAGCTGCCGGATCTCCAAGGGAAATTTCGGTGGTGATGGTGGAGAAAAAGTTCTAGGGGAGTCGGCTGGGGTGTAGTATAAATAAGGGTGCAAGTTGGAAAGGAGAAACAAGGAATAAGGCAAGAGATAATTGGGAGTTAATTGGCTTTGATGGCAAAATCAGCACTTTCCTTAATGCAATCAAGTCACATGCTAGCAAGATCTTCTCTCTTTAATTTCGGATTTGGTAAGCCAGCCCATCCTCCCATCCTAACCAACACGCCTCATCAAGCAAAAAATTAAATCCGCACACTAGGTTTTAGGCACCCGATAAACCCGGTTAAGTCTAACGAATACAACCGCGCCCGACGGTTAAATTCGCCAAAAAAAGGAAACTTTTACTAAAACAACATAACCTCAAAACAAAGACAATAAAACACATAAAGGATTAATAAAACCTAAAACAGAGTGGCAGGAGAGCGGGTCTTACAATCATATCACGTCTTCTGAAACTTATCTGACATGGTAGTGTAACCCTACCACGTTGGCGTTGACGCTGACCGACGTGGACGGTTTAGTTTATATATATTTTTTATAAAGTATTCGTAAACGACCACGTCGGTCCTTTAGACTGACATGGTAGGGATCCATATCACATCTTCTAAGACTAATGCGACATGGTAGTGTTAGTTTATCACGTCTGCGCAAGCTAATCCGACGTGGTATGATGCTGGAAGACCATTAAATCTGGATTGACTCCAGATTATCTAACCTACAAAATTTGGACTCTGTTACAATTCTAATTGCATTCTGGAGTGACATTTGATTATAGTTGTATTAAATCTGTGTTGTTTGTGGATGACCAGTATAACTTATTTGAAAATAAACAAAGAACAACCAAAGGAAAGATGTCTAACTTTTTTAAAAACATCGACAATTTTATTGGCAAGCAAATCTGAAAAGGAGTACATGTCAACAAACAACAAATTTCTTACTTATCCGACGTTTCAGATTTGTTAACTCCAAAATGGAGGGGATAATTCAACATAAAGTCCTCTACCAACCGGCGTCGTTGCTCCTCGAGGTCCTTAAATTCTAAGAAAGGTTCTACAAGGGTTACACTGGTTGTCTTGTATGTGACCGGGTTTCCAGTTTGCATCGAACTCTTCCAGTCCTCAACGTAGTTCGTCATTCTCCACCGACAGAACATTGTGGACGACTCCACAACCTCTAACTCCTTACATCGTCTGCGATGTTCGTTTGTTCCACACATACGATAGACTCCGTAATTACTCTGGACTAACTCTTCACTCATCTGGACGCATGCTTGTTCCTTGATAACATGTGTTTGTTAAAAAATACTTGTATGCCTTATGTAGAAACCAGATCTCTTTCAAAGACAAAAAAGTCTTTTCGCATTAAATTTCCTTTAAGATGTGACATTTCATGTATAAATGCTATGTCAAGTTTTTGATGCTCAATGGTCGTTCCCCACCGATCAGTTTTCGAAGCTCAAACTCCTGAATATACCAAAATTGATAATAATCTACCACGTCGGACTTCACGAATATCCAACGTGGTCGACCACAATCAATTTCAGTTTCTGTTTGTTTTTTCATATTCAAACCCACTGCACATAAGTGTAATTCACATCCAATTTATATAATTGTGACCGAAATTGATAATGCTCTACCACGTTGGATGTCACGAATATCCGACGTGATAAAGGTTAGTTTATCACGTTTGCGTGAACGAATTCGATGTGGTGTGATGCTGGAATTCTGTTGTATTAAATCTGGATTGACTCCAGATTATCTAACCTACAAAATTTGGACTCTGTTGCGATTTAGATTTCATTCTGGAATGACATTGGATTACAGTTGTATTAAATCTGTATTGTTTCTGGATGGTCTCACGTTTCAAAAGGACTAGTATGACTTATTTGCAAAATAAACAAAGAACAACCAAAGGAAAGACGCCCAACTTTTTAAAAATGTTCACAATTTTATTGCCATGTGAATCTGAAAAGGAGTACATGTTGACAAACAACAAATTTCCTACTGATCCGATGTTTCAAATTTATATATGTTCGACCAAAATTGATAATGGTCTACCATGTCTGACTTCACGAATATCCGACGTGTTAATGGCTCTACGACGTCGGCTATGAAGGAAATCTGATGTGCTAATGACTCTACGACGTTGGCTAAGAAGGAAACCATAATCAATTTCTGTTCGACCAAAATTAATAATGATCTTCCACGTAGGAGACAACACAACCTTTCACGCGAAGAGGAGTAACCCTTCATTACAAGGTCTATAAAATCAGAGGTTAGGGTGTTTTCCATTTAGTTGTCTATTCGTTCCCCTCCCAAGTCCCAACTAAGTGTGTTATTCCACCCAAAAAAATGGCCTTCCAACACAATGACTCGGATTACTCATCCGACGAAAATCATAAAACTAAATCCAACTTTGCCTCCACATGAAATAAGATAAGATCATATCATTAAAACATACAAGACATTAATCAAGGTAAGGGCAACAAGTATAAAGACCAAACCCCACTATGCCTTTACATGAAATAAGATTTACCCAATCATTAAAACATACAAGACATTAATCAAGGTAAGTGATTGACATCATTTCAAGCTCATATTTGTATCTTATATCCATTATCTTTCACCTAAACAATGCTATGTTACGAGTTTTATGTTTAGTTTTCAGGAATAATTAGGTTTGAAGAGATGAAGCATAAAAGGACCCAAAAGCTGGGAAAAAGGACTGGATTGTGAGATCTGGGGACCAAGATGCAAGGGAGAAGGACCTGAACGCAAGACAGAGGGACCTAAGAGCAAAACAGAATATTCCACACCATCACGGGGAGTATTTTACCAATTCGATTCGGGTCGGAGCTCCAACAAGTCAAGTAACCGCATCAAAGACCAACAATACCAGAAAGAAAAGCCCACAACAAAAATGAGCAGGATCTGAACCATATAGACCGCCAAGACCGCTAATTGGCGGTCCATTTTGGCCCAAATCCGCTCAAATTTCTCCAGCACATGTATTAGAGGATGTTTAGGCTATATTTGGTATCTGTTTAGTCCCACATCGGGGGATTGTCCCGGTTTGCCTTTTTCCATGGCTATATATAGAACTCTTCACCTTCCATTGTAATCACTTCATATTTTAAGTGGCTATTCTTCCTACTAGAAGTGAGGCCTTGAATCACACACTAAAGTAGGAGGATGCTACTTTTAATGTGAGTCATTTTATCAATAAAGTTTTGTGTTTCTTTCATTGTTTGTTTATGCTTCTTTTATTGTTTGTGCATGTTTTAGTTTAATCGTCTTTTATTTCTAGCTTAGTTTTAATATGCTTTCTTTGCTTAGTTTAATAATTAGTGTAATATTTAGTGAGTAGTTTCATCCCCTTTGGGGGGGTGGAGTAGATGTACATACATGCATTAGAGAATTGGATGAATGCTTTATTTTTGATGTGTTGATAAAACATGAATGTATGCTTGCTTGTTTAGGATAGAATTTACAACTTGATGAGTTTTGCCAAAATGATTAGACACCTCTCATGCTTGTTTAGGTTCTGAAATAAACACCTTGCATATCTAAATGTTAATCAACTAAGTTGGTGAATAGATTGATAGGTTTTGCCATAACATTTAGACACTTCCTATGCTTGATAAACACCACCTTCATGTGCTTAAAGAATGTATTCTACACCCACCTCTTTGCTTGTGTGCACTCACTCCACCCCTTAGGGGTTTTCCATTCCTGAAATTCCAGCATTCTTGTTTTGTTCTTAGCTTAGTTCTTATCTCATCGTTTGTTTGCTTCTTTCACATTTCATACTTCTTAGAGTAGTGTAGTGTAGGTTAGCATAATAACATCTCTTCCATCTTTTTTTGCCACTTGATTTCGGATAAACAAGAGCCTGCTCACCTCCCTGAGGACGACCCGTACTTGCCACCGCTTCATCGCGGCCGTGCACTTGCGGTTTAAATAAAACGTTTAACAAGTTTTTGCCGCCGTTGCCGGGGAGGTGCCAGTCCAGACTCTTGTTTGGACGATTCGAGTGGATTTAATTTGTGTTTTGTAGTTTTGCTTTGTTTCAGGAGACGTGGAGTGGTCAGGAGGAGCACCTGGAGAAATTTTGAAGCAAGCTGGGCACTGTAGACCGCCAATCAGCGGCCTGAGACCGCCAATTGGTGGTCTGGTAAGCTCAGCTCGCTCTCTTATTTCTTTGGTTGGTTTTCATAATTGATGTAGTGATCTGGGATTTAATTGGGCATTTTTGACTTATAGTGTGTTCCCAGATCCATAATCAACCTCCTTTAAGCAACTTGGACCCTAAAACTCAAAGCAAAAGATTAGGCATTCTTTTTGTTTAGACCATGCATCATGTATGTGACTTAGGCACTTAGATTGTCTTTTATCTTAGCTTTATTTTCTGTTGCTGAGAGCTGGCGTGAGGTACGCACCTTCTACTCTCATTCATGCATTTCGTATGAACATTCATTAGTTAGTAGGAAGTGCATTGCAACAAGTGTGAATTGAGTGTTGTTTGGAGTGTTGATTGCTAGATTTAGGACTCCAAAACGCTACTAAGGAGGGGCTGTCCTGTAAAAGATAAGGTGGGGGATTTCATCACCCTTTCCTTCGCCCCAAAAACCACACTAATCAAGAGCCTAATTTTAAAATCAAGTAGACATTGGCCCTAAGGATCTTGGACGCATTAGGAGAGTGATCCGGTCCGACCGTCATGACCTGATCGGCGTTGCCCACTTTGGCGATAGTAGGAGAGACGAGATCCCCGGCTCTTGGCTCACTTGCTGGGCTTTGTGGTCCTCGTTGTAGGGAGGTGAGGCGTGTTGAGGCCCTGTGACCTCGCAGTTAGGCGTCGTCTAGCTGTAAGGACCTATAGCGACCTTAGGATTGCTTGAACCTTGTTTGCTTGTGTGCTTCTACCTGTACCCATCCACCGTAGCATAAGGACTTCTTCCTTTCTCTCCTGAGTCATTCTTTCTCTCCTGTGTTGCCCCGTCTTCTCCCCTACGTACATTCTTTGAAAGAAGAAAAGAAAAAAAAAAGAAAAAAAGAGAGTTGTGGTTGTGTGTGCACCGTTGTGCATGCTTTCGTGGACACGAGACGAGAGTGGTCGTTTGACGAGGAGTGTTGTCAATCCGGCTTCGGTCATCGATTTCTCGACACCTTCCTCCTCTCGTGTCGTACGTAGTTCGGGTCCAATGGCTGCTAATTTCCGTGAGGAGGAGCAGTTGCTCGACCCGCCTGTTCCACCTGTGCTTCCAGTTGTCGTTCCCATACCTCTTCGTGATCGATGCTACCCGAGCCGTACCGCTCTACCCTCATGCATCGTATTACCAGAGGCTAATGGGAACCATTTTGAGGTTAAGCCTCAATTCATTTCCATGCTCCCTCGCTTTATTGGGAAAGGTGACCCCTATATCTTTCTCAGGGAATTTGAGGAGGTCTGTGCTATGTTCAAGCTGCAACAACTTAGCACAGACTCCATCCATCTTAGGCTCATTCCTTTTGCACTAAAGGATGACGCCAAGAAGTGGTTGTATAGCAACCAGGCGAATTCCTTTAGTACTTGGGATGAGTTTCAATCTGCATTCCTCAAGAAGTACTTTCCTAATCATCGGACTCAAAAATTGAGGAACGAAATCAATTCGTTCTATCAACATGAGACCGAACCATTTCATGCATATCTTGAGAGGTTCAAAGAGCTACTATCCTCGTGCCCTCACCATGGCATTGCGTTGTGGCGTCTTTGTCAGATTGTGTATGAGGGTCTTCACATCCCGTTCAGAACGCTCCTTGAGTCCATGTGTCAAGGAGAGTTCTTGGGAAAGGATGAAAGGGAGGCATGGGCCTTCTTAGAAGACCTCGCTAAGAAAACCATGCAGTGGGAGAGTGTGAGGGAACCACCTGCATCATCTAGTATAGGAGCGAGGATCGCGAATGCAAACTCAACTAGATCGGGTGCCACATTTGCTATCGATACCACTACGGCCACCGAGGCACGCATGGCGGCCTTAATGTGCCGTATGGATTCGATTGAGCTCCAAAACCAACAAAGTGCACCTCACATGTCCACATCTGGTCCAGTTCCTGGTCATTCATGTGGTAGGATAGGTCAGGTAGAGAGCGAGTGTGAGTCCATTCCTCCTGAGATGGAGCATGTCAACACCATCTATGACAGAGCTAGGAATGACCCATACTCATCATCTTATAACCCTGGATGGAGGAACCACCCCAATTTTTCATGGAACCAAAATAATGCCCCGGGTGGTCCTTGAAACTCCTCTAGACCACCTTACCAATCACACCAACCTCCCATGCATGCACATTCCTATCAGCCACCCAAGCACAAACGACCAATCAATTGGGTTTCCCAAATTCCAATAATATGGAAACCCGATTCAATTCGCTTGAGACCTTGACTCGTCAAGTTCTCACTTCAAATCAGCAGACCATGAAATCTCTAGAGCTTCAGATGGGCCAATTGGCTCAGTCTGTACATGAGAGAGAGAGAGGGTCTTTTCTTAGCCAGCCTGAGGCTAACCCCCGCATGTACCAACAACAACAAATGCAAAATGAGAATGTGGTACCTCGGGGGAGGCAAGTGAACCATGTGGAGGAACTTGTTCACCATGTCAATTCCATTGTGACCTTAAGGAATGGAAAACAGGTTGACAATCACATTTCCTTGCCACACCCACCACCATCTATGCAGCCCCTCAGTGGGAATGGTGGTGAAGAAGAAGCTGAGGGTGAGGGTAATACACCAAAGCTTTCTTCTCAGGCACAGCAGAAAACCTACCTGCCAAAAGCTCCCTATCCAAGTAGGTTAAACAAAAAGCAGAGTGACAACATGGACAAGATATTAGAGGTATTTAAGCAAGTGAAGGTTAACATCCCCTTGTTGGATGTCATCTAACAAATACCTCAATATGCCAAAGTGTTGAAGGATCTCTGCACGACCAAGAGGAAGACCAATGTTCCTAAGAAAGTGATTGATCATTTTATATTTCTACCGCAAGTGCACGGCCGCGTTGAAGCGGTGGCAAATACGGGTCGTCCACTGGGAGGTGTGTCGACACTTGGTTTGTGCGAAGGCGAGAGGTAAAGAAAAGGAAGAAAGGTTGGTTACACTAAACTACACTAAGATGCAAATGGAAATGGAGATAAGCAATAAACTAAGCCCCAAAGGGGGTAGAGAAATAATGTGAACATAAAGAAGTGTGTGTGTGTGTTCATTAAGCTCCTCACAACATGTAGTACATGAAATCATAAAACTACATCCAACTTTGCCTCTACATGAATTAAGATAAGACTACATCATTAAAACATACAAGACAATAATTGGAATGAAGCTACATGAACTCAAGTATAAAGACTATACCCTACTATGCCTCTACATGAATTAAGATTTCACTACATCATTAAAACATACAAGACATTAGCTAAGGTAAAGGCAACAAGAGTACATACACTACAAATTGTGTTTCCAATATTAACTTCATTCATATCCTAACCTTATCATTCCCCATAAAATAGGTCCACTAATCAAAGCATAAGCTAAGCTTCATTCAAGAGCATTAGCATATCAAAGATAAGAGTGGAGACCCATTAGATGGTTATGGAAATCATATAAAGCTCAAGGGATAAAAATAACACACACTTAATACACTACATAATTATATCACATATTTCTCCACCCCCCCCAAATGGGGATGGAACTACTCACTACTCATTACACTAACTATATTAGCAAAAGAAAGCATAATACTGAAATGAAAGTTAACTAAGAAGGCAAGAAGCATTAAAGAAACATAAAAGGAAAGACTAAACAAACATGCACAAATTAAAAGACAAGATTTAAAGAAACTAGAAGAATTATTTTATTAACAAATGACTCACATTGAAGGTAGCATTCTTCTCCACCTTGAGTTTTTGCTTCAAGGCTCACTCCTTAGTAGAGAGAATGCCACCAAGCAATGGGTAATTACAATGGAAGGTGAAGAGTTCTATTTATAAGCATAGAAAAAGCTAATCGGGGACAATACCCCAATGTGGGACTAAACCAATACCAAAAATAGCCTAAACGAACATTAATACAAGTCCAGGAGAAATTTTGACGGATCCTGAGCAATATGGACCGCCAATTAGCGGTCCAAGACCGCCAATTGGCGGTCCAAAATTGTCGGATCGTGTTGGAATTTGTTGTGGGCTTTGCTTTCTGGTATTGTTGGTCTTTGATGCGGTTACTCGACTTGTTGGAGCTCCGACCCGAATAGAATTGGTAAAATACTCCCCATGATGGTGTGGAGTATTCTGTTTTGCTCTTAGGTCCTTCTGTCTTACATTCAGGTCCTTTTCCCTTGCATCTTGGTCCCTAGATCTCACCATTCAGTCCTTTTTCCCAGCTTTTGGGTCCTTTCATGGCTCTTCTCTTCAAACCTCTTTATTACTGAAAACTAAACATAAAACTCGTCACGTAGCATTGCTTAGGTGTAAGATAATGGATATAAGATACAAATATGAGCATGAAATGATGTCAATCAAATACCCCCACACCTAAGTTTTTGCTAGTCTCGAGCAAAACAAAGAAAGAGAAAAACAAACGAGAAACAAGAAATCCTAACTCACTTTCGTAGGAATCACGGTTGCACTTAGCACGTGCAACAAGCCGTTAAACCTCTTTGTTGCCAAGGAGGAGGAGTGTTGTCTCCTGAGGGTTTTCAGCGGATATACCCACAAAATCCAAACAAGATGCATTATTCAATCTAGACCTCGACTCGTTGGAAATATTTTGTCGATCAATGGACGCGGTAATGCTACGGGCCGACTCTATATAGGTGATCAGTCCACACCTCTACCCTAATGAACCATTCGTGCAAGTTAAATAAGGAATTATGTGAAAGACATGGACAACCTCAACATCCTCAAGTGCTACAAAGTGTAAAGTCCATTAAGGTTCTTATTTGCATTATCATATATTTTTTTCTTTTTGTTTCTTTTCACATTTTTTTTTTCTTTTACTTTTTATTAGTTGGAGCTTCATTCTCCCAGGGTCAGGTTCCGTGCATCATTGCCCATGAGGACTTACACTATCACGTACACCTTTCCCCACATCTCCACATAGGGCAATCCCTACCACCCGTGTAACGGGAGTTCAGTCGGCGCATCCCAAGTCAGATGACTCGAAAGCACCAGGCACAAAGTCCCCTCAGACCTACTTTCCCGAGTGATAGGAGCCGTGCGAGAAGAGAGAACATCTACTCACTTATTTCTTATCTACACATGAACCAAAACCCCTACACTAATGTCTCACAACAAGATTAAGAGGGTCCTTGACTACAACAAACTTCCTTAAGTTAACAGACACGAATTATTGACTCACTAGGTTCAGGGTGGACTTCATTAAATGTTTGAGCACTGAAACCCTATGATTACTCACCCCCAAGGGAAAACTGGGGTGCATCCTAACGACTCGATAAATCCTAAAGCCACGTACTAGATATCCTAATGCATCAAGTTCAAGACAATTTTGGGAGCTTTCTTTTTACTTTGCCTCTCAACGGTTTTGCACATGCTAAACACACGCAAAATCCACAAAACATTTTCTTTCGAAAACACATGAAGATTTTGAAAGAAATGTAAAAATTTTGAAGCACTAGGCAAGCAAAAGAAGACAAGTCACCCAAGGATCATGGCAAGCAGATATATCGATATTAAATGCAGCACACTATCATGACCCTAACAATGCAAACAAAAGAAAACAAAATCAAAGGAAAAAGACTCGACTATGTACCCACGTAAAACACCCCCCCACACCTACTTCATGCATTGTCCTCAATGAATGCAAGCAAGATACTACATGGATTGATGCATAAAAAGGACAGATCTCACCAACATGAAGTACAAAGGGAAGTGCAAGGTCATGTTGATGGACATAACCCGAATTCCCTCAAAACCTGTGAGATGCTAAAGAAGGGATACAAATACGTGAAAGAAATGGAGCCCAAATACACAAGGGTTGGGGCTCACAACAATCAATGCTCACTGAAGGAGTCTTTTATTGTACTTCTTTTTTTTATTTCTTTTTATTTCTCTTTTTTTTGTTTTTTTTCTTTTTATTTTTATTTTTTTTTCTTTTTTTTATATAACTATGTACAAACATAAGTTCCCATCTTCATTTGTCAAAAGACATCAAATGGGAACCTCAAGAGTGGGTCAATGCACTTGGAAAGGGAACATGACACCACGCGGGGCCAGAATACGCATGCGTGGGCCCCCTTCACAAAGAGCACCAGATGAAATGAGAGGTTCATGAATTGGACACAAAGGCGTCTCATTCAAAGGATCAAACTGAAAGAGCTTGAACCTCTCGAGAGTTTGGGACATAAAGGGCAACGGAAGAAAAATATCTCCCGTTGCGGAACTGAAGTTATGATCATCAATCCAAACTCTCCAACCAACAGGCTGGTGGGTCGGAACGAGGTCAAGTACCTCGTTATGCATGTCCAACTCACCAGGAGAACAGGAAGTGGGTCTCATACCCAAGGTATCCTCCAAGGAACTCCTAATACCCTCATGAGCAATGTGGTTGTTTGATGTTCCATCATTTCCAAGATGATCAGGAACAATAGTGAGAGGCAAACTCTCATCAGGTTGTTTGAAATTGAGGGGACTAGGGAGCTCTTGCTCCACCAGAGGTGAGCCCTTAGGAGGTACAACAATAAGATCATGTGGCTCAAGGGCCACGGGACAAGAAGATGAGGCACAATCTTGTGCCGACTCATAAAGAAGCTGGTCCATAGTATTCTCAATTGGAATCGAATCCTCCACCAAGTGATTGTGAATTGAAACCCCAAGTCCCTCAGACTGACTAGGAGTTTGACTTTGAAAGATTGTGCTTTGAATTTGTGTATGTGGTGGTGGTTCGATTTCAGAAGATAAATCCTCAAGTTGACAAGAAAGGTTACTCTCCTCACATTCACGTAATTTCTGCGACATTTGACTCACTTGCAGTGTCATATTTTGTATGGACTGTTGAGTGGTTTCCATGAACGTAAGGAAAGTTTGTTTCAAGGAATCAGGTATGCGGTCAACGATGAGGTCCAAGTCAGAGCTTGGGAAATTTTGGGGTTGGGTGTGGATGGGCTGAGAATGAGTCCAATGATTTGGGGTGGGGTGTTGGTAGAATTCTGGGTATTCGGGAGGAGGATACTGGGGTGAACATGAAGTATAAGAATTTGAATAAGAATTGTCACCCCATGAATCCATCACTCTCGGATTGTACGCGGATGCGTAATGGTCATAATGAGCATTTTCGGAAAATGTGTGCTCATACTCAGGCTCTGGGGGAACATAAGGACATTCCCCGAAATCATGACCACTCAACCCACAATAGTGACACGATACGGCTACTGGAGCCACCGGTGCACCCATGTCATCTACCACATGCATGAAAGAGGCCAAAGGTTCTTGTAATGTCTCAGTTTGATGACCAACATATGATCCGACGTAACTAGATGGTGGTCTAGCAGTCGGTGCCTCTCTCATGTTACCCCAATATGAAGACTGCTCAGTCACAAAATTGCGATCATCCCAACCATACGGGGTGTTAGTCTGAGCCACCCCAGGTTGCATGGGTCCGGAGTACCAGGGAGAATCGTCCTGGTCCCAACAATGATATGGATGGTCGCCCATGTAACCATCCATCTCAAGAAAAACTCTCGAGTCGATCACTCTCACCACCACGAGGCTAAGCTCGCAAAAAGTGCTCGACTCGACCCTAAAACGCTAACAGAGAGTGTAAAGGGGAGGAGACTATAACGTAGAAGAAGGTGAGAAGAAGATGACTCAGAGGAGAAGGGAAGAATCCCTAGAGCTAGCGAGGGTACAGGGTGAAGGTAGAAGCCTAACTAGCAAGCATGGCTCAAACAATGTAAGGCAATGGGTCCTTAGGCTAGACGACGCCTAACTTCGAGGTCACTAGCCTCGACACGCCTCACCTCCCTACAACGAGGACCACAATGCCCAGCAAGTGATACCAGATCCGGAGATCCAGTACCTCCTACTATCGACAAGGTAGGCAACGCCGATCAGGTCATGGCGTTCTCAACTAGATTACTCTCCTAGTGCGTCCGAATTCCTAGGGCCAATGTCTACTTGCTTTTAGTTAAGGCTTTACTTGAGTGTGCTTTTTGGGGCTAAGGGAGGGGTGATGAAATCCCTCACCTTATCTTTGAAGTCTATAGGTGATGCCCCTTAAAGATGTTTTGAAATCTTAGGCTAGCAAGCAACTCACCAAACAAGCACTCACCTCACTCTTGTTACGATGCAAACCTTACTCACTAATGAATGTCCTAATGCGTGAATGAGTGATAAGGAATGCGTACCTCGCTCCAGCAATCAACGACAAAATGTAAAGCAAAGAAAAGAAAGATGCATGCAAGGTCTACATATGATGCATGACCTAGATGGCAAGAAGTCTAATCTTTTGCTTTGAGTTTTATGGTCCAAGTTGATTAAAGGGGATTGAAATTAAATCTGGGAGCAAACTAAAGATCACAACATGCAAAATTGGGCTCCCAGATAACTAAAGTGAACAACATAACAACTGGAACAAATTTGAGAGCAATTGAGGCTCACCAGGTCGCCAATTGGCGGTCCCAGACCGCTGATTGGCGGTCACTTTGGGGTCGTTTGCTCTCCAATTACTCCAGTCGCTTCCCCTTGATCCTCAGGTTCCCTGCCACTAAGAAAAACTGAAAACAAAAAATTAAAAACCCCTCGAATCGTCCAAACCAACGTCTGGACAGAGCACCTCCCCGGCAACGGCGCCAAAAACTTGATTGATCATTTTATATTTCTACCGCAAGTGCACGGCCGCGTTGAAGCGGTGGCAAATACGGGTCGTCCACTGGGAGGTGTGTCGACACTTGGTTTGTGCGAAGGCGAGAGGTAAAGAAAAGGAAGAAAGGTTGGTTACACTAAACTACACTAAGATGCAAATGGAAATGGAGATAAGCAATAAACTAAGCCCCAAAGGGGGTAGAGAAATAATGTGAACATAAAGAAGTGTGTGTGTGTGTTCATTAAGCTCCTCACAACATGTAGTACATGAAATCATAAAACTACATCCAACTTTGCCTCTACATGAATTAAGATAAGACTACATCATTAAAACATACAAGACAATAATTGGAATGAAGCTACATGAACTCAAGTATAAAGACTATACCCTACTATGCCTCTACATGAATTAAGATTTCACTACATCATTAAAACATACAAGACATTAGCTAAGGTAAAGGCAACAAGAGTACATACACTACAAATTGTGTTTCCAATATTAACTTCATTCATATCCTAACCTTATCATTCCCCATAAAATAGGTCCACTAATCAAAGCATAAGCTAAGCTTCATTCAAGAGCATTAGCATATCAAAGATAAGAGTGGAGACCCATTAGATGGTTATGGAAATCATATAAAGCTCAAGGGATAAAAATAACACACACTTAATACACTACATAATTATATCACATATTTCTCCACCCCCCCCAAATGGGGATGGAACTACTCACTACTCATTACACTAACTATATTAGCAAAAGAAAGCATAATACTGAAATGAAAGTTAACTAAGAAGGCAAGAAGCATTAAAGAAACATAAAAGGAAAGACTAAACAAACATGCACAAATTAAAAGACAAGATTTAAAGAAACTAGAAGAATTATTTTATTAACAAATGACTCACATTGAAGGTAGCATTCTTCTCCACCTTGAGTTTTTGCTTCAAGGCTCACTCCTTAGTAGAGAGAATGCCACCAAGCAATGGGTAATTACAATGGAAGGTGAAGAGTTCTATTTATAAGCATAGAAAAAGCTAATCGGGGACAATACCCCAATGTGGGACTAAACCAATACCAAAAATAGCCTAAACGAACATTAATACAAGTCCAGGAGAAATTTTGACGGATCCTGAGCAATATGGACCGCCAATTAGCGGTCCAAGACCGCCAATTGGCGGTCCAAAATTGTCGGATCGTGTTGGAATTTGTTGTGGGCTTTGCTTTCTGGTATTGTTGGTCTTTGATGCGGTTACTCGACTTGTTGGAGCTCCGACCCGAATAGAATTGGTAAAATACTCCCCATGATGGTGTGGAGTATTCTGTTTTGCTCTTAGGTCCTTCTGTCTTACATTCAGGTCCTTTTCCCTTGCATCTTGGTCCCTAGATCTCACCATTCAGTCCTTTTTCCCAGCTTTTGGGTCCTTTCATGGCTCTTCTCTTCAAACCTCTTTATTACTGAAAACTAAACATAAAACTCGTCACGTAGCATTGCTTAGGTGTAAGATAATGGATATAAGATACAAATATGAGCATGAAATGATGTCAATCAGAAAGCATTCTTGGCTGCAAATATCAGCTCACTTTTGTCCAATCCCACCTACACAAAATACAAGGACCCTGGGTGTCCTACTATTCAGTGTACGATAGGGGACACTAGACTGAGCAATGTTTTGCTTGATTTAGGATCAGCGGTCAACCTCCTCCCATTCTCTGTTTATCAACAGTTGAACTTGGGAGAATTGAAACCAACGAAGATCACCCTCCAATTGGCGGATAGATCCATTCGTATTCCCATGGGGATTATCGAGGATGTGCTTATCAAAGTTGGAGATTTTATATTTCCAGTCGATTTTGTTGTCCTCGATAACAATCCTGTTGCGAACACCCACTCTCAAATACCTTTGATTTTGGGTAGACCATTTCTGGCAACCTCCAATGCCTTGATTAATTGTAGAAATGGTCTCATGAAGCTCTCATTCGGTAACATGAGTGCCGAGTTTCATGTGTTCAACTCTGGTAAGCAACAGGAACCCATGGATGAACCTTTAAATCTAAATCTCATCCGCCAATTGGAGAAAGCACCACAAAACCAACGAACACCCCTAACCCCAATGCAACCCGTTGAGAATGTTCGTGGGTCCAGCGAAAACTCATTGCCTGTCTTCGCAATGCAACAGAGTGAGCTGGCCTCAAACATAAATGTCCAAAGGGAGTGTTCGTTGCATGATTCAGTTGAGAGTACTAGTGAGAGTGAGACACCTCACCATATGCCTATACCAGAAGGTGTCTCTACCTCATGTCCCATGGCCATTGAGCCATTTGAGCTTCATTTTGACTCCAACAAGGACCCACCTATGACCGAGCTTATGCTTGATGATCTAAATGATGGTGGGAGGTCCTTGTTGGATGACTTGGGGAGAAGCCCCATTCTTAGTGATGCAAGTCTGCTGCATCCATCGAATGAGCCTGAGGAACTCATTCCGATGCACCCGCCTATTGGTTGGAGGGTTTTCTTGGATGAGCAATTAAACCCTAGTGAGGCAACACAACTTCATTCTTTGTTGCCCACACCCAACCAATATCATGAGGGGTTCAAGCCTTTCAGCTTTGACCTTTCACCCCTCATGACACCTCAGAGTGCCAGTGGAGTTTGCCCATCTCGGCAAGTCTCTGGTCCTCATGACTTGATGTTCTCATTTGATGTTCCTTGACCCAATGATTATGAGAATATCTTGGTTGATGTATATATCTTGTAAAAACAAACAAAAAAACAAAACAAAACAAAACAAAACAAAACAAAACAAAATGTGTAATAAAAGACTCTTTTAGTGAGCATCGATTGTTGTGGGCCCCAACCCTTGTGTACTTGGGCCCCAATTTCTTCACGTATTTATCTCCCTTCTTCATCTTCTCACGGGTTTTGAGGTAATTTGGGTTTGTGTCCATCAACATGACCCCGAACGTCCCTTTGTACTTCATGTTGGTGAGATCTTTCCTTTTTCATGAATGTATCCATGTAGTATCTTGTTCACATTCATTGAGGACAATGCATGAAGTAGGTGTGGGGGGTGTTTTACGTGTGTACATATTCGAGTCTTTTTCCTTTGGTTTTCATTTCTTTTGTGTGTACTGCTAGGGTCATGTTAGTGTGCCGCATTTAACATTGATATATTTGCTTGCCATGATCCTTGGGTGACTTGTCTTCTTTTGTTTGCTGAGTGCTTTAAAATTTTCACATTTCTTTCAAAATCTTCATGTGTTTGCGAAAGAAAATGTTTTGTGGGTTTTTGCGTGTGTTTAGCATGTGCAAAACCGTTGAGAGGCAAAGTAAAAAGAAAGCTCCCAAAATTGTCTTGAACTTGATGCATTAGGATTTCTAGTTTACTGGCTTTAGGTCTTATCGAGTCGTTAGGATGCACCCCGGTTTTCCCTCGGGGGGCGTGTAATCATAGGGTTTCAGCACTCAAACATTTAAAGAAGTTCACCCTGAACCTAGTGAGTCAAATAATTCGTGTCTGTTAGTATAAGGAGGTTTGTCGTAGTCAAGGGCCCTTAATCTCTTTTTGTGAAACTTAAGTGTAGGGGTTTTGGTTCCCATGTAGATAAATGAGTGGTGTTCTCTCTTCTCGCACGACTCCTATCACTCGGGAAAGTAGGTCTGAGGGGACTTTGTGCCTGGTGCTTTCGAGTCATCTGACTTGGGATGCACCGACCGAACTCCCGTTACACGGGTGGTAGGGATCGCCCTATGTGGAGATTTGGGGGAAAGGTGTACGTGATAGTGTAAGTCCTCATAGGCAATGATGCATGAAACCTGACCCTGGGAGAATCAAACACCAACCAATAAATGCTCCAAAGAAAAAGAAAAAAAAGAAAAAAAGAAAAGAAAAAAAAGAGTCAAATAAGAACCAAAATGGACTTTACACATTGTATCACATTCAGAAGTTAAGGTTGCCCATGTCTTTCACTTAAGTCCTTGACTAACTTTCACGAATAACTCATTAGGCTAGGTGTGTGGACCGATTACATATATAGAGTCGTCCTGTAGCATTACCGCGTCCCATGATCGATAAAATAAGTCCAACGAGTCGTGTAGTTAGATTGATTAATGCATCTTGTTCGGATTTTGTGGGTATATCCGCTGAAAACCCTCAGGAGACAACACTCCTCCTCCTTGGCGACAAGGAGGTTTAACGGCTTGTTGCACGTGCTAAGTGCAACCGTGATTCCTACGAAAGTGAGTTAGGATTTCTTGTTTTTCGCGTGCTTTTCTCTTTCTTTGTTTTGCTCGGGACTAGCAAAAGTTAGGTGTGGGGGTATTTGATTGACATCATTTCATGCTCATATTTGTATCTTATATCCATTATCTTTCACCTAAACAATGCTATGTTACGAGTTTTATGTTTAGTTTTCAGGAATAATTAGGTTTGAAGAGATGAAGCATAAAAGGACCCAAAAGCTGGGAAAAAGGACTGGATTGTGAGATCTGGGGACCAAGATGCAAGGGAGAAGGACCTGAACGCAAGACAGAGGGACCTAAGAGCAAAACAGAAAACTCCACACCATCATGGGGAGTATTTTACCAATTCGATTCGGGTCAGAGCTCCAACAAGTCAAGTAACCGCATCAAAGACCAACAATACCAGAAAGAAAAGCCCACAACAAAAATGAGCAGGATCTGAACCATATAGACCGCCAATTGGCGGTCCATTTTGGCCCAAATCCGCTCAAATTTCTCCAGCACATGTATTAGAGGATGTTTAGGCTATATTTGGTATCTGTTTAGTCCCACATCGGGGGATTGTCCCGGTTTGCCTTTTTCCATGGCTATATATAGAACTCTTCACCTTCCATTGTAATCACTCCATATTTTAAGTGGCTATTCTTCCTACTAGAAGTGAGGCCTTGAAGCACACACTAAAGTAGGAGGATGCTACTTTTAATGTGAGTCATTTTATCAATAAAGTTTTGTGTTTCTTTCATTGTTTGTTTATGCTTCTTTTATTGTTTGTGCATGTTTTAGTTTAATCGTTTTTTATTTCTAGCTTAGTTTTAATATGCTTTCTTTGCTTAGTTTAATAATTAGTGTAATGTTTAGTGAGTAGTTTCATCCCCTTTGGGGGGGTGGAGTAGATGTACATACACGCATTAGAGAATGGGATGAATGCTTTATTTTTGATGTGTTGATAAAACATGAATGTATGCTTGCTTGTTTAGGATAGAATTTACAACTTGATGAGTTTTGCCAAAATGATTAGACACCTCTCATGCTTGTTTAGGTTCTTAAATAAACACCTTGCATATCTAAATGTTAATCAACTAAGTTGGTGAATAGATTGATAGGTTTTGCCATAACATTTAGACACTTCCTATGCTTGATAAACACCACCTTCATGTGCTTAAAGAATGTATTATACACCTACCTCTTTGCTTGTGTGCACTCACTCCACCCCTTAGGGGTTTTCCATTCCTGAAATTCCAGCATTCTTGTTTTGTTCTTAGCTTAGTTCTTATCTCATCGTTTGTTTGCTTCTTTCACATTTCATACTTCTTAGAGTAGTGTAGTGTAGGTTAGCATAATAACATCTCTTCCATCTTTTTTTGCCACTTGATTTCGGATAAACAAGAGCCTGCTCACCTCCCTGAGGACGACCCGTACTTGCCACCGCTTCATCGCGGCCGTGCACTTTCGGTTTAAATAAAACGTTCAACAGTAAGGGCAACAAGAGCACATACACTACAAGTCATGTTTCCTTCATCAATTCCATCTATATCCTCACCTTATCATTCCCAATAAAATAGGTCCACTAATCTAAGCATAAGCTAAGCTTCATTCAAGAGAATTAGCATATCAAAGACAAGAGTGAAATCTCATTACATGGTTATGGAAATCATATAAGGCTCAAGGGATTAAGATAACACACACCTAATACACCACATGATCATATCACATATTTCTCCACCCCCCAAATGGGGGATGAAACTACTCACTAATCATTACACTAACTACATTAACAAAATGAAAAATTGTACTGAAATGAAATTAAACTAAGCAAACAAGAAATATTAAAGAAGCTAAATGAAAAGAAATTAAACTAAAGAAACATGCAACAATTAAAAGACAATACAATATTAAATGAAACTAAGAACAATTATTTTATTAAAATGACTCACATTGAAGGTAACACTCTTCTCCACCTTCAGTTTTGCTTCAAGGCTTACTCCAAGTAGAGAGAATGCCACCAAGCAATGTGTAGAATACAACGGAGGAGGAGTTCTATTTATAGCCATAGAAAAGGCAATCCGGGACAATCTCCCGGTATGGGACTAAACGTATACCATAAATGGACTAAATACATGCTAATACAACACCCAGCCAAGTCTTATCGGGTTTGGATCCAAATAGACCGCCAATTGGTGGTCTTGGACCGCTAATTGGCGGTCTATAAGTGTTGGATCGAGTCTGAATTTTGGTGGCTTGGTTCTGGATTGATTTCTTGGTTTTGGATGAACCCAATTCGGTTGTTGATGGTTGGTGCCGGATTTAATTGCCAAAATACTCCTCATGATGGTGTGTAGTTTCCTGATTTGCTCATTGATACTTTAGGCTTTCATCTGGGTCCTTCCCTCTTGCATCTCAGTCCTCAAGTCTTGCAACTCAGTCTTTTTCCTTGCTTCTAGGTCCTTTTATGCCTCTACTCCTCAATCTTATTTATTCTTAAAACTCAAACATAAAACTCATTACGTTGCATTGTTTAGGCTTAAGATAATGGATATAAGACACAAATATATGTATGATATGATGTCAATCATTATTCCACCCAAAAAATGGCCTTCCAACACAATGACTCATATTACTCATCCGACGAAGCTAAGCAAATCATTGGTGGACCAATATGGAGAGGCTGTCCCCCGATACCAGGAGTGTCATATCGCACCTGTAGGTGCTGGTTGAAGGCAATAGAGTTGTGGTCCAACACTCCGAACAAGATTAGCAAGAATTTATATGTTTGCGGCTCCTTGGAGCCAACCCGTCGCTGTCAGTACTTCGTCTGGGACGATGGAACACCGGTACCACCGGTGGATAAACCCGACCACAGCATAAAGGACCTAGGGATGCGGAAGCTTGTTTGGAAGGCTACTAAGTTGACTCAGAGCCAAGAAATAAATAAAACTATCTTTTGGGCTTGCAGGTGACATCTGAGCAGATCATTCTCTTCCGATTGACTGGGAAGAGAGATATAAATTTTTTGTGTTTGTGTTCTCTCATTATACCTCGGTAATAGTTACTATCAATAATAGCTCGATGTTTGTGTTTGTTCTCTCCGTGTATCTCTACTGATCCAAATTTCCTACTACTCCAACGTTTCCGATTTGCTAGCTCCAAAAGGGAGGGGATAATTTGACATCAATTCCTCTACCAACCGGCATCGTTGCTCCTCGAGGTCCTCCAATTCTAAGAAAGAGGAATGTTTTTATATGGTGCTAACGATTCAATAACAAATACTAAAAAGATATTTTTTAACTAGAAAGAATTAAGTTCAGATGTAGGATACCTATCCAGAAGTTTTTGCAACTAAATCATGTATGATGGAATCATCAAAGATTTGATCATTTCTAAATCTGTCTGTGACTCACTAGAGTCCCAGGAAACAAAGAGAAGGTGTATACGAACGAAATAAGTTGATAATAGTCTACCACGTCGGACTTCACGAATATCTGACGTGGTAGATCATTATCAATTTCGGTTTCTGTTTGTTTTTTTTCAGATTCAAACCCACTGTGCAGAAGTGTAATTCACATCCAATTTATATATGTTCAACCAAATTTGATAATGATCTACCACGTCTGACTTCACGAATATCCGACATGTTAATGGCTCTACGATGTATGCTGTAAAGGAAATCCGACGTGGGAGACCATAATCAATTTTGGGATCGACCAAAATTGATAATGACCATCCACGTCGGATGTCACGAATATCCGATGTGATATTTGATCTACCACGTCGACGATGAAGAAAAGCCGACGTGGTAGACCTTAATCAATTTCGGTTTCTGTTTTTTTAGATTCAAACCCACTACACGGAAGTGTAATTCACATCTAATTTATATAATTGTTCAACCAAAATTGATAATGATCTTCGACGTCGGATTTCACGTATATCCGACGTGATATTTTCTCTACCACGTTGGATTTGAAGAAATGCCGACGTGGTAGATCATTATCAATTTTGGTTTATGTTTTTTTTTCAGATTCAAACCCACTGCATAGAAGTGTAATTCACACGCAATTTATATAACTGTTCGACCGAAATTGATAATGGGCTACCACGTCGGATTGTATGAAAAGCCGACGTGGTAGAGCTTTATCAATCTCGGGTTCTTTTCGTTTTGTTTCAGATTTAAACCCCCTGCATAGAAATGTAACTCACGCCCAACAACAAAATGTCCAACACAGAGATGTAACTCATATCAACCATTAACTCATTCATCCACTATTAAACACAAAAATGAAACTCATATCAACTATAAACTCATTCATCCATAAACACAGAAATGTCCAACAAAATTTAACACATCGTTTAACTCATGTCCAACACATAAATGTAACTCGTATTCATCCACTATTTAAACACAACATTCATCCACTATTTACATACAAAATTTTAATGATTGTGATTATACTGGACTTTGTAAAATACGACTAACAAAGTAAGCAGACCACCTCTTTCATGTATAATCAATCACTTCTTGCGAAAAAGGTTGAAGGTTAGGTTCAAAAACCTACAAAAATAAATTAAATGTTATAATAATTAAAATAACCTAAAATGTGGAGTTACATATGGAAGATACCTTTCGTCAATCACATTCATCCAATCCCATGTTGACAATTTGATCCATATAAGTCATTATGTAGTAACCACATTCAGTATTTCCAATTTGTTTACGGTACTACAACATTTATAAAAGAAAAATATCATCATTATATCGAAACAATGAAATGGATGTAATTAATTGTTTCATGGTTTACTTTAATAATGAACTATTTTACCTTCATGGCATGCCAAGTAGTTTGCTTCTTCTTACTCTTTCTTCCACCTAATATTATATATATATCCATCGCTCTGTCAAAATTACAAAAATGGTTAATTAGACGTTTTAATAATATATGCAACTGTTGAAAAAATAATTGATAAATTTAAATTAACTTTACTAAAACTAACTTACAACTGAACAATAGTCTTCAATGCTTTCCTTAGTTTATTTGATGCCAGAGGATCAAACCAATATGCAACATTAAGACTAGGAACCAAAACGGCCAACATCCAATGATCATTGTAAATCATCTATGTTAAATAACTTTATTATACTCTCTAAAACTAATATAATAAGTAATATAGAATATAATGAAATACTTATGCCTCATAATATGGTGCTAGAAAAAATGCTTCTCGATTTCATACATAATCTCCGCAATCTTTTGCGGTATATTGTCTTTACTTGAATTGCCTTGAAACATGAATATTGTGGGACACAAATAACCAAATTCCTCCCCATGAGGCAATTCGTAGAGAAGCCCATTCAAAACGAAATATATCACAACTAAAATCAAAGAATTCGTAATTGGCATAATTAATATAAAAAGGACAAAATTACTTACTTCAATTGCACTTGGATGATTGTACCACACAACTTTTGCATCCTCAAAAATTGCATGACATCGGCAATTATAAAAAACAACGCAGATCCGTTGGCAACGTCAGTCATTTTTCCTACAATTTCTTTATTCAACACAATTGTAACAAAAGAATCCTCCTCCTTATGTCGTATGAAATTGTATACCATTTGACAATTTGGAGGAAATTGTCTCTCGTCAAATACAATTTCAGTTTCAGATTTCTTGGATGTTGAACCTTAAACCTTCTGACATTAAAAAACTATATTATTAGAACTGTTTAATCATTTAAACTACCGCAAGTGCACGACGTCGATGAATACGTGACAAATACAGGTCGATCCACGGGGAGGAAAGCAATCTCTAGTTTGCACGAAGTCAAGTGGCAACAAAAAGGGGGAAGAGTTTTATTTATGCTAATCTACGCTACACTAAACTACTAAGAAGAAAATGCAAAGGAAAGCGACTAATGATTACTTCGAACAAAACTAAGAGAACTTAATACTAAGTTGTGAATCAGGAAGAGAGAGACCCCTAGGGGGTCGAGTGATTAGAGAAATGAAATAAGAAGGTAAGAATGCATTCCAATGGGCACAAGTTGAGGTAGTGTTTTCATGTATAGGAAGTGTCTACTTGTCATGGCAAAACCCGTCAATTCAATCACTAACCTATTTCATTAACATTCATATACGCAAGCTGGTTATTTCAGAACCTAAACAAGCATGAGAGGTGTCTAAGATTTGTGGCAAACCCCATCAAGTGAAGTATTCTACTCTAACAAGCAAGCATACATTCATATTAATCAACACATTTCAAAATAAAACATTTTGCCATTCTTAATTGCATATATAAGTATCATCTCCACCCCCCAAAGGGGAGTAGTTTTACTCACTAACCATTAAACTAACTATTATACTAAGCTAGGAAAACATATCAACTAAGCCTACTAGATTTAATAAAGACAATTAAGCTAAACATGCAATAACCATAAAAGAAGCAACATAACAAGGAAAATCTTATTGATTTCAGACTCACAATACAAGTAGCATCTTCCTACTTCAGTATTTACTCCAAGGCTCCACTTCAAGTCGGAAGAATAGCCACCAAGTATGTAGTGATTACAATAGAAGTGAAGAGTTCTATTTATAGTCATAGAAAAAGGTAATCCAGGCAATCCCCCGGTATGGGACTAAACATATACAAGAAATAGACTAAATACACTCTAATACACGACCCGACTAAACTGCATCGGATCTAGAGGAACCCGGACCGCCAATCAGCGGTTTCAGACCGCCAATTGGCGGTCTACAGGATTTGGATCATGTTGGGCTTTCGTGTGGGCTTTTCTGAATGACTTTGTTTATGTTTGATGCGTCTAATTCGGTTGCTGGAGCTCCGACCCGAATAGAATTGCCAAAATACTCCCAATGATGGTGTGGAGTTTCTTGATTTGCTCATTGGTCCTTTGGTTTTGCATTCGGGTCCCTCTCTCTTGCATCTTAGTCCATAAGTCTCTCAAATCAGTCCTTTTTCCTGCTTTTTGGTCCTTTTATGCTTCTTTTCCTCAAACCTATTTATTTCTGAAATTCAAACATAAAACTCTTTACGTAGCATTTTTTAGGTGAAAGATAATGGATATAAGACACAAATGTATACATGAATTTATGTCAATCAAATACCCCCACACCTAACTTTTGCGAGTCCCGAGCAAAACAAAGAAAGAGAAAAGCATACAAAAACAAGAAATCCTAACTCACTTTCGTAGGAATCACGGTTGCACTTAGTACGTGCAAAAAGCCATTAAACCTCCTTGTCGCCAAGGAGGAGGTGTGTTGTCTCCTGAGGGTTTTCAGCGTATACACCCACAAAATCTGAACAAAGATGCATTATTCAACTTGGCTACACGACTCGATGGCTCATTTCTGTCGATCATTGGACGCGGTAATGCTACAGGCCGACTCTATATATGTAATCAACCCACACACCTAGCCTAATTAATCATTCGTTAAAGTTAATCAAGGACTTAAGTGAAAGACATGACAACCTTAACTTCTGAAAGTGATACATTGTGTAAAGTTTATTAAGGTTCTTATTTGACTCTTTTTTTGTTTTTTTCTTCTTTGGAGCATTATCTTAGTTGGTGTTTGATTGTACCGGACAAATGACAGCGGCCCGAGGTGCCCGAAGAGGCACCTCGCTCAAGAGCCGACAATTTCTTATAAATTTTCCGATTTTGTTTGGCTAAAATGACGTTTTGCTGCTCAACCGCCATCTCAGAAATGTCGGTGTTAAAGAGCATTCCCGAGCTCATAGATGAGCCTGAGGAACTGGCTTTAACATCCTCCTCCATGTAATCAGGCACCCATGCCTCTGGAAGGCAATGGAAAAATGACAGGGTCATCTTCGCTACCTCGAGGTCAGTGCCTTAGCACCGCAGCATGCGCTTAAATCGTGGGATGTCCAAAATGCCACACAATTTGGTAACTAGAGTAGGCAAATAGTGTATTTCTTTAAGCTTAGCGTTCACCGAAACAGTGAACATCGTTCGACAAATGAAGTGAGGTGAACCATCCATAAGACTAGACACGATTCACAAACTGGGTGTGAAGAATGTGGAGGTCCGCTCTTGGCCCAACACATTCCTACACACCCACCTGGCTACAATGTGCACAGTGGAGTAAATGTGCACATTTGGTATTCCCTCATGAGATGAGATGGGTTGCCCGTGCCCAAGCATAGATCAGTAAAAATTAATGTCACAGGTGGGCGCAAAATCATCGACTAAGGGGATCCCAGTCGCGTCGGAGATAAATTGGGGTGTCACGGTGTGCTTCACCCCTCTGAGAGTGACACTAAACTCGAGTGGTCCGGTCTGGTCACACTCTAGTTTAGTAAACAACTCATGTACGAGAGGCTCTACATACATGGTTTCGTCACCCTCATACAACAAATGGTACCACACTTTGGCTACGATTCTATCATAGAAGGGTTCTCCAAATTCACGAATCAACGAGGAAAAATTAAGTTCTGGAATTAAATGTGGGCTGACCATGCCTGCACCTACCTTGGCTAGCTTTAACGGCGGAACACATGATGGTGAAGACGAACACAGTGCGAGAGGGTCGGAGACCACCGCACGTCGACTCGAGTAGCAAACAAACACTCCACCAAACGGAACCAACAGAAGACACCAAATCCCACAACCCGACGAAGACTAAAGAGAAACCGGCTACAACAGACCGCTGGTTGGCGGTGAGAAACCGTGATTAGTGGTCTGTTGGAGAGATTTGGGGGTGGGATTTGGGTGGTGGAGGAACCAAGGAGGAAAACGTGTTTTTCTTCTGGTGGAGAATGAGTAGGGCAAGGCATCACACATTTTTAACAAAGGAAAAGGGAAAATATCCAAAAGGCACTTCAATTTTTTCTTTTCTTTATTTTTCACTTTTTTTGTTTTAACAAAGATATGTACAACCAAATGAAGGGATGGATCACGTCAAGTGACCACATCCGTGGGGAGTTCGTGTAAAGACACGACTTCCTCCTCGACCTCTGTCGTGGTCCCTTCCAAGTACGGTTTGAGGCGTTGTCCATTAACTTTGAACACGTCCCCATTCCTTGGATTCTGAATATCAACCGCCCCATGAGGGGAGATGATTAAAACTATAAAGGGCCCTGACCAACAACTCTGAAGTTTCCCCGGAAACAAGTGGAGGCGAGAGTTATACAACAAGACCTTTTGTACCACCTCAAAGGTTTTGATTCGGACCAAGCGGTCGCGAAATTGTTTATGCGGGACTTGCAGATCTTGGCCTTCTCAAATGCTTCATTTCTCAACTCCTCCAACTTGTTGAGGTCTAACTTGCGATTGGCACCGGAAACATCAAGACTCATGTTAAGATATTTGATTGCCCATAATGCCCGGTGCTCAAGCTCTACCGGAATATGGCAAGCTTTGCCATAAACTAGCCGGTAGGGGGACATGCCAAGGTCGGTTTTAAATGTAGTGCGGAAAGCCCACAATGTATCATTAAGCTTGACCGACCATTCTTTTCTTGAAGCATTAACTGTTTTCTAAATAATTTGCTTGAGTTGACAGTTGGAAATTTCCACCTGGCCACAGGTTTGAGGATGATAAGGTGTGGCCAACTTGCACGTGATGGAATATTTTCCTCAGCACTGCCTCAAGGGATCGGTTCACAAAGTGTGTCCCCCGATCACCTATGAAGTCAATTCTCCAAACATCAAAGATGTTGACCACTAAGATAGGATTGAGTAGCATCATATCACGTCTGCCAATGCGTCCCTTACGTTGGCACCTATCTAATTCTTTGCAAAATGCAAAAGCATCTTGGAACAATGTGGGCCAGTAAAAACCGCATTGGAGCACTTTGGTAGCGGTTTTCTTGGAACCGAAGTGCCCACCACATGCCTCCTTATGGCAACAGGACAAGACACTCTGAATCTCGTTGTTAGGAATGCACCTCCTTAAGATTTGATCGACACAATACCTAAATAAGTACGGATCATCCCAATAGAAGTGCTTGACAAACGACTTCAACATTGCTTTCTCACTGTATGTCCAATGAGCCGACACCTCCCCGGTTGCTAAATAGTTCACAATGTCAGCGAACTAGGGGGTGAGGCTATTGCCATAAGGTTCTCATCAGGGAAGAACTCGTTCACCGGTGGATCCGGTGAAAGATCAACAGGGATGCGAGAGAGGTGATCTGCCACGACATTCTCGCATCCCTTGTCCCGTATTTCAAGGTCGAATTCTTGCAACAACATTATCCAACGCAGGAGACGGGGTTTCACATCCTTTTTAGACAAAAGGTGGCAGAGAGCTGAGTGATCAATGTAGATGATGACGTGCGACCCAATGAGGTATTGGTGAAATTTTTCCAATACAAATATGATCGCGAGGAACTTTTTCTCAGTAACGAAGTAGTTGAGTTGGGCGTCATTGAGAGTATGACTTGCATCATAGATAACATGAGGCAATTTGTCGACCTTCTGACCCAAAAGTACTCCTATCGCATAGTCAGATGCATCACACATCAGCTCGAAAGGTAGAGTCCACACCGGTGCCTTAATAATAGGAACGGAGGTCAACTCACGTTTCAGAAACTCAAACGCAGTCATGCACTCGGGTGTGAACTAAAAAGAGGCACCTTTAGCAAGTAAGCTCGTTAAGGGGTGAGCTATCTTGCTGAAATCCTTAATAAACTGCCGGTAAAAACCGGCGTGTCCAAGGAAGGACCAGATTTCTTTTACCGAGGTGGGTGGAGGAAGCTTAGAAATAAGCTCAATCTTTGCCCTATCCACCTCGATACCATCACGATATACCACGTGACCCAACATGATGCCTTTTGTAACCATGAAATGACACTTTTCCCAATTAAGGGATAAGTTCGTTTCCGAACACCTCTTGAGAACAAGACTCAAGTGGTGCAAGCACTCATCAAAGGAGGTGCCATGAACTGAGAAATCATCCATGAAAATCTCAAGGAAGTTCTCGACCATATCGGAAAAGATACTCAATATGCAACATTGGAATGTTGTCGGTGCATTGCATAGTCCAAAAGGCATCATTCTATAAGCAAACATCCCAAAAGGACAGGTGAACGTGGTTTCCTCCTGTTCTTCGGGGGAAACTGGGATTTGATTGTACCCCAAATAACCATCAAGGAAATATTAATAGGCGAGCCCAGCGAGTGTCTCCAACATCTGGTCAATGAAAGGTAGAGGGGAGTGGTCCTTACGCGTGACCGCGTTCAACTTACTATAGTTAATGCAAACTCGCCACCCAGATTGAAGTCGTGTGGGTACAAGTTCATTGTTTTATTCTGGACAACAATGATACCCGACTTCTTGGGCACAACCTGGACAGGACTTAGCCAAGTACTGTCCGAAATGGGAAAAATGATGCCATGATCTAAACATTTGATGATCTCTTTCTTAACTACTTCTGTCATGGCTGGATTTAAACGCCTTTGTGGGTCGTGACGTGGTCGTGCCTCATCCTCCATAAAGATGTGGTGTTGTGATTGATTCGTTTTATATTAAACCGCAAGTGCACGGTCACGTTGAAGCGGTGGCAAATACGGGTTGATCTACAGGGAGGTGTGTCGACTATTGGTTTGTTCGAATGCGAGTGGTAAAGAAAGGAGAAAAGATTGATTACACTAAATGACACTACACTAAACTAGTAAACTAGAAAAGCTGAAATGAAATTACAAAACAAACTAAACTAATCAACTAATGAAGAAAGATAAAACTCAGGAATGGAAAAGCCCTAAGTGGTGGAGTGTGTGTGTGCACATGAATTAAGTGTGGTGGTAAATTCATACAAGAAGCTCAAGTTAGTTAGTGTTTGTTAATGCATAAGAAGTACCTAATGGCAAGACCTATCATTTACAACACTAACCTAGGTGATTAATATGAGCAATGCAAGGTTGTTATTAAGAACATAACGAGCATGGAGTGTACCTAACTATGGCAGAAACCATCAAGTAAAGTTCTTATTAATTCAAGCAAGCATACTAATATCTCTCACAAACCATAATATCTAGCATTCATACCATCTACATAACATGTACAAACATCTACTCCACCCCCAAAGTGGATGGAACTACTCACACGTATTTAAACTATCAAAATCAACAAAATGAAACATTATACTGAAAAGAAATTCACTAAGCAAGAAAGGAATATTAAAGAAGCTAATTGAAAGGAACATAAACTAAAGAAACATGCAAGAATTAAAAGACAAGATTTAAAAAAAACTAAGAACAATTATTTTATTAACAATGACTTACATTGAAGGTAGCATTCTTCTCCACCTTGAGTTTTGCTTCAAGGCTTACTCCTTAGTAGAGAGAATGCCACCAATCAATGGGTAGAATACAATGGAGGAGGAGTTCTATTTATAGTCATAGAAAAGGGTAATCCGGGACAATCCCCCGGTATGGGACTAAACAAATACCAAAAATAGCCTAAACAAACACTAATACATACGCTCCAGAAATCTTAGCGGATCCGGGTAGATCCGGACCCCCAATTGGCGGTCTACAGGATCGAAATCTGGCTTAATTTTGTTTTGGACTTTCCTTGATATATTTGTTGGTCTTCGATGCATCTAATTCGCTTGTTGGAGCTCCGACCCGAATCGAATTGCCAAAATACTCCCCATAATGGTGTGGAGTTTTCTGTTTTGCTCTTAGGTCCTTTGGTCTTACGTTCAGGTCCTTCTCCCTTGCATCTTAGTCCCCAGGTCTCACAATTAAGTCATTTTCCCTGCTTTTGGGTCCTTTCATGCCTCTTCTCTTCAAACCTCTTTATTTCTGAAATTCAAACATAAAACACGTCACGTAGCATTGCTTAGGTGTAAGATAATGGATATAAGATACAAATATAAGCCTGAAATGATGTCAATCAAATACCCCCCACACCTAAGTTTTTGCTAGTCCCGAGCAAAACAAAGAAAGAGAAAAACAAACGAGAAACAGGAAATCCTAACTCACTTTTGTAGGATTCACGGTTGCACTTAGCACGTGCAACAAGCCGGTAAACCTCCTTGTCTCCAAGGAGGAGGAGTGTTGTCTCCTGAGGGTTTTCTGCGGATATACCCACAAAATCCAAACAAGATGCATTATTCAATCTAGACACTCGACTCGTTGGACAAATTTTGTCGATCATTGGACGCGGTAATCCTACGGGCCGACTCTATATAGGTAATTGTTGAACGTTTATTTAAACCGCAAGTGCACGGCATCGGTGAAGACGTGGCAAAATACGGGTCGTCCTCAGGGAGGTGAGCAACCTCTTGTTTATCAGAAATCAAGTGGCACAAAAATGGGGAAGAGAGTTGATTATGCTACGCTACGCTACACTACACTACGAAGTATGAAATACAAAAGAAAACAACAAACGATTAACTAAAACTTAACTAAGAACGAAAGAAGAGTGCTAGAATTCAGAAATGGAAAACCCCTAAGGGGTGGAGTAAGTGCACACATGCAAAGAGGTGGGTGTTGAACACATTCTTTAAACACAAATGAAGGTGGTGTTATCATGCATAGGAAGTGTGTAAATGTTATGGCAAAACCTATCAATCTATTCACCAACCTAGTTGATTAACATTTACATATACAAGTTGTTTATTTCAGAACCTAAACAAGCATGAGAGGTGTCTAGTCATTTTGTCAAAACTCATCAAGTTATAAATTCTATCCTAAACAAGCAAGCATACAATCATGTTTTATCAACACATTGGAAATAAAGCATTCATTCCATTCTCATTTGCATGTATGTACATCTACTCCACCCCCAAAGGGGATGGAACTACTCACTACATATTAGACTAATTATTAAACTAAGCAAGGAAAGCATATTAACTAATTGATGACTTGAAGAAATTGTGGAATGATGGTGACCAAGTGTGGGATGCTTATCGTCAATAGTCATTTACAATGCGTGAGATGATATTTTGCACAATTAAAGACTTCCCTACATATGGAAATTTGTCTGGCTATTATGTGAAAGGGCATAAAGTGTGTCCTATTTGTGAAGAAAATACATGTTCTTTGCAGCTTTTGCATGGCAGTAAGATGGTTTATCTTGGTCAACGCAAATTTCTTCCTATGAGTCATCTGTACCGTAAAATGAAAAGGGCATTTAACGGGAAGCAGGAATTCGAAGAACTTCCTACAGAAATCAGTGGAAGACAAGTTCTTGAGTGGGTCAAGAACATTCAATGCAAATTTGGCAAGTCTTACTAATGCGGAAAATATAAGAGTAGCTGGAAAAAAAATCATTTTTTGAACCTTCCTTATTGGGAGACTTTGGTAGTCAGACACTGTATTGATGTGATGCATGTCGAGAAAAAAGTTTGTGACAGTTTATTAGGAACTCTTCTTAACATACCGGGTAAGACTAAAGATGGATATACTGCCAGACTTGATTTAGTTGAACTTGGTATTCGAGCAAAATTGGCATCAGAGAGTAAAGGTACTCGCAAGTATTTACCACCAGCCTGTTACACTCTGTCTAGAAAGGAGAAATTAGCTTTGTGTCAATGTCTACATGGTATTAAAGTGCCACATGGGTATTCGTCAAATATTAGCAGTCTTGTTTCAATGAAAGATTTGAAACTAATTGGTTTGAAGTCTCATGAATGTCATGTGTTGATGCAACAGTTGTTACCGGTTGCCATTAGATCGATATTGCCGAAACACGTTACACATGCTATTATTAAATTTTGTTTGTTCCTTAACAAGATTTGCAGCAAAGTAATTGATCCAAAGTATTTGGATAAGTTGCAGAATGAAGTAGTTGTTACGATATGTCAGTTAAAGATGTACTTTCCGTCATCTTGTTTTAACATTATGGTTCATTTGGTGATTCATCTGGTTAGAGAAGTTAAGCTACTTGGTCCGGTATTTTAGAGGTGGATGTATCCATTCGAGCATTACATGGGTGAGTTGAAAGATTATTGTAATAATCGACAAAGGCCAGATGCGAGCATCGTTGAAGGTTACATAGCTCAAGAGGTAATTGAGTTTTGTAATGAGTACTTGGCTCATACTAAGAGTGTGGGACTTCCTAAGAACAGACATGAAAATAGGATTGAAGGTAAAGGTATGCATGGCCCGAAGATGATAAATCCAAAAGGTGAACATCTCTTAAAAGCGTATTTCTATGTGTTGTGCAATTCTGATGAAGTCCAACCTTATTTGGATGAGCACATGACCATAGTGAGGGAAAAACAACCTTCTTGGACTGATCAACAAGTAATTAATGCTCATAATAAGGCTTTTGTTAATTGGTTCAGGGATACTGTATACAACCATAATGTTTCTGAAAATTTGAAGTTGTTCGCAGACATGCCAAATCCTATAGTAACATCTTATAATGGCTATGATATCAATGATTTTTCTTTCTATACCAAAATGGAGGATGAGAAAAGCACAATGCAGAACAGTAGGGTCACTTTGGAAGCTGAATCGTTTCACATCTGTAGTTCGAAAGATAGAAATCCAATATATGTCAATATGTCTTATTATGGTCAGATTGAAGAAATATGGGAGCTGAATTTTACTAAATTCAATGTTGCAGTATTTAAATGCAAGTGGGTGGACAACAAGAATGGTCTTCAAGTTGATGATTTAGGGTTTACTTTGGTAAACCATAAAAAAGGTTTTAAGGAAGCTCCTTTCATTCTGGCATCTCAAGCAAAACAAATATTTTATGTAAAAGACCCCTGTGCTAATGAATGGTCGGTAGTTTTAGAAGGAAAACGACAAATTGTGGCTGAAGAAGATGTTAATGAGATTGGAGAAATTCCCCCATTTGCACAAGTACCTGAACTCAACCATTCGCTCGATGACGACAGAACTGTTGACAACTTAATTATTCGAGATGATCATCATGAAGGAATATGGATCGAGGATCCAATGAGCAAAAAATGAAAACGTCAAAACTAAAGTTTCATTGTATGTTGTAATATTAACTAGATGTATTTGTATATGTTGAATTGAATGTTGTCTATTTGATAGATATGATTGTTGTTATTGGTGGACTGAATATGTTGTGAGAATGAATGTTGGTAGATATGAATGTTGTGAATTGCTTGATTGAATATGAACAGCAGGGTTTGAGTTTGAAATAAAGGTATCAAACAAATAAAATAAAATAAAAAGAGAAATGTCCTACAACATAGGTCTGATAACATAACTAACGTTGTAGACAGTCTAGCATGTCGGTTGTAAATACCACCGTCGTTGTTGGATATTTCTTTTTTTTAATTTTTATTAAAGAACCTACCACGTTGGTCCACAATTATTCTGACGTTGTAGGGGATTTAATTTTTTTTATTAAAGATCTTGCCACGTCGGTTGTATAAGAAAACTGATGCGATAGCGTCCTTATTACTACGTCGGCTTTTTATTAAAGCTGACGTTATAGAGGTTCTCTAGCACGTCGGTTGTAAATACCATCGACGTTGTAGGATATTTCTTTTAGTTTTTTAATTTTTTTATAAAATAACGTACCACGTCGGTTGTCAATAGAATCGACGTTGTAGGGATTTATGTGTTTTATATTAAAGATCTGACCATGTCAGTCATATAAAAACACCGACGCGATAGGGGTCGTATTACGACATCGTCTTTTTATCGAAGAGGTCGTTATAAAGGTTGTCTCGCACATCAAATGAAAATGCCATCGACGTTGTAGGTTATTTCTTTTAATTTTTGTATTTTTTTTAAAAAGAACGTACCACGTCGGTCGTCAATACAATCGACGTTGTAGGGTATTTCTGTTTTTTAATAAATATCTAACCACATTGGTTGTATTAACAGACCGACATTACAGATGGAGTCCTACCACGTCGGTTTTACAACCGACGTGAAAGGACACCCTTTTATAACGTCGTCCGTGTACCACGTCGGTCATGCAAGGTGGTCAACCCGACGTTGTATCGCCTTAATATCCGACGTGGTAACCCTTTATTGCAGCAGTGAGCCAAGGTGAAGAGAGGACAATGAGGACAATGAAGTTCTTGCTCAAGACTTCTTCAAAGTCCTAAAAAAGGATAAGGAAGAAATGAGAGAAAAAAGAGGAAGAAGAAGTGAGAAGAGAGAAAACGAAAAGGAGGAGGAGAGTGAAAATGAGAGAAGAGAAAGTGAGAAGAAGAATTAGAAGAAGGAGAGAAACGAGAGGAGAAGAACAAGAGAAGAGAAAGGAAGGAGGAAGCTCACAATGCTACATGAGATGACTCATCATCACCATCATCATCATTATCCTCCTCCTTGCAAAGTAGAAGAGAGGACGCCCACTCATCCTTCATGGCTATTGAAGATGAACAAAGTGAGGTAGACTCTAACTCTTGTTCTACTAAATCTTATTCATGCTCAACTAAATCATATTATAGTGATAACTCATGCACTAAAGAAGAAACATATACTCATGATGAGCTTCAAAATGCATTTCATGATTTAGTTAAACAATATGAGATCATTTGTGCAAAGAACAAAAAATGCTAGAAAGACTATAAATGATCTCCAAAGTCAAATTGAAATTATCACGAATGAAGAGAATGAGGTGCTTGTTAGACATCAAACTAATGCATTAAAACCTGGTAGTCAAAATGCAACACCTATTGATATTGAACAATTATATCTTCAAGCTTGCAATGTGCAATTAAGAAAAGATCTAGAAAGATTCACTAATGGAACAAAAATGCTTAACATGCTATTAGGTAGTCAACAACAATCTTTGGATAAACATGGTTTAGTATATAATCTCTCTTATGTTAAAAACCATGTAATTCACACTACGTTGAATGGAATGCAATTTTTGTGAATCATAGTTTCTCAAGTATGTGGGCTCCTAAAACCAAAATGGTTTGGATTCCCTCAGCTAATGTTTAAGGACCCAAAGTTGTTTGGGTACCTAAATCTACACTTGTAGGTGCTTGAAGATGGGAGATCAGTAGTGACCGGGCAAGCTTGCAAAGTCAATTTCAAAGCCTGTTGCACTACCAAAAGAATATTGGAACATTCGAGGATCAAATTGGGTAAAATTTAACTATCCTCTACATTCATATTAGATTGGTTCTAATCTAGGATAAATTGCATGCTTAATTGTCTTATATTTATCACATTACTCGATCAATTAGGATATGCTTCATGTAACTCATTAAGGGGAGAAAAATGAATCTCATTGCCAAATTGTTTTTATTCATTGCAAATCTTAAAAATGGGGGAGTTAAACATCACATGCTTATATGTTCATATTTGATTGATGTTAAGGGGGGGGGGAGAGAAATTTGAACTTTGTTGAAATGTCACATTCATATCAATAGGGGAGCTTAATGAATATCATTTACATAGGGTAATGAAGTGCAAAATTAAGGGGGAGCAACTTCATTACAAGAATTTCGTAGGAGAGATTAAAATTCAATGTTAAATCTTATTATTTGATGGACGTCAAAGGGGGAGAGATAGGGGTAACTTGAAATTTGATTAAATTTGAACAAACACTATGCACATCCACAGGGGAGCATTTACATGTATAGTTTACATTTAGAAATTTCAAGTATTAAGATATAGGTTGCCATCATCAAAAAGAGAGAGATTGTTGGTTTTTTGGCCTTAATCTATGTTTTAATGATTTAATCAACCTAATCTTAATTACAATCAATGTAGAGTAGCACACATCATGCATGGCATATATAATGTATTGTGCTAACTTCTACAGGTGATCAAGACTCAAGGAAGAAATGAATTCAAGTCAAGACATGTAATCAAGCTATTGAAGACATGTAATTTATAATTCTTTTGAGTCTTAGGAATCTATGAAATCTGGAGCATACAAGAGTTAAAATCCATTCACATAGACACTAGGTTCCTTCTAGAAGTCACACACAAAATCTCAGATCATTTGAACTTCAATAGGTAACCGAAACTTAAACCGGAAAACACTTAAACCTAAACCTGAACTGTTTGAGCAAAATCAGTCGACCGAACGAGTTCTCTGTTTGACCTATTGGATCAGTTAATCTGTTAGCCTATAGTGTTAAACCGGTCGACTATTTTGAGTTTTTTGTTTGACCGTCTACACGTGTCATTTGACGGTTAAACTTGTCGTATTCACATTTTTACCCATTCCCCAAAAATACACGTGACCACCAGTCGACCGTGGACATTGTTTCGGTTGACCGAACTTAAAACTCTCTTGAACCCCGTAGAGCTTGGAAGTTTCCAGTCGACCGTTCCCTAGTCTCTTGTCGACCGTTTGTCCCTGGACTTTCCTGGACAATAATTCTGGACTGCCTAATCGGTCGACCGTCTCACTCTTGATTCGATAGATCACTTAAGTTATAGCCCTGTTCATTCGAACGCTGATTGATTCATTTTATATTAACCGCAATTGTGAAGGCGAGTGGTAAAGAAAAAGAGAAAGATGGATTACACTAAACGACACTACATTAAACTAGTAAACTAGAAAAGCTGAAATGAAATCACAAAACAAACTAAACTAATCAACTAATGGAGAAAGATAAAACTCAGGAGTGGAAAACCCCTAAGAGGTGGAGTGTGTGTGTGCACATGAAATATGTGTGGTGAATGCATACAATAAGCTCAAGTGTGGTGTTTGTTCATGCATAGGAAGTACCTCATGGCAAGACCTATCATTTACGACACTAACCTAGGTGATTAATATGAGCAATGCAAGGTTGTTATTAAGAACATAACGAGCATGGAGTGTACCTAACTATGGCAGAAACCATCAAGTAAAATTCTTATTAATTCAAGCAAGCATACTAATATCTCTCACAAACAATAATATCTAGCATTCATACCACCTACATAACATGTACATACATCTACTCCACCCCCAAAGGGGATGGAACTACTCACTACTCACTACACTAACTACATTAATAAAATGAAACATTATACTGAAATGAAACTACACTAATCAAGCCAAAAATATTAAAGAAGCTTAAAAGGAAAAGAAAGACTAAACAAGCATGCACAAATTAAAAGACAAGATTAAAAGAAACTAGAACAATTATTTTATTAACAATGACTCACATTGAAGGTAGTATTCTTCTCCACCTTGAGTTTTTGCTTCAAGGCTTACTCCTTAGTAGAGAGAATGCCACCAAGCAATGGGTCATTACAATGGAAGGTGAAGAGTTCTATTTATAGGCATGGAAAAAGCTAATCCGGGACAATCCCCCGATGTGGGACTAAACAAACACCAAAAATAGACTAAGCATACACTAATACACGTGCTCCACAAACTTAGCGGATCCAGAGCTATCTGGACCGCCAATTGGCGGTCTATAAGCTTCAGATCCATTTGGTTTTTGTGCTGGGCTTTGCTTGAAGTATTTCTTGGTCTTGGATGCATCTACTTTGTTTATTGGAGCTCCGACCCGAATCGAATTGCCAAAATACTCCCCATGATGGTGTGGAGTTTTCTGTTTTGCTCTTAGGTCCTTCGGTCTTACGTTCAGGTCCTTCTCCCTTACATCTTAGTCCCCAGGTCTCACGATTAAGTCATTTTTCCCTGCTTTTGGGTCCTTTCATGCTTCATCTCTTCAAACCTATTTATTTCTGAAATTCAAACATAAAACTCGTCACGTAGCATTGCTTAGGTGTAAGATAATGGATATAAGATACAAATATAAGCATGAAATGATGTCAATCAACCACTCCTTGTTCGGTCGACCGTTTGTTTCTGGAACTGTGTGGACTCCATTTCTAGACAGCATCCAGTCGACCGTTAGTCCCGTTCGGTCGACCGAATTTTCCTAGAAAAGTGTGTTGTAGGTTTCTATTTTGTGTTTCTTGCACAATCTTTACCACACTTAACCCCAACGACTATAAGTCTCTTAGAGCTTATAAACAGAGGTTCCCCAACTTTATTTACACATCTCTCCAACTACTAATTGCCTCAGACGTTAAAGAGATCATTCCAAACACTCAAAGTCACCACTTCCACACTTTAGTCTCAATTCCAATCTTACTCAGAGAGTGTTTGAATCACTCAAGTTTGTTGCTGTCGAGAATTTATGAAGGTTTTGGTGAAAGCCCGAAGCATCTCTCTTGGATTGTGAGAGGAGGAGTCAAGCTCGACGAGGGTTGTTCGCGAGCTTGAAGATTATAAAGGCATTCCCTTCCGGCCCGGAACGGGGAGTGGATAGTGAAGTCGTGAGCGGAGCACGGTGATCCAAGTGGACCTTGCAAGAGAGGAAGTAGGTGGGAGACCGAACCTCTAAAAAATTCCCGAGTCCATTTGTGGTTTACATATTTCCGTATTCACTTGCTTGCTTATTATTATTCCGCTGCGCATTCTTGTTTGCTTATGCAAGTAGGTAATTAACCTTAAAAGTAATTAGATTATTGAACCATAACGATCATACAGGAAGTTCTTTTGTTTATTTGAGGATTACTTTGGTTAGAGGAGTGATTTGGTTTTTGTGGAAAGATGATGGGCAATTACATCTTTTTATCAGACAAACGGGTGATAATTAACAGCAACGTAACGGGAGGGGATGTCTTTGATGAACTAAAATATTTGAGGGGGAAAATTGATGACATCAAGAATTGAGGGTTGCAAAGTGATACTCGAGTACATTTGAGGGGTGCAAAGTGAAAAATTTTCTTTAATTAAAAAGTAAAAAAAAGCAAATTCACATTAACTATGATCCACAATTCATTTAATTACTTTAAACGCAAATTTATTTTGCTCCCTTTTTCATTGAAAAATACTCTTTTTCAATGAACTATTTTGTTCTGCTTTTCATGGTAAACGAAAGTTTGAATAGATGAAAAAAAAAACGTTTAGGATTTTTCCCACTGCGAAACCAAATAGAAACAATGAAACCAGATTTTGTAATGCTCCCACTTTAGAGAGTGATACAATCTACTGTGTAAATGATTTAATCATGGTTACGTTTTAGATCAATTTATTTAGAAACCAATCAATAAATAACTAATTTACTTCTTTTACGTAAACAAGAAAGAAAAAAACCTAAGTTTTAATTGAACTTTAAAAAAGATAAATTTTAATAGTACGTGTTGGAATAAATACGTCTAAAATGCTCAAAACCAATAGTCCAAGACACCAAGCTCGTCACTGTTGAAAGTAAACATAAATTACCAAAGTCAGATATTTTATGATGTTTAATGGTGAATTTGTTATATCATCTTTACTTTTTAATTAATAAATTGTGGAGTTTCGTTAGTGAGAGGTAATTACCTTTTGTTCTCGAAAGATCTCACTAATTGGATTGCAACTTTACCAATGAAGATGAATGAAATATCTACCTTTGGATTGAAATTAATGGTTGAGATTTGAGTAGTTTGACTCTCAAATTTGACCCCCAATTAGAGGATTCGGATCCCTAAATTCTAACCAATAAAATATGGCAACTCACTTATGTTGCAGCAGCATTTGAAGCTCATCAACTCACTAGTAATTTGTATAACTTTTCTTTGAGAGCGCATAGTCTACCCTATTTTCTTCTCATCCTGGCTTGGGAACAGCAGTGGCGGAGTTAAAAAATTGGTACCCTATCTCCTATACGAACAGACCCTAATCTAAATATAACCTTCATTCTATGTTTTCTTGTTTATTGAGTTCGTTCAAATCACTCATAACTAAGATTTCAAACATTGATAAACAAATAAACGAATCATGAAATGATTAAGAGTCCACAACAGAACACCCTAACTCACTAGGGCCCATTTAGGTGTTGCTTCCCACGGTAGATTCTTGAAAGAAGCAAATTTTGGTTCCCAAACACCAAATCACATGGGTCGATTTTCCAGAATAGTGATTCTGGAGTGTGAATCACACTCTCACATAGTTGATTCTCATAGTCTGCCTCTTCAAGATTTGAAAAATGAACTAATTTTTCATTACTGTAGTTGATTCTCAGCGTGAAAAATCCATATGGACCTCTAAAGGATGATTTATCTACGTGTTCTTATTTGCCAAAATACCACTAATCTTCCTTTTATCTCTTCCAGCCTTATTGAAAGATTTGCTCCAATTTCTTTATCTTCTTCAACGTCACCTACCTCCTCTGTAATGACCCTAATCCTGCTTAGGATCTAATTGGTGATTAGGTGGTGTAACGGAGGGTTTGCATGGGAGGTTGAGGAGGGAATAGGAGGGTGTTGTTGGTGATGTGGGGGTGACGTGAACAGTGGCAGTGGGTGTAGAGTGCGGCTGTGTGGAGGTGATGGTGGTAGGGTGCTGTTGGTGTTGGGTTGGGTTGAAAGGAGAAGCTCATCTCTCTCTTTTTTTTGCAAAGCAAAAGGAAGGCATTACCTCTAATATATTGATGTGTGTAAACATTTACAGCCTATCAAAATTTTCTATTACAGCCCTCGAGTCATACTCAGTGCATAACTAGAAACTACATTTAACAACATACAAAAAACCCTCCACCTACATGGTGTTTCAGCTATCCCCAATTACTCTCATACATTCGTAAAGCCTCAGCGTCATCTCGAAGCTCCCTAATCCTCGTGCCCATCAGCCGCACTGCATCCTTTATAAACGTGCTCACATCCTCAGGTCGGCACTTCTCTTTTTCGAATATCCGCCGATTTCGTTCTTGCCAACACTCATATATGGTTGCAGCAAGAGCAAGTCTTGTGGTGGCTTGCTGTAGCTTTGACCCTCGCATCTTTTGGAGCCTCTCCACTTCTGCACCAAGAGTGAGGCCTGCACTAGTGTCCAGCCGTAGTATTCTCAACATTTGTACCCATACTTGACGTGTGAAGCGGCATTCCCAGAATAGGTGTGCCATTCTTCATCTCTTTCCTCACACAACACACAACGAGGGTCATGGGTTGCTCCCCTAGCTCGCATAAGTGCTTTGGTGATCAACCGTCCTCTCATGGCTCCCAAAGTGTGATAGCATGCTTAGGTATGTGATACTTGTGCCAAACCACCTCAGTCCAGCCCACCTTCCTTCCTCGAGGTACCACCCAACTCCAAGCTTCCCTTGCTGAAAATGTTTCACTTCTTGCTCCAGCTCTAATAGGCTTATCTCGCCCCCATGGATTTGAGTTAGCAATATCCTTGGCCATAAAACTACCATCTCTAGGGACCTCGGCTCAGGGAGAGTCCAAACCCCTTCATGAATGAACCAAGAGACCAAAGTATCCCTAGGCATCCCCATGTCATAATGGAGACGTTCTCCTCCGGGCGAGGAGAGTAAGGGCTGTCCACACCAAGGGTCGGTAAAAAACCGAATTGTTGTCCCGTCTCCCACTTGGTATTGCAATCTATTCTTTGCCACTTCGCGGACGCTTAGAAAGCCCCGCCATGCCCATGAGCACCCAGTCGGTGGCCTAGTTAACCAGATGTTACGGTTCCGTAAGTATTTCCTTCGTATACACCGAACCCACAGTGATCCACCATCCTCGATAATCAACCATAAGAGACGAACCAGCCCAGCATCATTCCAGTCCTTTAGTCTCCTCAACCCCAAACCTCCCTCCTTTTTCGGTTTGTAAATGTCCTTCCAACCTACCGCCACCCACTTCGTAGGGCCTCCCCAAATGAAGTGAATCATAATGCTCTCCACCTCCTTTAAGACTTTTGTCGGGAGAAGAAATGCTGATGTCCAATAAATGCTCATAGACACGAGTACGCTCTTGACTAACTCCACACGACCCACCATCGAAAGAAAGTTTCTCTTCCATGTGCTGAGCCGTTGTTGCACCTTGCTGACCAGACCCATGCAATGATGTCTCCCCAGCCTTGCGGAGAAGAGAGGGAGGCCTAAGTATGTAACCGGAAAATCAGCTCTCTCCATACCTAGATGTGAGCAAATCCATGTGCCCTCGGTGGCTCCTCCTCCCATGAAAACTTGACTCTTTGCTACATTCAACTGCAGCCCAGAATTTGTTGAGAATTCAGTAAAGGATTCGCTTTATCACCTGAGCATTGGCTCTTGTAGCAGCAGCAAAGACCATCACATCATCTGCGAAAAGGAGGTGGGAGATCTGTACATCCCCACACCTAGCTGGTTCGAGAGATCCCCTCTCAACCTCCCTTCTGAACATGGCACTTAAAACCTCCATACAAAGAACAAAAAGATAGGGAGCCAACGGATCCCCTTGTCTCAGTCCATTCGTGGCAGCAAACGGTCTAGAGTTCTCGCCATTCACCGTAACGACAAAGGATGCTCGGACGCAAGCCATCATGAGTTTACACCAATGGTCGGGTAGACCCACCCTCTTGATTACTTCCTCCAAGAAACTCCAAGAAATAGAGTCATAAGCTTTCCTGAGGTCTAGCTTCAAACACATCCTTCCACGTACTCCTCTTAGATGCATATTGTGTCATATCTCATGAGCTAGCAAGATGTTGTCACTGATTCTCCTGCCACTCACGAATGCGCTTTGCGTTTCCCCCACCAACTTTGGAAGGAGTACCTTTAACCGATTAGCCAAAATCTTTGAAATGAACCGGTAGACCATATTGCAAAGGGAAATGGGTCGATAGTCATCAATGACGGCCGGCGTTATCTTCTTCGGGATTAATGTAATGGAGGTATAATTTACTTGCTTCAGCAGTTTCCCACTCTTCATGAATGATTCGATAGCTTTGAAAAGGTCTCCCTTCACACATTCCCACCCGACTTTGAAAATTTTTGCATTGAAGCCATCTGGGCCCGGTGCCTTGTCTACATTTGAGTGTTTAACCACTTCCTCTAACTCCTTCATATCTAGTGGTCGAATAATATATCTCGCCTCATCCTCCCCAACCATAGGAAGGGACAACGTCGGATCAATGGGCTGAACCTGAAAATCACTAGAAAACAAGTTAGAAAACCGCCTCCGAAAGGCCTCTCGGATAGCATCTTCATCCTCAATAACCACCCCTTCCTCACTCACTCTCCTCACATTATTGGTGGCTCTCCTCACTCTAAGGTAAGCATGGAAAAATCTGGAATTTTGATCACCCTCTTGCAGCCATCGAACCCCTTGATTTCTGTCTCAATAAAGCCTCCTCCCGAACCAAAGCACGGTCCAGGGCCTCCTTACAAAGACGCTCACAATGTGACAGCTCCTCATCTCGTGGATTTTCCTCCCTTTGTCTTCTGATATCAGCCAGCCGAAGCTGAGCTTCAACCACTTTGTGTTCCACATGCCCGAAGGTATCCGCACTCCATCTCTTTAACGCCTCTTTTACCTCATGTAGCTTTGCTATCAAGCGATACATGGGGGTGCTTACCACCCGCGTGGCCCAAGCCTCCCTCACCACATCATTGAACATCTCATGCTCAGCCCAGAAATTTACAAACCGAAACATTCACTTCCTTCGTTGTCCCTCCTTCTCCGCAAACAAAGTGAGCATCGAGTGGTAACTCATGTCTCTATCCCCCACAACGTAATAGGAATCAGGAAATGTCTCCAACCACGCATGGGACATGAATATTCTATCAATTCGTGTTTCGATGATTGCCTCCCCATGCCAGGAATCGGACCATGTAAATTCACCGCCGGTAGACGGGACTTCCACCAGCTGGAGCTGGTCCACACATGCATTGAACTCATCCATGGCCACAATATTCAGACCCGTTCCTACCCTCTTCTCATTTGCTCTCCTGATGCAATTAAAGTCCCCACACACCAGCCAAGGCATAGAGGGTGCTGGAATTGCACGAGCAAGGTCCTCCCAAAGTAACCTCCGCTGCACGTGGCCATTTTCAGCATAGACCGAAGTAATCACTATGTTTCTCCCATTCTTCACCTCCCTTCCTTCAAGCTGCAGCAATTGCGTGGTTTCAAAAGTAACTCGGAGGTCCACCTTTAGCTCATTCCACAACACAAGGATTCTTCCAGAATTTACTATCAAGCTATTCGATGCCCACTCATGCCCCCAAATAGCACGCCTAAATCGATCCATTTTTTTTAGTTTCACTTTGTGCTCCACAAGGCATACGATATCAGCGTTTGCCTCCTTTATTCGTCCCCTTATCATGTGTGCACGGCCGGGGAGATTTGCACCGCGCACGTTCCATACTAGGATATTCATGGCTTCGCAATATGGGACTTACGTCCCTTACCGCTTCAGTTTGCTTTTTGTTTCTCTAGTCCCTTCTCTCGAATGACACGGAATGCTTCTAGCTGTGGCGATAATAATTCAAGGTCCACCGAAGGTGGTGGAGACGTTGCCTTGCACATAGCCCTCCTTTTCCCATTCTCAAGCTGACTAGAGACAAACCCGTCAACTTCTCCTTCCTCGCCATCAACACTACCTTCTTCGTCCTCTCTTCCTTCAAGTTCTGCGAGGATATCGAATCGGCCCAGCCCCTTAATAATTGTCTTGTCCCTGAACGCCTTTGACCTAGTAATGATGCCTCCTCTTGAGTGGAGGTGGCTAGGGTCCGAACTACACCCAGCAAACCCACTCCATCCACTAGCTTGCTTCTCCTCAAAGCTGAGATTTCCTCCTCCCATTGGCTTGTCATAATTATTTCCCCATATGTTTCTTCCATCCACTCTTTCTCCTGTTGGAGCAAAAGAAACTTCTTTATGGTTGTTTCCCCCACTAAGATGCTTGTGGTCCCCCTTTCTTTGTTGTTGTCCAATGCTGACTTGGTTTCTTTTTGCAGCAGCCTTTGTCCCTCCCAAAGGAGGAAACTCCTCTATGATTGGAGCATTCAAATCTCCACTAGCCTCCTCCATGCTGATTGGTGCCTCCTCCATGCTCATTGGTGCCTCCTCTTCCAACAAAGAACCTTGTTCCGTTATTCCATCCCCCACCCTTTCCGTTATAGTGTTATCTTCTCCCATTATGGTGTCCCGTTCCGTTACGGTCTCCACCCCCGTTATGTTTTCCAACTCCATACTTGCCTCCCTAAGGGTTTGTACACCTTGCTCTTCCTCAAGCTCGAAATTCACCAAGGGAGGAGCTGCCACCAGCCCCTCCCTCGTACCACCATCTATACTCACTTCTCTATGTTCTCTTGCCTCGGATGTGCCCTTCTTCTTTAGCTCTCCCTTCCGGCCAACTTCCACCCAACCTTGCACTTTAGGATTGGGTTTTACTACTGGTCTTCCAGCCTCCCTCTCCTTCTCATGCTGGCTTTGTGGGCACCTAGCCTGAGTATGCCCAAACTCCGAACAAACACCACAATGCCCCGGCTTCCACTCGTACCCAATGTCCACCTTCTCCCATGCTCCACCTTCGATTTGTATCTCAACAAGCTCATCTCTCTCTCTCTCTCACGTTTTCATTCCTCTCCATTCCATCTTCCTCTCATCACCTCTCTCATTTTCCTCTCTTCTTGGTTGGAGCAGCAACGACGTCGTCCGGAGGCGTGGCCGTGTGAACTTCGGCGTCGTCGTTGTCGTTCTTCAAGAGAAGGTATGCCAAGTTCTTGCATTAGAGGCCTATAGTGATCACCGACGTTGGTGTGATGTTTGGGAGGTCGCGGGAGGTCGGAGACCTCGCCGGTGACGAGTTTGGGCGTCAAAACCTCGGCTGGCGCGAGGTTGAAGACGTCTGTCGGTCGACCGGGTCCCTTGGACGGTCGACCGAACGTAGTGTTATTTGCCTGTCTGTGGTGTTTCGGTTGACCGGTTCTTCGTTCGGTCGACCGGAACTTAAGTATACCGGTAGGATGCTAGTGTTTTCGGTTGACCGTTGATGACGTAGAAAATATTAAGTTGACCCAGTAGGTTTTCGGTCGACCGAGACCCCTGAGTCGGTCGACCGATAGATTGGATTTTGATGTTGACCAGACTCCGGATTTTGACCTCGTTCGGTCGACCGGTTTTAGACCATCGGTAGACCGTTAGGAATTATTGTGTTGCGCAAATAGTTCGACCGTTGCAGACGCTTTGGTCGACCAATTCCCTTGTGGAAGCGGTCGACCGAGCTGTCACTTTCGGTCGACCCATTTCCCTTGTGGAAGCGGTCGACCGGTTGTCACAGCGGTCGACCGATTCCCTTGAGGAAATGGTCGACCGAGTGTCTCTTTCGGTCAACCGTTTTTGCACAGGACAGAATTCCTCGTTCCGCTTAGGATGCCAACTCTGTCCACGGAAACCCGTGTCCTCGCCTTGTGCGTGAGCCGGGAGGTTACGGTGGGCGCGTTATGCGTGCCTGCCCAGGGACCGCCGTGTGGAAGAGTGTGGGTGTCCAGAATGCGTCACCTCCATGTATGGATCGTGACAATATCTGGTGGATCGTTTGACTTGCATTAGAGTAGCAGCCTGAGGGATTGCGGATCCCATTGCTTCAGCAACACGCAACTACTTATGGGTGCAGTGACTACCGGCTGATGGCTACAGAGGCACAATGACTACCGGCCTGGATTGGCGACGGAGGTCCAGAGAGGTACCGGCCTATTGACGGCGATGGAGGTCGCGACCCTGCTCGTTTGGAGCCGGAGTTGGTGTTGCACGTGGAGCTCGTTGACCCTGCGGACTTCGGTTTGGATATGTCGATTGTCTGGCCTTTGCGTGGCAGATATGTTCGACTGGCCTTGATGGTAGTGATTGCACGTGCTGTGCGGCCTGTGTGGCGGCGGTAGGGCCCCTCTGCGGCCTGTGTGGCAGCAGGGAGGATCGCGCGTGGCTTGTGTGGTTGCGGCGATGGACTGCCGATGATGTTTGACCGTGTGGCCTGTGTGGTGCCAGTTGATGGACCGACCTGAGCGACGGCTCCGTTGGTGTGGTGGTGGACCACGATGTTTTCAGATCTGATTCTACCTACGCAGAAGTGTGAACGCCTCCTCACCGATCCCTTGGCTTGTGTAGTCGCGTGTGGGGATGTGTTGCGTACAGTCCGTTAGACCGTATGTGCCTACGGTAGGTTTCTACGGAGACCCGATGCTGGACTGTGCGGCCTGTGTGGCGGCGGTGATGTTTGACCGTGTGGCCAGTGTGGTACCGGTGGTTGTTGGACCGTGCGGCCTGTGTGGCGACGGCGATGTTGCGGACCGTGGGGCCTGTGCTGTAGCGGTGGCGATTGTAGACCGTGGGGCCTGGGTGGCAGCGGGAACGATCGCAGGACGAATGTCTGGTTTGGCCCTTGGTGGCAATGTTGTTTTGCAGTTTTGTATTTCATGTCATGCTATACTAGTATGTTAGGCCATATAGGTGAGCTTGTCATATAGGGTTTCCTTATGGAAACTCAGGCATTGTTGTTGCATCTTTTTCAGGACCGCGTTAGGGTCCGGCGGGTGGTGACCGAGGGAGATTGCACTTTGGGACTGGATCCTGTAGTCTACCTACTTTAGGTTGTCGTGATTACATGTACTATGTGTTTTGTGTTATGATGTAATCACTCTTTTGACAAACTATTATGTAATATGGTGCACCAGACTTATTTATGTATTTCTTTCAGTAATGTCCCCACTCTTGATGGTTTTATCCTCACGTTCCCCTTGATTTTAAAAGTTTAAATTTTCCGCTGTTCGGGGATGTTACATCCTCACCCTCTGCTCTCCTCTTTGGTCCCATCCCTTGCTTCCCGGAACAAGTGCTCGACCTGTTCGTCACCTTGCTCGAGTTGGTAGAGTCCAACGTCCCCAACAACCACCTTGAGTTGAGAGCGGCAACAAGGGATTTAAGGTTTTGATACGAGATTGTTACCTACTAATGTACTTGTTTCTTTGATATAAAAAGGAAGCAACATGGACTGGTATGTTATTCGGTTGTTTTGCTGGTAAAGTAATTTAGGTTCCTTGTGAACCAACAAGGATGTTGTGAGGTTCATGAAAAAGATGGGTTCTGTCGTTTCGTGGAATAACACACATAAAAGATGGGTTCTGTCATTTCGTGAATTACCAAACCAAGGGCACCAAAAAAACACATATAAAAGTTTTTACAGTAGTATTTTTTGTAGCTTCATATCTTGAAATTGTTTGGTCATCAATATATTAAAAAAACACTATTTTCTATGTACACGATGAGACAATCATTCAATTACTCATCTGAATACAAAGTTTAGTCTAACAATCTTTATAGCCGAGATGAATCGAGAGCCGTAGGTTCTGGTTGAGACCGTTCAGTCATGTTTCAACTTTTTCCCACCCCAAAATCCACACTTTCTAATAAATTGCTAAAAGAACAAGATACAAGGGTACGTTTGGATGCACCCTGCCAGTGTGAGCTACTACGGAGAAGTTGTGCATCCAAACACCCGATGAAGAAGCAACTCTTAAATAATTCACAGAGCTTCTACAAGTCTAATTTTTCTCATGGACCTGGAAGCTCAATACCCAAACTTCCTGCATGAGCTCCCAAAAAGTGGGAGTGAAATGTCTATCCTGCTCATGATCTCCTTAGTTACAACTACGCCACCGAGTGCTGCTCAAACGATTTACAATTACTATGCAATAATGGTGGTTGGTTTTTCATCACTCTATACTTATCCCTCCCTCCTCCATCCTCTCCGACCGAAGTTGTTCTCTTTCATTGATCTTTATCAGCATCTAGAGTGGCAGAGGCAGCAACAAAGTTGATGTTGGAGTACCTTACCGAATAGGTTATTGTTAGCAATCTACGATTGATTCTACAGGTTCAGAATTACCTTTGGTGGAGAGAACCTGTGGCAGCGGAATGGATCGACGATCACCTCACGGAATCCTCTGGAGCATCGGTCGGTCTTCTACTCTCTTGGATAAGAAGCACGAGTCCACAACCCAAGAGTCCACGGATTGGCTTGGTGGATGTGGAGGGACGAATGGGAGAGAGAGGGAGAGGTGGCGGCTAGGGTTTGGTGGGGCTAGGGTTTGCACACAAGAAATTAGTCCATCCAATGGGAGGCTCTCCTCCTTATATAGATGGCCCCACCCTAAAGGCTAATGCGCAGCCAATGAGAGTGCGCCACGTGTCAGTGCTTTGGGCAAACATCATCTTAATCCTCAGATTAATCCAATATCTCCCACTTGCACAATAGCACGTCAACAACACGTCATCTTCTTTTGTGTCCCTGACACATACGTATATATCCCCGATATATACAATCATAAGATGGCAATGTGTCACCTCTTCATGTGTCCCTGACACATATGTATGCATCCCTGATATATACAACTATTTCTCTCTTCCAAGAATGCATCCACAATACGCAAGTCTCTGATCATGTATCCATGATACAAGACCATATGTGTCCCCGACACATGTACTGTTCCGATTATACAGACAAATGGGTCGTGCGACCGGTGATGCACCTGCAATTTAGGAGTCTCAAACTAGAAACCTTACTAGAAGACCAGAATGACAATATCCTCACAAAAAAATAACAATTAAGCAGTCAAATGCACATCACTGTTCCCCAGGTTTACTCAGAAACTCACTTGACATGAACGGTATCTCGATCCCTCGGAGAGAATACCTTCTTGTCCTCAAGGTACTTGATACTGTATCCAATACAGTTGGGCCCAGCAAATACTTTTAGTGCAGTCGAGTCAAACCTTTCCCTTCGCCCCAGACCACCATTAGACTTAGAGTTGACTCCTTTCCCGAAGATGCCTCTTTAGACCGAATCTCTCATGGTAATAGATAACATCCCAAAGTAGCCACATCAACTCTTTGCTTCATGGTGTCGTCGAAGGTCACTAAGGGCAACTAAATGACAATCAAGTCTTGGACTCACACAGTGAAGGAGCAGGGATCCATCCTTTCACTTCCAAATGGTCGCTCAGCACATGTTGTATGACAAACATGCTATGGTGGATCATGACAACAGTATGTTTGTCTCTCAACACCATACATGTCTTAGTCCAGTCGCACCCCCTCTGCGCCTGACCCGAGCATCATCATTGTCGCCTTAACACCATACAGGTGTCACCTGGTGCCACATGTGATGCTCGCACTTGGCTTCTATAGGTCACATGAATCGTGGGAACATTCATGTCAATCCTCACCAACATAGATGATCTCATCTGGATTCCTAATCAAGGCGACTGTCCTATCATGAACTACTCTGGATCTATCATACAAGATCCCTTCATGATCAGTCTCATCTCTACTCGCTATCAAAAGCGCCAGAGGCAAATGCTCGTGTGAGTAAGCATTCTTCAGCCTATTGACAGAATAATATTTTATGCTAGAACAACTACATCAACCAAACAGATATAGTTGAAAGGAAAAACACAATCACTCATAAAAGGAAGTCAGACATGCCAATACATCAAAGTCTGCGTAAGCCTAAGGACTTCACATGAGACACAAATGAGTCTTTAGCTATGGCTTTGGTAAGAGGGTCAGCTACCATAAGACTAGTAGACACATGTCTTAACACAACTTCCTTTCTCGCTATGATGTCCTTCACAAAATGCTCCATGCTTGGGTTGGACTGGTATTGACTCACCACGCCCACAACATAACAAATGTTTGGCCTAGTACACATCATAGAGTACATGAGGCTTCCCACAGCATTGGAGTATGGAACCATGTCCATTTTGGCCTTCTCTTCAGGAGTTTTAGGATGCTTATCAAGGCTTAAGTGCAAACCCTTCTCAACAGGAGTGTCGATTGGTTTGCATTTGTCCATATGGTATTTCTTTAAGACGTTGTTAATATAAGTCTCTTGAGACAATCCCAGAAGTCTCTTGGACCTATCTCTAACAATCTTGACACCAAGGACGTAGCTAGCTTCACCCATGTCCTTCATATCAAACGTGGAGGACAACCACTCTTTAGTGGATTTCAAAACTCTTTGCTATTGCCAGCCATGAGTATGTCATCAACATACAAGGTCAGAATGACAAATTTACCATTGGATCTCTTAATGTACACACAGTCATCTTCCTCAAGCATAGAGAACGCATTCTCTGATATAGCTTGATGGAAGCGAATGTTCCACTGTCTAGACGCTTGTTTTAAGCCATATAAGGACTTATTGAGCTTGCACACTTTGCACTCTTGTCCTTTGACTTCAAAACCTTGAGGTTGATCCATATAGATCTCCTCCTCAAGTTCTCCATTGAGAAAAGCAATCTTTACATCCATTTGGTAAAAGCTCTAAGTCCATCTGAGCTACAATAGCTAGTAGAAGGCGGATGGAGGCAAACATAACCACGGGTGAAAAGGTTTCCTCAAAATCCACGCCTTCTCTTTGGGTGTAGCCTTTAGCTACCAGTCTAGCCTTGAATCTATCAATAGATCCATCCGCCTTCCTCTTAATCTTGAGGATCCACTTGGCCCCAATGGCCTTTCGGTTCGGCGGTAAGTCGACCAAGTCCCAGACTCGATTAACTTTCATCGACTCCAACTCTTCCTTTATAACTTCTAACCACTCTTTAGCATTTGGACCTTCCAAAGCCTCTTTCAAGGTCTCCGGTTCTTTCTCATCGATTACTGCCATCCCGGATGATTCATAATCAATTTCTTCTTGAGCTATCATGAGGGCCTCTTCCTCTAAGCGAAACCGCCTACAAGGAATGAGCCCGCGTTTGCTTCGACGCAGATGGATATCTGATGGCTCATCCTCCGTGAGAGCTATCGGATCCTCAGCATTGGTGCTCCCACTAGGATCGACTGGTGGAACCTCATGTTCAACTTCCAGATCATGATCCCGTGGAGTGGCAATGTCCTCATCTTGTTGTTCAAAGAAGTCCACTGACTCTTTGATAGCTCCAGCAAGGGTTGGAAAATCATTTTCCAAGAATGTGGCATCCCTAGACTCCAGTTCCGCCCTTCTTTCATTCTCGTCTACCCCGATAAAAACATAACCTTTGGAGAAATCACTGTATTTTACAAAGATACACTTTTTCCCTCTAGGTCCTAGTTTTCCATATCGGTGACTAGTACAATGAATGTATGTCGCGCATCCCCAAGGACGCAGTAGACTAAAATCAGGCTTCCGTCCTGTCCATAACTCATATGTAGTTGAGGGAACCGATTTTGTTGGAACTCTATTGAGGATATAGGCAGCAGTCATTAGAGCATCTCCCCAAAACGAAATTGGTAAGCTCGCATGCGCCATCATGGATCTAACCATGTCTAGCAACGTTCTATTCCTTCTCTCGGCAACACCATTTTGCTGAGGAGTATAAGGCATAGTGAGTTGTCTAGATATCCCCTTTTCATCACATAACTCCTTGAACATTATGGAGAGATACTCACCACCTCTATCCGTTGTAAGAGTTTTTATCTTATTATCCAACTGATTCTCAACTAAGCTCATGAATTTCTTAAAACATTCTAGAGCTTCTGACTTGTGAGAAATAAGATAAATATGACCATATCTAGTGAAGTCATCAATGAATGTGATGAAGTAACTTTGTCCATGTCTAGTACGCACATTCAAAGGTCCACAAATATCTGAGTGAATTAGTTCTAAAGGAGAAGTAGCCCTAATGTCTTTTCCGAACGGTTTTCTAGTTGCCTTTCCAGCTAGACAAGGTTCACAGGTCGGCAATTCAAATTTCGAGCATTCTCCTAATACCCCCTCCTTTGCCAACATGTTCATCCGGTCAACACCAATGTGACCTAGTCTAGCATGCCACATAACTGAATCATTATTCATGGAACTTTGGCTCATAAAGGCACTAGTATTATGATTGAAATCATAAATTGCGTCCAACACAATAAAACCGTCAGAAAGAAAAGTACGTCCATAATAAATGTTAGAAAGGTATAAACCCATATCATTGTTCTCAAAAACAACTTTAAAACCATGTCTCATCAAGACAACAACAGAAATAATATTTTGCCGTATAGTTGGTGCATACAACACGTCGTGAAGTAATAGGATCCGGCCACTTTGCAAAGCCACTTTGCATGTGCCAACTCCAAGAATTTCAATGCTAGTGTTGTTTGCCATATTTATTTGCCTCCCACTTGGAACACGGCGATATTCCACGAAGGCAGAACGATCCTTTGTTACGTGGTCCGTGGCACCTGAATCCATAATCCACACAGGAGAATGATCAGTGAGCATCACAGAACTAGTTACGTTACAATTTGAGGGATTACACACAGTAATTACCTTTTGCTCAGTGCACTCACGAGCAAAATGTCCAGTCTTTCGGCAGTTAAAACAAGTCACATTAGACTTATCTTTCCCACCTCTGGATCCTCGAGGTCGTTTCTTTCCAGCTTTGTTTTCTGTTTTGTTTGCATTTGCACCCTTCTTGCCTTTAAAACCCTGAGCTCTATCTCTTTTGCGCTTAAAACCTGCACTCCTCCGAGGAGCGCCAGCCTCAGCAGCAAAAACTTCAGTTAGAGGGGCTTTCCAAGCATGCAGTCCTCCTCCAACTCTAGGTGTTTTGCGGCCTGGTCAAATGTCCTGATGTCATCAGCATGAGTCAGATGGACCTTCATATGCTCCCAATTCTTCGAAGGCAATGATCTGACTAGAGCAGGCACTTGCTCCTCATCGGTCTTAGCACGACCGGCAGCGCTCAGCTCGCTAATCATGTTTGACATTGCGGTAATATGTTGCCTCATTGTGTGACCTTGGCGCATTTTATACCCATCAAACATAAGCCCAAGCTTACAGGCCCTTGTGACGGAGGTCACTCCGTACTTAAACTTCATAGCTTCCCACAAGGCCTTTGCAGTTCGAAACTTTTCGAACCGCAGTAACAGATCGTCCCTCATTGAACTTAGAATTGTGATTCGAACAATTCGGTCTTTCTTTTTCCATGCATTATAAACATCCAAGTTTCTGCGATGTTGCGCAGTTTTCCCCTCCTCGGGGGGAGACATAGATTGGTTTATGTTTTCTAACATGTCCTGATCCTCTAAGAGATACTCAATTTTACGATGCCACAGATCGTAATTTCTTTCATTGAGTTTATCTCCTCGAGTCAGATCAGCGACAATGCTTTTGGAAGCAGCCATAAAGAATCTAGGACAATTAAAATACATAGTGATACATGAGTTCTAGCATAAAATATAACGAGCTACAATAATCATAAAGAATAAACTTACTTAATAGCTATAGCATTCAGACCAAAAGAAAACATAAAGCATTCGATCAAATCCTCATGCAATAGTTAATAAAGCCATTTTACTAATCTAGATATTGAGCTCCATCATGATTTAATGACCCCAAAAAAACATTTTAAATCATGGTAAGTCAGCAAATAAAAAGGATATTTGCCGCCGGTTGCAAGGTGGTTCACACAAAACACTTCTACCTTGCCAACTCCCACTAGGCATGCGAGTTCCCAAAAACGGTTTTCAAAAAAAACAATCAACATCACACAGATATGATTAGTACATTACTTCCATATCGGGCTAATGATCTCCATTAGGGATTTAGCCTCGTCAACGGGAACCTGCATGAGTCTTATAGCAATAATATCGCAATAATAAAAAAATAAAGGAGCCCCTCGTCTCCTCAGGGCAATAAAATTACGCTCATCTCTCAATAAGGCAGTAAATAAAATCAGCAATCATTCATTCCATACAAGCACAATCTTTCCATACGTTAGCACAATCTGACGTATGGAAAAAATACCATAAAGTGTGCACCTCATTCAAACAATAAGGAAGTAATGCATAAGGAAACAATGCATGAATGGTGCACGAAAATAGGGAAAAAAACGTGTTAGGTAATGACAACCAATCTCCACAATAATCATTCTCAAAACAGAATTTTTTTTCTTCTTTCCCTAATCATTATAATCATGATAGCACAAAATTATCCTACTTTGATTAGGAAAGAAAAATCCGAAATTATATGGTGGAGAGCAACACATATTTTTGCATCAAAGGAAAGCATCCAAACATGTTTTTGAAGGCAATAAAATTCCAGCCCATAATATCTCCCAAAATTTTTCAGAATTAGCCAATCTTTCCATAATCAATATAAGCATGTAATCAACAATAATTAAGCTACTTGTAATGGAAAGAAAAATTCGAAATTCTTTGGTGGATGACATCACATATATGCACATTTGATGAAAAGGAAATATTACAAATGAAATGCATGCAATCATTCCAAAAGAAATCCGAAAATCCTTAATGAGATTAACATATATGTGCATTCAGTCATAAAGGAAATATTTCAAATGAAATGCATGCAATTATTCCAAAAGAAATCCGAAATATCCTTAATGAGATTAACATATATGTGCATTCAATCATAAAGGAAATATTTCAAATGAAATGAATGCTCTCATTCCAAAAATCCGAAATATACAATATGGTAACTCAATATTCATGTATGTGCATGATTTTGCAATCAACATCTAATCCTAGATGCATGCACATGTGATTAAAAAATTACATATACATGAATAAGGCAACAAGCATCTAACCTTAGATGTATGTACAAGAGTTTAGAAAAAATGCACAATCAAATCATACCATCCGAAATATATGATCACATTATATGATACATGCAATAATTAACTCTTGTAAAATTATCATCATATTTCAAACAACATATATGCGCAAATAATCAAGAATAAACCAACTCTAGCCGCAAGCTTTGGTTGAAAGAAATATGCGCAACAAACATCGATTAACATGTAACCCTAGGTACATGCATAAAGTGAAATCTAAGCTATGTTCAAGAATGAAATAATGATGAAACTTGTAATACAATTTGCATGTAATGAAATGAATCAAGAAAAACATGCGCAAGGGTGAGAAAAATGTCATCAAACCCTAGGCGCATGATGAAGAGAAAAAAAACTACACATGTATGCGATTTCTCTCAACAACTACCGAAATTATTTCAACATATATGAAATAAGAAAGTGCTCAAAAAAATCGGAGGTGACCAAGATGGCTCTGGTACCAATGTTAGCAATCTACGATTGAATCTACAGGTTCAGAATTACCTTTGGTGGAGAGAACCTGTGGCAGCGGAATGGATCGACGATCACCTCACGGAATCCTCTGGAGCACCGGTCGGTGTTCTACTCTCTTGGAGAAGAAGCACGAGTCCACAACCCAAGAGTCCACGGATTGGCTTGGTGGATGAGGAGGGACGAATTGGAGAGAGAGGGAGAGGTGGCGGCTAGGGTTTGGTGGGGCTAGGGTTTGCACACAAGAAATTAGTCCATCCAATGGGAGGCTCCCCTCCTTATATAGATGGCCCCACCCTAAATCCTAATGCGCAGCCAATGAGAATGCACCACATGTCAGTGCTTTGGGCAAACATCATCTTAATCCTCAGATTAATCCAATAGTTATGCGCTTATGCAGGTAAGAACTTGTGTGTTTATTAGGAACTACAAGACAGATACAAGACAAGCATCTCAAAACTAGTAAGTAAAACACACAAACTAATAATTTAATGGTCAAGCAAAATAGACAACATACACCAGAAGGTGAATCAAAACACAAATTCTTCCAAAAGCCCAACTTAAGAAAATCATGCCACCTTTATCAACAAACATATTTCTTCTAATTACGCTAGAGAAGCATCAAATATGAAATAAAACCTATGATTTGCAAAATCCCATATTTCAACTATAATCATATAATTCCCAACAAAATTCCCCTTCCAAACCTTCACTTCATCACCAAACATGAAAAAGACCCGACCAAAAACATGTTTTCAACCACCAAGACATAGATATCCGAGCCTAAAAGATGTGATGCCCTAAATAATTGCCCAAAATTAAATAAATTTTCGATGGTGGAACACATATTTCATTTTTTGCACGTTGAAGGACAGTAAAGATCTAGATGTGTATCAGATTTCGACCGGCCGCCTTCCAGCAAAGAGGTCGAAGGATGTGGAGATCAAGGGTCGATGCTGGTCGGATTTACAATACCACAGACACATGCCTTCACCGATGAATATACTCACCGTCGGTGATAGCTGTGTTGGTGTTTACTTTCACCGACGGATGTTCCGACAGAGAAATGCGGTCGGTGTTAATTTTGGAACGAAATTTCCCGTCAATTTTTTTTTCGTCTGCATTTGTCGGATCAAAGCACACTGATGGAGAAGCACTGGTAGATATCCATCTAGGGGTGAGCATCCGGTCCGGACCGGACCGGAATTTTTTCCAGGGTCCGGACCGAAGACCGGACCGGACCGGATGGCTTTGGACCGATGACCGAACCGATCCGGTCCAAAATCGGATTTTTTAAAATAAAAAAACGAAAATCAGACCGGTCCGGACCGGAACCAAAATTTCTAAAAGTTCCGGACCGGACCCGGACCGGTTGGATCCGGTCCGGACTGGGTTATGCTCACCCCCTATATCCATCGGTATTTTGCACCAACGGAATTTTCTGTTGGTGTAGGATACACCGATTAATGCTTCTTTCGCAGTATCACTGACGAATGTGGACTTACACCGATTGATAGGTACCTTCGGTGTAGGATACACCGACGAATGCTTCTTTCGTGGTATCACTGACGAATGCTTATTTACACCGACATATAGGTACCATCAATGTTTTCTGTAAAAAAACTTTAACGATGAATATGTTCCATCATTGTATGTTACCCAACAAATGTTGGGGCTTAGACTGACGGATATATATTGTCGGTGTAAGTCCCGTCGAGAACCCTGATAAAATATTAATAATAATGTCATTCATCCAAAACACAACACATTCTTGCATTGATGCATTTTGGTCATCTGAGTTCTAGAACTGGGAAAGCTTGGAGCCTCTGGACTTAGGAGTCAGTCGTCCGACTATATTTTGACCGTCCAAAATATATGAAGTTTGGTTTTCCAAAACATTCACTAGTTGTCCCAATTAAGGTGTGTAATGAGACAAAATCTAATATACCCGTTGTATAAAGTTCAAATCTCTGACAAAAGTAACATGTATATTTGGTATAAACACCTCTAATAAAATCGAGAATAGGACGACTAAAGAAGAGAATGACCGTCCAGATTCTTCCATGACATTAACAACCAACGTCTTGTTGTTAATGAATCCCATGTGGATTCTATATATTTCAGAAAGAAATACTCGAAATCTCCACAAGCATCATGGCCCCTACTCTTTGCTTATATGCTAGATCCTATTTTAACCATCTTATGTTCAGTCTTAGCTAGTATTTAGTTACATTTAGTCAGTTCTATGCTTTTATTGACTATGTTTCTTATCATTATGTATTCCCCTTTTATGGATGTAATTTCCCTTTGATATATGTCTTTCTCATCCATGCATTTCCAACTACTTGTTGAATCTTTTGACTGAAGCCAAAAAGGTGAGAAAATTGAAATTGAGTTTAATAAAATAAGCTTGCACTTAGTTAGGTGGAGCCTAATTTATATTACGTATCATTCATGAATAGAAAGCACCAAAATATAATCTCAAAATTATAATATAAGTTTGTCATCATCAAAAAAGAAGGGATTGTTGATTTTGAGTCTTGATTGTGTTAATTTTAATGATTAACAACCACTTAATCTGAAATTGGTTCATATTACAATTCTATATATCAATTAGTCAACATTGGCAAAATCGCATTGCATACATGCACATTTGTACCTATTTGGAAAAATCAAAAGATCGAATATTGACGACTTAAGACAAATAATTTAACTTTGAGAAAGACATGTAATTTTTCATTGAATGAGTTCATATGATCATAAGTACGTATCAAGAATATAATGAGAATTCTACTAAATCGGTCTACCTGACCCCTAGGCTTGACCAAACTTTCCATGACCTTTATGCTTAAATTCAAATTTGAAACAACCATGGTTGACCCACTGCTAGAAAATCGGACTACCACGTCGCTCGTAGCACGTCGAACATTTGTAATCCGACGTGGAAGACTCCCTACAACGTCGGATTTAGTAATCCGACGTGGTAGGATGGTCTTTCACGTCGGCTTTTAAATAGTCCGACGTGAAAGTGTTCTCTTTAAAAAACATCAACAATTCATACCCTTTACGACGTCATTTTTTCAGGGTCGACGTGGTAGGGTGGTATTCCACGTCGGCTTTTAAAAAATCTGATGTGGAATGGTTCTTTTTTTTAAAATTAAACAATTCATACACCCTACCACGTTGATTTTGTTGGACTGACGTGGTAGGGTGGTCTTCCACATCGGTTTTTAAAACATCCGACGTGAAAAGGTTAAATATATTTACGTTACGCTGATACCTTTTTTGTTTTCATATGTTACCCAAACCCACACCCAACCCCTACACCGAACCTACATGAACCCCTCACCCCAGCATTAAAATCTCCCCTCCTTCGTCGGCCTCGAATCTCCCCTTTTGCAGGCTCCTCCCACCTGACCCGTGCACACCCTATCACTCGCCTCCAAACACAACAGAAAAAAAGGTTTTCACATCGGGTTTTTTGCCATATCACGTCAATTTTATTGGTCCAATATACCGACGTCGTAATTGGGAAACGTAATAGGTAAGAAGATATCACGTCGATTGTAAAACGACTTGATTTGAGGGCATATCACGTCGGTTACTCAAAACCGACATGATATGGTAAACTATCTACATCGGTTTCCCTGAAAACCGACGTGATATGTTGTAACGCCCCTAATCGACAATCGTGACACAACAATAATCACATCACTAAAAAGAAGTGAAAAAAGGACATTAACTGAAATAACCAACTCGAGACCTCAATTAAAATGTATGTCATCAAGTCAATGTCAAGGTACAATGCGGAAGGAAAATACAAGAGCTCTGGATCCTATTACAAAACTACTAAGAGGAGTAGGAGAAATACATGAAAACTGAGCTCAACAGATCCAGTCCCCGCGTCCCAAGCCCAAGTCGCCTCGAGCAGCCTACTGCGTCGCACCTGCACTCGCACAAACATGCCCGAGTCTCATAAGAAGACCTAGTACACCACCCCAACCTGACACCGAACAAGGTCTAGCCGTCCCAGACGGCTCACACTGGTCTCGTGTCCCAAGCGATCATGCACCCAGTGAAGCCGAGCATGCACCTCGACCCCACCAAGCATCCAATCCACCAGGCAACACTCAACCCGCCCTCACGGTAGAACTGTCACACGTCCCAAGGGGACCACGCATCGAGCAGGGCCGAGCGTGCACCTACGACTAGACCGCGCATCCCTCCCATAAGGCAACGACATACTCCAGCCACGCGCCCGAGCTCGCGAGCCTAGCCCCAGCGGTCAGCGGTACCAACACTGGCGAGCTGACTAGTTCCGTGTCCGGCTCCGAGAATCCTACCACAATGCCCGACCCCACGAGCCCAGCTACAGACAATAGGGTAACACCCTAACATCTAGTCATATGTACCTCACACGTCTCCCCACTAATCAACCACATGCCCGAGTGCGTAAGCAATCCAACGGCCACTCGCAACAACATGGGCAACAAATCGGTTCACTGGATCTCTCACAGTCTCACAAGGCAAGGGGGTAAATGCAATTTCCCCCTGGTTGCTGCTCCAGTATCCACGACCACCTCCACCACCACGGTGGTGCGGCCTGTATGGCCGTGCGTGTGCCAGCTACGAGCAGTTGTGCAACCCCGCATTGGTTCCGACCGGTCCTCCTCCCTGTCAGCCTCTTCTATCCGACGCCCTACCCTCCTCCAACCCGTAAACCAAACCTACAAGTAGGGGTGTCAGTGGATGTCTGAAATCCGAGAATCCGTCAGTATCCGTATTCGTTTTATCCGAGAATCCGTCATCCGTGAATCTGTATTCGTATCCGAAACTTAATATCTGGGAACTGGCTGAGCGAATATGGATATTGATACATCCGATCCGAATAACATCCGATCCGAGATTGAATATCTGTATTGTAAGATCCGTATCCGTATCTATATCCGTATATGTATCCGTTTCCGTTTAATATCATACATAACATATATATATTAAAAAATTATAATTTGTATATAGTTGCTAATTTATTGTAACTTAAAGTGGATGAGTTAATCTTATTAAGTTGTAATATGAAAAAGTATGTCCTTTTATATAATTTACCCAACCACTATATAAACTCTTTTTCACCAAAGCAAACCCTAACCTAACCCTTATCCTCCCCAGCAACCTCACCGTCTTCCCAAGCCGCATCCTCCTCTTCCCATGTCGTTTCCGCCTCCTCCTGTTGCGCCTCATCGTGTCCGTCCTTCCTTCTCGTCATCTTTGCCTCCTCTCGTGTTGTCCTGCTCTACCAGCAGATCATGTCCTGCTCGACTCCCGACGTGGATCCAAGTCCAGGTGAGGCGATTGTGGCTCTTTTCCTACTTATGTCATTCCTTTAAAATGGATTATCTTTAAAATTGTTTAGTACTCACTCTATTTGGTGCATCTCTTATTTAATTAAATTATTGACATCAAATTGCAATGATACATGAATTTCACCATTTCTTACTTATCCCTTGTTATCAGTCTTCCACTTATGGACATTTCATATGTTGGCACATTTTTTTCTGATTTATACTTTAGGAAATTTCTTTCCTGAAGATTGTTGTCGTTTGACAAGCATCCATGGGTAACAAGGACTAACATAGTTTATCTACAGCTTTGATGTTATTAGTTTATGTTATTTGAAAGTCATTATACCAAACTACTACTCCTTCTGACTAAGTGGAGAGCATGTTCAACTCCCAAAGTTGGTATGATTTTCTCCTTTTTCTTCTCTCTGGAACTTGTGTGTTTTGCTTCTTTTTTTGCAGCATGGAAGAAGACTTTCCTGTTGGAAGTGCAAATGTCTTTGTTGATGACACTGGAACGTCTTATGCAATGCGACAAAAAAAAGCTTATGGAGTTTGGATACATTACACAAGAGAAGTGTTGAGTGATGATTGTGTCAAGGTTACATGCAAATATTGTAAGAAGATATTCGTCTATGCATGCTGGAAAGATACTACCCATCTCAAAAACCATCAAAAGTGTTGCATCCGGGAAAGGTAGTTTTGAAATTTGATTTTATTAGTAACAATATGTTCATATAATAAATTATTATTTTTCTTACTTTTTCTCTCTTTGCATGTAGGTATCAAATGTGACTTTGTACGCTTCTAGGAGATAGATGCTACTTGTTTGAATAATCATTTTGTTTGTTTGTTTGTTGTTATGTGGTTCTTATGTGTTATATGATGTCGAAGTTACTTAGTTCTAATTTTTATAATTTATGTTTGTATTACTTTGTAACTTGTATCAGTGTATGTATTGTTGGTAGAGTTACCAGAATTTCAAATTATGGAATTGAATATTCAAATTTATGATTTTCATTATTATTATTTATTACCTTAAAACAAAAATTCGGATCGGATTTTCGGATATGGATGTTTTATACGGATATTTTCGTCCAGATGTCATTCGGATGTTACATCCGGATGTTATTCATCGGATCCGGATAATATCCGTATTCGACCCGGATCCGTCGGATATTGACTCGGATATAGTTACGAAGATCCGGTCGGATACGGATCCGGATACAGATGTTAAAAAAATTCTCGGATTCGGATACGGATGTTGGTAGATCTGATCCGTATTCGATCCGTTGACACCCCTACCTACAAGGACGGTGTCATGCCTAAGCGAGAAGGAAACCGGGGAAGAGGATGATTCCCCTCCGCGCCTACGCGAGGTCGCAGGTGCTGCTCGCCATCAGGGTCGTCGTCGCCGGACCTGCTGCGAGTAAAGTAAGAGGTGAGGGAGAGATGGGTTGGGGTTAGGGTTAGGGAGAGAGAGAGAGTTGGGTGTTGGGTTTTATATGGGTAGGCATACCACGTCGGTTTTCGCTAAACCAATGTAGAAAGTCTACGTTATCACGTCTGTTTTTAAATAACCTGCAGGATTTCGTGTCCCTATGTATGTATATATTTTAAATATTTTTTAATACAACATACAAGATCAATTTCATATTTTCAATAATTTTATGTACATAACTTTGTGTTTTATTCTAATATCATGCAACCCTACATTTATTAAAATAAACCACAAAGGTAGAATCATACCTAAAGGTTCTCTAAAACCTTTTTGAAGATTCGGAGTCACGTTGCCCGTTGAATCGCCCACGGAATTACCTCCGAGTGTTCACCAAACTCTAAACAAGATTAGAGAGAAAGGAGCTAGTCAATCAATCTCTAACAAGGTTTAGAATCTAGCTAATAACCCCTCTTTAAGCTTCTGAGATTCTTATCTCTAAAACTTAAATTTACTAAGAGATTTTCGTGGTGATTAGGGAGAGATTAATGAGATAAAGATTTTTTGCATTATTAATAAACAAGTAGGAATAGGGTTCCTTTTATAGTCTCCCAAAACATCCCTATCAAGAGCTATTCTTTAGCCATGATTCCTTGTTTATTCTCTCCTAAAATTAATCTCTAATTTCCACATAAGCACCCTCAAAAAACATTTTAATTAAATCTGGAATTAATCCACCCATGATTTAATTAATCTCTTAATAATTCAGGCAGAATCGTTCTTGTTCGGTGGACCGAGTATAACTCGGTCAACCGAACCGTTCGGTTATAACACATGTTCGGTGCACCGTGAGCTAGACGGTCGACCGAATCCGTATGAGAAAAATTCCCTGGAAGAATTCAGACGAACTACGTCTTTTACTCAGTCGACCGTTGACCCACCAGAATCGCTCCTGGGACATAGTCATCGGATGACCGTGTCACCTTCGGTCTACCGAAAATACTACTTCTCGGTTGACTGTGCACACTCGGTTAACTGAACCTGATTGTCGAGGCACTCCAGACAATTTCGGTCAACCAATTGTGCTCACCCGTTTCCTATTCGGTTAACCGATCCGAAGATACCCCGGTCGACCGAACCTTGAACGGTTCACCGTGTTTGACCCCGATTTTGCCTTTGTCAAATTTTAGATTTATTTCCAACAAAATTTGATCTTTTGGGGTTTTTAGCAAATTCACATTTTATGTAATATATTATCCTATGTAATATTAAATTATTACACCCCATAATATATACACCTCATATGAATTTAATATGATTCTAATTATGTCTATTCTCATGACATATTGATTTTATTCATTCACCACATGTGTCCTATTTTCATATGAAACCCGACACATCATATGAATTTAAAATCAAGTCTCTTGTTTCCGAGTTTTGTGGTGTGACCTATGGGAGGATCTAAGTCAAATTTGCAGTGATATTAAACAATTAATATCTCAAACTATAAGCGGTATCTAGCTACACATTATAGTTACCCAATTAGCATAGATGTCTTTATTCCACCCGAACTAAAACACGATCCATTTAGTGATGTAAGTGCACCCCAACTAAAACACAATCCATTTATGATATTAAGAATATATACAAAGTAGAAATGTGTCACCTTTGTATTATATTCATTTCTTGATCTCTTTAAGCTAATTATAACTATATAACTTAACTAAAGTTACATTGTGCACATTATAATTTTGCTTTATCAAGGGGCCCACAAATATCATCACTCAACTAAGAGGGGCAATGATAGTCGTTTGACTAGCTATCTTTCCCAGCACAAGTCATGTTCAACCAACTATCGCCTTTATCACTATACTCATTGATAGCTTTTGACAATAATCAAATTAAGCAATTCTTGAGTGAAAAGATATAAGTCTCATATCTTAGGATCCAAGACATAGTAAAACATTAATGACATGAAACACAAGTCCATAATGTTTTACCTGTTAGGTCTATTCAATATATAAAAGTAATTTTTTCCTCTTTTATTTACTCGTGTCGTTAATTATTTGTAGAACTACAACAATCGATGACCAACACGACAATCTTATCTCGGTGATTAATGTTCCATGTTAATTACCATGATTGTGAATAACTTTTGATTTATGTAAACCATTATCTTTTGGAGCTCTACGGTTAAGGACCAAGCGTCTCTTCCTTAACACTTCCAAAAGACGAATACCATAATCAAGTAACAAAATGTTTGCACATCCAATTCATAATAATTGACATATAAAAGTAAAACTTTTAGAACACATTCCTTTCAATCTTCCACTTGCTATCCAAGTTTTCTCTCACATACATTCTTAATACATAAAACAATAATAACTAGGGTAACCCTCTCTAATCACTCATCAAGTCAATCCACATGGTTCCTCAGACCCATGGACTCGAAATGCATTTCGCCCTTGGCTTGGGATAAGGGTTTGGTGAATGGATCAACTGTGTTGTTGTTTGTGTCCACCCATAACAAATTTATTTTGCCCTCGTCGATGAAGTCACGTGTGACAAAGTACCTACGATCCATGTACTTCACTTTGTGGTGTGATTTGGGATCCTTGATTTGCGAGATAGATGCACTATTATCGCAAAATAGCTCTATGGGACCCTCACACGAGGGAACTACTCGAAACTCTTCAAGAAACTTCTTAATCCACACTCCTTCATTGCTCGCTTCAGCGACAACGATTACTTCGGAAGCGGTGGTTGAGTCGGCCGTAGTGCTTTGCTTCCAACTACGCCAACTCACAGCTCCACCATTCAGAAGGAAGACGTATCCTGATTGCGACCTTCTATCGTCGGGATCACTAATGAAACTCGCATCCGAATAGCCCTCGGCTATCAACTCCCTTTGTCCTCCATTAGCAATAATCAAGTTAAGCACTTCTTGAGTGAAAAGATATAAGTCTCATATCTTAGGATCCAAGACACGATAAAACATTAATGACACGAAACACAATTCCATAATGTTTTGCTTGTTAGATCTATTCAATATATAAAAGTACTCTTTTCCTCTTTTATATACTCGTGTCGTCAATTATTTGTAGAACTACAACAATCGATGACCAACACGACAATCTTATCTCGGTGATTAATGTTCCATGTTAATTACCATGATTGTGAATAACTTTTGATTTATGTAAACCCTTATCTTTTAGAGCTCTACGGTTAAGGACCAAACGTCTCTTCCTTAACACTTCCAAAAGACGAATACCATAATCAAGGAACAAAATATTTGCACATCCAATTCATAATAATTGACATATAAAAGTAAAACTTTTAGAACACATTCCTTTCAATCTTCCACTTGTTATCAAAGTTTTCTCTCACATACATTCTCAATATATAAAACAATAATAACTAGGGTAACCCTCTCTAATCACTCATCAAGCCAATCCACATTGTTCCTCAGACCCATGGACTCGAAATGCATTTCGCCCTTGGCTTGGGATAAGGGTTTGGTGAATGGATCAACTGTGTTGTTGTTTGTGTCCACCCATAACAAATTTATTTTGCCCTCGTCGGTGAAGTCACGTGTGACAAAATACTTACGATCCATGTACTTTACTTTGTGGTGTGATTTGGGATCCTTGATTTGCGAGATAGATGCACTATTATCGCAAAATAGCTCTATGGTACCCTCACACGGGGGAACTACTCCAAACTCTTCAAGGAACTTCTTAATCCACACTCCTTCCTTGCTCGCTTCAGCGACAACGATTACTTCGGAAGCGGTGGTTGAGTCGGTCGTAGTGCTTTGCTTCCAACTACGCCAACTCACAGCTCCACCATTCAGAAGGAAGACGTATCCTGATTGCGACCTTCTATCGTCGGGATCACTCATGAAACTCGCATCCGAATAGCCCTCGCCTATGAACTCCCTTTGTCCTCCATTAACAATAATCAAATTAAGCACTTCTTGAGTGAAAAGATATAAGTCTCATATCTTAGGATCCAAGACACAATAAAACATTAATGACACGAAACACAATTCCATAATGTTTTACTTGTTAGGTCTATTCAATATATAAAAGTAATCTTTTCCTCTTTTATATACTCGTGTCGTCAATTATTTTGTAGAACTACAACAAACTCTATGGGTCCCTCGCACGAGGGAACTACTCTAAACTCTTCAAGGAACTTGTTAATCCACACTCCTTCGTTGCTCGCTTCAGCGACAACCATTACTTCGGAAGTGGTGGTTGAGTCGGCCGTAGTGCTTTGCTTCCAACTACGCCAACTCACAGCTCCACCATTCAGAAGGAAGACGTATCCTGATTGCGACCTTCTATCGTCGGGATCACTCATGAAACTCGCATCCGAATAGCCCTCGGCTATCAACTCCCTTTGTCCTCCATTAACAATAATCAAATTAAGCACTTCTTGAGTGAAAAGATATAAGTCTCATATCTTAGGATCCAAGACACAGTAAAACATTAATGACACGAAACACAATTCCATAATATTTTACTTGTTAGGTCTATTCAATATATAAAAGTAATCTTTTCCTCTTTTATATACTCGTGTCGTCAATTATTTTGTAGAACTACAACAAACTCTATGGGTCCCTCGCATGAGGGAACTACTCTAAACTCTTCAAGGAACTTGTTAATCCACACTCCTTCGTTGCTCGCTTCAGCGACAACCATTACTTCGGAAGTGGTGGTTGAGTCGGCCGTAGTGCTTTGCTTCCAACTACGCCAACTCACAGCTCCACCATTCAGAAGGAAGACGTATCCTGATTGCGACCTTCTATCGTCGGGATCACTCATGAAACTCGCATCCGAATAGCCCTCGGCTATCAACTCCCTTTGTCCTCCATTAACAATAATCAAATTAAGCACTTCTTGAGTGAAAAGATATAAGTCTCATATCTTAGGATCCAAGACACAGTAAAACATTAATGACACGAAACACAATTCCATAATATTTTACTTGTTAGGTCTATTCAATATATAAAAGTAATCTTTTCCTCTTTTATATACTCGTGTCGTCAATTATTTTTTAGAACTACAACAAACTCTATGGGTCCCTCGCACGAGGGAACTACTCCAAACTCTTCAAGGAACTTGTTAATCCACACTCCTTCGTTGCTCGCTTCAGCGACAACCATTACTTCGGAAGCGGTGGTTGAGTCGGCCGTAGTGCTTTGCTTCCAACTACGCCAACTCACAGCTCCACCATTCAGAAGGAAGACGTATCCTGATTGCGACCTTCTATCGTCGGGATCACTAATGAAACTCGCATCCGAATAGCCCTCGGCTATCAACTCCCTTTGTCCTCCATTAGCAATAATCAAGTTAAGCACTTCTTGAGTGAAAAGATATAAGTCTCATATCTTAGGATCCAAGACACGATAAAACATTAATGACACGAAACACAATTCCATAATGTTTTACTTGTTAGATCTATTCAATATATAAAAGTACTCTTTTCCTCTTTTATATACTCGTGTCGTCAATTATTTGTAGAACTACAACAATCGATGACCAACACGACAATCTTATCTCGGTGATTAATGTTCCATGTTAATTACCATGATTGTGAATAACTTTTGATTTATGTAAACCCTTATCTTTTAGAGCTCTACGGTTAAGGACCAAACGTCTCTTCCTTAACACTTCCAAAAGACGAATACCATAATCAAGGAACAAAATATTTGCACATCCAATTCATAATAATTGACATATAAAAGTAAAACTTTTAGAACACATTCCTTTCAATCTTCCACTTGTTATCAAAGTTTTCTCTCACATACATTCTCAATATATAAAACAATAATAACTAGGGTAACCCTCTCTAATCACTCATCAAGCCAATCCACATGGTTCCTCAGACCCATGGACTCGAAATGCATTTCGCCCTTGTCTTGGGATAAGGGTTTGGTGAATGGATCCCACTTAGCATCTTTAAAATAATCAAATATAACCTTGGTAGTGTGTGGCTGCAAAATAGGTAAAAAAGAAATGATTTTTTATTTAAACACCATAAATAATCTAGATAATAAGCAGGTACGCAAGAGTAAGAATAATTATTGGACGGGTCCACACATCACTACTTAATACTACCTTATTGTTCATTGATGAAAAATAACTAATCATGCATTACTTTTCTTACCAAAATTTTCAATTACGACATTTTTAAGTGTTTTTCTAGAAAATGGTTTAAATTACTGATTGTGGTAAAGAATTGCTTCCCTAAGGCCTTTAGAATCACCTATGCTAAATGGTAGTTCATGTCTGATTATGAAATCAACAATTATCTCTCTACCTTTAATTGGACAATATTTTAAGAAACTTAAAGTTCCAATAGTTGTGTCTAAAACCGATTGACGTGAATCCACTACTGACGATGCATTCTAAACTTTACATGAAAGTAAATGTCTACCTAGATGACCGATTCCTCCACTTGAGTTAGCCGAAAATACTTTACCACAGTGTATACAAGTAGTAGTTTGTTTACCCTTATTATTTGTCCTTCATCAAAATCATTCCATACATTGCTAGTTCTTCTTTCTACTACTTGTACTCGTAGGTTTAGGTGGATTAAGAGGAGGTGGGTTATCATTATCTTCAATTTTAGATGTCAAAACCATGGAAATTAGTAAATATGCAAACAAAAGTGATTTTTTTCATAAATGAGAAAGTCATGATAATGATTAATGAACTAAAATGAACTACTAAAAAAGATTAGAAAAGCCTAGCAAATGAAGAGTGGAGTCACGAAATTGGGTGGTCTGCTTATAGCTTTATGCTTCATGCTTTAGCTCAAACTCGACCTGTTTTCAACAAAATCAGAGCAAATACAGAGAATACTTGGAGAGAGAAGAGAAAGAAAGTAGGAGAGAGAAGCTCTGGGGAAATAATGGGTGTTCCTAGGGTCTAAACCTTGTTTCTTCCACCAAAACTCTTGATTTCTTCATCAAAATGATTCCTACAACAAGTTCTTTGCAATTGGGTGAGCTGATTGGGGGTGGTGGCAACAGAGAGCACACCCATGAAGCACTAATGCACTCTCCACTATCGGGTTTGGAGAGTGGAGGGTGGGTTTTTTCACCACCTCAAGGGGGCATAACGGCCTAACCAAAGAGGTGGTCGGATCTCTTCCACTCCGGAGCTAGGCGGCAACGACATTATCCTTTGTTGAGCCGGAGGTGAAAGGAGGGGAGAAGGTTGCGGTTTGTTCGAAGGCGAACGTGTGTGAAGCACTTAAGAGGCGAGACAATGTTTTACTTGGCTATTTCATTGATTTCAAACCTCATCTACCCACGTCCGAGAAACAACTACACAAATTATGGGTCTTAGTGGGTGGTTTGGAAGTGCTTCGCCGAAGGCAAGATTTTTTGTTATTCCATTTTACTCTTGGGGAGGACCAGCAAAGGGTGCTTGAAGGAGGGCCTTGATTCATTCGAGGTGCCCCCATGGTCGTTCAAGCATGGTCACCTGAGGTGGTGATGAAACATGCGAGGATAGCAACAATGCCCATTTGGATTCGCTTGCCGGAGTTGGACCTCAAGGTTTGGTCGGCTAAGATGTTGAGCAACATCGTGAGTGTGCTTGGAAAGCCTCTCTACATGGATGCTAATACCTCCATGGGGAGGAGACTTGCTTATGCAAGTTAGTGTGTGTTGAGGTTAGTCTTGATTTCACTTATCCAAGTTGGGTGGATGTTTGGATAGAGGGGTAGAAATGGAGAGGGTGTTCATGGAATACGAATGGCGGCCAACATATTGTAGCGATTGGAAGGAGTTGGGGCAACAGGTGGAGAGGTGTCCGAGGAAAGGACCACCACCAACGACCGGAAATACGAAGGTGAAGATATCGTAATGGGTGGTGGTTGTCTGCCGACATTTGATGGGGAAGGGAGGAAAGGGAGCCATCATGGATTTGGAGATGGGTAGACAAGATAGGGATCCGGGGGGAGAGAAGGAGGAGGTTGGGGTGGGAGATGGAGCTCAGGACGACGAGGTGTGTCGGGTGGAGGTGGAGGTGGAGGAGGAGGAGTCGTAGGTGATGAGGAAGATGACGACGTGGCAAGAAAGGAATGGAGTGATGTGGAAGGTGAGACCATTGAGAATGTGACATGTGGCGAGAGGGGTGCATGTGGTAATGTGGAGGAAACAAGGGAGGGGGAAAAGAAGAGGTGTATGATTAAAACTTTGAAGTAGCAAGTGAGAGCATGCCAAGTGGAAAGGAAAGGGGAGTGGTTGGGAGAGGATAAGGGAGGAGAATTTCTTGGTGTGCCTAAAGAAGATCGGATAAGAACAAAGGAAAAGAGAGGAGACCAAATCAGCTTTAGTGAAAAGCATGCAAGTAGTGGGGCTAGTGAGAAGGTGACAAGTGGAAAGGAGGATCGTGGGGGAGGAATTCTTTGGAGTGTGGGGACCAAAACGAAGTGGGGAGAAAAGGAAGCAAATGACGTGAGAAGGGCTTGGCCCATGGGAGTATGCATGGCAAGGGGACTGAGGGTTGTGCGCCTTGTGATTTGGAGGTTGTGCATGGGAGGAGGGAAAGCATTTAGTAGTCGTGAGAAGGGTGCAACGAGTGTAAGTGAGGTTTTGGTGAGCGAGTAGGAGAGGGGTCGAGTAAGATGGGCATGGCTATGGTGCTTGAGGAGAGTCAAGGATAGGTATCGCCCAAGAGGGTGGCGAGGGAGGTGGAGATAAGGAGCATGGAGGGTAGAAGGATGGGAGATGGCGGAAGGTTTGGGGTTCTTGGAGGGGAGGAGGGAAGTATGATGGAGCTTGAGGAGGGGAGAGAGGGGAGTGCGATGGTTGGGGAAAGGGTTAGTGCACCCGAAAAGAATGGGAATGAAGGATTGAATCCGTTTCACCTCAACTCGAGGCGGCCAAAGCATTTTGTGGACAAAGAATCCCCTTCACCTCAACCCGAGGTGTTCAAAGTGATTCAAGATAAAGGATCGATGCAACAAAAAGCTCGTGGGGGCAAGGAACTACGGCTCCATGACTCAACACCATGAATGTTTAATTTTGGAATGTGCGCGACGCAAATGGACCCGGTCGCTCACACATGATTTGGGTTCGCATTATGGAAGCAAAAACAGATGTGGTTTGCTTAATGTAACACAAGGTGAAGTTAATGAAGATCGAGCGATTTAAAAAGGCAATTTGGCCACATGCGTGGACATCGAATGGAATGATTAGAGACTCGAGGAGAATTCAAGTTTTATGAAATGAGAATGTAGTTGATCTCAAGGTCACTTTTGAGACAACACAACTTCTCCACTTGGAAGGGTGTGTGAAGAAAGATGGCAGGTGCATTGCTCTTACGGCAATTTATGGGGAAAATGGGCACACGGATCGTAGAGCATTTTGGGAGGACCTTGGGAGTACGGCCCTCGATACGAGTGTCCCCTTGTTGGTGGGAGGCGATTTCAATTGCATAAAGAATGGTGGGAAGAAGCGAGGTGGTGCAGGGCTGAACTTGGCCGCAATGGAGGAGTTTAATGAGTGTGTGGATTCATTACAATTGCTAGAGGTTCGTTCTACTAGAGGGGAGTTTACATGGATGAATTCGTCGAAAGGAGAAGCATGCATCGAAACTAGGATAGATCGTATCTTTATGTCTCATGCTTGGCTTGAGGTGTTTCCGACATGTTTCTATGTGGTGGGGGATCGAGACCAAAGTGATCATGCAATGTTAAAGCTATCCACAGAGGTCCTGGAGCACAAGAAGAAGCGTGTGTTCCGCTTCTCAAATATTTGGGTGAAGAATGAGGGCTTCTTAAAGGTTGTTGAGGATGCATATGGGGTGTCTGTTGAAGGCAAACTGATGTATTGCTTGACCATGAAGATAAATGAGGTTAAACAAGCGCTCAAATCTTGCAGCGCCAAGGAGTTTGGGAATGTAGAGAAGCGAGTGGTGAATGCTCAAACAAATCTTGCGCGGATTAGATTGGAAAGGAGGGATAGACCGAATAATGTTTGCTTGGTTGACGAGGAAAAGGTTGCAAAGGGAGAACTAGCCCGGGTGCTGGTGTGGGAGGAATCCATTGTGAGACAAAAATCAAGAGTTAAATGGTTGAGAGAGGGGACCGGAATACCCAGTTCTTTCATGCTTCCCTACGAGTGAGGAGAGCCACCAACAATGTGAGGAGAGTTTGTGCGGAGGGCCACCTTTAGGAGGAGGATGGTGAGATTAGGGAGGCGTTTAGGCATCGTTACTCTAATTTGTTTGCTACCTCTTTTCAGGTCCACTCGGATATACAAATTGTAGTCCTACCTCAAGTGGGAAAAAGTGATGGGGTGATGCTCACACGAAAGCTAGAGATGAAGGAAGTGGAAGTCGTGGTCATGGGAGCAAATGGGGATAGAGCACCGGACCAGATGGGATGAATGTGTGTTTCTTCAAGACGGCTTGGGGCATTATGAAGAGGGACATGTTCAAGGCTTTCGATGACTTCATAAAGAGTGGGAAGTTATTAAAGAAAGTGAACTATACATCCATAACTTTGATCCCAAAGAAGAAGAATCCTACAATGGTGGATGATTAGAGGCCTATCTCGCTTTGCAACATGACGTATAGATTCCTAGCGAAGAACCTAGCCAACTGGTTAAAGGTGATCTTGCCGAGGCTTGTGGGGGAAACACAAAGTGCGTTTGTCAAAGGGAGAAGAATTAACGACTACATCTTACTCGCACATGAAGTATGCCACAACATGCACTTGAATAAGGGCCATGGATGTATGTGTATCAATCTAGATCTAAGGAAGGCTTATGACTCGGTGTCGTGGGAGTTTCTCGTTCTTGTTATGGAGAGGTTCGGCTTCATGTTGCATTGGCAGAAGCTTGTTATGGCTTGTATGCGAGCATCTTTTGTTGTGACCGTCAATGGAGAAAATTCAAGCCCTTTTGGGGCTACAAATGGAAATAGACAAGGTGATACCTTAGCACCATACTTATTTGTACTTTGCTGGAAGTGTTGAGTGGTATGATAAAGGAGGAGGTGGGATGTGGGAGGTTGCAGCCGTTGACATGTGGGGGGTGCCAATATCACACTTGATATTTGCGGATGATGCTTTATTGTTTGCAAAGGCTACAAAGGAGAACGCTCGTGTGCTTAAGCGAGTGTTGGATCGATTCACGGCATGCTCACATCTTCATTTCAACACCTCGAAGAGTTAAGTGTTCTTGGGAGGTGGTGTGGAAGATGGGGCGTGGATGCCGAGGGTTGAGTTTCCGGTCACATATCTTGGGTTGCCATTATACGCAGGGAGGATGGCCCAAATGCATAGTGTGACTCTCATAGAGAAGATAAAGGCGAGGTTGAGCACTTGGAAGCAATCACACCTATTTATTGCTGGTCGAGTCGAGCTCGTGAGGAGTGTCTTGGTGTCCTTGAGTTTCTTTTCGACTTCAGCATTCCTTATCCCAAGGCAAGTGCTAAAGGAAGTGGAGAGCCTTATGTGTAGGTTCATTTGGGGAGGGCCAAAGAAATGGGTCGTGGTAACATGGAAATATGTTTGTACACCCAAGAGCGAATGGGGGTTGGGCCTTAAAAGGCTCATGGAGTGGAATGATGTGGGAATGGTGCGCCTCTTTTGGCTTGTGGTAGAGAACAAGGACTCGTTATGGGTTCAGAGCGTGAGGTGGAAGTACTTGAGGACTCGCTCGATTTGTCTCACACGCCCCCATATTCAATATAGAGTGGGTGATGGTGAGCACATTGGATTCTTCCAACACTCATGGTGTGGGGAACCTTTCCAACGACTTGACATAGGCGATAGGCTTCATTATGATTTGGGGGTCCCATGGGACACGAATGTATCCTACTTTATAAGGAATGGGGAATGGAACCTCCCACCACCAACGTCGCGCGACATGGAGGACTTATGGTCCAAGATTTTGGCGCTAAAGATTCATGGAGGAGAGGATGAGCCAGGAAGGGTGACGGGAAGAGGTGAGAAGTTCATGATCAAGGAGGCATGGGGCTGGGTCAAACCCCATGGAATGAGTGTGGCTTGGGCCAAGGTAGTTTGGCACAAACACCATGTCCCAAAACATGCCATCACCGCTTGGAAGGCCATGAGGGCCTCCTAGTCACGATGAAACTTATGCGACAAAGAGGCACCCACCATGACCTGTTATGTGTTCTTTTCCACAAGGAGGAAGAAGACATCTCTCATCTTTTTCAGGGCTGTGATTTCATGAGGCAAGTGTGGGGTGGAGCGTTACAGAATCTCTGTTCAAGCACCGGAATTGAGAGGGATACAAGGAACCAACGGTAGCCAAATAAGAAGGGTGGCATGTAAATGGGCTTTCAATGCAACAATATATGAGTGTTGGCAAGAGAGGAACCGATGGATTTTCGAGGAAGAGAAGAGGAGCCCGGAGGAGGTATTTGGGCTCGTGAAATACTCAATTCGGGGCATGGGTGCCCGGATTCGAGAGCTTGCAAAGGACATTGAGAGGATGTGAGAGTTCGAGGAAGAATGAAGCTAACTTCAAATTACGAGTAAAGGAATACAGGAGTATAAGAGTATACTTGTTTGTAATACGGGTTATAACGTAGTTGTGTACGTGTTTGTTTTAATGTAGGAAGTCGGCTTATACACTTAGTATAGCCCCGCACACTTTTATTTCGGTTTTGTAGGTTGTACAAAACATATTACATAATAAGCTTTGAGGCTAAGCCTCCCTTTTTGCTTTGCCAAAAAAAAAGAATACTTGGAGAGATTTAGAAGAAGAGTTGAAGGTTTGGTCTGAAGAAAATGAGAGGGGTTGTGGCGTTTATATAGGATGAGAGGGGGTAGTTTAGTAATTAAAATAATTTGCCCAACGACTATTATAGTCGTTGGGCTGCCGTGTTGTGTGCAGCCCATCGAGCCGGCAAGACCCAAGTCCCAGGTCAAATGTGTCCAATACGATTTTGGTCAAACACAATAAACATGATATCTACTTAGGTACACGAATAAGAGTAGGAAAATTTGACTTTCTATGCTCAAAGTGGCCCGAAATCAAAAAATAACCCACACTTTGACATCCTCTAAAAAAAATACTTATGTTTCCATTTACCCCAAAATAGCCCTGCCTAAATCGTGCGGGAAATCGTGGGTCCATTCCCCTATTTCTCTGTCTTTCCCTTTAAATAAGCAAAATTTTCTCTTTGTCTCTTTCTTTCGACAATTGCAAACCTTTGTCTCACGCATTCGCTGTGTCTTCTCTTTCTCATTCGCGCATCCTTTCTCTCTCGCACTCGACCCGTCATTCGAGCTCAGCAGTGTACCCTGTAGAACAACTCCGACATTGAAGCCGACGACGAAGATCAGTTTTATGGCACGTTTTGTTTCTGTTTCTTTTTACTTCTTGATATAGTTTTATAAGGTTATGTTATTTTTTCTATAAAAAATGTAGTAGATTTCATCCATTTATTGACATCCATCTAAGTTTTGTCGACTGGGTTGGTAGTGGAACCATTTTCCTATGTTACCGACGAGGCTCGATGAGTTCGATTGTAGTTTGATAAGTACTCGATAGCTGTGATTGATGAAAATTAGACCATTTTTCCTTTCATCTCAATAGGTTTGATAGTTGTGCTCAATGGAAATCAGACCATTTTTCCTGTCAGTTCGATAGGTTCAATATTAATTCGATTCCTTTTGCATGTGAGCTCGATAGGATCCGTTTGACTGTGAATGATTACCAACTCGATGGGCTTGATATGAGCTCGATTGCATTTCCCGTTTAAATTTTCCCTATGTTTTTAACTGGTTGTGGTTTTTTCTTGTTTTTTAGATGCCAAAGTTAATAGTCCAACTAGGGCATCATTTCCTTGGCCGTGTGACATACAGGAGCAGTAGGCCTGTGAAGGACATAAAAGAGAAGTTCCGGTAGTATGGGTTGCATGAAAGGGCAGAGGAATCCCCGTTTAGAATTTTTCAATGCGGGCGGGCAAATTACAGTTCTTTGGTGTTCTTACCCATCAGTTACTATTGCACAAGATCCACAATAGTTGAGATGACGATGTTCATTTCTATTTGGGCTCTAAGACCTACATATTCAGTAAATATGAGTTTGCACTGATCACTGGTTTGAACTTCAATATTGTACCGTCAGAGGTTGAGTTGTAGGAGGACTATTCCAGTAACCGCCTAATAAAGGATTATTTCAATGGATAGCCCAAAATTCAGATATTGACGTTGGAGGCAGCATTCAGAAGCTATACAAATGTTGAAGACGTCTTCAAGTTGGGATTATGCCTCCTGATTGAAGGTTAAGGACCCTGACTACTTCTTTAAGCATCGATAGGGGAAATCGTCTTACACGAAGCTTCTAACATCATGTCAAAAATACATGATTAAGCAGATAGAATTGTATGACAAGAAGAAGGAAGTGAGGGGCAACAAAAAGTTGCCAAATACAGTATATACGATTATACCCCTGCGTTATAGTATTGGGAGTACAAGGACTTTTAGCAGTTCGCCACCCAGTATGCTGTGAACCGTGGACACAAATTCCCCAGGATGCTCAGCTAGACGAGCAATGAGAAAAGCATCCTGCAGAAGGCTGATGTTACACGCATGTTTTCTTCAAAAAGAAGCGTAACTTCGTCTTCACTGTTGTCAAGTCTTGTTTTTATTTGTTGGAGTATATTAGTTTGCTCGATAGACTCGATAGGCGTCGGCAATCCTCGATAGGTTAGATTTGTTTTTCATATCCAGATTATTTAGTTTTCTCGATGGGTTCGATATGCACTCGGAAGTTAACATTTGTTTTTATTTTATGGATTGCTTAGTTTGCTCAATGGGTTCGATAGGCACTTGATTTGAATTGCTTTATTTTTATTTACCTGAGTACTTAGCTTGCTCAATAAGCTTGATATGTGTAAGACCCGCTGTTCTGCTTGAATAATAATAAGTCCACTCTCCTCGGTTATGCATAATTGAGTTTTTGGAATGTCAAATTGTGTTATGGCATGATTTTTTGGGTAGTTTTGATCGGATTTCTCGTTGGTCGATCGGGTGCGACACATCGGGCGAGCGCGCGGTTGTTTGACTCGATCGACTCGATTTTGGTCTGAGTGAGTGTAGGGTCGGTTTTGGGCTAAACTCGTGTCGAGGTGGCCTGGAATTGGAAGGGTTCCATTAGGATTTGGATGTGCATTTTCGTGTCTTTTGGGATGCCTTGCTACGTGCCATTTTTGGTATGTGTTGAGGTGGCTTGATTAGCCATGAAGACATGCAAGTTGGAGGGTTGTGTGGAAGCAAATAAACCTCCCACCCAGCCGTCCTCTTCCCTCTCCTTACCTTCCTCACTCACATCACTTCAGACCATTAATCCATTCCTCTCCAGCTGCTTGGTGGGCCAATCTCCGGCGAGTTGGTGGAGCTACGTCTAGTGCAACTTTGTGCGGCTAGAAGAAGAGTTGGTGGGCAGAATCTCTCAAAAAGCTCGGGCAACCTTCCTTGCTGTTCAGGTATGCCTTAGGCCCAAGAGTAGAGTATAGGCTGGGGTGTTGGCTGGAGGGCCGGCCAGCATCACTTTGGTTGGTGGTGCCATCGGTTGCACCACCAAACCGATCTTCCTCTCTACCGCGCAAGGATGGTGCGCTGGAAGGGGTTGGCTGTGGGGTCAGCCAGGCATGCCGGAGCTCCGGCAAGCTCTGGTGATGTTCGACCAGATGTGAGGTTGTCACTCCAGGGCTGAGGTGGGGTGGTGGATTCGGATCATGGCTGGTGTGGCTGGTGCACACTAAAGCCGACTAGGTGTCTCTCCAACCTTCTTGATGCCTAGCTTTGAGTGGCTGGCTGATACAGCCAATCTCAGGTGGTGGCTGGGGTCAGGAGGAGTGGGGATGAACCTTAGGGAGGCTAGGGATGATAGTGGTCAGGGCTGGCTTGACCGGTTCGTGCTTGGGGACGCAAGAGTGAGCTGACCATTTGGAAGGTTGGTGCAACTCTCGCGCCTCGCGTACGGTGGCTTGGCTGGAATGGCTCAGCCCGATCTCTCCAATTCCTTCGTCACCCCAAGACACCTTGGAGGGGTGGTCTGAGATTGTGGTTGTACGGACCGGGGGTGTTCATGTGCATGGATGTGAGTTGTGTGATTTGTTTGATGTGTGTGATGCAATCGACCATGGTAGTGTATGCTGAATGTTGATGTGTTGGTGTTTCTGATTTTGTTCCAGCAGTAACTATTGCATGTGTATGATTTGATTTCAAGAATCCACTCTGATATATCTTTGTATACTCACATGAGAATGAAATTAGAACCTACATATAGATTAGGCAACTCATCCTATCCCATGTTGTTGTATGTTAGTCGGTATGCATACATGTATAGTCATGTATGGATGTATTTGAATATCTGATTTCACATGTGATGCATTGCATACATTGCATCATATGTCTTTCATTTAGATTACTTTTATATCAATAAATGCTACTAAGGTATGTGTTTAGTCTTATGTACAGAATACAGGGACCTGAATGCAAATTACCCACATCCCGAGCATAAACCTGTGCAAAAGACTCATTTCTATCATAAAGACCAAGCTCAAGATTATCGGGTTACGAATGGAAATGTATCCAAGAATAAAAGCATTCAAGATCTAATTACAAAAAGAACAAGGACTTAAGCACAAAAGTAGCCGGGGACATAATTGCAAGAAGCCAAGGACCTAATTGCAATTCACGAGTTATTATGGAGAAAATCTAAAGAAAAATCATTGTAGATCTCCAAACATATAAAGGAATTAATCCGAAGTTCAAAAGAATGGAAAGAATCAATCCAGACGCGCAAATGAGGATCAAATCATACCATAAACATTCAACCAAAATCCGGACAAAATCAGAACATTATATGCGGCGTTTCCGCCGCACCATACCTTCCATCTGCGGCGATTTCGCCGCCCCCTTAGCGATCCGTGTGCTCCAATTTTGTCCAGTCGTGTCTGGACACGTGTACTCTCCAATTCTATACTTAGGTCTCTTGTAACAACTATAAATAGCCCCGAGAACGATGTTAGAAGGGTCCTTGGCCTTAGACCTAGTTTTTAGTTGTTTTTATTTGTAGTCTTTTCTTTGGATTAATAAAATTCTGTCTTTTATTTCTTGTTTTTACCTTTCTTTTGTAATGCCTCTAGGACCCCTTCTTCCTCCCTCCATGAGTTTCTAACTCTTTCCAAAGGGTGGAGGTGACGGATTTAGGGTGAAGAGAAGAAGAATAAAAGTTATTATTTTAATTTCGTGTTAGTATATTTTGATTACTTGAGTTTATGTTAAATCATTTATCATGTAATGCTTTATAACTAATATGATTTATTATAAGTTTCTGAATTCTCTAATCTAAACCCTAAATCTAAACCTCCACCCGACGGAATTCACCTCTTTGTTCTTGTTTTAGTTTTAATTGTTCTTGTTTCTTGCTTTAGATAATTAAAAACCAAAAATCTCAAAACCCAATTTATTTCTTCTCTCCTTCTTTCCCCCAATCGAAATCACATTAATAACAAATCTCTCCCTCCTTGTGTTCGACCCGTATTTGCCACGTCTCCATTGACGCCGTGCACTTGCGGTATAAATTAAAATTCACATCAAGTTTTTGGCGTCGTTGCCGGGGAGGCGACGCAGATTTCGTTTTTTTTGTTGATTTCGATTTTATTCTGTTTATCTTGCGCGCGATCTAAGTGTTTGGATTTGTGTTTCAGGAGACAACAGAGCGCGCGGTGAAATCTCAACGCAGGCAGAGCAACAAGGGCGGCGGAATCGCCGCACATCAAGAGGAACCAGCGGCGGAATCGCCGCACAATTGAAGCATCTGGGCTTCAAATTTTTCTGGGGTTAGCACCATCTCTGGGTGGACGCGTGGAGCATCTGAAATTTCGAGAGCGGGCGGCGAACCCGACTGAGCATTGCGTAGGTAACTTTTGTTGCCTTTTTCCTCGTAATTTCTATTTTCAGAAAATTTCCTTTTCGTAGAACTGCATGTGTTAGGGCAAAAATTCCATAATTGGCAATAATTCAACTCTGACCTAAAATTGGCAAAATTAGAAAGGCCTTAGTGCATGCATCATCTAGTGTTTTGTATGCATTATTCTTGCTAAATTCTTGCAAATCAATTTTTGTTGAAGAGTGCTGGAGTCAAGGTACGTATCGTGGTTTTCATCGATTGCATTTAAGCATATAATTTAGTTTGCATACAACCTTGCAATTGCCCCCCCTCTAAAGACCATTGTTTGACTATCTTTGCTAGATCTAAGTTAAACTATCTTAAGGGCAACTCCGTAGGCAAAGATACGGTGGGGATTTCACCACCCTTCCGTAGCCCACAAATCACAATCCTAAAGTGTCACCCAAGCCTTAAATTAAAATCAATTAGACATTGACCCCTAAGGACTCAGACTCAATTAAGGAGAAGAATTGGTTTGACTTGCTATGACCTGAAGCCGATCGAATTTAATTTGGTGTCTAGAAAGTGTTTTTGTGTTGACGAAAGTCTTCCAAGCGAAGTGGTTGTCTAATTGGCACCGACTCTGTCGGAAGCGCCCCCACTAGCTATACACGGCATGGCCAAGTTGGTTTGATTAGTGAGGGAGGTGAATCAAGCAAATCAATTCGACTCAACCAGTTAGGAGTCGTCTAGATCTAAGTGACACTTGGTCTAGGATTGTTTGAACCGTGCTTGTTTGGGAAACCTCTGACCGACCTTCTTTTCTACCTTTAGAGTTAAGTTTCCCTTCTCTTCTGAGTCATCTTCTTCTCACCTACTTGGCTCAGACTAACACCCCATATGGTTGGGACAATCCTAATTGTATAACTGAGCAATCTTCATATTGGGGTAACATGAGAGAGGCACTGACTGCTAGACCACAATCTAGTTATGTTGGATCATATGCTGTTCAACGAACTAACACATTACAACAATCTTTTGCCTCCTTCATGCGTTGGGCTGATAACATGAGTGCACCGGTGGCTTCAGCAGTCGTACCGTGCAACTGTTGCGGGTTGAGTGGTCATGTTATCAGGGAATGTCCTTATGTTCCCCCAGAGCCTGAGTATAAACATACCTTTTCCCAAAATGCTCGATATGACCGTTACACATCCGCATATAACCCAAGAGTGATGGATTTGTGGGGAAACAATTCATATCCAAATTCTTATACGTCATTTTCGCCCCAATATCCTTCTCCCGAATACCCAGAACTCTACGAACAACCCACTTCAAATCATTGGACTTATCCTCAGTCTACCAACACCCAACCTAAAAATGTCCCGAGTTCTGACTCGAACCTCATAGTTGACCACATACCTGATACCTTGGAACAAGCTTTCCATACGTTCATGACAACTACTCAACAGTCCGTAGACAATATGATACTGCAATTGAGTCAAATGTCGCAGCAATTAAGTGAGGAAAGTAACTTTTCGTGTCAACATGAGGACTCATCTTTTAGTATCGAACCACCACCACATACCCAAATTCAAAGCACAATCTTTCAAAGTCAAATTCCTAGTCGGTCTGAGGGACTTGGGATTTCAATTCACGATCACTTAGTGGAGGATTCGATTTATATTGAGAAAAACATGGACCAATTTCATTATGAGTCGGCACATGATTGTGTCCTACCTTCTTGTCCCGTGGCCCTTGAGCCACATGATCTTCATGTTGCATCTCTTAAGGACTCAGCTCTGGTGGAGCAAGATCTCCCTAGTACCCTCAATTTCAAACAACCTGATGAGAGTCTGCCTCTCACCATTGTTCCTGATCATCTTGGGAATGATGGAACATCAAATAACTACATAGCTCATGAGGGTATTAGAAGTTCCTTAGAAGATACCTTGGGTATGAGACCCACTTTTTGTTCGCCTGGTGTGTCGGACATGCCTAACGAGGTTTTGGACCTCGTTCCGACGCACCAGCCAGTTGGTTGGAGAGTTTGGATTGACGATCATAACTTCAACACCGCAACGGGAGAAACTCCTCTTCCGTTGCCCCTTAATTCCCAAACTTTCGAGAGGTTCAAGCTCTTTCAGTTTGATCCTTTGAATGAGACGCCTTTGCGTCCAATTTATGAACCTCTCATTTCATCTTGTGCTTCTTGTGAAGGCCCACACATGCATTTTCTGGCCCCACGTGGTGTCATGTTCCCTTTTCAGGTGCACTGACCCACTCTTGAGGTTTCCATTTGATGTCTCTTGACAAATGAAGATGGGAACTTATGTTTGTACATAGTTATATATGTATAACAATAAATTAAAAAAAATCATCTGTTGTATTTATCCCTTCTTTAGCATCTCACAGGTTTTTGAGGGAATTCGGGTTTTTGTCCATCAACAGAGCCATGAACTTTCCTTTGTACTTCACGTTGGTGAGATCTTTCCTTTTTCATGCATAAATCCATGTTGTATCTTGCTCACATTCATTGAGGACAATGCATGATTTAGGTGTGGGGGGTGTTTATGTACATATCTATCTATATATTTGTTCTTTTATCTCTAAAAAAATAAAAAATAAAAAATTCAATGTTTCATAACATAGCTTAAGATTGAACTACCAAAACTCGAGTACAAATTGCATTGAGTTTTTTGTTCCTTATTATATAGTTCTGCTTGTAGAAACTATGACATAAATCTAAGTTCCAAAGAAATAACCCATTACCCTTTAAGACTTGTATGCACTTAAATTGGATGAATCAAATCTTTGAAGTGGTTGATAAAAAGCAGAGGTTGAGGAAAATATACCGGGAAGTGTGGACTTCTAATAGCAATTAAGCCTTGAGGAAAATAAAAGTAAAAATAAAGGAATAAAGTGAGGAAAGCACATTTTGCAAAATGATTACAAAAGCCCAAGCCTTTGAGTCACTGGTCTGTAGGGGTATCTTAAAACCCGGTAACTTGAGTATGCCAGCTCGGCATTATCGACCAAACTCGCTACACGAATGCAAAAATGGTAAAAGTGTCAGAAAAAGCAAATGTGTTGAATCACGGGAAAATAAAATAAAATAAAAAATAAAAAAAATAACATACTTTAAGATACTCAAGGCCCAAAGCTAAAAGAATGATCCATGTCATGGTTGATCCAAATGATACTTCACCACCAGAGGAGGCGTGCAAAATAATTTAAGTGATATCATGTGTAGAAGGGTTAGTGGTGTGAATATTGGAGGAATGAAGACCAAGTCAGATTTTTCTTATGGGTTAGACTTATATAATAAGTATGCAAGAATTCTCAGTGAGATGTATAAGGTTGTGGTAGGGATATTGAGAGCTATTAATGGAATGTTGAATTAAGACTTTGTGGGTGTGTCAACTAAAAACCCTCACGAGACAAAACTCGTCCTCTAAGGAAACTTGGAGGTTTAACGGCTTGTTGCACATGCTAAGTGCAACCGTGATTCCTACGAAAGTGAGTTAGAATTTCCCTGTTTTTATTTTTCGTATTTTCTGTTTTGCTAGGGACTAGCAAAATCTAGGTGTGGGGGTATTTGATGCATTGCATACATTGCATCATATGTCTTTCATTTAGATTACTTTTATATCAATAAATGCTACTAAGGTATGTGTTTAGTCTTATGTACAGAATACAGGGACCTGAATGCAAATTACCCACATCCCGAGCATAAACATGTGCAAAAGACTCATTTCTATCATAAAGACCAAGCTCAAGATTATCGGGTTACGAATGGAAATGTATCCAAGCATAAAAGCATTCAAGATCTAATTACAAAAAGAACAAGGACTTAAGCACAAAAGTAGCCGGGGACATAATTGCAAGAAGCCAAGGACCTAATTGCAATTCACGAGTTATTATGGAGAAAATCTAAAGAAAAATCATTGTAGATCTCCAAACATATAAAGGAATTAATCCGAAGCTCAAAAGAATGGAAAGAATCAATCCAGACACGCAAAGGAGGATCAAATCATACGATAAACATTCAACCAAAATCCGGACAAAATCAGAACATTATATGCGGCGTTTCCGCCGCACCATACACAAGGAACACTACATGATCATACTTTGGAGGGAACTCAATTACTAACCATAACATTGTAAGGTTTGATCAACCTTGTGACTCATAAGATATACGATATAATGACGTAGACATGAAGCTCCTTTCCACTCTGGGGAAGTCACAACCAAGCTCCTCTCCGCTCTGGGGAAGTAACAACCAAGCTCCTCTCCGTTCCTAACCTAGCTTTCCCTTTGCTCCTCCTCCGCTCTTCCTTTCCGCTCTGCTCCAGTCTCTCCGACTAGAGGCCTTGATTTCCCCTCACTGGTATCTCCTTCTGCTTCTTCATTTTTCTCGTCCGAGCCTTGCTCACTCACTTCCATGAGGAGAAGTGGTAGTAGTGTTGGTTTCCCCTAGTTAAAAAGACAAGAGTTGACGAATACTGGCGAGCAAGCCATTTCACGACTGGCAGTACCACAACGGTGTTCGGTTTCTAAAGTTGGTTTCTAAGTTTTATTTCACGACTGGCAGTACCACAACTCAAAATCTGTTCAAGGAATTATTACCTCATAAAGAGGAATTGCACAAGAAATCAAAATCTATTCAAGGATTGCTACACTACTGCAGAATATGGTTATTACATCAGCTTGTTTGGCATATCATGTCAGGTTGACCGACCCTAGGTGGCCGATTTCGCCGCGCGCTCTGTTGTCTCCTGAAACACAAATCCAAATACTTAGATCGCGCACAAGATAAACAGAATAGAATCGAAATCAACAAAAAACAAAATCTGCGTCGCCACCCCGGCTATCAACTCCTGATGAGAATTAAATTTATACCGCAAGTGCACGGCGTCAATGAAGACGTGGCAAATACGGGTCGAACACAAGGAGGGAGAGATCTTGTTATTTTTTGTGATTTTCGAGTAGGGGAAAGATGGAGAGAACAATAAGTTTGGTTTTGAGATTTTTGGTTTTTAATTTTCTAAAGCATGAAACATGAAAAAATAAAACTAAAATAAGAACAAAGATGGTGAATTCCGTTGGGTGGAGGTTCAGATATCGGGTTTAGATTAGAGAATTCAGAAACTTATAATAAATCATATTAGTTATAAAGCATTACATGATAAATGATTTAACATAAACTCAAGTAATCAAAATATACTAACACGAAATTAAAATAATAACTTTTATTCTTCTTCTCTTCACCCTAAATCCGTCACCTCCACCCTTTGGAAAGAGTTAGAAACTCATAGATGGAGGGATGGAGAAGGGGTCCTAGAGGAATTACAAAAGAAAACTAAAAACAAGAAATAAAAGACAGAATTTTATTACTAAAACTAAGGATTAAAATTAAGAACTAAAAACTAGGACTATCACAACATCGTTTCGAGACTATTTATAGCCTATACAAGGGACCTAGGTATAGAATAGGGAATTACACGTGGCGAGACACGACTGGACAAAATTCGGAGCCACGGATCCAAAGGGTGGCGGCGGAATCGCCGCATGGTATATGTATTTTGCGGCGGAAATGCCGCACAATCATCTCTGATTAAATCTGGATTTTCCCTGAGTGTTTATGGTATGATTTCAAAGTCCTTTGCGCGTCTGGATGATTTCTTTCCTTTCTTTTGAGCTCCGGATTTATTCCTTCATATATTTGGAGATCCAAATTGATTTTTCTTTAAAACTTCTCCAAGATTTTTAATTTGCAGTCAGGTCCTCGGCTGTTTGCAATTACGTCCTCGGCTACTTTTGTACTTAAGTCCTTGGCCTTTTTGTAATTAGGTCCTTGAATGCTTTTATGCTTGGATGAACTTCCATTTGACTCCCGATAATCTTGACTTGGTCTTTATGATAGAAATGAGTCTCTTTGCACGCGTTTATTCTCGGGATATGGGTAATTTGCATTCGGGTCCCTATATTCTGTAAATCAGACTAAACACATACCTTAGTAGCATTTATTGATATAAAATTAATCTAAATGAAAGACATATGATGCAATGTATGCAATGCATCAAATACCCCCACACTTAGATTTTGCTAGTCCCTAGCAAAACAGAATATAAGAAAAATGAAAACAGGGAAATGCTAACTCACTTTCGTAGGAATCACGGTTGCACTTAGCATGTGCAACAAACCTTTAAACCCCCAGGTTTCCTTAGAGGACGAGTTTTGTCTCGTGAGGGTTTTCAGGTGACATACCCACAAAGTCTTAATTCAACATTTCATTAATAGCTCTCAATATCTCCACCTTAACCTTATACATCCCACTTTGAATTCTTGCATGCTCATTATATAAATCTAACTCATAAAAATATGACTTGGTCTTCATTCCTCCAATATTCACACCACTAACCCATCTACACATGTTATCACTTAAATTATTTTGCACGCCTCCTTTGGTGGTGAAGTATCATTCGGATCAACCATGGCATGGATCATTCTTTTAGCTTTGGGCCTTGAGTATCTTAAAGTTTTTTTTTCTTTTTCCGTGATTCAACACATTTGCTTTTTCTGACACTTTTACCCTTTTTGCATTTGTGTAGCGAGTTTGGTCGATAATCCCGAGCTGGCAGACTCAAGTTACCGGGTTTTAAGATACCCCTACGGACCAGTGACTCAAAGGCATGGGCTTTTTTTAATCATTTTGCAAAATGTGCTTTCCTCACTTTATTCCTTTATTTTTACTTTTATTTTCCTCAACGCTTAATTGCTATTAGAAGTCCACACTTCCCGGTATATTTTCCTCAACCTCTGCTTTTTATCAACCACTTCAAAGATTTGATTCATCCAATTTAAGTGCATACATGTCTTAAAGGGCAATGGGTTATTTCTTTGGAACTTAGATTTATGTCATAGTTTTTACAAGCAGAACTATATAATAAGGAACAAAAACTCAATGCAATTTGTACTCGGGTTTTGGTGGTTCAATCTTAAGCTATGTCATGGAACATTGATTTTTTTATTTATTTTTTTATTTTATTTTATTTTTTTTAAACAAAAATATATATAGATAGATAGATACATAAACACCCCCCCCCACACCTAAATCATGCATTGTCCTCAATGTATGCAAATATAAAGCAAATGCACTTATTACCTGGGTGAACTGCGGTGGAGGGATGGAATTTGTTCAGAGTCAACCATAATCAGAACTGGATTGAATGTCACCATGTTGGTGCATGTATCCAGTTGAATTGTTCCACATGTTGCACTGAGAGTCTGAGGCACAGATTGCACACCCCTCACATGTATTCATTCTCTTGTTTGTTCGAGTGATGGTGGGTGTGTCGCAGAATTACTCCTCCTTTTCTCACTTCCTTTTTGATTATTTGATTCAGAAATCTTATAGATACGTGCTCTCATCACAACATCACTTTGATTGCATATTATTTCTGGCTCCCTATCAACATGAAAGATATCAACTTTTAAGTTCCCAAAAGATAATTGCATGAGCCCATTTCGACAGTTTATCAATGCTTCAGAAGTGGCTAAAAAGGGTCTGCCTAGTATTACAGGGATTTGTCTCTTAGGATCGACAACAGGTTCAGTGTCTAGAACGACAAAATCCACCAGGTAAATGAAATCACCCACCTTGATCAAAACGTCCTCGACTACACCTCTTGGTTTCTTAATAGAGCAATCAGCAAATTGAAGGGTTGTCTTAGAGGGTTTTAGTGGACCAAGGTTGAGTTGCTCGTAGACAGAGAACGGGAGTAAGTTAACACTAGCACCAAGGTCTAGAAGGGCTTTGTTGATAAAAGTATCTCCTATTGAACATGAAATTGTGGGACACCCAGGATCCTTATATTTTATAGGAGATGAGTTGGACAGAATAGAGCTTATGTTTGCAGTTAAGAAAGCCTTCTTTGGTACGTTTGTTTTTCTCTTCTTAGTGCACAGATCTTTTAAGAATTTAGCATAAGCAGGTATTTGTTGAATCATATCTAAAAGTGGAATATTCACCTTAACTTGCTTAAATACTTCCAAGATTTTCTCCATTTGTGCACTTGAGTTCTTTTTGAGTCTATTGGGGAATGGAGCTTTAGGAACATAGACTCGCTCAGGTTGAGCTATGGGTTCAGGTTGAGTAGGTGGGTTGGGCGTTTCAGATTGGACGTCAGGTTCACTGGTTAAGTCATATGTGGTTGCTTGATGGCTAGATTGATTAGACGTTCTAGGATTTACCACATTGTTATCAACTTGTCTTCCGGACCGTAATGATACTACTGCATTTATTTGTTGGAACGGTCCTTCCTCATGAACCATTTGAACCGGTCTAGGGTTGTTACTTCCTAGAGGTAGTTGATAGGGCTGATATTGATTATTAGATCTATGATTCACCTCAGGTTGACTTGGAAACTGACCCTTTTCTTTTGCACCTACAATTTGTGCGAGTTGGCTGACTTGTGTCTCTAGCCTTTGGAAGGAGTGATTGGTTGTTTGTATAAAGGTTTTCATCAAATTTTCCAAGCTTGTCAACCTAACCTCATGATCTCCATTGTTACTAAACCCAGATGATGTATTATTTTGGTTATACGGGTTTGGTTGTTGTCTAGGAGGTTGACCCTGTTGGTTTGATGAGAAATTGGAATTATTACGCCAACCCGAGTTATAGGTTGATGCGTATGGGTCATTTCTAGCATGGTTAAATGTGGCATTAACTTCTTCCCAGTCCGCACAATCCTCCATTAAATGACCAGTCTGACCACATCTAGAGCAAGGGATAGACGAGACTTGATTCACTCGGGTTCGGGTTTGTAGCTCTAGACTTTCCATTCTGCGCATAAGGGTAGCTAGTTTTGCTTCAGCCGCTACATTGGCATCTACAGCTAAGACACCTAGTTTGGGTTGGCTTGCTATTCTAGATCCAATACTCGGGTTAAGTGGTGTTCTAGCATTGTCCCATTGCATACTGTTTTCAGCTAAATCCTCAAGAAAAGTCCAGGCATCATTTTCATTTTTTGACATGAAGTTCCCTTGGCTTACGGATTCTACCATAACCCTAGATGTGGGTGTCAACCCCTCATAAATAATTTGGCACAATTGTCATCTTGGAATTCCGTGATGAGGGCATTGGGTCAGCACACTTTTAAATCTTTCAAGATAGGAATAGAATGGCTCGCTCTCAGATTGAACGAATGCAACAATTTCATTCCTAATCCTCATAGTCATATGGTTGGGGAAATATTTTTTTAAGAAAACTTGAACAAACTCGGGTCCACTCCTAATAGATCTTTCGGCTAGACTATATAGCCATTTCTTAGCGTCGTCTTTCAATGCTAGAGGCACGAATTTCAGATGCACTGCCTTCTCAGGAATATGCTGGTATTGCATAAGAGAGCAGATTTCCTCAAATTCTCTAAGGAAGAGATAAGGGTCTTCCTTAGAGGTGAACTTAGGCAACATACTCATGTATTGTGCCTTAAGTTCGAAGTCGCGACCCTGTATGGTGGGCATAACGATACATGATGGTTGAGCAGCCATCGCTGAGTAGCATCGATCTCTCAGAGTTATGGGCGGGTTCACAACATTCTCACCCATTGGATCCGGGTGAGGTGGTGCAGCAGATGGATTGGGGCTAAGCTCCAGACTGGAATCTAGATGAACTCATGAGAGTCGATTACTCAAGTCCCGAATCCAAATCTGAGTGCACCGGGTTGAATCAATTTTTGAATTCAAATTCGAAATTTAAATTCCAAATTCAATTTCAAGAATCAATTACAAAAACAAAATCGTTTTTTTTTCAAAAAAAAAGGAAACAAACAATAGAATGGGGAAAGATGAGAAGGGAATCCTAATCTAGAGAATTGAGGTGAGAAGAGAAAGAAGACTCATATGAGAAGGGAAACTTAACTCTACAGATAAAAAAGAGGGTCGGTCAGAAATTTCCTGAACAAGCACGGTTCAAACAATCCTAGACCTAGTGTCGCTTAAATCTAGACGACTACTAACTGGTTGAGTCGAATTGATTTGCTTGATTCACCTCCCTCACTAATCAAACCAACTTGGCCAGACCGTGTATAGCTAGTGGGGGCGCTTCCGACAGAGTCGGTGCCAATTAGACAACCACTTCGCTTGGAAGACTTACGTCAACACAAAAACACTTTCTAGACACCAAATTAAATTCGATCAGCTTCAGGTCATAGCAAGTCAAACCAATCTTCTCCTTAATTGAGTCCAAGTCCTTAGGGGTCAATGTCTAATTGATTTTAATTTAAGGCTTGGGTGACACTTTAGGATTGTGATTTGTGGGCCACGGAAGGGTGATGAAATCCCCACAGTATCTTTTCCTACGGAGTTGCCCTTAAGATAGTTTAACTTAAATCTAGCAAACATAGTCAAACAATGGTCTTTAATTGGGGGGCAATTGCAAGGTTGTATGCAAATTAGATTATATGCTTAAATGCAATCGATAAAAACCGCGATACGTACCTTGCCTCCAGCACTCTTCAACAATAAAAATAATTTGCAAGAATTTAGCAAGATTAATGCAAACAAAACATTATATGATGCATGCACTAAGTCCTTCTAATTTTGCCAATTTTTAGGTCAGAGTTGAATTACTGCCAATTATGGAATTTTGCCCTAACACGTGCAGTTCTACAAAAGGAAATTTTGCCAAACTAGAAATTACGAGGAAAGAGGCAACAAAGGTTACCTATGCAATGCTCAGTCGGGTTCACCGCCCGTTCTCAAAATTTCAGTAGCTCCACGCGTCCACCCAGAGATGGTGCTAACCCCAGAAAAAATTGAAGCCCAGATGCTTCAATTGTGCGGCGATTCTGCCGCAGGTTCCTCTTGATGTGCGGCGATTCCGCCGCCCTTGTTGCTCAGACTGCGTTCAGATTTCGTCGCGCGCTCTGTTGTCTCCTGAAACACAAATCCAAATACTTAGATCGCGCACAAGATAAACAGAATAGAATCGAAATCAACAAAAAACAAAATCTGCGTCGCCTCCCCGGCTATCAACTCCTGATGAGAATTAAATTTATACCGCAAGTGCACGGCGTCAATGAAGACGTGGCAAATACGGGTCGAACACAAGGAGGGAGAGATCTTGTTATTTTTTGTGATTTTCGAGTAGGGGAAAGATGGAGAGAACAATAAGTTTGGTTTTGAGATTTTTGGTTTTTAATTTTCTAAAGCATGAAACATGAAAAAATAAAACTAAAATAAGAACAAAGATGGTGAATTCCGTTGGGTGGAGGTTTAGATATCGGGTTTAGATTAGAGAATTCAGAAACTTATAATAAATCATATTAGTTATAAAGCATTACATGATAAATGATTTAACATAAACTCAAGTAATCAAAATATACTAACACGAAATTAAAATAATAACTTTTATTCTTCTTCTCTTCACCCTAAATCCGTCACCTCCACCCTTTGGAAAGAGTTAGAAACTCATAGATGGAGGGGAGGAGAAGGGGTCCTAGAGGAATTACAAAATAAAACTAAAAACAAGAAATAAAAGACAGAATTTTATTACTAAAACTAAGGACTAAAATTAAGAACTAAAAACTAGGACTATCACAACATCGTTTCGAGGCTATTTATAGCCTATACAATGGACCTAGGTATAGAATAGGGAATTACACGTGGCGAGACACGACTGGACAAAATTCGGAGCCACGGATCCAAAGGGTGGCGGCGGAATCGCCGCATGGTATATGTATTTTGCGGCGGAAACGCCGCACAATCATCTCTGATTAAATCTGGATTTTCCCTGAGTGTTTATGGTATGATTTCAAAGTCCTTTGCGTGTCTGGATGATTTCTTTCCTTTCTTTTGAGCTCTGGATTTATTCCTTCATATATTTGGAGATCCAAATTGATTTTTCTTTAAAACTTCTCCAAGATATTTAATTTGCAGTCAGGTCCTCGGCTGTTTGCAATTACGTCCCCGACTACTTTCGTGCTTAAGTCCTTGGCCTTTTTGTAATTAGGTCCTTGAATGCTTTTATGCTTGGATGAACTTCCATTTGACTCCCGATAATCTTGACTTGGTCTTTATGATAGAAATGAGTCTCTTTGCACGCGTTTATTCTCGGGATATGGGTAATTTGCATTCAGGTACCTGTATTCTGTAAATCAGACTAAACACATATCTTAGTAGCATTTATTGATATAAAATTAATCTAAATGAAAGACATATGATGCAATGTATGCAATGCATCATCGATATTTACCAATAACATTGACGTTGTTTTTACAACATTCCATGCTGGCTTCTCTCAAACAACCGACGCAGATGTCCTATTATTAAAAGAAGAAATTTGGAAAAAAATCCAATAATAGGTCATAGCACGTCTGTTGAAACAGAAAGCTGACGTGGTTTGTCCTATTATTAAAAAAAATTAATTCTGATTTTATTTTTAATTTTTCATAAAATCCCTGCAATTGAAACAGAAATGCACCACATAAAATTCTCTACAATCAAAACCAGTATACACCACAACAAATTTGATTGTGTTCTACCCACTGTATATTCCAAAAATGTTATATATATATATATATCACTTTACACTAGGATCCTGTAAATGTATATACCAAAAATCACACACACACATATATATAAATTAACCTAATACACAATCTCAAAATTTATAATATGTACATCCAACGGGAACAGATGTACACTTGCAAAAAAATTGAAGTGGTAAGGTTGTTTAGGTAAAGGTAGTGTTGTAAACTATCATTGTGGTGTAAACTATGTTGGTGTGGTACAATATGTTTGTGTTGCCGTTGTACGTACACTATGCATGTCATACAAAAATAAATAGTAGGCTGAATATAGCTGCAATGTCTCAGATTCTGCTTTGTAGTTTGGTTTAGTCTGAATGTCAGGTTGAAAATCCTACACATTAACACCAATGATATATCATGTATATATTCATCTATTATAATAGAAGCTTAAAGAGGACAACATCACCCGATAAACTTACATTCATCAATTAAGTTGCTAATATCATATCGCTTCCCTCGGATAATGCTTATCTCTTTCTATGTCTTCAAAAGCTTGATTTAATTTCTTGACTCCAATCCTCTCTCTCCTTGAGTTTTGATCACCTATTAAGATAGAAATATGCACAATACAAGTATATGTGAAATGCATGGAATGTGTTTGACCTGACATGATTGTGATTACAATTAGGTTGGTTAAATCATCAAAATAAACATGATTAAGGCATTAAAGGCAACATAAACTACAACTACCATTAACTAAGAAAAGAAATGAACATTAACTACTCACTAATTTAAACCCAAGGAGTGGAGGTGAGTTGTAAGGTGTGTGTTAATGTCATGCACCAAAGATTCAAGCACAAGTGTAGAGTGTGTGGCATACAAGTTGAAGCCAGTCTGGAATCAAGTGTAAGATACACACAACTACATCACAAACCATAAACATACATATCTCACCGTAAAGCCTAAGTTCATTTTAGATTCTCAAGCATGCAATAAGTATCTTGTGTCCATTGAAGCATCAATCAATCCTACATACAACCTAAGTCATTCATGTAAACATGCACCAAACATTGATCCATACATATTCACACCAAACTCATTCACAAGTATACAAACCCATAACATGTAAAATATCAAACTTAGATCTAAGCTTGGGATAAGTACCTAGTCTGAAAAGTGGAAAGACATGATCAGGTGAGCATTTGGGACAAACAATGCTGCCAGAAATGCAATTTCATCCTCCAATTGCAAATTTGCATCCGCCAATGGCAGATGAGGTGTGAGGTGTTGCTTTCATATTTTGGTGGAGGGGTTGTCCCATACAAGATAACGGGGGATTTCATCATCCCTTCCTTCGCCCCAAAAACATATTAATCTGAAGCCCCAATTAAAATCAATTAGACATCAAACCTAAGGACTTCAGGCGCATGCACTTATGGGAAAATACCATTCTCGATGTCATGGCCTGAACGTCGCTATTTGCTTAGTTGCATTAAGACTTTTGGGAAGTCCGGGTCTTAACTATCTCATTTGGCTTTGTGACTTTTAGTCGAGGAAGTTGAGGCGTTTAGGAGTGTGGGAGTCTCAGTTAGGTGTTGTCTAGCCTGAGGAACTATAGTCAACCTTAGATTTGTTTGAGTCGTGTTGGCTAGCTTAGGCTTCTACCCAACCCCACTACCCATGCTAGTTTTATGGCCTCTTCTCTTCTCATCTGAGTCATCTTCTCGTCTACTTCTATTGGTTAGTATCCTCCTTTACTACACCTTCTTTTAGTGTTTAAGGTTGAGTTGAAGACTTTTATGCGCAGTTGTACTCGCACAAGAAAGTTTGGTCGGCTTGAGAGAGTCGATCCTTCTTCTAAGATGGACGATTAAGTAGATCCTTCATCTCCACCTTGTTGGAGTGGAGCCATCATGTGCGGTCCACGAACCTTCTTGCATAGTTCACCCGCCGGCTCGTGGGAACAACTATTGGTTAGTAACATATCATAGAGTGTATTCATGCTATGTATCCTTTATTTTATCACATATTTTTGCTACTCGAGTGTTTGTTTAATGTGTTTCATGGTTTAGGCAATAAAGAGGAGAAAGGAAGAAAATGCATGGGGGCTCTGGCGATTCTAGGGTCTCCCTAGCCGCCAAGGCCTTCCCCACCTAAATCCATCGTTTTTCTCTCTCAAATGGCTCAAACTAGTGCTTTGGTAGGAGCTCCATGTGATCCTCTCATCTTGGAGAGGCTTAGTGAGCGTTCTTGGAGGCGTTGAGCCACCCGTTTAAGATCGAGACTGGTTGCCCGTAGACAACAAGAAGCTATTGTGGGAGAGCCTCCGACTTGGGCTGATCTCTCCATGCAAAGACCACCACCTCCACTTCCCTCACCTTCGTCCCATTGACAAAGGTGACGGGAAAGAAAATCGGCAATACTCCAGTAAGCTGGTGGAGGAAACGTCAAGGAAGTGGACAAACATGCATGTTGGCTATTTCATGGATTTCAAGCCACATCTTCTAACCTTGGTGACACACTTGAGAAACGTGTGGCAAATTCAGGCCATCTTGAAGCTTTTTGGTGCAAGAACAAATTCATTCTATTCTGCTTCACGCTTGGGGAGGACAAGAAGCACACCTTTGGGGGGTCCATGGTTCATCCTTGGGTCACCTTTCATGTTGCAAGAATGGACGACCAGATTACAGTTTGAACAAAGAAGGTAGCTTTGATTCCCATCTGGGTGCGCTTCTCGGAGCTCAACCTTTGCTTTTGGTTGCCCACCCAGTTGGAGATCACGGCAAGTGTCACTGATGTGCCACGGTTGGGTTTTCTTTGCCAAGTGTGATTACCATGTGTGATAAAACTAGAAGGGAGGATGAGCTCGTCGTAGAATATGAATGGAAGCCTCCATCATGCACCACCTACGCATCCTTTGGCCACCCGGCGTCGCACTGCCTAGCTTCACAAAAGACCATGCCAAGACCCCTAACTGATAATTCGAAGGACTGGCAAGTAGTTTAGGCGAATGGCCAAGCTAAGATAGATGTTAGGCATCTGCCAACCGGAGATAGTCAAAGCTTGTCAGTAAGAAATGGTCGAGGATCACCTATTGGGGGTGGTGGCCGGAGATCGCGGGTTGATGACCCGAGTGCCGGCGTTGGGACACGCCCAACCCACGTGGAAGGAAACTTGCCCAATCTGGAGACTTGCCATTTTCCACAATTCGCAACCTACATTGCACATGGTGCAAATCCAGCTACAAATTTCATGGAGGAAATCTTGGATGATTCATGTGTGGATCCTCGTAACGAGGAGTTCATGGATGAGGGAAATTTGGTGCATCATGTTGGAGATTTGGTGGACCCCAGCAATCACAGGGGGAAACTATTGTTGAAGATTCGGTGGACCCCAACATTCATGAGAAGAATTATGAGGAGGAAAGTCTTGTCGAAGATTCGGTGGATCCTAGAAATCATAAAAAGGATCTTGACAACTTGCACCCTTGTGTAGCCTCCATGCATGCCCGCGTGATGACTTCCAAAAGACAGCCTTGCCAACAACCGTTTAAAATTGGTGGCACGAAAACTCACCACAAGAAGCCACCACCTCTACTGCGCACCTCTCCTAGGATTTCTAGAGCTCTCATGGCCTCTCCGACCCTTCACGGGGTCAGAGTTTTGGATTGAAGGGACCTTCCCTTCCACCACTTTCGCCATGAAGATTCTCTCCTGGAACATACGGGGCGTGAATAAACCTGGGCGCGCATATGGTGAGAGACAAAACTACTAGGACATGTGGTGATTGCGGGTGTTCTGGAACATAAATTGAAGCCATGCAAAGTACAACCTTTTGTTGTCCAAATATAGCCCAAGGTGAGCTGGGTCTCCAATAGCACTATTTGTGTTGGTCGCCGGATCCTCGTTGAGTGGGATGACAGCCGAGTTGACCTTGAAGCACTTGCTTGTTACCACTCAACAACTCATCCTCATGCGAGGGGTATGGAAGCACAATCTTGTTCCCTTCCTTGTGACTTTTGTTTGGGCCTCTAATGATGCTAGGGGACAAAGATAACTTTGGGAGGAGCTAGCATGCCTCTCGTAAAACAGAGTGTCGTGGCTAGTGGTGGGCGACTTCAATATTGTGTGCCACCCACACAAGCAGGAGGGAGGCGTTGGGATCCGGGTGCAGACGGTCAAGGAGTTTAATGAATGTATTGACCAGGCAATGCTATTGGAGGTGCCAACCACGGGTGACACTTTAACATGGACAAATTCTTCACAAGGGCTCATCCATGTTGAACCTAGGACTGATCATGCACTCATTTCCAAGGCATGGTCGAACCAATTTCCGAACTCACCGTGTGCTTTGGTAGAACGTGAACTTAGTAACCCCTGGGGGCTGGTGGTGCAGGTAGAAGCAGCGTTGAGAGCTAGGCGTGGCCCTTTCTGGTTCATTAATGCTTGGTCGAAGAATGATAATTTTCTGACATTGGTCAAGGATGTGGGGAGGCTACAAGTGAATGTCTTACCTAAGGATCACATTGCCCATCGCATGAACAAGACCGGTGAAGCTCTCACCACATGGAGTCGGGCTACGTTCGAATCCATGGATTCTCTTGTCTCTCGTGCCTGCACTGCCATGGAGATCGCTCGCATCATAGCGGACTGCCACATGGATGATCTTATGCACAACCAGGCGATGCAGCAAAAGCAACGAAATCTTGAAGATGCTCTTGCCATGGAAGAATCCCTGGCTTGAAAATGAACACGTGTTCGATGGCTGACTGAGGGAGATTCCAACATCGTCTTCTTTCATGCCCCAGTCCGGGCGTGTCGTGCTATTAACACAATCCGAGAGGTGGAGGTGGAAGGCTTCCGTTGGCATTTTTCTAACCTCTTTTCAAATAATGTGTAGGTGCTTCCTCTTGATCCGACACTTACTCTCCCAAAACTCACTGAGGCCGAGGGAGATTCGCTAGATGCCCCAATTATGATGGTAGAGCTAGAACATGTGGTGTTCCACATGAACATAGACAAGGCACCGGGACCCGATGGATTTAGTGTTATGTTCTTCCACTCAGTGTGGGCAATCATCAAACACGATGTCTTTGGTGTAGTCCACGCATTCATGACTGATAAGGGCCTTCACAAGCAGTTTAATAAGATGAGCATAACCCTTATCCTAAAGAAGAAACTACCCCAAACCGCTAACGAATATCTGCCCATCTCGCTCTGCAACCTCATCTACCACATCATCACCAAAATCCTTGCTAGCAGGCTGAAGAAGGTCCTTGGGCATCTTGTGGGGCCGTCACAAAGCACATTTGTTCCAGGCAGGCGCATTTCAGATAATATTTTGCTCGCGCATGAGCTTTGCCACCAATTGCACCTTAAGCAGGGTGAAGGCCTCGTGTGTATGAAACTTGATATCAGGAAAGCGTACGACTCTATCTCATGGGACGTCTTATTACAGGTGCTTGAGCGATTTGGCTTCTTGGCAAAATGGTGTAGATGGATCTGCACATGTATCCTGACTACCTTTGTCGTCTCAATCAATAGGTCTTTCTCGGAGCCCTTCTCGGCTGGCAACGGGTTACGATAGGGAGATCTGATCGTGCCATATCTCTTTGCTATCTGTATGGAAATACTAAGCACCTCTAGTAAGGCTATCCATGACGATGTGCTTCAGACCATGTTCATAGGCGAGGTGGTTGTCTTGCATCTTCTCTTCGCTGATTACGTGACGTTTTTTGCTAAAACTCCAAACGAAATGTTGTGATCCAAAGTATCATGAAGACATTTGCAAATTCTATCTGGGGTTATTTAAATTCTGATAAAAGCCAATTATTCTTAGGTGGTAAAGTCCCTAGGAAGGCGGGGACCACTGAGCACCTCTGCATGCAGGAAAAGACTCTCCTAGTCACTTATTTGGGCCTTCCCTTTTTTCTTCATGCATCTTGAAGGAAGTTTGTAAGCAACTAATCGAGAAAGTTCGAGGGCGGCTAGGCACATGGAAGAAGGCATTGCTATCCATGGCTGGCCAGGTGGAGGTGGTGCGCTCAGTTCTTGCCTCCTTCAGCATCTATTGGAGCTCATTGTTCTTGCTCCCAAGGAAGGTTCTACATGAGATTGAGAAGATTATGTGTAACTTTATTTGGCGTCATGGCAAGTCAAAGCCCGTGGTTATGGTCTCCTGACGTGGTTGTTACTAACTGATTGACATCTTATCATACATATCTTTGTGTCTTATATCCATTATCTTTCACCTAAACAATGTTATGTAACAAGTTTAATGTTTAAGTTTCAGGAATAAGTAGGTTTGTGGAGAAGAGACACAAAAAGGACTCAAAAGCAAGAAAAAAGACTAAGTTGCAAGACTTATGGACTAAGATACAAGAGAGAGGGAACCAAATGCAAAATCAAAGGACCAATGAGCAAATGAAGAAACTCCACACCATCATGGGGAGTATTTTGGCAATTATATTCGGTCTGGAGCTCCAGCAACTGACTTCGATGCATCAAACACAAGCAAAGACATCCAGAAAGGCCCACACGAAACAACAACCCGATCCAAACCCTGTAGACCACTGATTGGCGGTCCGGGTTGCTCCGGATCCGCTAAGATTTCGTTGGATCGCGTATTAAAGTGTATGTAGTCTATTTCTGGTATATGTTCAGTCCCACACCGGGGGATTGTCCCGGATTACCTTTTTCTTTGGCTATAAATAGAACTCCTCCTCCCTTGTATTTATCACTCTCTTGGTGGCCATCCTCTCTACTTGTATTGTGAGTTTGAAATTAATAAAGTTTTCCTTTAGTTATGTTGTTTCTTTCTAGTTTAATTTCATTTCATATGTCTTGCATGCTTCCTTAGTTTTATGTCATTTTAGCTTCTTTAATATTTCTTGCTTGCTTAGTTTAATTTCCTTTCAGTAGAATGTTTCATTTTGTTAATGTATGTTGTAGTTTAAATATGAGTGAGTAGTTCCATCCCCATTTGGGGGTGGAGAAATATGTGATATGATTATGTGATGTATTAGGTGTGTGTTATCTTAATCCTTTGAACCTTACATGATTTCCATAACCATCTAATGGGATTTCACTCTTGTCTATGATATGCTAATGCTCTTGAATGAAGCTTGGCATATTCTTAGATTAGTGAACCTATTTTATTGGGAATGATAAGATAAGGATATGGATGGAATTGATGAAGGAAACATAACTTGTAGTTGCATGTACTCTTGTTGCCGTCACCTTGGTTAATGTCTTGTATGGTTTAATGATTGTCTAAATCTTATTTCATGTGGAGGCATAGTGAGGTTTGGTCTTTATACATGAGTTCATTTAGCTTCATTCCAGTTATTGTCTTGTATGTTTTAATGATATTGTGTTATCTTATTTCATGTGGAGGCAAAGTTGGATTTAGTTTTATGATTTTCATGCACTACATGTTGTGATGAGCATAATTAAACACACACACATACACATATCTTTATAATCACATTCTTTCTCTACCCCCTATGGGGTTTAATTTTATTGCGTATTTCCAATTCTTTTCGCATTGTAGTGTCGTTTAGATCATAACTCCTTTCTCTCCTTTCTTTCCCACTCGCTTTCGATCAAACTAAAGTCGACACACCTCCCTGTGGATTGACCCGTATTTACCACCACTTCAACGCGGCCGTGCACTTGCGGTTAATTAAAACGTTCAATCAAGTTTTTGGCACCGTTGTTGGGGAGGTGTTTTGTCCAGACTTTGGTTTGGACGATTCGAGTGGTTTTAATTTTTCTTTTTTAGTTTTGATTTGTTTCAGGGATCCTGAGGATCAAGGGGAGGCGACTGGAGGAATTGGAAAGTGAAAAGGTCAACTGTGACCGCCAATCAGCGGTTTGGGACCGCCAATTGGTGGCATGGTGAGCTTCACTCTCTCCCTTTTTTGTTCTAGTTGTTGTGTATTTCAGTGTAGTTGTCTGGGAGGACAATCTTACATGTTGTGATTTTTAGTTTGCTCCCATATTAAAAATCAATCCCCTTTAATCAACTTGGACCTTAAAACTCAAAACAAAAGAGTAGATTGATTGTCATCTAGGTCTTACATCATTTGTAGACCTTGCACGCATTTGTCTTTTCTTTGCTTTACATTTTTGTTGTTGATTGTTGGCGTGAGGTACGTGCACCCAATTCTCTCATTCATGCATGTTTAGCTCATGCATTAGTTAGTAGGGTGCATTGGGACAAGAGTGAGTTGAGCGTTTGATTGGACTGTTGATTGCTAGATTTAGGATCAAAACACTACTAAGGAGGGGTTGTCCCATAAAAGATAAGGTGGGGGATTTCATCACCCTTTCCTTGGCCCCAAAAATTACTCGTAATAAACCCTTAATTCTAAAAGCAAGTAGACATTGACCCTAAGAATTTTGGATGCACTAGGAGAGTGATCTAGTTGAGACCGTCATGGCCTGATCGGCGTTGCCTACCTTGTCGATAGTAGGAGGCACTGGATCTCCGGATCTGGTATCACTTGCTGGGCATTGTGGTCTTCATTGTAGAGAGGTGAGGCGTGTCGAGACTAGGAATCTCGAAGTTAGGTGTCGTCTAGCCTAAGGACCCATAGCCTTAAGTTGTTTGAGTCGTGCTTGCTAGATTAGGCTTCTACCTTCACCACTACCCACGTTGGTGTTGGCTTTTTGGCCTTAATCTATGTTTTCATGATTTAATCAACCTAATCTTAATTATAATCATGTAGAGTAGCACACATATTGTATTGCATACATATTGCTTTGTGCTAACCTCTACAGGTGATCAAGACTCAAGGAAGAAGGGAAAATCAAGTCAAGACATGTAATCAAGCTCTTTTGAAGACATGTATTTTTGTATTTTCTTTGAGTCTTAGGAACATGTGTAAATTGAGCATACTTGAGCTAAAATCAACTTAAACACACACTAGGTTCCTTATAGAAGTCACACACGAAATTTCACATAATTTGGACTTCAATAGATCACCCAAACTTAGACCGGAAAACACTAAACCTGAACTCTAAAAGTCTGCCCACATTCGGTCGACCGTAACAGGCCGTTCGGTCGACCGAGTGATCAATTGTCTTGTTTGTGTTTTCACTGCCTAGTTTCGGTCGACCGTATTTTGCCTTTCGGTCGACCGTGTGAACTTAATTTTCCGACCGTTAGTTTTGTCGTATATAACCAACGGTCGTATTCGTATTAAACCAATTATACCCCAAATACATATCTTGTATCGGTCGACCAAGGACCATGATCGGTCGACCGAATGTCTGTCTCTTGACAAACCCAAATCTCCTGTTGAAAAACGGTCGACCGCTAGACCTGTTTTGGTGGACCGAATAGATCATTGTTTATCTACCCCAGAGTGCCTGGTACAAATCGGTCGACCGATTCCTTTTTGGAGTTCGGCCGATCACTTAAGTGTACCTAAGTCGTAGCGTTGGGCGGTCGACCGTTACCTAACTGGTCGACCGAACTTAGTTCAAAATTGCCAAACGGTCGACCGTTCGTCCCGTTTCTGTCGACCGATTTCTAACAGAATTGGGTCCTGCGTTTTTTTGTTTTTGTGTATCACACATCAACTCATACCCAATCAATCTCAACGGCTCTATTCTCTCTAATACCTATATAAAGAGTTGTAAAACACATTTTAAGACAACTCTCCCACTCATATTTGTCCCCAACATTAGAGAGATGATCCAAACACTCAAAAGCTCAAAACCTTCCACACTTTAGTCTTAATTCATATTCTACTCAAGTGTGTTCAAGTTTAGAGAGTGTTGTTCCACTCAATCTTTGTGCAAGAAGCAAGGGTCTTGGTGAAAGCCCAAGTGATTGATCGTTTTATATTAACCGCAAGTGCACGGCCGCGTTGAAGCGGTGGCAAATACGGGTCGTCCACTGGGAGGTGTGTCGACGATTGGTTTGTTCGAAGGCGAGAGGTAAAAAGGAGAGAAAGGTTGGTTACACTAAACTACACTAAGATGCAAAAAGGAAATGAAGATAAGCAATAAAACTAAACCCCAAAGGGGGTAGAGAAATAATGTGAACATAAAGAAGTGTGTGTGTGTGTTCATTAAGCTCCTCACAACATGTAGTGCATGAAATCATAAAACTACATCCAACTTTGCCTCTACATGAATTAAGATAAGACTACATCATTAAAACATACAAGACAATAATTGGAATGAAGCTACATGAACTCAAGTATAAAGACTATACCCTACTATGCCTCTACATGAATTAAGATTTCACTACATCATTAAAACATACAAGACATTAGCTAAGGTAAAGGCAACAAGAGCACATACATTACAAATTGTGTTTCCAATATTAACATCATCCATATCCTAACCTTATCATTCCCCATAAAATAGGTCCACTAATCAAAGCATAAGCTAAGCTTCATTCAAGAGCATTAGCATATCAAAGATAAGAGTGGAGACTCATTAGATGGTTATGGAAATCATATAAAGCTCAATGGATAAAAATAACACACACTTAATACACTACATAATTATATCACATATTTCTCCACCCCCCCAAATGGGGATGGAACTACTCACTACTCATTACACTACTGATTAGACTAAGTAAAGAAAACATTTAACTAAGATACTAAAATTACTAAGCAAGAAATTAAACAAAGTAAAGCAACCCACACAAAACAAACAACATAACAAAACAAGATTAAAAGAAACAAATAAACTTTTATTAACAATGACTCACATTGAAGGTAGCATCCTTCTCCACCTTGAGTTATTGCTTCAAGGCTCACTCCTTAGTAGAGAGAATGCCACCAAACAATGGGTCCTTAGGATGGAAGTTGAAGAGTTCTATTTATAAGCATGGAAAAAGCTAATCGGGGACAATCCCCCGATGTGGGACTAAACCAATACCAAAAATAGCCTAAACGAACATTAATACAAGTCCAGGAGAAATTTCGACGGATCCTGAGCAATATGGACCGCCAATTAGCGGTCCAAGACCACCAATTGGCGGTCCAAAATTGTCGGATCGTGTTGGAATTTGTTGTGGGCTTTGCTTTCTGGTATTGTTGGTCTTTGATGCGGTTACTCGACTTGTTGGAGCTCCGACCCGAATAGAATTGGTAAAATACTCCCCATGATGGTGTGGAGTATTCTGTTTTGCTCTTAGGTCCTTCTGTCTTACATTCAGGTCCTTCTCCCTTGCATCTTGGTCCCTAGATCTCACCATTCAGTCCTTTTTCCCAGCTTTTGGGTCCTTTCATGGCTCTTCTCTTCAAACCTTTTTATTCCTGAAAACTAAACATAAAACTCGTCACGTAGCATTGCTTAGGTGTAAGATAATGGATATAAGATACAAATATGAGCATGAAATGATGTCAATCAAATACCCCCACACCTAAGTTTTTGCTAGTCTCGAGCAAAACAAAGAAAGAGAAAAACAAACGAGAAACAAGAAATCCTAACTCACTTTCGTAGGAATCACGGTTGCACTTAGCACGTGCAACAAGCCGTTAAACCTCTTTGTTGCCAAGGAGGAGGAGTGTTGTCTCCTGAGGGTTTTCAGCGGATATACCCACAAAATCCGAACAAGATGCATTATTCAATCTAGACCTCGACTCGTTGGAAATATTTTGTCGATCAATGGACGCGGTAATGCTACGGGCCGACTCTATATAGGTGATCAGTCCACACCTCTACCCTAATGAACCATTCGTGCAAGTTAATTAAGGAATTATGTGAAAGACATGGACAACCTCAACATCCTCAAGTGCTACAAAGTGTAAAGTCCATTAAGGTTCTTATTTGCATTATCATATTTTTTTTTTCTTTTTGTTTCTTTTCACATTTTTTTTTCTTTTACTTTTTATTAGTTGGAGCTTCATTCTCCCAGGGTCAGGTTCCGTGCATCATTGCCCATGAGGAATTACACTATCACGTACACCTTTCCCCACATCTCCACATAGGGCAATCCCTACCACCCGTGTAACGGGAGTTCAGTCGGCGCATCCCAAGTCAGATGACTCGAAAGCACCAGGCACAAAGTCCCCTCAGACCTACTTTCCCGAGTGATAGGAGCCGTGCGAGAAGAGAGAACATCTACTCACTTATTTCTTATCTACACATGAACCAAAACCCCTACACTAATGTCTCACAACAAGATTAAGAGGGTCCTTGACTACAACAAACTTCCTAAATTAACAAACACGAATTATTGACTCACTAGGTTCAGGGTGGACTTCTTTGAATGTTTGAGCACTGAAACCCTATGATTACTCACCCCCAAAGGAAAACTGGGGTGCATCCTAACGACTCGATAAATCCTAAAGCCACGTACTAGATATCCTAATGCATCAAGTTCAAGACAATTTTGGGAGCTTTCTTTTTACTTTGCCTCTCAACGGTTTTGCACATGCTAAACACACGCAAAACCCACAAAACATTTTCTTTCGAAAACACATGAAGATTTTGAAAGAAATGTGAAAATTTTGAAGCACTAGGCAAGCAAAAGAAGACAAGTCACCCAAGGATCATGGCAAGCAGATATATCGATATTAAATGCAGCACACTATCATGACCCTAACTGTAACGTCCCGAAACAGCGGAAGATTTAAAATTTCGAAATAACGAATAAAACTGACAACTCAAGGCGGGAACGTCACTAATATATAAATATATAAATCCGGGTGCACCCAAAATACATGGAGTTTACAAAAGGTGTACAACTACAATCCAGATGAAAGAAATGAAAATACAAGTAGTCGTACGATCTCGCAAATGCCGAAGAGGATCCGACTCCAAAGCGCTCTGTCCTCGGTCACCACCCACCCGGACCTACTGTGGTCCTGAAATAAAAAGTGCAACAACAATGCCTGAGTTTCCTGAAAGGAAACCCCGTATACCAAGCCCTAAATGCATGCAAGACTATCAATGAAACCTATCATACTAGTCATCATGGCATGGCATCAATGCGATACATAAACAATCCCTCAACGGGTAAACAGACCCACTACGGGGTAAACAATCCCACCACGGGGAAACACAGGACCTCTGTCCGCAAACTGTAAGGGGTCCCACTCTGAGACCTACCGTAGGCACATACGGTCTAGCAGAAGGTACGCAACGAACCCCACACGCGACTACTCTAGTCAAGGGATCGGTGAGGAGCGTCCGCACGCCTGCGCGAAGTAGAAATCAGCTAAAATCTCGAGGTCAACACCTCACCAACGGGGTCGTCGCCCAGGTCGGTCCACTCATCTGGAGGAGCCCGTCCAGACTACCCTGCCGGAAAAGATCGTCGGCAGTCCATACCCTCACCGGAACAGCATCGGTGGGACACCATCGCCCGGAAACGTCATCGGACGGCACTTCCGTCGGAACAGCATCGGCAGAACAATCATCACCCGGAACAGCATCGGGTGGAACGATCATCGCCTCGTCTACACGAGCGATCCGAGCTCAAACAGCCCGCAGGGTCAACATGCTCCAACGAGCCGTGCACCTCGTGCACCGGGATCCTCAATCCCTCAGGCCTGCTACTCTACTGTGAGTCAGAACATCAAGGCTACGTCGCCCTCCATCTGTGGAGACGACACGTCCCAGATGCCCACACTCTTCCACACGGCGGTCCCTGGGCAGGCACGCAGAACGCACCCACCGTCACCTCCCGGCTCACGCGCTAAGCGAGGACACGGGTTTCCGTGGACAGAGTTGACATCTCACTAGGACAAGAAAACCAGTACTATGCCCCATCGGTCGACCGAATCAGGCAAACCGGTCGACCGAAACCAACAGTAACGGTCGAACGGATTTCCTCCAAATGGTCGAACAAAGTGCCCAAAACTCTGTCTCCAATCGGTCGAACCAGCGGGAAGAACCGGTTGACCGGACAGGTCAAAATCCTAGGTCTGACTAAGTCAAAATCAATTCAACTATCGGTCGACCGACTCAAGGGTCCCGGTCGACCGAACATTACAGGGTCAGCCTAGTAATTCTAAGTCATATAATCGGTCGAACGCATATACTAATCGGTCGAACCAACAAGCAATAAACAACAACAACTTAAGTTCCGGTCGAACCACAAGGCTCGGTCGACCGGAAACGGGCAACATCAAACGTGAACCCACAAAATTTGGCATAGCCGGTCGACCGCCCCAAGGCATCGTCCGACCGGTTCTGGGCAAAAACATCAATTTACACTATCACCGGTCGACCGCCCGAAGGCACCGGTCGACCGTTGGTCGACAGCAACCTTGCACCAGCCAAGGATTTTACGCTGTTTTCTTGTCGCCGGCGAGGTCTCCGACCTCCCGCGACCGACCCAAACTTCCCCCAACATGGAGAACCACAAAACACACTAATGCTTGGCATACCTCAAAAGAAAGACGAATCCGCCGGAGCAACGCTCACGCCCGTCGTCTCCGCACGCACGACCTCCTCACGCCGGAGCCTCCGCGCCGCCTTCTTCCTCCACTGGTCGCCGGAAAAACAAGGAGAAGAGGTGGTGAGTTTCGGTGGAAAAGAAAAGGGAAGGAAAGGGAGAAGAGAGGGTTGGGTTGGGTTTAAATACAAAAACCTACACCTACCCCCCCATACTCCTCACCATACCCACCATACTCCTCACCACACTCCACCCCACTCCTCTCTCCACTCCCCCACGTCCTAGACCTTACAATCCACCCTCCTTAAAAGGATTTCGTCCTGAAATCAAAGCGAGCTACTCACCGAAAAGCTCTGGGTTGTCGATCGCCCATACTCCTTAAAAGGATTGTCGATCGCCCAAGTGGCCTCGCGCTCGCTGTGATGCTGCCACCGGACCTTCACCATCGGAATGGTCCTCCTCCTGAGCTGATGATCCATACGATCAACAATCTCGACTGGTCTCTCCTCGAGCGACAAGTCCTGCTGAATCTCTGGCACTGCAATCTCAATGACATGCGACGGATCTGCCACATACTTCCTCAGCATCGACACATGGAAGACATTATGCAGACCCAAAAACTGCGGCGGCAAAGCAATCCGGTAGGCAACCTCTCCAACTCGGTCAAGGATCTCAAACGGCCCCACATACCTCGGACTGAGCTTCCCCTTCTTCCCAAACATCATCACACCTCGGGCAGGGGAAATCTTCAGAAACACATGGTCGCCCACCTCGAAACTCAGCGCTCGTCTGCGTCGATCTGCATAACTCTTCTGCCTGCTCTGTGCTGTGGCCAGTCTCCTCCTGATCACATCCACCTTCTCTGCATACATCTGTACGATCTCTGGCCCAACTAACTGCCTCTCGCCCACATCACTCCAGCATACCGGTGATCTGCAAGGCCTCCCGTACAATGCCTCGTACGGTGCCATCCCAATACTCGAGTGGTAGCTGTTGTTGTAGGCGAACTCTATCAGCGGCAAGTGCTCATCCCAGTGCCCTGCCCAGTCCAGTGTGCATGCTCTCAGCATATCCTCCAAGGTCTGAATCGTCCTCTCTGACTGACCATCGGTTTGCGGATGGAACGCTGTACTGAATCTCAGACGCGTCCCCAAAGCCTGCTGCAGACTCCCCCAAAATCTGGAAGTGAAACGAGGATCTCGATCGGAGATGATGCTCACTGACACCCCATGCAACCTGACTATCTCCTCCACGTACAACTTAGCTAGACCCTCCAAAGGCAACGTGGTCCTGATCGCTAAGAAATGCGCCGACTTGGTCAGTCGATCGACTATCACCCAAATCGCGTCGTGGAATCTCCTCGTCTTCGGCAATCCTGTGACAAAATCCATAGTCACGTGCTCCCACTTCCACTCGGGAAGCTCGATACACTGCATCGGTCCTGCTGGTCGCTGATGCTCGATCTTCACCTGCTGGCAGACCAAGCATCTGCTCACAAACTCCGCTATGTCTCGCTTCATCCCCTTCCACCAGAAATTACGCTGCAGGTCCTTATACATCTTCGTGCTCCCCGGGTGAATGGAATATCGTGCTCGGTCTGCCTCCTCCATGATCTCCTCTCTCAGCTCATCCACCCTCGGCACCCAAATACGGCTTCTGAACCTCAGACCACCATCTGCTCCAATGCTGAAATCAGATCCCTCCTGAGCAGACAACTGCACCAGACCAGCCAACTCTGCATCGGTACCCTGAGCCTGCACAACTCTCGAGACAGTCTGCGGCTCAACTCTCAAACCAGCAATCACTGCCCCCTCTGCTGACCCAGCAAACGGCCTCCACTCTGACAAGGCCTCGAGTAGCCTCCACTCCTGGATGCACAGACTCGCAACTGAAACCTCCACCTTCCTGCTCAGCGCATCTGCAACCGAATTCGCCTTCCCCGGATGATAGGAAATGGTGAAGTCATAGTCCTTAATGAACTCGAGCCATCTGCGCTGCCTCATATTCAGCTCCTTCTGCGAGAACAAGTACTTCAGACTCTGATGATCGGTGAAGACCTCGAACTGCTCGCCATACAGATAGTGCCGCCAGGTCTTCAACGCGTGAACTACTGCTGCTAGCTCCAGATCGTGAGTCGGGTAGTTCTTCTCGTGCACCTTCAGCTGCCTCGAAGCGTACGCGACCACCTTCCCATGCTGCATCAGAACACAACCCAAGCCTACTCCTGATGCATCGCTGTAAATCACGTAGCCTCCACTGCCACTCGGTAGCGTCAGAATAGGTGCTGTCGTCAATCGCCTCTTCAGCTCCTGAAAGCTGTCCTCGCACTTCTGGGACCAAACGAACTTGACGCCTTTCTGCGTCAATGCTGTCAGCGGCGATGCAAGTCTGGAGAAGTCCTGGATAAACCGCCTATAATACCCTGCCAGACCTACGAAGCTCCTGATCTCCGTCACGCTCGTCGGGGCTCTCCACTGAGTCACTGCCTCGACCTTCGCCGGATCCACTGAAATCCCATCTGCTGACACAATATGCCCCAGAAAAGCCACCTGATCCAACCAAAACTCACACTTCGTGTACTTGGCATAAAGCTGCTGATCCCTCAAGATGCCAAGCACAATCCTCAGGTGCTCTCGATGCTGCTCCCTGTCAGGCGAGTATATCAAAATGTCGTCTACGAATACAACGACAAATCTGTCGAGGTACGGCTGGAAGGTCCTATTCATCAGATCCATGAATGCTGCAGGTGCATTCATCAGTCCAAATGGCATCACCAAGAACTCGTAGTGGCCATACCGCGTCCTGAAGGCTGTCTTCTGAACATCTGCCTCCCTGATCCTCAGCTGATGATACCCAGATCTCAAATCAATCTTCGAGAAGACCTTCGCCGTCTGTAACTGATCAAACAGGTCCTCGATCCTGGGTAAGGGATACCGGTTCCTAACGGTAACCTTATTCAGCATCCTGTAGTCGATGCACATCCGCAACGACCCATCCTTCTTCTTCACGAACAAGACTGGCGCTCCCCACGGCGAGACGCTAGGTCGGATGAACCCAGTATCCATCAACTCCTGCAACTGCTTCTTCAGCTCAGCCAACTCTGCAGGTGCCATCCTATACGGAGCCTTCGACTGCGGAGTCGCACCCTCCACCAAGTCGATGCCGAACTCGATCTCTCTGTGTGGCGGTAGCCCCGGGACATCCACTGGAAACACATCTGCGAAATCCCGTACCACCTCTATGTCCTCCAGACTCCTCGACTCAGAATCTGACACTACCAGTGTAGCCACATAAGCTCTGCATCCCTGCTGGATCAATCTCTGTGCCTTCACTGCCGAGACCATAATCCGACCTCTGCCTCTCAGCCCTCTGATCACAACATCTGGCAGGTCCTCCCTCGGAATCAGAATCTTCTTCTCGCGGCAAAAGACCCGAACATCGTACTGGGACAGCCAATCCATCCCAAGTATGACGTCGAAGTCCTCCATCGGTAGCAAGACCAGATCTGCCGGAAAATCTTGGTCTCCCGAAACAACTGTGGTGCCGGGGAGGAAGCTCCCCACAGTGCCCACCTCACCCATGGGCGTACTGACTTCCAAACACACAGTCAGCAGCTCAGGGGTCCGACCCAACTCGCCAGCAAACTTCTCCGAAATGAAGGAGTGAGTGGCACCGCAATCAAAAAGGACTCTAGCAACACGACCAGAAACAGAAAGAGTACCTTCCACCACAGTGTTGGAGTCCCTCGCCTCCTCAGCCTGGATGGTGAAAACCCGCTCGGCGACTCTGCTCGCTCCCGGTGGTGCAACTGCGCGACTGCCTCCGCTCCTGCCTGCTGCTGGCGGTCCTGGCCTCCTACTCGGCTCTCCCCGCCTCTGAGGACAATCTCGAATGAAGTGCCCCATCTGACCGCAACCCAGACATGCTCCAGTACGACGGGGACACTCCTGCCCCGGATGAGCTCCACCACACGAACTGCACATCCCGGGCCGACGTGCTCCTCCCCCATCAGACCGAGGCCTCTTGCCGGCCACCACTGCGGAACGGCCAGCTGCACGCCCCACTGCACTACCCTGAGGTCTCCTAGCCTCCTGGTAGTTCTCCTGAAAGTCCCGATCAAGAACCGTCGCGCACTCCACTGCATCTGCCAGAGTCCGCGGCATACTGGTGAGAACACGAGACCTCAACTGCTTCCTCAGTCCCCTCACAAACTTCCTCGCTCTCTGCTCCTGAGTAACATAAATCTATGGACAGTAGCGCTCCAGGGCGTTGTACCGATCGACGTAGGCAGCTAACGTCATATCCCTCTGCTCCAACGCCAGGAACTCCTCTCTCTTCGCATCTCTGACATGCGGCGGGAAGTATTTCTGATTAAACTCCTCCAGAAACTCCTCCCAAGTCACATCATCTCGGTCGGCGAACACAACTACAGATGTACTCCTCCACCAGCTTGACGCCTGACCTCTCAGCACGTAGGTAGCCAGACCTACCTGCAGCTCTGGTGCACACCCAATCGCACGGAAGATCTTCTGAATCGTGAAGATCCAGTCCTCAGCCAGCTCAGGATCCACTCCGCCCTCAAAAGTCGGAGGATGCTGCCTCATGAACCTGTCGTGCACCGCACCAGGTCCTGCCTGCTCAGCTCGGGCAGCCTGGCGCTCCAGAAACTCGCCCAGCCTGTCCATAGTGCCATAGAGCGTACGCCGCTCCTCCTCCCATGTCGCGCCTCCCGTCCCCTCACTGGAACTACGCGGCAGGGGCGTACCTCTCACACGCCTCGGAGGCATCTGCCAGAACAACAATCAACAAATAAGCAACAATGCATGCATGAGCTACAGAAAATAATGCATGCCTCTAACACTACTCCTAAGGCTGGTTCTTTAGACGAAGACACAGGAATCGACTGCTCTGATACCAAGTTGTAACGTCCCGAAACAGCGGAAGATTTAAAATTTCGAAATAACGAATAAAACTGACAACTCAAGGCGGGAACGTCACTAATATATAAATATATAAATCTGGGTGCACCCAAAATACATGGAGTTTACAAAAGGTGTACAACTACAATCCAGATAAAAGAAATGAAAATACAAGTAGTCGTACGATCTCGCAAATGCCGAAGAGGATCCGACTCCAAAGCGCTCCGTCCTCGGTCACCACCCACCCGGACCTACTGTGGTCTTGAAATAAAAAGTGCAACAACAATGCCTGAGTTTCCTGAAAGGAAACCCCGTATACCAAGCCCTAAATGCATGCAAGACTATCAATGAAACCTATCATACTAGTCATCATGCCATGGCATCAATGCGATACATAAACAATCCCTCAACGGGTAAACAGACCCACTACGGGGTAAACAATCCCACCACGGGGAAACACAGGACCTCTGTCCGCAAACTGTAAGGGGTCCCACTCTGAGACCTACCGTAGGCACATACGGTCTAGCAGAAGGTACGCAACGAACCCCACACGCGACTACTCTAGTCAAGGGATCGGTGAGGAGCGTCCGCACGCCTGCGCGAAGTAGAAATCAGCTGAAATCTCGAGGTCAACACCTCACCAACGGGGCCGTCGCCCAGGTCGGTCCACTCATCTGGAGGAGCCCGTCCAGACTACCCTGCCGGAAAAGATCGTCGGCAGTCCATACCCTCACCGGAACAGCATCGGTGGGACACCATCGCCCGGAAACGTCATCGGACGGCACTTCCGTCGGAACAGCATCGGCAGAACAATCATCACCCGGAACAGCATCGGGTGGAACGATCATCGCCTCGTCTACACGAGCGATCCGAGCTCAAACAGCCCGCAGGGTCAACATGCTCCAACGAGCCGTGCACCTCGTGCACCGGGATCCTCAATCCCTCAGGCCTGCTACTCTACTGTGAGTCAGAACATCAAGGCTACGTCGCCCTCCATCTGTGGAGACGACACGTCCCAGATGCCCACACTCTTCCACACGGCGGTCCCTGGGCAGGCACGCAGAACGCACCCACCGTCACCTCCCGGCTCACGCGCTAAGCGAGGACACGGGTTTCCGTGGACAGAGTTGACATCTCACTAGGACAAGAAAACCAGTACTGTGCCCCATCGGTCGACCGAATCAGGCAAACCGGTCGACCGAAACCAACAGTAACGGTCGAACGGATTTCCTCCAAACGGTCGAACAAAGTGCCCAAAACTCTGTCTCCAATCGGTCGAACCAGCGGGAAGAACCGGTCGACCGGACAGGTCAAAATCCTAGGTCTGACTAAGTCAAAATCAATTCAACTATCGGTCGACCGACTCAAGGGTCCCGGTCGACCGAACATCACAGGGTCAGCCTAGTAATTCTAAGTCATATAATCGGTCGAACGCATATACTAATCGGTCGAACCAACAAGCAATAAACAACAACAACTTAAGTTCCGGTCGAACCACAAGGCTCGGTCGACCGGAAACAGGCAACATCAAACACGAACCCACGAAATTTGGCATAACCGGTCGACCGCCCCAAGGCATCGTCCGACCGGTTCTGGACAAAAACATCAATTTACACTATCACCGGTCGACCGCCCGAAGGCACCGGTCGACCGTTGGTCGACAGCAACCTTGCACCAGCCAAGGATTTTACGCTGTTTTCTTGTCGCCGGCGAGGTCTCCGACCTCCCGCGACCGACCCAAACTTCCCCCAACATGGAGAACCACAAAACACACTAATGCTTGGCATACCTCAAAAGAAAGACGAATCCGCCGGAGCAACGCTCACGCCCGTCGTCTCCGCACGCACGACCTCCTCACGCCGGAGCCTCCGCGCCGCCTTCTTCCTCCACTGGTCGCCGGAAAAACAAGGAGAAGAGGTGGTGAGTTTCGGTGGAAAAGAAAAGGGAAGGAAAGGGAAAAGAGAGGGTTGGGTTGGGTTTAAATACAAAAACCTACACCTACCCCCCCCCCCCCCCCCCATACTCCTCACCATACCCACCATACTCCTCACCTCACTCCACCCCACTCCTCTCTCCACTCCCCCACGTCCTAGACCTTACACTAACAATGCAAACAAAAGAAAACAAAATCAAAGGAAAAAGACTCGACTATGTACACACGTAAAACACCCCCCCACACCTACTTCATGCATTGTCCTCAATGAATGCAAGCAAGATACTACATGGATTGATGCATAAAAAGGAGAGATCTCACCAACATGAAGTACAAGGGGAAGTGCAAGGTCATGTTGATGGACATAACCCGAATTCCCTCAAAACCTGTGAGATGCTAAAGAAGGGATACAAATACGTGAAAGAAATGGAGCCCAAATACACAAGGGTTGGGGATCACAACAATCAATGCTCACTGAAGGAGTCTTTTATTGTACTTCTTTTTTTCTTTTTTTTTCTTTTTTTTTCTTTTTTTTATATAACTATGTACAAACATAAGTTCCCATCTTCATTTGTCAAAAGACATCAAATGGGAACCTCAAGAGTGGGTCAATGCACTTGGAAAGGGAACATGACACCACGCGGGGCCAGAATACGCATGCGTGGGCCCCCTTCACAAAGAGCACCAGATGAAATGAGAGGTTCATGAATTGGACGCAAAGGCATCTCATTCAAAGGATCAAACTGAAAGAGCTTGAACCTCTCGAGAGTTTGGGAAATAAGGGGCAACGGAAGAAAAATATCTCCCGTTGCGGAACTGAAGTTATGATCATCAATCCAAACTCTCCAACCAACAGGCTGGTGGGTCGGAACGAGGTCAAGTACCTCGTTATGCATGTCCAACTCACCAGGAGAACAGGAAGTGGGTCTCATACCCAAAGTATCCTCCAAGGAACTCCTAATACCCTCATGAGCAATGTAGTTGTTTGATGTTCCATCATTTCCAAGATGATCAGGAACAATAGTGAGAGGCAAACTCTCATCAGGTTGTTTGAAATTGAGGGTACTAGGGAGCTCTTGCTCCACCAGAGGTGAGTCCTTAAGAGGCACAATATGAAGATCATGTGGCTCAAGGGCCACGGGACAAAAAGATAAGGCACAATCCTGTGCCGACTCATAATGAAGCTGATCCAAGTTATTCTTAATTTGAATCGAATCCTCCACTAAGTGATCGTGAATTGAAACCCCAAGTCCCTCAGACTGACTAGGAGTTTGACTTTGAAAGGTTGTGCTTTGAATTTGTGGATGTGGTGGTGGTTCGATATCAAAAGAAGAATCCTCATGTTGACAAGAAAGGTTACTCTCCTCACATTCACGTAATTTCTGCGACATTTGACTCACTTGCAGTGTCATATTTTGTATGGACTGTTGAGTGGTTTCCATGAACGTAAGGAAAGTTTGTTTCAAGGAATCAGGTATGCGGTCAACGATGAGGTCTAAGTCAGAGCTTGGGAAATTTTGAGGTTGGGTGTTGATGGGCTGAGAATGAGTCCAATGATTTGGAGTGGGGTGCTGGTAGAATTCTGGGTATTCGGGAGGAGGATACTGGGGTGAATATGAAGTATAAGAATTTGAATAAGAATTGTTTCCCATGAATCCATCACTCTCGGGATGTACGCGGATGCGTAATGGTCATATTGAGCATTTTGGGAAAATGTATGCTCATACTCAGGCTCTGGGGGAACATAAGGACATTCCCCGATATTATGACCACTCAACCCACAACAATCGCACGGTATGGCTACTGAAGCCACTGGTGCACTCATGTCGTCTACCGCATGCATGAAAGAGGCCAAAGTTTGTTGCCCAGAGTATGATCCAACATAACTAGATGGAGATCTAGCCGTCGGTGCCTCTCTCATATCACCCCTATATGAAGATTGCTCAGTCACATAATGAAGATCATCCCAACCGTACGGGGTGTTCGTCTGAGCCACCCCAGGTTGCATGGGTCCGGAATACCAGGGAGAATCGTCCTGGTCCCAACAATGATATGAATGATCGCCCATGTAACCATCCATCTCAAGAAAAACTCTCGAGTCGATCACTCTCACCACCACGAGGCTAAGCTCGCAAAAAGTGCTCGACTCGACCCTAAACGCTAACAGAGAGTTTAAAGGGGAGGAGACTATAACGTAGAAGAAGGTGAGAAGAAGATGACTCAGAGGAGAAGGGAAGAATCCGTAGAGCTAGCGAGGGTACAGGGTGAAGGTAGAAGCCTAACTAGCAAGCATGGCTCAAACAATGTAAGGCAATGGGTCCTTAGGCTAGACGACGCCTAACTTCGAGGTCACTAGCCTCGACACGCCTCACCTCCCTACAACGAGGACCACAATGCCCAGCAAGTGATACCAGATCCGGAGATCCAGTACCTCCTACTATTGACAAGGTAGGCAACGCCGATCAGGTCATGGCGGTCTCAACTAGATTACTCTCCTAGTGCGTCCGAATTCCTAGGGCCAATGTCTACTTGCTTTTAGTTAAGGCTTTACTTGAGTGTGCTTTTTGGGGCTAAGGGAGGGGTGATGAAATCCCTCACCTTATCTTTGAAGACTATAGGAGATGCCCCTTAAAGATGTTTTGAAATCTTAGGCAAGCAAGCAACTCACCAAACAAGCACTCACCTCACTCTTGTTTCGATGCAAACCTTACTCACTAATGAATGTCCTAATGCGTGAATGAGTGATAAGGAATGCGTACCTCGCTCCAGCAATCAACGACAAAATGTAAAGCAAAGAAAAGAAAGATGCATGCAAGGTCTACATATGATGCATGACCTAGATGGCAAGAAGTCGAATCTTTTGCTTTGAGTTTTATGGTCCAAGTTGATTAATGGGGATTGAAATTAAATCTGGGAGCAAACTAAAGATCACAGCATGCACAATTGGGCTCCCAGATAACTAAAGTAAAGCAATAAACCACCAGAAGAAATTTGAGAGCAGGCAGACCTCACCAGGCCGCCAATTGGCGGTTTCCAACCGCTGATTGGCGGTCCATCTATGGATTCGTTTGCTCAAACTTTCCCAGTAGCTTCCCCTTGATCCAATGCTTCCCTGAAACTAAGAAAAACTGAATACAAAAAATCAAAAACCCTTCGAATCGTCCAAACCAAGGTCTGGACAGAGCACCTCCCCGGCAACGGCGCCAAAAACTTGATTGATCGTTTTATATTAACCGCAAGTGCACGGCCGCGTTGAAGCGGTGGCAAATACGGGTCGTCCACTGGGAGGTGTGTCGACGATTGGTTTGTTCGAAGGCGAGAGGTAAAAAGAAGGAGAGAAAGGTTGGTTACACTAAACTACACTAAGATGCAAAAAGGAAATGAAGATAAGCAATAAAACTAAACCCCAAAGGGGGTAGAGAAATAATGTGAACATAAAGAAGTGTGTGTGTGTTCATTAAGCTTCTCACAACATGTAGTGCATGAAATCATAAAACTACATCCAACTTTGCCTCTACATGAATTAAGATAAGACTACATCATTAAAACATACAAGACAATAATTGGAATGAAGCTACATGAACTCAAGTATAAAGACTATACCCTACTATGCCTCTACATGAATTAAGATTTCACTACATCATTAAAACATACAAGACATTAGCTAAGGTAAAGGCAACAAGAGCACATACATTACAAATTGTGTTTCCAATATTAACATCATCCATATCCTAACCTTATCATTCCCCATAAAATAGGTCCACTAATCAAAGCATAAGCTAAGCTTCATTCAAGAGCATTAGCATATCAAATATAAGAGTGGAGACCCATTAGATGGTTATGGAAATCATATAAAGCTCAATGGATAAAAATAACACACACTTAATACACTACATAATTATATCACATATTTCTCCACCCCCCCAAATGGGGATGGAACTACTCACTACTCATTACACTACTGATTAGACTAAGTAAAGAAAACATTTAACTAAGATACTAAAATTACTAAGCAAGAAATTAAACAAAGTAAAGCAACCCACACAAAACAAACAACATAACAAAACAAGATTAAAAGAAACAAATAAACTTTTATTAACAATGACTCACATTGAAGGTAGCATCCTTCTCCACCTTGAGTTATTGCTTCAAGGCTCACTCCTTAGTAGAGAGAATGCCACCAAACAATGGGTCCTTAGGATGGAAGTTGAAGAGTTCTATTTATAAGCATGGAAAAAGCTAATCGGGGACAATCCCCCGATGTGGGACTAAACCAATACCAAAAATAGCCTAAACGAACATTAATACAAGTCCAGGAGAAATTTCGACGGATCCTGAGCAATATGGACCGCCAATTAGCGGTCCAAGACCACCAATTGGCGGTCCAAAATTGTCGGATCGTGTTGGAATTTGTTGTGGGCTTTGCTTTCTGGTATTGTTGGTCTTTGATGCGGTTACTCGACTTGTTGGAGCTCCGACCCGAATAGAATTGGTAAAATACTCCCCATGATGGTGTGGAGTATTCTGTTTTGCTCTTAGGTCCTTCTGTCTTACATTCAGGTCCTTCTCCCTTGCATCTTGGTCCCTAGATCTCACCATTCAGTCCTTTTTCCCAGCTTTTGGGTCCTTTCATGGCTCTTCTCTTCAAACCTCTTTATTCCTGAAAACTAAACATAAAACTCGTCACGTAGCATTGCTTAGGTGTAAGATAATGGATATAAGATACAAATATGAGCATGAAATGATGTCAATCACCAAGACACAAGTATAGACTTCGGTGAGAGCCCGAAGTGTCCCTCTCGGATTGTGAGAGGTGGAGCCATGCTCGGCGAGGGTTGTTCGCGAGCTTGAAGATTGTAAAGGCGTTCTCTCCCGGCCCGGAACGGGGAGTGCTTAGTGAAGACGCGAGCGGAGCTCGAAGTGTCGAGCGGAGCTTGCAAGAGAGGACGTAGGCGGAGGCCGAACCTCTGTAAAACCCCCGTGTCCATTGTGGTTTGCATATTCCTTCCCTACTCGCTTGATTGTTTTAAATTCCACTGCACTTATATTTGATAATTAAACAAGTGGGTAATTAGGGGTAAAAGTGATTAGCATAGCCGACCCGTACGTTCCCACATTTGGTATCAGAGCCTTGTGCTCTAAATCGTATACTCAATCGTTTTTTTAGCATGACTAGTACATCTAATCACGTAGAGGGATTATGCACAACTCGACCTCCTTTGCTTAATGGGTCAAATTATGATTATTGGAAGAATAGGATGAAGATTTTCCTAATTTCTAATGACCTTAAGTATTGGATGTTTCTTCAAAATCCATACACACCCCCAAATGAAGATGAATTAGATTCACTCACTAGGCCTAAAATGAAAGAAATTGAAATGAACTCAAAAATAATGAACATTCTATATTGTGGGCTAAATGAGGATGAATACAATAGAATTAGGGGTTGTGTTAGTGCATATGAAATTTGGCATAGATTGCAAATGCATCATGAGGGCGATAGCAAAACTAAGGAAACCCGCATTAGTCTCCTCATGCATAAATATGAAATATTTTCTATGCAAATCGGTGAGAACATAAGCGAAATGAACACTCGCTTCACCGATATTACTAACTCTCTTTTGGTTCTTGGAAGAAAAATCAATGAAGGAGAGATGACCAGGAAGTTCCTCCGGTCACTTAGCATCGATTGGGAAGATAAAGTCGTCGCAATTGAAGAGGCGCACGATCTTTCAAAATTAAAGATGGAGGAACTCGTTGGAAATCTCATGGCTTATGAGCTCCAAATTAACCATCGGAAGGAGAAGGAAGCCTCCAAGAACAAATTCACCTTGGGATTACATGCAAATATTGACCAACCAAGGAGAAGTGTAGAAGATGAGAACATTGAAGTCCTAGCAAAAGACTTCTTCAAATACCTCAAGAGTGATAAAGAAGAAAAGAATGAAAGAAGAGGTAGAAGAAGTGAAAAAAAGGAGAAGGAAGAGAGTGGAAATGAGAGAAAAGAGAAGGAGAATAAAAATGAGAGGAGGGAGAGAAGGAGAGAAAAGGAGAAGAGTAAGAGAAAAGAGAAGAGGTTGGAAGCTCACAAGGCTACTTGGGACGATTCATCGTCTTCATCATCATCCAAATCAACCGCACCTTCATCAACAAAAGAATATGCACATATGTGCTACATGGCAATTCAAGATGAAAGAAGTGAGGTATCTTCTAACTTTTACTCTAGAAGATCACATTCATGCTCAACTAAGTCTTATTATAGTGATAGCTCAAACTCTAGTGCAAATAATCAAAATTATACACATGATGAGCTTCAAATTGCATTTCATGACTTAGTTAAACAATATGAGATCATATGTGAAAAGAACAAAAATGCTAGAAAGCAAATTAAAGATCTCCAAAGCCAAATTGAAACATGCATGAATGAGAAAAATGAGGTGGTTGCTAAACTAGAAAATTATGCATCAAATTTTGATAAATTAAAAGCAACACCTATAGATTGTGAACAACTAGATCTTCAAGCTTGCAATGTGCAATTAAGAAAATATTTAGAAAGGTTCACACATGGAACTAAGATGCTTAACATGCTATTAGGAAGTCAAAGACAATCTTTGCAAAAACATGGTTTAGGATACAATGCTAAATTGAAAAACCATGTATCTCACACTACATTAAATGGAAAGCACTTAGTTGTAAACCATACTTCCTCAAATGTGTGGGCTCCTAAAACCAAAATGGTTTGGGTTCCCAAAGCTAACATTCAAGGACCCAAAGTTGTTTGGGTACCGAAATCTACACTTGTAGGTGCTTGAGGAAGGAATCGGTGGTGACCGGATGAGCTCAAGTGTCAAATTTAAATCCGGTTGCATCACCAAATGAGATTGGAACCAAATTCAAGCTTCAAGTTGGTATAATTCCTTATCCTCTAAATTTTTTTATTTAATTGGTCCTAGTCTAGACTACTATATGCTTAATTGACATATCTTAAACCCACTCATTGCAAATCTTTATGTTTGAATAACATCCATAATTTTAAGAGACAATTTGTCTAAATGGATGTAGAAAGGGGAAATGAAAACATCTCATGCTATATTGTAATATCCATTTGATGTTAATAGGGGAGAAATAGAATTGAACGTAATTGCAAAATCATATTCATATCGATAGGGGGAGCTTATTGAATATCATTTTCGTTGAGTAATGAAGTGCAAAATTTAGGGGGAGAAACTTCTTTACAAGACATCCACATTGACCTTCAATTGCATAATCTTTGTTTTATTAATGTCAATTTTTTTTATAGATGTCAAAGGGGGAGAGATAATTAAGGGGGTAACTTGGAATTTGGTATAATATCGAACAAAAACTATGCACATCCATAGGGGGAGCATTAAAATGCATAGTTTATATATACAAATTCCATGTATTGAGTTATAGCTAAGATATAGGTTGTCATCATCAAAAAGGGGGAGATTGTTGGCTTTTTTGCCTTAATCTATGTTTTGATGATTTAATCAACCTAATCTTAATTATAATCATGTAGAGTAGCGCACATATTGCATTGCATACATATTGCTTTGTGCTAACCTCTACAGGTGATCAAGACTCAAGGAAGAAGGGAAAATCAAGTCAAGACATGTAATCAAGCTCTTTTGAAGACATGTATTTTTGTATTTTCTTTGAGTCTTAGGAACATGTGTAAATTGAGCATACTTGAGCTAAAATCAACTTAAATACACACTAGGTTCCTTATAGAAGTCACACACGAAATTTCACATAATTTGGACTTCAATAGATCACCCAAACTTAGACCGGAAAACACTAAACCTGAACTCTAAAAGTCTGCCCACATTCGGTCGACCGTAACAGGCCGTTCGGTCGACCGAGTGATCAATTGTCCTGTTTGTGTTTTCAATGGGTCGGATACGGCGCAACACCTAGAGCTTATATATAGGAGTTGACACGACACGATTAGCACACGACACGATTGACAGCCCTACTTTTCACTGCCTAGTTTCGGTCGACCGTATTTTGCCTTTCGGTCGACCGTGTGAACTTAATTTTCCGACCGTTAGTTCTGTCGTATATAACCAACGATCGTATTTGTATTAAATCAATTATACCCCAAATACATATCTTGTATCAGTCGACCGAGGACCATGATCGGTCGACCGAATGTCTGTCTCTTGACAAACCCAAATCTCCTGTTGAAAAACGGTCGACCGAATAGATCAGTGTATGTCTACCCCAGAGTGCTTGGTACAAATCGGTCGACCGATTCCTTTTTGGAGTTCGACCGATCACTTAAGAAACTTAGTTAAAAATTGCCAAACGGTCGACTGTTCGTCCCGTTTCAGTCGACCGATTTCTAACAGAATTGGGTCCTGCGTTTTTCTGTTTTTGTGTATCACACATCAACTCATACCCAATCAATCCCAACGGCTCTATTCTCTCTAATACCTATATAAAGAGTTGTAAAACACATTTTAACACAACTCTCCCACTCATATTTGTCCCCAACATTAGAGAGAAGATCCAAACACTCAAAAGCTCAAAACCTTCCACACTTTAGTCTTAATTCATATTCTACTCAAGTGTGCTCAAGTTTAGAGAGTGTTGTTCCACTCAATCTTTGTGCAAGAAGCAAGGGTCTTGGTGAAAGCCCAAGACACAAGTATAGACTTCGGTGAGAGCCCGAAGTGTCCCTCTCAGATTGTGAGAGGTGGAGCCAAGCTCGGTGAGGGTTGTTCGCGAGGTTGAAGATTGTAAAGGCGTTCTCTCCCGGCCCAGAACGGGGAGTGCTTAGTGAAGACGCGAGCGGAGCTCGAAGTGTCGAGCGGAGCTTGCAAGAGAGGACGTAGGCGGAGGCCGAACCTCTGTAAGACCCCCGTGTCCATTGTGGTTTGCATATTCCTTCCCTACTCGCTTGTTTGTTTTAAATTCCGCTGCACTTATCTTTGATAATTAAATAAGTGGGTAATTAGGGGTAAAAGTGATTAGCATAGCCGACCCGTACGTTCCCACATTAACTCTAGGGATTCTTCCCTCCTCATCTGAGTCCTCTCCTCAGCTATATTCTATGAGTAGTCTCCTCCTTTGAGTACACCTTCTGTTGTGTGTTATTTTAGAGTCGAGTCGAGCGTTTTTTTTGCGAGGTTGGGGTCGTTCTGGTGAGAGCGCTCGACTTGAGAGTGCATTTTTCTGAGATGGGCGGTCTTGGTGATCGGCCATCTCCGCCTCGTGCTCCTTTGGAGCGTGAGGCCGAGTCTTCTCGTGGTGACGGGGGAGACCGGGTTTCATACATGAATTACCTCGGTCTGCTCCCACCACCACGTAGACTTCCTTCTCCTCCTCCTCTGACTTGAGAGGAAAAGGGATTCAGTCAGGATCGAGTTCTTGGTGCACCACCACCTTTAGCTTGACAGAATAGGCCGATGACTTTGTGGGAGCGGACCCATCCTGTTCGGGTCGCGCATCCTTCCTGCATAGTTCTTCCCCCAGCTCGCCGGAACAACTATGAGCTGAAACCTCAGTATGTGAGCATGCTTCCTACCTTCACCGTCAATAAGGAGGATCCGTATATTTTATACGTGGATTCGATGAGGTATGCTCCATGTTCAAGCTTCAACAGCTTGATGAGGATTCTGTCCAGTTGAGGATGATTTCTTTCGCGTTGAAAGATAACGCGAAGAAATGGTTGTACAGCCTCCCGGCAAGTTCGATTCGGTCTTGGGATGACTTCGTGACTGTCTTTCTGAAGAGATTCTTCCCTCAACGGAAGACTCAACAGATACGACGCCTGATACACCTAATGTATCAGCCTGAGACCGAATCGTTTTATGCTTTCTTTGAGAGGTTCAAGGACATTCTCTTGCAGTGCCCTCATCATGGAATTGAGCTTTCGCAGTTGTGCCAAATTGTTTATGAGGGCCTCAACTACAACACCCGTATATTGTTGGAGTCAATGTGTCAAGGTGATTTCCAAATGAAACTCATCGATGAGGCGTGGGACACTTTTGAATTAATGGTTGAACGTACCTTTGAGTGGGACACCATGAGAGAGCCACCAGCCGCCAGATCTTCTGGTAGAGCTGGATCATATCAAGTTGAGTCAACTATCGCGTCTAAGGCAAAAATGGCTGCTCTCATGCGTAGGATTGAGAGTTTAGAGTTAGACCGAGCTCCTGTAGCTCAGGTCGCTACTCCCGGGTGTAGTAGGTGTGGACTTACGGCCCATGGTGACTTGGAATGCGCTTACGCTCCAAGAGATACTGAGCATGCAAATGCGATGTATCAACAGAGGCCCCGTAACGACCTGTACAGTCACTCCTACAACTCGGGATAGCGTAACCATCCTAACTTCTCTTGGGGGGCTAGTGGGGTTCATGGTCAGAGCTCGTACTCTCAACCTCAACATCCACCTTATCAACCTCCACGCCCATCGGCGACCTACCAACCCCTTCATCAAAGGTCTCAGAACCATAATTACCAACCTCCTCAGACCTCATCGTCGGGTTATTCTAACCAAACTCCACTACCCCAATGGGTTGACCCGAAGGACCCCACTCTTGAACAAACCCTTCAAGCGTTCATACAGAGCACACAAACCATGTTTGCGGCCAACAACAATTCGGTCAAAGCATTGGAAATACAAGTTAGCCAGTTGGCTCATCAGCTCCATGAACGCGAGTAGGGTCAATTACCGAGTCAAACCGAGGTGAATCCTCGGGGTACCCATTCTCAAGGAAAGCCACCAGGCTGGTGTTATCTGGAATTACCACGACGGAAGACCGAACCACTTCGGTCGACTGAATAGCCCTGGACCGGTTTTGGAATTTGCTCCAACGGTCGCATTTGAATCAAGTCCCTAGAGCCCAATTGACTTATCCTAATTCGGACGACCAAATACCTATCGGTCAACCGAGTCCTTCTTGGCTTTAGGCGCCCAACGGCTATTTACACCTAGCACATGACCGTTGTACCCAACTTAACTGTCAGCGCAAAACCCAAGCTAACTTCGGTCTACCGAAGTATACACGGTCAACCGAACTTGAGTAGATCAGAGTCCAACCAATCTTACTGTCCACCTTGGAACGGTGAACTGAATGGAATTCGGTTAACCAAACTTAATTGGGGCTAAATTTATAATAGTTAATAGAAGTTGGTAAACGGTGATCCGAACCATATTCGGTCAACCGTATGCTTAATTCAGACCAATCCTTTGGACTACCGTTTTGTTAACGGTCGACCGAATCTGCATAGAAATATGCCCGAGCTTAAGTCACGTCTTGCTTCTCATTGGTCTATTTCCCCTGCCAACTCCCAAACGGCTAGTAGAGCTTTGAAGGCTTATAAATAGGACCACATTTGTTGGTTTTGAGTCTCTTGAAGACTATCTATCCAATACTCAAAAGTCAAATCCTCTTCATCTTCAAGCTCTCAATCCTCAACACTCAAGTCAAAACTTCGTCACTTGCATATCCAATTCCATATCAATATCCAAGGGTACTCAAGTGTAGACTGTTAGTTAGATTGTGATTCCATATTCAAGAATCATCAAAGAGTTGTAAAGCTTCGAGGAAGCTCCCTCTCGGGTTGTGAGAGGAGACACGAGCGAGGTAAGGTTTTTCGTGAGGCTCTGTGGTTGTAAACGGTGTTGATCTTGGCCCGGAAAGGAGATCGGTTAGTGGAACCGTAAGCGAGGCTTGCGAGGACGACTAGGACCGGGATGCGGTGCGGAACCTCTCTAAACTCCAGTGTCGACGAATTTGTTGTTTGCAATTTCCCTTCCCTTAATCCTTCAATTAGTATTTTAATTCCACATTAATCTAGTAATTAGGGTCATAGATCCTAACAATGATTATGCTCCAAACAAACATCAACGAGGACACAACACTTTACCGGGTTCCCAGCAACCCTAACACACGCATGACAGTTGATGCGCATAGACAACCGTGAATGAACTTCACCCTGACCTTGGTTAGGGAGTGGTCTTGTTGATAACGTCGTCCTTGCAATGAGAATGTCTGATTTTGATGTTGAATCCATTAACATCCGCAAACAATGTATAAAACTCTCGGGTTTCTTCAAAGTTTTTGAAATACATTCACACGTAGGGCTGAGAAGAAGAACCAACCTCTATGTTCTCTTGTTGGTCGACATGAGCAACAATCTCCATCGACGTGAAAAAGTTCAATGAACATGATGAAGAAGAGAAAAATAGGGTAAGAGATGAAAAGGAGAAGAGACAATATTCTATTTTTGGAAAGTGTTGTACAACCTAATTTGGAAAGTTAACAATACCATGCATTTGGAAAATAGACACCATCTTGATTGTACAACATAATTCGGAAAGTGAACACTATCATGCATTTGGGAAGTAAACGTCGCCTAGAATGTAGCACAACTTTTACATGAAAAATCTACTGACATGAAAACGATGCTCCACATCGGGCTTCACATCGAACGCGTGACGCGGGCGAATCGTTTTCCTTTCTAGTTTATGCTCTAGAGTATGAAATTGGAATGCATTGGCGTATATTTACAACAATGCGCACGTGAGTATGTGAATGCATGCTTGATAATAATAAAAATTTCCGAACCTTCCCATCATAATGATTTATGTGACAACATTACTTGCTCGGACTGCAAAACCAGCTTAGCAAGGTGTAGGCCATGGTTAAGAGTATTACGGTTGATACAAAACATCCATGGTTAGAGGAGCAACGATTCTTATCATTAAACCCACAAAACTTGAATGCATGCATAATATTTAAAAAAATTGTCCATCACCCTGATTATGTGAACACATTCCTTGCTCGGACCGTGAAACCCGATTAGCAGGGTGCGCGTCATGGATGAGTATTACGGTTGATACAATTATTCTCATCATTAAACCCACAAAACTTGGAAGAAGCCTAAACACATGAACCTCGATTAGATCCCCCTCCCACGTGCATTTGTCGCTACAAAGATAAACCTATAAAACTCAAATCTCAGCATTCCGAGCCACAATATAAGCACACAAAGTAATGCGAAACCTGCTTATCATAGTGATCTAGTAGGCGTGAAGATTTACGGCAAACTTCTGAAATTATTAAACATAAAATACACCGTTGACGTACTTCAAGCTGTTGTGTCAATTATTTCAGCCATAATCAAAATCACATACAGTAAACTAGTATCACATTGTCACCAAGCCAAGCGACCAAGCCAAAAGACGAATAGCTATCACGGAACACAACTAGAAGCATGTGAAGTTAGACTAGTGTGCATTTAGCACCTCTTTTCTACTCCTCTTCTTCAGCTTCCTCAAGCCATTTCACAAATGGCTCCAAAGCCTTCACAAAGGTTTGCCTGCGGAGATATAAAACAAGATGTAAGGAAAAACACAAAGAAAGATCAACATTGAGTAGGATACATGACTGCATGTTACATAGCTCCAACAAATACGTGATATATATATATAATAGAGGATGGATCTACTACTATTAAATTTTGTTAACATATGATTGTGCTTAACGATAAAAACAAATTTAAACTCCAAATTGAAAATCAAACTGTATATCTTCATCTACAACATATGTAGATTAAAGATGATGAAAATCATAGTAATCGTTAAATATAAGATCTAGAAATCTAGTTTTTAATGAATGTAGTACGCTCATTTTTACTTCTTATAATATTACGTAAAACATATTCCAAATTTTATGTTTTTCGATGTCATTAATCTACATATGTTGTAGATCAACATCTACTGTTTGAATTTTTAATTTGAAGTTTAAATTTGATTTTATCGTCAAGTACAACCGTGTGTCAACAAATTTAAAGGTAGTGGATCCCTCCTCGTGTATATATGTATATATAATATTATACATGAATATTTTGATCGGAAACATTTTATTATAATCAGTACAACTGTACAAGGCAAGGGTGCATGCATGTCATCGTATCACATAAAAATGCCAAAACGTATGTTGAAAGGGCATGGTATTGTGAACAGTAAACAAGCCATGGTGTTTTAAATAGCATGGACTACAGTGTAAAATATAGTCTATTGGAAACTTTTTGACCCCATAAATTATCAGAAATTAAAATTTACGCACCTGCCCTTCGGGTTCGCCCCTTTGCGGAACCAAAGGAGAATGGTATCTTCTGCAAGAACATCCTGTTCATAAAGGGATCTTACAATTTCAGGGAACAACTTCATCAGTTTTGCATCCTCGTAACACTGAATCTGAACTTTATATACAAGTTCAAGCTCAAGTCGTCCATTCGTGCAGAAGGTATTCAGAAGTTCAGCCCATGTCTTGACCTGTTGAAAAATATTTGTATCATAAGCCACAACCACAAACCAGAAAAAAAACAAATTGCAAACGAACAGTCCGACAGTCCCTACGCATTTCTAAGAATGCATTCCGAAAATATGAAAATTTACCAAAATTGATGTACTGAGTAATGACAATTATTGGATGAATATAAGTTGATCTATGCATGTACAAATTAACCTTAAATAACAAAAAATTAAAATGCAAAGACAACAAAAGTTTATAACAAAGTATACTTATTAATCCATCATTGTGCGCGGAACAGGGGTTGCATTACCAACTGCCAGGATTTTGAGCAAGTAGCACATACAAAAGCACCCTAGAAATGTTGTTGAATTCTTACTATGTATATTGTCATATACTAAAATGAACATAATAAATATCACAAAACGTTAGAGAAATGGTATTACCCATTATCATCATCATCATCATCATCATGATTATTATTATTATAATTATTATTATATGAAAATAGTTATATAAAAGTAGATAAGACACGTAATTTTAACAAATGCCAAAATTAAATTTAACGGCTTTCATATTATTAATATACTGTCTATAGCCTAATTCTATCACAAAACATGTTTAAGTTTCAACAGGAAGAATCAGTTTGTTTCGGAAAAACATATATTATAATGGGTTTTTTGCTCCAGTACATATGAAAAGGTTCAAAATTGGCCCAATACCCAGATTTCTCAAAAATTGTTTTGATACCTATAAAAAAGATGTAAATTATTTTAATGTAGTTCCGTTAATGTGGGACCCACTTCTGTCTGTTGCCGTTAACGGATTCCGTTATGACGCCGTCAAATGAAATAATTAACAAATGTATTAACTCACTAATTAAGTAATTAAGAAAAATTATTCTGGTACACATCCTAACAATTAAAATTGATATGCTACCCATCTAAAATATTATAATTGGTATAATACCCATGAATTTTGAAAAAAAAACCTTTTATTTGATAAAAATGTGGTAAATCCAACTTGTTACATGTTCCAACAAATAAATTGATAAATTTCGTTTAATCTTTATAATTTGAAAATATCTAAATTATAATTTGAAAAATATCAAATTATAAAGATTAAACGAAATATATTATGTTATTTGTTGGAACATGCAACAAGTTGGATTTACCACATTTTTAACAAATAAAAGGTATTTTTTTTCAAACTTCATGGGTATTATACCAATTATAGTCTAATATGGGTATGGGTCAAGATTCAGATATGCGGGATGCGGAGTGGATGCGGCAGGGCACCGCATCGAACATATACGGAATGCGGATGTGATGCGGGTGCATATGCGGTTTGCGATTTAATAATTAAATAATATACACTTACATATTAAAATAATATGTGGAATATACATTTAATAATATACATTTACATATACGGAATGTGAGGCGCCGGTGGGGTCGAAAATGTGAGATTGACACGAATTTGGGAACGAGTGGGGAATTTGGGGATGGTCTTTTTTTGTAAAATTAGTTAAAAGTTTTTTGTTTGAAAAATAAGTTAAATGGGTAATCGGATAATCAGATATCTTTCGGATTTTGACCCAATTAGATTTGAAATATGCCTATTTGATAGGCGTTGCATATGCGGATGACAATGCGGTCCGCATATAGGAGGCCGCATCCTTAGGATGCAATGCGGATCCCGGCCGCATCGCACCCGCATCCGCATATGCGGCCGCATCCGGCCGCATATCCGAACACTGGTATGGGTATAATACCCATGAATTTTGGGAAAAAAATACATTTTTTTTAAAAATGTGGTAAATCCAACTTGTTGCTTGTTCCAACAAATAACATGATATATTTTGTTTAATCTTTATAATTTGATATTTTTCAAATTATAAATTAGATATTTTCAAATTATAAAGATTAAATGAAATTTATCATGTTATTCGTTGGAACATGTAACAAGTTAGATTTATCACATTTTTAACAAAACATATTTTTTTCAAATTTATAATTTGGAAATATCAAATTATAAATATTAAACGAAATTTATTATGTTATTTGTTGGAACATGTAACAAGTTGGATTTACCACATTTTTAACAAATAAAAGTTTTTTTTTCAAAATTCACGGGTATTATACCAATTATAATATTTTAGATGAGTAGCATACCAATTTTAATTGTTGGGATGGGTACCACAACAATTTTTCTTAATTACTTAATTAGTGGGTTAATACATTGGTTAATTATTTCATTTAACGGCGCCGTAACGGAATCCGTTAACGGCAACAGACAGAAGTGGACCCCACATTAACGGAACTGCATTAAAACAACTGACAATTTACATCTTTTTGATAGGTATCAAAACAATTTTTGAGAAATCATGGGTATTAGGCCAATTTTGAACCTTTTGATGTGTAGTGGAGCAAAAAACCCATATTATAATCTATTTGTATTCCTTGACCAATAAACTTTAGAGCAGTATGGTAATATTGTGGTTAACTGCTATCAACGATTAATTCTAGATACAATACAGATCACCAATATGAAACAAAATAACGGTGCAAAAATTAAACCGTAAAAGCTTTTGTATTATTCTTCCTATTCATAATAAAAAGTTAAAAAATAACTCTTGCCTGGCGTAGTGCTGCATTTGTATTCTGCTGCTGGTTTTTGCCAGACCATTGAACAGCATCCATTATAACATCCCACAAAATACGGACAACTTCAATGTCTGGCAATTTGGTATCCTTAACGCGCTGCTTTACAGTATCAATAATATCAGACATGTCAGCCTCCTCTGCTATTAAAGTGGTCAAAGCCGACTTTATCTCTTTTATCTTGACTTCGAACATTTTCTTTTCGTTGTATTCAACAAGAGAAGCAAGTCCCTCCTTGCTGAAATATATCCAAACAAAAGGATGCTTAATCAGAAAACACTAGCGCACAAAATTTTAGGTTAGTAGTTGTAGGCTATAAGTATTTCTGTATTAAACAAAATACGTTGACAGTTAACTAATACTTACTTGAAGTGCTCAGCGAAGACTTCAGGAGAACGTTTTGCAGATGGAAGGAAGTCAAGGAGGTTGTCTTCCATCTTACCACGCTTTAGAAGTGCTATAAGATCATCAAGACTGTTGTCAGTCAAATATACCTTGAAGAATTCAGTTATAAAAGAAAGCACTATCCCCTTGGCAACAAGGTTGTCCTTGAGTAATGGCTGGAAAACAGTCTCCGGTGGAAGTCCTGAGAGCTTCTGAGAGAATGTAAGTGCTGTGAACACAGCAAGTTTCTTTCTCTCATTCTCCTCAAAACGTTCCAAGGACTGCAGAAACCTTCGCATGACATTTTCAAGATTCTTTATTAAGAATGGCCTTCGCCGCAATATTTTTTGAATGTAGAGCACAGATGGCAAAATAGATTCACGTTTTGGTTCACAATCTAGAACTGAGTATGAGTGCTTGTCTCCCTCTTCTGCCTTTACTGTGCCAGGTTGAGTACGTCCTCCTGTGAAGATAACCTGCAAACACAAAAAATGGATTCAAACTTCAGAAATGCTAAAAGAATCAAATAAGTTATTTATATGAAACTTATATTAAGTATAGGAACATGGCAGGAAACAATAAATACAAATTCCAAGATGGCGTACGAGAACTATATAATTATGGAGTAACAAAGTTCAGATTAGCAGGGCAGTGTATGACCAGTAGAGATAAGGGAGATCGACTAATAGGGAGAGTTGGTCTGCCCATTGATTATTACCTAATGGATAATGACTTATGGGAGGAGCATGGGCCAGGGGCATGAGCCTATGTCCAGAACTGCAATTACCGCACCAGGAGTTTATTTACCACGACTATCATCAATATACTACATATCCAGGGAAAGGTAAACAAATATAACTTCTTTGCACCAATAAGCAATAGAATTACTCAGAACTTAAGCATGTTATTACTAATATTTATATATGATAAGATGCAACAAATCATGCCAAAGGTGCAATATAGCACATAAAAAACTCATGACGTCGAAAATGAAGCAACATCTATTAGAAAGAACGAGTGAAATCGCATATAACGTTTTCCATACCTAAGAACATAGGAATTCACGATTTAAAGAAATGGAACATAAAGAGGAATGGTAAAAGCACTGCAAAAGCTTTAGTGCATGGGAAACTATCCACAACTCATACTCGTCATTTACTTAATCACAATACAAAACAATAGAAATACCCAGATTTGGAAGAGTATAACAAACAAAATAAACTAACAATGATATGAAAAACAAATTAAAATAACTAATAATATATTGATTCTTTAAATAATAAACCATATTAACAGATAAGAGAAATCAAAACAATAGATTTATTCCAACAATTACAAATAAAGTACTTCGACAAACGGACTTGAAAAGGCATGCAAATCAATGCATCACAAAGAATATACTAGATATTTCAGAATTTAGCAACAAAACCCATAAATTTAGAAGAGCAACCCATGGAGCAATGGTAAGGTCAGTGCTTTTTGACACAGGGTCACTAGCCTGAGGCATGTTAACAACCAATTTGACATAGGTAAAGGAAAGGTTATGTGCGAATATACTCTCGATTAGCAAATCAAGGAGACTTAAGCACCAAGTTTGCACTTAATGCACTTAATAAGATAAGAACTATAATGTTGATTTATTATTTTCAAAAACATATGTCGAGATGATTCTGTTAAATAATAAGAAAACTTCTTGTAGTAGCCTCAACTAATCCATGATATCCACATTGCACCTTGAATTACCAAACTAACAATTTAAACACCATAAAGTTTCAAATAAACATTTTCTAACATTTGCTTTACTTTAGAGTAACAAGACAAGATCTTAATTAAGATAATGCCATTTTTAAGTAAATCATAAAAGTACGCTACTACCCTAAACCAATTTAGAATTTCACATTAAACTCCCATGTAGATAATTAACAACATTTCCTCAATCTAGAACCTATTATTAAAAATATTGTTGTGAATTAACATTTTTACACATTTAAGATGCAACACCCTCATCCTAAGTCTAATTGCTTTTTCATTGAAAATTCTAGTGCATCATCGACCAATATTGTCTATGACACTATTAAGATGGAAGTCAAGGGCACTAAAGCAATGCATTGGGTAAACAAATGCATACCAAAAAAAACAGTTGGGGTATTGATGAGAAACTTCTGCTAAAAACTGAATTTTGAATAAATAGTGAATTAAACTTAGCATGTCTTACCCTACTTCCAAGGTCAATTAATCAAGGAAGCAAATAGAATGATGATTAATCATATAAACATACATGAAACTCTCTAGCACCAAAACTTATGTTTAAAACCAGGACCAACAGTAAAATTCATAAACATTCATACCAATCATAACATTAAAGGAAGGGAAGAAACTAAAAACCTAATACACAATTTTTTTTCTTTTTGATCATTAACATCTAACCACACTCTTCGTCACATTAATAACCAATTCACATCTTCATTTTGGAGAGAAGTGATATTTACCTCAAAAAAGGTGTCACCGTAACGAGAGAAATCAAGATCTGAAGACTCAAGGCTTTTGGCAACAAGTTCCTACATGAAAAAAAGGCTCAGATAGAAGTGAAACCAAGGATACAATAGATTAACCAAAAATATTACATAATTATGAGTTATTAAGATTGTAGAGATAAGCAGAATAGCAGATCCGTAGATAACCAGTTGTAAACATTTCTTATCCTAGTATTTTGGTGAGTGAACTGTTAATATTGACGAAAATAAGGCGTCAAGTTGATTTGGGCCAATGGAGTGCCTAAAACAATTATTTGGACTAAAAGAACACTACAAAAATGCAATGAAGAATTCACTAACCACATTATTTCATAGGTTGACCCACACATCAAATAATCTAAGCCATGAATATTTCTAAACTATAACGTCAATTTCATCATCTGAGATGTTAGATAAGTGGAAAAACATTTACCAAATCACCAGCATTATCCAAGTATATCTGGACCACTGCATCTGCAAAAGTTGCAGGGTCTAAAGGAGCTGCTATACTCCGTTTGCGGGTCTTAATCCGCGTTCCGCTGGAACATTAGAAAGGATAAAATTCAGTAAATAAATAAGCATCTCAACAGCATACTTCTGAAGCACAACAATGTATAACCAAATAGTTACTGGTTGGTCGTCAGACAACGAAGTAAATGATGTCAATTGCACATAGTAGTGCTGGATGATTCTCTAATTTTGTGTCCTAGTCGTCTAGCATTACAACAAGCTTCCATTGTGAAAAAGTTGGGCATAAAGTAATTATTCTTGTGGCACATCATAGAGAGAACATTCTGATGGGGTTACAGCATATACTTGAGACGGAAGGAATAAAAACATATTGCCCACTAAATAACAAATATTATTAGCATATAGAAAATAAAGAAGATTAGCACTTACCCGAGAGTGGGTTTCTCCTTCGAGCTGCAAAACAAGTAAACCAAACACAAAAGTCAGTTTAGCGTCGAGCAAGCTGCAAGCACAAGATAACAAATATGTAAAACAGAAGATAACACCACATGGGACTTCTTTCCAAGATCCAGTTTGTAGATCACTAAGGGCCTAAAAAACACCTTTTCAAGAAACACCGCAAATCAAACAACAGGAAGGTAAAAAAACAACTTAAACCAGCAAAATACATAAATAAAAGCATCACTCCGTATCTTTATATGATCAACCAAGATCCGATGCCTAAAGATCAGGACGACAACTTTCACGTCCCCAGATCTCGTTTTAAAGCCGCTACACGAAATCATTCCGAAACCCCTCACTCCAACGGAATCATCCAACAAAATAAACCAAATCCACCACAAGAAACACTAAATCGTCAAAAAATTCGATCTTTTCGCCAACCACAAAAGAGGGCCGTTTACATGCCAAAACAGAGCGCAAAACCATCGGGAAAAGGGGAAAAACGAACCGGACGAGATCGATTGGTCGGTTGAAACAGATAGATTACCTCATAAACTAAGACGGACGAGATCGGAGACTGACGAGATCGGATTCTTCTTTTTCTAGGGCTTGGAAAGGGGAAGAGATGGCAGAAAATGGAGATATTACTATTCTTTGACTAATTTATAGTATCACAATCGTCCGGCTGAGATGAGAAGATGCTTCTGCTGTCGTGGGAAAGTCGATATTGCCCCTGTTGTGTTTTGGTATTTACTGGCTCACTGGCTTTGGGTTGTGACACGTGGGGTCACTGGCTTACTGGAGTCAAAGTTCACTTCACATTGTTGTAGTTTAAGGCTTTGCGCCTAGGTCAAACCGTACCAGTGATGGTTGTACCGGATTTGATCAGATCGGACCAACGTTGGGACTGCATCGGTTTGGACCAGTGTTCGGATATGCGGTCGGATGCAGCCGCATATGCAGATGCGGGTGCGATACGGCCGGGATCCGCATCGCATCTTAAGGATGTGGCCTCCTATATGCGGACCGCATTGTCATCCGCATATACGGCCGATGCGAGCGCATATGTGGCCGCATATGCAATGCATATCAAATAGGCATATTTCAAATCTAATTGGGTCAAAATAAGAATATATATCTAATTATCCGATTACACATTTAACTTATTTTGCAAATAAAAAAACTTTTAACCAATTTTACAAACAAAAGACCATCCCCAAATTCCCCACTCGATCCCCAAATTTTGCAACTCCCACATTTTCGACTCCCATCGGTGCCCCGCATTTCGTATATGTAAATGTATATTATTAAATGTATATTCCACATATTATTTAAATATGTAAATGTATATTATTTAATTATTAAATCGCAAACCGCATATGCACCTGCATCGCATCCGCATTCCACATATGTTCGATGTGGTGCCCTGCCACATCCACTCCGCATCCCGCATATCTAAACCTTGGTTTGGACATGATTTTATTATTTTTTTAAATATAATTATGTTTTGTTAGTATTAATATATTATTTTGGAATAATTTATTGTGTCATTTTGTAAGATTACATCGAAATGTTATTTTTTTATGGTTGAAGACTAATTTACTAATAAAAACCATAACAATAAATCAAATGTTCAATGTAAACATATTAAAAAAATGGGTTTGGATCGGACCCATACCGGATCGGCTAATCCAATTTTCTGTTCCAGACCGGTTTATGTACACCCCTAGCGATTACGCATCCATGAGATTAGGTTCGAGCCCCAACAATGAGGATGGGTTAAATATGCCCGATGAAAAGAGTGTGGGTCCCCTCCATTTTTTAACGGCACCCACCTATTCCAAAACTGGGAGTGGGTGCTGGGGAATTCCAGGTCATAAAAAATCATTGTAATCTAGTAAAAAGTAGTGGTAAGGGTACGCCCGGCTAGGTACTGTGTTCAGGTACGCACTCAACTACTTGGCTTTATTTGAATGTAGGGATATGTCAAGTCAATTTCTTGAGAAACTAGAGAAATTGGTTCCCCAAAGCCCACGATTCTTGAGTTTTTTGAACCCCAAAACCACACTTGTTTCAATGTCTTTATTTGGAGAAACCAACAAGGGACCACACCATGCAGAAATGTCAAAGATACTCTTGGCTCCCACTTCCCTCGTAAAATCCTTCCTCTCCCTCCTTTCCACCTCGCCTCATTTTAAACAAAACCTTTGTCAATCTGTTCTTCTCCCCTCGTAGTCAGTGATGGTGATTGATTGATTCGTACATGAACTCAGGAATGGAAAACCCCTAAGGGGTGGAGTGTGTGTGTGCACATGAAATAAGTGTGGTGAATGCATACAATAAGCTCAAGTGTAGTTAGTGTTTAATGCATAAGAAGTACTTAATGACAAGACCTATCATTTAAAACACTAACCTAGGTGATTAATATGAGCATGACAAGGTTGTTATTAAGAACATAACGAGCTTGGAATGTACCTAACTATGACAGAAACCATCAAGTAAAGTTCTTATTAATTCAAGCAAGCATACTAATATCTCTCACAAACAATAATATCTAGCATTCATACCATCTACATAACATGTACACACCTCTACTCCACCCCCAAAGGGGATGGAACTACTCACACATATTTAAACTAACATTTATACTGAGGAAAAAAGACATGATTAAACTAATTATAGAAAGACTAAACAACAAGTTAACTAAAAGACATAAAACAAAACAAGCATGCAAACATATTAAAGGAAATTAAACTAAGAAAGAAACAACATACAAATGGAAAACATCTATTTATTACTCACTCAATTACAAGTAGCCTCTTTCTCCACCAGAGTTTTGCTTCAAGGTTTCACTCTTAGTAGAGAAGATGGCCACCAAGAGAGGAGATCGGGTACATGAGAGGAGGGAGAGTTCTTTTTATAGCCATAGAAAAAGGTAATCCGGGACAATCCCCCGGTATGGGACTAAAAAAATACCAAAAATAGCCTAAACAAACTCTAATACACGCGCTCCAGAAATATTAGCGGATCCAAAGAGATCCGGACCGCCAATTAGCGGTCCATAAGCTTTAGATCCGGCTGACTTTTGTTGTGGGCTTTCCTGGATTTCTTTGTCAGTCTTTGATACATATACTTCATTTATTGGAGCTCCGACCCGAATCGAATTGCCAAAATACTCCCCATGATGGTGCGTAGTTTTCTGTTTTGCTCTTTGGTCCTTCGGTCTTACGTTCAGGTCCTCCTCCCTTGCATCTTAGTCCTCGAGTCTCTCAACTCAGTCTTTTTTCCTATCTTTGGTCATTTCATGCCTCTTCTCATCAAACCTCTTTATTTCTGAAATTCAAACATAAAACTCGTCACGTAACATTGCTTAGGTGTAAGATAATGGATATAAGATACAAATAAAAGCATGAAATGATGTCAATCAAATACCCTCACACCTAAGTTTTTGCTAGTCCTGTTGGACTTATTTTGTCGATCATGGGACGCGGTAATACTACAGCTCGACTCTATATATAAAATCGGTCTACACACCTCGCCTAATGAATTATTCGTGAAAGTTAGTCAAGGACTTAAGTGAAAGACATTGGCAACCTTAACTTCTGAATGTGATACAATGTGTAAATACATTAAGGTTCTTATTTGACTTTTTTTTTTCTTTTCTTTTTTTTCGTTTTTTTCTTTTTCTTTGGAGCATTTTATTGGTTGGTGTTTGATTCTCCCAGGGTCGGGTTTCGTGCATCATTGCCTATGAGGATTTACACTATCACGTACACCTTCCCCCAAATCTCCACATAGGGCGATCCCTACCACCCGTGTAACGGGAGTTCGGTCGGTGCATCCCAAGTCAGATGACTCGAGAGCACCAGACACAAAGTCCCCTCAGACCTACTTTCCCGAGTGATAGGAGCCGTGCGAGAAGAGAGAACACCACTTATTTATTTATCTACATGGGAACCAAAACCCCTACACTTAAGTTTCACAAAAAGAGATTAAGAGTCCTTGACTACGATAAACTTCCTTATACTAACAAACACGAATTATTTGACTCACTAGGTTCAGGGTGGACTTCTTTAAATGTTTGAGTGTTGAAACCCTATGATTACACGCCCCCGAGGGAAAACCGGGGTGCATCCTAACAACTCGATAAGACCTAAAGCCAGTAAACTAGATATCCTAATGCATCAAGTTCAAGACAATTTTGGGAGCTTTCTTTTTACTTTGCCTCTTAACGGTTTTGCACATGCTAAACACACGCAAAACCTTCAAACACATTTTCTTTCGCAAATACATGAAGATTTTGAAAGAAATGTGAAAATTTTAAAGTACTAGGCAAGAAAAAGAAAACAAGTCACCCAAGGATCATGGCAAACAGATATATCAATGTTAAATGCAGCACACTAACATGACCCTAACAATGCACACAAAAGAAAACAAAATCAAAGGAAAAGACTCAACTATGTACACACGTAAAACACCCCCCACACCGACTTCATGCATTGTCCTCAATGAATGTGAGCATGATACTACATGGATTTCTGCATGGAAAAGAGAAGATCTCACCAACGTGAAGTACAAAGGAAATTTCATGGCTATGTTGATGGACACAACCCAAATTCCCTCAAAACCTGTGAGATGCTAAAGAAGGGATACAAATACGTGAAAGAAATGTGGCCCAAATACTCAAGGGTTGGAGCCCACAAGAAACGATGCTCACTGAAGGAGTCTTCTCTTTTTTTGTTTTTTTTCAAATAAACTTTATACAAACATGAAAGCTCAACCATTCAGCAGGAGCATGAATGGTTGAGTGCGAGAGAGGTTCATGAAGGAACATGACCTCCTCGACTTCGGCTGGTGCCCCCTCCAAGTAGGGTTTGAGGCGTTGTCTATTAACTTTGAACACGTCCCCATTCCCTGGGTTCAAGATGTCAACCTCTCCATGAGGATATACGGTTTCGACAATAAAGGGGTCAGACCAGCGACTGCGGAGCTTACCCGCAAACAGATGAAGTCGGGAATTGTAGAGCAACACCTTCTGCCCGGCCGTAAACACCTTTCGCATAATAATGCGATCGTGAAACATCTTGGCTCGGGACTTATGAATTTTGGGATTCTCGTACGCATCATTGCATAGCTCTTCCAATTCCACAATGTCGAGCTTACGTTGTACTCCTGCTTGATCAAGATCCATATTCAGGTTCTTGATCGCCCAGAAAGCACGATGCTCAAGCTCGACGGGTAGGTGGCAAGCCTTGTCGTACACTAACCCGATATGGGGACATACCCAAATTGGTCTTGTACGCGGTGCGGAAAGTCCACAACGCATCATTCAACTTCGTTGACCAATCCTTCCTCGAGGAATTAACCGTCTTCTCAAGAATTTTCTTTAATTGACGGTTAGAGACTTCGACCTGCCCACTTGTTTACGGATGGTATGGAGTCGCAAGCTTGTGGGTGATCAAATATTTCCTCATAAGCGCTTCAAAGGAGCGATTACAGAAGTGGGTACCCCTATCGCTGATTATGGTACGAGGAGTACCAAATCGCGCAAAAATGTTAAGAATTTGGTGACCACCTTGTTGTCATTGCTCTTTTTGGGTATAACCTCAACCCACTTAGACACATAGTCAATGACCACCATAATGTAAGCATTCCCGAACGAGTTCGGGAAGGGACCCATAAAGTCGATGCCCCACACATCGAAGATGTCGACAACAAGGGCATTTTGCAAAGGCATCATGTCACGTCGACCAATCCTGCCAAGGCGCTGGCACCTATCACATTGCTTACAAAAGTCGTCAGCATCCTTGAAAAGAGAAGGCCAGTAGAATCCAGATTGGAGCACCTTGGTGGCAATTTTCTTTGCTCCAAAGTGTCCTCCACATGCCTTAGAGTGGCAGAAATGGAGCACACTTTGGAACTCAGTATCCGGGACGCACCGCCTGAAAATTTGGTCAGAGCAGTATTTGAATAGGTAGGGGTCATCCCAGTGAAAGAATCTGACATAATATCCAAATTTGGTTTGGTCAGATTTTGTCCAACCCACAAGAAGTTGCTCGGTCACAAGGTAGTTCACGATGTCGGCAAACCAAGGGTTATCTTCGATCGTGAACAACTTCTCGTCAGGAAACTTGTCATCAATAATTTGGTCCTGTGGGTTGTTCGTCTCTAGACGAGACTGGTGGTCTGCTACAACATTTCCACACCTTTTTTGTCCCGAATCTCGAAATCGAATTCTTGTTACAATAAGATCCATCTCAAGAGTCGGGATTTTGCATCTTTCTTCGCCATGAGGTGCTTGATAGCTGTGTTATCAGAATAGATAATCACGTGGAAGCCAATCAAGTACAACCGGAATTTCTCTAAAGCAAATATGATCGCTAAGAATTCCTTCTCGGTCACAGTGTAGTTCAATTGGGCATCATTGAGTGTTCTACTGGCATAGTAGATCACATGAGGCAATTTGTCCAATCGTTGCCCAAGCACTGCTCCCACAGCGAAGTCAGATGCATCACACATTAACTCAAAGGGTTTAGTCCACACCGGTGCCTTAATAATGGGAGCTGAAGTCAACTCCTTCTTCAAGGTAAAAAATGCATGGTGGCAATCCGGTGTGAACTCAAAAATGACATCCTTAGACAACAAGGCGGTGAGAGGTCGAGCAATTTTGCTAAAATCCCGAATGAACCACCGATAGAATCCAACATGCCCCAAAAAGGCGTGGATATCCTTCACATTACGTGGCAATGGGAGATTAGCAATAAGACCCACTTTGGCGGGATCGACCTCAATTCCCCTACTTGAGACCACATGTCCAAGTACAATCTCTCGCTTCACCATAAAGTGACATTTCTCCCAATTGAGAGCGAGGTTCTTCTCATGGCATCGCTTGAGGACAAGACTCAAGTGACGAAGGCACTCATCAAAGGAAGCGCCAAATATGAAAAAGTCGTCCATGAAAATCTCAAGGAAACGCTCTACCATATCGGAGAAGATGCTGATCATACACCTTTGAAATGTTGCTGGCGCATTACATAACCCAAAGGGCATGCGACGGTAGGTAAACGTGCCAAAGGGACAAGTAAATGTGGTTTTCTCTTGATCCTCGGAGGCGATGGGAATTTGGTTGTAACCGGAGTATTCATCAAGAAAATAACAATACTCATGTCCGGCCAACCTTTCCAACATTTGATCAATGAATGGCAACGAGAAATGATCTTTCCGCATTGCCGCATTGAGCTTACGATAATCAACGCAAACTCGCCAGCCAGTTTGTAGGCGTGTCGGGATAAGCTCATTATGCTCATTCTCCACAACCGTCACGCCTGACTTCTTAGGAACCACGTGGACATGACTCACCCACGAACTATCAGAAATAGGATAGATTATGTCATGATCCAAGAACTTAAGAACCTCCTTTCGGACGACTTCTTTCAGTACAGGATTCAATCTGCGTTGTGGGTCCTTGTGGGGCCTAGAATCCTCTTCCATGTGGATCCAATGCTGAACAATACCAGGGCTAATTCCCTTGATATCCTTCAAGGACCACCCGATTGCCTCTTTGTTTTCAAAGAGTACTCTTTTGAGGGCAACCTCTTGATCTGGTGCAAGATCAGAAGCAAAAATGAGTGGCAATGTCTCATTATCCCCTAAAAAGATGTACTTTAGGTTATCAGGGAGCGGTTTAAGCTCGACCAGAGGTGGGTCCTTGTCGGATTCAGAGTTACTTTCAAGTGGCTCAAGGGCCACGGGGTAAGAGGAGCAAGCACCCACATGTGCCTCCTCGTCCGGAGATACGCTCGCGGATTCCTCAATATCCTCTTCCCTCGCAACCTGGTCATTCGGCACCTCAATAATATGTCGATGTGAGTCGAACTTGCCTAATGTCTCGGGCTCATCCGTGTCCTGGATGAAATTGGCTCCGACAGTGTCGTCGAAGAGCCTGGGTTGCTTACCAAGAGTAAAGATGTTGAAATCCACCGTGAGGTTTCCAAAAGACAACCTCATCAAGCCATTGCGACAATTGATCAAAGCATTAGATGTCGCAAGAAATGGCCTCCCAAGGATCATAGGAATTTGTCCTTGTGGGCTGGACACGGGTTTAGTATCCAAGATGATGAAATCAACTGGAAATACGAACTCACCCACTTTGATAAGGACATCCTCCACACTCCCTCGTGGAAGCTTGACGGATCTGTCAGCCAACTGGAGGGTTGTCCTCGTTGGTTTAAAATCTCCTATTCCAAGGTTGACATAGAGAGAGTAAGGCAGGAGGTTCACAAATGCTCCCAAATCCAATAAAGCTTGAGAGATTGTCACATTCCCGGTCATGCAAGAGACAGTTGGACAACCTGCGTCATTGCATTTGACTTGCGTGGGTTGTGTTAATATTGAGCTCACATTGGCGGCCAAAAAGGCCTTTTTGGGTACATTTGTTTTTCTCTTAGTGGTGCAAATGTCCTTGAGGAACTTGGCATACGGTGTCATTTGTTGAACAACGTCCAACAACGGGAGGTTCACCTTTACTTGCCTAAGTACCTCAACGATCTTGTCCTAATGCTCATCACGTTTTTAGTCAACCTATGAGGGAATGGTGCCTTGGGGACATAACAATCACGAGGAGGAGTCTCAGAATTAGGTTCCTTGACAGGCTCAAGACTCTCCTCGGAAGTCTCGCCAACAGGGTTGGCTTCAGGCATTTCCACATTGTTGTCAACAAGCCTTCCCGATCTCAAGGTATGGACAACATTGGCATGTTCGGAAGGGTCACCTTCAACATTGTGTACATTCTGCCTAGCATGAGCAGGTTGACTGCTGGGATTTACCACAGGTTGACTCGGGAACTGACCCTTCTCGCGTTCATAGAACTGATGAGCCAACTGACTAACTTGCATTTCCAAAGCTTTGACTGTACTTTGCATGCTCTGCATGAACGTTTGAAGAGTCGGATCACTAGAAGGGTCCTTGGGGTCAACCCGCTGGGGTGGTGGAGTCTGGTTTGAATAACCCGACAATGAGGCATGAGCATGTTGGTAATTATGGTGCTGAGACCTTTGATGTGGGGGTTGGTAGGTCGCCGATGCCCATGGAGGTTGATAAGGTGGAGGTTGAGGTTGAGCGTGTGAGCTCTGACCGTGACTCCCACTAGGCCCCTAAGAGAAGTTAGGATGGTTACGCCATCCCGGGTTGTAGGAGTGAGTGTACGGGTCGTTACGGGACCTCTGTTGATACATTGTATTTGCATGCTCAGTATCCCTTGGAGCGTAAGCGCATTCCAAGTCATCATGGCCCGTAAGTCCACACCTACTACACCCAGGAGTAGTGACCTGAGCTACTGGAGCTCCGTCCAACTCTAAACTCTCAATCCTACGCATGAGAGCAACCAATTTCGCCTCAGACGCGATAGTTGACTCAACATGATATGATCCAGCCCGACCATAAGACCTGGCGGCTGGTGGCTCTCTCATGGTGTTCCACTCGAAGGTCCGTTCAGCCATTAACTCAAAAGTGTCACATGCCTCATTGATGGGTTTCATTTGGAAATCATCCTAATACATCGACTCCAACAATGTGCGGGTGTTGTAGTTGATGCCCTCATAAAAAATTTGGCACAGTTGCCATAGCTCAAGTCCATGATGAGGGCACTACTGGAGAAGGTCCTTGAACCTCTCAAAGAAAGCATGAAAAGATTCAGTCTCAGTCTGATACATTTGATGTATCTGGTGCCGTATCTGTTGAGTTTTCCTTTGAGGGAAAAATCTCTTCAGAAATACGGTCACAAAGTCATCCCAAGACCAAATAGAGCTCGCCGAGAGGTTGTACATCCATTTCTTCGCGTTATCCTTCAATGCGAAAGAAATCATCCTCAACCGGACTGAATCCTCGTCAAGCTGTTGAAGCTTGACCATGGAGCATACTTCCTCGAATTCGCGTATAAAAATATATGGATCCTCCTTATTGGCAGTGAAGGTTGGAAGCATGCTCACATATTGAGGTTTCAGCTCATAGTTGTTCCCGCGAGCAGGGGGAAGAACTATGCAAGAAGGTTGCGCGGCCCGAACAGTATGGGTCCGCTCCCACAAAGTCATCGGCCTATCCTGTCGAGCTAAAGGTAGTGGTGCACCAAGAACTCGATCCTGACCGAATGTCCCTTCCTCTCGAGTCAGAAGAGGAGGAGAAGGAGGTCTACGTGGTGGTGGGAGCGGACCGAGATAATCCATGAATGGACCCCGGTCTCCCCGGTCTCCCCCGTCACCACGAGACGACTCGGCCTCATGCTCCAAAGGAGCACGAGGCGGAGATGGTCGATCACCAAGACCGTCCATCTTAGAAAAATGCACTCTCTCAAGTCGAGCGCTCTCACCAGAACGAGGCTAACCTCGCATAAAATGCTCGACTCGACTCTAAAACACACACAACAAAAGGTGTACTCAGAGGAGGAGACTACTCGTAGAGAATATATGAGGAGAGGACTTAGATGAGGAGGGAAGAATCCTTAGATCTAACGTGGGTAATGGGATCAGGTAGAAGCCTAACTAGCAAGCACGACTCAATCAGTTTAAGGCTATGGGTCCTTAGGCTAGACGATGCCTAACTTCGAGGTCACTAGCCTCGACACGCCTTACCTCCCTACAACGAGGACCACAATGCCCAGCAAGTGATACCTCCTACTATTGACAAGGTAGGCAACGCCGATCTGGCCATGACGGTCTCAACTAGATTACTCTCCTAGTGCGTCCAAAATCCTAGGGCCAATGTCTACTTGCTTTTAGTTAAGGCTTGATTAAGAGTGATTTTTGGGGCCAAAGAAAGGGTGATGAAATCCCCCACCTTATCTTTTATGGGACAACCCCTCCTTAGTAGCGTTTTGATCCTAAATCTAGCAATCAACGCTCCAATCAAACGCTCAACTCACTCTTGTCCTGATGCAATTCCTACTAACTAATGCATGGTCATACAAGATGCATGAATGAGTGTAGGAAATGCGTACATCACGCCAGTGCTCAACAACTGAAAATAAAGCTAAAAGAAAAGACAACTACGTGCCTAAGTCAAGTACATGATGCGTGACCTAAACAAGTAAGAATGTCTAATCTTTTGCTTTGGATTTTAAGTCCAAGTTGATTAATGGGGATTGGTTTAATGATCTGAGAGAAAATTAGAAGTCACAGCATGCAAAATAGTGCTCCCAGATAACTACAATGAAAGAACAAACTACCACAAGAAAAATGAAGGCTAAAGACGCTCACCAGGCCGCCAATTGGCGGTCCCAGACCGCTGATTCGCGGTCACTGTTGAGTGTTTCGCTCTCCAATTTCTCCAGTCGCCTGCCCTTGAGCTCTAGGATCCACGAAACCAACACAAACTAAAAACAAAAAATTAAAACAATCGAATCATCCAAACCAAAGTCTGGACAGAGCACCTCCCCGGTAACGACGCCAAAAACTTGTTGAACGTTTTAATTAAACCGCAAGTGAACGGTGTCGGTGAAGTGGTTGCAAATACAGGTTGATCCACAGGGAGGTGTGTCGACTTTTGGTTTGTGCGAAGGCGAGTGGGAAAGAAATGAGAGAAAGATTGATTACGTTAAACTATACTAATCTAAACTAGTAAACTAGAAAGGATGAAATGAAATCACAAAACAAACTAAACTAAGCAACTAATGCAGGAAGATAGAACTCAGGAATGGAAAACCCCTAAGGGGTGGAGTGTGTGTGCACACATGAAATAAGTGTGGTGAATGCATACAATAATCTCAAGTGTAGTTAGTGTTTATTGCATAAGAAGTACCTAATGGCAAGACCTATCATTTAAAACACTAACCTAGGTGATTAATATGAGCATGGCAAGGTTGTTATTAAGAACATAATGAGCATGGAATGTACCTAACTATGGCAGAAACCATCAAGTTAAGTTCTTATTAATTCAAGCAAGAATACTAATATCTCTCATAAACAATAATATCTAGCATTCATATCATCTACATAACATGTACACACCTCTACTCCACCCCCAAAGGGGATGGAACTACTCACACATATTTTAACTAAGATTTATACTAAGGAAAAAAGACATGCTTAAACTAATTATAGAAAGACTAAACAACAAGTTAACTAAAAGACATAAAACAAAACAAGCATGCAAACATATTAAAGGAAATTAAACTAAGAAAGAAACAACATACTAATGGAAAACATCTATTTATTACTCACTTAAGTACGAGTAGCCTCTTTCTCCACCAGAGTTTTGCTTCAAGGCTTCACTCTTAGTAGAGAAGATGACCACCAAGAGAGGAGATCGGGTACATGAGAGGAGGGAGAGTTCTATTTATAGCCATAGAAAAAGGTAATCCGGGACAATCCCCCCGCATGGGACTAAACAAATACCAAAAATAACATAAACAAACTCTAATACACGCGCTCCAGAAATATTAGCGGATCAGGAGAGATCCGGACCGCCAATTGGCGGTCCATAAGCTTTAGATCCGGCTGACTTTTGTTGTGGGCTTTCCAGGATTTCTTTGTCAGTCTTTGATGCATATACTTCGTTTATTGGACCTCTGACCCGAATTGAATTGCCAAAATACTCCCCATGATGGTGTGGAGTTTTTTTATTTTGCTCTTTGGTCCTTCGGTCTTACGTTCTGGTCCTCCTCCCTTGCATCTTAGTCCTCGAGTCTCTCAACTCAGTCTTTTTTCCTATCTTTTAGGTCCTTTCATGCCTCTTCTCATCAAACCTCTTTATTTCTGAAATTCAAACATAAAACTTGTCACGTAGGATTGCTTAGGTGTAAGATAATGGATATAAGATACAAATATAAGCATGAAATGATGTCAATCGGTGATCAACGACGAAGAGCGATGTTCGAAGTTTTGATCTCCGCACGCCTAGTTGCTTATTGTTTCGTCGGTGGGACGATCAAATAGGTTCAGTAGCGAATTCTAGTGGATGGTACTACATGGGGCGTGTTAAATGTGTCGATAAGCTTTCTGATTAAGTTTTGTTGCTTAACTTCTCTTCTTCATTCATCTTTTCCACACTAATTCTTACAAATTTGTTGGTCACAAAGTTTAGTGCGTTGTCATTTCTTTGTGGTGGACGTTAACCATCCTCCTTCACTTTATGCTCATGGAGCAAGTCTGGACCAATGAGTCGATGTCGAACGCCCTCGCAAGCCTCGATTTGAGGACTAAAGCTCTAGAGAAGATTGTCACACAGTCCTCAAATCCACCCTCACTGCACAATATTAGTCTTCCCCTTATTTCTCCTATTTTTGTTTTCCTCTTATTCGGATCTCTTTCGCCTTGATGTTACTCAATTGCTTAATGCTCTTAATCTTCGATCATAGGTGTTACAAATGGATTACAGTTGCATGGATTTTAGGGGTGGTTTGTGCACTAGGAATCCAATGGAAAAGAAAATCTTTTTCCTTTGACCCATTATTTTCCCCATGTTTGTGCATACCTTGGAAAAGTGAAATGTTTTCCCTTGGATTCCCTAGTATAAAGGATTCTCCCAAGCAATTTTCTCAACTCCCCCAGGGAAACCATGGGAAAATCCCCAAACCCTAGCCCTTTTCTCATAACCCTCTCCTCTCTCTGGTGACCCTCCTCTCTCCGACCACCACCGACGAGGTGTCCCTCTTTGGCGATGTTGTCACCCTCTCCCACCATCTCCGACGATGCCTCCTCCAGCCTTGCATGATCCCCTTAGGCCACCTCCACTCCTGCGTCATCTCGTTCGGTTGGTCTTAAATCTTGTATATATACATTTTGCTTCATCTTCCATCTCCTATATTTACATTTTTCTCACTGATCATCTTGCAATTTTGGGTTCCAGATTAATTATTTCTACCTAGAGTGAACCAAAACAATTCTTGCTATAGTTGCTAGTACCTTTTTTACTTTAAAATTACTGAAGAATCGTTTTGGTTCATCAGTACAAACACAGACCAACTATATAAATAATGAGTGGTGGAGTACTTCAATCCCACTCACAAAAATCATTCTTCAATGTGAGACTAAACTACATGTATCAATTTATCATGTAAATGAAGACTAAAGGAGTATGGTACCCAACTCTCATTTAAAACTAAATGAGTGGTGAAGTACTTCAACTCCACCAACAAAACATCTTTCTTCGACATGGGACTAAACTACATGTATCAATTTATCATATAAATAAAGACATAGTAAAATGTTCACCTTAACATGCTCAAATACATGCATAAACACACCAACTTAGTGTTGTAAAACTAAACTGCAGGGCACGTGCAAAATCCTAACACCAATTGTTTAATTGATATTTGAAATATAGGTCATCAAATATGTCTGTCTAATAGAGGATAGTTTATTTTATTCAATGGAGTGGAATCTCATGTTTGGATTCGTTTGCTTTCCAGCCATATGATCCAAGACTTTGTTGGTAAGCATCTGCGCACGTAGTGGCCACAAATTTGATGATACACTATTATTGTTAAACTACGATTATTGTTTATATTAGATTCCTAATTTAACCAACCAAGCACGAGAGCTAAACGAAACAAATCCATACCATCGTGGAATCCATATTCTGCGGGAAGGCATTTTTTTCTTTTTGTTTTCTATGTTGGCAAAAAAAGGCATTTTGCTAGCAATTGCATGCAAACAAGTTGATCAATACATCAATTTTTGTGATCTAGTTTACAACATCAAACAGACAACCAAACCAAGAAAAAACATCAAGCACAATATGTTACAAAAAAAAACAGAAGAGCTCATATCATGCTTGCAGGAATCAATCAAGTAAAAAACAAGAACAATGTAATGTAATGTAATGTAAAGTAAAGTGAATTAAAAGGTGAAAAAGGGTTACTTTCACTCGGTGTCGGAGGCAACTCCAGCAGCGATGTTGTTGTTGGTGGCAGCAACCAATGCAGAGTTGTTGCAGAAGTCGTTGTACTCACCCATTCGAAACTCCACTCTTATCCATCTTTTCACAGCAGAACGCAATGATGTTCTCGATTTCGGTCGTCTTCGGCTTCTTCAACAGAGATTAGTCGGATTTCTCTCTTCTGCTCTTGTCCACTGCTTCCCTGGAAGCATATAATGCATCACACTGGAGGAAACACGAGAAAAGGTGAGGATTTGAGATTTTGGTACCGATTGGGAGGGAGGAGGAGGAGAAGAAAGAGGAGGCGAACAGGGGGTCACTGATTAATAGCATATCATACATTCCATTCATGTTATATATCCTTTATTTTACCCCAATTTTGTGCTGCTCGAGTGTTTATTTGTGGTATTTCAGGTATTAGATAATAAAAAAGAGAAAGGAAGAGAAAATTACTGAAATGTAAGAAGAAAGAACTCAAATGAAGCAAAATGTACTTGTTTGTCATACACAAGGATTCATCTGCAAATCAGGAAGGACACAGATGAAATCCAGAGGGACCTGAACGCATGGAAAATATTTTGGGAATAAAAATCCCTCAATACCATGATCTTGAAGAGTATTTGGGCAATTAAGACCAAACAGGCTCAAACCAGTGGATTAGGAGTGCACGCCACATGCCAAATACACCACTTAAGTTACTGAGCAGGTTTGGGGTGGATCAGACCAATATGATCCGTCAGTGGCGGATTGTGATCCGCAACTGGTGGTTCAAGTTGGTCCAAAGCCTCTCAAATTTCAAAGGTGGCTCGGACTTGATTAATTGGGTGCACCAGACTATAGAGAAAGTTATGAAAGTCGCCAGAATGCTTCCAGATCCATACAAAGCCTTATTTCTTCTATAAATATCATTGTAAGCCCTCCTCTCCTCCCCTTCTTCTTGCTCCCTCCATTAGTTTAGGTTTATTTTTGCTGCTCATTAGTGTAAAATAAGGAGAAGGAGAAAACCTTGGAATCTTTCTTTTCATTCTAGTGTAATTCTTGTTTTTTATATTGATGTCTTCCATTTGATACAATTTCCTTTGTATTTCATGCTTGTTTAATCTAGTTTTCTACATTTTCTTCATTGGTTTGAGTTGTTTTTATGTTTTTTTGAGTTTAGAGATGATTAGGGAGTAGTCCATCTATGTTAAAGTTGCAACAACTTAGCACAGACTCCATCTATCTTAGGCTTGTCCCCTTTATGCTGAAGGATGACGCCAAGAAGTGGTTGTACAACAACCAGGCGAATGCCTTTAGGACTTGGGATGAGTTTCAATCTGCATTCCTCAAGAAATACTTTCCAAATCATCGGACTCAAAAATTGAGGAACGAAATCAATTCGTTCTATCAACTTGAGACCGAGACATTTCATGAACATATAGAGAGGTTCAAGGAGCTACTATCCTCATGCCCTCACCATGGCATTGAGTTGTGGCGTCTTTGTCAGATTGTTTACGAGGGTCTTCACATCCCGTCCCGAACGCTCCTTGCGTCCATGTGTCAAGGAGAGTTCTTGGGAAAGGATGAAAGGGAGGCATGGGCTTTCCTAGAGACCTTGCTAAGAAAACAATGCAATGGGAGAGTGTAAGGGAGCCACCTGCATCATCTAGTATAGGAGCGAGGATCGCGAATGCATACTCGACTAGATTGGGTGCCGTATTTGCTATCGATGCCACTACGGCCACCGAGGCACGCATGGTGGCCTTAATGTGCCGTATGGATTAGATTGAGCTCCAAAACCAACAAAGTGCACCTCACATGTCCACATCTGGTCGAGTTCCCTGTCATTCATGTGGTAGGATAGGTCATGTAGAAAGCGAGTGTGCGTCCATTCCTCCTGAGATGGAACATGTCAACACCATCTATGACAGAGCTAGGAATGACCCATACTCATCATCTTATAATCTTGGATGGAGGAACCACCCCAATTTTTCATGGAACCAAAATAATGCCCCGGGTGGTGCTTCAACCTCTCCTCGACCACCTAATCAACCACACCAACCTCCCATGCATGCTCATTCATATCAGCAACCCCAAGTTCCAAGCACTAATCCACCAGGTTTCCAAAATTCTAACAACTTTGAAACCCGGTTTAATTCGCTTGAGAACTTGACTCGTGGACTTGAGAACTCTGTGAAAAATTTTATGTCATCCACAAGTCAAGTTCTCACTTCAAATCAGCAGACCATCAAATCTCTAGAGCTTCAGATGGGTCAATTGGCTCAGTTTGTACATGAAAGAGAGAGAGAGTCTTTTCCTAGCCAGCCTGAGGCTAACCCCCGCATGTACCAGCAACAACACATGTAAAATGAGAATGTGGTACCTCGGGGGAGGCAAGTGAACCATGTGGAGGAACCTGTTCACCATGTCAATTCCATTGTGACCTTAAGGAATGGAAAACAGGTTGACAATCACATTTCCTTGCCACCACCACCATCTATGCAGCCCCTCAGTGGGAATGGTGGTGAAGAAGAGGCTGAGGGTGAGGGTAATACACCAAGGCTTCCTTCTCAGGCACTGCAGAAAACCTACCTGCCAAAAGCTCCCTATCCAAGTAGGTTAACCAAAAAGCGGAGTGACACAATGGACAAGATATTAGAGGTGTTTAAGCAAGTTAAGGTTAACATCCCCTTGTTGGATGTCATCCAACAAATACCTCAATATGCCAAAGTGTTGAAGGATCTCTGCACAACCAAGAGGAAGACCAATGTTCCTAAGAAAGCATTCTTGGCTGCAAATGTAAGCTCACTTTTGTCCAATCCCGCCTACACAAAATACAAGGACCCTGGGTGTCCTACTATGCAGTGTACGATAGGGGATACTAGCATGAGTAATGTTTTGCTTGATTTAGGAGCAGCGGTCAACCTCCTCCCATTTTCTGTCTATCAACAATTAAATTTGGGAGAATTGAAACTAACTAAAATCACCCTCCAATTGGCGGATAGATCCATTCGTATTCCAAAGGGGATTATCGAGGACGTGCTTATCAAAGTTGGAGATTTTTTTATTTCTAGTCGATTTTGTTGTCCTCGATACCAATCCTGTTGCGAACACCCACTCTCAAATACCTTTGATTTTGGGTAGACCATTTCTGCCAACTTCCAACGCCTTAATTAATTGTAGAAATAGTCTCATGAAGCTCTCATTCGGCAACATGAGTGCCGAGTTTCATGTGTTCAACTCTGGTAGGCAACATGAGCCCATGGATCAACCTTTCAATCTAAATCTCATCCGCCAATTGAAGAAAGCACCACAAAATCAACGAACACCCCCAACACCATTGCAACCCATTGAGAATGTTTGTGGGCCCAGCGAAAACTCATTGCCTGTTTTTGCAATGCAACAAAGTGAGCTGGCATCAAACATAAATGTCCAAAAGGAGTGTTCGTTGCATGATTCAGTTGAGAGTACTAGTGAGAGTGAGACACCTCATCATATGCCTATACCAGAAGGTGTCTCTACCTCATGTCCCATGGCCCTTGAGCCATTTGAGCTTCATATTGACTCCAACAAGGACCCACCTATGACCGAGCTTATGCTTGCTGATCTAAATGATGGTGGGAGGTCCTTGTTGGATGACTTGGGGAGAAGCCTCATTCTTAGTGATGCAGGTCTGCTGCATCCATCGAAGGAGCTTGAGGAACTCATTCCGATGCACCCACCTATTGGTAGGAGGGTTTTGTTCGATGAGCAACTAAACCCTAGTGAGGCAACACAACTTCATTCTTTGTTGCCCACACCCAACCAATATCATGAGGGGTTCGAGCCTTTCAGCTTTGACCTTTCACCCCTCATGACACCTCAGAGTACCGGTGAAGTTTGCCCATCTCGGCAAGTCTCTGGTCCTCATGACTTGATGTTCTCATTTGATGTTCCTTGACTAAATGATTATGAGAATATCGTTGTTGCTGTATATCTCATGTAAAAAAAATCGAAAATAAGAACAAAAGAAAAGAAAAAAAAGTGTGTAAAAAGACTCCATGAGCGAGGATTGATTGTTGTGGGCCCCAACCCTTGTGTACTTGGGCCCATTTGTTCACGTATTTGTCTCCCCTCTTCAGTATCTCACAGGTTTTGAGGGAATTCGGGTTTGTGTCCATCACTATAACCATGAACTTCCTGTTGTGCTTCATGTTGGTGAGATCTTCCCTTTTTCATGCATAAATCCATATAGTATCATGCTCACATTCATTGAGGACAATGCATGAAGTAGGTGTGGGGGGGGGTGTTTGACGTGTGTACATAATTGAGTATTTTTCCTTTGATTTTGTCTTCTTTTGTGTGTATTGATAGGGTCATGTTAGTGTGCTGCATTTAATATCGATATATCTGCTTGCCATGATCCTTGGGTGACTTGTCTTCTTTTGCTTGCCTAGTGCTTTAAAATTTTCACATTTCTTTCAAAATCTTTATGTGTTTGCGAAAGAAAATGTTTTGTGGGTTTTGCGTATGTTTTGCATGTGCAAAACCGTGGAGAGGCAAAGTAAAAAGAAAGCTCCCAAAATTGTCTTGAACTTGATGCATTAGGATATCTAGTTACTGGCTTTAGGTCTTATCGAGTCGTTAGGATGCACCACGGTTTTCCCTCGGGGGTGTGTAATCATAGGGTTTCAGCACTCAAACATTTAAAGAAGTCCACCCTGAACCTAGTGAGTCAAATAATTCGTGTTTGTTAGTATGAGGAAGTTTGTCGTAGTCAAGAGCCTTTAATCTCTTTTTGTGAAACTTAAGTGTAGGGGTTTTGGTTCCCATGTAGATAAATAAATAAGTAGTGTTCTCTCTTTTTGCACGACTCCTATCACTCGGGAAAGTAGGTCTGAGGGGACTTTGTGCCTGGTGCTTTCGAGTCATATGACTTGGGATGCGCCGACCGAACTCCCGTTACACGGGTGGTAGGGATTGCCCTATGTGGAGATTTGGGGGAAGGTGTACGTGATAGTATAAGTCCTCATAGGCAATGATGCACGAAACCCGACCTTGGGAGAATCAAACACCAACCAATAAACTGCTCCAAAGAAAAAAAAGAAAAAAAGAAAAAAAAGAGTCAAATAAGAACCAAAATGGACTTTACACATTGTATCACATTTAGAAGTTAAGGTTGCCCATGTCTTTCACTTAAGTCCTTAACTAACTCTCATGAGTAACTCATTAGGCTAGGTGTGTGGACCGATTACATATATAGAGTCGACCCGTAGCATTACTGCATCCCATGATCGACAAAATAAGTCCAACGAGTCGTGTAGCTAGATTGATTAATGCATCTTCTTCGGATTTTGTGGGTATATCCGCTGAAAACCCTCAGGAGACAACACTCCTCCTTGGGGACAAGGAGGTTTAACTGCTTGTTGCACATGCTAAGTGCAACCGTGATTCCTACGAAAGTGAGTTAGGATTTCTTGTTTTTCGTATGCTTTTCTCTTTCTTTGTTTTGCTCGGGGCTGGCAAAAGTTAGGTGTGGGGGTATTTGATTGACATCATTTCATGCTTTTATTTGTATCTTATATCCATTATCTTTCACCAACACAATGATATGTTACGAGTTTTATGTTTAGTTTTCAGGAATAAATAGGTTTGAAGAGATGAAGCATAAAAGGATCCAAAAGCTGGGAAAAAGGACTGAATTGTGAGATCTGGGGACTAAGATGCAAGGGAGAAGGACCTGAATGTAAGACAGAAGGACCTAAGAGCAAAACAGAATACTCCACACCATCATGGGGAGTATTTTAGCAATTCGATTCGGGTCGGAGCTCCCACAAACCAAGTAAATGCATCCAAGACCAGCAAATATACCAAGAAAAGCCCACAACAAAACTGAGCGGGATCTGAACCATATAGACCGCCAATTGGCGGTCCAAGACCGCTAATTGGCGATCTGTTTTGGCCCAAACCCGCTCAAATTTCTCCAACACATGTATTAGAGGATGTTTAGGCCATTTGTGATATTTGTTTAGTCTCACATTGGGGGAGTGTCCCGCAGTGCCTTTTTCTATGGCTATAAATAGAACTCTTCAGCTTCTAATGTAATCACTCCATATTTTGAGTGACTATTATTCCTACTAGAAGTGAGGACTTGAAGCACACACTAAAGTAGGAGGATGCTACTTGAAATGTGAGTCATTTGTTAATAAAAGTTTCTTTATTATGTTGTTTGTTTCATATTTCTTGCTTTACTTTGCTTAATTTCTTTTCATTAGTTTTAGTACCTTAGTTTATATGCTTTCCTTGCTTAGTTTAATAATTAGTGTAATGTGTAGTGAGTAGTTCCATCCCCTTTGGGGGGTGGAGTAGATGTTCATACATGCATTAGAGAATGGAATGAATGCTTTATTTCTAATGTGTTGATAAAACATGAATGTATGCTTGCTTGTTTAGGATAGAATTTATAACTTGATGAGTTTTGCCAAAATGATTAGACACCTCTCATGCTTGTTTAGGTTCTGAAATAAACAACTTGTATATGTAAATGTTAATAAACTAGGTTGGTGAATAGATTGATAGGTTTTGCCATAACATTTAGACACTTCCTATGCATGATAACACCACCTTCATTTGTGCTAAAGAATGTGTTCAACACCCACCTCTTTGCATGTGTGCACTCACTCCACCCCTTAGGGGTTTTCCCATTCCTGAATTCCAGCATTTCGTTCTTAGCTTAGTTGGTATTTCATCGTTTGTTTCTTTCTTTTGCATTTCGTACTTCTTAGTGTAGTGTAGTCTAGATTAGCATAAACAACTTTCTTCCCCCTTTTTGTGCCACTTGCTTTCGGATAAACAAGAGACTGCTCACCTCCCTGAGGACGACCCGTATTTGCCACCGCTACAACGCGGTCGTGCACTTGCGGTTTAATATAAACGTTCAATCATCTGATTACACCTTTTGTCGTGTTCGAGTCGATTTGAGCATTTTATGCGAGGTTGGGCTCATTCTGGTGAGAGCGCTCGACTTGTGAGAGTGCATTTTTCTTCTAAGATGGACGGTCTAGGTGATCGCCTCTCTCCGCCTTGAGTTCCTTCGGAGCACCAGGCCCAGTCATCTCATGGAGGTGGGGGAGACCAGGTTCCATACATGGATTACCTCGGTCCATTCCCACCACGACATAGACCTCCTTCTCCTCCTCCGACCCGGGAGGAATCAAGATTCGGTCAGGAACGAGTTCTGGGTGCACCACCACCTTTCGGTTGACGGGATATACCGATGACTCTTTGGGAATGGACCCATCCTGTTTGGACGGCGTAACCTTCTTGCATAGCTCTCCCGCCTACTCGCGAGAACAACTATGAGTTAATACCTCAATATGTGAGCATGTTTCCTACCTTCACTGCCAATAAGGAGGATTTGTATATCTTTATACGTGAATTCAAGGCGGTATGCTCCATGTTCAGGCTTCAATAACTTGAAGAGGATTCCGTCCGGTTGAGGATAATTTCTTTCGCGTTGAAGGATAAGGTGTACTCGATTCGGTCTTGGGATGATTTCGTGACCATTTTCTGGAGAGATTCTTCCCCGAAAGGAAGACTCAACAGATACATTTGGTCGAGATGGATCATACCAAGTTGAGTCAACTATCGTGTCTGATGCGAAAATGATTGCTCCAACGCGTAGGATTGAGAGTTTAGAGTTGGACTGAGCTCCTGTGGCTCAGGTCGCTACTCTCGCTTGTAGTAGGTGTGGATTATGGGACATAGTGACTTGGAATGTGCTTACGTTCCAAGTGATACTGAGCATGCAAATGCATTGTATCAACAGTGGCCCCTTAACAACCTGTATAGTCGTTTGTACAACCCGGGATGGCGAAACCACCCTAATTTCTCTTGGAGTCCATGGTCAGAGCTCACACCCTCAACCTCAACCCCTACCTTATCACCCTCTACGCCCATCGACGACCTACCAACCCCCACATAAAAAGTCTTAGCCCCATACTCACCAACCTCCTCAAGCCTCACCATCGGGTTATTCTAGTCATATTCTACCCCAGCGGGTTGACCCTAAGGACTACTGTCTTGAACAAACCCTTTAAGCGTTCATGCAGAGCATGCAAAGTTCGTTCAAAACTTTGGAAGTGCAAGTCAGCTAGTTGGCTCATCAACTCCATGAACGTGAGAAGGGTCAGTTGCGTAGTCAACATGTGGTGAATCCCAGGGGTCAACCTGCTCAGGCTAGGAAAAATATGCACAACGTTGAAGACAACCCTTCCCAACAAGCAAATGTCCATACCTTAAGATCAGGAAGAGTTGTTGACAATAATGTGGAAATGCATGCATCCCACCCTGTTTGTGACTCTCCCGAGGAGGTTCACGAGTCTTACAAGGAACCTATTCCTGAGACCCCTCCTCGTGATATTTATGTCCCCAAGGCACCATTCCCTCTTAGGTTGACTAAAAAATGCGATGAGCATTGTGACAAAATTGTTGAGGTACATAAGCAAGTGAAGGTGAACATTCTGTTGTTGGACGTTGTTCAGCAAATGCTACCGTATGCCAAGTTCCTTAAGGATCTTTGCACCATTAAGAGGAGAACAAATGTTCCCAAAAAGGCAATTCTGACCGCCAATGTGAGTTCGATATTGACACAACCCATGCAAGTCAAATACAAGGACCCCGGTTGACCAACTGTTTCTTGTATGATCGGTAACGTGGCAATCCCTCAAGCTCTATTGGATCTGAGAGTATCAGTGAACCTCCTACCCTACTCTGTCTATGTCAACCTCTGAATAGGCGAGCTTAAGCCAATGAGGACTACCCTCCAGTTGGCTGACAGATATGTCAAGATTCCATGAGGAAGTGTAAAGTATGTCCTTATTAAAGGGTGCGAGTTTGTATTCCCAGTTGATTTCATCATCTTGGATACTAAACCCGTGTCCAACCTATAAGGATAGATTCCAGTGATCCTTGAGAGGCCATTTATCGCAATATCTAATGCTTTGATCAATTGTCTCAATGGCTTGATGATGTTATCTTTTGGAAACCTCACGGTGAATTTCAACATCTTTAATCTTGGTAAGCAACCTGAGCTCTTTGACGATCCAGTCGGAGCCAATTTCATTCAGGACACGGATGACCTTGAGTCAAAGGGCATGTTAGAATCACATTGACATTTAATTGAGGTGCCCAATGACCAAGTTGCAATTTAAGATGATTTTGAAGAATCCACCTGTGAACTTCTGGATGAGGAGGCACATCTGGGTGCCTGATTAGTGGCATATCATGTAGTCTATTCATGCTATATATCTATTATTTCACCCCATATTTGTGCTACTTGGGTTGTTTTAATGTTATTTCAGGAATAAGTAGGTACAAAGGAGAATAAGAGTGAAAATGATTTACAAGAAGGAAGAAAGGGCTCCAAAGGTGCATATAATTAAACGTGCATACAATTGGACGTGCATGCTTTGGACCAAAAAAGGAGGGACATGCATGCAAAATCCCAAGATTTAAATTGGTCAAACAAAGAAATCCTATCAGAATCCCACGCAAAGGAAGATAAAAATGAATTTGGCAAGAGATGAAGAAGAAAATTGCATCCAAATTATTTCCTTCCAGCAAAAAGGAAAGTTTGGATTGTCAGCACATGTCACTTGTTTTATTCACTGTATCCACATAAAAATACCAAATTTGATGATTCAAGATCTGATGGAAAGACAATTTAAAGGTGAAAATATTCATCTCTCTTGAGACTTTCCAAATTCTAATGATATGAGGTCTAAAAACTTTATCAAGTCAGACTGTATTTCAAAACGGGGCATTCGACAGATCATCCGTAATTGGGACATAACGTTTTGATACAATATCCAAATAAGGTGATTCAAGATGCGCTACATAGACAACTTCAACATGCATAACTTTGGTATTCTACAGTTTTCCAAATTCAGAAGATACGGGGCTCGTAAAAGGCATGTAAGAGTTATGATGTGAGAGAACAAAAAACCCTACTTGCATTGGCTATATATCCATCTCTCTTGCGTGTTTTCCGGGACTCTCTCTTCCCCTCTTGAATTTTTCTTTGTTTCTTCTGCTGCTGCACCCCTTGTAATCCTTGGATAATTTCAGTTTTTGCTGGAAGGGAGGAAGCTCTCTTGCTGGAAATTGTATTGTCTCTTCCATCTTAATAAAATAGTTCAGTTTTTAGTTTCTCTCTTTTCTTGTTGTTAGCTTAGAATGTTATCTTTTGTAATAATAATATGTTCTTCATATTTTGTGAGTAGTTCCATCCCCCTTGGGGGGTGGAGATGATGTAAATGTTTGTTTTGAGGTTTTGATGCTTGACAGATTTCGGGTTGTGTAAACTTGCATGTTTGTATGGTTATCGGGTTCATTTTGATCATCTACATGTTGGGGGATTTTTGTTGGGTTTTGCCACACGTTTTAGACACTTCTCATGCTTGGTTTCCTCATGTTTATTGGCTGAAATCTCCTGTTAGATATGCTACATGTTTATATTAGTGTTTGCTTGCTCAATTGTTTGAAGAAACTTTGTTTTAATGGGGTTTGCCATAAAATTCAGACACCTCCCATGCTTAGCTTCGTTCTTCACATGAGTTCCTGGACTTTGATGAGTCTTGCCATAATTTTAGACACTCTCATGCTGAGCATTGTCCTATGATAATCAAGTAATAATTACTAATATGTTGTGTGAATGGATTGATAGATTTTGCCAAATCTTTAGGCATTTTCTATGCATGAAGACACACCTGACACACATGTGCTTTCATGTGTCATTCATCCCTTCTCTCACCTCATATGTGCACACACTCTACCACTTAGGGGTTCATCCGTATTTCGTTCCATATCGTTTGTTGAATTTCTTTAGTTTTCATTTGCATCGTAATCTAATTTCTTTTGCTTTCTTACTCTAATCGTCTTTTGAATAGTAGTGTAATAATAAGTTTTGCCTCCCTGGGTAAGACATGAACGCGTATGGGTCATAATAAGTACTTTGGGAAAAAACATCATCATATTCGGGTTCGGGAGGAACATACGAACACTCATCGAACACCTAACCACTTAAACCACTTTGGTCATCTGACGTGGCTTCATGAACCACCAATCCAGTCAAACCCTCTACCTAATGCATGAAAGAGGCCCGAGTTTCTTGTATTGTCTCAGTTTGGTGACCAACATATGATCCGACATAACTAGATGGTGGTCTAGCAGTCAGTGTCTCTCTCATATTACCCCAATCTGAAGACTCCTCAGCTACACAATAAGAATTGTCCCAACCCGGCTGGGTGTTTGTTTGAGGCACCTCAGGATGCATGGGTCCAGAATACCAGGGAGAATAGTCATGGTCCCAACAATGAAATGGATGGTTCCCTATGTAACTATCCATCTCGACAAAGTACTCTTGAGTCGACCACTCTCACCACCACGAGACCAAACTCGCAAAAAGTGTTCGACTCGATCCTAAAACGCTTATAGAGTGTGTAAAGGGGAGGAGACTAGAATGTAGAAGTTGGTGAGAAGAAGATGATTCAGAGGAGAATAGAAGAATCCCGGGATCTAGCATGGGTAGTGGGTGAGGGTAGAAGCCTAATCTAGCAAACACGACTCAAACAACCTAGGGTCACTATAGGTACTTACAACTAGACGACGCCTAACTATGAGGTCACACAGCTCAACACGCCTCATCTCCCTACGATGAAGACCACAAAGCCTAGCAACCCGGAGATCTCGTCTCTCTTGCGATCGACAAAGTAGGCGACGCCCATCGGGCTATGACGGTCGTGATAGGATCACTTTCCTTATGCTCCCGAGTCCTAGTGACCAATGTCTACTTGATTTTAGATGTAGGGTTTTACTTGAGTGTGATTTGTGGGGCTAAAGGAGGGGTGATGAAATCCCCCACCTTATCTTGAAGACTATAGGTGGTGCCCCTTAAAGATGTTTTGAATCCTTAGGCTAACAAGTAACTCACCAAACAAGCACTCACCTCACTTTTTCTTGATGCACCTTACTAACTAATGCATCTCAAACCGTGCATGAATGAGAGAATGGGCGCACGCACCTCACGCTAGGAATCATCAACCGAAAAAAATAAAGCAAAGAAAAGATGAATGCATACAAGGTCTAGAAATGATGCATGACCTAGATGGCAATCCACTAATCTTTTGCTTTGACTTTTAATGGTCAAGTTGATTAAAGGAGTTGATTGGTTTATTTATTGATCTGGGAGCAACCTAAAGGTCTAGACATGCACAAGTGAGCTCCCAAACAACTACAATATCATTACCAACACCATGAAGAAAACTGGAGGAGAAAGGAGCTCACCAAGCCGCCAATCAGCGGTCCCAGACTGCTATCTGGCGGTCTTGTTAGCTTCAAATGCTCCAAGATTCATCCTACGTCTTGTCCAATAAAGTTTAAGCATCCTGAAATAAAACAAAAGATCAAATCCACTTGAAACGTACAAACCAGAGTCTGGACAGAGCACCTCCCCGGCAACGACGCCAAAAACTTGTTTCGATTTCTTGATTAGTAGCATATCATGCGTCATATTCATGCTATATATTCTTAATTTTACCCCAATATTGTGCTACTTGAGTGTTTGTTGTTAGATTTCAGGTATTAGGTAATAAAGAAGACAGTGGAAGAGAAAAATTACTGAAATGTAAGAAGAAATGACTTAAATGAAGAAAAATGAACCTCTCTGTCATGCACAAGGACCCATCAGCAAGAGGGAAGGACATGGACGTAAGTCGAAAGGACCAAATAGCAAATTGAGAAATTCCACACCATCATGAGGACTATTTTGGCAATTAGATTCGCGCGCATACTCAAACAACCAATTTGGGTATACCTCACGTGGAGAATTGAAGCGATGAAGAAGCTAACCAAAACTGGGTCGAATCCGACCAAAAGTGACAGCCAATTGGCGGCTTTAGACAGCCAATTGGCGATGCAATAAGCTCAGGATCCGACCCGACTTCTCGTGGGTGTGTATTATGTTGTTTTTATGCATTTATAGAAGTTTCATTAGTCCCACACCAAGCCAATTGGCAGCTTTAGACAGCCAATTGGCGATGCAATAAGCTCAGGATACGACCCGACTTCTCGTGGGTGTGTATTATGTTGTTTTTATGCATTTATAGAAGTTTCATTAGTCCCACACCAGTGTATTGTCCCTAGTTGCCCTTTTCATGCCTATAAATAGAACTATTCTTCCTCCTTTGTAATACTACCCATTGCTTGGTGGTCATTCTCTCTACTTGGAGTAAAGACTTAAAGAAAAACTCAAGTGGAGAAGAATGCTACTTACAATGTGAGTCAGAGGCTATCCCCATAAAGGCAAATGACAACAAGGTGGTCACCGAATTCTTAAAGGACATTTTTACGCGATTTGGTACGCCTCGTACCATAATCAGCGACAAAGGTACCCACTTCTACAATCGTTCTTTTGAAGCACTTATGAGGAAGTATTCGATCATCCACAAGCTTGCGACCCCATATCATCTACAAACTAGTGGGCATATTGATGTTTCTAATTGTCAATTAAAGCAAATCGTTGAGAAGATGGTTAATTCCTCGAGGAAGGATTGGTCGACTAAGCTGAATGACGTGTTGTTGGCTTTCTGCACTGCGTATAAGACCAATTTGGGTATGTCCCCTTATCGGGTAGTGTACGGTAAGGCTTTTCACCTACCTGTCGAGCTTGAGCATCGTACTTTCTGGGCGATCAAGAACCTGAATATGGATCTTGATCAAGCAGGGGTGCAACGTAAACTCGACATCGTGGAATTGGAAGAGCTACACAATGATGATTATAGAAAATGCCAAAATTAATAAGTCTTGAGCCGAAATATTTCACGATCGCATGATTATGCGAAAAGTGTTTACGACCGGACAAAAGGTGTTGCTCTACAACTCCTGGATTCATCTATTTGCATAAGCTCCGCAGTTGCTGGTGTAGCCCATTTATTATACAAACCATATTTCCTCATGGAGCGGTTGAAATTCTGAACCCAGGGAATGTTGACATGTTCAAAGTTAATGGACAATGCCTCAAACCTTGGGGGGCACCAGCTGAAGTCGATGAGGTTATGTTCCTTCATGAATCTCTCTCACACTCAACCATTTGAATGGTTGAGATTTCATGTTTGTACATAGTTATATTTGAAAAAAAGACAAAAAAAACTCCACAAGTGAGCATTGATTGTTGTGGGCTCCAACCTTTGTGTATTTGGGACCCATTTGTTACACATATTTGTCTCCTTTCTTAAGTATCTCACATGTTTTCGTGAATTCGGGTATTTGTCCATCCACGTAACCATGAACTTCCTTTTGCGCTTCACGTTGGTGAGATATTTTCTATTTCATGCATAAATCCATGTAGTGGTATACTCACATTCATTGAGGACAATGCATGAAGTAATTGTGTGTGTGTGGGGGGGGGGGTGTTTTACATGTTTATATAGTCGAGTCTATTCTTTTATTTTCTTTTATTTGCATTGTTTTCTTTTCTTTGCATTGTTAGGGTCATCATAGTGTGCTGCATTTAATATCAATATATCTGCTTTCCATGATCGTTGGGTGACTTGTCTTCTTTTGCTTGCCTAGTGCTTTAAATTTTCACATTTCTTTCAAAATCTTCATGTGTTTGCCAAAGAATTTTTTTGTAAGTTTGGCATGTACAAAACTGTTGAGAGGCAAAAGTAAAAATGAAGCTCTCAGAATTGACTTGAACATGATGCATTAGGATAACTATTACACTGACTTTAGGTCCTATCTAGTCGTAAGGATGCACCCTGGTTTTCCCTCGGGGGAAGTGTAATCATAGGGTTTCAGTACTCAAATAAATAAAGAAGTCCACCCCGAACCTAGTGAATCGAATAATTCGTGTATTAGGTATAAGGAAGTTCGTCGTAGTCAGGGACCCTTCCACTCCTGTTGTGAAACCTTAAGTATAGGGGTTTTGGTTCCCATGTATATAAGAAATAATAATTAAGTATAATGTTCTCTCTTCTTGCACGACTCCTATCACTCGGGAAATTAGGTCCGAGGGGACTTAGTGCCTGGTGCTTTCGAGTCATCTGACTTGGATGGACCAACCGAACTCCCGTTACACGGGTGATAGGGATCACCCTATGTGGTGATTTGGGGAAGGTATACGTGATAGTGTAAGTCGTCATAGGCAATGATGCACGAAACCTGACCCTGAGAGAATTAAACACCAACTAGTGAAAAAAATGAAATGAAAAGAAAGAAAAGAAGGTAATACATATAAGAACATTAATGGACTTTACACGTTGTATCACTTGGGGATGTTAAGGTTTCCCTTGTCTTTCACTTAAGTCCGCAATTAACTTGCACGAATGGTATCCTAGGCTAGGTGTGTGGACTGGATACATATATAGAGTTGGCCTGTCGGATTACCGTGTCCAATGATCGACAAATATAGGTCCATCAAGTCTTCTTCCTAAGTTGAATAATTCATCATTGGTCGGATTTTGTGGCTATATCCGCTGAAAACCCTCAGGAGACACCACTCATCCTCCTTGGCGACTAGGAGATTTAATCGCTTGTTGGACGTGCTAAGTGCAACCGTGATTCCTACGAAAGTGAGTTAGGATTTTCCCAATTTTTTGGTTGGTTTTCATTTCTTTCATTTTTCTCTTTCTTTGTTTTCCTCATACTAGCAAAATGTAAGTGTGAGAGTATTTGATTAGTAGCATATCATACATTTCATTCATGCTATATATCCTTTATTTTACCCCAATTTTGTGCTACTTGAGTATTTGTTTGTGGTATTTCAGGTATTTGGTAATAAGGAAGAGAAATGAAGAGAAAATGAATCAAATGTAAGAAGAAAAGACTCAAATTAAGCAAAATGGACTTGTTTGTCATGCACAAGGACACATTTGCAAATCAAGAAGGACCCAGATGAAATGCATAGGGATTTGAACGCATGGAAAATATTTCGGGAGCAAAAATCCTTCAATACCATGATCTTGAAGAGTATTTAGGCAATTAAGACCAAACGAGCTCAAACCAGCGGACCAGGAGTGCACCCCACTGTTAGATTTCGTGCCATATACTTGTGTATATTTAAGAAAAAATTACAAGCAATTATGATCGGTTTTCATATTTTTGAATAATTTTATGTACACAATTTCCTGAATTGTATTTCAATATATATTGTATGCTAATTATGGGTGTCAATGGACGTTCGAAATTTGGAAATTCGTTCACGTCCAGTTCGAAAAATATTCGGTCTGAACAATATCCGATTCGAATAATATTTGATTCGTGTAATATTCAGGACATGCGAATGCGAATATGGATACTGATACATCTGATCCGAGATTGAATATCTGCATTATAAGATCCGTATCCATATTTGTATCATATACTTATGCAATACATTATTATACCTAGAAGTATTCATATTTCAACATTGTGTGATTATATTTTGAATATATAATTTAAATTTATTTATTCAAATAAAAATACATCTACTGATCACATTTATTCAAACATTGAATATCGTTATCATTTTCAGAATATAGAGTTAGAAGTTAAGATAAAGTAAATTAATATTTGAAACCAAATAAAGTTATAAATGTAACTTTGTATAAGAAATTTTCTAAGGGAAAATGAAAAATGTTACAAGCTGGGGAATTATGTTTACAGATACGGATATTATCTGTATCCGCTCAGAATCCATCAAATATCCGAACGGATATAGACTTTTCAAATACGCAAACAATCTGTATCCGTATTCGTAAATTTCATGAGGATACAAATATGGATATACCTATATCTGATCCGTATCCAATCCGTTGACACCCCCTATTGCTAATTAATATTGAAATACAAAATTGGATCATACCTATGGGATTATCAAATCCGTTTTACCAATAGGAAGTTGACTTGCACGTCGAATCGCATCGGACTTCCTCCAAGTGTTCACCAAACTCTAAACAAGATTAGAGAGATCGAAGCTAGTCAATCAATCTCTAATACGAGGCTAGAATCTAGCTAATAACCCCTTCAATCCTCCAAAGTATTTAATCTCTCAAGCACTCAATTAATAAAGTAATTTTCGGATGTGTTAGGTGGAAAATTTTGGGAAGAAAATTTTTGCATTCATGTAAACAAGGAAAGGAGGAGATGCCTATTTATAGGGTTTCTTCTAACCCACATCATGTGCAAACCACTTAGACATGATCCCTTGTTAATCTCTCCACTAAAGCACATCATGTGTAAACTACTTTGCACATGATCTCTTGTTTGTTCAGCCACATTATCATCCCATAACTACCTTTGACCAAAGTGGATTAAATCCAATCATTAATCAGCAAAAAATCTCTTATATATTAATATATGCAAAAACGTAGACAAACGGTTGAACCATTTTTCACTGTTTTTAACTTTACAAAATTTTGGATTAATATCCAATAAAATTTGGGTTTTGGGGTTTTAGCAAATTCTTATGTTATAATGTTGCGGATCACATTATATCATATAATATATTATCATATATAATGTCAAACATTATACCACATAATATATACATAACTCATACAAATTTATTTCATATTCTAATCTTGCCGTTATTGCGACATATTAATTATATCATTTTACCACTTGTATATTATTTCATAACACATGAACTTTAATACATCAAATAAAATATAAAATCATATTTCTTGTTTTCCAGTTTTGTGGTGTGACCTATAGGAGGATCTAAGTTATGTTGACAATGATACAAAACACTTTATATCATAAACTATAAGCAGTATCTAGCTACACATTATAGTTACACAAATAACAAATATGTTTTGCTCACTAGAAACTAAACACGATATACTTTGTGATATGTAAAATAACACTTTTGTCTATCCCTTGCCTCATGATATTAAGAATATTATACAAAGTAGAAATGTGTCATCTTTGTATTGTATATTCATTTCTTGATTTCTCAAGCAAATTATAAATATGTAATTATACATAAGTAACATTGTGCACATTATAATTTTGCTTTATCAAATGGCCCAACAATATCATCACTTAAGTCAAGAGGGGCAATGATAATCTTTTGACATATCATCTTTTTCGGCACAAGTCATGTAAAATCAACTAATATCTTTAACACTATGCTCAATGACAACTTTTGATAATAATCAAATTATACACTTATGTGAAAAGATATAAGTCTCATATCTTAAGATTCAAAGACACAATGAAACATTAATGACACAAACACAATTCCATAATGTTTCATTTGCTAGGTCAATTCAATATAAGAAAGAAACATTTTCTATTTCATATAATAATGTTGTTAAATACTTGCAGAGATAAATTATTCTTTAACCAACATGACAATCTTAACTAGGTAATCAAGGTCTGATTGAATCAGTTAAAATACCAAGTGTACGACCACGTTGAAGCAGTTGCAATCACGGGTCGGTCTACAGGGAGCATGTGTGATTGACATCATATCATGCATATATTTGTGTCTTATATCCTTTAATTTAGACTAAGCAATGCTATGTAACGAGTGTTTTGTTTATGTTTCAGGAATAAATAGATTTAGGAAGAAGTGACTCAAAAAGGACTCAAATGCAAGGAAAAAGACTAAGTTGCAAGACTTATGGACTGAGATGAAAGAGAGAAGGACCCAGATGTAAAACAAAAATGATTAGTGAGTAAATCAAGAAGCTCCACACCTTAATGAAGAGTATTTTGGCAATTAAATCCGAGACCAACCATCAACAACCAAATCAGGTTCATCAAACACCAAGAAGTCAAGCAAGAACGAAGCCAGAGAAATCCAGACCCGATCAGAAGAATATAGACCGCTGATTAGCGGTCCCAGACCGCCAATCCACGATCAAGATGTCTTCAAATCTCACATGCTTTGGTCGGATGTTAGATTATGGTGTATTTAGTCCATATTTGGTATGCTTTTAGTCCAATACCAGGGGATTGTCCCAGATTAGCTTTTTCAATGCCTATAAATAGAACTTTTCACCTTCCTTTGTATTCATCCATTTCTTGGTGGCATTCTCTCTACTTGGAGTAAGACTTGAAGCAAAACTCAAGGTGGAGAAGAGTGCTACCTTCAATGTGTGTCATTTTAATAAAATAATTTTTCTTAGTTTTATTTAATATTGTCTTGTCTTTTAATTCTTGCATGCTTCTTGCTTGCTTAGTTTAATTTCATTTCAGTCGAATGTTTCATTTTGTTAATGTAGGTTGTAGTTTAAATATGAGTGAGTAGTTCCATACCCATTTGGGGTGGAGAAATATGTGATATGATCATGTGATGTATTAGGTGTGTGTTATCTTAATCCCTTGAGCCTTATATGATTTCCATAACCATCTAATGAGATTTCACTCTTGTCTTTGATATGCTAATGCTCTTGAATGAAGCTTAGCTTATGCTTAGATTAGTGGACCTATTTTATGGGGAATGATAAGATGAGGATATGGATGGAATTGATAAAGGAAACATGACTTGTAGTTGCATGTGCTCTTGTTGCCTTTACCTTGGTTAATGCCTTGTATGTTTTAATGATAATGTGCTATCTTATTTCATGTGGAGGCATAGTGGGGTGTGGTCTTTATACATGAATTCATTTAGCTTCATTCTAATTATTGTCTTGTATGTTTTAATGATATTGGGTTATCTTATTTCATGTGGAGGCAAAGTTGGATTTAGTTTTATGACTTTCATGCACTACATGTTGTGATGAGCATAATTGAACACACACATACACATATCTTTGTATTCACACTCTTTTCTCTACCCCCTATGGGGTTTAGTTTTATTGCGTATTTTTCATTCCTTTCGCATTATAGTGTAGTTTGATCGCAACTCCTTTCTCTCCTTTCTTTCCTACTCGCCTTCGAACAAACTAAAGTCGACACACCTCCCTATGGATCAACCCGTCTTTGCCACCGCTTCAACGCGGCCGTGCACTTGTGGTTAATTAAAATGAATCAATCAGTGTGCTAGTCAAATTCACGATACTCGAGTGGGGGAATGAAGATAAGATTAATGTCAAAATTACACTACAATGCGAATGACATCGGAAAACAAACAACAAAACTAAAGCCCTTAGGGTGTAGAGAGAGAATGAAGAAATGAAGAAACGTGTACGTGTGTGTGTTCAATTGTGCTCATCACAACATGTAATACATGGAATCTATAAAACCAAATCCAACTTTTTCTCCACATGAAATAAGATAAAACATTATCATTAATACATACAAGAAAATAAAGTGAAATGAGGCTAAATGAACTCATGCATAATGACCAAACCCAACTATGTCTCCACATGAAATAAGATTTAACACAATCATTAAAACATACAAGACATTAATTAGGATGAGGCCAACATGAGCACATGCATTCACATGTTATGTCTCCTTCTTTCACTCCATCCTTATCCTGACCTCATCATTCCCCATAAAGTTGGTGAGAAGAAGATGACTCATAGAAGAAGGGAAGAATCCCTAAAGCTAGCGTAGGTAAAGGGCGAGGGTAGAAGCCTAATCTAGCAAACACGGCTCAAACAAGCTTAGGCTGCTATGAGTCCTTACACTAGACGATGCCTAACCGCGACTCTCCACACTCCCGAACGCCTTACCTCCCTCGGTCGTACGTCACAAAGCCGATTGAGAAAGTCAAGACCCGAAGGGCCCAAAAGTCCCAATGCAACTAAATAAACGACGACGTTCAGACCATGACGTCGAGAATGAGTTTGTCTCCTAAGTGCGCCCGAATCCTAGGAGTCAATGTCTACTTGATTTTATATAAAAGTTTTACTTGAGTATGGTTTGTGGGGCTAAGGGAGGGGTGATGAAATCCCCCACATTATCATGAAGACTATATGTGGTGCCCCTTAAGATCAATTTTCCTTAAATAGCAAGCAACTCACCAAACAAACACTCACCTCACTCTTGTTGCAATGCACCTTACTAACTAATGCATGCTCTAACCATGCATGAATGAGAGAACGGGTGCACGTACCTGAAGCCAGCAATCGACAACAAGAAATTTAAACAAGGGAAAGACAATTGCGTGCAAGGTCTACAAATGATGCATGATCTAAATGGCAATTAGTCTAATATTTTGCTTTGAGTTTTACGGTCCAACTTGTCTTAAAAAAGGTCATGCAAGACAAATTAATTACTGATATTTAAGCAGAGAATGGATGGCATTAACAATGGGTGGAAACAACTAAAGATAAGCAGTGGAAGCTACTGTAAAAACATAAATCCAAAATGGCTCACCAGAGCCGCCAGTGGCGGATTCAAATCCGCTACTGGTGGATTGTCTGGGGATTTTGGTTCCCAGACTTCACCAGAATACTCCCACGCTCCATTAGGTTCCCTTGTTCATTTGTGGCCCCTTCTAGTAACAAAAGAGAAAAGAAAACAAAAAAATCAAAAGAAAACCCAACTGAAATGGTGAACTCGACTATGAAAACGACACTCCCCGACAATGGTGCCAAAAACTTGATTAAATCAGTGAAAATACCACAAGTGCATGACCGCGTTGAAGCATTGACAAGCATGGATCGGTCCACAGGGAGCGTGTGCAAGTCGAATTCACAATACTCGAGTGGGGGAAAGAAGAGAGAGAAATGAGGTCGGAATTAAACTATGATGCGTATGAAATCAGAAAACAAACGATAAAAACAAACCCCTTAGGGGGTAGAGAAAGTATACAGAAATGCGAATATGGGTACGTGTGTGTGTTCATTAGTGCTCATCACAACATGTAACACATGAAATCCATAAAAACGAAATCCAACTTTGTCTCGACATGAAATAAGAAAAACATTATCATTAAAACAAATAAGACAATAATTGAAATGAGGCTAATATGAGCACATGCATAATGACCAAAACCGACTATGTCTCCACATGAAATAAGATTTAACACAATCATTAAAACATACAAGACATTAATTAGGATGAGGCCAACATGAGCACATGCATGCACATGTTATGTCTCATTCTTCCACTCCATCCTTATCCTCAGTTCATCATTCCCCATAAAATAGACCCACTAATCTATCATGTGCTAAGCATCACTCAAGAGCATTAGCACATAATTGATAGGAGAAAAATCTCATTAGATGGTTAAGGAAATCATGAAAGGTTCAAAGGTTAGGATTAACACACACCTAATACATCACATAATCACAACACCTTTTTCTCCACCCCAAATGGGGATGGACTACTCTCTACTCATCTCTAAACTAAAGAAAGCATAAAAACAACATAAACCTATAATGGAAATGACGAAAAACAAGATTAAGCAAACAACAAAAAAATAAATTGCATCAAAGTAAATACATTAATGTAAAGAACAAGAACTAAACTAGATTAAGAAATAGAAAAACAAAGTTTGCTCCTCTCCAACCCCCTTATTTACGCTACTAAAACATGAAACTAAAACCTACTCTAATGTGGGAGGGGGGAAAAAGAAGAAATGAGGCATTACAATTCTATTTATAGAAGATTAGAGCGTTTGGGTGGATCTGGGCACAATCGAACGATTGTAAATCAGATCTAGATGTTGCATATTTCTCTGACCGGACAAACCGACCCACGGGCAAAATTGTGGCTGAAATGGAGCAAAAGGATCCACCAATGGCGGAGCAAAATCCGCCACTGGCGGATGGAATGGCTCCGATCAGCCTCTATTTTCTCCAGTAGGTTAAGTTAGGTGTTTTACACGTGGGGTTGAGCCCTGACCCATTGTCGCGAGCCAATTTGATTTTAATTGTTGATTTACTCCTCAAGTTATGGACTTTTGTGACACAATATGTTTCTTTACACTTGGGTCCCTCTGAGTTTTCACTTGGGTCCAACCTGACTTACTATCAGATCCTTGGGCATTACAAATAGGTCCATAACCTTCCAAATCAGTCCATTCTTCTTGGGTTTAGGTCATTTTCTCTTCATTTCTCTTCTTTATTGCCTAAACCATGAAACATATCAAATAGACACTCGAGTAGCACACATATGGGGTGAAATAAAGGATATATAGCATGAATTCAATGTATGATATGCTCTTAATAAATGTCCCATGTTAATCACCATGATTGTGAAATACTTTTTGATTCATGTAAACCATTATCTTTTAGAGCTCTACGGTTAAGGACAAAGAGACTTTTCCTTAACACTTATAAAAGATGAATAAATTAATCAAGGAACAAAATATTTATACATTCAATTCATAATAAAAGACATATAACAGTAAACCTTTAGAACACATTCATTTCACTCACGTGCCAAATACATCACTTAAGTTACTGAGCAAGTTTGGGGTGGATCAAACCAATATGATTCGCCAGTAGGGGATTTTGATCCACCATTGGCGGATCAAGTTGGTCCAATGCCTCTCAAATTTCAAAGGTGGCTCAGACTTGATTAATTGGGTGAATCAAATTATAGAGAGAGTTATGACAACCGTCAGATTGCTTTCAGATCCATCCAAACCCTCATTTCTTCTATAAATACCATTGTAATCCCTCCTCTACTCCCCTTCTTCTTGCTCCCTCCATTAATTTAGGTTTATTTTTGCTGCTCATTAGTGTAAAAGGAGGAGAAGGAGAAAACCTTGTAATCTTTCTTTCCATTCTAGTGTAATTCTTGTTTTTTATATTGATGTCTTCCATTTGATGCAATTTCCTTTGTGTTTGATGGTTGTTTAATCTAGTTTTCTACATTTCCTTCATGGTTTTGTGTTGTTTTTATGTTTTCTTGAGTTTAGAGATGAGTAGGGAGTAGTCCATTCTCATGGTGGGGTGGAGAAGAAGGTGATGTGATTATGTGATGTATTAAGTGTGAGTGTTAATCCTAACCTTTGAACCTCTCATGTCCATAACTATCTAAGGAGATTTTCACTCTTTGATGTGCTAATGCTCTTGAGTGATGCTTAGATTAGTGGGCATATTTTATGGGGAATGATGAGATGAGGATTAGGATGGAGTGGATCAGGAGGAAACAAGACATGTGCATGCATGTGCTCATATTCGTCTCATCCTAATTAATGTCTTGTATGTTTTAATGATAATGTTTTATCTTATTTCATGTGGAGACAAAGTTTGATTTGGTTTGTATGGATTTCATGTATTACATGTTGTGATGAGCACTAATGAACACACACACACGTACACATGTTCACATTTCCGCATTCTTTCTCTAGTCCCTAAGGGGTTTATTTTTATCGTTTGTTTTCTGATTTCATATGTATCGTAGTTAAATTCTGACCTCATTTCTCTCTCTTCTTTTCCCACTCTAGTATTGTGGATTCCGACTCACACGCGCTTACTCTGGACTCGACCCGTACTTGCCACCGCTTCATCGCGGTCGTGCACTTGCGGTATTATAACTGAATCAATCAGTCACCGAGGAGGGTGGTCTAGAGGGGCTGGAGTACGGGGAGGAGAAAGGAGGGAGTAGAAAAGAGCGGCTAGGTTCAAAGTTTAGGTTTAACTTATAACATTTTTAAGGAGGTATAGATGTCAGCTATACAACAACCAACGTCTATACATAACTATAGACGTCGGTTATACAACCAACGCGCATACATAAATATAGACATTTGTTGTAGAATAACCGACGTCTATAGTTATGTATAGATGCCGACCTCTTTTACACGAGACGTATATACCTATAGAAGTCGCATTTACGAGAGACCGAGATATATATTTGGCGACGCTTATTCCCTATTCTGCACTAGTGGAGGTACCATTTAAGTGAGTGAGATGGTGATTGATTACCTTCCAATTCTATTGGTAATTTTAACTATCGCCATTCTTAATTGAGAAATGTGATAGAGCAAACTTTTAGAGTTGTCAAACATCGATTTGCCATTTTAAGGGGGTATATGCCTTTTCCTATAAAAACTCAAGTAAAAATCATTTTGGTATGTTTTCTGTTACATAATTTTATTCGGAAAGAAGATAATGATGATTTGCTTGAAGATCTTGATGATGAGTTAGATCACATTGAAGATGAGACTTCAAATTTAGATTATCTCAACAACAAAAAGAAATTGAAGATCAAATGCACAATGATTCGGCCAATGCCCTGTGGCTTGATTGAATATTAATAAGACATTGTTTGTTGATATTATTGAATTGTATTTTTAATTTTTGTTATCTTTAATTATTTTATGTTTGCGTTCTTATATTATTTATTTGTATTTGGTTTGGTTTAATATTCATTTATCTTCTTCATTATTTGTAAATACCAATAACAAAAATACATTGTTTTTACATTTTATAGTAAATTTCAGTGATATTCACAAATAATAGAATTTGAATTCCATCATATTCTAGTTACAAACACAATAACAGAATTTGATCAAACAGAATTTTAATTACGCTTGATTCTATTTTCCATTGTTTTCCTTTTGACTCCAATTCATTTTCCACCTGTTTCTTGTGCACAATCACCTCCTAGATGTTTGTTTTTAGTTGTCTTTAGTTTTAACATTTTTAACTTTTATTAATGGGTATTCTAAATGAATTAGTGTTGCATGCAGACTTAGATGTTTGTGTATTTTTTATTTAGGTTGATTTTCAGTTGTAGCATGTGATTCATGTTTTTAATTTTTTACTGATTCCAGTGTTACACGTCTTTCCTATTCAAAAAATAGCAAAGTAATTGTTTAGACGACTTTTACGAATTCTAAATAGTATTACATGTTTTAATGCTCCCATTTGTGACAATACATGACCCCTTCTTTTCCTTATAATTCAATCCTACGAATTGAGGCTTAGATCTTCCTTTCCTTGTATGCATGTTCATATATCCACAGTAATGTGACATCCCATATTCCCATTTGTAACATTCATTTTGAGTTGCATGATCATATGGTATGTCTTGTACATGCTCTCCCCCCCCTAAATGATCGTTGAGCTTGTGCACTATATGGTTCCTCAGCACAAATGGCTCCATTTGTAGAACAATTTAGCAAAAATGATAGTAACTTCCAGTTGGGTCTTTAAATTAGAAAATTCTTAAGTTGTTTTTGGTTTGACCACCCCAACATGGGCAAGGATTTTTGTTGCTTGATGCTTCGAAGTAGTAATACTCCCAAATTTTTCATTTTTTGTTTTTTGCTAGCTAGGTTTAGGGTGTGTCGAGCAATAGCAAGTACTTGTAATCATGTACAAAAATGAAGGGAAAACCAACTAATGAAACATAAATTCTTAGATTTCTCTACTAGTGTTAAATGGATGGAAATAATTCTAAAGACAATTAAAGTAATGATTGTAGCTATGTCTATTTTTCGGTTGTGGTAGTTTTGTCATTGCTTCGATTGTGTTGTGCAGTACACAATGGGGGTTGTTTAATACGTTTTAATTAACCGCAAGTGCACGACCACGTTGAAGTCGTGGCAAATACGGGTCGATCCACAAGGAGGTGTGTAGACTCTGGTTTGTTCGAAGGCAAGTGGGAAAAGAGGGGAAGAAGTTGTGATTACACTAAACTAGACTAACTACACTAAACGAGTAAGCATCAAACAAGGAAAACGAAAGCAAGGGAAATTGAAAGCTAGAAATCAGAAATGGAAAACCCCTAAGGGGTGGAGTGTGTGCGCACATGTAAAAAGATGGTGAAGAATGCATTCTATAGACACAAATGTAGGTAGTGTTTTCATGCATAGGAAGTGTCTAAAGGTTATGGCAAAACCTATCAATTCATTCACTAACCTAGTTGATTAACATTCATATACACAAACTGGTTATTTCAGAACCTAAACAAGCATGGGAGCTGTCTAAGATGTGTGGCAAAACCCATCAAGTGTAGTATTCTACTCTAACAAGCAAGCATAACATTTCTCAACACAATCAAAAAATAAAGCATTCATATCCATTCTTTAATGCATGTATGAACATCATCTCCACCCCCAAAGGGGGATGGATCTACTCACTACACATTATTCTAACAATTAAACTAAAAAAGAAAGGAAATATTCTAACTACTTTAGTCTACAATTAAAGAAATAAAACTAAGCTAAGAATGCATAAAGAAACAACATAAGAACAAAACAATGGAAAAATTATTTTATTAGATGACTCACATTGAAGGTAGCATTCTTCTCCACCTTGAGATTTTTGCTCCAACGCTTACTCCAAGTAGAGAGAATGCAATCAAGCAATGGGTGATTACAATTGAAGGTCAAGAGTTCTATTTATAGCCATAGAAAAAGGTAATCCAGGACAATCCCCCGGTATGGGACTAAACAAATACCAGAAATAGACTAAATACACGCTCCACATAAATCTTGGCGGATCCGGACCAAAAGTGACCACAAATTAGCGGTCTTGGACCGCCAAATTGGCGGTCTACAGTGTTCGGATCACTCTGGATTTTCTTGTGGGCTTTTCTGGAAGGCTTTGTTTGTCTTTGATGCATCTACTTCGCTTGTTGGAGCTCCGACCCGAATAGAATTGCCAAAATACCCCCCATGATGGTGTGAAGTATTCTTGTTTGTTCATTGGTCCTTTGATCTTACGTTCAGGTCCTTCGATCTTGCATCTTAGTCCTTGAGTCTCTCAACTCAGTCCTTTTTCATGCTTTTAGGTCCTTTTATGCCTCTTCTCTTCAAACCTATTTATTTCTGAAATTCAAACATAAAACTCGTCACATAGCATTGTTTTGGTGAAATATAATGGATATAAGATACAAATGTAAGCATGAAATGATGTCAATCAAATACCCCCACACCTAAATTTTGCTAGTCCCGAGCAAAACAAAGAAAGAGAAAAGCATACGAAAAACAAGAAATCCTAACTCACTTTCGTAGGAATCACGATTGCACTTAGCACTTGCAACAAGCCGTTAAACCTCCTTGTCGCCAAGGAGGAGGAGTGTTGTCTCCTGAGGGTTTTTCAGTGCATACACCCACAAAATACGAACAAAGATGCATTATTCAATATAGCTACACGACTCGTTGGACATATTTTGTCGATCATGGGACGCCGTAATACTATGAGCCGACTCTATATATGTAATCAGTCCACACACCTAGCCTAATGAATCATTCGTGAAAGTTAATTAAGGACTTATGTGCAAGACATGGACAACCTCAACATCCTCAAGTGATACAAAGTGTAAGGTCCATTAAGGTTCTTATTTGCATTACTTTTTTTCTCTTTTTTCTTACTTTTTGTTTCCTTTTTTTAGTTTTCTTACTAGTTAAAGTTTCATTCTCCCAGGGTCAGGTTTCGTGCATCATTGCCTATGAGAACTTACACTATCACGTACACCTTTTCCCAAATCTCCACACAGGGCAATCCCTTCCACCCGTGTGGGAGTTCGGTCAGTGCATCCCATGTCAAATGACTCGACACCAGGCACAAAGTCCCATCAGACCTAATTTCCCGAGTGATAGGAGCCATATGAGAAGAGAGAACACCTACTCACTTATGTCTTATCTACACATGAACCAAAACCCCTACACTTAATGTCTCACAACAAGATTTAAAGGGTCCTTGGCTACAAAAAATTTCCTTATATTAACCGACACGAATTATTGACTCAGTAGGTTCAGGGTGGACTTCTTTAAATGTATGAGTACTGAAACCCTATGATTACTCGCCCCCCGAGGGAAAACTGGGGTGCATCCTAACGACTAGATAAGTCCTAAAGCCATTGTACTAGATATCCTAATGCATCAAGTTCAAGACAATTTTGGGAGCTTTCTTTTTACTTTGACTCTCCACGGTTTTGCACATGCCAAACATACGCAAAACCCACAAAATATTTTCTTTCCCAAACAAATAAAGATTTTGAAAGAAATGTGAAAATTTTAAAGCATTAGGCAAGGAAAAGAAGACAAGTCACCCAAGGATCATGGCAAGCAGATATATCGATATTAAATGCAGCACACTATCATGACCCTAACAATGCACACAAAAGAAAACAAAATCAAAGGAAAAGACTCGACTATGTACACACGTAAAACACCCCCCCCCACACCTACTTCATGCATTGTCCTCAACGAATGTGAGCAAGATAAGACATGGAGTTATGCATGAAAAATGGAAGCTCTCACCAACATTAAGCGCAAAAGGAAGTTCATGGTTATTGATGAGAATTAAATTTATACCGCAAGTGCACAACGTCAATGAAGACGTGGCAAGTACGGGTCGAACACAAGGAGGGAGAGATATTGTTATTTTTGTGATTTTCGATTAAGGAAGAAAGAGAGAAAAATAAGGTTGGTTTGAGATTTTTGGTTTTTTAATTATCTAAAGCAAGAACAACAAAAACAAATTAAAAATAAAGTAAAGATGGAAGGGAGTCCAGTGGGTGGAGGTTTAGATATCGGGTTTAGATTAGAGAATTCTGAAACTTATAATAAATCATATTAGTTATAAAGAATTACATAATAAATGACTCAACATAAACTCAAGTAATCAAAATATACTAACACGAAATTAAAATAATAACGTAATTCTTCTTCTCATCACCCTAAATCCGTCACCCCCACCCTTTGGAGAGAGTTAGAAACTCATGGATGGAGGGAAGGAGAAGGGGTCCTAGAGAAACTACAAAAGAAAACTAAAAAAAACAAGAAATAAAAGAAAATAATTTTATTACTAAAATATGGAACAAAAACTAACACTAGGCTAGGACCCTTCACAACATCGTTTCAGGGCTATTTATAACCGATACAAGGGATCCCAATATATAAAAGGAAAGTACACGCGTCAATACAGCATTGATAAAAATTTGAGCACACGGATCAACTTTTGTGCGGCGGAATCGCCGCAATTTGTACATGAGGTGCGGCGGAATCGCCACCTTTTTGGCTCAGAATCGACTCGGATTTTTCCTGTGTGTTTATGGTATGTTTTAGCTGTCATTTGCGCGACCGGATTAATTATTGCATATCTTTGGAGATCCGAGTTAATTTCTTCATATATTTGGAGATCCAAATTGATTTTTCTCTAGAACTTCTCCAAAATAATATTTTGGTACTCGTAATTTGCAGTCGGGTCCTTGGCTTTTGCAATTAAGTCCCTGACTACTTTTGTGCTTAAGTCCCTGGCCTTTTTGTAATTAGGTATTTGAATGCTTTTATGCTTGGATGAACTTCCATTTGAATCCCGATAATCTTGACTTGGTCTTTATGATAGAAATGAGTCTCTTGCATGCATTTATGCTCGGGATATGGGTAATTTGCATTCAGGTCCCTGTATTATGTAAATAAGACTAAACACATACCTTAGTAGAATTTATTGATATAAAATTAATCTAAATGAAAGACATATGATGCAATGTATGCAATGCATCCGTTATGCTGATGGACACAAACTCAAATTCCCTCAGAACATGTGAGATGCTGAAGAATGGAGACAAATAGGTGAAGAAATGGGCCCCAAATACACAAGGGTTGGGCCCCACAACAATCAATTATTACTATTTTTTGTTTTTTTTCTTTGTTTTTTGTTTTTTACAAGATATATAGATCAACAAAGATATTCTCATAATCATTTGGTCAAGGAACATCAAATGAGAACATCGAGTTATGAGCACCAGAGACTTGTCGAGATGGGCAAACTTCACTGGTACTCTGAGGTGTCATGAGGGGTGAAAGGTCAAAGCTGAAAGGCTCGAAGCCCTCATGATATTGGTTGGGTGTAGGCAACATGAATGAGTGGAGTTGTGTTGCCTCACTAGGGTTTAGTTGCTCATCGAACAAAACCCTGCAACTAATAGGTGGGTGCATCGGAATGAGTTCCTCACGCTCATTCGATGGATGCAGCATACCTGCATCACTAAGAATGGGGCTCCTCCCCAACCAACAAGGACCTCCCACCATCAATTATATCATCAAGCATAAGCTCGGTCGTAGGTGGGTCCTTGTTGGAGTCAATCGGAAGCTCAAAGGGCTCAATAGCCATAGGACACGGGGTGACAACACCTTCTGGAATGGGCATATGATGAGGTGTGTCCCCCTCACTAATGGTTTCAACTGAATCATGCAACGAACACTCCCATTGGACATTCATGTTTGATACCAGCTCACTCTGTTGCATTGCAAAGACAGGCAATGAGTTTTCGCTGGGCCCACAAACATTTTCAATGGGTTGCATTGGTGTTAGGGGTGTTCGTCGATTTTGCGGTGCTTTCTCTAATTGGCGGATGAGATTGAGATTTAAAGGTTGGTCCATGGGCTCCTGTTGCCTACCAGAGTTGAATACATGAAACTCGGCACTCATGTTACCGAATGAGAGCTTCATGAGACCATTCTACAATTAATTAAGGCATTGGAGGTTGCCAGAAATGGTCTACCCAAAATCAAAGGTATTTGAGAGTCGGTGTGCACAACAGGATTGGTATCGAGGACAACAAAATCGACTGGAAATATAAAATCTCCAACTTTGATAAGCACATCCTCGATAATCAGTGGTATGTCTTGTAAACATCCTTAAAAAAATAAATGTAATGAAAAGTTACTTGCATAAGTAATCCATGTTTTTGGTATATTTGTCTATTGTCCATTAGAATACGAATGTCTCTTCAAGAGGTTCTTTACTTGTTTTTTAGTGATTTCTAGGATTGGATGTAGAATCGTAAAACATTCTAATACTTGAGCACACTTGGGTGTGATGGGATTTGAAAACACAAGTACTTGTGAATTTTAAGCTTGAGTGAGTGTAATTGGTGTTTGAAGATGGGAAACTGTAATTGGTGTTCTCTCAAACAATGGAAGAATATGAGGTGTTAGAGTTGTCTAAAACATAGGAATGAACCCCTATTTATTATTGACTTTTAGGCCTTAATCATGTTAATTTTGATAATTTTAATCAACCCAATTTTAGTCACATTCAAATTGGGTCAAATACATTCCATGCATTGCAAATATACTTTTATTGTGCATACTTTTATCTTAATAGGAGATCAAGACTCAAGGAGAGAGATTCAAGTTAAGACATGTAATCAAGCTTTTCATGACATATAATTTTATCGTTATTTGAGTCATTAGGAACCTTTGTAAGCTTGAGTATATTTGTTTTGATATCCATCCACATTCACTCTAGGTTCTATCTAAAAGTCACACACAAAATCTCACATTATTTGGACTTCATTAGATCACCCATAACATCTCTTTTTAAACACTAGACCGAACCGACGGTCGGACCGAGAACCGGAATTAAACATGTTGGTCCACGGAAAAACCGACCCCACCTAAACCGGTGAGACCAAAAAACCAAAAAAACATATCAAACATGTTAGTTTTTTCAGTGACTGACCGTACATTCTTCCCCCTAGCACGTCCCCTACTCCATGTTTCCTTGGTGGTTTCATGGAGAAGTTAGTAGCGAGGAAGCTGGACCATGGGGAGAATGTTGGGTAGGGTTGTTGCATGCGTCTTGCGTGAGGTGCAACCCTACTTGTGTGGGTTTGATCTTGAGATCTGATTGACATCATATCATGCATACATGTGTGTCTTATATCCATTATCTTTCACCTAAACAATACTGCGTAACGAGTTTTATGTTTGAGTTTCAGGAATAAACTGGATTGAGGAGAAGAGGCATAAAAGGACCTAAAAGTAAGAAAGAGGACTGTGTTGAGAGACTTAGGGACTAAGATGCAAGAGAGAAGGACCTGAATGAAAGCGCAAAGGATCAATGAGAAAATAAGGAAACTCCGCACCATCATGGGGAGTATTTTGGCAATTCGATTCGGCTTGCAGCTCCAGCAACCAACTTGGATACATCACACAAGAAGAGAGCCATCCAGAAACGCCCACAAAATTCCAGACCGGATACAAACCCTGTAGACCGCCAATTGGCGGTTATTTGATTGACATCATATCATGCATACATTTGTGTCTTATATCTGTTATCTTTCACCTAAACAATGTTTCGTAACAAGTTTTATGTTTGAGTTTCAGGAATAAATAGGATTGAGGAGAAGAGGCATAAAAGGACCTAAAAGCAAGAAAAAAGGCTAAGTTGCAAGACTTATGGACTAAGATGCAAGAGAGAAGGACCTGAATGAAAGCCCAAAGGACCAATGAGCAAATCAGGAAACTCCACACTATTATGGGGAGTATTTTGGCAATTCGATTCGGGTCGGAGCTCCAGCAACAAACTTGGATACATCACACATGAAGAAAAGCCCACAAAAATTCCACACCGGATCGAAACCCTGTAGACCACCAATTGGCGATCTGTGACCGCTAATTGGCGGTCCGGGTTACTCTGGATCTGATGTGGTTTAGTCGGGTCTTGTATAATTGTGTGTTATGTCTATTTTTGGTATTGTATTAGTCCCATAACGGGGCATTGTCCCGGATTACCTTTTTCTATAGCTATAAGTAGAACTCTTCCTCCTCCCTTGTATCCCATCTCTCTCTTGGTGGCCATCCTCTCTACTAGGAGTAAAAGCCTTGAAGCAAAAACCCTGGTGGAGAGAGGCTACTTGTAATTGAGTGAGTAATAATAGATGTTTTGTTAAGTTTTCTTCATATTGCCTCTTTTCAATTCTTGCATACTTAGTTAACTTATTGTTTTAGCTTTCTTATAATTAGTTTAAGCATGTTTTCTTTCCTTAGTATAAATGTTAGTTTAAATATGTGTGAGTAGTTCCATCCCCCTTTGGGGGTGGAGTAGATGTGTATACATGTTATGTAGATGGTATGAATGCTAAACATTGTTGTATGTGAGAAATGTTAGTATGTTTGTTTGAATTAATAATAACTCTAACTTGATGGTTTCGTCCATAATGTTTAGGTACATTACATGCTTGTTTATATTCTTAATAACAAACTTGTCATGCTCATATTAATCACCTAGGTTAGTGCTTTAAATGACATGTCTTGCCATTAGGTACTTCTTATACATTAACAAACACTAACTACACTTGAGCTTATTGTATGCATTCACCACACTTATTTCATGTGTACACACGCACTCCACCCCTTAGGGGTTTTCCCAGTCCTGTATTTTTATTTCTTCTTAGTAGTTGCTTAGCTTAGTTTAGTTCATTTTGTGCTTTCATTTCCTCCTTCTAGTTTACTAGTTTAATGTAGTTTAGTTTAATTAGTCCTTTCTCTCCCTTCTTTCCCACTCGCCTTCGAATAAACTAAAGTTGACAAACCTCTCTGTGGATCGACTCGTATTTGTCACCGCTTTAACGCGGTCGTGCACTTGCGGTTAATTAAAACGTTCAATCAAGTTTTTGGCGCTGTTGCCGGGGAGGTGTTCTGTCCAGACTTTGGATTGGACGATTCGAGTGGTTTTTTTTAGTTTTGTATTGTTTCAGGGATCCTCAGGATCAAGGGGAGGCAACTGAAGGGATTGGAGAGCGAAAGACGCAACAGTGACTGCCAATCAGCGGCATGGTGAGCTTCATTTTATCCCATTTTTGTTCTGATTGTTGTGTGGTTCAGTGTAGTTGTCTGGGAGCGCAATCTTGCATGTTGTGACTTTTAGTTTGCTCCTAGATTAAAAATCAATCCCCTTTAATAAACCTGGCCACTAAAATCGAAAGCAAAAGATTAGGCATTCTTACTTGTTTAGGTCATGCCATCACATACTTGACTTAGGCACGTAGTTGTCTTTTATTTTAGCTTACTTTTAGTTGATGAGTGCTGGCGTGAGGTACGCATTTCCTACTGTCATTCATGTATTTTGTATAACCATGCAATAGTTAGTAGGATTGCATCGGGACAAGAGTGAGGTAAGCGTTTGATTGGAGAGTTGATTGCTAGATTTAGGATCAAAACGCTACTAAGGAAGGGCTGTCCCATACAAGATAGGGTGGGGGATTTCATCACCCTTTCCTTGGCCCCAAAAATCACTCTTAATAAAAGCCTTAATTCTAAAAGCAAGTAGACATTGGCCCTAAAGATTTCAGACGCACTAGGAGAGTAATCTAGTCGAGACCGTCATGACTTGATCGGTGTTGTCTGCCTTGTCGATAGTAGGAGGTACTGGATCTTCAAATCTGGTATCACTTTCTGGGCATTGTGGTCTTCGTTGTAGGGAGGTGAGGCGTGTCGAGACTAGTGACCTCGAAGTTAGGCGTCGTCTAGCCTAAGGACCCATAGCCTTAAGTTGTTTGAGCCGTGCTTGCTAGATTAGGCTTCTACCTTCACCATTACCCAAGCTAGCTCTAAGGATCCTTCCCTCCTCATCTGACTCCTCTTCTCATCTATATTCTACGAGTAGTCTCCACCTCTGAGTACACCTTCTGTTGTGTGTTATTTTAGAGTCGAGTCGAGCGTTTTATGCGAGGTTGGGCTCATTCTGGTGACAGCGCTCGACTTGAGAGAGTGCATTTTTCTAAGATGGACGGTGTAGGTGATCAGCCATCTCTGCCTCGTGCTCCTTTGGAGCATGAGGCCGAGTCGTCTCGTTATTTTGAGCATGCTTCCCACCTTCACTGCCAATAAGGAGGATCCGTATATTTTCATACATGAATTCGAGGAAGTATGCTCCATGTTCAAGCTTCAACAACTTGATGAGGATTCAGTCCGGTTGAGGATGATTTCTTTCGCGTTGAAGAATAACGTGAAGAAATGGATGTACAGCCTCCCGGCGAGCACTATTCGGTCTTCGGATGACTTTGGGACCGTCTTTCTGAAGGGATTTCCCCCTCAAAGGAAAACTCAACAGATACGACACCAGATACATCAAATGTATCAGACTGAGACCGAATCTTTTCATGCTTTCTTTGAGAGGTTCAAGGACCTTCTCCAGCAATGCACTCAGCAGGGACTTGAGCTATGGCAGCTGTTCCAGATTGTTTATGAGGGCCTCAACTACAACAACCGCACATTGTTGGAGTGGATGTGTCAGGGTGATTTCCAAATGAAACCCATAAATGAGGCATGGGACACTTTTGAGTTAATCGTTGAACGTACCTTTGAGTGAGACACCATGAGAGAGCCACCTGCCGCCAGGTCTTCTGGTCGAGCTGGATCATATCAAGTTGAGTCAACTATCGCGTCTGAGGCGAAATTGGCTGCTCTCATGCGTAGGATTGAGAGTTTAGAGTTGGACCGAGCTCCTGTAGCTCTGGTCGCTACTCCCGTGTGTAGTAGGTGTGGACTTACGAGCCACGATGACTTGGAATGCGCTTACGCTCCAAGGGATACTAAGCATGCAAATGCGATGTATCAATAGAGGACCCGTACAGTCACTCCTACAACCCGGGATGAAGTAACCATCCTAACTTCTCTTGGGGGCCTAGTGGGGGTCACGGTCAGAGCTCGCACACTCAACCTCAACCTCCACCTTATCAACCTCCGCGCCCATCGGCGACCTACCAACCCCCACATCTAAGGTCTCAGCACCATAATTACCAACATGCTCAGGCCTCATCGTCGGGTTATTCTAACCAAACTCGACTACCCTAGCGGGTTGACGCCAAGGACCCTTCTAGTGATCCGACCCTTCAAGCGTTCATGCAGAGCATGCAAAGTACAGTCAAAGCTTTGGAAATGCAAGTTAGCCAGTTGGCTCATTAGTTCCATGAACGCGAGAAGGGTCAGTTACCAAGTCAACCTGTGGTAAATCCCAGTGGTCAACCTGCTCAAGCTTGGCAGAATGTGCACAATGTTGAAAGTGAACCTTCCCAACATGCAAAGGTTGTCCATACCTTAAGATCGGGAAGGTTTGTTGACAACAATGTGGAAATGTCTGAAACCAACCCTGTTGGTGACACTTCCGAGGAGGGTTGTGAGTCTTTCAAGGAACCTAATTCTGGGACTCCTCCTCATGATAGTTATGTCCCCAAGGCACCATTCCCTCATAGGTTTACTAAAAAACGTGATGAGCATTGGGACAAAATTGTTGAAGTACTTAGGCAGGTCAAGGTGAACATCCTGTTGTTGGACGTTGTTCAGCAAATGCCACTGTATGCCAAGTTCCTTAAGGACCTTTGTACCGTTAAGAGAAGAACAAATGTTCCCAAAAAGGCATTTTTGGCCGCCAATGTGAGCTCGATACTGACACAACCCATTCAAGTCAAATACAAGGACCCCGGTTGTCCTACTGTCTCTTGCATGATCGGTAATGTGACAATTCCTCAAGCTTTATTGGATTTGGGAGCATCTGTGAACCTCCTACCCTACTCTGTCTATGTCAACCTTGGAATCGGCGATCTTAAACCAACGAGGACAACCCTCCAGTTGGCTGACAGATCCGTCAAGATTCCACGAGGGAGTGTGGAGGATGTCCTTATTAAAGTGGGCGAGTTCGTATTTCCAGTTGATTTCATTATCTTGGATACTGAACTTGTGTCCAACCCACAATGACAAATTCCAGTGATCCTTGGGAGGCCATTTCTTGCGACATCTAATGCTTTGATCAATTGTCGCAATGGCTTGATGAGGTTGTCTTTTGGAAACCTCACGGCGGATTTCAACATCTTTACTCTTGGTAAGCAACCCAGGCTCATCGACGATGCTGTCGGAGCCAATTTCATTCAGGACACGGATGAGCCCGAGTCATTAGGCATGTTCTACTCACATCGACATATTATTGAGGTGCCTAATGACCAGGTTGCGAGTGAAGATGATCTTGATGAATCTGCCTATGAACCTTTGGATGAGGAGGCACTTCTGGGTGCTTGCTCCTCTTACCCTGTGATCCTTGAGCCACTTGAAATCAACTCTGAATCCAAAAAGGATCCACCTATGGTCGAGCTCAAACCGCTCCCCGATAACTTCAAATACAACTTTTTAGGGGATAATAAGACCTTGCCACTCATTATAGCTTCTGATCTTGCAAAAGATCAAGACACTGCCCTCAAAAAGTGCTCATTGAAAACAAAGTGGCTATCAGGTGGTCCTTGAAGGACATCAAGGGAATTAGCCCTGGTATTGTTCATCACCGGATCCACATGGAAGAGGATTCGAGGCCCCACCGGGACCCACAACCAAGATTGAATCCTGTACTGAAAGAAGCCGTCCGAAAGGAGGCTCTTAAGTAATTGGATCATGGTTCTTAAGCGAGGGATTGTACTTGGACATGTGGTCTCAAGTAGGGGAATTGAGGTCGATCCCGCCAAAGTGGGTCTTATTGCTAATCTCCCACCGCCACGTAATGTGAAGGATATCCGCACCTTTTTGGGGCATGCTGGATTCTATCGGCAGTTCATTCGGGATTTTAGCAAAATTGCTCGACCTCTCACCGCCTTGTTGGCTAAGGATGCCATTTTTGAGTTCACACCGGATTGCCACCATTCCTTTTTGACCTTGAAGAAAGAGTTGACTTCAGCTTCCATTATTAAGGCACCGGTGTGGACTGAACCGTTTGAGTTAATGTGTGATGCATCTGACTTTGCTGTGGGAGCAGTGCTTGGGCAACGATTGGACAAATTGCCTCATGTGATCTACTATGCCAGTAGAACTCTCAATGATGCCCAATTGAACTACACTGTGACCGAGAAGGAATTCTTAGCGATCATATTTGCTTTGGAGAAATTCCGGCCGTACTTGATTGGCTCCCACGTGATTATCTATTCTGATCACATAGCCATCAAGCACCTCATGGCGAAGAAAGATGCAAAATCCCGACTCTTGAGATGGATCTTGTTGTTACAAGAATTCGATCTCGAGATTCGGGACAAAAAAAGGTGTGAAAATGTTGTAGCTGACCACCTGTCCCGTCTAGAGACGACCAACCCACATGACCAAATTATTGATGACAAATTTCCTGACGAGCAGTTGTTCACGATCGAAGACAACCATTTGTTTGCCGACATCGTGAACTACCTCGTGACCGAGAAACTTCCTGTGGGTTGGTCAAAATCTGACCAAACCAAATTTAGATCTTATGTCAGATTCTTTCACTAGGAGGACCCCTACCTATTCAAATACCGCTCTGACCAAATTTTCAGGCGGTGCGTCCGAGATAACGAATTCCAAAGTGTGCTCCATTTTCTGCCACTCTAAGGCATGTGGAGGACACTTTGGAGCAAAAAAAACTGCCGCCAAGGTGCTCCAATCTGGATTCGACTGGCCTTCTCTTTTCAAAGATGCTTACAACTTTTGTAAGCAATGTGATAGGTGCTAGCACCTTGGCGGGATTAGTCAGCGTGACATGATGCCTTTGCAAAATGTCCTTGTCGTCGACATCTTCGATGTGTGGGGCATCGACTTTATGAGTCCTTTCCCGAATTCGTTTGGGAATGTTTACATTGTGGTGGTCGTTGACTATGTGTCTAAGTGGGTTGAGGCTATCCCCACAAAGACCAATGACAACAAGGTGGCCACCAAATTCTTAAAGGACATTTTTACGCGATTTGGTACTCCTCGTACCATAATCAGCGATAGGGGTACCCACTTCTGCAATCGCTTATTTGAAGCGCTTATGAGGAAATATTCGATCACCCACAAGCTTGCGACCCCATATCATCCGCAAACTAGTAGGCAGGTCAAAGTCTCTAACCGTCAATTAAAGCAAATCCTTGAGAAGACGGTTAATTCCTCGAGGAAGGATTGGTCCTAAGTTGAATGACGCATTGTGGTCCTTCCGCACTGCGTATAAGACCAATTTAGGTATGTCCCCATATCGGGTAGTGTACGGCAATGCTTGCCACCTACCCGTCGAGCTTGAGCATCGTACTTTCTGGGCGATCAAGAACCTGAATATGGATATTAATCAAGCAGGGGTGCAACGTAAACTTGACATTTTGGAGTTGGAAGAGCTAGGCAATGATGCGTATGAAAATGCCAAAATTCATAAGTCCCTAGCCAAGTTGTTTCACGATCGCATGATTATGCGAAATGTGTTTACGGCCGGGTAGATGGTGTTGCTCTACAATTCCCGGCTTCATCTGTTTGCGGGTAAGCTCGGCAGTCGTTGGTCTGGCCATTTTATTGTCCAAATTGTATTTCCTTATGGAGCGGTTTACATCCTGAACCCAGGGAATGTGTACGTGTTCAAAGTTAATGTAAAACACCTCAAACCCGACTTGGAGGGGGCACCAGCTGAAGTCGAGGAGGTCATGTTCCTTCATGAACCTCTCTCGCACTCAACCATTCATGTTCCTGCATGAATGGTTGAGGTTTCTTGTTTGTATAAAGTTAACTTTGACAAAAACAAAAAAAAACAAAAAAGAAGAAGAAAGAAACAAAAGACTCCATGAGTGAGCATTGATTGTTGTGGGATCCAACCCTTGAGTATTTGGGCCCCATTTCTTTCACGTATTTGTATCCTTTCTTTAGCATCTCATAGGTTTTGAGAGTATTCGGGTTTGTGTCCATCAACATAACCATGAACTTCCTTTTGCGCTTCATGTTCGTGAGATCTTCCCTTTTCATGCATAAATCCATGTAGTATCTTGCTCACATTCATTGAGGACAATGCATGAAGTAGGTGTGGGGGTGTTTTACGTGTGTACATAGTCGAGTCTTTTCCTTTTCTTTTGTTTTGTTTTGTGTGCATTGTAAGGGTCATGTTAGTGTGCTGCATTTAATATCGATATATCTACTAGCCATGATCCCTGGGTGACTTGTCTTCTTTTGCTTGCCCAGTGCTTTAAAATTTTCACATTTCTTTCAAAATCTTTATGTGTTTGCGAAAGAAAATGTTTTGTGGGTTTTGTGTGTGTTTAACACGTGCAAAACCGTTGAGAGGCAAAGTAAAAAGAAAGCTCACAAAATTGTCTTGAACTTGATGCATTAGGATATCTAATACAGTGGCTTTAGGACTTATCTAGTCGTTAGGATGCACCCCGGTTTTCCCTCGGGGGGCGAGTAATCATAGGGTTTTAGTACTCAAACAATTAAAGAAGTCCACATTGAACCTAGTGAGTCAATAATTTGTGTCTGTTAATTTAAGGAAGTTTGTTGTAGTTAATGACCATTTAAATCTTGTTGTGAGACATTTAGTGTAGGGGTTTTGGTTCATGTGTAGATAAGAATAAGTGAGTAGGTGTTCTCTCTTCTCGCATGGCTCCTATCACTCGAGGAATTAGGTATGAGGGGACTTTGTGCCTGGTGCTTTCGAGTCATCTGACTTGGGATGCACCGACCGAACTCCCGTTACGCGGATGGTAGGGATTGTCCTATGAGGAGATTTGGGGAAAGGTGTGCGTGATAGTGTAAGTTCTCATAGGCAATGATGCACAAAACCTGACCCTGGGAGAATGAAACTCCAACTAGTAAGAAAAGAAAAGGAAAAAAAGTAAGAAAAGAAACAAAAAGAAAAAAATTGGTAATACAAATAAGAACTTTAATGGACTTTACACTTTGTATCACTTGAGGATGTTGAGGTTGTCCATGTCTTTCACTTAAGTCCTTATTTAACTTTCACGAATGGTTCATTAGGCTAGGTGTGTGGGCTAATACCTATATAGAGTCAGCCCGAAGGATTGCCGCGTGCAATGATCGATAAAAATGAGTCCATCAAGTCGAGTTTCTAGATTAAATAATGCATCTATGTTAAGATTTTGTGGGTATATCCGCTGAAAACCCTCAGGACACAACACTCCTCCTCCTTGGTGACAAGGAGGTTTAACGGCTTGTTGTACATGTTAAGTGCAACCGTGATTCCTACGAAAGCGAGTTAGGATTTCCCTATTTTTCGTATGTTTTTTTTCTGTTCTTTCATTTTCTCTTTCTTTGTTTTGCTTGGGACTAGCAAAAGTTAGGTGATTGATTCGTTTTATTTAAATCACAAGTTCACGGCCGCGTTGAAGCGGTGACAAATACGGGTCGTCCACAGGGAGGTGTTGTCGACGTTTGGTTTTTGCGAAGGCGAGTGGGAAAGAAAGGGAAGAAAGATGGATTACACTACACTACACTAATCTAAACTAGTAAACTAGCAAAGCTGAAATGAAATCACTAAACAAACTAAGCTAAACAACTAATGAGGAAGATAAAAACTCAGGAATGAAAACCCCTAAGGGGTGGAGTGTGTGTGTGTGCACATGAAATAAGTGTGGTGGTGAATGCATGCAAGAAGCTCAAGTTAGTTAGTGTTTGTTAATGCATAAGAGGTACCTAATGGCAAAACCTATCATTTACAACACTAACTTAGGTGATTAATATGAGCAATGCAAGGTTGTTATTAAGAACACACAAGCATGGGAAGTACCTAACTATGGCAGAAACCATCACGTAAAGTTCTTATTAATTCAAGCAACCATACTAATATTTCTCACAAACAATTATATCTAGTATTCATACCATCTACATAACATGTACACACATCTACTCCACCCCCAAAGGGGATGGAACTACTCACACATATTTAAACTAACTACTTTAACAAAATGAAGCATTATACTGAACTGAAACTACACTAATCAAGCAAGAAATATTTAAGAAGCTGAAAATGACATAAAACAAAACAAGCATCAAAGCAAGCACATTAAAGGAAATTAACTAAGCAAGGAATAACATGCTAATGAAAACATCTATTATTAACTCACTCAATTACAAGAAGCCCTTCCTCCACCAGAGTTTTGCTTCAAGGCTTCACTCTTAGTAGGGAAGATGGCCACAAAGAGAGATATGGGATACATGAGAGGAAGGAGAGTTCTATTTATAGCCATAGAAAAAGGTAATCCGGGACAATCCCCCGATGTGGGACTAAACATATACCAAAAATAGCCTAAACATCCTCTAATACACGCGCTCCAGAAGTTTCAGCGGATCCGGGAAGATCCGGACCGCCAATTGGTGGTTCCAGACCGCCAATTGGCGGTCTACAAGATCCGAATCAGGTTGAATGTTGTTGTGGGCTTTGCTTGATATCTTTGTTTGTCTTGGATGCATCTACTTTGCTTGTTGGAGCTCCGACCCGAATCGAATTGCCAAAATACTCCCCATGATGGTGTGGAGTTTTCTGTTTTGCTCTTAAGTCCTTCGGTCTTACGTTCAGGTCCTTCTCCTTTGCATCTTAGTCCCCAGGTCTCACAATTAAGTCCTTTTCCTCCTGCTTTTGGGTCCTTTCATGGCTCTTCTCTTCAAACCTCTTTATTTCTGAAATTCAAACAAAAAACTCGTCATGTAGCATTGCTTAGGTGTAAGATAATGGATATAAGATACAAATATAAGCATGAAATGATGTCAATCATTACGTGTGGGGGTATTTGATTGACATAATATCATGGATACATTTGTCTTATATCCGTTATCTTTCACCTAAAGAATACTGTGTAACGAGTTTTATGCTTGAGTTTCAGGAATAAACAGGATTGAGGAGAAGAGGCATAAAAGGACCTAAAAGTAGGAAAGAGGACTGAGTTGAGAGACTTAGGGACTAAGATGCAAGAGAGAAGGACCTGAATGAAAGCCCAAAGGACCAATGAGCAAATTAGAAACTCCACACCATCATGGGGAGTATTTTGGCAATTCGATTCGGGTCGGAGCTTCAACAACCAACTTGGATACATCACACATGAAGACAACCATCCAGAAAAGCCCACAAAAATTCCACACCGGATCCAAACCCTGTAGACCGCCAATTGGTGATTTGGGACTGCTAATTGGCGGTCCGGGTTGCTCTGGATCCGATGTGGTTTAGTCAGGTCTTTTATAATTGTGTGTTATGTCTATTTTTGGTATTGTATTAGTCTCATACCGGGGGATTGTCCTGGATTACCTTTTTCTATGACTATAAATAGAACTCTTCCTCCTCCCTTGTATCCCATCTCTCTCTTGGTGGTCATCCTCTCTACTAGGAGTAAAAGCCTTGAAGCAAAAACCCTGGTGGAGAGAGGCTACTAGTAATTGAGTGAGTAATAATAGATGTTTTGTTAAGTTTTCTTCATATTGCCTCTTTTCAATTCTTGCATACTTAGTTAACTTATTGTTTTAGTTTTCTTATAATTAGTTTAAGCATGTTTTCTTTCCTTAGTATAAATGTTAGTTTAAATATGTGTGAGTAGTTCCATCCCCCTTTGGGGGTGGAGTAGATGTGTATACATGTTATGTAGATGGTATGAATGCTAAACATTGTTGTATGTGAGAAATGTTAGTTTGTTTGTTTGAATTAATAAGAACTCTTACTTGATGGTTTCTGCCATAATGTTTAGGTACATTCCATGCTTGTTTATATTCTTAATAAAAACTTCTCATGCTCACATTAATCACCTACGTTAGTGCTTCAAATGATAGGTTTTGCCATTAGGTACTTCTTATACATTAACAAACACTAACTACACTTGAGCTTATTGTATGCATTCAACACTTATTTCATGTGTACACATGCACTCCATCCCTTAGGGATTTTCCCATTCCTGAGATTTATCTTTCTTCTTAGTAGTTTCTTAGCTTAGTTTACTTTATTTCGTGCTTTCATTTCCTCCCTTCTAGTTTACTAGTTTAGTGTAGTTTAGTTTAATCAATCCTTTCTCTCCTTTCTTTCCCACTCGCATTCGAATAAACTAAAGTCGACATACCTCCCTGTGGATTGACCCGTATTTGCCACCGCTTCAACGCGACAATGCACTTGCGGTTAATTAAAACATTCAATCAAGATCTTTTGGTGGTTTGTTATCATGTTTAACTTGTTGTAGCATACTCACTCTCCTGCATGTATTACTAGTTTGTGAGTTCTCTTCGTAGTATGATTTTATGACTTGTTATGTTGATAGTCTCGTGAATCACCTCTGATTTCAGGTCTTATATCTATGCGTGATCGAACTATTTTGTCCAAAGAATATTGCTTGATTCGTTCTGAGTTTTGATCATATGTCTTGCATAATTTTGTGGCCATGATCAGATGATTCTCCCATGATATGTTGCTGGTTATAAGACATATATTCATACGTTGTTTAGTGACTATAGTCAGATAAGCTTTCATGACATAGTGGATGCTATAGATCGCATATCCATGTATTAATTCGTAACTACATTCAGACATTATCCCATGCCTTGTTTGCTGATTATTAGGTCACGTATACTTACATTACTTCTTGGTTTCACTGAGATAATATTCCATGAATTGTTTGCTGACCATAAGTCACATAATCATGCGTTAGTTGAGGTCTATGTTCAGACCATATGCCATAATGGGTTTGCCGATTTTATATCATAAGTGCTAGCGTTGTTTAGTGATTATATCCGGATAATCTCCTATAAATTATTCGCTGATTTCAGACCATTTTTCATGCATTATCTCATGATTTGATTCATGTAATCTCTGATCTAGTCTGGAATACTAAGTTCCTATCATATATATATATATGTTCTTAAATTCATGATGCATGATATAGATTGCTTGTGATGTTTGTTTATGATTCTTCCCACTATTGTACATGTTCCATTACTTCTTTCACGTGTTATGTTACTGATATGAAGTATGTTGTTGTGGATATGTATGACGCATAGGATTTTAGACCTTATAACATCCATATCATGACCCGTAGATGACTTGTTTAGTTGTCTTGTTGATTTATCGATCCCGGTTATGATTGATTGCTTTTGAGAGTACTTTTGCGTTCTGATATTAATGTTATAGTGTCTGATTTTGTGTGGAGCTGCAAGGAGGTATGCATATACCCTTCCTTAAGCTTGTTCAGGATTTTATAGCTACACTAGATTTAAAGATCCTTAGGTAGCTTGCATTGCATATAATCCGATAAAGTAATTCTGGGCATGTTCTGTTTTCTGGGCCGACGGGCCACGGGTGGGTCCTCTAGCGTCAGAGGCCATTCAGTTAAGACCCCTATGTTAGGGCCAGGCGTAAGATAAGTCCTGGGCAGGTGCGCTGCGATTCTGTCTTAGGAGAGGTGTTCCCAAGTTCACGATGACACCATGTAGGTTATGTCCGCGAATTGGGACATTTATTCGGCGCACCGCTTTGTGCCGAGTGGTGGGTCACTGTCGAGTGACCTCTTCTGACCAGCGTGACTGGTGTTCTGGTTCCTTTTGAGGAATGTGTTCGGGTGTGCCGGGTTGGCACGACTTATGGAGTCGTAGCCTTCTGTTGCATTTGATGTTTTTTTGTTCTATTTCTGGTGCATGTCTTGTTAGACTTCGTGATATATTTTTGTTATTGCTTGGTTGTGGCATACTGGGTTTTCTTAATTGAAAACTCACGCATTTGTTAATGCGGTGCTTGCAGGTACTTAGGTTCCCACACGGTAGACTGGACGAGTGTTGAAGATTCTGTACATGAGGGACATGTTGACCAGAGTCTTCAGTTATCGTTTGTTTCCGCTTATGTTATTGTATTTCCTTTGAAACTCAAGTATTGTATTGACTTTTTCATATATGGATATTCACTCGTTTCTGTTTGTTATATGTCAGTTATCCATGTATGTCTTTCTATTTGTATGTAGTTGAGTCAGTCGTTGTCAATTCCTTTGTAACTCCTTCAGTCGTCGTGGAGGTCTCTGATCGCAACACTAGTGTTTCTTCCGAGTGTGCGTACCTATGAGAGCGGGGGCGTTACCAGCCTTGTGAACAACCTCACCTTACTCGATTTCGCTTCTCACAACCCGAGAGGGAGCTTCCTCGAAGCTTTACAATTTTGGTGATTCTTAGATATGGAATTGGGATTACTAACTAACACTATAGATCATGCTGAGCCTGCACCACCCGTGAGACTGTCTGCGGCTCCACCCGAAGCCCAGCAATCACTGCTCCCTCTGGGCCCTCTCTGAACGGCCTCCACTCTGACAACGTCTCGAGTAGCCTCCACTTCTGGATGCACAGACTCGCAACTGAAACCTCCACCTTCCTGCTCAACACATCTGCAACCGAATTTGCCTTCCCCGGATGATAGGAAATCGTGAAGTCGTAGTCCTTAATGAACTCAAGACATCTGCGCTGCCTCATATTCAGCTCCTTCTGCGACAACAAATACTTCAGGCTCTGATGATCTGTGAAGACCTCGAACTGCTCGCCATAAAGATAGTGTCGCCAGGTCTTCAATGCGTGAACTACCGCTGCCAACTCCAGATCATGAGTAGGGTAGTTCTTCTCGTGCACCTTCAGCTGCCTCAAAGCGTACGCCACCACCTTCCCGTGTTGCATCAGAACACAACCCAAGCCAATCCCTGACACATCGTTGTATATCACATAACCTCCACTGCCACTCGGTAGAGTCAGAATAGGGGCTGTCGTCAATCGCCTCTTCAGCTCCTGAAAGCTGTCCTCACACCTATGGGACCAAACAAACTTGACACCCTTCTGCGTCAACGCTGTCAGCGGCGATGCAAGTCTGGATAAATCCTGAATAAACCGTCTATAGTACCCTGCTAGCCCTACGAAACTCCTAATCTCCGTCACGCTCGTCGGGGCTCTCCACTGAGTCACTGCCTAGACCTTCGCCGGATCCACAGAAATCCCATCTGCTGACACAATATGTCCCAGAAAAGTCACCTGATCCAACCAAAACTCACACTTCGTGTACTTAGCATAGAGCTGTTGATCTCTCAGGATGTCAAGCACAATCTGCAGGTGCTCTCGATGCTGCTCTCTGTCAGGCTAATATACCAAGATGTTGTCCACGAACACAATGACAAATCGGTCGAGGTACGGCTGAAAGGTCCTATTCATCAGGTCCATGAATGCTGCAAGTGCATTCGTGAGTCCAAACGGCATCACCAAGAACTCGTAGTGCCCGTACCGTGTCCTGAAGGCTGTCTTCTGAACATCTGCCTCTCTGATCCGCAACTGGTGATAACCCGAACGCAGATCAATCTTTGAGAACACCCTCGCCATCTGCAACTGATCAAACAAGTCATCAATCCTGGGCAAAGGGTACTGGTTCCGAACGGTAACCTTATTCAGCATCCTTTAGTCGATGCACATCTGCAACAACCCATCCTTCTTCTTCACGAACAACACAGGCGCTCCCCACGGAGAAACACTAAGTCGAATGAACCCATAGTCCATCAACTCTTGCAACTGCTTCTTCAGCTCTGTCAACTCAGCAGGTGTCATCCGATAAGGTGCCTTCGACTGAGGTGTCGTACCCGCTACCAACTCAATGCCAAACTCGATCTCTCGGTGCGGCGGTAATGATGGAATCTCTGCTGGAAACACATCTGGGAACTCCTGCACAACCTCTATATCCTCCAGCGTCCTCGTCTCAGGATCAAGAACAACCAGCGTGGCCTCAAACGCTCTGCATCCCTGCTGTATCAGTCTCTGTGCCTTAACTGCAGACACAATCAGGCGACCCCCTCTGCTCCTCGTACCTCTGATCAAAACATCTGGCAAGCCCTCCATCGGAATCAAGATCTTCTTCTCGCGGCAAAAAACCCGCACGTCGATCTGTGACAGCCAGTCCATCCTCAGTATGACGTCGAAGTCCTCCATCGGTAACAAGACCAGATCTGCCCGAATATCGTGGTCTCCCGAAGCAACTGTGGTGTCGGGGAAAAAACTCCCCACAGTGCCCACCTCATCCATGGGCGTGCTGACCTCCAAAACATCAGTCAGCAGCACAGGGGTCCTACCCAACTTGCCAGCAAACTTCTCCAAAATGAAGGAGTGAGTGGTGCCACAATCAAATAACACACTCGCTACCAAACCAGAAACAGAAAATGTACCTTCCACCACGGTGTTGGAGTCCCTCGCCTCCTCAGCCTGAATAGTGAAGACTCGCCCGGTCTTCCTGCCCTGTCCTGGTGAAACAACAGATCGACTGCCTCCGCTCTTCCCTGCTACTGGTGGCCCAAACCTCCTCCTAGGCTCTCCCTGCCTATTCGGGCACTCGTGAATGTAGTGACCCAACTTCCCGCACCCCATGCAAGCTCCTGAGCGCTTGAAGCACTCCTGACCAGGGTGAAACCTCCCACAGAAAGTGCACACTCCAGACTGACGTGCTCCTCCACCATCGAACCTGGGACTCTTGCCCGGGTTCACTGCTCCACGACCGACAGCTCGGCTACCGGTGCTCACTGGTGCCTTCCTCGCCTCATGAAGACACTCCCTCTGGTCCTGTTCAATGATGGTAGCATGCTTCACCGCATCAGCAAGGGTCTGTAGTATGTTGTTGATCACACGTGATTGGGGCGGCTGCCTCAGTCCCTTCACGAACTTCCTCGCCCGTTGCTCTGAGGTCACACAGATCTCTGAGCAGTAACGCTCAAAAGCGTTGAACCTGATGATGTAACTCACCAGAGTCATCTCCCTCTGCTCCAGCGACATGAACTCCTCCCTCTTTCGATCCTTGACATGCTGGGGGAAGTACTGCTCATGAAACACCTCTAAGAACTCCTCCCAACTGACATCCTCACGATCCTCAAACACAACAGTGGATGCGGTCCTCCACCAGTTGGTTGCCTCGCCATCAAACACATAGGTGGTCAGATCCACCCTCCTCTCAGGTGCAACTCCAATCGCTCGAAAGATCTTCTGCATCTTGAAGACCCAGTCCTCCGCCACCTCTGGAGCACTCCTACCATCAAAACTCGGTGGGTGCTGACGCATAAACCGATCATGCTCAGCGCCCATCCCGCCCTGCACATTCTGGGCTGCCTGGCGCTCCAGAAACTCGCCCAACCTGTCCTAGTTGGCAACCTCAGTGGCGCTATCTGACAGAAGAAACAATCACAAACTTCAGCCATGAATGCATGCTAAAAGATAAAACGCATGCGTCCTATTACTACAATGGTGATTTCATTGGGAATCACATAGGAATCGACTGCCCTGATACCAAATTGTAACATCCCGAAACAGTGTAAATTTAAAAATTTATAATCAAGTCAACAGAGCTCAATAATCAAAGACGAGACTGTTACTTCTCATAAAACATATAAGCGGTGAACCATATTACATCAGAGTTGTCAAAACGATACATGATTACAACAGAACAACAAAAGGAGATAAACGTAATCATGTCGACCTCAGTGGTCCGAATAGAGGATCCAATCCCAAGATACGCGCGCCCGCTGATCACCACCCAACTGGACCTACCGCGGTCCTGAAAATGATGCAACAACAATGCCTGAGTTTCCATAAGGAAACCCCGTATGCCAAGCTCACCTATATGCATGCAGTAGTACAAATGAACCTATCATACTAGTAGCATGTCATGTCATCAACAGTAAGGAAAACAGTTCCCCCGAAGAGTAACACAGGACATCAGTCTGACAATCATCATCGGGTCTTCCGAGGAGACCTACCGCAGGCACATACGGTCTAACGGAACAAGACGCGACACCCCCCACACGCGGCTACACTAAACATTGGGTTCGGCAAGTGGCATCCGCCAGGTCAGCGCCATAAGAAACAGATCTGTAACTTCGTGGTTGAAACCACACCAAAGGAGCCGTCGCTCGGTCGGTCCATCAATCATCATCTCAGTAGGTGCCTAGCTGAGCAAAACATAGTCGGAAGAACATCAGCTCATCAAACAACATAGCCGGAACAACATCGGCCCATCAATCATCATCGTCGGAACAACATCGGCGGCATCACCGGCACAGCAACGGTGGTCCAACAATACGTCCGGCACTGCATCGGACGCGTCCAGACCGAAGTCTGCCAGGTCATCAGGCTCCACGAGCCGCAAACACCGCCGCCGCCGCTATAAAAGCAGGGCAGCGACCTCTGTCACCATATGGGCCGGTAGTCACCTCACCCAACGTCAGTTGTGTGCTCGCACAATTATCATACATTGGGATCCGTGATCCCTCAAGCCTGTTAATCTACAATGAGTCCAATCAATCCATCACATTACTCACGATCCATACATGGAGGTGACGCGTCCCGAACACCCACACTCTTCCACACGACGGTCCCTGGGCAGGCACGCGGAACGCGCCCACCGTCACCTCCCGGCTCACGCACAAGGCGAGGACACGTGTTTCCGTTGACAGAGTTGGCATTCAAAAAGGGAACCAGGAATTCGATCCTGTGCTAAAACGATCGACCTAAGGAGGCAACCTGGTCGACCGTTTCCTCAAGGGAATCGGTCGACCGAAAGTCTAAAACGGTCCAACTATTTGCGCAAAACTTAAGTCCCAACGGTCTACCAAAAGTCTAAAACTGGTCGACCGAAACGGGGTCAAAATCCAAAGTCTGGTCAACATCAAATCAAAACTATCGGTCGATCGACTCAGGGGTCTCGGTCGACCGAAAACTACCAGGGCATCCTATTACTTTTATGTCATAAAACGGTCGACCGCAAACATGCATAAAAGGTCCAGTACACTTAAGTTCCGGTCGACCGAACACAAGGAGTCAGTCGACCGAAACACAACAGGCAGTCAAAATACACTACATTCAGTCGACCGCCCGAGGGACCCGGTCGACCGTTGGTCGTCTTCAACCTCGCGCCAGCCGAGGTTTTTCAAGGAAAACGTCGCCGGAGATGTCTCCGACCTCCCCCGACCGACAAACACCACCCTCCCACGAGGGTGAGCAACCACCAAACACACTAAGAATCGGCATACCTCAAAGAAGATGACGAAATCGCCGGAGCTCTGCTCGCGCACGTCGTCGCCTCCGGTGATCCTACTCGCGTGCTAAGCTCTGCACGCCTAACGCCGCACGAGCTCCTGCCTCCTCTGCCGCCGGAAAGGAAAGAAAAGTGGGTGAGGGTTACAAGAGAGAAGAGAATGGAAGAGAGAGAGAGAGAGAGAGAGAGAGAGAGAGAGTTTTCTCCTCTTAAACCCAAACCAACACACCAACAGTGTCCTACACCCTCAACCCATCACTCTCCACCACGCCTACTGTTTACGCCCTCCTCTTCCCCAAGCAACCACTGTGCAACCCCTCTTCCCCATACTAAGCACCTCCTAATCACCATTAACCCCTAAGCAAGGGTTTGGGATCTAACGTTGGTAGCTATTGGATTTAAAGGTGTGTACGTAGTTAAGATATTGCCTAATCTTGACTAAATATGCTGCAAATTGTGTTTCATAACTTATTGATGTTGCTGGTTGTTTTGTTTCCTAAAGACCCGGTATTTTTGATGCTAAGATAACCTTTTCTATGACTTTTTCCTTTATAGACTTGAGGTAGATCGTGTTCTAATGGTTTTGTAGTTGACATTTGATTTTATATCTTCCAAAAAGTACATGATTGTTTTGCGATTATTTTCTGATCAAAGATGACCCTTGCTTATGAAACACTGTTGACAAAGTGTTTTTTTATTAAGATACATGATTTCAAAGATTTTCTATTTTATTTCCTTAAAGAAATACGTCAAACTTTTCATATTGAAAGATAAACTCTAAACTTTATGTCATTAAAATGATCCAATACTGACACACTTTTCCATCCATTGTCGCACACCTTCGGGATAGGACTTCCACACCAACAAATATCCAACAACGCGTCTCAGATGGCACCAACACATATCCAACAACGCAGAGTTTGTAGAGCGATGCTTAGTCTGTCAGCAGGTGAAGATTGAGCATCAGAGGCCAGCAGGACCGATGCAGTGTATTGAGCTTCCTGAGTGGAAGTGGGAGCACGTGACGATGGATTTTGTCACAGGATTGCCGAAGACGAGGAGATTCCACGATGCGATTTGGGTGATAGTCGATCGACTGACCAAGTCGGCGCATTTCTTAGCGATCAGGACCACATTGCCTTTGGAGGGTCTAGCTAAGTTGTACGTGGAGGAGATAGTCAGGTTGCATGGAGTGCCAGTGAGCATCATCTCCGATCGAGATCCTTGATTCACTTCCAGATTTTAGGGGAGTCTGCAGCAGGCTTTGAGGACGCGTCTGAGGTTCAGTACAACGTTTCATCCGCAGACTGATGGTCAGTCAGAGAGGACGATTCAGACCTTGGAGGATATGCTGAGAGCATGCACACTGGATTGGGCAGGGCACTGGGATGAGCACTTGCCGCTGATAGAGTTCGCCTAGAACAACAACTAACACTCGAGTATTGGGATGGCACCGTACGAGGCGTTGTACGGGAGGCCTTGCAGATCACCGGTATGCTGGAGTGATGAGGGCGAGAGGCAGTTAGTAGGGCCAGAGATCGTGCAGATGTATGCAGAGAAGGTGGATGTGATTAGGAGGAGACTGGCCACAACACAGAGCAGGCAGAAGAGTTATGATGATCGATGCAGACGAGTGCTGAGTTTCGAGGTGGGCGACCACGTGTTTCTGAAGATCTCCCCTGCCCGAGGTGTGATGAGGTTTGGGAAGAAGGGGAAGCTCAGTCCGAGATATGTTGGGCCGTTTGAGATCCTCGACCGAGTTGGAGAGGTTGCCTACCGGATTGCATTGCCGCCGCAGTTTTCGGGTCTTCACAACGTCTTCCATGTTTCGATGTTGAGGAAGTACGTTGCAGATCCAGCTCACGTTATCGAGATAGCAGTGCCAGAGATTCAGCAGGACTTGTCGCTCGAGGAGAGGCCAGTCGAGATTGTTGATCGCATGGATCACCAGCTCAGGAGGAGGACCATTCCGATGGTGAAGGTCAGGTGGCAGCATCACAGCGAGCGCGAGGCCACTTGGGAGATCGAGGAGGAAGTCAGAAGGCAGTATCCAGAGCTTTTCGGTGAGTAGTTTGCTTTGATTTCGGGACGAAATCCTTTTAAGTTGGGTGGATTGTTAGAACCCTAACCCGGTTTTGGGTTAATCTCGGATTAAGAAGGTGATTAGCATGGGGTTGTGTGGTGTGCATGGGGAACGGAAGAGAGGCGCGCACTGTAGACGTGAGGGGAGGGTGATGGTTGAGTGTGTAGAGCACTGTTGACGCGTTTTGTTGGGTTTAAGTAGAGCAACCTGTTTCTCTCTCTCTTTCTCTCGTTCTCTCTATTTTCTTCTTCTTCTCCTTCATCCAGCTGAGGCGACGATCGGAGGAGGCGAGGACGTCGCGTGGGAGGAAGGTGCTCGTCTAGAGGAGGCGCGGCGCGTGCTCGAGGTCTACCGGAGGCGACGTGCGTGAGCGAGCTCCGGCGGTTCGTGATTTTGTGGTTTCTAACCCTCGTGGGAGGGTTGTGTTGGTCGGACGGGGAGGTCGGAGACCTCTTCGGCGTTGTTTCCGTGAGAAACCTCGGCTGACGCGAGGTTGAAGGCGACCAACGGTCGACCGGTCCCTTCGGGCGGTCGACCAAATGTAGTGTTTTTACCGGACTTTAACCTTCACCGGTCGAACGATGCCTTGTGGCGGTCGACCGGTAGTGTGTATTGCTGGTGAGTTGGGACTCTCTGTCTGTTTTCGGTCGACCGGTTCCTTGGGTCGTTCGATCGGAACTTAAGTGTACTGATTTTCTATGCATGCTTGTTCGACCGTTGTATGTTTGCGTTCGACCGATTATATGACGTAGAATATTAGGTTGACCCTGTCTGTTTTCGGTCGACCGAGACCCCTGAGTCGGTCGACCGATAGTTTTGATTTTAATGTTGACCGGACTACGGATTTTGACCTCGTTCGGTCGACCGGTTTTAGACCTTTGTTTGGCCGTTGGGGATTGTGTTTTGAGCGCAGCGGTAGACCGTGTTAGGCGTACGGTTGACCGATTCCTTTCTGGAACCGGTCGATCGAATCACCTCTTCCGGTCGACCGTTTGGGCCCAGGACAGAATTCCTGGTTCCCTTTTTGAATGCCAACTTTGTCCACGGAAACCCGTGTCCTCGCCTTGTGCGTGAGCCGGGAGGTGACGGTAGGCGCGTTCCGCATGGCTGCCCAGGGACCGCCGTTGGGAAGAGTGTGGGTATTCGGGACGCGTCACCTCCATGTATGGAGCGTGACTAATGTGATGGATTGATTGGACTCATTGTATTATAGCAGGCCTGAGGGGTCGTGGATCCCAATGTTTGACGTTTGTGCGGGCACGCAACTGGCGTTGGGTGAGGTGACTACCGACCTACGGGCTACGGAGGTTGCTGCCCTGCTTTTATAACGGCGCAGTTGGTGTTTGCGGCTCGTGGAGCCTGATGACCTGGCAGACTTCGGTCTGGACCGTCCGATGCTGTGCCGGACGTTTGTGTTGGACCACCGATGTTGTGCCGGTGATGCCGCCGAGGTTGTGCCGGCGATGATGATTGTTGGGCCGAGGCTGTTCCGACTATGTTGATTCCTCGACTGGGCACCTATCGAGATGATGTTGTTATACCTTCCGGGCGACGGCCCCGTTGGTCCCCGTGGCTCCGACCACAGAGATTTGCAGATCTGTATTCTATTGGCCCGCAGACGTGACAGAGGCTCCCTGCCGAACCCTTGAGTAGTGTAGCCGCGTGTGGGGGGTGCGATGTCGCGTGCTGTAAGACTGCATGTGCCTGCAGTAGGTCTCCTCGGGAGACTCGATGTTGACTGTCGGACTGATGTCCTGATTTACCCTTCGGGGGAACTGTTTTCCATTCTGTCGATGCCATGACATGCTACTAGTATGATAAGTTCATTTGTGTAATGCATGCATATAGGTGAGTTGGCATACAGGGTTTCCTTCTCGAAACTCAGGCATTGTTGTTATATATTTTTCAGGACCGCAGTAGGTCCAGTTGGGTGGTGATCATCTTTTGTCGTTTTGGAGTTGGATCCTCTTCTCGGACCGCTGAGGTCGACATGATTACGTTTTATCATCTTTTGTCGTTTTGTTGTAATCATTTATCATTTTGACAAACTCTGATGTAATTTTGGTGCACCGCTATTTGTTTATGAGAAGTAACAGTCCCGTCTTTGATTATTGAGTTTCTTTGTCTTGATTATAAATTTTTAAATTTCCGCTGTTTCGGGATGTTACATTTACTATTTTCAGCTTCATATGGTTGGAGTCATGATCTATGTATACGTTACTTATGATTTATTAATCTTAGTTCAAATAATATACCGTCATTGTTTTGTGGATTCTGACTTTTGAGGATATGAAATTCAAAATACGTGACTACATCCAAACAACTCATATTATTTAATAATAAGAGAATAGTTACAGCTGTTAATTAGGAGAACTTTTATGAATTGCTTCCAAATTCTTTGAGGAATAAATCAAAATAAGATAACCAGACACAAATTTCAGAGCACTACTTCCTTTATTATTCCAAAACAAAGTATACAGAGGATAAAAATTACTAAGTTATATGCACTATTGCCCTTGCCTTAAGAGAAAATTAGTTTATTATATAAATTATGGTGGTTTGGTAGAAAGTGGTCACTTCGAATCTTCAGTTTCATGCAACAAGGAAAAATATAATAGATGGACAAAACCATAAAATGTTGCCATGAAATTTCTGTCAAATCCTATAATGTTGAGAGGAGTGAGGAGTTTTTTGTTCCCTTCAATCCCCACGGTCCACCATATTCTGTAAATCCTAGCCCTGCAATTCCACAAAATTTATATTGAAGTACATTTCTGGTTTTTCATCATGTTTGGTTTTTTTTTGGTTTTAGGTTGTTAGTTTTCTGAGGTTACTTTGGTTTTGGGTTCTCAATAAATAACCACAAAAATGCTATCTGTCATTTCAACTTCTTTATTTAAGTCTTTTATACTAATCATGTAATTACAACCTTCTGAATGACATTACACCGACAATGAAGACTGTTTATCCTAATGGATAATTTATTTTCCATTTCATTTTCCAGATTTGAATGACATCACACCGACAATGTGAAACAATCGATCAAATCTGCATCACACTCGAAACTCACATCTTCGGGAAAACACCCGATTGATACGTGTCCAATGCTGACAACATAGGTAATTACAATCCACGTTATATTAACATGTTGACTTCAACTGTCAGTTTAATCTCATCAATAATGTTAACATATATGGCTACTGATTGACATCATTTCATTCTTATATTTATATCTTATATCCATTATCTTTCACCTAAACAATGCTATGTTCCGAGTTTTATGTTTGAATTTTAGAAATAAATAGGTTTGGTGATTTGAAGCATAAAAGGACCCAAAAGTTGAGAAAAATGACTGAATTCTGAGATCTGAGGACTAAGATGCAAGGGAGAAGGACCTGAACGTAAGACCAAAGGACCAAAGAGCAAAACAGAAAACTCCACACCATCTTGGGGAGTATTTTGACAATTAGATTCGGGTCGGAGCTCCAATAAACAGAGTAGATGCATCAAAGACCGACAAAGGAATCCAGAAAAGCCCAGAATGAAATTTAGCCGGATCCAGATCTTATGGACCGCTAATTGGAGGTCTGGATCCTTCTGAATCCGCTCAAATTTCTCCAACACATGTATTAGAGGATGTTTAGTCTATATTTGGTATTTGTTTAGTCCCACATCGGAGGATTGTCTCGAATTGCCTTTTTCTTTGGCTATAAATAGAACTCTTCACCTTCTATTGTAATCACTCCATATTTTGAGTGGCTATTCTTCCTACTAGAAGTGAGGCTTTGAAGCACACACTAAAGTAAGAGGATGCTACTTGAAATGTGAGTCACTTTAATAAAAGTATCTTTATTATGTTGTTTGTTTCATATTTCTTGCTTTACTTTGTTTAATTTCATTTCATTAGTTTTAGTAACTTAGTTAATATGCTTTTCTTGCTTAGTTTAATAATTAGTCTAATATTTAGTGAGTAGTTTCATCCCCTTTGGGGGGTGGAGTAGTTGTACATACAAGCAAATGAGAATGGAATGCATGTTTTATTTCCAATGTGTTGATAAAACATGAATGTATGCTTGTTTGTTTAGGATAGAATTTATAACTTAATGAGTTTTGCCAAAATGATTAGACACCTCTCATGCTTGTTTAGGTTCTGAAATAAACAACTTATATATGTAAATGTTAATCAACTAGGTTGGTGAATAGATTGATAGGTTTTGCCATAACATTTAGACACTTCCTATGCATGATAACATCACCTTCATTTGTGCTTAAAGAATGTGTTCAACACCCACCTCTTTGCATGTGTGCACTCACTCCACCCCCTAGGGGGTTTCCATTTCTGAATTCCAGCACTCTTCTTTCGTTCTTAGTTCAGTTTTTAGTTAATCGTTTGTTGCTTTCTTTCGCATTTCATACTTCGTAGTGTAGTGTAGCGTAGCGTAGCATAATCCTGTCTCTTCTCCATTTTTTCGCCACTTGATTTTTGATAAACAAGAGGCTGCTCACCTCCATGAGGACGACCCGTATTTGCCACCGCTTCAACGTGGCCGTGCACTTGCAGTTTAATATAAAACGTTGAACAAGTTTTTGGCGCCGTTGCCGGGGAGGTGTCAGTCCAGACTCTTGTTTGGACAATTCGAGTGGATTTAATTTGTGTTTTGTAGTTTTTCTTTGTTTCAGGAGACTTGGAGTGGCCAGGAGAAGCAATAGGAGAAGTTGGAGGCCAACCAGGGTACTTTGGACCGCCAATCAGTGGTCTGAAACAGCCAATTGGCGGTCTGGTGAGCTCTGTTTACCTTCTAATTTCTTTGTGTTGTTACCATAATTCATCTAGTGATCTGGGACTTGATTTGGCTTGTTTTGACTTATAGTTTGTTCCCAGATCAATAATCACACTTCCTTTAAGCAACTTGGACACTAAAACCCAAAGCAAAATATTAGGCATTCTTATTGTTTAGGTCATGCATCATGTATGTGACTTAGGCATGTAGATTGTCTTTTATCTTAGTTTTATTTTCAGTTGCTAAGTGCTGGCGTGAGGTACGCACCGTCTACTCTTATTCATGCATTTTGTATGAACATGCATTAGTTAGTAGGAAGTGCATTGAAGCAAGTGTGAGTTGAGCGTTTGTTTGGAGAGTTGATTGTTAGATTAAGACTCCAAAACGCTACTAAGGAGGGGCTGTCCCGTAAAAGATAAGGTAGGGGATTTCATCACCCTTTCCTTCGCCCCACAAACCACACTAATCAAGAGCCTAATTTTTAAAATCAAGTAGACATTGGCCCTAAGGATTTCGGGCGCATTAGGAGAGCGATCCGGTCCCGACCGTCATGACCTGATCGGCGTTGCCCACGTTGTCGATAGAAGGAGAGACGAGATCTCCGGATCTTGGCTCACTTGCTGGGCTTTCTGGTCCTCGTCGTAGGGAGGTGAGGCATGTTGAGGCCGTGTGACCTCGCAGTTAGGCGTCGTCTAGCTGTAAGGACCTATAGCGACCTTAGGATAGCTTGAGCCTTGTTTGCTTGTGTGCTTCTACCTGTACCCATCCGCCGTAGCATAATGACTTCTTCCCTTCTCTCCCGAGTCATTCTTTCTCTCCTGTGTCCCCCGTCTTCTCCTCTACACACATTCTTTGTTAAAAGAAAGTTTTGGTGTGTGTGCACCTTTGTGCATGCTTTCGTGGACACGAGACGAGAGTGGTCGTTTGACGAGGAGCGTTGTCAACCCGGCCTCGGTGGTCGATTTCTCGACGCCTTCCTTATCTCGTGTCGCACTCAGTCAGGCTTCAATGGCTGCTAATTTCCGTGAGGAGGAGCAGTTGCTGGACCCACCTATTCCACCTGTGCTTCCAGTTGTCGCTCCCATACCTCTACGTGATCGATGCTACCCGAGCTGTACCGCTATACCCTCATGCATCGTATTGCCAGAGGCTAATGGGAAACCATTTTGAGGTTAAGCCTCGGTTTATTTCCATGCTCCCTCACTTCACTGGGAAAGGTGACCCCTATATCTTTCTCAGGGAATTTGAGGAGGTTTGTGCTATGTTCAAGCTGCAACAACTTAGCACAGACTTCATCCATCTTAGGCTTGTCCCCTTTGTGCTGAAGGATGACGCCAAGAAGTGGTTGTACAGCAACCAGGCGAATGCCTTTAGGACTTGGGATGAGTTTCAATCTGCATTCCTCAAGAAATACTTTCCAAATCATCAGACTCAAAAATTGAGGAACGAAATCAGTTCGTTCTATCAACTTGAGACCGAGACATTTCATGCATATCTAGAGAGGTTCAAGGAGCTACTATCCTCATGCCCTCACCATGGCATTGAGTTGTGGCGTCTTTGTCAGATTGTTTACGAGGGTCTTCACATCCCGTCCCGGACGCTCCTTGAGTCCATGTGTCAAGGAGAGTTCTGAGGAAAGGATGAAAGGGAGGCATGGGCTTTCTTAGAAGTCCTTGCTGAGAAAACCATGCAATGAGAGAGTGTAAGGGAACCACCTACATCAGCCAACATAGGAGTGAGGATCGCGAATGCAAACTCGACTAGATCGGGTGCCGCATTTGCTGTCAATACCACTACGGCTACCGAGGCACGCATGGCGGCCTTAATGCGCCATATGGATTCGATTGAGCTCCAAAACCAACAAGGTGCATCTCACATGTCCACATCTCGTCGAGTTCCCTGTCATTCATGTGGTAGGATAGGTCATGTAGAAAACGAGTGTGCGTCCATTCCTCCTGAGATGGAACATGTCAACGCCATCTATGACAGTGCTAGGAATGACCCATTCTCATCCTCTTATAAGCCTGGATGGAGGAACCACCACAATTTTTCATGGAACCAAAATAATGCCCCGGGTGGTCCTTCAAACTCCTCTCGACCACCTAACCAATCATACCATCCACCCATGCATGCACAATCTTATCAGCCACCCCAAGCTCAAACCACCAATCAATCGGGTTTCCCAAATTCCAATAATATGGAAACCCGATTCAATTCACTTGAGAGCTTGACTCGTGGACTTGAAAACTCAATGAAATTTTTTATGTCAACCACAAGTCAAGTTCTCACTTCAAATTAGCAGACCATCAAATCTCTAGAGCTTCAGATGGGCCAATTGGCTCAGTCTGTACATGAAAGAGAGAGATGGTCTTTGCCTAGCCAGCCTGAGGCTAGCCCCCACATGTACCAGCAACAACATATCCAAAATGAGAATGTGGTACCTCGGGGGAGGCAAGTGAACCATGTGGAGGAACCTGTTCATCATGTCAATTCCATTGTGACCTTAAAGAATGGAAAGCAAGTTGACAATCACATTTCCTTGCCACACCCATCACCATCTATGCAGCCCCTTAGTGGGAATGGTGGTGAAGAAGAGGCTGAGGCTGAGGGTAATACACCAACGCCTCCTTCTCAGGCACTGCAGAAAACCTACCTGCCAAAAACTCCTTATCCAAGTAGGTTAACCAAAAAGCAGAGTGACACAATGGACAAGATATTAGAGGTGTTTAAGCATGTTAAGGTTAACATCCCCTTGTTGGATGTCATCCCACAAATACCTCAATATGCCAAAGTGTTGAAGGATCTCTGCACAACCAAGAAGAAGACCAATGTTCCAAAGAAAGCATTCTTAGCTGCAAATGTAAACTCACTTTTGTCCAATCCTGCCTACACAAAATACAAGGACCCTGAGTGTCCTACTATTCAGTGTACGATAGGGGACACTAGCATGAGTAATGTTTTGCGTGATTTAGGATCAGCGGTCAGCCTCCTCCCATTTTTTCTTTATCAACAGTTAAATTTGGGAGAATTGAAACCAACTAAGATCACCCTCTAATTGACGGATAGATCCATTCGTATTCCAAAGGGGATTATCGGGGACATGCTTATCAAAGTTGGAAATTTTATATTTCCAGTCGATTTTGTTGTCCTCGATACCAATCTTGTTGTGAACACCCACTCTCAAATACCTTTGATTTTGGGTAGATGATTGACATCATTTCATGCTTATATTTGTATCTTATATCCATTATCTTACACCTAAGCAATGCTACGTGACGAGTTTTATGTTTATTTTTCAGAAATAAAGAGGTTTGAAGAGAAGAGCCATGAAAGGACCCAAAAGAAGGAAAAAGGACTTAATTGTGAGACCTCGGGACCAAGATGCAAGACAGAAGGACCTGATCGTAAGACAAAAGGACCTAAGAGCAAACCAGGAAACTCCACACCATCATGGGGAGTATTTTGGCAATTCGATTCCGGTCGGAGCTCCAACAAACCAAGTAGATGCATCCAGGACCAACAAAGACCACCAGCAAAGCCCACAACAAATCCCAGATGAATCCAAAGCTTATAGACCGCCAATTCGCGGTCTTGGACCGCTAATTGGCGGTCCATATGTCTCCAGATCCGCTAAGATTTGTGCTGGGCTTGTATTAGTGTATTCTTAGTCTATTTTTGGTATTGGTTTAGTCCCACATCGGAGGATTGTCCCCGATTAGCTTTTTCCATGCTTATAAACAGAACTCTTCACCTTCCATTGTAATTACCCATTGTTTGGTGGTATTCTCTCTACTAAGGAGTGAGCCTTGAAGAAATAACTCAAGGTGGAGAAGAGTGCTACCTTCAATGTGAGTCATTGTTAATAAAAGTTTATTTGTTTCTTTTAATCTTGTTTTGTTATGTTGCTTGTTTTGTGTGAGTTGCTTTACTTTGTTTAATCTCTTGTTTAGTAATTTTAGTATCTTAGTTAAATGTTTTCTTTACTTAGTCTAATCAGTAGTGTAATGAGTAGTGAGTAGTTCCATCCCCATTTGGGGGTGGAGAAATATGTGATATAATCATGTAGTGTATTAAGTGTGTGTTATTTTTATCCCTTGAGCTTTATATGATTTCCATAACCATCGAATGGGTTTTCACTCTTATCTTTGATATGCTAATGCTCTTGAATGAAGCTTAGCTTATGCTTTGATTAGTGGACCTATTTTATGGGGAATGATAAGGTTAGGATATGGATGAAGTTAATATTGGAAACACAATTTGTAGTGTATGTACTCTTGTTGCCTTTACCTTAGCTAATGTCTTGTATGTTTTAATGATGTAGTGAAATCTTAATTCATGTAGAGGCATAGTAGGGTATAATCTTTATACTTGAGTTCATGTAGCTTCATTCCAATTATTGTCTTGTATGTTTTAATGATGTAGTCTTATCTTAATTCATGTAGAGGCAAAGTTGGATGTAGTTTTATGATTTCATGCACTACATGTTGTGAGGAGCTTAATGAACACACACACACTTCTTTATGTTCACATTATTTCTCTACCCCCTTTGGGGTTTAGTTTTCTTGCTTTTCTTCCATTTCCATTTGCACCTTAGTGTAGTTTGGTGTAACCAACCTTTCTTCCCTTTCTTTACCTCTCGCCTTCGCACAAACCAACTGTCGACACACCTCCCAGTGGACGACCCGTATTTGCCACCGCTTCAACGCGGCCGTGCACTTGCGGTTAAATATAAAACGATCAATCAAGTTTTTGGCGCCGTTGCTGGGGAGGTGCTCTGTCCAGACGTTGGTTTGGATGATTCGAGGGGTTTTTAATTTTTTGTTTTCAGTTTTTCTTAGTTTCAGGGAACCACAAGATCAAGGGGAGGCTACTGGAGAAGTTTGAGGAAAAGACGACCTAAACAGACCGCCAATCAGCGGTTGAAGACCGCCAATTGGTGGCCTGGTGAGAGTTTCTTGCCTTGTAATTTTTTCTGGTAGTTAGTGTTGCAATTTTTATTATCTGGGAGCCCTATTTTGCATGCTGTGTCTTCTGGTTTGCTCCCAGATCATTAATCACTCCCCCATTAATCAACTTGGCCTTAAAATCCAAAGCAAAAGACTAGACGTTCTTATTTGTTTAGGTCACGCATCATGTATTGACTTAGGCATATAGTTGTCTTTTCTTTTAGCTTTCTTTTCAGTTGTTGAGTGCTGGCGTGAGGTACGCATTTCCTACACTCATTCATGCATCTTGTATGCCCATGCATTAGTTAGTAGGAATTGCATCAGGACAAGAGTGAGAGAGCGTTTGATTGCTAGATCTAGGATTAAATCACTACTAAGGAGGAGCTGTCCCATAAAAGATAAGGTGGGGGATTTCATCACCCTTCCCTTGGCCCCAAAAACCACTCTTAATAAAGCCTTAACTAAAAGCAAGTAGACATTGGCCCTAGGATTGCGGGCGCACTAGGAGAGTAATCTAGTTGAGACCGTCATGACCTGATCGGCGTTGCCTACCTTGTCGATAGTAGGAGGTACTGGATCTCCGGATCTGGTATCACTAGCTGGGCATTGTGGTCCTCATTGTAGGGAGGTGAGACGTGTCGAGGCTAGTGACCTCGAAGTTAGGCGTCGTCTAGCCTAAGGACCCATTGTCTTTCATTGTTTGAGCCTTGCTTGCTAGTTAGGCTTCTTCCTGATCCCTCTACCCACGCTAGCTTTAAGGATTCTTCCCTTCTCCTCTGAGTCATCTTCTTCTCACCTACTTCTACGTTTTAGTCTCCTCCCCTTTACACTCTCTAGTAGCGTTTTAGGGTCGAGTTGAGCACTTTTTGCGAGTTTAGCCTCGTGGTGGTGAGAGTGGTCGACTCGGGAGTTCTCTGTTGAGATTGATGGTTACATGGGCGACCATCCATATCATTGTTGGGACCAGGACGATTCTCCCTGGTACTCCGGACCCATGCAACCTGGGGTGGCTCAGACTAACACCCCGTATGGTTGGGATGATCGCAATTTTGTGACTCAGCAGTCTTCATATTGGGGTAACATGAGAGAGGCACCGACTGCTAGACCACAATCTAGTTATGCCGGATCATATGCTGGTCAACAAACTGAGACATTACAACAAACTTTGGCCTCTTTCATGCGTATGGCAGACGACATGAGTGCACCGGTGGCTCCAGTAGCCGTACCGTGCGACTGTTGTGGGTTGAGTGGTCATGTTATCGGGGAATGTCCTTATGTTCCCCCTGAGCCTGAGTATGAGCATACATTTTCCCAAAATGCTCAATGTGACCATTACGCATCCGCGTATAACCCGAGAGTAATGGATTCGTGGGGAGACAATTCTTATCCAAATTCTTATACCTCATTTTCACCCCCGTATCCTCCTCCCGAATACCCAGAATTCTACCAACACCCCACTTCAAATCATTGGACTCATTCTCAGCCCATCAACACCCAACCCCAAAATTTCCCAAGCTCTGACTTGGACCTCACTGTTGACCCCAGATTTGATTCCTTAAAACAAACCCTCCAAACATTCATGGAAACCACTCAAACTTTATTGAAGTCCAACTTGAATTCCTTGCAAAATATGGAAATGCAAGTGAGTCAAATGACACAACAATTCCATGAACGTGAGGAGGGTAACCTTTCTTGTCAACATGAAGATTTATCTTCTGAAATCGAACCACCACCACATCCAAAAATTCAAAGCACAATCTTTCAAAGTCAAACTCCTAGTCAGTCTGAGGGACTTGGGGTTTCAATTCACGATCACTTGGTGGAGGATTCGATTCCAATTGAGAATACTATGGACCAGCTTCTTTATGAGTCGGCACAGGAATGTGCCTTATCTTCTTGTCCCGTGGCCCTGGAGCCACATGATCTTATTGTTGTACCTCCTAAGGACTCACCTCTGGTGGAGCAAGAGCTCCCTAGTACCCTCAATTTCAAACAACCCGATGAGAGTTTGCCTCTCACTATTGTTCCTGATCATCTTGGAAATGATGGAACATCAAACAACTACATTGCTCATGAGGGTATTAGGAGTTCCTTGGAGGATACTTTGGGTATGAGACCCACTTCCTGTTCTCCTGGTGAGTTGGACATGCATAACGAGGTGCTTGACCTCGTTCCGACCCACCAGCCTGTTGGTTGGAGAGTTTGGATTGATGATCATAACTTCAGTTCCGCAACGGGAGATATTTTTCTTCCGTTGCCCCTTATTTCCCAAACTCTCGAGAGGTTCAAGCTCTTTCAGTTTGATCCTTTGAATGAGACGCCTTTGCATCCAATTCATGAACCTCTCATTTCATCTGGTGCTCTCTGTGAAGGGGGCCCACCCATGTGTATTCTGGCCCCGCGTGGTGTCATGTTCCCTTTCCAAGTGCATTGACCCACTCTTGAGGTTCCCATTTGATGTCTTTTGATAAATGAAGATGGGAACTTATGTTTGTACATAGTTATATAAAAAAGAACAAAAAAAAGAACAAAAAAAACAAAAAAAGAAGAAAAAAAAGAAAAAGAAAGGAAAAATAGAAAAAGAAAAGAAAAGAAGTACAATAAAAGACTCCTTCAGTGAGCATCGATTGTTGTGAGCCCCAACCCTTGTGTATTTGGGCTCCATTTCTTTCACGTATTTGTATCCCTTCTTTAGCATCTCACAGGTTTTGAGGGAATTCGGGTTATACATGACCTTGCACTTCCCTTTGTACTTCATGTTGGTGAGATCTCTCCTTTTTATGCATCAATCCATGTAGTATCTTGCTTGCATTCATTGAGGACAATGCATGAAGTAGGTGTGGGGGGGTGTTTTACGTGTGTACATAGTCGAGTTTTTTCTTTTGATTTTGTTTTCTTTTGTTTGCATTGTTAGGGTCATGTTAGTGTGCTGCATTTAATATCGATATATCTGCTTGCCATGATCCTTGGGTGACTTGTCTTCTTTTGTTTGCCTAGTGCTTCAAAATTTTCACATTTCTTTCAAAATCTTCATGTGTTTGCGAAAAAAAATGTTTTGTGGGTTTTGCGTGTGTTTAGCATGTGCAAAACCGTTGAGAGGCAAAGTAAAAAGAAAGCTCCCAAAATTGTCTTGAACTTGATGCATTAGGATATCTAGTACAGTGACTTTAGGATTTATCGAGTCGTTAGGATGCACCCCAGTTTTCCCTTGGGGGTGAGTAATCATACGGTTTCAGTGCTCAAACATTTAATGAAGTCCACCCTGAACCTAGTGAGTCAATAATTTGTGTCTGTTAACTTAAGGAAGTTTGTTGTAGTCAATGACCCTTTAAATCCTGTTGTGAGACATTAGTGTAGGGGTTTTGGTTCATGTGTAGATAAGAAATAAGTGAGTAGGTGTTCTCTCTTCTCGCACGGCTCCTATCACTCGGGAAAGTAGGTCTGAGGGGACTTTGTGCCTGGTGCTTTCGAGTCATCTGACTTGGGATGCGCCGACCGAACTCCCGTTACACGGGTGGTAGGGATTGCCCTTTGTGGAGATTTGAGGAAAGGTGTACGTGATAGTGTAAGTCCTCATGGGCAATGATGCACGAAACCTGACCCTGGGAGAACGAAGCTCCAACTAATAAAAAGAAAAAAAAAGAAGAAAAAAAAATTGTGAAAAGAAACAAAAAGAAAAAAAATATTGTAATGCAAATAAGAACCTTAATGGATCTTACACTTTGTATCACTTGAGGATCTTGAGGTTGTCAATGTCTTTCACTTAATTTCTTATTTAACTTGCACGAATGGTTTATTAGGCTAGGTGTGGACTGATTACCTATATAGAGTCGGCCCGTAGGATTACCGCGTCCATTGATCGACAAAATATTTCCAATGAGTCGAGGTCTACATTGAATAATGCATCTTGTTCGGATTTTGTGGGTATATCTGCTGAAAACCCTCAGGAGACAACACTCCTCCTCCTTAGCAACAAAGAGGTTTAACGGCTTGTTGCACGTGCTAAGTGCAACCGTGATTCCTACGAAAGTGAGTTAGGATTTCTTGTTTCTCGTTTGCTTTTCTCTTTCTTTGTTTTGCTCGGGACTAGCAAAAACTTAGGTGTGGGGGTATTTGATTGACATCATTTCATGCTTATATTTGTATCTTATATCCATTATCTTACACCTAAGCAATGCTACGTGACGAGTTTTATGTTTAGTTTTCAGAAATAAAGAGGTTTGAAGAGAAGAGCCATGAAAGGACCCAAAAGCAGGAAAAATGACTTAATTGTGAGACCTGGGGACCAAGATGCAAGACAGAAGGACCTGATTGTAAGACAGAAGGACCTAAGAGCAAACCAGGAAACTCCACACCATCATGGGGAGTATTTTGGCAATTCGATTCCGGTCGGAGCTCCAACAAACCAAGTAGATGCATCCAGGACCAACAAAGACCACCAGCAAAGCCCACAACAAATCCCAGATGAATCCAAAGCTTATAGACCGCCAATTGGCGGTCTTGGACCGCGAATTGGCGGTCCATATGTCTCGAGATCCGCTAAGATTTGTGCTGGGCTTGTATTAGTGTATTCTTAGTCTATTTTTGGTATTGGTTTAGTCCCACATCGGAGGATTGTCCCCGATTAGCTTTTTCCATGCTTATAAATAGAACTCTTCACCTTCCATTGTAATTACCCATTGTTTGGTGGTATTCTCTCTACTAAGGAGTGAGCCTTGAAGCAATAACTCAAGGTGGAGAAGAGTGCTACCTTCAATGTGAGTCATTGTTAATAAAAGTTTATTTGTTTCTTTTAATCTTGTTTTGTTATGTTGCTTGTTTTGTGTGAGTTGCTTTACTTTGTTTAATCTCTTGTTTAGTAATTTTAGTATCTTAGTTAAATGTTTTCTTTACTTAGTCTAATCAGTAGTGTAATGAGTAGTGAGTAGTTCCATCCCCATTTGGGGGTGGAGAAATATGTGATATAATCATGTAGTGTATTAAGTGTGTGTTATTTTTATCCCTTGAGCTTTATATGATTTCCATAACCATCTAATGGGTTTTCACTCTTATCTTTGATATGCTAATGCTCTTGAATGAAGCTTAGCTTATGCTTTGATTAGTGGACCTATTTTATGGGGAATGATAAGGTTAGGATATGGATGAAGTTAATATTGGAAACATAATTTGTAGTGTATGTACTCTTGTTGCCTTTACCTTAGCTAATGTCTTGTATGTTTTAATGATGTAGTGAAATCTTAATTCATGTAGAGGCATAGTAGGGTATAGTCTTTATACTTGAGTTCATGTAGCTTCATTCCAATTATTGTCTTGTATGTTTTAATGATGTAGTCTTATCTTAATTCATGTAGAGGCAAAGTTGGATGTAGTTTTATGATTTCATGCACTACATGTTGTGAGGAGCTTAATGAACACACACACACTTCTTTATGTTCACATTATTTCTCTACTCCCTTTGGGGTTTAGTTTTCTTGCTTTTCTTCCATTTTCATTTGCACCTTAGTGTAGTTTAGTGTAACCAACCTTTCTTCCCTTTCTTTACCTCTCGCCTTCGCACAAACCAACTGTCGACACACCTCCCAGTGGATGACCCGTATTTGCTACCGCTTCAACGCGGCCGTGCACTTGCGGTTAAATATAAAACGATCAATCAGTAGACCATTTCTGACAACTTCCAACTCCTTAATTAATTGTAGAAATGGTCTCATAAAGCTCTCATTCGGTAACATGAGTGCCTAGTTTCATGTGTTCAACTCTGGTAGGCAATAGGAGCCCATGGACCAACCTTCAAATCTAAATCTCATCCGCCAATTGGAGAAAGCACCACAAAATCAACGAACACCCAGAACACCAATGCAACCCATTGAGAATATTTGTGGGCCCAGTGAAAACTCATTTCCTGTGTTTGCAATGCAACAGAGTGAGCTGGCATCAAACATAAATGTCCAAAAAGAGTGTTCGTTGCGTGATTCAGTTGAGATTACTAGTGAGAGTGAGACACCTCATCATATGACTATACCAGAAGGTGTCTCTACCTCATGTCCCATGGCCATTGAGCCATTTGAGCTTCATATTGACTCCAACAAGGACCACCTATGACCGAGCTTATGCATGATGATCTAAATGATGGTGGGAGGTCCTTGTTGGATGACTTGGGGAGAAGCCCCATTCTTAGTGATGCAGGTATGCTGCATCCATCGAATGAGCATGAGGAACTCATTCTGATGCACCCACCTATTGGTTGGAGGGTTTTGTTCGATGAGCAACTAAACCCTAGTGAGGCAACACAACTTCACTCATTCATGTTGCCTACACCCAACCAATATCATGACGGGTTCGAGCCTTTCAGCTTTGACCTTTCACCCCTCATGACACCACAGAGTACCGGTGAAGTTTGCCCATCTCGGCAAGTCTCTGGTCCTCATGACTTGATGTTCTCATTTGATGTTCCTTGACCAAATGATTATGAGAATATCGTTGTTTCTGTATATATCTTTATTAAAAAAAGAGTAATAAAAGACTCCATGAGTGAGCATTGATTGTTGTGGGCCCCAACCCTTGTGTACTTGGGCCCCATTTCTTCACGTATTTGTCTCCCTTCTTCAGTATCTCACAGGTTTTGAGAGAATTCGGGTTTGTATCCATCAACATGAACATGAACTTCCCTATGTACTTCACGTTGGTGAGATCTATTCTTTTTCATGCATAAATCAATGTAGTATCTTGTTCACATTCATTGAGGACAATACATGAAATAGGTGTGGGGGGGTGCTTTACGTGTGTACATAGTCGAGTCTTTTCTTTTGATTTTTGTTTTCTTTTGTGTGCATTGTTAGGGTAATGTTAGTGTGCTGCATTTAATATCGATATATCTGCTTGTCATGATTCTTGGGTGACTTGTCTTCTTTTGCTTGCCTAGTGCTTTAAAATTTTCACATTTTTTTCAAAATCTTCATGTTTTTGTGAAAGAAAATGTTTTGTGGGTTTTGCGTGTGTTTAGCATGTGCAAAACCGTTGAGAGGCAAAGTAAAAAGAAAGCTCCCAAAATTGTCTTTCAGAAGTTAAGGTTGCCCATGTCTTTCACTTAAGTCCTTGACTAACTTTCATGAATAATTCATTAGGCTAGGTGTGTGGACCGATTACATATATAGAGTCACCCGTAGTATTACCGCGTCCCATGATTGACAAAATATGAGTCCAACGAGTCGTGTAGCTAGATTGATTAATGTATCTTGTTCGGATTTTGTAGGTAAATCCGCTGAAAACCCTCAGGAGACAACACTCCTCCTCCTTGGCGACAAGGAGGTTTAACGGCTTGTTGCACGTGCTAAGTGCAATCGTGATTCCTACGAAAGTGAGTTAGGATTTCTTGTTTTTCGTATGCTTTTTCCTTTCTTTGTTTTGCTCGGGACTAGCAAAAGTTAGGTGTGGGGGTATTTGATTGACATCATGTCATGCTTATATCTTATATCCATTATCTTTCACCTAAACAATGCTACGTTACGAGTTTTATGTTTGAATTTCAGAAATAAATAGGTTTGAAGATTTGAAGCATAAAAGGACCCAAAAGTTGGGAAAAATGACTGAATTGTGAGATCTGAGGACTAAGATGCAAGGGAGAAGGACCTGAACATAAGACCAAAGGACCAAAGAGCAAAACAGAAAACTCCACACCATATTGGGGAGTATTTTGGCAATTAGATTTGGGTCGGAGCTCCAATAAACAAAGTAGATGCATCAAACACCGACAAAGGAATCTGGAAAAGCCCATAATGAAATTTAGCCGGATCCAGATCTTATGGACCGCCAATTGGTGGTCTTGGACCGCTAATTGGCGGTCTGGATCCTTTTGAATCAGCTCAAATTTCTCCAGCACTGTATTAGAGGATGTTTAGTCTATTTTTGGTATTTGTTTAGTCCCACATCGGCGGATTGTCCCGGATGGCCTTTTATAAATAGAACTCTTCACCTTCTATTGTAATCACTATATTTTGAGTGGCTATTCTTCCTAATAGAAGTGAGGCCTTGAAGCACATACTAAAGTAGGAGGATGGTACTTGAAATGTGAGTCACTTTAATAAAAGTTTCTTTATTATGTTGTTTGTTTCATATTTCTTGCTTTACTTTGTTTAATTTCATTTCATTAGTTTTAGTAGCTTAGTTAATATGCTTTCCTTGCTTAGTTTAATAATTAGTCTAATGTTTAGTGAGTAGTTCCATCCCCTTTGGGGGGTGGAGTAGATGTACATACATGCAAATGAGAATGGAATGAATGCTTTATTTCCAATGTGTTGATATAACATGAATATATGCTTGCTTGTTTAGTATAGAATCTATAACTTGATGAGTTTTGCCAAAATGATTAGACACCTCTCATGCTTGTTTAGGTTCTGAAATAAACAACTTGTATATGTAAATGTTAATCAACTAGGTTGGTAAATAGATTGATAGATTTTGCCATAACATTTAGACACTTCCTATGCATGATAACACCACCTTCATTTGTGCTTAAAGAACGTGTTCAACACCCACCTCTTTGCATGTGTGCACTCACACCACCCCTTAGGGGTTTTCCATTTCTGAATTCCAGCACTCTTCTTTCGTTCTTAGTTCAGTTTTTAGTTAATCGTTTGTTGCATTCTTTCGCATTTCATACTTCGTAGTGTAGTGTAGCGTGCTAAGCATAATCCAGTCTCTTCTCCATTTTTTCGCCAGTTGATTTTTGATAAACAAGAGGCTGCTCACCTCCCTGAGGACGACCCGTATTTGCCACCGCTTCAACGTGGCCGTGCACTTACGGTTTCATATAAAACGTTCAACAGCTACTGCTAACAATCTATATATAAAATTGTCTTCCATTTTACATATGTACTTACAGTAACTATGTTGAGAGATGCACGTCCAAACAAATATTGTTGGTCTTTAGGGTTCGAGAGTCACTAAGTTATGATCTGGCTATATCTTAGAGCAACAAAACCAAAAATATTCACATTTGTGGTTATCGATGAAAAGGTACATCTACAAATTGCACCAATATTTCACATTATTCCAATTTTCTCATGTCATTTGACCATATCTTTATTTAGGCGATGAGATGCAAGCATTTGTAAATGACGGTAATTTCAACAAATGGGAGGAAACCCTTAAAAAGGGTTATGTTTCTATGTTCCAAGGGGTGCGATTTCCTTACCTTAAAGGAAATATAAACTTACACCTCTAAATTACCACATGACTCTTACTTCTACATCCATTGCAACTCAAATCGATGATACCAAACACAATTTCTCGATGAAAACGTTACATTTGAAAGTTCAACATGCTCCATGACGAGTATCATAATTTATCATTTTTATCTTCACTATTATCTTATTTTTGTATTTAAATAATGCTATGTCGAGTGTTTGTTTTTCATTTTGTAGGTTACAAGAAAATAGATACAATTGCTGAAAATATTGAAAAGTGGAAGGACTTCAATGCAAATCCTGATATATATAGTAAATGTTGAAGGGCATGATACAAGAAATCCACTCCAGATCTCAATGCTCTTTATTGTGGGTCAAATTGATGGGAAAATACTCAAATTATAGGTGCAAATTTGGATTATGCAATCAACATCTAATAGGAAAATTTGGATAAGTCGACTGCCAGCACATGCCACATGTTTTGCTCATAACATGCTCATCCAAATTCCAAAATGATGATTGTAGATCCGTTGCAAAGAAAATTTAAAGGAGAAAATATTTGTTTCTTAATACTTTCGAAATTACAATTTTATGAGGATGAAAACACGTGTCAAGACACACTATATTTTGAAACTGGACAATCGACATATCATCACTAATTTGTACATAACTTTCTCCTCCGAAATCGAAATTAAGTGATTCAACCGGCAATGGAAAGATATTTGGAAGGATCATGATTTCCTCAATCAAAAGTTATTCCAAATTGATTAGTAGCATATCATACATCACATTCATGCTATATATCCTTTATTTTTACCCAATTTTGTGTCACTCGAGTGTTAGTTCATGGGGTTTCAGGTGTTAGGTAATAAATAAGAGAAAGGAAGAGAAAATGACTGAAATACAAGAAAGAAAGACTCAAATGAAGCAAAGTGGACATGTTTGTCATGCACAAGGACCCATCTGCAAATCAAGAAGGACCTAAATGAAATCCAGAGGGACCTAAACCACGATCTTGAGGATTATTTGGGAAATTAAAGACAACGGGCTCAAACAAGTGAACTAGGAGTGCACCCCACTTGCAAAATACGACACTTAAGTTGCTGGAGAAAAATGAGACGGATCAAACCCTCACCATCTGCCATGGGCGGATCCAAATCCACCATGGGTGGATGAGTTGAGTCTGAATGTGCCCGAAATTCTCCCATGGCTAGAGTCAGATTAGTAGGGAGTACCAGAACTTAGAGAAATCAATTTCAGTCATTGGATTGCTCCCAAAATCAACTACACCACACTTTCTTCTATAAATAGCATGGTTTCTTCTTCCTTTCCTTTATTTCTCTGCCTTCACCATTAGAATAACTTAGCTTAACCCAATTTAGGTAGTTGATTGATCGTTTTATATTAACCGCAAGTGCACGGCCACGTTGAAGCGGTGGCAAATACGGGTCGTCCACTGAGAGGTGTGTCGACACTTGGTTTGTGCGAAAGCGAGAGGTAAAGAAAAGGAAGAAGGATGTATTACACTAAACTACACTACAATGCTAAACTAGTAAACAAACAAGCTAAAATGAACTAAACAACTAACCTAATCAACTAGTGCAAAAGATAAAATCACAGGAATGAAAACCCCTAAGGGGTGGAGTGTGTGTGTGTGCACATGAAATAAGTGTGATATGAAATGCATACAAGAAGCTCAAGTAGTTAGTGTTGTTAATGCATAAGAAGTACCTAACTATGGCTTGGCGAGCATTCAAGGGGCGTCTTCTCACAAAGCGGCGCATGATAAAGCGAGGCGTAAATCTAGACCAAACTTGTGTGCTATGTGAAGACCAAGAGGGAGACATGGAGCATCTTTTCTGGAATTGTCAAAACACAATGGAGGTGTGGACGTGTCTCCTCAACCTCATGCAGCTCCACCAAACTGCAGCAAGAAACCTAGAGAGTGAGGTGTTGCGACTTTCACATGCGAGTGGAAGCCGACTTGACAAAGTGGTCAGGAAGTGGGTGGTAAGTGCTACGATATATGAATGCTGGCATGAGCGGAACCGTAGGATTTTTGAGGGCGAGAGGCAGCAACCGAAAGCTACCATTGATGTAGTCAAAGATATAATCCGGAGCATGAGCTATGAAGCATCCAAACTCGCCAAAGATGAAGGAGAAGCGAGACATTTTCAGGATACTTGGAACTAATTCCAACTTCTGAAATTTGATGAGATGTAATTATTTCCTTATACTACTTGACCTTCACGTGAGTACATATAGGTGGTAGGGAGAAGCCGGTTATGCATGTGGCATACGCCCGCGAACTAAACGAACAAATTTTTGTAGATGTAAACAATTTTTTTACTAATACAAATTTAGAGGCTAAGCCTCCCTTTTGCTTTGCAAAAAAAAGTACCTAACTATGGCAAGACCTATCATTACAACACTAACTTATGTGCATAATATGAGCAATGCAAGGTTGTTATTAAGACACTTAGACAAGCATGGAATGTACCTAAGCTATGGCAGAAACCACCAAGTAAGGGTCTTAATAATTCAAGCATGCATACTAATATCAACACAAAACATTCATATTAAGCATTCAAACCATCTACATAACATGTACACACACCTACTCCACCCCCAAAGGGGATGGAACTACTCACACATATTTAAACTAACTACTCTAATAAAATGAAGCATTATACTGAAATAAAACTATACTAATCAAGCAAGAAATATTAAAGAAGCATAAAACAAAACAAGCACCAAAGCAAACACATTAACTAAGCAAGAATTAACAAGCTAATGAAAACTTCTATTATGAACTCACTCAGATTACAAGCAGCCCTTCCTCCACTAGAGTTTTGCTTCAAGGCTTCATTCTTAGTAGGGAAGATGCCACCAAAGAGAGAGATGGATACAATGGAAGGTGAAGAGTTCTATTTATAAGCATGGAAAAAGCTAATCTGGGACAATCCCCCGATGTGAGACTAAACCAATACCAAAAATAGCCTAAACACACATTAATACAAGTCCAGGAGAAAGCTTAGCGGATCTGGGCCAATACAGACCGCCAATTGGCGGCCTATAAAGTTCAGATCTGCTTGGTTTTTGTTGTGGGCTTTGCTTGGAGTGTTTCTTGGTCTTGGATGCATCTACTTTGTTTAGTGGAGCTCCGACCCGAATCGAATTGACAAAATACTCCCCATGATGGTGTGGAGTTTCCTGTTTTGCTCTTAGGTCCTCCTGTCTCACGTTCAGGTCCTTCTCCCTTGCATCTTCGTCCCCAGGTCTCACAATTAAGTCATTTTTCCCTGCTTTTGGGTCCTTTCATGTCTCTCCTCTTCAAACCTCTTTATTTCTGAAATCTAAACATAAAACTCGTTATATAGCATTGTTTAAGGTGAAAGATAATGGATATAAGAGACATGAATATGCATGAAATGATGGCAATCAGTAGTAGAGAAAGGTAGCCTTTGAAGCTTGTAACGTTACTCTTTTGCTAATCTAAAGGTAGATTTGGATTCCTCTTGTCATTAGCTTTCTGTCTATCCAATTAGTTTTTGATTTTGTTGGTTAGTTTTCTAGGTAGAATTTTATGCCATGCTTAGTCTTAATCTCTTACTTTCCATGCTTTTTATTATATTAGTGAGTAGATTCACCCCATTTAGGGTGGAGGTAATGTAGATTATGTGGTGTGTTAGTGTGTAGGATTTCTAGTAATGGGTCACTGTATCCCTTCGGACCTGGAGAAGGTGTGACGTTGGGTCGGGCTTTAGTGAACCAACATGTATCTCCTCTTATCTTGTGCCATTTCATGTGCTTAATGTAGATTTATACTTGTTACTTGCTAAAATTTGTATTAGATGGGATAACGGTCACACTAGGTACTTGTCTCATGCTAGATCTAGAGTTTATCTTGTTGCTTGTAAATGATGATCTTGTTATGGTAAATGGCTTGTTATGTATGGATGTTTGATTAGTAGAGAATGCATGAATGTATTTAGTTGTATGGATGGTTAATTGATGTCCTAATGTCCACACTAGGTACTTAGTTCATTCTTGACAACCCAAAGTGCATCTTAACTTCATGTCTAACTATATTAGTCATGTATTCATGTACATGTAGTTGATGTTAATTAGACTCCACACTAGTTTCTAGTTGATTTCACCTACTTTACACACTTGTGCCTCGTGTAATCAAGAACAACTCTCTCACACACACATACCTACGCACCTCCACTCCATGGGGGTTTAGTTTAATTATTGAGTCATTCATCGTTTAGTTACGTAGTTAGTTTAGCATAATCCCTTTATTCTCCTCTTATTCCCCACTTGAGGAGGGTAGTAACAACAACACTCCCAACTCCTTGTGGATCGACCGTACTTTCTGCGTCTTCACCGATGTCGTGCACTTACGGTCATTAAAACGATCAATCATGTTTTTGGCACCGTTGCCAGGGAGTTGGCCGTAGTTGTTGTTTCCACCATTTCAGTGGGTTTTTTCTCACATTTTTCTTTTAGTTTTGTTACTGGATAGGAGACTAAGTGGATAGGGTTCTACATTTTAGCAAAGGAGCATCCAAGAGAAGTTTGGGGACCAGAATCCCCAAACCATCCGCCAGTAGCTGATTTGCATCCACTAGTGGCGGATTGGGTAAGGTGTTTCTGTTTTCTATTTCACCTGTGGCTCCTTAGTTCTATTTCTAGTTGATATCTATCACTGTCTACTTCATATAGGCCTTGACTTGCCTATTCCCCTCTTTTAAGACAACTTACACATTAAAACTCAAAGCAAAAGACTAGATGAATGCCATCTAGGTCATGCACCATACCTAGGCCTTGCACACATATTGTCTTTCCTTTGCTTTACTTTTATTGTTGTCGATTGCTGGCGTGAAATATGGCACCTTCTTCACTCATTCATGCATTAGTTAGTAAGGTTGCATTGGAACAAGAGTGAGGTGAGTGTTTGATATGTGGGCTTCATTGCTAGTTTAGGAATCAACCTACCCTAAGGGGGTTGTCCCATTTAAGATAAGGTAGGGGATTTGATCACTCTTTCCTTGGCCCAAAAAATCACACATAATCAAAAGCCTTAATAAAACATCACGTAGACAATGACCCCAAGAATTCGAGCGCACTTAGGAGATAATCCTATCATTGACGTCATGGCCTGAACATCGTTGTTTGCTTAGTTGCATTGAGACTTTTGGGACCTCCGGGCTTGACTTTCTCATTCGGCTTTGTGACCCTCGGCCGAGGGAGGTGCAATGGTTAGGAGTGTGGAGTTGAGCTGTGTTTGCTAGATTAGGCTTCTATCCCCACCCTTACCCACACTACCTCTAAGGATTCTTCCATTCTCTTCTGAGTCTTCTCCTCATGTACATTTTATCGTTTAGTCTCCTCTTCTACTACAACTTCTTTTAATATTTTAGAGTCGAGTTGAGCACTTTTATGTAAGACTAGACTCGCCTTGTGAGGGTGTTTGGCTTGAGAGTTGAGATGGATGGTCTAGGTGATCATCCCTCTCTGCCTTGACCTCCTTTGCAGCACAAGAACTCGTTGTCTCTTGATGGTGGGGTAGATTGGGTTCCTTATATGGAGTGACTTGGTCCATCACACCACCACGTAGACCACGTCCTCCTCCTCCGACTTGGGACGAAGAGGATCCTGGCCAGGAACGAGTTATGGGAGTAACACCACTCCTAGCTTGACAGATCGATCGATGACTTTGTGGGAGCAGACTCGTCCTGTTCGGGCGATGGAGCCATCTTGCATAGTTCTCGCGCCTGCTCGTAGGAACAACTATGAATGAAAACCTCAATATGTAAGCATGCTTCCTACCTTCACAACAAATAAGGAGGATCCGTATATCTTTATACGTGAATTCGAGGAGGCATGCTCAATGTTCAAGCTTCAACAATTTGATGAGGATTTCGTTCGGTTCAGGATGATTTCTTTGGCGTTGAAGTATAATGTGAAGAAATGGATGTACAACCTCTCGGCGAACTCGATTCGGTCTTGGGATGAATTCGTGACCGTCTTTCTAAAGAGATTCTTCTCCCAAAGGAAGACTCAACAGATACGACATTAGATACATCAAATGTAACAGACTAAGACCAAATCATTTCTCCTGCAATGCCCTCATCATGGATTTGAGCTATGGTAATTGTGCTAGATTGTTTATGAGGACCTCAACTATAACAGCTGCACATTGTTGGAATTGATGTGTCAGGGTGATTTCCAAATGAAACTCATTGATAAGGCATGGGATACATTTTAGTTAATGGTTGAACGTACCCTTGCGTGGGACACTGATTGATCGTTTTATTTAAACCGCAAGTGCACGGCCGCGTTGAAGCGGTGACAAATACGGGTCATCCACAGGGAGGTGTGTCGACGTTTGGTTTGTGCAAAGGCGAGTGGGAAAGAATGAGAGGAAGATTGCTTACACTAAACTACACTAATCTAAACTAGGAAACTAGAAAGCATGAAATGAAATCACAAAACAAACTAAACTAAGCAACTACTAAAGGAAGATAAAACTCAGGAATGAAAACCCCCTAAGGGGTGGAGTGTGTGTGCACATGAAATAAGTGTGGTGAATGCATATAATAAGCTCAAGTGTGGTTAGTCTTTGTTAATGCATAAGAAGTACCTCATGGCAAGACCTATCATTTACAACACTAACCTAGGTGATTAATATGAGCAATGCAAGGTTGTTATTAAGAACATAACGAGCATGGAGTGTACCTAACTATGGCAGAAATCATCAAGTAAAGTTCTTATTAATTCAAGCAAGCATACTAATATCTCTCACAAACAATAATATCTAGCATTCATACCACCTACATAACATGTACAAACATCTACTCCACCCCCAAAGGGGATGGAACTACTCACTAATCATTATACTACCTACATTAACAAAATGAGACATTATACTGAAAGGAAATTTAACTAAGCAAGAAAGGAGCATTAAAGAAGCTTAAAAGGAAAGGTAAGACTAAGCAAGCATGCACAAATTAAAAGACAAGATTAAAAGAAACTAGAACAATTATTTTATTAACAATGACTCACATTGAAGGTAGCATTCTTCTCCACCTTGAGTTTTGCTTCAAGGCTTACTCCTTAGTAGAGAGAATGCCACTAAGCAATGGGTAGTTTACAATAGAAGGTGAAGAGTTCTATTTAAAGCCATAAAAAAAGGTAATCTGGGACAATCCCCCGATGTGAGACTAAACAAATACCATAAATGGACTAAATACACACTAATACGTGCCCCACCAAAATCTTAGCTGATTTGGGCCAAACCAGACCGCCAATTAGCGGTCTATATGGTTCCGATCACGCTGGATTTTCTTCTGGACTTTTCTGGATGGCTTTGTCGGTCTTTGATGCATCTACTTTGTTTATTGGAGTTCCGACCCGAATCTAATTGCAAAAATTCTCCCCAAGATGGTGTGGAGTTTTCTGTTTTGCTCTTTGGTCCTTCGGTCTTACGTTCAGGTCCTTCTCCTTTGCATCTTAGTCCCCAGGTCTCACAATTCAGTCTTTTTTCCTTGCTTTTGGGTCCTTTTATGCTTCATCTCTTCAAACCTATTTATTTATGAAATTCAAACATAAAACCCGTCACGTAGCATTGCTTAGGTGTAAGATAATGGATATAAGATACAAATATAAGCATGAAATGATGTCAATCAGACACCATGAGAGAGTCACCACCCGCTAGGTCTTTTGGTCGAGCTGGATCATACCAAGCCAAGTCAACTATCATGTCTGAGGTAAAAGTGGCTGCTTTCATGCGTAGGATAGAGAGTTTAGAGTAAGACCAAGCACTTGTAGCTTAGGTCGCTACTTCCGCTTGTGGTAGATGTGGACTTACGGGACATAATGATTTAGATTGTGATTATGCTCCAAGAGATACTGAGTATGCAAATGTAATATATCAACAACGGCCCCGTAACGACCCGTACAATCACTCCTACAACGCGGGATGGCAAAACCACCCTAACTTCTCTTGGGATCTAAGAAGATTTGGTGTGATCATGGGCACATCTTGGGCAAATATTTTCAGGCCTAGTTTAAGGCAGATACAAGGAAGGTGAGTGGTGTTTCTCCCAGCAATTAGGAAGGTTGTCGGATGGAGAATTTGGTTGGGGATTGCGAGATCATGCTTAACTGGGATTTGGTATGATTTGGTGCGCATGATTGGTGTGTGATTTGGAAAGTGGGATGTGTGGGTTTAAGTGGGCAACCCTACCCATTTCTGGCACACTTTCTCTTTCCCTCCTCACACACCAATTCCCCTCTCCTCCTCCCTCTCCCTCTTTGGTGATCAGGCAAGTCCTTAGGCAGCAACTCCGGCGATAGCAGCAACTTCCGGCGAGTTAAGTGCAACACGCTTCAGCTTTGTGCGAGAGGTAGTTTTCAGCAATCCGGAGCACGTCGATTGCTTGAAGTCAGGTATGCGCCTGGGCCAAGGGTGGGAGAGAGAGAGTTGGGGCATTGGGCTGGGGTTGGGCTGACGGTTGCTTGGTTGGTGGGGTTGTTTCGCAGAAAGCTTCCCCGACCACGTGCTAGCCATGCGTGCAACTCTTGCTTACGTTGCATGGTTCGCCGGCTGGACCATTTGCTGGGGGGCTTCAGACCTTTCCAAGGTCTGGTTTTCTTAGGTTTGGTAGGGGGCAGAAACTAGAGAGGTTGGGGGAAGGCTAGGGTTGGGGTTGCGGCTAGTACAACCAAGTGTGTCTCCACGTGTGTGAGCTCCTTGATGTTTGAGGCAAGGTTAATGTGGGTTGATAGAAGTAGGGCTGGTGCCTACTGTCCTTAGTTGATGGTTTAGAGGTGGTGCACAGGTGTGTTGCCATAGGCACCTGTAGCTGACCCACACCCCGTCCGACCAAGCCACAAACTTCATGCGCACGGTTTGTGCAATGTGCTCCTACGGGTGCACTCGCCTCAACGCGTCAGGGCTGGTGATGGCACGCGTGTCTTCGGCGTGTTTTGGGAGTATGTAAGCCATAGGTCTGACTATGACCCTCTTGCTTCTGACTACGCATCCTTGCAAGGTTAGCTGACCCAGGGCGCGTGTGGAACACGGTTGAAACCTCTTGTGTTGTTTGTAGATTTTTGTTAATTTTGCTACTCCTATATTGCATGACTATATTTAGTTGCTTCCTGATATTTGTTACTGATTTTATTTATTTATGAAAGGTGATACATTGCATACATTGCATCATATGTCTTTCATTTAGATTAATTTTATATCAATAAATGCTACTAAGGTATGTGTTTAGTCTTATTTACAGAATACAGGGACCTGAATGCAAATTACCCATATCCCGAGCATAAATGCGTGCAAGAGACTCATTCCTATCATAAAGACCAAGCTCAAGATTATCGGGTTTCAAATGGAAGTTCATCCAAGCATAAAAGAATTCAAGACCTAATTACAAAAAGGACAAGGACTTAAGCACAAAAGGAGCCAGGGACTTAATTGCAAAAAGTCAAGGACCTAATTGCAAATTACGAGTAGCTTCTATTATTATGGAGAAAGTCTAAAGAAAAATCAATGTGGATCTCCAAATATATAAAGAAATAAAGTCGGAGCTCAAAAGAAAGGAAAGAATCAATCCAGACGCGCAAAGGAGGATTAAATCATACCATAAACACACAGCAAAAAACCGGATCCAATCACAGCATAATTTGTGGCTATTCCGTCGCACCTTACGTACAACTTGCGGCGATTCCGCCCCCCCCCCTTGCGATCCGTGGCCTCAACTTTTGTCCAGTCGTGTCTTGACGCGTGTACTTTCCTATTTTATATTTAGGTCCCTTGTATCGGCTATAAATAGCCCGGAGAACGATGTCTTGAGGAGTTCTTGTTTTGACCCATTAATTAGCAATAAAATTCAGTTGGTTTATTTTGTGTTTTTACTTTTCTTTCTTAGTTTCTCTAGGACCCCTTCTCCTCGTCTCCATCCATGAGTTTCTAACTCTCTCCAAAGGGTGGGGTGACAGATTTAGGGTGATGAGAAGAAGAATTAAGTTATTATTTTAAGTTCGTGTTAGTATATTTTGATTACTTGAGTTTATGTTAAATCATTTATCATGTAATGCTTCATAACTAATGTGATTTATTATAAGTTTCAGAATTCTCTAATCAAAACCCGACATCTAAACCTCCACCCGCTGGACTCCCATCTATATTTGTTTTCTTCTTAGTTTTGTTTTGTTGTTCTTGCTTTAGATAATTAAAAAACCAAAAATCTCAAACCAAACTGACTATTGTTCTCTCTTTCTTCCCTTAATCGAAAAATCACAAAAATAACAATATCTCTCCCTCCTTGTGTTCGACCGGTACTTGCCACTGCTTCATCGCGGCCGTGCACTTGCGGTATAAATTTAATTCTCATCAAGTTTTTGGCGCCGTTGCCGGGGAGGCGACGAAGATTTTGTTTATTTTTAGTGATTTCGATTCTATTATGTTTATCGTGTGCGCTATCTAACTATTTGGATTTGCATTTCAGGAGACAACAGAGTGCGCGGCGAAAACCGAGCACATTTGGAGCAAAACGAGTGGCGAAAACGCCGCATCTCAAGAGCAACTTGCGGCGAATCCGCCGCACACCTGAAGCATCTGAGCTTCAAATTTTTCTGGGACGCGACTCATCTCTGGGTGGACGCGTAGAGCTACTGGAAATTTTCGAGAGCGGGCGGCGAACCCGACTGAGCGTGCTTAGGTAACCTTTGTTGCCTTTTTCCTCGTAATTTCTAGTTTCGGAAAATTTCCTTTTCGTAGAACTGCACGTGTTAAGCTTAAATTCCATAATTGGCAATAATTCAACTCTGACCTAAAAATTGGCAAAACTAGAAGAACTTAGTGCATGCATCATATAATGTTTTGTTTGCATTATTCTTGCTAAATTCTTGCAAATTAATTCTTGTTGAAGAGTGCTGGAGGCAAGGTACGTATCGCGGTTTTTATCGATTGCATTTAAGCATATAATCTAATTTGCATAAAACATTGCAATTGCCCCCCATTAAAGACCATTGTTTGACTATCTTTGCTAGATTTAAGTTAAACTATCCTAAGGGCAACTCCGTAGGAAAAGATACGGTGGGGATTTCATCACCCTTCCGTGGCCCACAAATCACAATCCTAAAGTGTCACCCAAGCCTTAAAATTTAAAATCAATTAGACATTGACCCCTAAGGACTCGGACTCAATTAAGGAGGAGATTGGTTTGACTTGCTATGACTTGAAGCTGATCGAATTTAATTTGGTGTCTAGAAAGTGTTTTTGTGTTGACGTAAGTCTTCCAAGCGAAGTGGTTGTCTAATTGGCACCGAATCTGTCGGAAGCGCCCCCACTAGCTATACACTGCCTGACCAATTTGGTTTGATTAGTGAGGGAGGTGAATCAAGCAAATCAATTCGACTCAACCAGTTAGGAGTCGTCTAGATTTAAGTGACACTAGGTCTAGGATTGTTTGAACCGTGCTTGCTTAGGAAATTTCTGACCGACCATCTTTTCTATCTTTAGAGTTAAGTTTCCCTTCTCATCTGAGTCTTCTTTCTGTTCTCACCTCAATTCTCTAGATTAGGATTCCTTTCTTATCTTTCCCCATTCCATTGATTGTTTCCCTTTTGAAAAAAAACGAAAAAAATTGTGATTGATTCTTGAATTTGAATTTAGAATTTAAATTTCGAATTTGAATTCAAAAATTAATTCAAACCGGTGCACTCATATTTGGGTTTGGGACTTGAGCAATCGACTCTCACGAGTTCATCTAGATTCTAGTCTAGAACTTAGCCCCAATCCATCTGCTGCACCACCTCACCCGGATCCAATGGGTGAGAATGTTGTGAACCCACCTATTGTTAGGATCTATGGCCCTCTAATCGATAGAAAAATGCAGAATTAAAAATATTAATCGAAGGATTAAGGAAGAGACAATTGCAAACCACAAATTCGTCGACACCGGAGTTTAGAGAGGTTCGGCACCCACACCCGGGTCCTAGTCCTCCTCGCAAGCCTCGCTCGATCCCCCGAGCCTCGCTTACGGTTCCACTAACCGATCTCCGTTCCGGGCCGAGACCAACGCCGTTTACAACACCGAGCCTCGCGAACAACCTCGCCTCGCTCGTGTCTCCTCTCACAACCCGAGAGGGAGCTTCCTCGAAGCTTTACAACTTGGTGATTCTTGAATAAGGAATTGGAATCACAATCTAACTAACACTCTATACTTGAGCACACTTGGATATGATATGGAATTGGATATGCAAGTGGTGAAGTTTAGGCTTGAGTGTTGTGGATTGAGAGCTTGAAGATGGAGAGGATTTGGCTTTCAATATTGGATAGATAGGAAGTGTTCAAGATCTCCAAAGCAACCAAATGAGGTCCTATTTATAAGCCTTCAAGCTCATCTAGCCGTTTGGGAGTTGGTGGGGAATGGACCAATGAGAAAGCAAGATGTGACTTAAGCTCGGCCAGAAATCGAGACAGATTCGGTCGACCGTTATCCACACGGTAGTCCGAAACATTGGTCTGAACTAAGAACTCGGTTGACCGATTATGTATCGGATCACCGTTCACCAACCTCCAGTAGCTTTTATCTATTTAGCCCTAATTAAATTCGGTTCACCGAAGTCCATTCGGTTCACCGTTCCAAGGTGGACAGTAGAATTGATTGGGCTCTGATCTACTCAAGTTCGGTTGACCGTGTATACTTCGGTATACCAAAGTAGCGCGGGAATTGTGCTGACAAAGCATGGGAGATTGGTTTACCAATAACGGTCAAGTTAAATAGCCGTTGGTCTCCTAAAGCAATATGATTCGGTTGACCGAATGAAGTTCGGTGTACCGAATATGGATAAGTTAATTTGGCTTTAGGTCAAGATTTAAATACGACCGTTGGAGCAAAGTCCAAAACCGGTCCAGGCTAATTCGGTCTACCGAAGGCGGTTCGGTATACCGAGGTGGTTATTCCAGGGAACACCTAAAGGATTCTACATGGTTGACCGCAAGGTGTTTGGTGGACCAAACTCTACAAGATTCGGTTTACCGAGAAGGGGTCGGTTAACCGTGGGGATACGGGACATAATCCTAATGTGCTCAAGTTTACATTAATCCTTAGGACTCAAATTATACTACATTACATATTGGTCCAAAGGTTGATCACATGTCTTGAGTCTTTATCTTCTTGTCCCCAAGCTCCTTAGCTTGATTCGTCATCAACCTATTAAGAATATCGCAAGTACACGAATATATATGCAATGCATGTATTCATGTTTGCTTACTTTGATTGTCTAGGTTGATTGATTAAATATAGATTAAGATTAGATTACTTAATCATCAAAACTAAATAAAGATTAAGGCTAAAAAGCCAACAATCTCCCCCTTTTTGATGATGGCAAATCTATATCTTAATATTTTGAGTTCAATTGTATTTCTCTCCTTTCTATATGTTTTGTTTCTTAACATATATGTAATCTATGCATTTACAAGATTTCTCCCCCAAACAACATGCATAGTTTATTTAAAATTGAAGCTCATCTTAATTCTTCTCCCCCTTTGACATCAATCAAAAAGCAAACATTAAGCATTTGATGCAAAGGTAAGAGATATCTAACTCTCCCCCTTAATTATATGATTTTGTACTTTAAGGCTCCCCCTATCAATTAGGCTAAATAGCAACAATGAGTATTAACAATTAAGTGCATTTCTATTCTCCCTCTTAGCCTATTTAACATCCATTTTACAATTTTACATTTATGATTATGGATGTGTTATACGATATGCAATGAATAGGGTATAAGATATGCAATGAATTATATCATAAGATATGTCTATTAAGCTCTAAAATTTAGATTAGAATCAATCAAAATTTATACCGTCGTGGCGCTTTGAATTTACTCAACCCGTATTCGGTGATGCAACCGGCTTTAAATTTTTCTTTGAAGCTCATCCGGTCACCACCGATTTCCTCCTTCAAGTACCTACAATTGAAGATTTTGGTACCCATTTTTGCTTGGGTCCAATCATGTTAGTTTTTGGAACCCAAACCATTTTGGTTTTAGGTGCCCAAATACTTGAGGAAGTTTTATTCACTACAAAATGCTTTCCATTCAAAGTAGTGTGAATAACATGGTTCTTAAAGTTATTAGCATAAAAACCTATACCATGTTTATCTAGTGATTGTCTTTGACTACCAATAAGCATATCAAGCATTTTCTTTCCACTTGTGAATTTTTCAAGATCCTTTTGTAATTGAACATTCTTAGCAATTAGATCTTGAATATCAACACTACATGAAGGTTTTGCATTTAGAGTTGCAATTTCATCAATCAATTGAGTGTTCTCTAATGCAATTTTATCATGACTAGCAAGTAATTCATTCTTATCATTCATGATAGATTCAATTTGAGATTGTAGCTCATTGATTTTCTTTCTTGCTAGTTTATTCTTTTGACAAATTTTCTCAAAATTTTCAAGTAATTCATTGAATTCACATTGAAGTTCATTATATGCATTTGAATCATTTGAATCAATTGAATCATGACTAGAGCAAGAAGATACCTCACTATCATCGTCTTCTATTGCCATGAAGCACATTGAGGCGAATTCGCCTTCAATTGATGAAGATGATGAAGTGTCCCAAGTAGCTTTAAGAGCTTTCTTCTTCTCTTTTCTCTTGCTCTTCTTCTTCTTCTCTTTTCTCCTTTCTTTCTCTTCTTTGAGAAATTCCTTGAATTTATGTGTCACCAATTGTTCCTCGATATCACTATCTTCTTTGATCGAATTGGCGACGGCGTGTAGCCCCAAGGATTTCTTGACTCTCTTCTCATTTCGGTCTTTCATTTGTATCTCATATGTCATGAGACTTCCCATGAGTTCTTCAACCGACAATTTCGTTAGATCTTGCGCTTCTTCTATTGCGGTTGTCTTTTCTTCCCAATCGTCTTTGAGAGACCGGAGAATCTTCCTTGTCATTTCTCCCTTGCTAAAAATCTTTCCAAGAGCACTAAGGGAGTTAATAATTTCGGTGAAGCGAGTGTGCATCTCGCTTATGTTTTCACCGGGTAGCATAGGAAACAATTCATATTTATGCATGAGTAGATTAATCCTAGTTTCTTTTAATCTAGTGGATCCCTCATGATGCATTTCTAATGTGTGCCAAATTTCATATGCACTTTCACACCCTCTCACTCGATTATATTCATTTTCATTTAAACCACAATATAACATATTCATAATGCGGGCATTAATTTCCGCCTCCTTAATTTTGGGTTTAGGTAATGAAATAATCTCATCATCATTTGGTGGGGTGTATGATTTTAAAATAAAAGTCCAAAATTTTAAATCATGAGATTGCAAATATATTTTCATTCTTTTCTTCCAATAGTCATAATTTAACCCATTAAACAAAGGTGGCTTAGATGTGGATAATCTTTCACAATGATTAGAAGTAGATGACATGCTAAATTACGATTAAGTAAATGAAATTAGCAACCTAATGCTCTGATACCAATTGTTAGGATCTATGGCCCTCTAATCGATAGAAAATTGCGGAATTAAAAATATTAATCGAAGGATTAAGGAAGAGACAATTGCAAACCACAAATTCGTCGACACCGGAGTTTAGAGAGGTTCGGCACCCACACCCGGGTCCTAGTCCTCCTCGCAAGCCTCGCTCGATCCCCCGAGCCTCGCTTACGGTTCCACTAACCGATCTCCGTTCCGGGCCGAGACCAACGCCGTTTACAACACCGAGCCTCGCGAACAACCTCGCCTCGCTCGTGTCTCCTCTCACAACCCGAGAGGGAGCTTCCTCGAAGCTTTACAACTTGGTGATTCTTGAATAAGGAATTGGAATCACAATCTAACTAACACTCTATACTTGAGCACACTTGGATATGATATGGAATTGGATATGCAAGTGGTGAAGTTTAGGCTTGAGTGTTGTGGATTGAGAGCTTGAAGATGGAGAGGATTTGGCTTTCAATATTGGATAGATAGGAAGTGTTCAAGATCTCCAAAGCAACCAAATGAGGTCCTATTTATAAGCCTTCAAGCTCATCTAGCCGTTTGGGAGTTGGTGGGGAATGGACCAATGAGAAAGCAAGATGTGACTTAAGCTCGGCCAGAAATCGAGACAGATTCGGTCGACCGTTATCCACACGGTAGTCCGAAACATTGGTCTGAACAAAGAACTCGGTTGACCGATTATGTATCGGATCACCATTCACCAACCTCCAGTAGCTTTTATCTATTTAGCCCTAATTAAATTCGGTTCACCGAAGTCCATTCGGTTCACCGTTCCAAGGTGGACAGTAGAATTGATTGGGCTTTGATCTACTCAAGTTCGGTTGACCGTGTATACTTCGGTATACCGAAGTAGCGCGGGAATTGCGCTGACAAAGCGTGGGAGATTGGTTTACCAATAACGGTCAAGTTAAATAGCCGTTGGTCTCCTAAAGCAATATGATTCGGTTGACCGAATGAAGTTCGGTGTACCGAATATGGATAAGTCAATTTGGCTTTAGGTCAAGATTTAAATACGACCGTTGGAGCAAAGTCCAAAACCGGTCCAGGCTAATTCGGTCTACCGAAGGCGGTTCAGTATACCGAGGTGGTTATTCCAGGGAACACCTAAAGGATTCTACACGGTTGACCGCAAGGTGTTTGGTGGACCGAACTCTACAAGATTCGGTTTACCGAGAAGGGGTCGGTTAACCGTGGGGATACGGGACAGAATCCTAATGTGCTCAAGTTTACATTAATCCTTAGGACTCAAATTATACTACATTACATATTGGTCCAAAGCTTGATTACATGTCTTGAGTCTTTATCTTCTTGTCCCCAAGCTCCTTAGCTTGATTCTTCATCAACCTATTAAGAATATCGCAAGTACACGAATATATATGCAATGCATGTATTCATGTTTGCTTACTTTGATTGTCTAGGTTGATTGATTAAATATAGATTAAGATTAGATTACTTAATCATCAAAACTAAATAAAGATTAAGGCTAAAAAGCCAACACCTATGACTCTGAGGGATCGGTGCTACCCAACGATGGCTGCTCAACCATCGTGCATCGTTATGCCCACCATACAGGGTCGCGACTTCGAACTTAAGGCACAATACATGAGTATGTTGCCTAAGTTCACCTATAGGGAAGACCCATATCTCTTCCTTAGAGAATTTGTGGAAATCTGCTCTCTTATGCAATACCAGCATATCTCTGAGGAGGCAGTGCGTCTGAAATTCGTGCCTCTAGCACTGAAGGACGACGCTAAGAAATGACTATATAGTCTAGCCGAAACATCCATTAAAAGTTGGTCTGAGTTTGTTCAAGTATTCCTAAAAAAATATTTCCCCAACCATAAGACTATGAGGATTTGGAATGAAATTGTTGCATTCGTTCAATCTGAGAGCGAGCCGTTCTATTCCTATCTAGAAATATTTAAAAGTGTTCTGACCCAATGCCCTCATCACGGAATTCCAAGATGGCAACTGTGCCAAATTATTTATGAAGGATTGACACCCACATCTAGGGTTATGGTAGAATCCGTAAGCCAAGGGAACTTCATGTCAAAAAATGAAAATGATGTCTGGACCTTTGATGAGAATTAAATTTATACCGCAAGTGCACGACCGCTTTGAAGCGGTGGCAAGTACCAGTCGAACACAATGAGGGAGAGATATTGTTATTTTTGTGATTTTTCGATTAAGGGAAGAAAGAGAGAACAATAATGAGGTTGGTTTGAGATTTTTGGTCTTTTTAATTATCTAAAGCAAGAACAACAAAACAAACTAAGAAGAAAACAACTATGAATGGGAGTTCAGCGGGTGGAGGTTTAGATGTCGGGTTTTGATTAGAGAATTCTGAAACTTATAATAAATCACATTAGTTATGAAGCATTACATGATAAATGATTTAACATAAACTCAAGTAATCAAAATATACTAACATGAACTTAAAATAATAACCTAATTCTTCTTCTCATCACCCTAAATCTGTCACCCCCACCCTTTGGAGAGAGTTAGAAACTCATGGATGGAGAGGAGGAGAAGGGGTCCTAGAGAAACTAAGAAAGAAAAGTAAAAACACAAAATAAACAACCTGAATTTTATTGCTAATTAATGGGTCAAAACAAGAACTCCTCAAGACATCGTTCTCCGGGCTATTTATAGCCGATACAAGGGACCTAAATAGAAAATAGGAAAGTACACGCGTCAAGACACGACTGGACAAAAGTTGAGGCCACGGATCGCAAGGGGGGCGGCGGAATCGCCGCAAGTTGTATGTAAGGTGCGGCGGAATAGCCGTAAATTATGCTGTGATTGGATCCGATTTTTTGCTGTGTGTTTATGGTATGATTTAATCCTCCTTTGCGCGTCTGGATTGATTATTTCATTTCTTTTGAGATCCGACTTTATTTCTTTATATATTTGGAGATCCACATTGATTTTTCTTTAGACTTTCTCCATAATAATAAAAGCTACTCGTAATTTGCAATTAGGTCCTTGGCTTTTTGCAATTAAGTCCCTGGCTACTTTTATGCTTAAGTCCTTGGCCTTTTTGTAATTAGGTCTTTGAATGCTTTTATGCTTGGATGGACTTCTATTTGAATCCCGATAATCTTGAACTTGGTCTTTATGACAGTAATGAGTCTCTTACACGCATTTATGCTCGGGATATGGGTAATTTGCATTCAGGTCCCTGTATTCTGTAAATAAGACTAAACACATACCTTAGTAGCATTTATTGATATAAAATTAATCTAAATGAAAGACATATGATGCAATGTATGCAATGCATCAAATACCCCCACACCTAGATTTTGCTAGTCCCTAGCAAAACAAAATATAAGAAAAATGAAAACAGGGAAATCCTAACTCACTTTCGTAGGAATCACGATTGCATTTAGCATGTGCAACAAGCCTTTAAACCCCCCAGTTTCCTTAGAGGACGAGTTTTGTCTCGTGAGGGTTTTCAGTTGACACACCCACAAAGTCTTAATTCAACATTTCATTAATAGCTCTCAATATATCCACCTCAACTTTATACATCTTACTTAGAATTCTTGCATGCTTATTATATAAGTCTAACCCATAAAAAATCTGACTTGGTCTTCATTCCTCCAATATTCACACCACTAACCCTTATACACATGTTATCACTTAAATTATTTTGCACGCCTCCTCTGGTGGTGAAGTATCATTCAGATCAACCATGGCATGGATCATTCTTTTAGCTTTGGGCCTTGAGTATCTTAAAGTATTTTTTTTCTTCTTCTGTGATTCAACACATTTGCTTTTTTGACACTTTTACCCTTTTTGCATTCGTGTAGCGAGTTTGATCGATAATCCCGAGCTGGCAGACTCAAGTTACCAGGTTTTAAGATACCCCTACGAACCAGTGACTCAAAGGCTTGGGTTTTGTAATCATTTTGCAAAATGTGCTTTCCTCACATTATTCCTTTTTTTTACTTTTTTTTCCTCAAGGCTTAATTGCTATTAGAAGTCCACACTTCCCGGTATATTTTCCTCAACCTCTGCTTTTTATCAACCGCTTCAAAGATTTGATTCATCCAATTTAAGTGCATACATGTCTTAAAGGGTAATGGGTTATTTCTTTGGAACTTAGATTTATGTCATAGTTTCTACAAGCAGAACTATATAATAAGGAACAAAAAATCAATGCAATTTGTACTCGGGTTTTGGTGGTTCAATCTTAAGCTATGTCAAGGAACATTGAATTTTTTTTTTACAAAAATATATATAGATAGATAGATACATAAACACCCCCCACACCTAAATCATGCATTGTCCTCAAGGTATGCAAATATAGAGCAAATGCACTTATTACCTGGGTGAACTGCGGTGGAGGGATGGAATTTGTTCAGAGTCAACCATAATCAGAACTGGATTGAATGTCACCATGTTGGTGCATGTATCCAGTTGAATTGTTCCACATGTTGCCCTGAGGTAAAGGTTCCACACCTCTCACGTGTATTGATTCTCTTGTTTGTTCGAGTGATGGTGGTTGGGTAGACGACTTACTCCCCTTTTTCGCACTTTCTTTTTGATTTTGTGATGATTTATTTGATTCAGAAATCTTATAGATACGTGCTCTCATCACAACATCACTTTGATTGCATATTATTTCTGGCTCACTATCAACATGAAATATATTAAATTCATCTTTTAAGTTCCCAAAAGATAATTGCATGAGCCCATTTCGACAGTTTATCAATGCTTCAGAAGTGGCTAAAAAGGGTCTGCCTAGTATTACAGGGATTTGTCTATTAGGATTTACAACAGGTGGGGTATCTAGTACGACAAAATCCACTGGGTAAATGAAGTCACACACCTTGATCAAAACGTCCTCGACTACACCTCTTGGTTTCTTAATAGAGCAGTCAGCAAATTGAAGGGTTGTCTTAGAGGGTTTTAATGGACCAAGGTTGAGTTTCTTGTAGACAGAGAACGGGAGTAGGTTAACACTAGCACCAAGGTCTAGAAGGGTTTTGTTGATAAAAGTATCTCCTATTGCACATGAAATTGTGGGACACCTAGGGTCATTATATTTTATAAGAGATGAGTTGGACAGAATAGAGCTTATGTTTGCAGTTAAGAAAGCCTTCTTTGGTACGTTTGTTTTTCTCTTTTTAGTGCACAAATCTTTTAAGAATTTAGCATAAGCAGGTATTTGTTGAATCATATCCAGGAGTGGAATATTCACCTTAACTTGCTTAAATACTTCCAGGATTTTCTCCATTTGTGCACTTGAGTTCTTCTTAAGTCTATTGGGGAAAGGAGCTTTAGGAACATAGACTCGCTCAGGTTGAGCTATGGGTTCAGGTTGAGTAGGTGGGTTGGGCGTTTCAGATTGGACATCAGGTTCAATGGTTAGGTCATAAGTGGTTGCTTGATGGCTAGATTGATTAGACGTTCTAGGATTTACCACATTGTTATCAACTTGTCTTCCGGACCGTAATGATACTACTGCATTTATTTGTTGGAATGGTCCTTCCTCATTAACCATTTGAACCGGTCTCGAGTTGTTACTTCCTAGAGGTGGTTGATATTGATTATTAGATTTAGGATTCACCTCAGGTTGACTTGGAAACTGACCCTTTTCTCTTGCACCTACAATTTGTGCGAGTTGGCTGACTTGTGTCTCTAGCCTTTGGAAGGACTGGTTGGTTGTTTGTATAAAAGTCTTCATCAAATTTTCCAAGCTTGTCAACCTAACATCATAATCTCCATTGTTACTAAACCCAGATGATGTATTATTTTGGTTATACGGGTTTGGTTGTCGTCTAGGAGGTTGACCTTGTTGGCTTGATGAGAAATTGGAATTATTACGCCAACCCGAGTTATAGGTTGATGCGTATGGGTCATTTCTAGCATGGTTAAACGTGGCATTAACTTGTTCCCAGTCCGCACAATCCTCCATTAAATGACCAGTCTGACCACATCTAGAGCAAGGGATAGACGAGGCTTGATTCACTCGGGGTCGGGTTTGTAGCTCTAGACTTTCCATTCTGCGCATAAGGGTAGCTAGTTTTGCTTCAGCCTCTACATTGGCATCTACAGCTAAGACACCTGGTTTGGGTTGACTTGTTATTCTAGATCTAATATTCGGGTTAAGCGGTGCTCTAGCATTGTCCCATTGCATACTATTTTCAGCTAAATCCTCAAGAAAAGCCAAGGCATCATTTTCATTTTTTGACATGATGTTCCCTTGGCTTACAGATTCTACCATAACCCTAGATGTGGGTGTCAATCCCTCATAAATAATTTGGCAAGTTGCCATCTTCGAATTCCGTGATGAGGGCATTGGGTCAGCACACTTTTAAATCTTTCTAGATAGGAATAGAACGGCTCGCTCTCAGATTGAACAAATGCAACAATTTCATTCCTAATCCTCATAGTCTTATGTCTGGGGAAATATTTTTTTAGGAATACTTGAACAAACTCAGCCCAACTTTTAATGGATTTTTCGGCTAGACTATATAGCCATTTCTTAGCGTCGTCCTTCAGTGCTAGAGGCATGAATTTCAGACGCACTGCCTCCTCAGAGATATGCTGGAATTGCATAAGAGAGCAGATTTCCTCAAATTCTCTAAGGAAGAGATATGAGTCTTCCCTAGAGGTGAACTTAGGCAACATACTCATGTATTGTGCCTTAAGTTTGAAGTCGTGACCCTATATGGTGGGCATAACGATGCACGATGGCTGAGCAGCCATCGCTGGGTAGCATCGATCCCTCAGAGTTGCGGGCGGGTTCACAATATTCTCACCCATTGGATCCGGGTGAGGTGGTGCAGCAGATGGATTGGGGCTAAGTTCTAGACTGGAATCTAGATGAACTCGTGAGAGCCGATTGCTCAAGTCCCGAACCCAAATATGAGTGCACCGGTTTGAATTAATTTTTGAATTCAAATTCGAAATTTAAATTCCAAATTCAAATTGAAGAATCAATTACAAAAAAAAATCGTTTTTTTTATAAAAAAAAAATTCAAAAAAAAGGAAACAAACAATAGAATGGGGAAAGATGAGAAGGGAATCCTAATGTAGAGAATTGAGGTGAGAAGAGAAAGAAGACTCAGATGGGAAGGGAAACTTAACTCTAAAGATAAAAAAGAGGGTCGGTCAGAAATTTCCCGAACAAGCACGGTTCAAACAATCCTAGACCTAGTATCGCTTAAATCTAGACGACTCCTAACTGGTTGAGTCGAATTGATTTGGTTGATTCACCTCCCTCACTAATCAAACCAACTTGGCCAAGCAGTGTATTGCTAGTGGGGGCGCTTCCGACAGAGTCGGTGCCAATTAGACAACCACTTCGCTTGGAAGACTTACGTCAACAGAAAAACACTTTCTAGACACCAAATTAAATTCGATCAGCTTCAGGTCATAGCAAGTCAGACCAATCTTCTCCTTAATTGAGTCTGAGTCCTTAGGGGCCAATGTCTAATTGATTTTAAATTTTAAGGCTTGGGTAACACTTTAGGATTGTGATTTGTGGGCCACGGAAGGGTGATGAAATCCCCACCGTATCTTTTCCTACGGAGTCGCCCTTAAGATAGTTTAACTAAAATCTAGCAAAGATAGTCAAACAATGGTCTTTAATGGGGGGCAATTGCAAGGTTGTATGCAAATTAGATTATATGCTTAAATGCAATCGATAAAAACCGCGATACGTACCTTGCCTCCAGCACTCTTCAACAAGAATTAATTTGCAAGAATTTAGCAAGAATAATGCAAACAAAACATTATATGATGCATGCACTAAGTTCTTCTAGTTTTGCCAATTTTTAGGTCAGAGTTGAATTATTGCCAATTATGGAATTTAAGCTTAACACGTGCAGTTCTACGAAAAGGAAATTTTCCGAAACTACAAATTACGAGGAAAAAAAGCAACAAAGGTTACCTAAACACGCTCAGTCGGGTTCGCCGCCCACTCTCGAAAACTTCCAGTAGCTCTACGCGTCCACCCAGAGATGAGTCGCGTCCCAGAAAAATTTGAAGCTCAGATGCTTCAGGTGTGCGGCGGATTCGCCGCAAGTTGCTCTTGAGATGCGGCGTTTTCGCCGCCCGTTTTGCTCCAAATGTGCTCGGTTTTTTTGCCGCGCACTCTGTTGTCTCCTGAAACGCAAATCCAAATAGTTAGATAGCACACACGATAAACAGAATAGAATCGAAATCACTAAAAATAAACAAAATCTTCGTCGCCCCCCCGGCAACGGTGCCAAAAACTTGATGAGAATTAAATTTATACCGCAAGTGCATGGCCGCGATGAAGCGGTGGCACGTACGGGTCGAACACAAGGAGGGAGAGATATTGTTATTTTTGTGATTTTTCGATTAAGGGAAGAAAGAGAGAACAATAATGAGGTTGGTTTGAGATTTTTGGTCTTTTTAATTATCTAAAGCAAGAACAACAAAACAAACTAAGAAGAAAACAACTATGAATGGGAGTCCAGCGGGTGGAGGTTTAGATGTCGGGTTTTGATTAGAGAATTCTGAAACTTATAATAAATCACATTAGTTATGAAGCATTACATGATAAATGATTTAACATAAACTCAAGTGATCAAAATATACTAACACGAACTTAAAATGATAAATCATTTCAATAAAATGATATACTAACATGAACTTAAAATGATAAATCATTTCAATAAAATGATATACTAACACGAACTTAAAATGATAAATCATTTCAAGTAATCAAAATGATTTAAGTTCGTGTTAGTATATTTTGATTACTTGAGTTTATGTTAAATCATTTATCATGTAATGCTTCATAACTAATGTGATTTATTATAAGTTTCAGAATTCTCTAATCAAAACCCGACATCTAAACCTCCACTCGCTGGACTCCCATCTATATTTGTTTTCTTCTTAGTTTTGTTTTGTTGTTCTTGCTTTAGATAATTAAAAAACCAAAAATCTCAAACCAAACTTACTATTGTTCTCTCTTTCTTCCCTTAATCGAAAAATCACAAAAATAACAATATCTCTCCCTCCTTGTGTTCGACCCGTACTTGCCACCGCTTCATCGCGGCCGTGCACTTGCGGTATAAATTTAATTCTCATCAAAAGGTCTGAAACGTGGGTGCACGCATGTATATTATTGCTATATATTCTGACATCTTGTGACAAAATTCACATGACCGCAACTAGTCTTTTTATCGACATCATGTCTTGTATACTTGCCATATATGTGAATGCTATAATCATGATCTTCTTGCCATGTAGATGTGCATGCATGTTATCTTATTGTGGATGCTATGATGCGTATGGGTTGTTGGTGGACTCTCATAGCATGGTCTTTGCAGCAGTCGTATTATGATTGTCTATATATGTTTATGTGCATTAGATGCTTTGCATGTGCATTTCTGAAATTTAATTAATTTGGGCACTATTGTTTTGGGGACGACGGGCCTAATGGAAAGACCTCTATGTAGAGACGCCACACGTAAGATGAGAGCTTGACGTGTGCACTGTCATTTTGCTAGAGGACGGGCATGCCCAGCTTGCGATGGTATCATGTAGGACTTTGCCGCAAGTTGGGGTGTCAATCCGGAAAATCGCTTTGTGCCAAGTTGTGGGTCACACTTTCGGGTTGTGGTCAAATTCGTAAGTCGAGAGATCCCATCGGGTGACGCCCGGTAGTCGCGACTATATAGAGTTGTGACCTCCTGTTGTTGGCATGTGTCGCATTTAGGGTTTCATGCATGACTTTTTATCCTATTTTTTGACCAGGGGCGTACTTGATTTTCTTATTGAAAACTCACATATATTTTGTTGGTATTTTGCCTATAGTACTTAGGTTTCTGACAGGGTTGGACTGGAGATGTTTGGGAGAATTCTGTACATGAGGGACACGTCGGCCGGTTTCTTCCTGTTATCTTGTTTGCTTCCACATTTATGTTGTTTCTTTTGAGTTAAATATTTTATGTAATGAATCCTGAGTTTGTTTCCATATATGGTTAGTTTCCTTTTTCGGCTTTATATCTCTTTTGTTTATCCATGTATGCTTTATTTCCCGTCTGTATTTGTTCTCATTGTAACTCTCTCGGTCGTCGCAGAGACTTTGATCGTGACATCGCTTGGACTCCCCAACGTGCGTACCCGCGAGATCGGGGGTGTTACAATTCCACCTATTCGAGTTACAATAACATATTGCCAACCAATGGTAGGAATGTATTCGGTTGCAACAACAAGATATACAGAAATACATATTGATCTGGAAGAAGTTACCAAAAAAGATGATCTCCTTACATGGTATGTGACATTTACAACCAATAATGTGCTAACAACATGGTATTTTTTATTAGAAACTCAGGAATAAAACACTCAGACTTATGAACTTGTAATCTAACACAAATAACATGGTTAGGGTCTTTTATCATACTAAAGAACAATTCCCTAACTACATTGAATGCTAATGTCTTAATGAGTTTACCTTAAATACGATGACCTGTTCTCCTAGAACCACTTGACTTCTTTCTAACAAGCTTTACTTTCTTCCTAAGGTGCTACAAAATCAGAACTTGCATTTACTCTACATCCTTTGAAACAACAACTACTGAGAACTTGCACTCAAATAGCAAAAGATATCTTACTGACATATAATAAAATGAAACCTAAAAAAAACTACATGCCTATTTTCTACTTGCTGCCATAGTGTGCCAGATATTAACAATACACACTGGGGACTTAATATCACAATCTGGTAACACTCAGAAAATTTGAATCCATTATAGAAAGGTAACAAAAACAATAAAACTCATTATCTAATATTAATCTTAAACACAAGGCAGAAACCAATTTATTGGAAAATGTACCTAAATGCTAATGCAGATAATAGTGGTGATGTTCATTTTGTCTTACAAATTTAAAATTGTTGTTTAGGATATCATTTTGATAATTACTACTAAAGATAAATAGAATATAAGCTTTGCACAACCACACAATAACATTCAACTGAATGATACATACTACTTTTGCTGATTGATCGTTTTAATAACCGCAAGTCCACAACGTCGGTGAAGACATGACAAAAAAGGGTCGAACCTCAATGAGTTGTGAGTATTTTTGTGACTACCGTACTTGAGTGGGAAAGGAGAGGAGAATGCGGGGATTACGCTAACTAACTACACTAAACGATGAATTAATCAATAATTAAACTAAACCCCTATGGAGTGGAGGTGTGTAGGTATGTGTGTGTGTGAGTGGTTCTTTATTACATGTGTCATAAGTGTGTAAAGTATGTGAAATCAACTACAAACTAGTGTGGAGTCTAATTAACATCAACTACATTTACATGAATACATGACTAATATAATTAGACATGAAGTTAAGATGCACTTTGAGTTCTCAAGAATGAACTAAGTACCTAATGTGGACATTAGGACATCAATTAACCAATATACAACTCAAGAACATGATAATGAGGGATTTTTTCACCAAAAATGTTTTCCATATGCTCAGGTCACTCCGGGCTTCATCTAGGTCCTTCTTGAATTGCAGATGGGTCCTCGAGCATGATAAACATGTCCAAGATGCTTCAATAACGTCATTTATTCTTGAATTTATGTCCTTTTTGGTTCCTTTCACATCTTTATTACCTAAAGCCTGAAACACACAAAACAAGCACTCGAGTATCACAAAAATAGGGTAAAGAGGATATATAGCAGGAATGCAATGTATGATATGCTACTAATCATCTACTGACTTATAATTTCTAATGAAAATTGTTTACTTAAGAATGACACATGCATATAACCACATGCCTACAAAAATTAAGGTTGCCTTCTAATTAGTATCTGATGCATTGCATACATTGCATCATATGTCTTTCATTTCGATTACTTTTATATCAATAAATGCTACTATGGTATGTGTTTAGTCTTATCTACAGAATACAGGGACCTGCATGCAAATTACCCACATCCAAAGTATAAACGCGTGCAAAAGACTCATTTCTATCATAAAGACCAAGCTCAAGATTATCGGGTTCCAAATGGAAATGTATCCAAACATAAAAGCATTCAAGATCTAATTACAAAAAGAACAAGGACTTAAGCACAAAAGTAGCCATGGACTTAATTGCAAAAAGTCAAGGACCTAATTGCAATTCACGAGTTATTATGGAGAAAATCTAAAGAAAAATCAATGTAGTTCTCCAAACATATAAATGAATATAATCCGGAGCTCAAAAAAATGGAAAGAATCAATCCAGACGCGCAAAGGAGGATCAAATCATACCATAAACTAACAGCAAAAATCCGGACAAAATCAGATCAGATTGTGCGGCGTTTCCGCCGCCCAAGCGTCGATCCGCGTCTCCCAATTTTGTCCAGTCATGTCTGGACACGTGTACTTTCCAATATTATACCTAGATCCCTTGTAGCAACTATAAATAGACCCGAGAACGATGTTAGAAGGGTCCTTAGTCTTTGGTTGTAGTTTTTATTCTTAATCTTAGTTTTGTATTCTTCTTTTCATTAATAAAATTCTGTCTTTTATTTCTTACTTTTAGTTTTCTTTTGTAATGTCTCAAGGACCCATTCTTTCTCCCTCTATGAGTTTCTAACTCCTTCCAAAGGGTGGAGGTGACGGATTTAGGGTGAAGAGAAGATGAATGAATGTTATTATTTTAATTTCGTGTTAGTATATTTTGATTACTTGAGTTTATGTTAAATCATTTATCATGTAATGCTTTATAACTAATATGATTTATTATAAGTTTCTGAATTCTCTAATCTAAACCTTAAATCTAAACCTCCACCCAACGGAATTCACTTCTTTGTTCTTGTTTTAGTTTTAATTGTTCTTGTTCTTGCTTTAGATACTTAAAAATCAAAAATCTCAAAACCCAAACTTATTCTTCTCTCCTTCTTCCCCTTAATCGAAAATCACACAAATAACAAGATCTCTCCCTCCATGTGTTCGACCCGTATTTGCCACGTCTTCATTGACGCCGTGCACTTGCGGTATAAATTTAATTCTCATCAGTATCATATCATACATTGCATTCACGCCATATATCCTTTATTTTACCCCAATGTTGTGCAACTCGAGTTTTTGTTTGATGTGTTTTAGGGCTTAGGCAATAAAGAAGAAAAAGGAAGAGGAAAATACCTAAACGCAAGAAGAATGGACCGATTTGGAAGGTTTCTAGACCTGTTTGTAATGCCCAAAGACTGGACAATAAACCCGGAGGGACCAAAGTGTAAAGAAATATATTGTGTCACAAAAGTCCATAACTTGAGGAGTAAATAACTAATTAAAATAAAATCGGCTCGAAACAATGTACCAAGGCTCAACCCTACGTGCAACAGAGCAACATTAACCCACTACAAAAATTTCTAGTTGATCGGAGACACTTGATCCGCCAGTGGTGGATATTGATCCGCCATTGGCGGATGTTTTGGTTTCTATTTAGCGTAAATTTTGGCGGCATGTCGAGTTGTTGGGTAAGAGCGATATGCAACATCAAGATCGGATTTACAGCTGTCAATTGCGCCCAGTTCCATCCAAACCGTCTAATATTCTATAAATACACTTATAACGTCTCCTTCTTTCTTCCTTCCTCTCCTCCTTAGGTTAGTTTTATTTCTTGTTTAGTAGAGTAGGTTTTATTTCATGTTTAGTAGAGTAGGTTTGATTTCATGTTTACTAGAGTAGTGGGAGGATAGGAGAAGCACATTTTGTAATCTTTCCTTCTTAATCACGTTTTATTTTCTTGTTGTTTGTGCTATTGTCTTTAATTTGATGCTAATTTTATTCCATTGCTTTGGTTAGATTTAGTTTTCTTTAGTTGTTCACGTGTTGTTTTTATGTTGTTGTTTCTTTGGTTTATATGTTGATTAGTGAGTAGTCCATCCCGTTGGGGGTGGAGAATGATGTGAAGTGTTGATGTGTTGTATTAATGGGTGTGCTTAATCCTAATCTTGGACCCTCACATGAATTCCATAGGCATTTTGTTGGGTTCCTCACTCTTCCCTTTGATGTGTTAATGGTCTTAATTGATGTTTAGCATGTGCTTCGACTAGTGGGCCCATTTTATGGGGAATGATGAGATGATGATAACGTTGGAGTGGTAAAGAGATAGGGATGACATGTGGGAGCATGTGCTCTTGTTGGCCTCATCTTAATTAATGTCTTGTATGTTTTAATGATGATGTTACATCTTAATTCATGTAAAGACATAGTTGGGTTTTGGTCATTATGAATTCCATGTTCTTTATGTCATTAAACATGTTATCATGTGGTCGTCTTTGTCCTCATACTGAGTAGTGATTTGTATGTTTTAATGATGGTGATAAATCTTAATCCATGTAGAGATACACTTATGATTGTGGCACTATAAGATTTCCATGAATGCATGTCATGAGCACTAAATATTACACACATACACACCAATACACATCTACATTTTCACATTCATTCTCCCCCTCCTACGGGAGTCGTTTTTGATTAGTTGTTTTTTATTTCTGTCGTATTTGTCGTGTAGTTAGTAGTTCAGCATAATCCCCTCATTCTCCTCTCATTCCACTTTAATATGGTAGTCACCACAACACTCACAACTCCTTGAGGTTCGACCCGTATTTGCCACGTCTTCAACGATGCCATGAACTTGCGGTTATCAAAATTTTGACACCTTTGTCAGGGAGTTAGTCGTAGTTGTTGTTTATTGCACCATTTCAGTCGGTTTTTCTTACATTTGTCATTTTAGTTTTGTTATTGGATAGGGGAGAAGTAGACAAGGGACTGCACTAAGCAAAAGGAGTATCCAGGAGGAGTTTAGGGACCCGATTCCCCCAACCATTCGCCAGTGGCAGATAAGGTAAGCCTGTTTAGTTTTATATTTCTCCTATAGCTTTCTATTACTCTTTCTGGTTGATATATGCCACTGTTTACTTCATATAAGCTCTGTGTTAATGTCAAAAATCAATTTGTATGCATATTCCCTTTTTTAGAGAACTTGGACTTTAAAACTCCAAGAAAAAGAGTAGATTGATTGCCATCTAGGTCATGCATCATTTGTAGACCTTGCACGCATTAGTCTTTTCTTGTCTTTACATTTTTGTTGTCAATAGCTGGCCTGAGCGACATGCACTCTTCTCTTCTACATGCATTGTTAAAGCATACAATAGTTAGTAAGGTGCATTGGGACAAGTGTGAGGTGAGTGTTTGTTTGGAGAGTTGATTACTAGATTAAGACTCAAAAAGCTACTAAGGAGGAGCTATCCTATACAAGATAAGGTGGGGGATTTCATCACCCCTTCATTCGCCCCAAAAATCACACTAATTTGAAGCCCTAATTAAAATCAAGTAGACATCGGCCCTTAGGACTTCGGGCACACTTAGGAGACAATCAATTTTTGATGTCATGGCTTGATCGTCGTTGTTTGCGTAGTTGCATTGAGAATGTTGGGACCTCCGGGTCTTAACTTTCTCATTCGGCTTTGTGACCTTCGATCGAGGGAGGTAAGGCGTTCGGGAGTGTGGTGAGTTACCGTTAGGCGTCGTCTAGCCTAAGGTCATATAGTCAGCCTTAGATTTGTTTGAGCCGTGTTTGCTAGCTTAGGCTTGTTCCCAATCCCATTACCCGTGCTAGCTCTAAAGGCTTCTTCTCTTCTCACCCAAGTCATCTTCTGCTCTACTTTTATCATTTAGTCTCCTCCCCTTTACACCTTCTCTTAGTGTTTTAGGTCTAGTCGAGCGTTTTTTTTGCGAGCTTGATCATGTGGTGGTGAGAGTAGTAAATTTAAGAGTGTTATTTTCGAGATGGATGGTTACATGGGCGATCATTCATTTCATTATTGGGACCAATACTACTCTCCCTGGTATACCCATCCCATGTATCCTAGGGTGCCTCAGGCAAACACCCAACATGGTTGGGACAATTTTAATTGTGTGCTGAGTAGTCTTCAGATTGGGGTAATATGAGAGAGGCACCGACTGCTAGACCATCATTAATTGATCGTTTTATATTAACCGCAAGTGGCAAATACGGGTCGTCCACTGCGAGGTGTGTCGACAATTGGTTTGTTCGAAGGCGAGAGGTAAAAGAAGGAGAGAAAGAGGTATTACACTACACTACACTAATCTAAACTAGTAAACAAGCAAGCTGAAATGAAATAACTAAACAACTAAGCTAAACACTTGTTGATCGTTTTATTTAAACCGCAAGTGCACGGCCGTGATGAAGCGGTGACAAGTACGGGTCGTCCTCAGGGAGGTGAGCAGCCTCTTGTTTGCACGAAATCAAGTGGCGAAAAAATGGAGAAGAGAGTTGGTCACGCTACTCTACACTAAACTACTCTAAGAAGTATGAAATGCGAACGAAAGAAACAAACAATGAAATGACAACTAAGCTAAGAACAAAAGAAGAATGCTGGAATATAGAAATGGGAAAACCCCTAAGGGGTGGAGTGAGTTCACACATGCAAAGAGGTGGGTGTAGAATACATTCTTTAAGCACATGAAGGTGGTGTTTATCAAGCATAGGAAGTGTCTAAATGTTATGGCAAAACCTATCAATCTATTCACCAACTTAGTTGATTAACATTTACATATGCAAGTTGTTTATTTCAGAACCTAAACAAGCATGAGAGGTGTCTAATCATTTTGGCAAAACTCATCAAGTTATAAATTATATCCTAAACAAGCAAGCATACATTCATGTTTTATCAACACATCAAAAATAAAGCATTCATCCCATTCTCTAATGCATGTATGTACATCTACTCCACCCCCCAAAGGGGATGAAACTACTCACTAAGCATTACACTAATTATTAAACTAAGCAAAGAAAACATATTAAAACTAAGCTAGAAGTAAAAGACGATTAAACTAAAACATGCACAAACAATAAAAGAAGCATAACCAAACAATGAAAGAAACACAAAACTTTATTCATAAATGACTCACATTAAAAGTAGCATCCTCCTACTTTAGTGTGTGCTTCAAGGCCTCACTACTAGTAGGAAGAATAGCCACTTAAAATATGGAGTGATTACAATGGAAGGTGAAGAGTTCTATTTATAGCCATGGAAAAAGGCAAACCGGGACAATCCCCCGATGTGGGACTAAACAGATACCACAAATACATGTGCTGGAGAAATGTGAGCGGATTTGGGCCAAAATGGACCGCCAATTAGCGGTCTTGGACCGCCAATTGGCGGACTATGTGGTTCAGATCCTGCTCATTTTTGTTGTGGGCTTTTCTTTCTGGTATTGTTGGTCTTTGATGCGGTTACTTGACTTGTTGGAGTTCCGACCCGAATCGAATTGGTAAAATACTCCCCATGATGGTGTGGAGTATTCTGTTTTGCTCTTAGGTCCTTCTATCTTGCAATCATGTCCTTCTTCCTTGCATCTTGGGCCCTAGATCTCACAATTCAGTCCTTTTTCCCAGCTTTTGGGTCCTTTTATGCTTCATCTCTTCAAACCTATTTATTCCTGAAAACTAAACATAAAAGTCGTGACATAGCATTGTTTAGGTGAAAGATAAAGGATATAAGATACAAATATGAGCATGAAATGATGTAAATCACTAAACAACTAAGCTAAACAACTAATGAAGAAGATAAAAAGACAGGAATGGAAACCCCTAAGGGTTGGAGTGAGTGTGTGTGCACATGAAATAAGTGTGGTGTGGAATGCATACAAGAAGCTCAAGTTAGTTAGTGTTTGTTAATGCATAAGAGGTACCTAATGGCAAAACCTATCATTTACAACACTAACTTATGTGAAGAATATGAGCAATGCAAGGTTGTTATTAAGACACTTAGACAAGCATGGAATGTACCTAAGCTATGGCAGAAACCATCAAGTAAGGTTCTTAATAATTCAAGCAGGCATACTAATATTAACACAAAACATCATATTAAGCATTCAAACCATCTACATAACATGTACACACATCTACTCCACCCCCAAAGGGGATGGAACTACTCACACATATTTAAACTAACTACTCTAATAAAATGAAGCATTCTACTGAAATGAAACTATACTAATCAAGCAAGAAATATTAAAGAAGCATAAAACAAAACAAGCACCAAAGCAACACACATTAAAGGAAATTAACTAGCAAGAATTAACAAGCTAACGAAAACATCTATTATTAACTCACTCAAAGTACAAGCAGCTCTTCCTCCACCAGAGTTTTGCTTCAAGGCTTCACTCTTAGTAGGGAAGATGGCCACCAAAGAGAGAGATGGATACAATGGAAGGTGAAGAGTTCTATTTATAAGCACGGAAAAAACTAATCCGGGACAATCCCCCGATGTGGGACTAAACCAATACCAAAAATAGCCTAAACACATATTAATACAAGTCCAGGAGAAAGCTTAGCGGATCTGGGTTGATACAGACCGCCAATTGGCGGCCTATAAAGCTCAGATCCGGTTGGTTTTGCTTGTGGGCTTTTCTTGGAGTGTTTCTTGGTCTTGGATACATCTACTTTGCTTAGTGGAGCTCCGACCCGAATCGAATTGACAAAATACTCCCAATGATCGTGTGGAGTTTCCTGTTTTTCTCTTAGGTCCTTCTGTCTTACGTTCAGGTCCTTCTCCCTTGCATCCCAGTCCCCAGGTCTCACAATTAAGTCCTTTTTCCTGCTTTTGGGTCCTTTCATGGCTCTTCTCTTCAAACCTCTTTATTTCTGAAATTCAAACATAAAACTCATCACGTAGCATTGCTTAGGTGTAAGATAATGGATATAAGGTACAAATATAAGTATGAAATGATGTCAATCAAATACCCCCACACCTAAGTTTTTGCTAGTCCCGAGCAAAACAAAGAAAGAGAAAAGCAAACGAAATACAAGAAATCCTAACTCAGTTTCGTAGGAATCAGGGTTGCACTTAGCACGTGCAACAAGCCGTTAAACCTCCTTGTGGCCAAGGAGGAGGAGTGTTGTCTCCTGAGGGTTTTCAGCGGATATACCCACAAAATCCGAACAAGATGCATTATTCAATCTAGACCTCGACTTGTTGGACAAATTTTGTCGATCAATGGACACGGTAATCCTACGGGCCGACTCTATATAGGTAATCAGTCCACACCTAGCCTAATGAACCAATCGTGCAAGTTAAATAAGGAATTAAGTGAAAGACATGGACAACCTCAAGATCCTCAGTGATACAAAGTGTAAGGTCCACTAAGGTTCTTATTCGTATTTGTTTTTCTTTTTCTTTCTTTTCTCATCATTTCTTTTTCTTTTTCTTTTTATTAGTTGGAGCTTCATTCTCCCAGGGTCAGGTTTCGTGCATCATTGCCTATGAGGACTTACACTATCACGTACACCTTTCTCCAAATCTCCACATAGGGCAATCCCTACCACCCGTGTAACGAGAGTTCGGTTGACGCATCCCAAGTCAGATGACTCGAAAGCACCAGGCACAAAGTCCCCTCAGACCTACTTTCCCGAGTGATAGGAGCCGTGCGAGAAGAGAGAACATCTACTCACTTATTTCTTATCTACACATGAACCAAAACCCCTACACTTAATGTCTCACAACAAGATTTAGAGGGTCCTTGACTACAACAAACTTCCTTAAGTTAACAGACACGAATTATTGACTCACTAGGTTCAGGGTGGACTTCTATGAATGTTTGAGCACTGAAACCCTATGATTACTCACCCCCAAGGGAAAATTGGGGTGCATCCTAACGACTCGATAAATCCTAAAGCCACAATACTAGATATCTTAATGCATCAAGTTCAAGACAATTTTGGGAGCTTTCTTTTTACTTTGCCTCTCAACGGTTTTGCACATGCTAAACACACGCAATACCCACAAAACATTATCTTTCGCAAACACATGAAGATTTTGAAAGAAATGCAAAAAATTTAAAGCACAAGGCAAGCAAAAGAAGACAAGTCACCCAAGGATCATGGCAAGCAGATATATCGATATTAAATGCAGCACACTAACATGACCTTAACAATGCAAACAAAAGAAAACAAAATTAAAAGAAAAGACTCGACTATGTACACACGTAAAACACCCCCCCACACCTACTTCATGCATTGTCCTCAATGAATGCGAGCAAGATACTACATGGAGCTATGCATGAAAACCTGTTGATGGACACATGAAAGTTTCAGCTATGTTGATGGACACAACCCAAATTCCCTCAAAACCTGTGAGATGCTAAGGAAGGGGTACAAATATGTGAAAGAATTGGGGCCCAAATACTCAAGGGTTGGGGCTCACAACAATAGATGCTCACTGAAAGAGTTCTTTTTTCTTTCTTTTTTTAACTATGTAGAAAAATGGGCTCCCATCTTCATTTGTCAAGGGACATCAAATGGGAACCCTCCATCTCTCGAGCCAAAAATGCACATGCATGGGCTCGCGACATACAAATCAGAATTACTTGACCACCTGATACCCTTATAAGTGTCGTGGTCGTTTGATGCCTGTTGAGAGTGAGCAAGATAGGAGGCATGAATGAGAGGTGAACCTCTATCAGGTTGAAGGGTATCAGGTGGTTGATTCTTAACCCACATGGGGTCCTCAGCAGATACAGAATGAAGATCATGTGGCCCAGAGGCCATAAAAATGGTATCTTGTGGCTCAAAAGCCACATGATCGAAAGGATGTGGCTCAAGGGCCACGTGATAAAAAAGAAGTGGCTCAAGGGCCACATGATCAGAAGAATGTGGCTCAATGGCCACGAGATCAAAAGGATGTGGCTCAAAGGCCACGAGATCAAAAGGATGTGGCTCAAGGGCCACAAGATCAAAAGGAGGTGGCACTGAGGCCACATGATCAGAACATAAGGCACCTTCTTGTGCCAGCCCAGGTGAAACATCTTCACCACCTTCAGGGTCTTCATCGAACAATTCTCTGAAGTACTTGAAGGTGCCCTCAACTTCAATTTCATCCAAACCCTGGATAAGGTTGACGCCAACAGGGTCATTGAAGGGACCTGGCTTCTTGCCGATGGTGAAGATGTTGAAATCAGCGCATTGACTACCATAAGTCAAGCGCATCAGACCATTGCGACAATTGATCAATGCATTGGAAGTCGCAAGGAATGGTCGCCCCAGAATGACAGGAATTTGCCCAAGTGGGTTTGGCACAGGTTCAGTATCCAAGACAAAGAAGTCGACTGGATAAATGAACTCTCCCACTTTGATCAGCACATCTTCCACCACACCCCTCGGTTACTTCATAGACCTATCAGCCAATTGAAGAGTGGTCTTTGTTTGTTTGAGGTCTCTAAGACCGAGGTGGACGTAGACAGAATATGGAAGAAGATTAACAGATGCACCAAGGTCCAATAAGGCTCGGTGTATGGACACATCACCAATCACACAAGAGATAGTAGGACAGCCAGGGTCCTTGTACTTGACTTGCATGGGTTGTGCCAACAAAGAACTCACGTTAGCCGCAAGAAAAGCTTTCTTTGGAACATGAGTTTTTCTCTTCTTTGTGCATAAGTCCTTGAGAACCTTTGCATAAGGTGGCATTTGCTGAATCACCTCCAACAGAGGGATGTTCACCTTAACTTGCCTAAACATCTCAAGCATCTTGTCATGCTGATCAAAGGTTTTCTTTTTAAGGTGCTCAGGGAATGGTGCCTTCGGGGCATAAGGATGTGATGGAACCCCAGAATTCTGGTCCAAAGAAACATGAGTGGGGACCTCGAAATCTGGTTCCTTCGACACAAGAGGAGACAAGGGGACCTCAGGGTTCGGACCCTTTGTCGAAGGAAATGTAGAAAGAACCTTAGGATCTGGCTCCTTCCTGAAAGTATTTGTGGAGGGAGCCTCAGGATCGGGCTCTCTCAAAGATGGCGATGACAAAGAAGGCACCCCAATGTGGTTATCGACCTCCTTACCAGACCTCAAAGTATGAATCACATTAATATGATGGGTCGGTTCAGAGGTAGCATGAGGGAAAGGTGTCCTTCCTTGAGAATGGGTACCCCAAGGATTCTCCTCAGGTTGACTCGGGAACTGACCCTTCTCGCGTTCATAGAGTTGATGAGCCAACTGGCTAACTTGCATTTCCAAAGCCTTGACTGTACTTTGCAACGCTTGAAGGGTCGGATCACAAGAAGGGTCCTTGGGGTCAACCCGCTGGGGTTGTGGAGTCTGGTTGGAATAACCCGACGAAGAGGCCTGACCAGGTTGGTAATTATGGTGCTGAGACCTTTGATGTGGGGGTTGGTAGGTCGCCGATGGGCGTGGAGGTTGATAAGGTGGAGGTTGAGGTTGAGCATGCGAGCTCTGACTGTGGCCTCCACTAGACCCCCAAGAGAAGTTAGGATGGTTACGACATCCCGGATTGTAGGAATGACTGTTGATTGGTCTCGTTTTATATTTCTACCGCAAGTGCACGGCCGCGTTGAAGCGGTGGCAAATACGGGTCGTCCACTGGGAGGTGTGTCGACACTTGGTTTATTCGAAGGCGAGAGGTAGAAAGAAGGGAGAAAGATGTATTACATTAAACTACACTACAATGCTAAACTAGAATGCAAAAGGAAATGAAGATAAGCAATAAAACTAAACCCCAAAGGGGGTAGAGAAATAATGTGACATAAAGAAGTGTGTGTGTGTTCATTAAGCTCGTCACAACATGTAGTGCATGAAATCATAAAACTACATCCAACTTTGCCTCTACATGAATTAAGATAAGACTACATCATTAAAACATACAAGACAATGATTGGAATGAAGCTACATGAACTCAAGTATAAAGACTATACCCTACTATGCCTCCACATGAATTAAGATGACTACATCATTAAAACATACAAGACATTAGCTAAGGAAAAGGCAACAAGAGTTCATACACTACAAATTGTGTTTCCAACATTAACTTCATCCATATCCTAACCTTATCATTCCCCATAAAATAGGTCCACTAATCAAAGCATAAACTAAGCTTCATTCAAGAGCATTAGCATATCAAAGATAAGAGTGGAGACCCATTAGATGGTTATGGAAATCATATAAAGCTCAAGGGATAAAAATAACACACACTTAATACACTACATGATTATATCACATATTTCTCCACCCCCCAAATGGGGATGAAACTACTCACTACTCATTACACTACTGATTAGACTAAGTAAAGAAAACATTTAACTAAGATACTAAAATTACTAAACAAGAAATTAAACAAAGTAAAACAACCCACACAAAACAAACAACATAACAAAACAAGATTAAAAGAAACAAATAAACTTTTATTAACAATGACTCACATTGAAGGTAGCATCCTTCTCCACCTTGAGTTATTGCTTCAAGGCTCACTCCTTAGTAGAGAGAATGCCACCAAACAATGGGTAATTACAATGGAAGGTGAAGAGTTCTATTTATAAGCATGGAAAAAGCTAATCCGGGACAATCCCCCGATGTGGGACTAAACCAATACCAAAAATACACTAAGAATACACTAATACACGTGCTACAGAAAACTAGATGGATTCTGGGCTAAATGGACCGCCAATTAGCGGTTCCAGACCGCCAATTGGCGGTCTATAAGGTTTAGATCCGTCTGGTTTTCTTTGTGGGCTTTTCTTGAAGTGTTTCTTGGTCTTAGATGCATCTGGTTGGTTTAGTGGAGCTCCGACCCGAATCGAATTGACAAAATACTCCTCATGATGGTGTGGAGTTTCCTGTTTTGCTCTTAGGTCCTTCTGTCTTACGATCAGGTCCTTCCCCCTTGCATCTTGGTCCCCAGGTCTCACAATTAGGTCCTTTTTTCCTGCTTTTAGGTCCTTTCATGGCTCTTCTCTTCAAACCTCTTTATTTCTGAAAACTAAACATAAAACTCGTCACATAGCATTGCTTAGGTGTAAGATAATGGATATAAGGTACAAATATAAGCATGAAATGATGTCAATCAACTGTACGGGACGTTACGGGGCCTTGGTTGATACATCGCATTTGCATGCTCAGTATCCCTTCGAGCATAAGCGCATTCCAAGTCCCCTTGATCCGATGGTTCCCTGAAATTAAGAAAAACTGGAAACAATAAATAAAAAACCTCTCGAATTGCCCTAACCAACGTCTGGACAGAGCACCTCCCCGGTAACGGCGCCAAAAACTTGATTGATCGTTTTATATTAACCGCAAGTTCACGGCCGCGTTGAAGTGGTGGCAAATACGGGTCGTCTACTGGGAGGTGTGTCGACAATTGGTTTGTTCGAAGGCGAGAGGTAAAAGAAGGAGAGAAAGAGGTATTACACTACACTACACTAATCTAAACTAGTAAACAAGCAAGCTGAAATGAAATAACTAAACAAATAAGCTAAACAACTAATGAAGAAGATAAAAAGACAGGAATGGAAAGCCCTAAGGGGTGGCGTGAGTGTGTGTGCACATGAAATAAGTGTAGTGTGGAATGCATACAAGAAGCTCAAGTTAGTTAGTGTTTGTTAATGCATAAGAGGTATCTAATGGCAAAACCTATCATTTACAACACTAACTTATGTGAAGAATATGAGCAATGCAAGGTTGTTATTAAGACACTTAGACAAGCATGGAATGTACCTAAGCTATGGCAGAAACCATCAAGTAATGTTCTTAATAATTCAACCAAGCATACTAATATTAACACAAAACATTCATATTAAGCATTCAAACCATCTACATAACATGTACACACATCTACTCCACCCCCAAAGGGGATGGAACTACTCACACATATTTAAACTAACTACTCTAATAAAATGAAGCATTCTACTGAAACGAAACTATACTAATCAAGCAAGAAATATTAAAGAAGCATAAAACAAAACAAGCACCAAAGCAACACACATTAAAGGAAATTAACTAGCAAGAATTAACAAGCTAATGAAAACATCTATTATTAACTCACTCAAAGTACAAGCAGCTCTTCCTCCACCAGAGTTTTGCTTCAAGGCTTCACTCTTAGTAGGGAAGATGGCCACCAAAGAGAGAGATGGATACAATGGAAGGTGAAGAGTTCTATTTATAAGCATGGAAAAAGCTAATCCGGGACAATCCCCCGATGTGGGACTAAACCAATACCAAAAATAGCCTAAACACATATTAATACAAGTCCAGGAGAAAGCTTAGCGGATCTGGGCTGATCCAGACCGCCAATTGGCGGCCTATAAAGCTCAGATCCGGTTGGTTTTGCTTGTGGGCTTTTCTTGGAGTGTTTCTTGGTCTTGGATACATCTACTTTGCTTAGTGGAGCTCCGACCCGAATCGAATTGACAAAATACTCCCCATGATGGTGTGGAGTTTCCTGTTTTGCTCTTAGGTCCTTCTGTCTTACGTTCAGGTCCTTCTCCCTTGCATCTCAGTCCCCAGGTCACACAATTAAGTACTTTTTCCTGCTTTTGGGTCCTTTCATGGCTCTTCTCTTCAAACCTCTTTATTTCTGAAATTCAAACATAAAACTCGTCACATAGCATTGCTTAGGTGTAAGATAATGGATATAAGGTACAAATGTAAGCATGAAATGATGTCAATCAATCATCTAGTTGTGTCGGATTATATGTTGTTGAAAAAACTGAGTCATTACAAGAAACTTTGGCCTCTTTCTTGTGTGCGGTAGAGGGTATGACTGGATCGGTGGTTCCAGAAGCGACGTCAGATGTCTTGAGTGGTTTAAGTGTTTAGGTGTTTGAAGAGTGTTCGTATGTTCCTCCCGAACCCGATTATGGTGATACTTTCCCCCAAAACACTCATTATGACTCATATGCATTCACGCATAATCCAGGGAGGACATATTCATGGGAAAACCATTGAAATACTCAGTATTATACAACATGCCCACCCCAGTATCCTCCTCCCAAATACCCAGAATTCTACCAACACCCGACTACCAATCATTGGACTCATTCTCTTTCCTAAATTCTGACTTGAACCTCACTGTTGACCACAGACTCAATTCCTTAGAACAAGTCCTCCAAATGCTCATGGAAACCACTCAAAATTTATTTAAGTCCAACTTAAATTCCTTGTAAACTATGGAAATCCAAGTGAGTCAGATGACACAACAATTAAGTGAACGTGAGGAGGGTGATCTTTCTTGGCAACGTGAGGATTCATCTTGTGATATCGAACCCCCACCACAACCAAATTCATAGCACAATCTGTCAAAGTCATACTCCAGGTCAGTCTGAGAGACTTAGGGTTTCAATTCATGATAACTTGGTGGAAGATTCGATCTAAATTAATGATAAAATAGACCAACTTGATTTTGAGTATGCACGGGATTGTGCCTTATATTTTTGTCCCGTGGCCCTTGAGCCACATGATCGTAATGTCGTGTCCCTCAAGGACCCACCATTGGTGGAGCATCAGCTCCTTAATACTCCTATCGTCATAAGAACTCATAAGGGTATTGGGATGTCTGTAGAGGATATCTTGGGTAAAAGACTCAATTTCTGTTCGCCTGATGTGTCGGGCAAGCATAACGTGGTTCTTGACCTTGTTCCACACACCAACCTGTTGGTTGGAGAGTTTGGATTGATGATCCTGATTTTAGTACCACAACGGGGAAAACTCTTCGTTCGTTGCGCAATTGTTGTCAAACTCTTGAGAGGTTCGAGCTCTTTCAGTTTGATTCTTTGAATAAAATGACTTTGCGTACAATTCATGAACCTCACCCAATATTTGGTACACTTTGTGAGGGGAGCCCACACATGAGTATTTTGGCCCCGCGTGGTGTCATGTTTCCATTTCCTGGTACATTGATCCACTATGAAGTTCCCTTTCATTGTCCTTTGACAAAGGATGATGAGAGCTTCTTTTTGTACATAGTTATATTAAAAAAAAGTTGTCGTGGGTTCCACTCCTTGAGGATTTGGACTTCATTTGATAAGGTCTTAAGTATCTCACACGTTTTGGGAAATTTAGGTTTATGACCATCAACATGACCATCAACTTCCGTTTGCACTTCACGTTGGTGAGATCTTTTCCTTTTCATGCATAAATACATGTAGTAGTATAGTCACATTCGTTGAGCACAATGCATGAAGTGTGGGGGTGTGCTTTACGTGTGTATATAGTCAAGTTTTTTTCCTTTTCTTTTGTTTGTATTGTTTGGGTCATGTTAGTGTGCTGCAATTTACATTGATATATCTACTATACCATGATCTTTGGGTGAATGGCCTTCTTTTGCTTGCCGAGAGCTTTAATTTTCCATTTCTTTCAAAATCTTCATGTGTTGAGAAGCAAAGTAAAAAGGAAGCTCCCAAAATCAACTTGAACATGATGCATTAGGATATCTAGTATACCGACTTGAGGTCTTATCTAGTCGTAAGGATGCATCCCAGTTTTCCCTGGGAGGGAGAGTAATCATAGGATTTTAGTACTCAAACAAATAAAGAAGTCCGCCGTAAACCTAGTAAGTTGAATAATTCATGTCTGTTAGGATAAGGAAGTTTGTCGTATTTAGGGATTCTTCTCGTACGACTCCTATTGCTAGGGAAATTAGGTTCGAGGGGACTTAGTACCTGGTGCTTTCTAGTCATCTGACTTGGTATGCACCGCCCGAACTCCCACTACACGGGTCGTAGGGATCACCCTCTGTGGAGATTTTTGGGGGAAGGTGTACGTGATAGTGTAAGTCCTCACATGCAATGATGCACGAAACCTGACCCTGAGAGAATTAAACACCAACTAGTTAAAAAAGAAAAAAAGAAATACAAATAAGAACCTTAATGGATTTTACACGTTGTATCACTTGAGGATGTTAAAGTTGCCTATGTTTTTCACTTAAGTCGTTAATTAACTTACACGAATGGTTCCTTAGGCTAGGTGTATGGACTGGATACATATATATAGTCAGCCCGTAGTATTTCCGTATCCAACAAAAGTAGGTCAATCGAGTCGTGCTACGTTGAATAGTGCATCAATGTTCATATTTCGTGGGTGTATCTGCTGAAAACCCTCAGGAGACACCACTCCTCCTCCTTGGGGACAAGGGGGTTTAAAGACTTGTTGCATGTGCTAAGTGCAACCGTGATTCCTATGAAAGTGAGTTAGGATTTCTTATTTTTCGTATGCTTTTCTTTCTTTGTGTTGCTCAGGCCTAACAAAAGGTAATGTGGGGGTATTTGATTAGTAGCATATCATACACTGTATTCATGCTATATATCATTTATTTCACCCTTTATTGTGTTACTCGAGTGTTTGTTTGACGTGTTTCAAGGTTTAGGCAATAAAGAATAGAAAGGAAGAGAAAAGGACATAAACGCAAGAAGAACAGCCTGATTTGGAAGGTTTATGGACCTGTTTGTAAAGCCCAGGGACTTGGACTGTAAACCCGGAGGGACCTAATCAAAACCTGGAGGGACCAAAATGTAAAGAAATATATTATATCACAAAAGTCCATAACTGGAGTAGTAAATCAACAATTAAAATAATATCGGCTCGAAACAATGGACCAAGGCTCAGCCGCACGTTCAACAAAGCAACATTAACCCGCTACAAGAACTCCCAGCTGATCAGAGCCACTTGATCCGCCAGTGGTGGATGTTTTGGCGATGGATGTTTTGGCTCCTTTTTAGCCTAAATTTCAGCAACGTCGTGCACTTGCGGTTATTTAAAACGATCAATCATCTTGCTTTGTGAATTTAAGTGGGACACATGTTAGACTTTCAAAGAATACAACTCATTTTACTTTCAGGATAACAACAAATTATGATGGAATTCATTCCAACATGACTAGCGGCTCATCAGCCATAATCAATCAATGGAACAACTTCCACTCTGAACAAGTCAAAATAATTGACTTGACTCCAAGGTGTAACATGGACATGTATTTTTTCCGTGTTATTCAAACTTTTTCTAGAACATGTAAAACTAAAATTTCTGAATAGAAAACAACTTTTTACGGTTTGTGGTCCTAAACGTTGTTGAAAAAATCACTACAATAGAGACAAACCAACGTTTGTATTATTAGTGCTGTGAGAAATTCCATTCATCCCTAAGGCTGGACAACCAAGGGAAGTGTACAAATTGCAAGAACCAAGCAAATGATCATGTTTCCAGGTAATAACCTACTATTCAAGCAATCAATTTCCCTCACAATAACTTTTACTACGTATTGCTAGCCAGATTCTTGAGAAATATTGTTCTTGGACAATAATCACTAACATTAAAATTGTTGTGTATAATGCAGGCTAAAGAAACAAGTACAACTGATAAAACATGGGACATGGATCTAACACTTTTTGGTGAAGACGCAAGCAAAGTAATAAACACTACAACAGTTGAACTTCTACAAATTATGCAAAAGGTAAACTACAACATTTACAATTTGGCTCTTATTTAGTAGTACGTGTGTGTATATGTATGCTTAGTTATTATATATTAGTATTGGTAACAAATCATTTAGAGGAAGAAATGAATGTCATACTCACAGTTGTGGTATTTTCTTCGCAGCCAAGTTCATCGGATGAACTTGAAAAAATTGTGAAAAAATATCTTGGAAAAGAGTATTCATTTACAATAAAAGTAACTGAGAGAAACATACACTTTATGTTGCAAAATAACTTCACAGGTTGTGGTGTTCAAGAAACACCAAATGGAACTCCAAAAGAAGGGGAGCTTAGCAAACTTGAATGAATTTTTTCAATAAATATGGTTGGAAGACAAATTGAACATGTGTTGTAAGATAAATGCCTTCATCTATGCACGGATTGTTTGCTCAACATTGTTTGGAAAATTCGTGTTGTCATTCTGTGGTTTGTGAGGGTGTTTGTTTTCAAACTTATTTGTTTCTAATTATTCAAATATATGTGTTTCTGCACTTTCTATATTATCTGTTTGTACTGGACCTTTATGTAGGATCGTATGGGTCGGCTATGCTAATTACTTTTAAACTAATTACCTACTCGTTTTATCGATCGAGTTATAAGCAACAGAATTTAAACAACTAAACGAGCAAGTAAGAAATAAGCAAACCACAATGGACGCCGGGGGGTTTTACAGAGGTTCGGCCACCGCCTACGTCCTCTCTTGCAAGCTCCGCTCGACACTTCGAGCTCCGCTCGCGTCTTCACTATCCACTCCATGTTCCGGGCCGGGAGAGAACACCTTTTACAAAACAAGCTCCGCGAACAACCTCGCGAGCTTGACTTTCTTCTCTCACAATCCGAGAGGAACACTTCGGGCTTTCACCGAAGTCCTTGCTTCATGAACACACGAAATCTTGAGTGGAACACACTCTCTAAACTTGAGCACACTTGAATGAAATTGAAATTGATTCTAAGCGTGGAAATTTGAGGCTTTGAGTGTTTGGGTTTCTCTCTGATGTTTGGGACAAGTTTGTAGTGGGAGAGTTGTGTTAAAATGTGTTTTACAACTCCTTATATAGGCATTAGAGAGAATAAAGCCGTTGGGATTGATTGGGTATGACTTGATGTGTGATTACACAAAACAGAAACTGCAGGACCCAATTCTGGATAAATTCGGTCGACCGAAACGGGACGAACGGTCGACCGTTTGGCAGTTTTGCACAAGGTTCGGTCGACCGGTAAGGAAACGGTCGACCGCCCAACGCTACGACTTAGGTACACTTAAGTCATCGGTTGAACACCTAAAGGGGAACGGTCGACCGATTTGTACGAGGCACTTTGGGGGTTGACAAACAATTGGATATTCGGTCGACCGAAACAGGTCTAGCGGTCGACTGTTTTCCAACAGGTGATTTGGGTTTGTCAAGAGATGGACAAACGGTCGACCGATCTTGGCCTCGGTCGACCGATACATGAAATGTATTTGGGGTATAATTGGTTTAATACGAATACGACCGTTCGGTATATACGACAAAAATAACGATCGGAAAATTAAGTTCAAACGGTCGACCGAAAGAGAAGGTGCGGTCGACCGAAACCAGACAGTGAAAACACAAATGGTATGATTGATCATTCGGTCGACCGAACGGCCTATTGGGGTCGACCGAATGTGGGCAGACTCTTAGGGTTCAGGTTTAGTATTTTCCGGTCTAAGTATGGGTGATCTATTGAAGTCCAAATTATGTGAAATTTCGTGTGTGACTTCTATAAGGAACCTAGTGTGTGTTTAAGTTGATTTTAGCTCAAGTATGCTCAAGTATGCTCAATTTACACAAGTTCCTAAAGACTCAAAGAAATACAAAATACATGTCTTCAAATGAGCTTGATTACATGTCTTGACTTGATTTCTTTTCTTCCTTGAGTCTTGATCACCTGTAGAGGTTAGCACAAAGCAAAATATATGCAATGCAATATGTGTGCTACTCTACATGATTATAATTAAGATTAGGTTGATTAAATCATCAAAACATAGATTAAGGCCAAAAAGCCAACAATCTCCCCCTTTTTGATGATGGCAACCTATATCTTAACTATATCTTAATACATGGAATTTTTATATGTAAACTATGCATAATAATGCTCCCCTATTTATGTGCATAGTTTTTTGTTCACTTTTATTACAAAATTCCAAGTTACCCCCTTAATTATCTCTCCCCCTTTGACATCCATCAAAAATTGATATTAATAACACAAAGATTATACAATTGAAGGCAATGTGGATGTCTTGTAATGAAGTTGTTCCCCCTAAATTTTGCACTTCATTACTCTAATAAAATGATAATCATTAAGCTCCCCCTATCTATAAGGCTATATGGAAACTAAGAGTATGATTCAATTTAAGTTCAATTTAGTTTCAATTTAAGCCTTATTCTAACATCCATTTAAAATTTGACATTTATAATCAAAGGATGTGATATATGATGCGCAATGAATAGGGTTTATGATATGTCAATTAAGCATATAAACTAGACTAGAACCAATTTGATTGATAAAGTTTAGAGGATAGGAAATTATACCAACTTGAAGCTTGAATTGGTTCCAATCTCATTTGGTGATGCAACCGGATTTGAATTTAACTCTTAAGCTCGCCCGGTCACCACCGATTTCTTCCTCAAGCACCTACAAGGGTAGATTTAGGTACCCAAACAACTTTGGGTCCTTGAATGTTAGTTTTGGGAACCCAAACCATTTTGGTTTTAGGAGCCCACACACTTGAGGAACTATGGTTTACAACTAAGTGCTTTCCATTTAATGTAGTGTGAGATACATGGTTTTTCAATTTAGCATTGTATCCTAAACCATGTTTTTGCAAAGATTGTCTTTGACTCCCTAATAACATGTTAAACATCTTAGTTCCATTAGTGAATTTTTCTAAATCTTTTCTTAATTGCACATTACAAGCTTGAAGATCTAGTGGTTCACAATCTATAGGTGTTGCTTTCAATTTATCAAAATTTGATGCAAAGTTTTCTAGTTTAGCAACCACCTCATTTTTCTCATTCATGCATGTTTCAATTTGGATTTGGAGATCTTTAATTTGCTTTCTAGCATTTTTGTTCTTTTCACAAATGATCTCATATTGTTTAACTAAGTCATAAAATGCATTTTGAAGCTCATCATGTGTATAAGTTTCTTCATTAACACTAGAATGTGAGCTATCACTATAATATGACTTAGTTGAGCATGAATTATTAGAGCAAGAGTTAGATTCTACCTCACTTTGATCATCTTCAATAGCCATGAAGCATGAGTGAGCCACCTCTCTTCGACTTTCCAAGGAAGACGACGATGATGATGGTGACGAAGAATCATCCCATGTAGCCTTGTGTGCTTCCTCTTTCCTTTCTCTTCTCTTGCTCTTCTCGTTTTCTCTTCTCCTCTCCCTTCTTTCCTTCTTCTTCTCCCCTTCTTTTCTCGCATTTTCACTCTCTTCCTTCTCCTTCTCCTTTTCTCTTTTCTCACTTCTTCTACCTCTTCTTTCACTCTTTTCTCATTTATCCTTCTTGAGGTATTTGAAGAAGTCTTTCGCTAGGACTTCGATGTCCTCATCTTCTACACTTCTCCTTGGTTGGTCAATATTTGCATGCAATCCCAAGGTGATTTTGTTCTTGGAGGTTCCTTCTCCTTCCAATGGTTAATTTGGAGCTCATAAGCCATGAGATTTCCAACGAGTTCCTCCATCTTTAATTTAGAAAGATCATGCGCCTCATCAATTGTGACGACTTTATCTTCCCAATCGATGCTAAGTGACCGGAGGAACTTCCTTGTCATCTCTCCTTCATTGATTTTTCTTCCAAGAACCAAAAGAGAGTTAGTAATTGTTGGCTTTTTGGCCTTAATCTATGTTTTGATGATTTAATTAACCTAATCTTAATTATGATCATGTAGAGTAGCACACATATTGCATTGCAGATATATTGCTTTGTGCTAACCTCTACAGGTGATCAAGACTCAAGGAAGAAAGGAAATCAAGTCAAGACATGTAATCAAGCTCATTTGAAGACATGTATTTTGTATTTCTTTGAGTCTTTAGGAACTTGTGTATTTTGAGCATAATTGAGCTAAAATCAACTTAAACACACACTAGGTTCCTTATAGAAGTCACACACAAAATTTCACATAATTTGGACTTCAATAGATCACCCAAACTTAGACCGGAAAACACCAAACCTGAACCCTAACTGTCTGCCCACATTCGGTCGACCACAACATGCCGTTCGGTCGACCGGATGATCAATTAATCCAGTTTGTGTTTCCCTGTCTAGTTTCGGTCGACCGCACCATCTCTTTCGGTCGACCGTTTGAACTTACTGTTCCGACCGTTATTCTTGTCGTATATACCCAACGGTCGTATTCGTATTAAAACTATATACACCCCCATATAATTTACCAAACGGTCGAACCAATTGCCCAGTCCGGTCGACCGTTTAACCCTGTCAAAATTACCTGCTATCGGTCGATACAATTTCGATCAACCGATCCAAATTTCCCTCTACCGAAACGCAAATTCGGTCGACCGGTAACCCTGTTCGGTCGACCGTTTATTTAATAGACTTAAGTGTTCAGTCGACCTATCCATATTTCGGTCGACCGTATCCTTAACGAACCTAAGCGTTCGGTCGACCGTTTCACATTTCGGTCGACCGTTTCTAGACAGATTTGCTGCTTTGTGTGCTTTGCACAAAACCCAATCAAATCTTGTCCCAACGGATCTATTCTCTCTAATGAAGGGAATGTGTTCTAAAAGTTTTACTTTTAAATGTCAATTATTATGAATTGAATGAGAAAAATCGTTTTGTTCCTTGTTTATGTTATTCGTGTTTTAGAAGTATTAAGGAAGAGGCTCTTGGTCCTTAACCGTAGAGCTCTAAAAGATATTGGTTTACATAAAACAAAAGATATTCGCAATCATGGTAATTAACATGGGACATTAGCTACCGGGTTAAGATTGTCGTGTTGGTCATAGATCATTGTAGCTCTACAAGTGAGTGACAACACGGGTACACAAAAGAGGAAAATAGTACTTTTGTATACCGAATTGACCTAACAAGTAAAATATTATAGGAATGTGTTTCTGTGTCATTAATATTTTATTGTGTCCTTGATCCTTTGATATGAGACTTATATCCGATCGCTTAAGGAGTTCTTAATTAGACTAGTGTCTTGAGTTATCAATGAGTGTAGTGTAAAGGCATTAGTTGGTTAAGCATAACTTTCGTTGAAGAAGATAGTTAGTCAAAAGATTATCATTGCCCCTCTTAATTGAGTGATGATATTAATGGGCCCCTTGATAAAGCAAAGTTGTAATGTGCACAATGTGATTTGAGTTAAGTCACATATTTATAACTAGCTTAAAGAGATCAAGAAATGAATACTAATACAAAGGTGACACAATACTACTTTGTGTGTATTCTTAATATCATGAGGCAAGGGACGGACACAAGTGGTGCACTCCATCACTAAATGGATCGGGTTTTGGTTCGAGTGGAATTAAGACATCTAACTAATTGGGAGCTATAATGTGTAGCTTGATACCGCTTATAGCTTGTGATATTAAGCTCTTAATATCACTGCCAACTTAGTTTAGATCCTCCCATAGGTCACACCACAAAACTGGGAAAGAGGTATGGGGATTTTGAGTTCATAGGATGTGTCGGGTTTTATGTAGAAAATATGACACATGGGGTGAACAAGCAAAATCCAAAATTATGTTGTGGTTAATAACATAATTAGAATCTAAATTAAATTCATATGTGATGTAAATATTATGGGGTGTAATGATTAATCATTGGATAGGATAATATGTTACATAAGTTGTGAATTTACTACTAATCCCGAAATGTCAAATTTTGTAGGGGTTAAACCGAAATTTGACAAGTCTGCATGCACTGTGCAAAAACGGTCGACCGCTAGACCATAAACGGTCGACCGAATGTTGCGCGGTCGACCGCAATGTTGCACGGTCGACCGGATGTGTATCGAGCGTAACGAGAATTTCGTCTGTTCGTTTTCGGTCGACCGAGTATTCTCGGTCGGTCGACCGAACATTGCAATGAACCTTTTTGTTACTAACGGTCGACCGAATATATCGATTGGTCGACCGAAACTCGGTCGAAACGGTCGACCGGACCTCGCGAACGGTCGACCGGCCAGACGGTTTTATGCAGAATTAATTTAAGAATTAATTAGATCATGTATGGAATTGGTCCATAATTGATTTAATTCGTGGCTAATATTATTTATTATTAAATAATGGATGGTTAGATGGAATTTTGCATGAGATCATGGGCAAGGGGTTGCACATGAATAGATAACTTGGAGAGAACCTATAAATACAAGGTTATCTCATTACCTCCTTAATTAATTCATTATTTTCTTGTGCAAAAATCTCTCTCCATAATTCTCCACGAAAATCCATTAATTCTTAAGTTTAGTTTTAGTTTCAAGAGGGCTTCTTCTCAAGGAAACTAAAGAGGGGTTAGTAATTAGATTCTAAATCCTATTGGAGATCAAGAGGCTAGCTCTTCTCTCCCCAATCTCGTTTAGAGTTTGGTGAAATATCGGAGGCATCCGGCGCGGCGAGAAGCGTCATCAACGTCTCCGAATCTTCAAGAAGTTTTAGAGAACTTCTAGGTATGATTTCGGAATCCTTAGTTTGTTTTAATAAAAGTTTTAAAACTAATTATTGAAACAAACTAGTACATGCATGAAATAAATCATAGAAAATTATATAAGATCCTTATTATGCTTAAAAATTCCGAAAATATATAGGCATAATTAAACATGAAATCCTACAGTGGTATCAGAGCTTAGGGTTCAATTTTCTAATGATTTATGGCTGTAAACAAATTTTGTTTACCATCTAGGATTTAAGCAATTCGTTTTACCGGTTTTTCGATCTTTAAATGTTTGTTGAAATAATTCTTTATAATAATTCGTTTTAAATGTTTTGAATGTTTAAAACATGTCATGTAATTATTAGAATTATGATTTGGACATAAGTCTAACTTTCAATAATTTCGTTTTAAGTATAAACGATTATTTTGTAAGAGAATTAACAAAACCGAAAAACTGCGATTCATCTTTCCATTGGAAATTGGATGGACAGCGGTTCATAATTAATTTTTGAATTATGGATGCATGAAAACATTTTTAATGGATTTCAAAATGTTTTTCAAAGAATTGTTTGGGATTCTAGATGCTTGATAAACTAGGTTGGATAGTTTATAGCGATATTGCGTTCTTGGATGCTCGAGTTGTTTTGCAGGAATTGTGAGTTTGTATGTTCCAAATCAGCAGCTATGAATGTTTATAATTGTTATAATACAGGGGCTTATGTATGTAAAAGCCAAATTCTCTATTTCCATCTTTTAGATAAATTGCATATGCATATGAGAGGTTTTTACATAGGACTTGCACTAGTCGGTTTTTTATCGAATGTGAGGAGCATGTTTATTTTCTGTAAAATCTACATCTCCGGTGCAAGAGGAAGTCGCCACTGTAGCGCATCGATCGAGGATCGAGGATCAGGGATCGAGGATCAAGGATCGAAGGGAACATATAAACTCACACGATGTGGATTGTGTGAATGTTTAATTTTCGTTTTTTATCTTGCTATGCATGTGATGAATGTGTTGAATGTTAGGATGTGTATAATTAATAATATGCATGATAACCTAAAATTCTAAATCACATGTTAAATTGTCCAACAAAAATTAAGAATAGTTTTCCTTCTTATTTCATCCACTTGCAGCCATTGATCGAGGGATACTCTGCTCGCCCTTAGCGGGAGATAGCTCCCTCCGTCTTTGGGAATAGTGGGAGATATAAAGGTTGTCTGTTGTTGTGCCACAATTAAATATATGAGGTGTGTTTCACCCTAGTGAACCCCAAGTATGTTTAGTTGTGAATACAATGGATAAATGTATCTCGTATAAAATGAAAATAAGTTTTCTTAACATTACCTAGAGCCCTCGCTCGGTTTTGGGAAAAAGTTTTTCTTACGAGGATATGTCGTATTCCCTCATAATTAAAACGACAAGAGTCACAAGAGTTTGAAGATGCTAAATGTTGCTAAAATTCAAAAGGTTGTGATAGAAAATGATTTTCTTACCTTGATATTGTAATATATTCGATAGCCCTTAGCTAGTCTATGTTACAATTAATGGGATCTTGTATTGTTGCATTTATGGGCAAAATTTTTATTTGCAACATTCGCATTTATATTTGATATATGTATGCATGTGTATTAAAACATAAAATTGGCATTAAAACCTGTATGATTTATTTTGTAGAAAAATGTTGAACATCCAACCTATCGTACGATCCATGATAGAAAAACACCCTTTAGCAAATGACGGCTCAAACTTCATTAGTTGGCAACTCAAACTCAACATCGTGTTAAAGTTTGAGAAACTATCTCACATTTTGGAAGGTCCAATCCCAAAGTGGAATGAGAGATTAACCGGTGAAGAGAAAGAGGCTAAAGCCAAGTGGGAAGACCAAGAGAACCAAGTTCACGGTCTTATGCTAGCATCCATGGGTGACTCGCTTCAAGCGAAATACTTGGATTCAAAACCCAAGAAGACCATGGAGGCTCTATCAAAGATGTTCATGGATAGTGCCGGAAAGGAGCACTATAAGACCACCATCGCATTCACAAGGTGCCATATGGCGGAGGGAACATCGGTATCTGTGCATTTTCTCACGATGCAAGGATACCTTGAGACGTTGGCAAAGCTCTCTTCACCAATGCCCGAGGACATTGCTGAAGATATGATTCTTGGCTCTCTAGCCCCATTCTTTAAGGACTTTGTGATGCACTACCACGTGCGTGAAAAAGGGGTGAGTCTTGAGGAGCTTCACAACGCTCTCAAAACTGCTGAAGTTGACATGGGCAAGGGTAGGGACAAGCAAGTCCTTGCCATCCATGGAAGGAGCCAAAAGATTGGTAAAGGAAAGGGCAAATCTACCAAAAGTGGTTCAATCAAGAGCAAGGGAGTAGGAGGTGCTCGTGCGAGTGCCTCGAGGGGCAAATCTCAGAAATCTCCAACTCCCAATACGGAGTGCTTTCACTGCGGTGAAAAAGGACACATCCGGCCAAATTGCCCGAAGTACAAGGAAGACCTTGACAACGGAGTGATTGAACGTCGGCGCCCCAAAAAGGCCAAAGGTATATTTGTTATTGAAATAAATTTAGTAACCTCTGTCCAGGATTGGGTAATTGATACCGGATCTTGTGCTCACATAGTTTCTAATGTGCAGCTACTCATGGATAGGAAGGAACTCGTAAGGAACGAGGTAGAATTGAAGGTCGGAAATGGTGCGAACGTGTCTGCGGTTGCACAAGGTTCTGTGGTGCTTCAATTATGTAGTGGTTTAAATTTATGTCTAAGGAATGTTTATTACGTACCTTCGATTAGCAAGAATATTATTTCTGTATCATGTCTGGATATGGATAATTTTAATATAAATATTTCAAATTCTTGTTTGTCTATATCGAAGAATGGTGTGTTCTATGCAAATGCGTTCATAAGGAATGGTCTCTATTTGCTTGAATTGGATAATAAACAAATCTTTAATATCAATAACAAAAGACTTAAGACCACTCACGAGAATGATACTCTCTTGTGGCACTATCGTCTTGGTTACATAAATGAAAAGCGCATCAAGAAATTGCAAGAAGCTAACCTTCTTGGTCTACTTGATTTTAAATCATTGGAGACGTGCCAACCATGTCTAATGGGAAAAATGACCAAAAAGCCTTTCAAGAAGAAAGGCCCAAGGGCGAGTGGCTTGTTGGATTTGATACATTCCGATGTATGTGGTCCAATGAGTACTAGTGCACGAGATGGTTTCAGGTACTTCATTACGTTCACGGATGATTATAGTCATTATGGCTATGTTTATCTAATGAGAAACAAAAGTGAATCTTTTGACAAGTTCAAAGAATTCAAGAATGAAGTAGAGAATCAACTCGACAAGAAAATCAAGTCTCTACGAACGGATCGTGGAGGTGAGTACTTAAGTGCCGAATTTGACTCATACCTAAAGGAGTTTGGTATTGTACCTCAACTCACCCCTCCCGGTACACCTCAATGGAATGGGGTATCCGAAAGGAGGAATAGGACATTGCTCGACATGGTTCGGTCAATGATGAGTCATGCGGAATTACCTCTTTACTTTTGGAGTTATGCACTACAAACTGCGGCTTACACACTAAATAATGTTCCATCCAAATCCATGGAGAAAACTCCTTATGAGCTATGGAGTGGTAAAACACCCAGGCTCAGTTTTCTCAAGATTTGGGGTTGTGAGGCTTACGTCAAGAAATTGATGTCGACCAAACTTCAACCAAAAGCGGATAAGTGCTTCTTTATTGGTTATCCTCGAGAGACAAGAGGATATTACTTTTGGCATATCACCTCCAATTGAGTGATTGTAGAGAGGGATGCCAAATTTCTGGAAAAGGAATTTCTAGAAAGAGTAAAAAGTAGTGGGAGTAGGGTTGTGCTTGAGGAAACTCAAGATACTCTACAAGATCATGACATGAATGATGACATTCAAGATCATGAAGGCCCAACCGAGATTCCTTTGGTTAGTGGGAGCGTGAGCGAGAGACCATCACAAGAAATTGTGAGAGAATCTCAATCATCCCCACCAAGTGTACGTTCAAGAGTTGAACGTGAACCCACTCCTCAAGAAATTGTGGAAGAAGTTCGAGAGACACGAGAAGAACCAAAAGAACTTAGAAGGTCAACAAGGGAAATGAAGAAACCCGACTTATATCTGGGACTTCATGAAATCATGGTACTAGATACCAATGATCCCTTGACCTTCCAAGAAGCAATGGAAAGAGAAGACTCCAAACTATGGCTTAAGGCCATGGAATCCGAAATAGAATCCATGTATGATAATCAAGTATGGGACTTGGTTGACCTTCCTCAAAGGAAAAAGGCCATTCATAATAAATGGGTTTTTAAGAGGAAGATGGACATGGATGGGAACTTGACAACCTACAAAGCGAGGCTTGTAGCGAAGGGTTTCACTCAAGTTCAAGGAATTGACTATGATGAAACTTTTTCACCGGTTGCCATGTTCAAGTCGATTCGGATTATGCTCGCTATTGCCGCATTTCACGATTATGAAATATGGCAAATGGATGTCAAAACGGTGTTCCTGAATGGGAACTTGGAGGAGGATGTGTACATGGTACAACCTCAAGGTTTTGAAGCTCCAAAGAATAGCGAGAAGGTATGCAAGCTTCAAAGATCTATCTATGGATTGAAGCAAGCATCAAGGAGTTGGAACAAACGCTTTGACGAGGAAGTGAAGAAGCTTCACTTCATTCAAAGTAAGGAAGAACCTTGTGTATACAAGAAGGTTAGTGGGAGTCATGTAGTATTCCTAATCTTATATGTCGATGACATATTTCTTATGGGCAATCATATTCCTTTTCTTGAGCAAACGAGAAGTTCATTGAAATCTGCATTTTCGATGAAAGACATGGGTGAGGCTCAATACATCTTGGGAATCAAGATATATCGAGATAGATCTCGCAGACTCATTGGCCTCAGTCAACGTACATACATTGACAAGGTCTTGGAAAGGTTCAAGATGAACAACTCCAAAAAGGGCAGTGTGCCAATGAGTATGGGTGTGCAACTCAAGAAGTCTCAACGTGCGGAATCGCGTAAAGACTTAGAGTACATGAAGGATGTCCCTTATGCTTCGGCAATTGGGTCGATCATGTACGCGATGACTTGCACAAGACCCGATGTCTCGTATGCTCTAAGTGTGACAAGTCGTCACCAATCCAACGCAGGTCCTGAGCATTGGACTGCGGTCAAGAATATCCTGAAGTACCTTAACCGGACTAAGGATAAGATTCTTGTTTATGGAGGACAAAGGGAATTGATAGCTGAAGGTTACTCGGATGCGAGTTTCATGAGTGATCCAGACGATAGAAGGTCGCAATCAGGATATGTCTTTCTTCTGAATGGTGGAGCTGTGAGTTGGCGTAGTTGGAAGCAAAGCACTACAGCCGACTCAACCACTGCTTCCGAAGTAATGGTTGTCGCTGAAGCAAGCAAGGAAGGAGTGTGGATTAAGAAGTTCCTTGAAGAGCTTGGAGTAGTTCCCTCGAGCGAGGGACCAATAGAGCTGTTTTGCGACAATAGTGCATCTATCTCGCAAATCAAGGATCCCAAATCATACCACAAAGTGAAGTACATGGATCGTAAGTACTTCGTGACGCGTGACCTCATCGACGAAGGCAAAATAAATCTGTAATGGGTGGACACCAACAGCAACACAGCTGATCCATTCACAAAACCCTTATCCCAAGCCAAGGGCGAAATGCATTTCGAGTCCATAGGATTGAGGAACCATGTAGATTTGCTTGATGATTCATATGTAATGGGGTTTACCCTAGTTATTATTGTTTTATGCATTGAGTATGTATGAGAAAGAAAACTTTAATAACAAGTGGGAGATTGAAGGGAATGTGTTCTAAAAGTTTTACTTTTAAATGTCAATTATTATGAATTGAATGAGAAAAATCGTTTTGTTCCTTGTTTATGTTATTCGTCTTTTAGAAGTGTTAAGGAAGAGGCTCTTGGTCCTTAACCGTAGAGCTCTAAAAGATATTGGTTTACATAAAACAAAAGATATTCGCAATCATGGTAATTAACATGGGACATTAACTACCGGGTTAAGATTGTCGTGTTGGTCATAGATCATTGTAGCTCTACAAGTGAGTGACAACACGGGTACACAAAAGAGGAAAATAGTTCTTTTGTATACCGAATTGACCTAATAAGTAAAATATTATAGAAATGTGTTTCTGTGTCATTAATATTTTACTGTGTCCTTGGTCCTTTGATATGAGACTTATATCCGATCGCTTAAGGAGTTCTTAATTAGACTAGTGTCTTGAGCTATCGATGAGTGTAGTGTAAAGGCATTAGTTGGTTAAGTACAACTTTTGTTCGAGAAGATAGCTAGTCAAAAGATTATCTTTGCCCCTCTTAATTGAGTAATGATATTAGTGGGCCCCTTGATAAAGCAAAGTTATAATGTGCACAATGTGATTTGAGTTAAGTCACATATTTATAACTAGCTTAAAGAGATCAAGAAATGAATACTAATACAAAGATGACACAATACTACTTTGTGTGTATTCTTAATATCATGAGGCAAGGGACGGACACAAGTGATACACACTATCACTAAATGGATCGGGTTTTGGTTCAAGTGGAATTAAGACATCTAACTAATTGGGAGCTATAATGTGTAGCTTGATACCGCTTATAGCTTGTGATATTAAGCTCCTAATATCACTGCCAACTTAGTTTAGATCCTCCGATAGGTCACACCACAAAACTGGGAAACGCGGTATGGGGATTTTGAGTTCATAGGATGTGTCGGGTTTCATGTAGAAAATATGACACATGGGGTGAACAAGCAAAATCCAAAATTATGTTGTGGTTAATAACATAATTAGAATCTAAATTAAATTCATATGTGATGTAAATATTATGGGGTGTAATGATTAATCATTGCATAGGATAATATGTTACATAAGTTGTGAATTTACTACTAATCCCGAAATGTCAAATTTTGTAGGGGTTAAACCGAAATTTGACAAGTCTGCATGCACTGTGCAAAAACGGTCGACCGCTAGACCATAAACGGTCGACCGAATGTTGCGCGGTCGACCGCAATGTTGCACGGTCGACCGGATGTGTATCGAGCCTAACGAGAATTTCGTCTGTTTGTTTTCGGTCGACCGAGTATTCTCGGTCGGTCGACCGAACATTGCGATGAATCTTTTTGTTACTAACGGTCGACCGAATATATCGATTGGTCGACCGAAACTCGGTCGAAACGGTCGACCGGACCTCGCGAACGGTCGACCGGCCAGACGGTTTTATGCAGAATTAATTTAAGAATTAATTAGATCATGCATGGAATTGGTCCTTAATTGATTTAATTCGTGGCTAATATTATTAAATAATGGATGGTTAGATGGAATTTTGCATGAGATCATGGGCAAGGGGTTGCACATGAATAGGTAATTTGGAGAGAACCTATAAATACAAGGTTATCTCATTACCTCCTTAATTAATTCATTATTTTCTTGTGCAAAAATCTCTCTCCATAATTCTCCACGAAAATCCCTTAATTCTTAAGTTTAGTTTTAGTTTCAAGAGGGCTTCTTCTCAAGGAAACTAAAGAGGGGTTAGTAATTAGATTCTAAACCCTATTGGAGATCGAGAGGCTAGCTCTTCTCTCTCCAATCTCGTTTAGAGTTTGGTGAAATATCGCAGGCATCCGGCTCGGTGAGAAGCGTCATCAACGTCTCCGAATCTTTAAGAAGTTTTAGAGAACTTCTAGGTATGATTTCGGAATCCTTAGTTTGTTTTAATAAAAGTTTTAAAACTAGTTATTGAAACAAACTAGTACATGCATGAAATAAATCATAGAAAATTGTATAAGATCCTTATTATGCTTAAAAATTCCGAAAATATATAGGCATAATTAAACATGAAATCCTACATCTAATGCCTATATAAGGAGTTGTAAAACACATTTTAACACAACTCTCCCACTACAAACTTGTCCCAAACTTTAGAGAGAATCCCAAACACTCCAAACCTCAATTTCCACACTTTAGTGATCAATTCCTTAATCCTACTCAAGTGTGCTCAAATTTAGAGAGTGTTGTTCCACTCAACCTTTGTTCAAGAAGCAAGGACTTCGGTGAAAGCCCGAAGTGTTCCTCTCGGATTGTGAGAGAAGAAAGTCAAGCTCGCGAGGTTGTTCGCGGAGTTTGTTTTGTAATAGGCGTTCTCTCCCGGCCCGGAACGGGGAGTGGTTAGTGAAGACGTAGGCGGAGCTCGCGGAGTCGAGCGCAGCTTACAAGAGAGGACTAGGACCCGGGTGGGGTGCCGAACCTCTATAAAAACCGACGCGTCTTTGTGGTTTGCATTATTCTTCCTTTACTTGCTTGTTTGCTTTAAAATTCCGTTGTGCATCTTGACTTAGTTAAACAAGTAGGTGATTAGATTAATAGTGATTAGTGGACCCATAACCCACACGATCCAACAGTAATTTCGGTGAAGCAAGTGTTCATTTCTCTTATGTTTTCACCGATTTGCATAGAAAAAATCTCATATTTATGCATGAGGAGACTAATGCGGGTTTCCTTAGTTTTGCTATCCCCCTCATGATGCATTTGTAGTCTATGCCAAATTTTATATGCACTAACACACCCTCTAATCCTATTATATTCACCCTCATTAAGGCCACAATACAAGATGTTCATGATTTTCGAATTCATTTCGATTTCTTTCATTTTTGGTCTTGTAAGTGAATCTAATTCATCTTCATTTGGGGGTGTGTAGGGATTTTGAAGAAACATCCAATACTTAAGGTCATTAGAAATTAGGAAAATCTTCATCCTATTCTTCCAATAATCATAATTTGACACATTAAGCAAAGGAGGTCGAGTTGTGCATAATCCCTCTACGTGATTAGATGTACTAGCCATGCTAAAAATATGATTAAGTATAGAGTTTAGTGCACAAGACTCTGATACCAAATGTAGGATCGTATGGGTCGGCTATGCTAATCACTTTTAAACTAATTACCTACTCGTTTTATCGATCGAGTTATAAGCACCGGAATTTAAACAACTAAACGAGCAAGTAAGAAATAAGCAAACCACAATGGACGCCGGGGGTTTTTACAGAGGTTCGGCCACCGCCTACGTCCTCTCTTGCAAGCTCCGCTCGCGTCTTCACTATCCACTCCCCGTTCCGGGCCGGGAGAGAACGCCTTTTACAAAACAAGCTCCGCGAACAACCTCGCGAGCTTGACTTTCTTCTCTCACAATCCGAGAGGAACACTTCGGGCTTTCACCGAAGTCCTTGCTTCATGAACAAACGAAATCTTGAGTGGAACACACTCTCTAAACTTGAGCACACTTGAATGAAATTGAAATTGATTCTAAGTGTGGAAATTTGAGGCTTTGAGTGTTTGGGATTCTCTCTGATGTTTGGGACAAGTTTGTAGTGGGAGAGTTGTGTTAAAATGTGTTTTACAACTCCTTATATAGGCATTAGAGAGAATAGAGCCGTTGGGATTGATTGGGTATGACTTGATGTGTGATTACACAAAACAGAAACTGCAGGACCCAATTCTGGATAAATTCGGTCGACCGAAACGGGACGAACGGTCGACCGTTTGGCAGTTTTGCACAAGGTTCGGTCGACCGGTAAGGAAACGGTCGACCGCCCAACGCTACGACTTAGGTACACTTAAGTCATCGGTTGAACACCTAAAGGGGAACGGTCGACCGATTTGTACGAGGCACTTTGGGGGTTGACAAACAATTGGATATTCGGTCAACCGAAACAGGTTTAGCGGTCGACCGTTTTTCAATAGGTGATTCAGGTTTGTCAAGAGATGGACAAACGGTCGACCGATCTTGGTCCTCGGTCGACCGATACATGAAATGTATTTGGGGTATAATTGGTTTAATACGAATACGACCATTAGGTATATACGACAAAAATAAGGGTCGGAAAATTAAGTTCAAACGGTCGACCGAAAGAGAAGGTGCGGTCGACCGAAACCAGGCAGTGAAAACACAAATTGTATGATTGATCATGTGGTCGACCGAACGGCCTGTTGCGGTCGACCGAATGTGGGCAGACTCTTAGGGTTCAGGTTTAGTGTTTTCCGGTCTAAGTATGGGTGATCTATTGAAGTCCAAATTATGTGAAATTTCGTGTGTGACTTCTGTAAGGAACCTAGTGTGTGTTTAAGTTGATTTTAGCTCAAGTATGCTCAATTTACACAAGTTCCTAAAGACTCAAAGAAATACAAAATACATGTCTTCAAATGAGCTTGATTACATGTCTTGACTTGATTTCTTTTCTTCCTTGAGTCTTGATCACCTGTAGAGGTTAGCACAAAGCAAAATATATGCAATGCAATATGTGTGCTACTCTACATGATTATAATTAAGATTAGGTTGATTAAATCATCAAAACATAGATTAAGGCAAAAAAGCCAACACTTTACTGTTACATGGAATATATATAAATCCTCCAGTGAGCTCGGGGCTTAATCTACCTATTTTAAGCCCCTACCATATCCACCACTCATCTGGAATTTTAAGGTACATCAAGGTTATGATGGTTATGCTAATAAAAGGATCTAATGTGGATATTAACCGTAATTAAATCTAATGGTGAGATTGTAAGGGGCTTAAACCAATAAGATGAGCCTTGGGCTCACTAGATCTTGGCCTTATATATATACATACATATATACATACATACATACATACATATATATATATATACATACATACATACATACATATATACATACATACATACATACATACATACATATATATATGCACCAAGGTTTTCAGAACTGAACCGGTCATCGAACCGATAAAGCTTTGGTTTTGGTTCAATGTGGTCGAACCATGGTCCAACCACGGTAGGGCCGTTGATGACGTCAGCATGACATCAACATTTTTGAGACCCGAAGTTGGACCGGACCGAATAAATACTAACGGTCGGACTGGTGGTCAGACCAGTTTGAACCGATTTCTATAAAATTATTTAATATATATACACCAAACGTTAAATATAATTCATGATATCAAACACAATTTGCTTAACTCAGTAAATTTGTTATCTTTACTTAACAGAATAAATTTGCTGGAATAAGAATTAGAGAAAATATTATTTGGATTAAGAATCTAAAACCAAAATCAATCTTCAATATTATCCACGACATCATACTTACGAATGGATTTCGTGAGGGAGAGAAGAGTTTGTGGGTGATGGATTTTTGTTTGTAAAAATAGGAAAAAACCCCTCATATTTTCTGATTTTAAAAATTAAGAAAATTTGAAATATTTCTATGTCTGGTCCGACCAACCGGTTCAACCAAACGGTCCGACCCGGTCGGACCGGGTTCAATCCGGTTCAGAACGGTTCGACTAGATGCTCGATTTTTTAGTTGAACCGGCCGCTGAACCATCGGTTCGACCGGGTCGAACCGTCCGGTCCGGTCCGGTTTTTAAAACCTTGATATGCACATAGCCTCTTTAAAATTGGTGCAAGTAACTGCATTAACCCTCTTACAATTTTTATTGCGAAACTGATTTCCATATAAAATTAAATTTAAATCTGAAAATGCCTGAAAAGAGTAAAGAGATACCAATTGATTTGGTGGCTATTTAATTCTTAATTCATAAATTGAAATAATCACTCTTACATGTAACAACTTCGGCTAAATTAATCGTAATCATATAAAAGGATAGTTGGCCAAAATATGCGTACAACTTCACATGTCATTTTCATTATTAGTCAAGAAGAAACAAATTAAAATGCAATCATCTCTTCTTATTCAAATCTGATAAGCAAAAATTGACCAAGTTTGAATCATGAAATTCAGAATTTAGGGAAGCATTAACTAAATAGTTAGTTAACGGTTTACTCAAAAAATCTTTTTTTAGGATGTCTTTTCATGAGGATGCACCCCCAACCGGTAGCTCAGTCGGTGAACACCCATGGAACATGAGGTCACAAGTTCGAGTCTCCTCAGGTGCCTCTCACCCCTTATATGGTGTGTGGGCTCTGTTCGGCAGACGGTAATAAAGGGGGTGGACACACGAACCACGGGGTGTGTAGCCTGACCGACGTCCAAAGGGTGGTGGTTCGTTGAGGTCACTAAAAAATAAAATAAAAACAAAAACCTTGATAACATTTTAATTCTTATCTAATCTCCATATAGAAATCAATATGGTTTTTTAAAAAATTCGGGTATATTTTTATCTTTAAGTTTAATTTTGTTAAAAATTAATTAAAATTAAGTACATATAAGTTTGCAAGTGTTATGTACTTGTAAGGCAAAATCCAACACGGTATATCCCTTCTAACATTTACACCTATATACACTTGCAATTTCTTTGTAAGACAAAAGGTACTTGCAAGCTTCTGATTTAAAAGTATTTAAATTGGGTAAATGGATAGCTAAACACTCTTTCAAAGGAACACTTTATGACCACTTCTGGATTTAACCCAAGAAGATGCTGCGATTACTTAATCTTGGACGTAGATTCACAATGAAACACACTATGAAAACAACAACTGAGTGGCACCAAAGAGGCACCATCTGACAAAATATACTGCCAAGGAGACCATTGGAAGCAACCCTTGCATTATAACCACTGGGTAGTTAACTACCATTTGAGCACACCTTATTTACTTTGTAACATCTATTTATGTATGTCTACTTTTCCCCATTATTTTACCCATTCATGCCATACTTTTACAATATGTTACGAACATCCTCTTGGGATTAGATAATTCCATTTTTAACTAAAAATAGCTTCCTAAACATTGCAAGATTATAGTATGAATTTAAACAAAAATCCCGTAGACCATGACGATTTTGAAATCCATGACCCTGACTGTATGGAGGGAATAAATGACATTCAATTGGACCATCTCGAGGAAGAAGTAGAATATAATTGGGCATCGGCATATCTTCCACATCTTCAACAAGAGGAGGCGGAATTACAACTACAAGAAGAAGATGAGTGTAACATCCTCAAACGCGGAAGAAATTTAAATTTTTAATGAAACACAACACGAGGATATTACCGAAGAAAACAGACAACTGTTTGTAGTCCACGAACCACGGGGTTTGTAGTCTGACCAACGTCCAAAGGGCGGTGGTTCGGTGAGGTCACTAAAAAATAAAATAAAAAACAAAAACATTGATAACGTTTTAATTCTTATCTAGTCTCCATATAGAAATCAATATGGTTTTTAAAAAAATTCGGGTATATTTTTATCTTTAAGTTTAATTTTGTTAAAAATTAATTAAAATTAAGTACATATAAGTTTGCAAGTGTTATGTACTTGTAAGGCAAAATCCAACACGGTATATCCCTACTAACATTTACACCTATATACACTTGCAATTTCTTTGTAAGACAAAAGGTACTTGCAAGCTTCTGATTTAAAAGTATTTAAATTGGGTAAATGGATAGCTAAACACTCTTACAAAGGAACACTTTATGACCACTTCTGGATTGAACCCTAGAAGATGCCGCGATTACTTAATCTTGGACGTAGATTCACAATGAAACACACTATGAAAACAACAACTGAGTGGCACCAAAGAGGCACCATCTGACAGAATATACTGCCAAGGAGACCATTGGAAGCAACCCTTGCATTATAACCACTGGGTAGTTAACTACCATTTGAGCACACCTTATTTACTTTGTAACATCTATTTATGTATGTCTATTTTTCCCCATTATTTTACCCATTCATGCCATACTTTTACAATATGTTACGAACATCCTCTTGGGATTAGATAATTACATTTTTAACTAAAAATAGCTTCCTAAACATTGCAAGATTATAGTATGAATTTAAACAAAAATCCCGTAGACCATGACGATTTTGAAATCCATGACCCTGACTGTATGGAGGGAATAAATGACATTCAATTGGACCATCTCGAGGAAGAAGTAGAATATAATTGGGCATCGGCATATCTTCCGCATCTTCAACAAGAGGAGGCGGAATTACAACTACAAGAAGAAGATGAGTGTAACATCCTCAAACGCGGAAGAAATTTAAATTTTTAATGAAACACAACACGAGAATATTACCGAAGAAAACAGACAACTATTTGTAGTCCACGAACCACGGGGTTTGTAGTCTGACCAACGTCCAAAGGGCGGTGGTTCGGTGAGGTTACTAAAAAATAAAATAAAAAACAAAAACCTTGATAACGTTTTAATTCTTATCTAGTCTCCATATAGAAATCAATATGGTTTTTAAAAAAATTCGGGTATATTTTTATCTTTAAGTTTAATTTTGTTAAAAATTAATTAAAATTAAGTACATATAAGTTTGCAAGTGTTATGTACTTGTAAGGCAAAATCCAACACGGTATATCCCTACTAACATTTACACCTATATACACTTGCAATTTCTTTGTAAGACAAAAGGTACTTGCAAGCTTCTGATTTAAAAGTATTTAAATTGGCTAAATGGATAGCTAAACACTCTTACAAAGGAACACTTTATGACCACTTCTGGATTGAACCCTAGAAGATGCCGCGATTACTTAATCTTGGACGTAGATTCACAATGAAACACACTATGAAAACAACTGAGTGGCACCATCTGACAAAATAACTTCCAAGGACACCATTGGAAGCAACCCTTGCATTGCAACCACTGGGTAGTTAACTACCATTTGAGCACACCTTATTAATACATCAGGATGTTATTTGCACACACAACACACTCCAACACTCACTGTCCTGACTACTACAAGGAGTAGTAAGTCTTCCTATACAAGTCCTTTTGGTTTTATAATATGCTTCTCTTACACTACAACGTGTTGTTCATTACTACTTCATAGAGTTTTAGTTCTCGAGACACTTCGACTTTTTGTCAAATATAGTTGATGTTATCGGGTTCTTCTTCACAGGTGCATTTGTCACTACCATTGCCATCTATCTGTCCGGAGGCGCATTTTGTTGGGACCTTCTCGATTGGGTCGACAGATTCTTCACAATTTGGTGTGTTTATTTTCCTTCATAGCTATGTTCTGATCGTCAAAACATTCTTATGCCTTTCTCATATATAAATTGCCATAACAATGTGTACACATTACACGCTCACCAATTGTTTGACTGATTGCTGCAACGTCCCTGCACGTACTTATTTTCAATTAACTACAACTCCAAATCACCAATTTTTGTAAATTTGTGTTCCATATCACAAAATGGTTCTACCAAATGCGATATACTTCATTGTGTTAGTTAATTTCAAGAATACTCCACTTTGGATGAGAATGTGTATGCTAATCAAAAAATAATGTTCTATTACCAAAAAATTAGTTTGTGGCCCTACGAATGGCTACAGCTTATAGGGAAATAATGATTCCATAATTTCCCAATACTTTTACAAGCCTAATGAGGTTAGTAAGGAAATATGATTTATTTTTCTGGTAAGATTTGACTACTCCGTCTCATTTACTTTGTAACATTTATTTATGTATGTCTACTTTTCCCCATTATTTTACCCATTCATGCCATACTTTTACAATATCTTAAGAAATTCCTCTTGGGATTAGATAATCCATTTTTGACTAAAAATAGCTTCCGAAACATTGCAAGATTATAGTATGAATTTAAACAAAAATCCCGTAGACCATGACGATTCTGAAATCCATGACCGTGACGGTATGGAGGGAATAAATGACATTCAATTGGACCATCTCGAGGAAGAAGTAGAATATAATTGGGCATCAGCATATCTTCTACATCTTCAACAAGACGAGGCGGAATTACAACTACAAGAAGAAGATGAGTGTAATTGTTAAGTCCCTAAACCGGATTAGGGGTTAATGGGTGGTTAGGTGGAGGTTGACTTGGAGGAGAGAGAGAGGTATGGTGGAGGTATGGGTGAGGTGAGGGATAGGGTGTAGGGGGATGGTGGGGGTGTAGGGTTTGGGAGTTAAATACACCCAACTCTTCTTCCTCTTCTTTTCTTCTTTCCTTCCTTCTCTTCACATCATCCTCACCATCTTCTCTCTTTGGTCGGCGAGCAGCTCCGGCGGACGGTGACGGAGGGACGCGAGCTCAAGCGGAGGAGGCTGTTTGGCGTGAGGCTCGCGGAGGTCGCGCGTGAGGAGGTGACGGAGGCGTGAGCGTTGCTCCGGCGGATTCGTCTCTCTCTCGAGGTATGCCAAGCATTAGTGTGTTTTGTGGTTCTCCATGTTGGGGGAAGTTTGGGTCGGTCGCGGGAGGTCGGATACCTCGCCGGAGACAAGAAAACAGCGTAAAATCCTTGGCTGGTGCAAGGTTGCTGTCGACCAACGGTCGACCGGTGCCTTCGGGCGGTCGACCGGTGATAGTGTAAATTGATGTTTTTGCCCAGAACCGGTCGGACGATGCCTTGGGGCGGTCGACCGGTTATGCCAAATTTCGTGGGTTCGCGTTTGATGTTGCCTGTTTCCGGTCGACCGAGCCTTGTGGTTCGACCGGAACTTAAGTTGTTGTTGTTTATTGCTTGTTGGTTCGACCGATTAGTATATGCGTTCGACCGATTATATAACTTAGAATTACTAGGCTGACCCTGTAATGTTCGGTCGACCGGGACCCTTGAGTCGGTCGACCGATAGTTGAATTGATTTTGACCTAGTCAGACCTAGGATTTTGACCTGTCCGGTCGACCGGTTCTTCCCGCTGGTTCGACCGATTGGAGACAGAGTTTTGGGCACTTTGTTCGACCGTTTGGAGGAAATCCGTTCGACCGTTACTGTTGGTTTCGGTCGACCGGTTTGCCTGATTCGGTCGACCGATGGGGCACAGTACTGGTTTTCTTGTCCTAGTGAGATGTCAACTCTGTCCACGGAAACCCGTGTCCTCGCTTAGCGCGTGAGCCGGGAGGTGACGGTGGGTGCGTTCTGCGTGCCTGCCCAGGGACCGCCGTGTGGAAGAGTGTGGGCATCTGGGACGTGTCGTCTCCACAGATGGAGGGCGACGTAGCCTTGATGTTCTGACTCACAGTAGAGTAGCAGGCCTGAGGGATTGAGGATCCCGGTGCACGAGGTGCACGGCTCGTTGGAGCATGTTGACCCTGCGGGCTGTTTGAGCTCGGATCGCTCGTGTAGACGAGGCGATGATCGTTCCACCCGATGTTGTTCCGGGTGATGATTGTTCTGCCGATGCTGTTCCGACGGAAGTGCCGTCCGACGACGTTTCCGGGCGATGGTGTCCCACCGATGCTGTTCCGGTGAGGGTATGGACTGCCGACGATCTTTTCCGGCAGGGTAGTCTGGACGGGCTCCTCCAGATGAGTGGACCGACCTGGGCGACGGCCCCGTTGGTGAGGTGTTGACCTCGAGATTTCAGCTGATTTCTACTTCGCACAGGCGTGCGGACGCTCCTCACCGATCCCTTGACTAGAGTAGTCGCGTGTGGGGTTCGTTGCGTACCTTCTGCTAGACCGTATGTGACTACGGTAGGTCTCAGAGTGGGACCCCTTACAGTTTGCGGACAGAGGTCCTGTGTTTCCCCGTGGTGGGATTGTTTACCCCGTGGTGGGTCTGTTTACCCGTTGAGGGCTTGTTTATGTATCGCATTGATGCCATGCCATGATGACTAGTATGATAGGTTTCATTGATAGTCTTGCATACATTTAGGGCTTGGTATACGGGGTTTCCTTTCAGGAAACTCAGGCATTGTTGTTGCACTTTTTATTTCAGGACCACAGTAGGTCCGGGTGGGTGGTGACCGAGGACGGAGCGCTTTGGAGTCGGATCCTCTTCGGCATTTGCGAGATCGTACGACTACTTGTATTTTCATTTCTTTCATCTGGATTGTAGTTGTACACCTTTTGTAAACTCCATGTATTTTGGGTGCACCCGGATTTATATATTTATACATTAGTGACGTTCCCGCCTTGAGTTGTCAGTTTTATTCGTTATTTCGAAATTTTAAATCTTCCGCTGTTTCGGGACGTTACAGTAACATCCTCAAACGCAAAAGAAATATAAATTTTTAATAAAACACAACACGAGAATATTACCGAAGAAAACAGACAACTGTTTGTAGTCCACGAACCACGTGGTTTGTAGCCTGACCGACGTCCAAAGGGCAGTGGTTCGGTGAGGTCACTAAAAAATAAAAAAAATAACAAAAACCTTCGTAACGTTGTAATTCTTATCTAGTCTCCGTATAGAAATCAATATGGTTTTTAAAAAAATTCGGGTATATTTTTATATTTAAGTTTAATTTTGTAAAAAATTAATTAAAATTAAGTACATATAAGTTTGCAAGTGTTATGTACTTGTAAGCCCAAATCCAACACGGTATATCCCTTCTAACATTTACACCTATATACACTTGCAATTTCTTTGTAAGACAAAAAGTACTTGCAAGCTTCTGATTTAAAAGTAATTAGATTGGGTAAATGGATAGCTAAACACTCTTTCAAAGGAACACTTTATGACCACTTCTGGATTGAACCCTAGAAGATGCTGCGATTACTTAATCTTGGACGTAGATTCACAATGAAACACACTATGAAAACAACAACTGAGTGGCACCAAAGAGGCACCATCTGACAAAATAACTGCCAAGGAGACCATTGGAAGCAACCCTTGCATTGCAACCACTGGGTAGTTAACTACCATTTGAGCACACCTTATTAATACATCAGGATATTATTTGCACACACAACACACTCCAACACTCACTGTCCTGACTACCACAAGGAGTAGTAAGTCTTCCTATACAAGTCCTTTTGGTTTTATAAGATGCTTCTCTTACACTACAACGTGTTGTTCATTACTACTTCATAGAGTTTTAGTTCTCGAGACAGTTCGACTTTTTTTGTCAAATATAGTTGATGTTATCGGGTTCTTCTTCACAGGTCCATTTGTCACTACCATTGCCATCTATCTGTCGGGAGGCGCATTTTGTTGGGACCTTCTCGATTGGGTCGACAGATTCTTCACAATTTGGTGTGTTTATTTTCCTTCATAGCTATGTTCTGATCGTCAAAACATTCTTATGCCTTTCTCATATATAAATTGCCATAACAATGTGTACTCATTACACGCTCACCAATTGTTTGACTGATTGCAGCAACGTCCCTACACGTACTTATTTTCAATTAAGTACAACTCCAAATCACCAATTTTTGTAAATTTGTGTTCCATATCACAAAATGGTTCTACCATATGCGATATACTTCATTGTGTTAGTTAATTTCAAGAATACTCCACTTTGGATGAGAATGTTTATGCTAATCAAAAAATAATGTTCTATTACCAAAAAATTAGTTTGTGGCCCTACGAATGGCTACAGATTATAGGGAAATAATGATTCCATAATTACCCAATAGTTTTACAAGCCTAATGAGGTTAGTAAGGAAATATGATTTATTTTTCTGGTAAGATTTGACTACTCCGTCTCATTTACTTTGTAACATCTATTTATGTATGTCTACTTTTCCCCATTATTTTACCCATTCATGCCATACTTTTACAATATGTTAGGAACATCCTCTTGGGATTAGATAATTCCATTTTTAACTAAAAATAGCTTCCTAAACATTGCAAGATTATAGTATGAATTTAAACTAAAATCTCGTAGACCATGACGATTCTGAAATCCATGACCCTGACGGTATGGAGGGAATAAATGACATTCAATTGGACCATCTCGAGGAAGAAGTAGAATATAATTGGACATCGGCATATTTTCTACATCTTCAACAAGAGGAGGGGGAATTACAACTACAAGAAGAAGATGAGTGTAACATCCTCAAAAGCGGAAGAAATTTAAATTTTTAGTGAAACACAACACGAGGATATTACCGAAGAAAACAGACAACTGGGGCACCAACATATATACAATATATATATCTGAGAGTTTCCAAACTGTGATTACAACAAAAGATAAGGAAAATATACATGTAATCACTCGGACCTCAAAATAAGGAAAGCAGGATCTGGCCCCGAAAGCGCTCCTCCTCGGTCACCACCTCCTAGTGCTGCTCACGACCTGAAATAGAACACGTATATTCCTGAGTTTCCCATAAGGAAACCCCGTATGGCAAACTTCTATCATAATAAATGAACTAGACATCTAAAGCATGTATGATATGAAATGCAATAAACAAACAACGTCTCACTGGGCCCCCGGGAACTCTCTCCCTACCACAGTAGACACCAAACAGTGACGGGTCTCGCGGGTCGTCTAGCCCAACCCTCACACGTGCCCCAGGCACCACAGTCGGAAACACCCTCGGCTACAACACACGCTGGATCACTCTCAGGTCGGTAATGTCTGTATTGTTGCCCCTCTAGGGCCGGAGACCCGATGCCATCTTGAGCTGCTTCAGGAGACCACTCTCAGGCCGGCAATGTCTGTACTGTTGCCCCTCTAGGGCCGGAGACCCGCTGCCATCTTGAGTTGACCCCACACAAACATGAACCACCCTCAAGTCGGAAATGTCTGTACCGTTGCCCTTCCAAGGCCGGAGACCCGTTGCCATCTTGGGCTGACCTGACAACACACATGAACCACTCTCAGGCCGGAAATGTCTGTACTGTTGCCCCAAAAAGGCCGGAGACCCGTTGTCATCTTGAGCTGGCCCCACAACACTAAAACCACACAAAACCGCACCAAACGGTCGAACAAAACCACTAAACCGGTCGACCGAATCCTCTCCAGGACTGACCCAACCGAAAAACCTGTCAACCAGTCGAACGACAAAGGGGTCCCGTTCGACCGAATTCGACCAGTAAAACTCCATGTCGCGATAAAAATCACAAACGGTTGAACCACACGCGATCATCGGTCGACCGAAAACGGGCAGTAGAAAATCCAAATCAAACATAATACTCCGGTCGACCGAACCATCACGCGGTCGGACAAACTTTAAGTTATTTAAAATCGTCGGTCGAACGAGTCAACTAGGCGGTCGACCGTTTGGATGGTCAACGCCCCAACCGACCTACAATAGTACTTTCGGTCGACCGACAAAGGGGTCCCGTTCGACCGAAAACACCTAGAGTCACCATCTCTCTCTCAATAGCACTACCAGTCGACCACCTCCAAGGTATCGTTCGACCGGTACAAGAGATTTCGCCCAATTTACACTACGACCGGTCGACCGAACCATGCCACTGGTTGACCGTTTACAGTGCAGAAACTGCTGCACAGGTCCGACGAGCCATCCGGCCTACCGTCGACCACTCTAACACTCACGAAAGCATAAGTGAGCATCAAAGTAAAGCTTGACATATCTTTAAGGCTTGAAGAAGCCTTTGAAGCCCGATCGCGAACGTTTCCACGCGAACTCTTCTTCTCCGACGAACTCCTCGAACGCGAACACCTCTACTCCGGCGCTCAACTGAGGTCCTCCTAGCTTCGCCGACCTCACTTCCACGATTTCTCCGGCTGGGAGAGAAAGGATCGAGAGAGAGAGAGAGAGAGAGAGAGAGTGAGAGTTGAGAGACGAGTGAGAGAGAGAATGAGAAGGAGAAGGAGAGAGAAAACCAACCTTTATAAACAATTTCTCCATTCAATCTCAGCCATCCATCTCACCAACTCTTAAGCCTCCCTAAACAACCCCTAATCAAGTCCAAAACATGATTAGTGCAAAAGGATTTAGGATATTACAATGAGGCAGAGACAAGTTGGGTGGTCTGCATACCCAGAAGATGAAGACGTCCTACAAATGCTATTGCAAGATGAGAAGGAAGCCGTAAAGGGCCAACTCTACGGCTGAAATTCTTAATACAACTGACATGTTACTACTTCTTCCGCCAAATTTCACTCCAACATGAACAACTTCCTTGGCTATGCTACGTAGACATCAAAACACTTTTAATGATTGCCACATGTACTGTGTAATATGCCTAGAAGAAGTCCTCTTCAGAGATACATATACAAACTTAATATGCTTCCATACATGATGGGTGCATAGTTGACTGACTTCATACAAATGGATTCTGTCCAATATGTCGTTGTCTAATCTCTTAAGTTTATTCGGCTTGATTAACATTTTGTTCTCAATATTGTCGTTCATTGACGCCAACTTAATAAAGGTTTTTTCCTTTCATTTTCAACTACTTAGTATGTTTGACTTATTTTGTGTATGTTTATAATAATGACAATGGAAAAAATATGTCGATGTGGTTTGGTACTTGCGTTTACATTGAATTTCTTCTAAAAGATTGTATTCCAACAGTCACAATTCGTTTCTCAGTTTTTTTTTTTTTTGCTGAATTTGGTTATGGATATATGTGTGTTTGTGTGTGCATTTTTAACGAGATTCATGATGAGTGCTTATCCGTATTTTTTCCTACAGTGGTTTGTTATAAAAATTAATAATGTCTTTCGTTGCTTTTTATGGTAACAAATATTATTGAGTGATGAGTTGTTTTATAGTTTTTTAAACTTAAATTTCAATTTGGTTTTCTACTTCGTGGTTTTTGGCTTTCTCTTGATCCCTCTCATGTGTGTATTTTTTCCATTTTACAAATTATCAAGTTTGTTCCTAATCTTTTGATTCCAGTTCCTCAAAAGGTAGAGTTCCAGAGTTTGTAATTAATCAAGTTTGCACTAGAGGAGCCAAATGCATTGTGGTGACTGTGAGGTGATGCCTTCTATCTTGCCAGTCGACATTAATTTACAGAATGTTCAGAAAAGGTCAATTTGTGATCCATGCATTTTTCATATTCCTTAATTTTATGTGGTAAATTTCTCCTTGATCTCCATATGGGTTTTATGAATTCCATTTTTTGGGGGTTTGTTTGGCTCTGCTTCAATGTTCGCACTAGGAGATGTTTATTTTAGGAATTCCCATGTTTTGGGTTTCTTCCTTTCTAATTCTATGTTGGAGTAGTAGATGTACGTTTTATTGTCATATAGAACCAAATTAAGCAACAATTGCATGTGGGACTGCAGGATTAACAACCTGTCGCTTAAAGTCATTGTCCCCTCCTTGGCAGTTACTTGGTCAGACACACAACAAAAATCTCTGGTCAGAAAACAAGTAATTAATTACATCCTTTCTTTTTCTTACGGATGATTACTAAATTTGATGGGCTTCGGCAGCCTTTGATTGAAACAGAAATTTCGGCGTAATCTGAATGTTCTTTTTAAAAAAAAATCTCCTAAAAATTGTTTATACTTTTTTGCACTTATGTTTAGCCAAAAATCAACTGAATGTGTAGAAAATGTGATTTTTCAAGTGATTTCTCCTTGGAAAATGTACAAGGTTTTAGGTGTGACATGAGTTTACTTGCACTGATACTCTAGGTAACAAAGTGTGTGGCACATAAGTATGATGCCAGGTTATAATTTTATTTAGCATTTTTCCGTACATTTTAAAATGGATAATTCGCTGCTTGATTCAATGACATTGTTAGATTTTGTGGGAATCTTGGAATATGATTTTGAACTTTATTTTCTCCATTAATTGTTGTTCTCTCTCCCAATATGGTGAAAATTTGGCAAGACATGGTTACTTTTTGTGGGAAAAATCATATGTATGGACTTTGTGGTGGTGTTTTTTTTTGTTTGAAGCTACGAAGCGGTACACTTATTTCTCTATGTACAAAGGTGACCCTTTTCCATGATGTGTGGCAAAATTTATTTTTTATTAGCGAACCTTGACTTCTTCTTTGCAGGTGTATTACTTACTCTTGATTCCTTCTGACTGCAGACAGAACACAAGTTAGTTTTTCGTTCTTTATTCTTACAAAGAAAACAAATTTAGACTGCTTACTACGATTAACCTATCCACTTTCACTCCGCTAGCCATGTGTTGTTGTCTACACCACTGTTTAATGTCTTCTTTGAGTTTAAAAATATTTCTGTAATTAGCGGTTACTTTCTCCGTTATTAACAACAATTACAAATTAAACCCATGGGAACTATGCAATAATGGAAACTAACTTTCAAGTGGAAGTAGAGGTCTGGAAACGTAATGAGAGTGAGAGGGGCTTCTATTAGGTGATTGGTGTGAGTTAGATTTAGTTGGTTGTTGTGTTCTTTTTTCCTGTATTTCGAATTTTGGTGTAGGTGGTAAGTTATTGCTTACACGAATGACTAATGTCTGAATTTGCCAGTCATTTTATTTAAAATTTAAGATTCCTTATGAGAGCGACTACGCTTCTGAGACACATATTTTACTTTAGAAAATATTATCAAATAGAACAATTGAACCAGTCAATGACAAACATCATAACAGATTCACAAATTAACTAATACAAGACAAGATGACAACAATTTGCGTTCAGTTGTAGGAGTTAATTGCACAAAACTAGATCTCAAATGTTGGATATATATACGCTTCATTATATATATATACCTTGAAGCTATAACTAGACCTCAACTGTTGGAGTTAATTTTCTGCAATGATTTGCTAGATATTTGAAGCTGTAAGTAAAATAGACTACGTCAGTAGAAGTTTAGAAAAATAAAGAGCATTGTAAATCGAATAATAAAAAGGGTCATTTGCTTGGGTAGACCCCAAAAGGTGCACAATTGGCGAAATACACTTGGATTTTTACTATTCACTTGGGTGCACCTCATTTCAAACATAATTGTTTGCATACCCTCGGACCGTTTATGGGCTCCACTCCGTTAAATTTTCTGTTGGTTTATTTACAAAACACACCCTCTAAAATTCAAATATCCTTAATATTAAATATAAAAACACAAAACAAATATTTTCTTTACAAACACACCCTTCTTCTCATTCTCTCTCTTTTGTTCTCTCTCTACTCTCTCTCTCTCCACTCTCTCTCTTGTTTTTTCTCTCCTCTCTCTCTTGTTCTCTCTCTCTCCTCTCTCTCTACTCTCTCTCCTCTCTCTATCTCTTTGGTTCTCTCTTCACCTTCTCTCTTTCTCTCTCTCCTATTCTCTCTCTTTCTCTCTCCTCTCTCTCTCTCTCATGTTCTCTCTTCTCCCTCTCTCTCTCTCTCGAATTCTCTCTCTCTCCTCTCTCTCTTCTCTCTCGAACTCTCTCTCTCTCTCTCTCATCTCCCTCTCGAATTCTCTATCCTCTCTCTTTTCTCCCTCTCGAATTCTCCTTCTTAAACTTAAAAAGATTCGAACAACAGAAGAGAGAGTGAGGAAAGCAGCAGCAGTGCATCTTTTCCTTTTCCTCATTTGTGCTGGTTGTGTTTAGATGATCTGCCAATGCTCACATCTATCTCTTCAAGACTACGTCAAAATGTAAAATTTCTTGTTGTGGTGGAATGTCCCATGCTCAAGAAACTGACCCCTTTCTCTTCCAACACCAAAATAAGATGCAGTTGGAGTTGGTGGGAATGCCTGGAATTGGATGATCATTCAAAGGCTAAGTCAAACATGCAGGCCGAACAATTGGAAGAAAAAAGAGAGAGGAGAGAGAATTTGAGAGGGAGAAAAGAGAGAGAGAGGATAGAGAATTCGAGAGGGAGATGAGAGAGAGAGAGGAGAGAGAATTCGAGAGAGAGGAGAGAGAGAGAATTCGAGAGAGAGGGAGAGAGAGAAAGAGGGAGAAGAGAGAACATGAGAGAGAGATAGAGGAGAGAGAAAGAGAGAGAAGGAGAAGAGAGAACCGAAGAGAGAGAGAGAGAGTAGAGAGAGAAGAGAGAGGGGAGAGAGAGAGTAGCGAGAGAGAGGAGAGAGAAAACAAGAGAGATAGAGTGGAGAGTAGAGAGAGAACAAAAGAGAGAAAGAGAGGAGAGAGGGTATAGAGAGAGGAGAGATAGTAGAGAGAGAGAGAAAGAGGGAGAAGAGAGAACATGAGAGAGAGATAGAGGAGAGAATAGGAGAGAGAGAAAGAGAAAAGGAGAAGAGAGAACCGAAGAGAGAGAGAGGAGAGAGAGGAGAGAGAGAACAAGAGAGAGAGTAGCAAGAGAGGGGAGAGAGAAAAGAAGAGAGAGAGTGGAGAGAGAGAGAGAGTAGAGAGAGAACAAAAGAGAGAGAATGAGAAGAAGGGTGTGTTTGTAAAGAAAATATTTGTTTTGTGTTTTTATATCTAATATTAAGGATATTTGAATTTTAGAGGGTGTGTTTTGTAAATAAACCAACAGAAAATTTAACGGAGTGGGACCCATAAACGGTCTGAGGGTATGCAAGCAATTATGTTTGAAATGAGAAGCACCCAAGTGAATAGTAAAAATCCAAGTGTATTTCGCCAATTGTGCACCTTTTGGGGTCTACCCAAGCAAATGACCCTAATAAAAACGTAGAATAATTATTTAAAAGTGTAGCAGTAAACCACTCATTTTCATTACCTTTAATTATTTATACTCCCATTCTAATTGAACTTACAATGCCCCTTTTATTCCATAGGGTCTCTTCTTTTTTAAGTGGTGAAGGCAACTTAATGAATTAATATTTTGTTCTACCTTCATATATACCATTGCCTATAACACACTTATTACTCATTCCTGTCAAATATGTCACTCATTATCTCAATCTACGTATATGAATGAAGTTAAAATTGAAATCACAAACATTAAATACAACTTAGATATTTGTTCATGAAGAAATTGCTGTATGATGTCTTCTTCTATAACTACTTCAAAAGGTAACGAAAATCATTAAACAACTTCAAATACAAAAACTACTTTATTACTTAGTAAATATTCTTTTATGATAATAACAATCAAACACATAAATTTGATGTCTAGAACCCTATTAAACAAAATAGCAAACCAGACCTATCCATTCAACTTTAGCTATAGACTACAACTTTCTTTTTTCAGGCTTTGACAACTTCTATGTACACAATATGATAGTAATGGTTTCTCCTGACACTTATAAGAAAATATATTACACTTTCCTCCTAAGAAGTACATGCTGTAATGACATTAACCGCTGTCTTTAGGAACAAATACAAATAAAAAAATCAGTTCATTTACAAAAGCTTATTGTATGCAACTTCTAATAAATAATGAGTAAATATAGAATTCTACTTTACACTACAATGACAATATAGGTGTACACTTAATATTTACAAAACTACTGCATCCTATATAAGATCAGTAATGGTTTTGTTAGAACCCTAACCCTTGCTTAGGAGTTAATGGGTGTTAGGAGGAGAGATGGTGATTAGGAGTAGGATTAGCATGGGGAAGTGGGTGCATAGTGTTGTGCATGAGAAGTTGGAGGAGGTGAGGTGATGGGGTGTAGTGTAGGGGCGGCACTGTTGGTGCAAGTGTTGGGTTGAGTGGAGAAACCCCGTTTCTCTCTCTCTCTCTCTCTCATTCTCTTCCATTTCCATTCCCTCTTCTCAGTGGTTCGGTTGGACGGCGAGGTGCGGGAGTCGGCGTCGGCTTTGGGCGTGCGGCGGTCGTCGCAAGGAGGAGGTCGTGCGTAAGGTGCGGACCAGAGGTGTGTCGTTGGAACTCCGATGTTTTTCGTCGTTCTCTTGAGGTATGCCGCTCATTAGTGTGTTTTGGTTGCTCACCCTCGTGGAGGGGTTTGTGTTGGTCGGTCGGGGGAGGTCGGAGACCTCTCCGACTACATTTTCCTCGTAAAACCTCGGCTGGCGCGAGGTTGAAGATGACCAACGGTCGACCGGGTCCCTTCGGGCGGTCGATCGATGTAGTGTATTTACCCGACTTTAACCTTCACCGGTCGAACGATGCCTCGTGGCGGTCGACCGGTAGTGCATTTTGCTGGTGAGTTGGGAGTGCCTGTTGTGTTTCGGTCGACCGGTTCTTTGGGGTTGTTCGACCGGAACTTAAGTGTACTGGATTATTATGCATGTTTGTTCGACCGTTGTTGTGTGTGTGGTCGACCGTTATATGATGTAGAAATAATAGGATGACCCTGCTAGTTTTCGGTCGACCGAGACCCCTGAGTCGGTCGACCGATAGATTTGATTTTGATGTTGACCAGACTCCGGATTTTGACCTCGTTTCGGTCGACCGGTTTTAGATCTCTGTTCAACCGTTTGGGACATAGGTTTTGCGCAGTGAGTTCGACCGACGCAGACTTTCGGTTGACTGATTTCCTTGTGAAAGCGGTCGACTGGGTTGCCTCTTTCGGTCGACCGTTTCTGCACATAACTGAATTCCTGGTTCCCATTTTGAATGTCAACTCTGTCCATGGAAACCTGTGTCCTCGCCTTGTGCGTGAGCCGGGAGGTGACGGTTGGCGCGTTCCGCGTGCTGGCCCACGGACCGCCGTGTGGAAGAGTGTGGGTGTTCGGGACGCGTCACCTCCATGTATGGATCGTGACTAATATGATGGTTTGATTGGACTCATTGTAGAGTAGCAGGCCTGAGGGATCGCGGATCCCAATGTATGATGATTGTGCGGGCACGCAACTGTCGTTGGGTGAGGTGACTACCGGCCTGAGGGGCTATGGAGGTCGCTGCCCTGCTTTTATAGCGGCGCGGTTGGTGTTTGCGGCTCGTGGAGCCTGATGACCTGGCAGACTTCGGTCTGGACCGTCCGATGAGGTGCCAAACGTATTGATGGACCACCGATGTTGTTCCGGTGATGCCGCCGATGTTGTTCCGGTGATGCCGCCGATGTTGTTCCGGCTATGTTCCTCAGATAGGCACCTACTGAGATGATAATTGATGGACCGACTTAGCGACGACTCCGTTGGTGTGGTTTCGACCACGAAGTTACAGATCTGTTTCTTATGGCGCGGACATGGCGGATGCTCCTTGCCGAACCCCATGTTTAGTGTAGCTGCGTGTGAGGAGCGCCACGTCTTTTCCGCTAGACCGTATGTGCCTACGGTAGGTCTCCTCGGGAGACCCGATGATGATTGTCGGACTGATGTCCCATGTTACCCTTAGGGGGAATTGTTTTCCTTACTGTTGATGGTATGACATGCTACTAGTATGATAGGTTCAATTGTACTACTACATGCATATAGGTGAGTTTGGCATACGGGATTTCCTTATGGAAACTCAGGCATTGTTTTTGCATCTTTTTCAAGACCGCAGTAGGTCCAGTTGGGTGGTGATCAGCGGGCGCGCGTATCTTGGGATCGGATCCTCTATTCGGACCACTAAGGTCGACATGATTACATTTATCTTCTTTTGCTGTTCTGTTGTAATCATGTATCGTTTTAACAAACTCTGATGTAATATGGTGCACCGCTTTTATGTTTTATGAGAAGTAACAGTCCTGTCTTTGATTATTGGTCTCTGATGCTTTGATAAATAATTTTTAAATTTCCGTTGTTTCGGGATGTTACAAGTTTCCTCTCAAATGGCTATATCAATTATTTCGAACAATATGGTTATTAGAACTTCCATTTCAAAAAAAAGTCACTCTATCATTATCTTATATTTGCCTTACAATGCTTGCCAGAGTCCCATGACAGAACATGAAACATAGTACATCTACAAAAATGAATGACAACGTAAAAGGTATCATGATAGACAAAAGTGCATGCGGACTTATGCGTCATTGAGAAGAAAAAATACTGAGGAAACACCAAACACCACCAAAAATATGCTATAAAATATTAACACCGTGGATCTTGGCCACACAACAGACAATCCACAATTCAAGGAGAATGAGATCAGAGTTGCACAAGTTAATGATGTCTCGAACGACATCGTCCAACAACAACATAAGGAATCAATAAGTATTGGCTACACTTTGGAAAGTAAGCATGGTCCATTTGATAACATTTGAACCCTTTATAGCAACTTACTGTACCTACATCCGAATATAAAATTAACAACCTCCATAATGGCAGGAAAATTATTTGTGCATTGGGATTTCGGACCACCTACATGTCTATGTAGCAAAGGTGGCGCACTTCTATGGATCGAAGAAATAACTCCTAAATTCAAAATTTGTTGTCTCGATGGTAAGGTCAACCTTCCAATGTTGCCGCAACTCCAACTGTCCTGGCATCCCTACTAGAAGGTGATCAAGCACTAGCTAAACAATTTAAGAACCACATTTGAGGCTACAATAATGCTTTTAGCTCCACATCAATAGGTGCCAATGTTGATCACACTGTTAATGATGGGAGAGGTCCCTTCTGCTGTAGAATCAATGGACAAGTTTATTACCGTATTGGTTCTTTGCTTACTAAAGCTGGCAAACCACCTCAATTTGCACACACACACACATATGACAAAGTAAATGAAATCCAAAGCATATGCGTCACTTTCCAGCCTTAAAAAGATGCAACTCTTGCTAATGTAGAGATACTTAGAAAGATCCTAGACGTGTTGGATAGTATCAACCCTTATGTGACAATGTTTCGCAAGGCACAAACCTGGTTTTGCAATGGACGAACAATCAGGCTTTCATTTACGCATCAAATACTCAATGCTTCAAAGAGGCAACCAGTTTGCAACCCAACTACGACTGAAGTTGCAGTATTGCTTCCTGATGTTATAACTAAACAACGTGAAACTCGTGACATCATTATATCTGAACAAGATGACAATCTTCAAAGAATTAATGAAAATCACCCTTCATACATGGCATTGCAATACCCACTTCTATACCCTTATGGGGAAGATGAATGGACGTTCCACAACCCTTATAATAGTCAAACTACAAGTGGCAGAAGTCCAAATGGTACAATGAACATGATGAAATACTATTCATTCCGGTTGCAAATGAGGCAATACATTCTTGCAAGGTGGGCATTTTCTACATCAGTATATCATTGATGTATATGCTTGCATAGAATATGAGTGGCTGAAATGGTTTAAGTGGAATCAAGACAAAATAAGAGCAGAGACTTATCATGAGATACAAGGTGCTCTTTCACTAGGCCTTCAAAAGGGCTCCAACATAGGCATAAGAATAATTCTTCCTTTTTCCTTTACGGGAGGCCCACGATACATGGCTCAAATTACCAAGATGCTATGGTTGTATGTGCATGGGCTGGTACTCCGGATTTATTCTTAACATTCACCTGTAATCCAAACTGGAAAGACATACATATTTCATTAACTTTGTTGGTGTGAAGAATCCTCAAGATAGGTCAGACATAGTGGCTCGTGTGTTCCATTTTAAGCTTCACAAGCTACATGCCGACATTTTTAGAGGAAAGTTCTTTGGGAAGACAATGTTAGGTAGAGAACTAAAATTCTCAACACCATAGATCATTTATTAGAACTACCAAAATATTACCTCTTTCAACATCTAATTATCTAGTATTTAATGTCCAAAGATTCTTCCATAGTAGAATTTCAAAAATGTGGTCTACCTCATGTCCATCTTCTGGTAACATTAAGTGCGAAAGACAAAAAAGTCCACTGAAGACATTGACAGGTTCATTTGTGTAGAAATATCTGATCCCATTACTCAGCCCCTTGCGTATGAAACTGTCAGCAGATGCGTGATTCATGGTCCATGTGGACATCTCAACAAAAAATCACCATGCGGGGTTGCAGGAAAATGTTCAAAGAATTACCGCAAACGTTTCAATGCAGTGACCACATTTGATAATGGCTTTGCCATCTACCGAAGGAGTGACAACGGAAGAACAATAACTCTTCGTAGTGGCACAATTGATTACTGATGGGTGGTACCAGACAACATTGACCTTTCCATAAAATATGATGCACACATTAATGTTGAGGTCTGCAACCACAGTCAATCTATTAAGTACCTGTTCAAATATGTCCATAAAGGATTTGATCGAGCCACAATTGAGCTAAGAAAATCTAACAAAAATGTCGATGATGAGATCCAAACATTCTAGGTTGTTGATACCTATTTACAGTAGAGGCTTCTTGGAGAATTTTTTATTACAAACTTCACAACAGACATCCAGTTGTTCAAAGATTAGCATACCACCTACCAGATCAGCGTAATGTCATATTCACTGATTTAGATTCGGTACAAGCAGTTGCAAATCGAGTTAACAACACGAGAACAATGATAACTGTAACATCCCCGAACAGTGGAAAATTTTAACTTTTTAAATCAAGAGAAACACGTGGACAAAACCATCAAGAGTGGGGACATTACTGAAAGAAATACATAAATAAGTCTGGTGCACCATAATACAATACGAGTTTGTCAAAAGAGTGATTACATCATAACACAAAACACAAGGTACATGTAATCACGACAACGTAAAGTAGGTAGACGACAAGATCCAGTCCCAAAGTGCAATCTCCCTCGGTCACCACCCGCCGGAACCTAACGCGGTCCTGAAAAAGATGCAACAACAATGCCTGAGTTTCCATAAGGAAACCCCGTATGACAAGGTCACTTATATGCCCTAACATACTAGTATAGCATGACATGGAATACAAAGCAGTAAAGCAACATTGCCACCAAGGGCCAAATTGGACATCCGTTCTGCAATCGTTCCCGCTGCCACACAGGCCCCGCGGTCTACAATCGCCACCGCTGCCACACAGGCCCCACGGTCCAACATCGCCGTCGCCACACAGGCCGCACGGTCCAACAACCACCGGTACCACACAGGCCACACGGTCAAACATCACCGCCGCCACACAGGCCGCACGGTCCAAACAACGGGTCTCCGTAGAGACCTACCATAGGCACATACGGTCTAACGGACAGTACGCAACACATCCCCACACGCGACTACACAAGCCAAGGGATCGGTGAGGAGGCGTTTGCACTTCCGCGCAGGTAGAATCAGATCTAAAAACATCGTGGTCCACCCCCACACCAACGGAGCCGTCGTTTAGGTCGGTCCATCCACCGCCGCCACACAGACCGCACGGGATATCACTCGATAGGTGCCCAGTCGAGCTACCTGCCGGAACACATCATCGGCAGTCCATCGCCGCAACCACACAGGCTACGCGCGATCCTCCCTGCCGCCACACAGGCCGCACGGCACGTGCAATAACTGCCATCAAGGCCAGTCAAACATATCCGCCACACAAGGCTAGACAATCGACAGATCCGAACCGAAGTCCGCAGGGTCAACAAGCTCCACGTGAAACACCAACTCCGGCTCCAAACGAGCAGGGTCGCGACCTCCGTCGCCGTCAATAGGCCGGTACCTCTCTGGACCTCCGTCGCCAATCCTGGCTGGTAGTCTCTGTGCCTCCGTAGCCATCGGCCGGTAGTCACTGCACCCGTCGGCAGTTGCGTGTTGCTGAAGCAATGGGATCCGCAATCCCTCAGGCTGCTACTCTAACGCGAGTCAAACGATCCACCAGATATACTCACGATCCATACATGGAGGTGACGCGTTCCGGACACCCACACTCTTCCACACAGTGGTCCCTCGGCAGGCACGCATAACGCGCCCACCGTCACCTCCCGGCTCACGCACAAGGCGAGGACACGGGTTTCCGTGGACAGAGTTGGCATCCTAAGTGGAACCAGGAATCCTGTCCTGTGCAAAACGGTCGACCGAAAGAGACACGGTCGACCGTTTTCCTCAAGGGAATTCGGTCAACCGAAGTGACAACCGGTCGACCGCTTCCACAAGGGAATCGGTCGACCGAAAGTGACAACACGGTCGACCGCTTCCACAAGGGAATCGGTCGACCGAAGCGTCTGTCACGGTCGAACTATTTGCGCAACACATAAATCCCAACGGTCTACCGAAGGTCTAAAACCGGTCAACCGAACGAGGTCAAAATCCGGAGTCTGGTCAACACTCAAATCAAATCTATCGGTCGACCGACTCAGGGGTCTCGGTCGACCGAAAACTTACAGGGTCAACTTAATATTTCTATGTCATCAACGGTCGACCGAAAACACTAGCATCCTACCGGTACACTCAAGTTCCGGTCGACCGAACAAGGGACGCGGTCGACCGAAACACGACAGACAGTGAAAATACACTACGATCGGTCGACCGGGTCCCGGTCGACCGTCCAAGGGACCCGGTCGACCGACAGACGTCTTCAACCTCGCGCCAGCCGAGGTTTTGACGCCGAAACTCGTCGCCGGCGAGGTCTCCGACCTCCCGCGACCTACCAAAACATCCCCCAACATGGGTGATCACAATGGGCCTCTAATGCAAGAACTTGGCATACCTTTCTCGCGAGAACGACGAAGAACACCGGAGCTCCGACTACCACGCCTCCTGGCCGCAACCTCACTCACGTCCTCCTCCACGCGCCTTCGCACCACCGTCACCTCCGCTCAACGTCGCTGCTGCTCCAACCAAGAAGAGAGGAAAAATGAGGGAGATGAAGAGAAGAAAATGGGAGTGAGAGGAATGAAACGAGAGAGAGTGAGAAGAAAAGAGAGAGATGAATGAGTTTTCTCCCCAACCAAGCCATCATCACTTCAGCCGCACCTACACCCAGCCTACTGTTCACGCAGCACTCCTCCAACAGCACCTACACCCTCCCATCACGTGTCCTCCTTCCCACTTCAACTTCCCACGCAAACCCATCATTAAGCCACCCTAATCATAATTAAATCCTAACAAGGTTAGGGATATTACAATAACTGAGTGGTTTACTACCAATCAACTTCATATTGCACCAAAGAGATATTACATATGTACACTTTTCATAGAAATGGTTTTGGGATGAATCAACAAATACTTGGAAAACCTAGAAAACAAGGAATCATAATAGGTAGGGTTCCATATGCAAACTTGGCTTCAGGTGAGTTATATTATTTAAGGATGCTACTTCATATTGCAAAGGGTCACAGAGCTATAAAGATATCTGAACCATCCAAGGGGTTACATATGACACGTACAAAGAAGCATGTGCAACACTTGGTCTTCTAAACAACATTAATGAATGGGATCACACATTTGCTGATGCAACACACTGAGCTTGAACTTGGTAGCTCAGACATTTATTTGTCTCCATATTGTTGTTCGGAGCAAATGCAAGTTCAAAAGAGTTGTGGAAAAATATTGGGTATACATGTGCTATGATTTAAATCCCTTGCGACTCGATGATTAAGATATCATAGATGTACCACTAAGCGAGTCAGAATTAAAAAGAAAAGCATTGATACCGATAAATGAAATTTTGAGTAAAAATGGTAAAAGTTTTGTTGATTACACTCATATGCCTTCTCCTGAAGTGGATAACTCAGATAGTTGCAGTAATAGGCTTATAAAAGAGGAGCTTCTATATGATTGTGATTTGTTGCAACAAGAATCAGAACACCTACAGTCCAAATTAAATTTGGACCAACGCAATATCATTGATGCAATTGTTGCATCATGGAACAATGAAACTGGAAACATATTCTTTGTTTATGAAAGGAATGTGTTCTCAAATTTTAAATTCTATATGTCAATTGTTATGAATTGAATGTGCAAACATTTTGTTCCTTGATTATTATATTCATCTTTTGGAAGTGTTAAGGAGATGCTCTTGGTCCTTAACCATATAACACAAAAAGATAATGGTTTACATAAATCAAAAGTTATTGACAATCATGGTAATTAACATGGAACATTATTTACCGAGATAAGATTGTCGTGTTGGTCATTGATTATTTTAGCTCTACAAATATTTGACGACAAAAGTATATAAAAGAGGAAATCAATATGTCGTGAAAATGACATATTAAGAATCATAAATAAATTCATATAAGATGTATGTATCGTGGGGTATAATTGATTTAACATTACATAGGATAATATATTACAAAAGCTATGAATTTGCTAAAACCCAAAAAGATCAAATTTTGTTGGAGATAAATCCAAAACTTGATAAAGTCAAAAATCGGACAAAACGGTCGAACGTTTTTCGGAGACCGGTCGACCGAAATTCCACAATAGATGTTACGTGTGCCAACAGTCGACTAGATAGGATGTGTCAGTCGACCGAAATACTCCAGGAGCTCTTTCCTAGATTAATAGGTTGACCGGTAGAAGTTGTGGTTTGACCGAAAATTTAAAGGAACTTCCGTGAATTTTTCTTGTTAGTAATCGGTCGAGCGACTTATGACTTAGTCCGACCAAAAACTTCCAGTAGCCGTTTCTCGTGTAGAATCGGTCGACCGTTTGTGTGTTCTGTTCGACCAGAAAATCACAGTAGCTTTGGTAGCGTGTGATGGGTCAACCGAAGGATTTCGTGGTCCAACCGAAATTACGTTTCACTAGCAATCGGTCGACCGGTTAGTTAGTCTCGATCGAGCGTTCGGTACGGTTTTAACAGAATTATGAAGAGAATAATTCAGATCATGGGCTAGATTAATTCCAGTTGTGCTCAAACATTTTTAAGGATGATTATGTGGCAAATTTTGATTAGTTTAAGAGAGAGAATAGCAAGGGATCGTGACTAGAGAATAGTTAATGATGTGGGTGATTTTGGAGGCTATAAATAAGTTCTCTCACCTATTTGTTTGATATATGAATGCAAAAATTCTCTCTCTCCCTAACCTCTCCACTAATCCATCCGAATTTCTCTTAATTGTTTCAAGGTTTTGGAGATTAAATTTCATGGAGCTTTAAAGGGGTTATTAGCTAGATTCTAAGCTTAATTAGAGATTGATTGACTAGCTCCATTCTCTCTAATCTTGTTTAGAGTTTGGTGAACACTTGGAGACGAATCGGCGACTATGTTTTCAATGGTATCAGAGCATTCAGTTCATATTTTCAATGATTAGACTATATAATTAATTTTAGTTTACCATCTACAATCAATACAATTCATGTTTGATGTCTTTTTCATGTTTTCCGACAGTTTTGTTGATTTAATTCTAGTTGATTCTTTTGATAAATTTAAATATTTTAAAACACATCATATGAATGTTAGAATTTAGATTTGGACTTTTGTCTAATATATAAAAATTTCATTTTATATTAAATGATAAGTTTATAAAGTATCGACAAAACAAAAGACATAAGTTTATCTTTCCATAAAAAATCTTTTCGAAATTGGATGAACTGCGGTTCGAATGTTTTGTATTTTGAACTATGGATGTATAAAATCATTTTAATGGATTTCAAATGATTTTAGAATTGTTTGATTTAGAGATGAAGGATAAACTAAATTGAGTAATTTATAGTATATGTACATGTATTGCTAGAGTTCTCTTTTGCAGGGATATGTGAGTTTGTATGTTCTGACGAAGTCATGTGTGAATAAATGAATGAATGTATGTTATTATTATTTAATCATAAGGGCTTATGTATATGTAAATGCCAATTATTTATGTATATGCATGCATATGAGAGGAGTTTTTACATAGGACTTGCACTTGACATTTTTCAAATTTGTGAGATGCATGTTTATATTTTCAATATCTACATCCATGGTGCAAGGGGAAGTCGCGGAAAGGGCGCAAAGGAGGCACCAAAGTCAAGGACACGGGAACATATAAACTCACACCAATATGTGTGAATGGATTTTGTTTTATGTTTGTGTGCTTGACATGCGTGTGATTGTATGAATGTTAGGTTGTGTATAGAGATAAATATGCATGATCACCTAAATTCTAAAATCACATATAAATGTTTTATTGTCCAACCAAAATTAAGAGTATTTTTCTTTTTATTTCATCCACTAGCAGCCATCGATCGAGGGATATAAGGTTGTCTATTGTTGTGCCATGAATAGATATACAAGATACGATTCACCCTTAGTGGACACCGAGTGTATTTATTTGTGAATACAATGGATAAACGTATCTCGTATTAAATGAAATATGTTTTCTTAACAAGACCCGAAGCCCTAGGTCGGTTTTGAGAAAAAAAGTTTTTCTTAGGAGGATTGGTCAAATTCCCTTTTGATTAAAACGACAAGAGTCATAAGAGTTTGAAAATGCAAAAGTTGCAAAATTTTGAAATGGTTATGATTTGAAAATATTTTCTTACCTTGATTTTATAATATATCTGATAGCCCTTAGCAAGTTTATATTATAATTGATGAGATCTTGAATTGCTGAATTTATAGACAAATTTTATTTACGGTGTTGATTTTCAAACATAAAATTGACATTAAATCCCATATAATTTATTTTCTAGAAATGTCGAATATTCAACCTATTGTGCGATCTATAATTGAAAAATATCCTTTGGAAAATGATGGCTCAAACTTCATAAGTTGGCAACTAAAGCTCAATATCGTGTTGAAGTTGGAGAAACTGTCTCATATTTTGGATGGTGAAATCCCAAAATTAAATGAGAAGGCAACTGATAGCGAGAAAGAGGCTAAAGCAAAGTGGGAAGACCAAGAGAACCACGTTCAAGGTCTAATGTTGGCCTCCTTGGGTGACTTGTTTCAAGCGAAATACTTGGACTCAAACCCAAGAAGACTATGGAGCTTTAACAAAGATGTTCATGGATAGTGCTAGGAAAGAGCGGTATAACACCACCATAGCACTCACAAGGTGCCACATGGCGGAGGGAACATCGGTATCTATGCATCTTCTAATTTTACAAGGATACCTTGAGAAGTTGTCGAAGCTCTCTTCCTCGAAGCCCAATGACATTGCCGAAGATTTGATTCTTGGCTCTCTGGCCCCGTTCAACAAGGACTTCATTATGCACTATCATGTGTGTGAGAAAGTGGTGGGTCTTGAGGAGCTTCACAACACTCTCAAAACAGCTGAAGTTGACATGGGCAAGTGTCGGGACAAGCACGTCCTAGCCGTACATGGAGGGAGCAAGAAGATCACCAAAGGTAAAGGCAAATTCATCAAAAAGACGTCAATAAAGAGCAAGGGAGTAGGAGATACTCGTGTGAGTGTCTCGAGGGGGAATTATTCGAAATGTCCGACTCCCAACACAGAGTGCTTTCACTACGGTGAAAAGGGACACATCCTACCAAATTGCCCCAAGTACAATGAGGACCTTGACAATGGAGTGATTGAGCTTAAGCGCCCAAAAAAGGCTAAAGGTATATTTGTTATTGAGATAAATTTAGCCACATCTATCCATGATTGGGTAACTGATCCCAGATCTTGTGCTCACAAAAATTCTAATGTGCAGCTACTAAAGGATATGAAGGAACTCGTGAAGAATGAGATGATTTTGAAGGTTGGAAATGGTGCAAGTGTTGCTGCGATTGCACAAGGTTCCGTGGAGCTTCAAATATCTAGTGGTTTAAATTTATGTTTAAAGAACGTCTATTATGTGCCTTCGATTAGCAAGAATATTATTTCTGTATCATGTTTGGATATGGATAATATTAATATAAATATTTTAAACTCTTGCTTGTCTATATCGAAGAATGGAATTTCTATGCAAATGCATTCATAAGGAATGATCTTTATTTGTTTGAATTAAATAATAGACAAATTTTAAACATCAATAACAAAAGGCTTAAAACTACTCACGTGAATGATACACTCTTGTGGCACTATCGTCTTGGTCACATAAATGAAAAATGCATCAAGAAATTGCAAGAAGCTAACCTTCTTGGTCAAATTGATTTTAAATAATTGGAGACATGTGAACCTTGCCTAATGGGCAAAATCACCAAGAGGCCTTTCAAGAAGAAAGGTCCTAGAGTGACTAACTTGTTGGATTTGATACATTCCGATGTATGTGGTCCAATGGGTACAAGTGCAAGAGACGGATTCATGTACTTCACTACGTTCACGGACGACTATAGTCGTTATGACTATATTTATCTAATGAGAAACAAAAGTGAATCCTTTGACCAGTTCAAGGAATTCAAGAATGAAGTAGAGAACCAACTCAACAAGAAAATTAAGTCTCTACTAACCGATCGTGGAGGTGAGTACATAAGTACCGAATTTGATTCATTTCTAAAGGAGTGTGGTCTTGTACCACAGAACACTCTACCCGGAACACCTCAATGGAATGGGGTATCCAAAAGGAGGAATAGGACATTGCTCGACATGGTTCGGTCAATGATGAGTCAAGCTGACTTACCGCTTTACTTTTGGAGTTAGGCACTAGAAGCTGCAGCTTACACACTAAATAATGTTTCATCCAAATCCGTAGAGAAAACGCCTTATGAGCTATGGAGTGGTAAAACACCTAAGCTCAATTTTCTCAAGATTTGGAGTTGTGAGGCCTACATCAAAAGATTGAGGTCGACCAAACTTCAACCAAAAGCGGATAAATGCTTCTTTATAGGTTATCCTCGTGAGACAAGAGAATACTACTTTTGGCATATAACCTCCAATGGAGTGATTGTAGAGAGGGATGTCGTATTTCTAGAAAAGGAATTTCTAGAAAGAATAAAAAGTAGTAGGAGTAGAATGTGCTTGAGGAAACTCAAGGTATTCTACAAGATCATGATATGAATAATAACATTCAAGATCATGAGGGCCCAACTGAGGTTCCTTTGGTTAGTGGGAGCGTGAGTGAGAGACCCTCGCAAGCAATTGTGAGAGAAACTCAATCATCCTCACCTAGTGTACGTTCGAGATTCAAACACGAACCAATTTCGCAAGAAATTGTGGAAAAAGTTTGAGAAGTACACGTAGAACCAAAAGAACTTAGAAGGTATACGAGGGAAAGGAAGAAACCCGATATGTATTTGAGACTTCTTGAGATCATGGAGCATGATACCAATGATCCCTCGACCTTTCAAGAAGCAATGGAAAGAAAGGACTCCAAACTATGGTTTCACTACTGTAGAAAAGGGAATATATGTCGCATATACGGGGGTATATACGTCATATATAAGTCTCCCCAGACTCGACGTCTATGTATATGTTGTATATACATAGACGTCGGTCGCTTAATGGCCAACATCTATTAGTTAGGTATAGACGTCGGCTGTTATATACGACCGACGTCTATACCTAGAGAATAGACGTCGCCCGTCTAGTATAACCGACGTCTATAGGCTAGGTATAGACGTCGGTCGTATATGACAACCGACATCTATACCTTTTCTCAAAAGAATAGACGTCGGCTAATACAAAAAAACGACGTGTATTCCTAAACCTGGACAAAAAAAAGCAAACACATTCATCCTGCACCAAAAACACTGCATAGCAAACACATTCTGCTTGCACAAGAAAAGCTTCATCCTGCACCGAATTCATTCACAAATACATACACAATCATTCAACACACTTGGCATTCTCATTCCAAACACTTGTATTAAGGCATAACATTCCAAACACTTGCATTCTAATGAGAAACAAAAGTGAATCCTTTGACAAATTCAAGGAATTCAAGAATGAAGTAGAGAAACAACTCAACAAGAAAATCAAGTCTCTACGAATGGATCGTGGAGGTGAGTACTTAAGTACCGAATTTGACTCATTCCTAAAGGAGTGTGGTATTGTACCACAGCTCACCCCTCCCGGTACACCTCAGTGAATGGGGTATCCGAAAGGAGGAATAGGACATTACTCGACATGGTTCGATCAATGATGAGTCAAGCTGAATTGCCGCTTTACTTTTGGAGTTACACACTAAATAATGTTACATCCAAATTCGTAGAGAAAACGCCTTATGAGCTTTGGAGTGGTAAAACACCTAAGCTCAATTTTCTCAAGATTTGGTGTTGTGAGGCCTACGTCAAGAGATTGATGTCGACCAAACTTCAACCAAAAGTGGATAAGTACTTCTTTATAGGTTATCCTCGTGAGACAAGAGGATACTACTTTTGGCATATAACCTCCAATCGAGTGATTGTATAGAGGGATGCCTTATTTCTAGCAAACGAATTTCTGGAAAGAATAAAAAGTAGTGGGAGTAGAGTTGTGCTTGAGGAGACTCAAGATATTCTACAAGATCATGATATGAATGGTGACATTCAAGATCATGAAGGCCCAACCGAGGTTCCTTTGGTCAGTGGGGGCGTGAGTGAGAGACCCTTGCAAGCAATTGTAAGAGAAACTCAATCTTCCCCACCTAGTGTACTATCGAGAATCAAACACGAACCAATTTTGCAAGAAATTGTGGATGAAGTTCGAGTAGTACACATGGAACCAAAAGAACTTAGAAGGTCAACGAGGGAAAGGAAGAAACCCGATATGTATTTGAGACTTCATGAGATCATGGTACTAGATACTGATGATCCCTCGACCTTTCAAGAAGCAATGTAAAGAAAGGACTCCAAACTGTGGTTTAAGGCCATGGAATCCGACATAGAATCCATGTATGATAATCAAGTGTGGAACTTGGTTGATGATTGATCTGTTTTAATTAACAGCAAGTGCACGACCGCGTTGAAGCGGTGGCAAATACGGGTCGATCCACAGGGAGGTGTGTCGACTTTAGTTTGTGCGAAGGCGAGTGGGAAAGAAAGGAGAGAAAGATTGATTACACTAAAATGCAAAAGGAAATGGAAGATAACAAATAAAACTAAACCCCAAAGGGGGTAGAGAAAAGAGTGTGAATACAAAGATATGTGTATGTGTGTGTGTTCAATTAAGCTCATCACAATATGTAGTGCATGAAAATCATAAAACTACATCCAACTTTGCCTCCACATGAAATAAGATAAGATCATATCATTAAAACATACAAGACAATAATTGGAATGAAGCTAAATGAACTCATGTATAAAGACTAGACACTACTATGCCTCCACATGAAATAAGATAACACAATATCATTAAAACATACAAGACATTAACCAAGGTAAAGGCAACAAGAGTACATGCAACTACAAATTGTGTTTCCAATATTAATTCCATCCATATCCTCACCTTATTATTCCCTATAAAATAGGTCCACTAGTCTAAGCATATGCTAAGCTTCATTCAAGAGCATTAGCATATCGAAGACAAGAGTAAAATCCCATTAGATGGTTATGGAAATCATGTAAGGTTCAACGGATTAAGATAACACACACCTAATACAACACATGATCATATCACACATTTCTCCACCCCCCAAATGGGGATGGAACTACTCACTACTCATTACACTAACTACATTAACAAAATGAAACATTATACTGAAAGGAAATTCAACTAAGCAAGAAAGGAATATTAAAGAAGCTAATTGAAATGAACATAAAACTAAAGAAACATGCAAGAATTAAAAGACAAGATTAAAAGAACTAAGAGCAATTATTTTATTTACATGACTCACATTACAAGTGGAATTCTTCTCCACCTTGAGTTTTTGCTTCAAGGCTTTTACTCCAAGTAGAGAGAATGCCACCAAGCAATGGGTACATATAAAAGGAGGAGGAGGAGTTCCATTTATAGCCATAGAAAAAGGTAATCCGGGATAATCCCCCGATATGGGACTAAACATATACCAAAATAGACTAAATACACCCTAATACACGACCCGCCAAAGTCTTAGCGGATTCGGACCCAAACTGACCACCAATAAGCGGTCTTGGACCGCCAATTGGCGGTCTATATGGTTTGGATTCGGCCTGAATTTGGTGTGTTGTTGTCTGGCTTTATTTCTTCATGTTTGATGCATCCGAGTAGGTTGTTGGAGCTCTGACCCGAATAAAATTGCCAAAATACTCCCCATGATGGTGTGGAGTATCCTTGTTTGCTCATTGGTCCTTCGATCTTACATTCAGGTCTTTCGATCTTGCATCTTAGTCCTCGAGTCTCTCAACTCAGTCATTTTCCCTGCTATTAGGTCTATTTATAGTCTCTCCTTCTCAAACCTACTGATTCCTGAAAACTAAACATAAAACTCGTTACATAGCATTGTTTGGGGTGAAAGATAATGGATATAAGACACAAAGATATGCATGAAATGATGCCAATCAAATACCTCCACACCTAACTTTTGCTAGTCCCGAGCAAAATAAAGAAAGAGAAGCATACGAAAAACAAGAAATCCTAACACACTTTCGTAGGAATCACGGTTGCACTTAGCACGTGCAACAAGCCGTTAAAACACCTTGTCGCCAAGGAGGAGGAGTGTTGTCTCCTGAAGGTTTTCAACGGATATACCCACAAAATCCGAACAACGATGCATTATTCAATCTAGACACTAGACTCGTTGGACATATTTTGTCGATCATTGGACGCGGTAATCCTATGGGCCGACTCTATGGATGTATTACGTCCACACACCTAGCCTAATGAACCATTCGTGCAAGTTAACTAAGGACTTAAGTGAAAGAGATGGACAACCTCAACATCCTCAAGTGATACAAAGGTTTTGCCCATTCTAAACACACACAAAACCCACAAAACATTTTCTTTCGCAAACACATGAAGATTTTGAAAGAAATGTGAAAATTTTGAAGCACTAGGCAAGCAAAAGAAGACAAGTCACCCAAGGATCATGGCAAGCAGATATATCGATATTAAATGCAGCACACTAACATGACCCTATCAATACACAAAAAATAAATCAAAATCAAAGGAAAAAGACTCGACTATGTACACACGTCAAACACCCCCCCAAACCTACTTCATGCATTGTCCTCAATGAAATGTGAGCAAGATACTACATGGATTTAAGCATGAAAAAGGAAAGATCTCACCAATATGAGGCGCAAAAAGAAGTTCAAGGTTATGTTGATGGACAAAAACCCGAATTCCCTCAAAACCTGTGAGATGCTAAAGAAGGGATACGAATACGTGAAAGAAATGGGTCCCAAATACACAAGTGTTGGGCCCACAACAATCAATGCTCGCTCATGAAGTCCTTTATTGTACCTTTTTTTTAATATAACTATGTACAAACATAAGTGTAGGATCTATGGGATCGTGTGGGTTATGGGTCCACTAATCACTATTAAGCCCTAATTAACTACTTGGTTGATCGATCAAAGAAATGCAGCGGAAATTAAAAACAAATCAAACACAAGTAGAAAGTAATGCAAACCACAAAGAAGACACGTCGGTTTTACAGAGGTTCGGCCGCGCCTACGTCCTCTCTTGCAAGCCCCTCTCGAATCTCCGTTCGAGCCCCTCTTGCGTCTTCACTATGCCTCCCCGTTCCGGGCCGGGAGCAACGCCTTTTACAAGTCTTCAAGCTCGCGAACAACCCTCGCCGAGCTTGGCACCACCTCTCACAATCCGAGAGGAACACTTCGGGCTTTCACCGAAATCTCTACTTCTTGTCTTGGGCTTTCACCAAGACCCTTGCTCTCTTGACAACAATTGGAGTGGAACTCACTCTTCTAGTATTGAGCACAACAGATGCTAATATGAATGTATGATGAAGGATGTAGAAATTAGGCTTTGGAATCACTAATTTGGAGCTTTGAGGTTGTGGAAAATCTCACTATAAGTTTGACACTTTGGAGTTGTGAAATCTTGTGGAAAACTAAGTGTGAACCTCTATTTATAAGCTCCTAAAGATTTCTAGCCGTTTGGACAAGATTTGATTGGGTTTTGTGCAAGATACACAAAACAGAAAATCAGGTTCAGAAATCTGTCCAGAAACGGTCGACCGAAAGGTGTATCGGTCGACCGAACCCTTGAGTCTGTTGATGGATCGGTTGACCGAACATAGGTACTGGTCGACCGAATCACTTAAGTTCTATAGGTCAACGGTCGACCGAGCAGGTACCGGTCGACCGAACTACTGGGTTCGGTAGAGAGAAATCTTGATCGGTTGGACAAACTTGTGTCGACCGATAGCAGGGGGTTTTTCACGAATTAAACGGTCGACCGAAAGATGTATTTTGTTCGACCGGTTCTAATGTATATGGGGGTGAATATTGAGAAAAATGTGTATACGACCGTTGTATAATACGACAAATAAAACGGTCGTATTTTTACCAGAAATGGCAAACGAAACGGTCGACCGAAGGTCTACCGGTCGACCGAACAGGTCTGGGTAAACGGTTAATAGAAATGTGATCGGTTGAACGGATTGGTCTGGTATAACAAATATTGTGTATAACCGGTCGACCGAAAGGTGAACGGTCGACCGAACTCAGGTAGACTGGCGACCAATGTTTTAGGTGTTTAGGTGATCTAATGGAGTCCAAATTATATGATATTTTGTGTGTGACTCCTACAAGGAACCTAGTGTGTGAATGCATGCATATTAGCTTATGTTATGCTCAATTCACATAAGTTCCTAATACTCAAAGAAAGGTAAAATTACATGTCTTCAATCCTAGCTTGATTACATGTCTTGACTTGATTTTTCTTCTTTCTTGAGTCTTGATCACCTGTAGATGTTAGCACAATACAACATGTATACTATTATACTACATGTGCTAATCTACATGTCCTAATTAAGATTAGGTTTAATTACATCATCAAAATACGGATTAAGGCCAAAAAGCCAACAATCTCCCCCTTTTTGATGATGGCAACCTATATCTTAAATCAACCTAATACTTGAAAGATGTATAAGTTAACTATGCATATAAATGCTCCCCCTATGGATGTGCATAGTTTTTCTTGACAATTTTCATGTATATTTCAAGTATCCCTAATCTATTACTTCTCCCCCTTTGACATCCATCAAAAACAACAATTAATTATGACTTTAAGCATAGAGTTTGGATGTCTTGTAATGAAGTAGCTCCCCCTAAATTTAGCACTTCATTACTCTAATAAAAGATATGACAATTAAGCTCCCCCTATCAATAAGGCTAAATGGAAACAATGAGTATGATGAAAGTTAAAATCATTTAAGTTTCTACTTAAGCCTTATTCTAACATCCATTTAAAAATAGACAATTAAAATCAATGGATGTGATAAATGATTTGCAATGAATAGGGTAAATGATTTTCAATGAATTGAACTCTAAGGATATGACAATTAAGCATATTAACTAGATTAGAGCTATTTTTCAGAAATTTTAGAGATAGAAATTTTTATACCAAACTTAAATCTTGAATAGCTCCAATCTTGATTTGGTGATGCAACCGGATTCGAATTCGACGCTTTGGCTCACCCGGTCACCACCAATCTCTTCCTCAAGCTCCTACAAGTGTAGATTTTGGTACCCATTTTTGCTTGGGTCCATTAAGTTTAGCTTTTGGTACCCAAATCCAAGTTGATTTTGGTACCTCTACACTTACTTTCTTTTTCATGGCAAAATTATGTTTAACATTAATTTGAATAGGAAAGTTTTTAACATAAAAATTGTTTTTATTGCCATGTGTGAACTTATGCAATTTATTTGACAAATTTTCATTTAAGACATTAAGTTCACTGTTTTTAATTGCTAGAGATTCATTTAAGCAATTTAGATTTTTAATCATAGAATTATGCTTTTCATTCATGTTAAGCATGTGAATCTCTAAATTTGCAACTTTTTCATTCATGCAATTTAAGTCATTTAAAGTTTGCTTGCTTTCAAGATATGATTTATCTAGTTTCTTTAGCAAGTCAATTTTGTCATTTTCAAGCATATGACTTTCAATTGCATTAGATGAGGTAGATTTATCATTTAAGCACTCATTCTTCAAGCATGCATTTTCTAAAGTAAGAGCATCAATTTTAGCAAGCAAATCAACTTTATCATCTAACATAGATGCATTTTGACATTTAAGCTCATCTATTTGCTTGTTTGCTAATTTATTTGATTCATGAAGCTCTTTACATTTTTCTACCATTTTCAGAAATGCATTTTGTAGTTTATGTGAATGCGATGATTTTCCACTTGAACTACAACTTGAAGAGTGACTAGAAGATACCTCATCTTCACTTTCTCCATCGGATGAGCTTGATGTTGAACAAGATGTTGAATTGATTTCTTCACATCTAACTTGAGCTACATCCATTGGAGTGGCTTCTCCCTTTTTCCCGGTTGGTGAATCTCCTTCACCAAAATTCTTTTCTAATGTTTGCCATATATGATGAGCACTATCACATGAGCAAACAAGATTAAAATGTTCATCTCCTAATGCACAAAATAAGACATTCATAGCTTTTGCATTTAGGGATGCATTTTTCTCATCTTCTAAACTCCATTTACTAATATGATATCTAGGTGATTCATATGGAGTTTGAATCATAAACCACATGTTAATGTTCATGGATTTAACAAATGAAGACATTTCAGATTTCCATGATACAAAGTTATCTCCATCAAAATATGGTGGTTTAAATGATTCATTTGGTGTGGATGCATTAAGAGCCATGTTAATTTATCGATTAAGAACAAAATTAACGAACGAGGCTCTGATACCAAATGTAGGATCTATGGGATCGTGTGGGTTATGGGTCCACTAATCACTATTAAGCCCTAATTAACTACTTGGTTGATCGATCAAAGAAATGCAGCGGAAATTAAAAACAAATCAAACACAAGTAGAAAGTAATGCAAACCACAAAGAAGACACGTCGGTTTTACAGAGGTTCGGCCGCGCCTACGTCCTCTCTTGCAAGCCCCTCTCGAATCTCCGTTCGAGCCCCTCTTGCGTCTTCACTATGCCTCCCCGTTCCGGGCCGGGAGCAACGCCTTTTACAAGTCTTCAAGCTCGCGAACAACCCTCGCCGAGCTTGGCACCACCTCTCACAATCCGAGAGGAACACTTCGGGCTTTCACCGAAATCTCTACTTCTTGTCTTGGGCTTTCACCAAGACCCTTGCTCTCTTGACAACAATTGGAGTGGAACTCACTCTTCTAGTATTGAGCACAACAGATGCTAATATGAATGTATGATGAAGGATGTAGAAATTAGGCTTTGGAATCACTAATTTGGAGCTTTGAGGTTGTGGAAAATCTCACTATAAGTTTGACACTTTGGAGTTGTGAAATCTTGTGGAAAACTAAGTGTGAACCTCTATTTATAAGCTCCTAAAGATTTCTAGCCGTTTGGACAAGATTTGATTGGGTTTTGTGCAAGATACACAAAACAGAAAATCAGGTTCAGAAATCTGTCCAGAAACGGTCGACCGAAAGGTGTATCGGTCGACCGAACCCTTGAGTCTGTTGATGGATCGGTTGACCGAACATAGGTACTGGTCGACCGAATCACTTAAGTTCTATAGGTCAACGGTCGACCGAGCAGGTACCGGTCGACCGAACTACTGGGTTCGGTAGAGAGAAATCTTGATCGGTTGGACAAACTTGTGTCGACCGATAGCAGGGGGTTTTTCACGAATTAAACGGTCGACCGAAAGATGTATTTTGTTCGACCGGTTCTAATGTATATGGGGGTGAATATTGAGAAAAATGTGTATACGACCGTTGTATAATACGACAAATAAAACGGTCGTATTTTTACCAGAAATGGCAAACGAAACGGTCGACCGAAGGTCTACCGGTCGACCGAACAGGTCTGGGTAAACGGTTAATAGAAATGTGATCGGTTGAACGGATTGGTCTGGTATAACAAATATTGTGTATAACCGGTCGACCGAAAGGTGAACGGTCGACCGAACTCAGGTAGACTGGCGACCAATGTTTTAGGTGTTTAGGTGATCTAATGGAGTCCAAATTATATGATATTTTGTGTGTGACTCCTACAAGGAACCTAGTGTGTGAATGCATGCATATTAGCTTATGTTATGCTCAATTCACATAAGTTCCTAATACTCAAAGAAAGGTAAAATTACATGTCTTCAATCCTAGCTTGATTACATGTCTTGACTTGATTTTTCTTCTTTCTTGAGTCTTGATCACCTGTAGATGTTAGCACAATACAACATGTATACTATTATACTACATGTGCTAATCTACATGTCCTAATTAAGATTAGGTTTAATTACATCATCAAAATACGGATTAAGGCCAAAAAGCCAACAATAAGTTCCCATCTTGATTTGTCAAAAGACATCAAATGGGAACCTCAAAAGTGAGTCAATGCACTTAGAAAGGGAACATGACACCACGTGGGGCCAGAATACTCATGTTTGGGCCCCCTCACAAAGAGCACAAGATGAAAGGAGAGGTTCATGAATTGAACACAAAGGCGTCTCATTCAAAGGATCAAATTGAAAGAGCTTGAACCTCTCAAGAGTTTGGGAAATATGGGGCAATGGAAGAAGAATTTCTCCCGTTGTAGTGCTAAAGTTATGATCGTCAATCCAAACACTCCAACCAACAGGCTGGTGGGTCGGAACGAGGTCAAGAACCTCGTTAGGCATGTCCGACTCACCAGGCGAACAAAAAATGGGTCTCTTACCCAAAATATCCTCCAAGGAACTCCTAATACCCTCATTAGCAATGTAATTGTTTGATGTCCCATCATTTCCAAGATGATCAGGAACAATAGTGAGAGGCAAACTCTCATCAGGTTGTTTGAAATTGAGGGTACTAGGGAGCTCGTGCTCCACCAGAGGTGAGTCTTTAAGAGGCACAATATGTAGATCATGTGGCTTAAGGGCCATGGGACAAAAATATAAGGCACAATCCTGTGCCGACTCATAATGAAATTGGTCCATGTTTTTCTCAATTGGAATCGAATCCTCCACCAAGTGATTGTGAATTGAAACCCCAAGTCCCTCAAACTAACTAGGAGTTTGACTTTGAAAGATTGTGCTTTGAATTTGTGGATGTGGTGGTGGTTCGATATCAAAAGATGAATCCTCATTTGACTTACTTGCAGTGCCATATTTTGTATGGACTGTTGAGTGGTTTCTATGAACGTAAGGAAAGTTTGTTTCAAGGAATCAGGTATGCGGTCAACTATGAGGTCCAAGTCAGAGCTTGGAAAATTTTGGGGTTTGGTGTTGATGGGCTGAGAATGAGTCCAATGATTTGAAGTGGAGTGTTGGTAGAATTCTAGGAATTCGGGAGGACGGTACTGGGGTGAAAATGAAGTAAAAGAATTTCAATAAGAATTGTCACCCCACGAATCCATCCCTCTCTTGTTGTACGCGGATGCGTAATGGTCATATTGAGCATTTTGGGAAAATGTATGCTCATACTCAGGCTCTGGGGGAACATAAGGACATTCCCCGATAACATGACCACACAACCCACAACAGTCTCACGGCACGGCTACTGGAGCCACCGACGCACACATGTTGTCTACCGCACGCATGAAAGAGGCCAAAGTTTGTTGTAATGTCTCAGTTTGTTGACCAGCATATGATCCGACATAACTAGATTGTGGTCTAGAAGTCGGTGCCTCTCTCATATTACCCCAATATGAAGATTGCTCAGTCACACAATTAAGATTGTCCCAACCATACGGGGTGTTAGTCTGAGCCACCCCAGATTCCATGGGTCCGGAATACCAGAAAGAATTGTCCTGGTCCCAACAATGATATGGATGGTCGCCCATGTAACCATCCATCTCAACAAAAAACTCTCGAGTCGACCACTCTCACCACCACGAGGCTAAACTCGCAAAAAGTGCTCGACTCGACCCTAAAACTCTACCAGAGAGTGTAAAGGGGAGGAGACTAGAACGTAGAAGTAGGTGACAAGAAGATGACTCAGAGGATAATGGAAGAATCCCTAAAGCTAGCGTGGGTAAAGGGTGAGGATAGAAGCCTAGTCTAGCAAACACGACTTAAACAATGTAAGGCAATGGGTCCTTAGGCTAGACGACGCCTAACTTCGAGGTCACTAGTCTCGACATGCCTCACCTCCCTACAACGAAGACCATAATGCCCAGCAAGTGATACCAGATCCGGAGATCCAGTACCTCCTACTATCGACAAGGAAGGCAACGCCGATCAGGCCATGATGGTCTCAACTAGATCACTCTCCTAGTGCGTCCAAAATCCTTAGGGCCAATGTCTACTTGCTTTTAGAATTAAGGCTTTCTTAAGAGTGATTTTTGGGGCCAAGGAAAGGGTGATGAAATCCCTCACCTTATCTTGTATGGGATAACCCCTCCTTAGTAGCGTTTTGATCTTAAATCTAGCAATCAACACTCCAATCAAACGCTCAACTGACTCTTGTCCCGATACACTTTATTAACTAATGCATGATCGAAACATGCATGAAGGAGAGATTTGGGTTCACGTACCTCACGTCAGCAATCAACAACAAAAATGTAAAGCAAAGAAAAGACAAATGTGTGCAAGGTCTACAAATGATGTATGACCTAGATGGCAAGAAGTCTAATCTTTTGCTTTGCGTTTTAGGGTCCAAGTTGATTAAAGGGGATTGATTTTTAATCTGGGAGCAAACGAAAAGTCACAGCATGCAAGATGGTGCTCCCAGATAACTATACTGAAGCAAAGAACAACCAGAACAAAATTGAGAGCAAATGAAGCTCACCAGGCCGCCAATTGGCGGTCCCAGACCGCTAATTGGCGGTCTTTGTTGAAGATATTATGCTCCAATTCCTCCAGTAGCCTCCCCTTGATCCTCAGAATCCCTGAAACAAACAAAAACTAAAAACAAAAAATTCAAACCACTCGAATCGTCCAAACCAAAGTCTTGACAGAACACCTCCCAGGCAACGACGCCAAAAACTTGATTGATTCGTTTTAATTAACCGCAAGTGCACGGCCGCGTTGAAGCGGTGGTAAATACGGGTCGATCCACAGGGAGGTGTGCCGACTTTAGTTTGTGCAAAAGCGAGTGGGAAAGAATGGAGAGAAAGATTGATTACACTAAACTACACTAAAATGCGAAAGCAAATGGAAGATAAGCAATAAAACTAAACCCCAAAGGGGGTAGAGAAAAGAGTGTGAATACAAAGATATGTGTATGTGTTTGTGTGTTGATTGACATCATTTCATGCTTATATTTGTATCTTATATCCATTATCTTACACCTAAGCAATGCTACCTGACGAGTTTTATGTTTGAATTTCAGAAATAAAGAGGTCCGATGAGAAGAGGCATGAAAGGACCTAAAAGATAGGAAAAAGGAATGAGTTGAGAGACTCGAGGACTAAGATGCAAGGGAGAAGGACCTAAGAGCAAAACTGAAAACTCCACACCATCATGGGGAGTATTTTGGCAATTCGATTTGGGTCGGAGCTCCAACAAGCAAAGTAGATGCATCCAAGACCAACAAATACATCAAGAAAAGCCCAGAATGAAAACCAACTCGATCCGGATTCTGTAGACCGCCAATTGGCAGTCTGGGACCGCTAATTGGCGGTCCGGATCTCTCCGGATCAACTAAGACTTCTGGAGCGTGTGTATTAAAATGTGTTTAGGCTATTTTTGGTATTTGTTTAGGCTCATACTGGGGGATTGTCCCGGATTACCTTTTTCTATGGCTATAAATAGAACTCTCCCTCCTCTCTTGTACCCCATCTCTCTCTTTGTGGCCATCTTCCCTACTAAGAGTGAAGCCTTGAAGCAAAACTCTGGTGGAGGAAGGGCTACTTGTAATTTAGTTAGTAATAAATAGATGGTTTCCTTTAGTATGTTGTTTTCTTTGTTTAAATTCCTTTCATATGCTTGCATGCTTGTTTTGTTTTATGTCACTTTAGTTTTTTTAATATTTCTTGCTTGCTTAGTGTAGTTTCCTTTCAGTATAATGTTTCATTTAGTATAATGTTTCATTCAGTATAATTGAGTGAGTAAGCCTTGAAGCAAAACTCAAGGTGGAGAAGAGTGCTACCTTCAATGTGAGTCATTTTAATAAAATAATTGTTCTTAGTTTCTTTTAATCTTGTCTTTTAATTCTTGCATGCTTCTTTAGTTTTACTTTCCTTTCCTTTTAGTTTCTTTAATATTTCTTTCTTGCTTAGTGTAGTTTCATTTGAGTAGAAGGTTTCATTTTAATGTAGGTTGTAGTGTAATGGTAAGTGAGTAGTTCCATCCCCATTTGGGGGGTGGAGAAATATGTGATATGATCATATGGTGTATTAGGTGTGTGTTATCTTAATCCCTTGAGCCTTATATGATTTCCATAACCATGTAATGGGATTTCACTCTTATCTTTGATATGCTAATGCTCTTGAATGAAGCTTAGATTATGCTTAGATTAGTGGACCTATTTTATGGGGAATGATAAGGTGAGGGTATGGATGAAATTAATATTGGAAACACAATTTGTAGTGTATGTACTCTTGTTGCCTTTACCTTGGTTAATGTCTCGTATGTTTTAATGATAATGTGTTATCTGAATTCATGTGGAGGCATAGTAGGGTCTAGTCTTTATACATGAGTTCATTTAGTTTCATTCCAATTATTGTCTTGTATGTTTTAATGATATGATCTTATCTTATCTCATGTGGAGGCAAAGTTGGATTTAATTTTATGATTTCATGCACTACATGTTGTTATGAGCATAATTGAACACACACACACACATCTTTATATTCACATTATTTCTCTACCCCCTTTGGGGTTTAGTTTTATTGCTTATCTTTCATTTACTTTCGCGTTGTAGTGTAGTTTAGTGTAATCAATCTTTCTCTCCTTTCTTTCCCACTCGCCTTCGCACAAACCAAAAGTCGACACAACTCCCTATGGATCGACCCGTTTTTGCAACCGCTTCAACATGACCGTGCACTTGCGGTTTAATATAAAACGAATCAATCAAGTTTTTGGCGCCGTTGCCGGGGAGGTGCTCTGTCCAGACTTTGGTTTGGACGATTTGAGTGGTTTTAATTTTTTGTTTTTGTTGGTTTCAGGGATCCTAGAGCTCACGGAGAGGCTACTGGACGAGTTTGAGCACAAAAGCTTCAACAAGGACCGCCAATTGGCGGCCTGGTAAGCGTTTCTTGCTCTCAATTTTCTTCTGGTAGTTGGTTCTTTCATTTTAGTTATCTGGGAGCACTATTTTGCATGCTAGGACTGCTAGTTTGCTCCCAGATCATTAAACCAATCCCCATTAATCAACTTGGCCTTAAAATCCAAAGTAAAAGAGTAGACATTCTTACTTGTTTAGGTCACGCATCATGTAATTGACTTAGGCACGTAGTTGTCTTTTCGTTTAGCTTTATTTTCAGTTGTTGAGCGCTGGCGCAAGGTACGCATTTTCTACACTCATTCATGCATCTTGTATGCCCATGTATTAGTTAGTAGGAATTGCATCAGGACAAGAGTGAGTTGAGCGTTTGATTGGAGCGTTGATTGCTAGATTTAGGATCAAAACGCTACTAAGGAGGGGCTGTCCCATAAAAGATAAGGTGGGGGATTTCATCACCCTTTCCTTGGCCCCAGAAATCACTCTTAATCAAGCCTTAACTAAAAGCAAGTAGACATTGGCCCTAGGATTTCAGATGCGCTAGGAGAGTAATCTAGTTGAGATCGTCATGGCCTGATCGGCGTTGCCTACCTTGTCGATAGTAGGACGTACTGGATCTCCGGATCTGGTATCACTTGCTGGGCATTGTGGTCCTCGTTGTAGGGAGGTGAGGCGTGTCGAGGCTAGTGACCTCGAAGTTTGGCGTCGTCTAGCCTAAGGACTCATAGCCTTAAGCTGATTGAGCCGTGCTTGCTAGTTAGGCTTCTACCGGATCCTATTACCCACGTTAGATCTAAGGATTCTTCCCTCCTCATCTGAGTCCTCTCCTCATCTATTCTCTACGAGTAGTCTCCTCCTCTGAGTACACCTTCTATTGTGTTTTTAGAGTCGAGTCGAGCATTTTTATGCGAGGTTGGCCTCGTTCTGGTGAGAGCGCTCGACTTGAGAGAGTGCATTTTTCTGATATGGACGGTCTTGGTGATCGACCATCTCCGCCTCGTGCGCCTTTGGAGCATGAGGCCGAGTCGTCTCGTGGTGACGGGGGAGACCCGGGTCCATTCATGGATTACCTCGGACCGCTCCCACCACCACGTAGACCTCCTTCTCCTCCTCCTCTGACTCGAGAGGAAGGGAGATTTGGTCAGGATCGAGTTCTTGGTGTACCACCACCTTTAGCTCGACTGGATAAACCGATGACTTTGTGGGAGCGGACCCATCCTGTTTGGACCGCGCAACCTTCTTGAATAGTTCTTCCCCCAGCTCGCGGGAACAACTATGAAATGAAACCTCAATATGTGATCATGTTTCCTACCTTCACTGCCAATAAGGAGGATCTGTATATTTTTATACGCGAATTCGAGGAAGTATGCTCCATGTTCAAGCTTCAGCAGCTTGATGAGGATTCAGTCCGGTTGAGGATGATTTCTTTCGCGTTGAGGGATAACGCGAAGAAATGGATGTACAACCTCCCGACGAGCTCTATTCGGTCTTGGGATGACTTCGTGACCGTATTTCTAAAGAGATTTTTCCCTCAAAGGAAAACTCAATAGATACGACACCAGATACATCAAATGTATCAGACTGAGACCGAATCTTTTCATGGTTTCTTTGAGAGGTTCAAGGACCTTCTCCAGCACTGCCCTCATCATGGACTCGAGCTATGGCAGTTGTGCCAGATTGTTTATAAGGGCCTCAACTACAACACCCGCACATTATTGGAGTCGATGTGTCGGGGTGATTTCCAAATGAAACCCATCGATGAGGCATGGGACACTTTTGAATTAATGGCTGAACATACGTTTGAGTGAGACACCATGAGAGAGCCACCAGCTTCCAGGTCTTCTGGTCGAGTTGGGCCATATGAAGTTGAGTCATCTATCGCGTCTGAGACGAAAATGACTGCTCTCATGCGTAGGATTGAGAGTTTAGAGTTGGACCGAGCTCCTATAGCTCAGGTCGCTACTCCCGGATGTGGTAGGTGTGGACTTACGGGCCATGATGACTTGGAATGCGCTTTTGCTCCAAGGGATACTGAGCATGCAAATGCGATGTATCAACAAAGGCCCTGTAACGACCCGTACAGTCACTCCTACAACCCGGGATGGCGTAACCATCCTAACTTCTCTTGGGGGCCTAGTGGGGGTAACAGTCAGAGCTCGCACGCTCAACCTCAACATCCACCTTATCAACCTCCACGCCCATCGACGACCTACTAACCTCCACATCAAAGGTCTTAGAACCATAATTACCAACCTCCTAGACCTCATCGTCGGGTTATTCTAACCAAACTCCACTACCCCAACGGGTTGACTCGAAGGACCCCACTCTTGAACCCTTCAAGCGTTTATTCAGAGCACACAATCCATGTTTGCGGCCAGCAATAATTCGGTCAAAGCATTGGAAATGCAAGTTAGCCAGTTGGCTAATCAGATCCATGGACGCGAGAAGGGCCAATTATCGAGTCAACCCGAGGTGAATCCTCGGGGTACCCATTCTCAAGGAAGGCCACCTGTACCTCATGCTACCTCTGAACCGACCCATCATATTAATGTGATTCATACTTTGAGGTCTGGTAAGGAGGTGGACAACCACATTGGGGTACCTTCTTTGTCATCACCATCTTTGAGGGAGCCGGATCGTGAAGTTCCTTCTACATTTCCTTCGACAAAGGGGTTGAACCCTGAGGTCCCCACTCATGCTTCTTTGGACCAGAATTCTAAGGTTCCTTCCCACCCTTATGCCCCGAAGGTGCCATTCCCTGAGCACCTTAAAAAGAAAACCTCTGATCAGCATGACAGGATGCTTGAGATGTTTCGTCAAGTTGAGGTGAACATCCCTCTATTGGAGGTGATTCAGCAAATGCCACCTTATGCCAAGGTTCTCAAGGACTTATGCACCAAGAAGAGAAAAACTCATGTTCCAAAGAAAGCTTTTCTTGCGGCTAACGTGAGTTCTTTGGTGGCACAACCCATGCAAGTCAAGTACAAGGACCCTGGCTGTCCTACTATCTCTTGTGTGATTGGTGATGTGTCCAATCATCGAGTCTTATTGGACCTTGGTGCATCTGTTAATCTTCTGCCATATTCTGTCTACGTCCACCTCGGTCTTGGAGACCTCAAACAAACAAAGACCACTCTTCAATTGGCTGATAGGTCTATGAAGAAACCGAGGGGTGTGGTGGAAGACGTGCTGATCAAAGTGGGAGAGTTCATTTATCCAGTCGACTTCTTTGTTTTGGATATTGAACCTGTGCCAAACCCACTTGGACAAATTCCTGTCATTCTGGGGCGACCATTTCTTGCGACTTCCAATGCCTTGATCAATTGTCGCAATGGTCTGATGCGCTTGACTTATGGTAGTCAATGTGCTGATTTCAACATCTTCACCATTGGCAAGAAGCCAGGTGCCTTCAATGACCCTGCTGGGGTCAACCTTATCCAGGGCTTGGATGAGATTGAAGTTGAGGGCACCTTCAAGTACTTTAGAGAATTGTTCGATGGAGATCCTGAAAGTGGTGAAGATGTTTCACTTGGGCTGACACATGAAGGTGCCTTATATTCTGATCACGTGGCCCTTGAGCCACATCTTTTTGATCACGTGGCCCTTGAGCCACAAGATATCATTTTTATGGCCTCTGGGCCACATTCTCTTCATTCTGTATCTGCTGAGGACCCCATGTGGCTTAAGAATCAACCACCTGATACCCTTCAACCTGATAGAGGTTCACCTCTCGTTCATGCCTCCTCTTTTGCTTACTCTCAAGAGGCATCGAACGACCACAATGCATATAAGGGTGTCAGGTGGTCAAACAATTCTGTTTTGTATGTTGCGAGCCCATGCATGTGCATTTCTGGCTCGAGAGATAGCGGGTTCCCATTTGATGTCCCTTGAGTATTTGGGCCCCTTTTCTTTCACGTATTTTGTCTCCCTTTTTAAGTATCTCACTGGTTTTGAGGGGAATTTGGGTTGTGTCCATCAACATAACCACGAACTTCCTTTTACGCTTCATGTTGGTGAGATCTTTCCTTTTTCATGCATAAATCCATGTAGTATCTTGCTCACATTCATTGAGGACAATGCATGAAGTAGGTGTGGGGGGGTGTTTTACGTGTGTACATAGTCGACTCTTTTCTTTTGATTTTGTTTTCTTTTGTTTGCATTTTTAGGGTCATGTTAGTGTGCTGCATTTAATATCGATATATCTGCTTGCCATGATCCTTGGGTGACTTGTCTTCTTTTGCTTGCCTAGTGCTCCAAAATTTTCACATTTCTTTCAAAATCTTCATGTGTTTGCGAAAGAAAATGTTTTGTGGGTTTTGCGTGTGTTTAGCATGTGCAAAACCGTTGAGAGGCAAAGTAAAAAGAAAGCTCCCAAAATTGTCTTGAACTTGATGCATTAGGATATCTAGTACTGTGACTTTAGGATTTATCGAGTCGTTAGGATGCACCCCAGTTTTCCCTTGGGGGTGAGTAATCATTGGGTTTCAGTGCTCAAACATTTAAAGAAGTCCACCCTGAACCTAGTGAGTCAATAATTCGTGTCTGTTAATTTAAAGAAGTTTGTTGTAGTCAAGGACCCTTTAAATCTTGTTGTGAGACATTAAGTGTAGGGGTTTTGGTTCATGTGTAGATAAGAAATAAGTGAGTAGGTGTTCTCTCTTCTCGCACGGCTTCTATCACTCGGGAAAGTAGGTCTGAGGGGACTTTGTGCCTGGTGCTTTCGAGTCATTTGACTTGGGATGCACCGACCGAACTCCTGTTACACGGGTGGTAGGGATTGCCCTATGTGGAGATTTGGGGAAAGGTGTACGTAATAGTGTAAGTCCTCATGGGCAATGATGCACGAAACCTGACCCTGGGGGAATGAAACTCCAACTAATAAAAAGAAATGAAAAGAAGAAGAAAAAAAGAAAAAAAGAAAAAAAAAGAAAAAAAATGCAAATAAGAACCTTAATGGACTTAACACTTTGTATCACTTGAGGATGTTGAGGTTGTCCGTATCTTTCACTTAATCACTTATTTAACTTGCACAAATGGTTCATTAGGCTAAGTGTGTGGACTGATTACCTATATAGAGTCGGCCCGTAGGATTACCGCGTCCAATGATCGATAAAAATGAGTCCAACGCGTCGACTGTCTAGATTGAATAATGCATCTTGTTCGGATTTTGTGGGTATATCCGCTGAAAACCCTCATGAGACTACACTCCACCTTGGCGACAAGGAGGTTTAACGACTTGTTGCACGTACTAAGTGCAACCGTGATTCCTACGAAAGTGAGTTAGGATTTCTTATTTCTCGTTTGCTTTTCTCTTTCTTTGTTTTGCTCGGGACTAGCAAAAACTTAGGTGTGGGGGTATTTGATTGACATCATTTCAAGCTTATATTTGTATCTTATATCCATTATCTTACACCTAAGCAATGCTACATGACGAGTTTTATGTTTGAATTTCAGAAATAAAGAGGTCCGATGAGAAGAGGCATGAAAGGATCTAAAAGATAGGAAAAAGGAATGAGTTGAGAGACTCGAGGACTAAGATGCAAGGGAGAAGGACCTGAACGAAGATTGAAGGACCTAAGAGCAAAACAGAAAACTCCACACCATCATGGGGAGTATTTTGGCAATTCGATTCGGGTCGGAGCTCCAACAAGCGAAGTAGATGCATCCAAGACAACCAAATACATCAAGAAAAGCCCAGAATGAAAACCAACTCGATCTGGATCCTGTAGACCACCCATTGGCAGTCTGGGACCGCTAATTAGCGGTCCGGATCTCTCCGGATCAACTAAGACTTCTGGAGCGTGTGTATTAAAATGTGTTTAGGCTATTTGTGGTATTTGTTTAGTCCCATACCAGGGGGATTGTCCCGGATTACCTTTTTCTATGGCTATAAATAGAACTCTCCCTCCTCTCTTGTACCTCATCTCTCTCTTTGTGGCCATCTTCCCTACTAAGGGTGAAGCCTTGAAGCAAAACTCTGGTGGAGGAAGTGCTACTTGTAATTGAGTGAGTAATAAATAGATGTTTTCCTTTAGTATGTTGTTTTCTTAGTTTAAATTCCTTTCATATGCTTGCATGCTTGTTTTGTTTTATGTCACTTTAGTTTCTTTAATATTTCTTGCTTGCTTAGTGTAGTTTCCTTTCAGTATAATGTTTCATTCAATATAATGTTTCATTTTGTTAATGTAGTTAGTGTAATGAGTAGTGAGTAGTTCCATCCCCATTTGGGGGGTGGAGAAATATGTGATATGATCATGTAGTGTATTAGGTGTGTTATCTTAATCCCTTGAGCCTTATATGATTTCCATAACCATCTAATGGGGTTTCACTCTTATCTTTGATATGCTAATGCTCTTGAATGAAGCTTAGCTTATGCTTAGATTAGTGGACCTATTTTATGGGGAATGATAAGGTGAGGATATGGATGTAATTAATATTGGAAACACAATTTGTAGTGTATGTACTCTTGTTGCATTTACCTTGGTTAATGTCTCGTTTGTTTTAATGATAATGTGTTATCTTAATTCATGTGGAGGCATAGTAGGGTCTAGTCTTTATACATGAGTTCATTTAGCTTCATTCCAATTATTGTCCTGTATGTTTTAATGATATTATCTTATCTTATCTCATGTGGAGGCAAAGTTGGATTTAGTTTTATGATTTCATGCACTACATGTTGTTATGAGCATAATTGAACACACACACACACACATCTTTATATTCACATTATTTCTCTACTCCCTTTCGAGGTTTAGTTTTGTTGCTTATCTTCCATTTACTTTCGCATTGTAGTATAGTTTAGTGTAATCAATCTTGCTCTACTTTCTTTCCCACTTGCCTTCGCACAAACGAAAACTCGACACACCTCCCTGTGGATCGACCCGTATTTGCTACCGCTTCAACGCGGCCGTGCACTTGCGGTTTAATATAAAACAAATCAATCATGTGTTCAATTAAGCTCATCACAATATGTAGTGCATGAAAACCATAAAACTACATCCAACTTTGCCTCCACATGAAATAAGATAAGATCATATCATTAAAACATACAAGACAATAATTGGAATGAAGCTAAATGAACTCTTGTATAAAGACTAGACCCTACTATGCCTCCACATGAAATAAGATAACACAATATCATTAAAACATACAAGACATTAACCAAGGTAAAGGCAACAAGAGTACATGCAACTACAAATTGTGTTTCCAATATTAATTCCATCCATATCCTCGCCTTATTATTCCCGATAAAAAAGGTCCACTAATCTAAGCATATGCTAAGCTTCATTCAAGAGCATTAGCATATCAAAGACAAGAGTGAAATCTCATTAGATGGTTATGGAAATCATGTAAGGTTCAACGGATTAAGATAACACACACCTAATACAACACATGATCATATCACACATTTCTCCACCCCCCAAATGGGGATGGAACTACTCACTACTCATTACACTAATTACATTAACAAAATGAAACATTATACTGAAAGGAAATTCAACTAAGCAAGAAAGGAATATTAAAGAAGCTAATTGAAATGAACATAAAACTAAAGAAACATGCAAGAATTAAAGGACAAGATTAAAAGAACTAAGAGCAATTATTTTATTTACATGACTCACATTACAAGTGACATTCTTCTCCACCTTGAGTTTTTGCTTCAAGGCTTTTACTCCAAGTAGAGAGAATGCCACCAAGCAACGGGTGCATATAAAAGGAGGAGGAGGAGTTCTATTTATGCCATAGAAAATGGTAATCTGGGATAATCCCCCGGCATGGGACTAAACATATACCAAAATAGACTAAATACACCCTAATACACAACCCGCCAAAGTCTTAGCGGATTCGGACCCAAACCGACCGCTAATCAGCGGTCTTGGACCGCCAATTGGCGGTCTATATGGTTCGGATCCGGCCTGAATTTGGTGTGTTGTTGTCTGGCTTTATTTGTTCATGTTGGATGCATCCGAGTAGGTTGTTGGAGCTCCGACCCGAATAGAATTGCCAAAATACTCCCCATGATGGTGTGGAGTATTCTTGTTTGCTCATTGGTCCTTCGATCTTACATTCAGGTCTTTCGATCTTGTATCTTAGTCCTCGAGTCTCTCAACTCAGTCCTTTTCCCTACTATTAGGTACATTTATAGTCTCGCCTTCTCAAACCTACTTATTCCTGAAAACTAAACATAAAACTCGTTACATAGCATTGTTTGGGGTGAAAGATAATTGATATAAGATACAAAGATATGCATGAAATGATGCCAATCAGTTGCCCTTCCTCAAAGGAAAAAGGTCATTCAAAATAAATGGGTTTTCAAGAGGAAGATGGACATGGATGGGAGCTTGACAACCTACAAAGCGAGGCTTGTAGCAAAAGGTTTCACTCAAGTTCAAGGAATTGACCATGATGAAACTTTTTGACCGGTTGCCATGTTCAAGTTTATTCGGATTATGCTCGCTATTGCCGCATTTCATGATTATGAGATATGGAGAATGGATGTCAAAACGGAGTTCCTTAATGGGGACTTGGAGAAGGATGTGTACATGGTACAACCTCAAGGTTTTGAAGATCCAAAGAATAGCAAGAAAGTATGCAAGCTTCAAAGATCCATTTATGGATTGAAGCAAGCATCAAGGAGTTGGAACAAACGCTTTGACGAAGAAGTCAAAAAGATTCACTTCGTCCAAAGTAAGGAAGAGCCTTGTATATACAAGAAGGTTAGTGGGAGCCACGTAGTGTTCTTGATATATACAAGATGGTTAATGGGAACGCCGTGTCATATCCACCGTCTGTAACTTGGGTCGAAACCTTTCTCAAACAAATGATCTTTTATTTTCCAAAAAGTCAACACTGACATATTATGACACTTATTGCACGGACAATACGCCATGTTGCTGTCATTCGTTTTTTTGAATGTTTTTTGGCAACCTCGATAAACATATTCACTCCGTTCTCATACGCATCACTCAGTCGGTTTGAAAGAGTCCACTCTCGATCCATTTCAATCTAAACATTAAGAAAAATGATAGTTATTATTGAAGGAAATAAATAAAATTTCAATTTAAAAGGACATGTTCGTAGTTGAGAAGATCCGGAGAAATGAAGATGAGAAAAAAAATGACTGGGAGGGGAGATGAAGTCCTTAATCTAGCGTGGGAATACGGAAGGTTAGAAACCTAACAAAGCAATCAAGGCCAAAGCAAGCCTAAAGTCCAGTATAGGTCCTCAGCACTAGACAACGCCTAATTTCGAGGTCCCACCGATGACCACTAGTATGTAGGAAATTAAGAACCGAGAGGTCCTAAAATCTCAGGGAGACTAGATGGGCAACGACGTTCAGACCGAAACGGTCTTAAACATCGAGGACCACTAGTCTGTAGGAAATCAAGAACTTGGAGGTTCCTAAAATCTCAGGGAGACTAGATGGGCAACGACGTTCAGAACATAACGGTCTTAAACAGTTCCTATCCTTAATGCGTCTGGAAATCGTAGGGGCCAACGTCTAATTGATTTTGTTAAGGCTCTTTTATTAAGTGGTTTTTGGGGCAAGAAAAGGGTGATGAAATCCCCCACCTCATCTCTTCTTGGTGATTGCCCCCTAAGTGTTTTTCATACCTTAATCTAACAAACAACACACCAAACAAACACTCACCTCACTCTTGTTTCAATGCAAGTCCTACTAACTAATATGTGCTTTCCAATGAATGATGAGTGAAAGAGATTACATACCTTACGCCAGCAATCTATGACATAAATCGTAAAACAAATAATAAATACGATGAATGGAAATCTTATATGATGAATGACTCCGCAAATTTTGTCTAATCTTTTGCTTTAGGTTATTAAAGGCCAAGTTGCTTAAGGGGGTCAATGGGCTATTAGAAACTAAAGACTTAACTAAACAAAATAAGTTTTTTTCAGCATAAATAAACATTTAACTAAACATAAATAAATTGTTAACATAAATAAACATTTAACTAAAATAAATATTTAACTAAACTAAATCATAAACTAAAATAAACATTTAATTAAATAAGAGAAATTTATATTTTTTTCTTTTGTCTCAATTTCTCTCGCATTCAAGACTTTAATTTGGATTTATCTCCTAGAAATTATCCTTGTAAATCATCACTCATAACTTACTTGCTTATTGCATATATAATTACATATACACATTTAAATCATCCAACCATCTGAACTCAATCCAAACCAAACCAATCCATTGAAAGAGTGAAATCAAATGATATCTCTTTAATAAAGGCCGCATCCATCATCATAACATATGGCAATAAAAGATAACAAAATGAATTAAACATTCACACATGTCAAGAAGTAGAGAAAAAATCTCACTTTGGCAACCAAACCAAACCAATCTTTATTCACACTCCATTCTCGTCAACGAAACAAATAAAAAATTCACAATCTCCACAACAAATTAAACAATCCAAATCCAAATACCACAATCTAAAATCCAAATCATCATACAAACACCACCATTTAACTCAACTGGTAAAATAATTTAACACAGACATGTTAAAGATCCAATCATCATACTACAACATCTACGAACTAGAGGAGGAGGAGGTCAGAGGTCGGAGATTGGTCGTGGAGGTGGAGGATCACGGAAGTGGAGAAAGACGACTACAGTGACAGTTGCGGTCATGTAGGTTGAAGATTGATCGGAGGGTCGCGGGATCGGCTAGGGTTTGGTCTGGTTTTTGTCAGGATAAAATAAAAAAATGAAGGGACAGATTCCAATTAAAGGCCTATAGACGTCGACTGTACGAACAACCGACGTCTATAGCACCCAAAAGATGTATGTTTAAACGTTTTAAATATCGCAAGTGCATGGTGTCGATGAAGACATGGCAAGTACGGGTCGATCAATGGGGAGATGAGTAGCCTCTGGTTTATCCGAAATCAAGTGGTGAAAAATGTGAAGGAGATTTGATTATGCTAAGCTAAACTACACTAAACTAGTAAGTAAGAAATGCGTTAGAAAACAGCTAAAGATTGGAAATCAGGAAGAGAAACCCCTAAGGGGTGGAGTGTGTGCACATATGAATTGAAATAAGTGATGAATGACGCATGTAAGCATGTATGTGTGTGTCTTCATGCATGGGAAGTATCTAACGATGTGGCAAAACCTATCAATCCATTCACACAACGTATCTGCAATTACTACTTGATTATCATAAGATTAGGCTCAGCATGAGAAGTGTCTAAAGATATGGCAAGACTCATCAAAAACCATGAACTCATGTGAAGAACAAAGCTAAGCATGGGACATGTCTAAATGTTATGGCAAAACCCATCAAAACATAGTTTCTTCAATCAAGCAAGCAAACAAACACAAATAGAAACACATAACTAACATGTACTGTTAGATTCTAACCCATGTTTAAGCTAATCCCGTGTTTAGTGGGGGATTAGCATGGGGAAGAGGAGGAGAATAGTGTCTGGCTGGGTGGTGTGATGGGGTAGGAGTGTAGGGTGATGGGTTGGTTGGGTTTTGTGCTTGGTTGGGAGGCAAAACCACACCCATCTCTCACACTCTCTCTCACTCTTGCATTCTCTCACCTTTCTTCTTCTCTTCCGGCGACCAGGAGGCGTGGAGGTTGCTCCGGCGTGAGGCGCGGAGGTCGGTGTGTGGGGAGGCGCGCGTGCGGTCGCGGATTGGAGGTGGTGTCGCGGTTTCTCCGGCGGGCGTCGTTGATCACACATTTGAGGTATGCCGGCTTCTAGTTTGGTTTTGTTGTTGCCCCACGTTGGTGGGAGGTTGTGGTTGGTCGCGGGAGGTCGGAGACCTCGTCGGCGACGAGAAACGGCGTAAAATCCTCGGCTGGCGTGGGGTTGCTGTTTACCAACGGAACCTAAACAATGCTGTCGAGTCAATTGCTATTTTCCTCTTTTATCTTTTCACCTAAACAATGCTACATAACGAGCTTTATGTTTGAATTTCAGAAATAAAGAGGTTTGAAGAGAAGAGGCATGAAAGGACCCAAAAGCAGGGAAAAAAGACGTAATTGTGAGACCTGGGGACTGAGATGCAAGGGAGAAGGACCTGAACGTAAGACCGAAGGACCTAAGAGCAAAACAGAAAACTCCACACCATCATGGGGAGTATTTTAGCAATTCAATTCGGGTCGGAGCTCCAACAAGCAAAGTAGATGCATCCAAGACCAACAAATACATCAAGCAAAGCCCATAATAAAAACCAACTCGATCCGGATCCAGGAGACCGCCAATTGGCGGTCTGGGATTGGTTTGCCCGGGTCCGCTAATATTTTAGGAGCACGTGTATTAGTGGATGTTTAGTCTATTTTTGGTATTTGTTTAGTCCCACATCGGGAGATTGTCCCGGATTACCTTTTTCTATGGTTATAAATAGAACTCTTCACGTTCTATTGTCAACTACCCATTGCTTGGTGGTATTCTCTCTACTAAGGAGTAAGCCTTGAAGCAAAACTCAAGGTGGAGAAGAATGCTACCTTCAATGTGAGTCATTGTTAATAAAATAATTGTTCTAGTTTCTTTTAATATTGTCTTTTAATTTGTGCATGCTTGTTTAGTCTTTCCTTTCCTTTTAAGCTTCTTTAATGCTCCTTTCTTGCTTAGTTAAATTTTCTTTCAGTATAATGTTTCATTTTGTTAATGTAGGTAGTGTAATGATTAGTGAGTAGTTCCATACCCTTTGGGGGTGGAGTAGATGTATGTACATGTTATGTAGGTGGTATGAATGCTAGATATTATTGTTTGTGAGAGATATTAGTATGCTTTCTTGAATTAATAAGAACTTTACTTGATGGTTTCTGCCATAGTTAGGTAGACTCCATGCTCGTTATGTTCTTAATAACAACCTTGCATTGCTCATATTAATCACCTAGGTTAATGTTGTAAATGATAGGTCTTGCCATGAGGTACTTCTTATGCATTAACAAACACTAACCACACTTGAGCTTATTGTATGCATTCACCACACTTATTTCATGTGCACACACACACTCCACCCCTTAGGGGTTTTCCATTCCTGAGTTTTATCTCCTTTCATTAGTTGCTTAGTTTAGTTTGTTTTGTGATTTCATTTCAGCCTTCCTAGTTTACTAGTTTAGATTAGTGTAGTTAGTGTAATCAATCTTTCTCTCCTTTCTTTCCCACTCGCCTTCGCACAAACCAAAAGTCAACACACCTCCCTGTGGATCGACCCGTATTTGCCACCGCTTCAACGCGGTCGTGCACTTGCGGTTTAATATAAAACGAATCAATCACCCATGACAAAATTACACGACTCTTACACTTCCTATTGTTATATACACCTAAGAGAAACTCCCAAGTCTCCCAATCACCAAATCTACTCTCCAAGCTTAAACTTCCACATCTTAGCATCAATTCGACATCTTAAGCTAAGTGTGCTCCAGTTAGAGAGTGTGGTTCACTAAAGATCTCTGTTGTAAATAAGCAAGGACTTCGGTGAAAGTCCGAAGTGTTCCTCTCGGATTGTGAGAGAAGAAAGTCAAGCTCACGAGGGTGTTCGTGGAGCTTGTTTTGTAAAAGTCTTAATCTCGACCCGGAACGAGGTTGATCGAGCGGGGCTCGTAAGAGAGGAAGTAGGCAGGAGGCCGAACCTCTATAAAAATCCAGTGTCATCATTGTGGTTTGTTTTACTTGCTTGTTTTGTTGAATTCTGATGTGCAATGTTTGATCGATTAAACAAGTAGATAATTAGAGTTCAAAGAAATTAGAATTAGAGATCATCACGATCCTACAATAATACATTACAAAAGATATGAATTTTCTAAAACCCCAAAATATCAAATTTTGTTGGTGATACATCCAAAACTTGATAAAGGCAAAAATCGGACAAATTGGTCGAACGTTTTTTGGAGACTGATCGACCGAAATTTCGTAGTAGATATTATGTGTGCCAACGGTCGACTGGATAGGATGTGTCGGTCGACCGAGATACTCTAGGAGCTCTTTGCTAGATTAATAGGTCGACCGGTATAAGTCGTGCTTTGACCCAAAATTTACAGGAACTTCCATGAATTTTTCTTGGTGGTAATCGGTCGACCGACTTATGACTCAGTCCAACTGAAAACATCCAGTAGTCGTTTCTCGTGTAAAATCGGTCGACCGTTTGTGTGTTCTATTCAAAGCTTATTTTACTGGAGAAGATATGTGGAAGCTTATTTTACTGGAGAAGACTTGATGAACAACTAATTTGAGGACGGAGGAAGCTCGCATATACTCCCTTTCTTCTTGATGTCGTGTTTCCCCCCTTCCCACCGATCACGACGACCGTTGTTCAGAGATAGTAATGAAAGAACTGATCCTTCCTCTGCCCTGCCCCTTTTTCCTTCTTTCTTGTGTTCTCCTTGATAGCTTCGACGTAGTAGGAGGCCGAACAGCTAGAAAATACTTCAAACTACCCAGTTTCTTAGAGAGAGTTATCTCACGCCACTAGGTATTCTCTACCTACCCACCTATGTCGCCAATTACTTCAAAATAATTGAATGAACGAGGAGTCCTATGTTGTGAAAATCTCAAGTATGGTTTTGTAGAGTGATAGTAAGGGTGACTTATCTATCAACTTTCCACTATCATGAGTACCACTAAACTGACATGTTGGAGTTGGCTGCTGGCACAACAGGGTGGTGCGTTACCGCACCACAGGCGCATGCGCCATAGCGTTCGTGGTGGTTCTTCAGGATTCCAATGTACTATGTCCAAGATCAGAATGAGCTCACTGATGGATCACTGCCATCCCATTCTTTACTGAGCGGGAGTGCAACCATCTTATCCCCTTCACTTTTTTGTTCTGAATCCCAGATGAAAAAAGGGTCAGAAAGTCATTTACGTGCTACTAGCTACTTGATTTTCTTTTCATCTGGAGCAAGAAAATAGATGTGCAACTAGTGTAGCCAATAGCCGCAACACTGACTCAATTCCCCTGTTGCGAAAACCTTCTCAGCTGAGCTTAAGGCCTACCTCCTAAAGTTAGTCATGTCAACCCCTAACTTACGCGAAGAATAAATAGCCCTACAAAGGCAAGGTGGGAGCCAGGGATGAAAAAAAACTATGTCTGCAGATAGTCCATTTCCAATTATCCTTTGCGATAGCACCAATTCCATTGGGGTCTCGCTCTGAGGTGAACCAGAACCAGAGCAAGAAAATAGCCATAGTAAGAGGTGTTAGCAGAAGAGCAAGCTACGATGACGGTAAGAGTGTAGGTCACGAAGGCAAGAGTCGGCCAGCAACGTCGCGCTAGCATTCTCTGGAGTTGCTTGCTTGTTGGGTGATAGTTGTTGGATGATTTCGTAGGGGCCCCATATCATAGGGTCCTGTTCTTGAAAACCCAGTCCTGTCGATCGGCTAATATGAGGAGGAATAACGGTGGCCTTAGGACTCAATTTTCATCAAATACTACCAGTTATTTCAAAGGAGCAAAAATATGACGTGGTAAATGCAAGCCTTCATCGATCCAACATATTGAACGATTGCAAAGTATTCTACTTAGCAAGGAACATGCGGATTCAACGTGAGCATGATGTTCAAAACAACGTAGATGCCTTACAGTTTGCAGAATGACTTGCTAACGTTGGTGATGAGAGGATCCAAATGAACATTTCTGATTTTGATAATGACGGTCGATTGCTAGATTCAAATTCCACCAGATCTGCTCATCGATCCATTAGGTGGAAGAAAAAAAGTCATTGATAAGATATATAGAGACCTACGTACATCCGAAAGGCTCGCATCATATTTCCATGAAATATGATGAAGTAGACGAGCTGAATGCCGGTCTCTTAGGAAGAATTGGTGAGTTGGAGTTCATTTATTTAAGTTCAGATAATGCATTGCCTATCAATGAGGCAACCGGCTTTGGCAGATCTCTTTTTCTACCATAATTTTTACATTCAATAAAAACTAATGGAATCCCGCCCCATGAATTGGTCCTGAAAGTTGGTGCACTAGTGATGCTTCTAAGGAACCTCTACCAATATATTGTCTTATGTAATGACACTCGACTACTAATTAAATCCTTTGATTTAAGAACATGTAATAGATGCTGAAATCCTCACCAAGAGTGATATTGGTAAAAGAGTGCTCATTTTCAGAATAGACATGGGGGCTCCACGGTCTTCTGATCCTTTCTTAATGAACCATCATCAATTTCCTCTAAGCTTTGCTTTGCAATGACAATAAATAAAAGTCAATGGCAAATATTAAGAAAAGTTGGTATAAATTTGCAGAGTCCGGTCTTCTCACAAGGGGTTGTATGCCGCAACTACATAATGATATTTATCTTCTTATTTTACTCATTTTTAACCACTAAATTCTTAGACGTAATGGAAACTACGACAACAACAATGATCGAAAAGAATAAGTCATTTCCTAACTGATAATTGGGTTAGAGAAGGTGAAGCATACCAATTTCTATCAAGTCCATCAATGACATTATGTGATCTATTTATAATTACGAACAAAAATATTATTCTTCAAATATAGCAGTCTTGTTATTATGAAGGATTTGAAACTTGTGGGGATGAAGTCTCACGATTGCCACACTTTAATACACCAAAAGTATTGGACTTTCTAACAATCGTCATTATGAACATTCTAATAGTAAAGCAACGCGTAGGATGAAAATGGTAAATCCAAATGACGATAACTTAATGACAAAATATTTTTATGTGTTGTGCAATTCTAATGAAGTTCAACCTTATCTAAATGAACACATGAATCTTTTAAGTCAAATAAATCCTTAATGGAGTGATCAACAAGTAATTAATAACCACAATAAGAATTTCATCTCTTGGTTCAAAAGGGTTGTGTACAAGTTACTATGGACTAATCAATATCGACTGACGTCTAGGTATAGACGTGTCATAAATAAATGTCGGATTATGGAACACAAATAACCGACGTATAGATGCCTTATACCCGACGTATATTCCCTTTTGTACACTAGTGACAGCGTCCTTGTTGACACATTGCATTTGCATGCTCAGTATTGCTTGGAGCATAAGCACATTCCAAGTTACTATGTCCCATAAGTCCACATCTACTACAAGCGGGAGTAATGACCTGAGCTACAGGAGCTCTGTCCAACTCAAAACTCTCTATCCTACGCATGGAAGCAACCATTTTTTCCTCAGACACAATAGTTGAATTGACTTGGTGTGATCCAGCTAGACCAGAATACCTAGCGGCCGGTGGCTCTCTCATGGTGTCCCACTTGAGGGTGCATTCAACCATTACTTCAAAGGTATCACATGCCTCATCAATGGCCTTCATTTGGAAATCATGCTAATACATCGACTTCAACAATGTGTGGGTGATATAGTTGAGGCCCTCATAAACAATCTGGCACAGCTACCACAACTGAAGTCGATGATGAAGGCACTGCAAGAGATCGCCCTTGAACATGTCAAAGAAAGCTTGAAATGATTTGATGTCAGTCTGATACATTTTATGTATCGGGTGTAGTGAAGGTTGAGTCTTCCTTTGGGGGGAGAATCTCTTCAGAATGACAATCCGAAAGTCATCTTAAGACCAATTGCGTTTGACAGGAGGTTGTAGATCAATTTCTTCGCGCTATCCTTCAACACGAAAGTAATCATCCTCGACCGGATGAAATTCTCTTCAAACTGTTGAAGCTTGAACATGGAGCACACCTCCTCGAATTCACGTATAAAGATATACAAATCCTCCTTATTGGCTGTGAAGGTAGGAAGCATGCATGCTCACATATAATGGTTTCAGCTCATAGTTATTCCCAGGAGCAGGCGGGAGAACTATGCAAGATAGTTGTGCAACCCGAACAGGAAGAGTCTGCTCCAACATAGTCATCGAGCGATTCCATCGAGCTAGGGGTGGTGGTATTCCCATAACTCGATCCTGACCGGGACCCTCTTCCTACCAAGTCAGAGGAGGAGGGGATGGTCTACGTGGTGGTAGGAGTGGACCGAAGAACTCCATATATGGAATGTGATCTCCCCCACCTCCAATAGATGACGTGGCCTCTTGCTCTAAGGAAGCTCGAGGTACAGTAGGATGCTCATTAGACTATCAATCTCAACAACATGATCAACTCTCTCAAACTGAGCACCCTCACCATGATGAGTCTAACCTTGCATAAAAGTGCTCGACTTGACAACAACACACAAATAGAAGGTGTAATCAGAGAAGGAGACTATTACGCAGAATGTGGATGAGGAGAAGACTCAGAAAAGAAAGGAAGAATCCTTAGAGCTAGCGTGGGTAAGGGTGAGGGTAGAATTCTAATCTAGCAAACACAACTCAAACATGCTTAGGCTGGCTATGGGTCCTTAGGGTAGACGATGCCTAGTCACGACTCCCACACTCCCAAATGCCTCACCTCCTTTGGCCGAAGGTCACAAAGTCGTATGAGAAAGTCAAGACCCGAAGGTCCCAACACTCTCAATGTAACTAAGCAAATGACGACGTTCACGCCATGACGTCGAGAATGTGATTGTCTCCTAAGTACGCCCAAATTGTAGGGGTCATGGTCTACTTGATTTTAGATTAAGGCTTTTGATTAAGTGTAATTTTTGGGGCCAAAGAAAGGGTGTTGAAATCCCCTACCTTATCTTGTATGGGACAACCCCCTAGGTATTTTGATCCTTAAACTAGCAATCCGATGATCCAATCAAACACTCACGTTACTGTGGTTCCAGTGCAACATTACAAAATAATGCATGCATGCTAATGCATGAATGAGTGAAGAAGGTGTCCTACCTCACGCTAGCAATCAACAACAAGAAAGTAAAGGAAACACAATATGCGTGCAATGCCTATGTATGGTGCATGACCAAGATGACATGTATCTACTCTTTTGTTTTGAGATTTATTGTCCAAGTTGTCTTAAAGAGGGGAATATGCACGTCAAATTAATTTCTAGCATCAAAATAAATCATATAAGAATTGGAAAGTGACAGATATCAACTATGAATACAACACATGATTCAAGTCCCCAAACTTCTCCTATGTGCTCCTTTTCCTCAGTTCAGTACCCTATCCGCCTAGAATCCTGTCTAGTAACAAAACTAAAAGAAAAATGTGAGAAAAACCACCGAAATAGTGGAAACAACAATGAAGACTACCAACTCCCCGACAACGGCGTCAAAAACTTTATTGAGATTTTATCAATTTAATACCAGATGTGCACGGTGTCGGTGAAGACACAACAAGTACGGGTCGTACCACGAGGAGTTGAGTGTGTTGTTGTTCCCACCATACTCGAATGAGAGAGAAAAGGAGTAGGAAAAGGTTCAAAACTAAATAATGAAGGTGACACATATCAACGACAACTAATAAAAAACTAGTCCCGTAGGAGATGGCGAATGAATGCAAAAGTGTAGATGTGTAAGTTGTATGTGTATACAATTTAGTGCTCATGACATGCATAACATGGAATCTATAATGACCCAAAACCCCAACTATGTCTCCACATGATTTAAGATTTAACATCATCATTAAAACATACAACACATTAATAATAATTATGCCAACAAGAGGACATGCTCCAACATGCCATCCTTATCTCTTTACCCACTCCAAACTTATCCTCACCTCATCACTCCCCATAAAGTAGGCCCACTAGCCAAAGCATGTGCTAAGCATCAATTAAGAGCATTACCATATAAAAGGCAAGAGTGAGAAACCCAACAACATGGGTATGGAAATCGTCTAAAGCTCCAAGATTAAGATTAAAACACACACCAATCTCACAACATTCACAGTTCACATCATTCTCTACCCCCCAATGGGGATGTATTACTCACTAATGAACATATTAACCAAAGAAACATCAACATAAAAACAACACATAACAAGTAAAGAAGACTAGATTAAAACTAGAAGTAAACAATAGCAACTTTGATTAATGATGAAAAATATTACAAGGTTGCAAACCTATTCTCCTCCACTACACTACTAAGCAAAAAAAATAAAATGTAGCCTAAAGAAGGATTAGAAGTGTATTTATAGAAGATTATAGGGCTTGGATGAATCAAGGTGCAATCAGACGACTGTAAATCAGATCTGGATGTTGCATATTGTTCTGACTGGACAACCCGATTTGCTGAAGAATTTTGGGGTCAAACAGACCGAAATGATCCGCCATTGGCAGATTTGGACACGTACTAGCCGCATCTTCACCGACACGGTGAACTTGCAGTATTGAATTAATAAAATCTCAATCACTCTCACAAGTTGAATTTCCTCTCACAACCCAAGAGGGAGGCTTCTTCTTGAAGCTTGTACAATCTTGGTCATTCTAACAATTGGAAGTGGGAATCACAAGCAAAACTCCATACTTAAGAACCTTTGAGTAGGAAAGAAATTAGGAACACAAGTGGTGAAGTTCAAGCTTCACTGTGGAAATGGAGCTTTGAATGTGTAAAAAGTTTCTCTCCAAACAATGAAGCATTAGGATGTGTAATAGATGTGAAAAACATAGGCACAAACCCCTATTTATAAGTTTTCAAGTCCATATAGCCATTGGAGAAACATAAGAGTAGGTGGGAAAACAAAGGAGCAAAAGAATAAGTGTAGAAAATGTTGTTGAACAAATTTTGTTCGACCATTCACTTAAAAACTTAAGTCAATGGTTGATCCGGACCAACAGTCGACAAGCTTGGCAAATTGAGAGATACCATTTTCTACACACCCAATGGCCAACCATTCAAAGCCAATGGTCGACTGCTTGGTCAATATATTATAAAACTAGTCATTGTACGAATTTTGCACCCCATTTGTCAAGCAAGATTCCCAACAGTTGATCGGTTTGAGTAGTTCTACACATGAGTGATTTTTGATGTTTTGGTCAAATGTGGTCTCAATTCAAGTTCCAATTTGATGTATTTTTGTGGGAAATGATCAAAAGAGGTTCTAAGGTGTGTTAAGGAATCCTAATACCAATTTTCTCAAGTTTACATAGGTTCTAAAAGACTCAAATCAAGATAAAATTACATGTCTTCAAGAGCTTGAATACATTCTCGACTTCAATCCTTTTGCTCTCGAATCTTGATCACAAATTAAGAGAAGCACAATACGAGTATATCTACAATTCATGTAATTTGTTTGACCCAATTTTATTGTGATTAAGATTGGATTAAACATCAAATTAATACGATTAAGGCCTAAAAGACAACACTATTGGGTCCTCAATGTTCTCCTCATAGTCACTCATTTCATCTTCTCTGCTTATGCAATGAAATATAAGGGTGCACTTTTGTTGATATTAAGATGAATCTTTGTTCCATTTTTAGGGCAAAACTTGATGCCTCTATTGGCCAACCATCAACAAATATGAGTCTTAATTCTTCTCTGAACATAAGAGGTGCAAAGTGGTTTAGTCCACATCCAACACAACTTTTCTTGTAGTAAAGGTAGATTAAATTGTTGGATCTATGACCCCTAATCTAATCTAAATGGCTTTACTAATGATGTAGTATGCAACGTATTTAAAACCAAATAAGTAGTAGAGACATGCAGACAACTAAAGATTGAAGAGTTTTATAGAGGTTCGACACCCCGACTGTATCTTAATGCTCTCTTTCAAGCCCCTCTCGATCATCGAGAGCCCCTCTCATGACTTCACTACACCGATCTTCGTTCCGAACCGAGATCAAGCCTTTACAAAGCCAGTTTGCGAACACCATTGCCGAAACCTGGTTTTCCTCTCACAACCCAAGAGGCTATCTTCCTACTAAAGTCTTACAATGTTTGAATTAATCAAGAATAGGAGTGGAATCACAAAACACACTAACAATTGAGCACACTTGAGTATGATAGGAATCTTTAACACAAGTGATGAAGTTTAGTCTTGAGTGTCTGTAATTGGTGTTTAAAGATGGGGAAAGTTTACCTTCAATGAATGGATGAATATGTGTAAGAGATGTGTCAAACTATGGTTTGAACACCTATTTCTAAGCTCTAAGATGCATATAGACGTTAGGGCAAAACACAAAAGAGATAACGAAGCAACTAACAGAAAGCAGCAAGCGTGATCTGCCTGTCGGGTGCCAAACGGTTGACTGTTAGGACAATCCATTCGACCATTCACTTAAGTTGTTAAGTTAATGGTCGGCCAAAGTGCATATCGGTCAAACCAAGGGAACAATCAACTGATAGGTCCAAAACAATAGAAGAACGTCCGGCCAACTTATTGTTTGGATTCCAAATTAGGTCAATATGTAATATTCGAAATACCCGTTGGGGAATAACGACAAAAAAACAACTCAAAAAGAAAATTTTAAAAACCACAGAAAGGTCAGACGAATCTGGAATAATGATTGATCACTCATTCATCCCATGCCAACAATCCTCTCCTGAAAATTCCTCATGGGCAAGGCGTGACTCGAGACCTTGTTCTAATTTCAAATGAAAGGCTTATGGCATGCGACTTTACTACTCCACTAAAAGCAATTACTGTTAGTGAGGGGGCCACTTCCAACATATGCCATTCACAGGCAGTGCAGAACCCCAAGTTAAGCATCGGGTAGACAAGAGAGGTTGCACGCTAGTGCCAACGAGTTGGACAATTAAGCACCTAGGCCTTTAGACAACACTGCTAGAAAACAAGGGTATTACGTGACTACGTCGAAGTTCAAGAATCCGATATGGTATTAGGTGGACCACGTCGGCAGCTAAAAATCTGACATTATGTTAGACTTACCACGTCAGCCAAAATATGTTCGACGTGTACCGATGTGATTTTTGGCTTATAACGTTAGATAGTTTAAGGCCAACGTGAATGTTCACATTACCATGTTGGTCATTTTATGCTCGACGTGCACCAACATCATTTAGGTTTATCACGTCGGATAATTTACGATTGGCGTGAATCTTCACGTTACCACGTATGTCGTATTATGTTCACCGAAAACTAAGGTGGTGTATTTTGGCCATAGTAGCACAATATTTTCAAAGCATTTGTCTTCTATTGACCAAACCAAACTGGTGAGCGGTTTTGGTGATCAAATTGTGTTCAGTTGTCTGGTTAGCATGTTACGTCCATATAGGCATTAACTACGTCATTGCTTAGGTTAACTGACGTGGTAAATTATAAATATTTTTAATAAATTTAATACATTATCATATTTAATATTCAACCCAAAATCACACAAATCGACAAACCTAATTACGAGCTAGGCGCGCAAACCCCCATTTTCATTCCCACTCCCCCTTGTCAGCTCTACCCGATCGATCTACCCGTTCACACAGACAAACCCCAACCGATCACCCATGCCTGACTAGCCCACACCATCTTCTACATACAACACTTGCTCACGAAGGTGTGATCTATGCTTCTATTTTTGCAAGGAAATTTAATTACTCTAACTCATTTTAATTATTTCCTAGCGAGCATATATCAATGTTTTGCTTGTTTGAAATTTATAATGGAATGGTAATTTATGGACTCGAATGTGTTGTTCTATTGATGTTAGATTGTTTATTGGTAGTTGAAACTTTTAAAGGCCTAAGAATCGAAATTTATATTTAGCTTAACATTGAGATTGTTTGTCTTGATGTGTAGAAAATTATAGATCGAAAATGTATTTTTGCCAGTAGATTCAGTGATGAGCATGAGGTTCGGGTTGATGAATTTCTACAAATTATCCTAAAGAATGCAGATGCCAGAAATGAGAGAAAGGTGTTATGTCCATGTATGAGTTGTTTTAGCATGTTCTTACGAGAGGTAAAAGAGATAAAAGCTCATTTGTTCAAGAATGGTTTTGATGAAGAATATACTCGTTGCATATGACACAGTGAAAATGAAATAAGCACCAAAGAAGAAGATAATCATACTAACCAGTTAGAGGATATGATCTAGATGTTTTCGACAATTGTTGTGATAAACCCGATCTACTTGGTAGTCTACTGTCTGACAATGAAAAACTGGTGTATCTGAGTTGCACCGAGTTTAGTAGGTTGTTTGTATTTTTAAGGTTGTATACCTTGAATGCAGCAAGCGGTTGGAGTGATGTTAGCTTCACTGCTCTGCTGAAGTTGTTGAAAGAGATTCTTCCACATAGAAATGAACTTCCGGATCGTACCTATGACGTTAAAAAGGTATTGTGTCCGATGGGGATGGAGTATGGGAATATACATGCATGTCCTAATGATTGTATACTCTATATGGGTGACTTTAAGAACCTGCAGTTTTATCATGTTTGTAATGTCTCATGGTATGAACAAAATAAAAATATGAGTGTTGTTGAGAATGGAAAACTACAAGGTCCCCCTGCAAAGGTGTCGTGGTATATTCTGATAATTCCAAGGTTGGAGCATTTGTTTGCATGTTTAGAGGACTCAAAGAATCTGACATGGCATGCAGATCGAGAGAGAACAAATGATCAGTTGCTTTGGCATCCTGCAGATTCTCCCCAGTGGAAGAAAGTTAATTCTGACTTCCTGTTATTTGATGAGGAATCCCAAAACCTGAGACTTTGTCTATGTACGGACAGAATGAATCTTGATGGTAGTTTGAGAAACCTTCATAGTTTGTGGCCTGTTTTACTTGTTATTTACAATCTCCCATCTTGGTTAAGCATGAAACGCTGATACATGATGTTGTCGTTATTGATTTTGGGTCAAAAACAACTGGGAAACGACATCAATGTGTACTTCAAACAAACTTAATTGATGACATAAAGACATTGTGGGATGATTAAGCAAGTGTGGGATGCCCATCTGCAAAAGTCATTTACTATGCGTGCGATGATCTTCTACACAATAAATGACTTTTCCACGTATGGTAATCAGTCGGGATATTCTGTGAAAGGCCACAAAGCTTGTCTGTGTTGTGAAGAGAACATGTATTCCTTCTAGCTAGCGCATGGCGGTAAGACGATGTATCTTGATCATCAGAGAGTCCTTCCAATAAGTCATGCGTATTGTAGATTAAAGATGACATTCAATAAAAAACGGGAATATCATGAATGAAGAGAATGAAAACTGAATTTCACAAACACCCCCATCCACGGAGTCAAATCGAATCTATAAGTCAAAAGATCCTCCCTCGAAAAAACTCACCATATGTCAAGATACCTAGATTAATATACAGATCACGAATCCACAAAATGAAATTTCTTACCAAACGTATTACGTCGTCCATTGTTCCATTTTATTGTTTATTAACTTCCTGATTGACTATGTATGTGATTGTTGCATGCAAAGTTGATGTAATCGTATTTCCTTTATTGTGTTGCATAATTGCATTTTAGTTGACTACTCACTTAATATTTACTCTTGTCAATTAAATGTAGCAATCATGCATTAATACTCGTAATCGACTATTTGTGTTCGCAAATGTAGAACTAGTGGTGGTGTACTATTGTATCATTATAGTACTTGTCGTGTTTATCCATTAAATCTATATCAAACATCCACTTATTTATTATGTTACAACCTTACACTAAGAACTTAATCATGTAGAATGTTTCCAATCCATATTATTCTTTAACTTCTCATTGTATAATCTTGTCTTGTCTTAAATTGACCATCTTCATTCCTACACCAATATTTCTCAAGCACGTCTTATATTGACTGAATGCATTTTGATTGTCGGAACTGGTGACTCTATTTAGGGAATTTGATGGACCAAACGTGGTTCAAGTGACCTCATACCTATAAGATTTCCATTGCTTTCCGTTTCGAACCACAACTTTGGAGAAAGGAAAATGATAAAAAATGATAGCAAATTTTATGGATTTGGGTTCTCAATTAGTGTCAAAAACCGTAGCATGTCCTTTTTGGGTTTCGTTATGACAAGACACAACTTTTCATTACAGGATCTACAATATCATAGGCTGTATTGTGGTCAATTCATAGATCTTACAGTATATATGTGATTGATCATTTTAATAACCTCAAGTGGACGACGTCCGTAAAGATGCGACAAGTACGGCTCGGTCCACAGGGAGTTGTGAGTGTTGTCATTACTACCCTACTCGAGTGGGAAAGGAGAGGAGAATGAAGGGATTATGCTAAACTCACTACTAAACTAAATGATGAATGAATCAACAATTAAACTAGACTGTCGTGGAGTGGAGGTGACAAGGTATGTTTGTGTGTGTGAGTGGTTCTTGATTACATGAGGCACAAGTGTGTAGAGTAGGTGAAATCAACTAGAAACTAGTGTGGAGTCGAATTAACATAAACTACATTTACATAAATACATGACTAATATAGATAGACATGAAGTTAAGATGCACTGTGGGTTCTCAAGAATGAACTAAGTACCTAGTGTGGACATTAGGATAATAACTAACCATCCATACAACTCAATACATTCATGCATTCTCTACTAATCAAGCAACCATACATAACAAGTCATTTTCAATAACAAGACGATCATTTAGAAGCAACAAGAAAAAAAATTTATTGATGACTCACTGATTAGTAGCATATCATATATTGCATTCATTTGTGACATTCGAGTGTTTATTTGACGTATTTCAGGGTTTAGGCAATAAAGAAGTGAAAGGAAGAGAAAGGGCCTAGACGCAAGAAGAATGGACTGATTTTGAAGGTTTCTTGACCTGTTTGTAAGCCCAAGGAATGGAGGAGTTGGAGTACCTAAGCATCAAAAGTGTCCGCCAATCAGCGGTCTGAGACCGCCAATTGGCAGCCTGGTGAGGGTTTCGTGCTTTGAAATTTCTTCTGGTAGTTAGTTCTATCATTTTTGTTATCTGGGAGCCCTATTTTGCATGTTGTGACTTCTAGTTTGCTCCCAGATTTAATTTCAATCCCCTTTAATCAACTTGGGCCATAAAACTCAAAGCAAAAGATTAGACTTCTTGCCATCTAGGTCATGCATCATTTGTAGACCTTACATGCATTTCTCTTTTCTTTGCTTTACATTTTGTTGTTGATTGCTGGCGTGAGGTACGTGCACCCAAATCTCTCATTCATGCATGTTTCGATCATGCATTAGTTAGTAAGGTGCATCGGGTGAAGAGTGAGTTGAGCGTTTGATTGGAGTGATTGATTGCTAGATTTAAGCTCAAAACGCAACTAAGGAGGGGTTGTCCCATATAAGATAAGGTGGGGGATTTCATCACCCTTTTCTTGGCCCCAAAAATCACTCTTAATCAAAGCCTTAATTATAAAAGCAAGTAGACATTGGCCCTAAGGAATTCGGACGCACTAGGAGAGTAATCTAGTCGAGACTGTCATGACCTGATCGGCGTTGCCTACCTTGTTGATAGTAGGAGGTGCTGGATCTCCGGATCTGGTATCACTTGCTGGGCATTGTGGTCTTCGTTGTTGGGAGGTGAGGCGTGTCGAGGCTAGTGACCTCAAATTTAGGCGTCGTCTAGCCTAAGGACCCATTGCCTTACATTGTTTGAGTCGTTCTTGCTAGATTAGGCTTCTACCCTCTCTCGTTACCCACGCTAGCTTAGGGATTCTTCCCTTCTCCTCTGAGTCATCTTCTTCTCACCTTCTTCTACATTATAGTCTCCTCCCCTTTACACTCTCTGGTAGCGTTTTTAGGGTCGAGTCGAGCACTTTTTACGAGTTTAGCCTCGTGGTGGTGAGAGTGGTCGACTGTAGAGTTCTCTGTTGTGATGGATGGTTACATGGGCGACCTTCCATATCATTGTTGGACCAGGACGATTCTCCCTGTTACTTCCGACCCATGCAACCTGGGGTGGCTCAGACTAACACCACGTATGGTTGGGACAATCTTAATTGTGTGACTGAGCAATCTTCATATTGGGGTAGTATGAGAGAGGCACCGATTGCTAGACCACCATCTAGTTACGTCGGATCATATGTTGGTCATCAATCTGAGACATTACAATAACCTTTGGCCTCTTTCATGCATGTGGTAGATGGCATGGGTGCACCGGTGGCTCCAGTAGCCACACCGTGTCACTATTGTGGGTTGAGTGGTCAAGATTTCGGGGAATGTCCTTATGTTCCCCCAGAGCCTGAGTATGAGCATACCTTTTCCCCAAATGCTTAATATGACCATTATGCATCCGCGTACAACCCGGGAGGGATGGATTCGTGGGGAGACAATTCGTATTCAAATTCTTATACATCATTTCCACCCGAGTATCCTCCTCCCGAATACCCAGAATTCTACCAACACCCCACTTCAAATCATTGGACTCATTCTCAGCCCATCAACACCCAACCCCAAAATTTCCAAAGCTCTGACTTTGACCTCATAGTTGACCACATACCTGATTCCTCGAAACAAACTTTCCTTACGTTCATGGAAACCATTCAACAGTCCATACAAAATATGGCACTACAAGTGAGTCAAATGTCGCAGCAATTACGTGAACGTGAGGAGAGTAACTTTTCTTGTCAACATGAGGATTCATCTTTTGATATCGAACCGCCACCACCACATCAACAAATTCAAAGAACAATCTTTTAAAGTCAAACTCCTAGTCAGTCTGAGGGACTTGGGGTTTCAATTCACGATCACTTGGTGGACGATTCGATCCCAATTGAGAATAACATGGACCAGCTTCATTACGAGTCGGCACATGATTGTGCCTTATCTTCTTGTCATGTGGCCCTTGAGCCACATGACCTTATTTTCGTACCTCCTAAGGACTCACCTCTGGTGGAGCAAGAGCTCCCTAGCCCCTCAATTTCAAACAACCTGATAAGAGTTTGCCTCTCACTATTGTTCCTGATCATCTTGGAAATGATGGAACATCAAACAACTACATTGCTCATGAGGGTATTAGGAGTTCCTTGGAGGATACCATGGGTATGAGACCCACTTTTTGTTCGCCTGGTGTGTCGGACATGCCTAACGAGGTTCTTGACCTCGTTCCGACGCACCAGCCTGTTGGTTGGAGAGTTTGGATTGACGATCATAACTTCAGTAGCGCAACGGGAGAAACTCTTCTTCCATTGCCCCTCATTTCCCAAACTCTTGAGAGGTTCAAGCTCTTACAGTTTGATCCTTTGAATGAGACGTCTTTGAGTCCAATTCATGAACCTCTCATTTCATCTGGTGCTCTTTGTGAAGGGGGCCCACGCATGCGTATTCTGGCCCCGTGTGGTGTCATGTTCCCTTTCCAAGTGCATTGACCCACTCTTGAGGTTCCCATTTGATGTCTTTTGACAAATGAAGATGAGAACTTATGTTTGTACATAGTTATATATAATAATAATAATAATAATAAAAGTACAATAAAAGACTCCTTCAGTGAGCATCGATTGTTGTGAGCCCCAACCCTTGTGAATTTTGGCTCCATTTCTTTCACGTATTTGTATCCTTTCCTTAGCATCTCACAGGTTTTGAGGGAATTCAGGTTTGTGTCCATCAACATGACCTTGAACTTCCCTTTGTACTTCATGTTGGTGAGATCTCTCATTTTTAATGCATAAATCCATGTAGTATTTTGCTCACATTCATTGATGACAATGCATGAACTAGGTGTGGGGGGGTGTTTTACGTGTGTACATAGTTGAGTCTTTTTCCTTTGATTTTATTTTCTTTTGTGTGCATTGTTAGGGTCATGTTAGTGTGCTGCATTTAATATCGATATATCTGTTTGCCATGATCCTTGGGTGACTTGTCTTCTTTTGCTTGCCTAATGCTTTAAAATTTCCACATTTCTTTCAAAATCTTCATGTGTTTGCGAAAGAAAATGTTTTGTGGGTTTTGCGTGTGTTTAGCATGTGCAAAACCGTTGAGAGGCAAAGTAAAAAGAAAGCTCCCAAAATTGTCCTGAACTTAATGCATTAGGATATCTAGTACAGTGGCTTTAGCATTTATCGAGTCGTTAGGATGCACCCCAGTTTTCCCTTGGGGGTGAGTAATCATTGGGTTTCAGTGCTTAAACATTTAAAGAAGTCCACCCTGAACCTAGTGAGTCAATAATTCGTGTCTGTTAAGTTAAGGAAGTTTGTTGTACTCAATGACCCTTTAAATCTTGTTGTGAGACATTAAGTGTAGGGGTTTTGGTTCATGTGTAGATAAGAAATAAGTGAGTAGGTGTTCTCTCTTCTCGCACGGCTCCTATCACTCGGGAAAGTAGGTCTGAGGGCACTTTGTGCCTGGTGCTTTCGAGTCATCTAACTTGGGATGCGCCGACCGAAATCTCGTTACACGGGTGGTAGGGATTGCCCTATGTGGAGATTTGGGGGAAAATGTATGTGATAGTGTAAGTCCTCATGGGCAATGATGCATGAAACCTGACCCTGGGAGAAGGAAGCTCCAACTAATTAAAAGAAAAAAAATTGATGATGAGAAAAGAAACAAAAACAAAAAAAAATGGTAATGCAAATAAGAACCTTAATGGACTTTACACTTTGTATCACTTGAGGATGTTGAGGTTTTCCATGTCTTTCACTTAATTCCTTATTTTATTTGCACGAATGGTTCATTAGGTTAGGTGTGTGGACTGATTACCTTTATAGAGTCAGCCCGTAGGATTACCGCGTCCAATGATCGACAACATATGTCCAACGAGTCGAGTGTCTAGGTTGAATAATGCATCTTATTCGGATTTTGTGGGTATATCTGCTGAAAACCCTTAGGAGACAACACTCCTCCTCCTTGGCAACAAAGAGGTTTAACGGCTTGTTGCACATGCTAAGTGCAACCGTGATTCCTACGAAAGTGAGTTAGGATTTCTTGTTTCTCGTTTTCTTTTCTCTTTCTTTGTTTTGCTCGGGACTAGCAAAAACTTAGGTGTGGGGGTATTTGATTGACATCATTTCATGCTCATATCTGTATCTTATATCCATTATCTTACATCTAAGCAATGCTACGTGACGAGTTTTATGTTTGAATTTCAGAAATAAAGAGGTTTGAAGAGAAGAGCCATGAAATGACCCAAAAGCAGGAAAATGACTTAATTGTGAGACCTGGGGACTAAGATGCAAGGGAGGACCTGAACGTAAGACCGAATGACCAAAGAGAAAAATAGAAAACTCCACACCATCATGGGGAGTATTTTGACAATTCGATTCGGGTCGGAGCTCCACTAAACAAAGTAGATGCATCAAAGACCAACAAAGACCACCAGAAAAGCCCACAACAAATCCCAGATGAATCCAGATCCGATAGACCGCTAATTGGCGGTCCAGATCACTCTGGATCCGCTAAGATTTGTGGAGCACGTGTATTAGTGTATTCTTAGTCTATTTTTGGTATTGGTTTAGTCCCACATCGGGGGATTGTCCCGGATTAGTTTTTCCATGCCTATAAATAGAACTCTTCACCTTCCATTGTAATCACCCATTGCTTGGTGGCATTCTCTCTACTAAGGAGTGAGCCTTGAAGCAAAAACTCAAGGTGGAGAAGAATACTACCTTCAATGTGAGTCATTTGTTAATAAAATAATTCTTCTAGTTTCTTTTAATCTTGTCTTTTAATTTGTGCATGCTTGTTTAGTCTTTCCTTTCCTTTTAAGCTTCTTTAATATTTCTTGCTTTCGTAGGGTAATTTCATTTCAGTATTATGTTTCATTTTGTTAATATAGTTAGTGTAATGAGTAGTGAGTAGTTCCATCCCCATGTGGGGGTGGAGAAATATGTGATATAATCATGTAGTGTATTAAGTGTGTGTTATCTTTATCCCTTGAGCTTTATATGATTTCCATAACCATCTAATGGGTTTTCACTCTTATCTTTGATATGCTAATGCTCTTCAATGAAGCTTAGCTTATGCTTTGATTAGTGGACCTATTTTATGGGGAATGATAAGGTTAGGATATGGATGAAGTTAATATTGGAAACACAATTTGTAGTGTATGTACTCTTATTGCCTTTACCTTAGTTAATGTCTTGTATGTTTTAATGATGTAGTCTTATCTTAATTCATGTGGAGGCATAGTAGGGTCTAGTCTTTATACATGAGTTCATTTAGCTTCATTCCAATTATTGTCTTGTATGTTTTAATGATGTAGTCTTATGTTAACTCATGTGGAGGCAAAGTTGGATGTAGTTTTATGATTTCATGCACTACATGTTGTGAGGAGCTTAATTGAACACACACACACACAAACATCTTTATATTCACATTATTTCTCTACCCCCTATGGGGTTTAGTTTTATTGCTTCTCTTCCTTTCTTTTTTTGCATTCTAGTGTAGTTAGTGTAATCAATCTTTCTCTCCATTTTTTTACCACTCGTCTTCGTACAAACCAAACGTCGACACACCTCCCAGTGGACGACCCGTATTTGCCACCGCTTCAACACGGCTGTGCAGTTGCGGTTAATATAAAACGATCAATCATGTACCTCTCATGATAAGGGAGCAGATAATATCTTTTGTCTTCTTCTTTAAAGAATGTCCCAAGTTGACCCGATTTATCGTCATTCCCGTATATATATGTAGATGGACTGATAAATCCAAATACTTGATCCTCGGGAAAGATTGACCTTCTGGCGTCGTAAAGATGTCTACAAGTATAAAAATTATACTTTATTATAGTTTTGATAAAATTACTCAATCCTTTTCATTGTATACAAAAAAACACAACATGTACTTGCATGTCGATAATCATGATACACAACGAATCCATCGCCATGAACTGCATGATATCCTCTTTGGTGACGTACAAAGCGGGAGGCAACCCTTTATCCCCCCCCCCCCCCCCCCCCAAGTCCCAGGTACTTAAGGATTGTGCTTCCCTACCTAACATACGTTGATACAACATTTTGCACCTACTTGGAAGCGAATTAATGTTGATCGGAGATTGGTTGTTTGACCCTTTGCTCCTGGGGCTTGACACCTTACAGATATGTCTACAACCGTTAAAATACAATTGTTAACAAATTTGAAGTTTAAAGTCTTTCAAAGTTAAACTATACCTCATGTTTTTCGTTTAGCTCTACTAAATAACTAGGCCACCGCACGAACCCACTGATAGCATCGCCGAGAGTAACAATCTCTTCTTCCGGAAATGGCACAAAAGCACCAGGATCTAAGCAACTCTCAACTGCAACCTTCAATTCTCCCTCTCCTACCTCTGTGAAGTGGTGTCTGGAGATGTTATAAACTTTCCCGTGTCCCACCAATCTTCGATCAGGGTCTTCGACAAATAAAGCACATCTAGATCCATCCGCGAACTTTCCAAACGAGGGACCGTCGACGAGGGCCAATTCTAGAGAATGAGACACGAAATCATCTTGTCGATCAGGGTGGAACACTGGCGGAACTGGAGGAGTAGTCTCCGCGGAAGAACCGGTTTTACGACGGGTAGGAGAAGTAGGCAAACGATCCAATCACTCCAAAATAAGTTGCAACGTATTCTTCAAATCTGCGATCTCTTGCTGGCATTTGGTATGACCAGTCGACGAAGTAGACCGTTGAGTCTTTCCATAATATTGTCGAAGTCCAACTCTACTCCCTACCCCCGCACACGACCGGGGTGTTCGTCGTTTCCCAAGGCCTCGCGTAGAATATCATTCCGACCATCGGAAGCAAATCCGCCTTGAGATTCTCTCAATTTCAGAGAGTCCTACGTTTAAAACAATATTTACTAACATTTGAAATATATAAAATTAATGATTCTGAATTAATAACATATATATAAATGATGCAACTTACTATCTTCGAGCTGATCGCTTGCGACTCGTCTGTGACGTACTCCCCTCTGGAGTTTACTCTCGCTCTCTTCCAAGAATCACAACGAGCTACGGGAGAAGGAGGAGATAGGTTACTCGCTTGCTCCTCACTCATACCGGAGTCAATTCTCTTGTTTCTTCTGAGCAATTTTTTCAGCCATCATTTGTGCTTCTAACTTTTGGTACCCCGCTCGAGACATACGATGTGTATACTTGTTAGAAGATCTAATCTTTTGATTTTTTTGCTCGGATGACCTAAAATCAAGTTTATTAGATTGTCACTAAAATCAATAACTAACAAGTTTGTTTTGAAACTCAGTTACTATATTATAAATTAAACTCAGTTACCTCAAACTCCGGGCTATCTCTGGATTTTCTGAATAGCTCTCATTGATTCGGAGTGATAAAGTTATAGACATCGCATGGATTTCTATCCTGGTAGTCTCCGAATATGTACTTGTTCGTTAAATTTGTTTTGAAATCCCTCCAACGAACTGACATGTATGTCATCCACTTTTTCTTCAACTTGTCAGTAGATTGGAACTCAAAAGATTCCTACAACATGTTAACTTTATATATATATATATATATATATATATATATATATATATATATATATATCTAAATTTCGACGAAAAGTATAGAAATCTATAATGGAATCATTACCTGCACGTTATCCCATATTGTGTCCTTCAACTTCTCATCTACATCAGCCCAACTCGAGAAACAAATGTCAACTTTGGCCCTCACTAAGCTACCCAGAAAACTTTTCCAATTATTAGACAGCATGCCTAACGGCTCAAGACGGTCATCAAACTGGATTGGAACTCTACCGTCTCTATTTCTTCTCCCCACGAATTCTTTCATGAGACAAAGACCTCGTGTATTGTATGTCTTCGAGCCTTCAGACTCGGAGGAAGTGGGTTTCTTTTTCGGAGCCATTAAACTATAAAAGATAAATTCAAGTCATTAAATAAGGTAAAGACATTAAATGTCTATAACAATGTGTTACAACAGAAACTTTACACCTTTACTGGGTTTTTTTCCTTAATGGATTTTCAATCCATATACCTTCACCGTGGTCATCTCTAAACATACAAGTCTCAACATTTATTTCTTCATCTACTGAGTTCAACTCAGGTGCTTGCTTAGAGAAAGGTGGTGTCTCTTCATACTCGATCAGGCTATCATCGATACAATTTTTTTCTTCCCTTCCAAAATTACTGCCCATTTCTTATCACATGGATCAGCCACATAGAAGACTTGTTTCGCTTGGGAAGCGAGAATAAAAGGGTCTCCTTTATACCTTTTTTTTGTAAAATCAATTAAAGTGAAGTCATAGTCATCCACTCGAACTCCATTTTTATTATCAGCCCACTTGCATCTAAATATAGGTACTTTGAATTTAACAAAGTCTAGCTCCCATATGTCTTCAATTACACCGTAATAGGACATGTCGGCGTATACAGGATTCTTGTCTTTAGAACTAGACACATGCAAAGACTCTGCTATTAAGGTGACGCCACTGTTCTAAACAACACTTTTCGCATCTTCACAAACTGTGTGGAAAGAATATCCATTGATATCATAACCACTGTAACTTATAACAACAGAATGCGGACCGTAAGCCAACCATTGTATTGTCTCAGAAACATCACGCTTGTATGCTAGATTTTTGAACCAAGAGATGAAATTCTTATTGTGACTATTAATTACTTGTTGATCACTCCACAAATGATTTCTTTCCTTTAGAAACTTCATGTGTTCATTTAGGTAAGGTTGAACTTCATTCGAATTGCACAACACATAAAAATATGTTGTCATTAAGTCATCGCCATTTGGATTTAACATTTTCATCCCGCGTGTCCCTTTACCATCGGCACGTTTATCATGACGATTCTTCGGAAGTCCAACAGTTTTGGTGTTTGCTAGGTATCCAGTGCAAAACTCGATAACCTCCTCAGTTATGTATCCTTCAACAATACTAGCATCTGGTCTTTGACGATTTTTGCAATAACCTTTCAACACTTTCATATAACGCTCGAAAGGATACATCCACCTTAAAAAAACTGGTCCGCACAATTTAACTTCTCTAACCAAATGAATAACAAAATGAATCATAATGTCGAAAAAAACAGGGGGGGGAAACATCTCCAACTTACATAATGTGACTACAATTTCTTTCTGTAACTTATCTAACTGCACAGGATCGACCACTTTACTGCAAATCTTATTGAAAAAGGAACACAACTTTATTATTGCATGTCTACATCTTTCGGTAATATGGATCTTAGTGCTACAGGTAACAACTGCTGCATTAAAGTGTGACAATCGTGAGACTTCATCCCCACAAGTTCCAAATCCTTCATAACAACAAGACTACTGATATTTGAAGAATAACCTTGTGGAACCCTTACATCGTGCAAACACTGACAGAGAATTCTTTTCTCCTTTCTAGACAATGTATAACTAGCTGGAGGTAAGTAATTCCGATCTCCTTTCTTCTCTGGTGCCAACATTGCTCGTATACCAATATCAACAAGATCAACTCTTGCATTATATCCATCTTTGGTTTTACCAGGTATGTTCAACAGAGTGCCAACAAGACTATCACAAACATTTTTCTCTACGTGCATCACACCAATACAATGTCTAACTTCTAAAGTTTTCCAGTAAGGGAGATCAAAACTATGGATCTTTTTTTCCAACTACTTTTGTTGTTTGCTCGTTTGTACGGTTTTCCAAATTCACATTCAATGTTCCTTACACGTTCGTACACCTTTTCGACGCTGATTTCAACTGGCGGATTGTGAAACTCCTGTTTTCCGTTAAATGCCTTCTTCAACCTACAATAAGGATGGGAGTTCGGCAAAAATCTCCGATGACCAAGACAGACAGTCTTAGAACCATTAACTAGTTACAAAGAACATGTATTTTCCTCGCAAATTCGACAAGCTTTATGACCTTTGACTGAATATCCAGACAGATTACCATAAGCTGGAAATTCATTAATCGTGCAAAATATCATTGCCCGCATTACGAATGACTCCTGACGATAAGAATCAAAAACTGACTCTCCGTCATCCCACAATCTCTTTAGGTCATCAATTAAGGTCATAAATACACATCGATGTCGTTTCCAGGTTGTTTCAGACCAGAAATCATTAAGGACAACATGATATATTTGTGTTTCATGCATAACCACGGGGGCAGATTGTAAATTACAAGCATAACGGGCTAAGAACTGTGAATGCCACTCAAACTACCGAAAGGATTCATTCCGTCAGTACATAGTCCAAGTCGTACATTCCTGGATTCTTCACAAACACAGGAAAGTCGAAATCTATTTTTTCCACCGAGGTGAATCTGTAGGGTGACGTAGCAACTGATCATTTAGTTTCTCACGATTAGCATGCCATGTCATGTTCTTGGAATCCTCCTTACCCGCAAACAAACGTTTAAGCCTTGGTATTATCGGAAGATACCACAAAATCTTAGCAGGAGGTCCTTTGATTTTCATCTCATCAACCTCTTCATTGTGATTTGGTCCACTACGTTTCATTTCGTATCTTGAAATATTACACCTGGGACAGGAATGTAAGTTTTCAAACTCACCCCTATACAATATACAATCGTTTGGGCATGCGTGTATCTTCCTATATTCTATTCTCATAGGGCACAACACTTTCTTTGCATCATAAGTTCTATCTGGCAACTCATTATCATCCGGAAGCATCTCTTTCACTAACTTCAACATTGATGTGAAACTCACATCAGACCAACCATTTCCAGCTTTTAAATTTTACAACTTCAACACTGCTGACAATCTAGTGAATTTGGTACAATTCTTATACAACGACTTCTCATTGTCACTCAACAAATTACCAAGTAAATCGGGGTTGGATGAAAACTTTTCAGCCATATCCTGAACCATTTCCTCTAAGTGATCTTCCACACTAACGTCTTCTCCATCATTCTTGGAATGACTAAATGATTCATTTTCGTTGTGCCATATCCACCGTCTGTAATTTGGGTTGAAACCTTTCTCAAACAAATGATCTTTCATTTTCCGAAAAGTCAACACTGGCATATTATGACACTTATTGCACGGACAATACGCCATGTCGTTGTCTTTCATTTTCTTAGAATGTTTTTTGGAAACCTCTAAGAACATATTCACTCTGTTCTCATACTCATCACTCAATCTGTTTGAAACAATCCACTCTCGATCCATTTCAATCTAAACATAGGCAAAAATGATAGTTATTATTGCAGAAAATAAATAAAATTTTAATTTAAAAGAATGTGTTCGTAGATGAGAAGATTCGGAGACATTAAGATGAGAAAAGAATGACTCAGAGGAGAAGAGATGAAGTCCTTAATCTAGCGTGGAATAAGGAAGGTTAGAAATCTAACTAAGCAATCAAGGCCAAAACAAGCCTAAAGTCCACTATAGGTCCTTAGTAATAGACGACGCCTAACTTCGAGGTCCCACCGAGGACCACTAGTCTGTAGGAAATCAAGAACCCGGAGGTCCCTAATATCTCAGGGAGACTAGATGGGCAACGACGTTCAGGCCGAAACGGTCTTAAACATCGAGGACCACTAATCTATAGGAAATCAAGAACCCGGAGGTTACTAAAATGTCAGGGAGACTAGATGGGCAACGACATTCAGGTCATAACGGTCTTAAACGGTTTCCTCTCCTTAATGCGTCCGAAAATCCTAAGGGCCAACCTCTAATTGATTTTATAAAGGCTATTTTATTAAGTGGTTTCTGGGCCAAGGAAAAGGTGATGAAATCCCCCACCTCATCTCCTATAGATGACTGCCCCCTAAGTGTTTTTCATACCTTAATCTAACAAATAACACACCAAACAAACACTCACCTCACTCTTGTTCCAATACAAGTCCTACTAACTAATGCGTACTTTCTAATGAATGATGAGTGAAAGATAATACGTACCTTACGCCAGCAATCTACAACCAAAATCATAAATAATAGAAAAATACAATGCAAGCAAATCCTATATGATGAATGACTTAGCAAATATTGTCTAATCTTTTGCTTTGGGTTATTAAAGGCCAAGTTGTTTAAGGGGGGCAATGAGTTATTATCATAATATTAAAAATTCAAAAAATTAAGGCAATAAACATTTAAAATATTAAAAGCAAGTATTAAAAATAATTACTTGGATTGACAGAAAAACATTTTAAACACAAACTATCATGTTATTAATAATAATTGGGAAAAAAATGTTATTGAAATTTTGGCAGAACCTCCACTTAAAATTTGATATGTAAAATTCTTCAAATCCTAAAATCAACAAGAAAAGTGTATATCTACTCACATTCACATCCTGTATTTCTCTACTACATCACATTCACATTACAAATCTACTCATGTTGAAATAGACATGTATGAGATCCATGAAGAACGTTAGTTTATTTGCATTCAAATTTACTCAATAATGTATCCCAAACAACATAACATCATTACTTAAATCATCCAACCAACCCAACTCAAGACCTAAGATAGCAAACCAAACCAATCCAAGTCATATATACTCATTTAAATCATCCAACCAACCCAACTCAATCCAAACCAAATCAATCCAATGAATGAGTCAAATCAAATGAATTAAACATTCACACAATCACACTCCATTCTAGTCAACCAAACTTTGTTTTCACCAATAAACTTTGTTGAAAATTCTTCACCAATATCTCTATATAAGTAGTGTATGTTTTCATGGGATCTTCACACCTCTACAAACCACAACTTTGATCACTCTTTCTTAACATATCAAATATTTTTACAGGTTTAAGAATATTTCTAAACACCACAATCTAAACATATCTAAACATATCCAAACACCATGAGAACCTAATCAAACAATATGATTTTCCTACAGGTGGTTAAGCATGAACCAGAGGAGGGGAAAGTTGTGATGCCGGAGGAGGTATTTCTGGTTCCGGAAGACGTCGCGGAGGTGGTGCGGTGACGACTGTAAACGACACGAGATGAAGGCTAACTTAGAAAGAATATGTGGAGAAAGACGGAGGAAGACGAACTTAAACAACCAAAAATGAACTTAAAACTTACATGTGGAGAAAGACGGAGTAAGAAGGAGAAGAGGGCCGGAGAAGTGGAGGAGAGCTTGGGAGCTCGCTGCAGTGCCGGAGACGGTGCGGATCGGTCGGAGATTGGTCGCGGAGGAGAGTTCGGTCGCGGGACGGCTAGGGTTTGGGTGGGTTTCGTCTGAAATGAATGAAAGAAAACGCGTTTGTCCGATTTCTTTAAGACATATAGACGTCGGATGTTATATAACACCGACGTCTATACCTCGACGTCTATATGCATGGAGCATAGACGTCGGTCGTATATTACATACGACGTCTATAGGTCGACGTCTATACACTATAGACGTCGGATTCACAAGGTACTCAAACAACCGACGTCTATAGGTCGACGTCTATACCCTATAGACGTCGGCTAAACTTGGTATTCCTACACCCGATGTATATAGTACCACATAGACGTTGACCTCGGTAAGGACCGATGTCCATTCTGTCCTCTCCCCACTAGACGTCAGTTGTTATAACGGCCGACGTCTATTGGGCGACGAGTAAAGCCTATTCTGCACTAGTGAATGTGTGTTTTTTATGTTAAACATTTGAGTTTATTAATCGTTTAGTTCGACTGCCGTGAGAAAAATATATCCCTCTATGATAATTTTCTGGATCCACTCCTGTGTTGTGTGTGTATATATATAAAAATGTATGTATGTGTGTGAAAGGAGAAGTAGTAAACACAAGCAATCCAAATGACCCCACGGAGTAGGCCAAAGGACCCCATGGAGTAGGTAGGTTGAAAGTTGAACTAGTGCATGTCTTGTTAACTCCAAGGTAACAAGCTACTAACAGCTAGATAGGCAACTGATTGGTCATCTGTGGTTACCGGCAAGGATGAATTGGCATTGTTTTCTAAGACAAGCACAAGAAAATAGCATATGTTATTCAGCACTAGGTAATGAATAATTAAGACCTGCTTCTTTGCATAATTTCCTATATAAGGCTAATGAATTGGCCAAAAAAACAAAGTGTGCATTTTCTTCAGGCTTCCAGTTCAAGTTTGTAGACTATAAGTCATTGTTTTGATAAGATGGCACCACCGAAGGCACCAAAAGTTGTAACTGGCACCAGTGGGATCGAGTTGTTGGGAAGGAAGGGTGGGGACGTGGAGCTGACGGTGTTCCTTCCTGTAGAGGGTGTAGCCATCCCTGCCGCGAGTGACGACGACGCAGCAGTACCTCCTGGCCTCCTCCAGGTCGAGGAAGAGGGCTTCCTCGGCGGAGGGGATGGATCGATGGGGCCCTCGGGTTGTTCAGAGGGGGGTTTGGGTTTGGCTGGGTAGGAGATGGGTTGGACTGGGGCAGGGGCGCGAGAGGGTGGAGGAGGAGGAGAAGAGGCAGAGAAGGTGTGGGAGTTGTAATCGAGAGAGTGGGTTTGAGAAATACGCTGGCTAGGGCTGTGGACATTTAAAAAGACAAAGAAAACACGTCGGTTGTTAGAAGCAGACGTGAAAACACGATCAGTAGTATTTTATCACGTCGGCTTCTCTAAACCGACGTGATATATTAGTATTTCACGTCGATTTAGGAGAAACGGACGTGATATATTAGTATTTCACGTCGGTTTCTCCTAAATCAACGTGATAAGGTCCTTTCACGTCGTTTTTTTAAATTTGACGTGAAATACCGACGTTATAGCTTTTTCTCCAGCAGTGGTACGAGTCCAACTCCAAGTCTTCCACTTAAAACACACTTGTGTCCATTTATGTCCTTTAAAGGACAAGTGTGTTAGTTAAATGACCGATTTGTCCTTCGAAGCACAAGTGTGTCATTGAAACTCAAACGGTTCAAATTCTTTTCGCCTCCACATAATGTGTCCTTTAAAGGACGCGTACATCCTTTAAAGGACTAGTTTGTCCTTTAAAGGGTACATATGGCCTTTAAATGACACAATTAAAAGAGACATGTCACGTCGGAATATAGCCTTAAAACAAACGTGTTATGATTTCTAGCAAAAATATGTTTTATTATAAATTTCTCAATTAATCTCCTACAATTCGAAAACAAGTTGCACAACATTCACTTTAATTTCTACCACAACAAATATAACTAAAGCAAAGATAAGGGACAAAAGCGAATTCAAACAAGACCAAATTTAACAATAGCAAATGTAAAGAACAACAACCATTAATGTAAGAACAACTAGCAAATGTATCAATAAACATGTCATTACATAGCAGTGTATGGTCAAAAGCAAATGTATCCTTGGGAGTAGGCTATTCACGTGGAAAAAACAAAAAACCCAAGAATTAACTCAATGTACATGCATTGTGAGCTATGTTAGTTGATAAACAAAATTAACTTATGAGTTCTTAACATAAATAATAAAATACTAGGTTAACATTTAAGATTTTCTTTTTCACCTTTTGTTATCAGGATCTTCGATCCATATTCCTGTAGGATTTCATGTTTAATTACACATATATATTTTCGGAATTTTTATGCGTAATAAGGATCTAATACAATTTTCTATGATTTATTTCATGCATGCATTGGTTTGTTTCAATAACTAGTTTTAAAACTTTTATTAAAACAAACATGGGACTCCGAAATTCATACCTAGAAGTTCTCTAAAACTTCTTGAAGATTCGGAGACGTTGAGGATGCTTGTCGCTGCGCCGGATGCCTCCGAGATTTCACCAAACTCTAAACAAGATTGGAGAGAGAAGAGCTAGCCTCTCAATCTCCAATAGGGTTTAGAATCTAATTACTAACCCCTCTTTAGTTCTCTTCAGAAGATGATCTCTTAAAAACTAAAACTAAACTTAAGAATTAAGGAAATTTCGTGGAGAATTATGGAGAGAGATTTTGCATGAGAAAAACAATGAATTAATTAAGAAGGTAATGAGATAAACTTGTATTTATAAGTTCTCTCCAAATTACCTATTCATGTGCAACCTCTTGCCCATGATTTCATGCAAAATTCCATCTAACCATCCATTATTTAATAATAAATAATCTTAGCCACGAATTAAATCAATTATGGACCAATTCCATGCATGATCTAATTAATTCTCAAATTAATTCTGCATAAAACCGTCTGGACCGGTCGACCGTTTGGAAGTTCGGTTGACCGCTCGAACCTGGTTTCGGTCGACCGTTCCATAACTCGGTCGACCATTCGTAACAGGAATTATTCCATCGCAATGTTCGGTCGACCGACCGATTACTTTCGGTCGACCGTTCGAACAGATGAAAATTCCCTGTTATCGGTCGAGTCATGTCCAGTCGACCGTGCCCGATCGGTCGACCGTTTACTACTAACCGGTCGACCGTTTGAGCACTGTTGTGCAGACTTGTCAAATTTCGGTTTAACCCCTACAAAATTTGACATTTCGGGATTAGTAGTAAATTCACAACTTATGTAACATATTATCCTGTGTAATGATCAATCATTACACCCCATAATATTTACATCACATATGAATTTAATTTAGATTCTAATTATGTTATTAATCACAACATAATTTTGATTTTGCTTGTTCACCCCATGTGTCATATTTTCCACATGAAACCCGACACATCCTATGAACTCAAAATCCTCATTTCTTGTTTCCAAGTTTTGTGGTGTGACCTATGGGAGGATCTAAACTAAGTTGGCAGTGATTTTAAGAGCTTATTATCACAAGCTATAAGCGGTATCTAGCTACACATTATAGCTCCTAATTAGTTAGATGTCTTAATTCCACTCGAACCAAAACCCGATCCATTTAGTGATGGAGTGCACCACTTGTGTCCGTCCCTTGCCTCATGATATTAAGAATACACACAAAGTAGTATTGTGTCATCTTTGTATTAGTATTCATTTGTTGATCTCTTTAAGCTAGTTATAAATATGTGACTTAACTCAAATCACATTGTGCACATTATAACTTTGCTTTATCAAGGGGCCCACTAATATCATCACTCAATTAAGAGGGGCAATGATAATCTTTTGACTAACTATCTTCTCCAACGAAAGTTATACTTAACCAACCAATGCCTTTACACTACACTCATCGATAGCTTAAGACATTAGTCTAATTAAGAACTCCTTAAGCGCTCGGATATAAGTCTCATATCAAACGACCAAGGACACAGTAAAATATTAATGACACAGAAACACATTCCTATAATATTTTACTTATTAGGTCAATTCGGTATACAAAAGTACTATTTTCCACTTTTGTGTACCCGTGTTGTCACTCACTTGTAGAGCTACAATGATCTATGACCAACACGACAATCTTAACTCGGTAATTAATGACCCATGTTAATTACCATGATTGCGAATATCTTTTGTTTTATGTAAACCAATATCTTTTAGAGCTCTACGGTTAAGGACCAAGAGCCTCTTCCTTAACACTTCTAAAAGACGAATAACATAAACAAGGAACAAAATGATTTCTCATTCAATTGATAATAATTGACATTTAAATGTAAAACTTTTAGAACACATTCCCTTCAATTCCTTCACGATAGTCTGACGTGGTAACGTGAACATTTATGTCGGACAATTTACGGTCGACGTGGTACGTCTAATATCACGTGAGATTTTCAGCTACCGACATGGTACACCTAATATCACGTCGGATTGTCAATATCCGACGTAATCAATGTGATGTAGTACACGTATTTCCGTGTTTATTAAGAGAGCAAAGAGATGGGAGGGAGAAGGGGGAGAGGGCGAGAAGAGAGAGTGATTGAGTAAAGATGGACGTTGAAGAGAGTAGATAGACAAAAAACTCTAAATAAATTATTCAAGTGATTTTTTACAAATTTTCTAACACTTAATGAAATTTAAGTTTTTAGGTTTATTCATAGGTAAATTTGTAAAATTGCCATTAATATTAATTTAATTAATGAAGGTTGATTAAAAACTTAACTAAACACTGCCGGAGCGAAGGCCCGAGATTTTTTTGTGGCACGGTAAGAAATAGTTGGTTTTCGATCACATATCTAGTATTCGTATTCATATTCGGTAACTTTGTGGCATAAAAGCCAATTGCTATTTAGTTTAATAGTAGGATCGATGAGCAAGTAACTAAAATTATAAACACGATCAAGTTAACTAATGATATATCTAAAACATGACTTTAGTTTAGAACTTCACATTACATTAATTGAGTAAATATAATTTTTTCTGTAAAAGAAAAAAAATGATATTTTTTTCTGCTACAAAAATATATAAATTAATTACAGAAAGAATTGTGATAAAAAGTTTTGAAATGTCCAAATATTTCGTAACATGAACTGATCGTAGAAAATGACACCTCATCTTCCATCATAAACTAACACTTGTCAAGTGGGAACTTAGAATTAGTGATAAATTTTATTTTTTGATGTTATTTCAAGACCCTATAAGAACGAAGTTTACAAACAAAATTCTTAATGACAATGTAAAATATGCATTATTTGTCTTAATATTCATCCACTTTAATCACATACTTGTTGAATAATATAAATTGCAAATGACTAAGTTTATAGTTTAATACGATCATATACACATCTAAGCCAATTGACAATTAATTCAGCAAAAATAAAAGAAATATTAAAGATGTTGAAAAATCAGATAAATAAATCTTTATAATTTCTAATAAAAACATTTAAAGGAGCATCAATAAAAACAAGTTTCAAGAGTTTCTCTTTAAAAGAAATCCGAGTAAAGATTTTTGAGGGTTTGTTGCCTTTGAGCAATAGCGGATCAATGACTCTTTCTTTTAAACTAAAATAATAAGGAAATGATATTTTCAAAAAATCGTTACCGATCTTGTATAAAATGTCAAATGTTTGTATTTGCCACATTTATTTTTATTTATACAAAAATGAATTATTATATTTTAATAGATGGCGTAATTTATAACCAATAATTTACTATATAAAATCAGTTGATATTTTTAAAGGATTGTATAACAAAACATCATAGTTTAAAATCTAATATGTAATGTTGGTAGGAAAAAAGGATAAATTTAGTAATTCTGGAGAAATCTTGGCAAATTCCAACAAGAAGATTTCATTCTAAATTAATTGAGAGAGAGAGAAAAGAAAACATCCAAACTCAAACTATACGGTTTTAAAAAGTCCCACCTAGATATACTAGTTGTAAAATGTTCGGTTAGAAAGCAGAAAAAGGAGCGATTCATGCGGGTAGGGTAGTAATTACAATTTACAAGGACAAGAAGCTCTCTACCTTCCAACGGCTATAATAACTTATTAAACTAATAATACTTTATAATCCCTTCCGAAAAATCCGAACTCGCGAAATAGAAAACCTGAAACCAAACCAACCAAACCAAACCCGAGCTTTGGCGGAAAAGAGAGGCACACGGAAACAGGAGAGGACAGATTGGAGGAGTTGAGATTGGCGTGCCGATCTCTCTCCCATCTGCTTCTGGGTCGGTTTCCTCCGGTCCTTTCTCCCTCTCTGGGCTTCTCACCTTTTTTTGGGGGGGATTTTTGTGTTCGTGCACGATGGTGTCAGAAGGAGGCGCGTACTACTATATTTCGAAGAAGACAGACGAAATCTGCGAGGATGTTTGCGGGCAGGTAATGTCTCGTTTTTGCCGCCTTTTTGTGTATTTTTTTGGGTTTGGGATTTCTTGGGTTTCTGTCGGATGTTTGTGGGTCTTTGGGGAAATTGATGGGTCGGAAATCGAAATCGGAATATTGGATTTCAGAGTTTTTGTTTGTGTGGTGGAATTGGCGTTTATGTTTGTTGTAGTTTTGTTGCCTGATGGAGGCGGTTTAGGTTTAGGGTTGGGATTTTTGAGAAGAGATAGGTTTTGATGTGAATCATGTTAGGGTTCGTGCTGATTATTGCCCGAGGTGTCCAATTTCGAATGCTTTGCAACCCTGATTTTATATATTTTCCGTGCATTTGATTTTTTTTATTTATATGAGTTGTTTTCGTTTTCATGTTGGAATTATGTCCTTTGTTATTTCAGATCTGCGTTTAATCGTAGAGATTCTTTTATTTTGTACACCAGGCATAATTTTTTGGCAAATTAGTTATAATTTGTTCGTGCCTGGAACTTCACTCTTACACTTTCTGGACATGAGAGGACACTGTTTAGGATATAGTCTTTCGTTTTGAACTGACACTTACGTTGTAAATCTGGATTTTGCATTTCTAAATCCAATTCACTGTTTTTCATTTGTTTCACATCCCCTTCTCTAATGGGGTTTGATATAACCTAGAGTAACACAAGTCTGTTTGCTAATGTCCGAGCACATCAATAAGGTTATTTGCCACATTGCATGTGAAGTAAATACTTGTGTCAACCATTACTAATTTTATCGATCCCTTTTGCTTGATTTTGCAGCAGAATACAAAAGGAAATATGGGTTTATCGAGGCTTCGTTGCATGCTTCGTGGTTTCGACTTGAAGACCATTCTGTTCCTACTTGTATTCATCCCTATTTGCATTCTCGGCATCTATGTTCACGGCCAGAAGATCACATATTTCTTTCGCCCTTTGTGGGAATCTCCCCCGAAGCACTTCAATGAAATTCCCCATTACCACCACGAAAATGTCTCCATGGAAAACCTCTGCAAGCTACATGGATGGGAAGTCCGTGATACCCCTAGAAGGGTGTTTGATGGGGTGCTTTTCAGCAACGAACTTGACCTCTTAGCAATTCGATGGAATGAGCTGCTACCTTATGTGTCCGAGTTTATTCTCCTAGAATCAAATTCTACATTCAGTGGTAAACAGAAACCACTCTTCTTTGCACAAAGCCGACAGGACTTCAAGTTTGTGGAGTCAAGGCTGACTTATGGCATGGTAGGGGGCAGATTTGCAAAGGGTGAGAATCCATTTGTCGAAGAATCTTACCAGCGAGTGGCCCTCGATCAACTAATAAGAATAGCAGGGATTGCTGAAGATGACTTGTTAATCATGTCTGACGTGGATGAGATCCCAAGCGGCCATACAATAAATCTCTTGAGATGGTGCGACAACATACCAAATATCCTCCATCTCCGGCTCCGAAACTACCTATATTCCTTCGAGTTCCTTGTTGACCATAAGAGTTGGAGGGCTTCAGTTCATAGATACCGAGCAGGGAAGACGAGATACGCCCATTACAGGCAGACAGATGACATACTATCAGACTCAGGGTGGCACTGTAGCTTCTGCTTCCGACGCATTAATGAGTTCATCTTCAAAATGAAAGCATACAGTCATGTGGATCGAGTTAGGTTCTCATACTACCTGAAGCCATCAAGAATCCAAGATGTTATTTGCGGAGGAGCTGACTTGTTTGATATGCTGCCTGAAGAATACACATTTAAAGATATTATTGCCAAATTGGGGGCGATACCCAGATCATTCTCTGCTGTTAATCTCCCTAGGTACTTGATCCAGAATGCTGAGCAGTATAAATTTCTTCTGCCTGGGAACTGCAAGAGGGAATGACATGTCTAACTTCCTCGATTTGTTGGCATCGGTGGATAACTTAGCCAGTGTACCATCGCATGTCTCAACACAACCTGAGCAGCTAACTTCTTACTGTTCACATTTTGGATGTGGGAAGGCAAGATTATTCTCTTCGGCATGCATTGTGAAACATGTCATTTCAGTTGCTTGGACATGCTTGTTCCTGTTGCAGCAAGCGTATGAACATCGTGGCGTGGTGTGCTCTCGATTTTCTGTAAAATGCGGCATACAGTGCAACAAAAGAGTTTTTATTTTGTGGGAACTTTGTATTGTGTTCAGAACAAATTCATTCTTGTATTTATTTAGAGTCGCTTTGGTGTTTAAACTTTAGGGTTGATTGTACCACTCTACTAGTAAAGTATTTTCTTTTTGTTTACTAGTTGAAGTTGGAGAAAAGGGAGGAGTTGCACATAATTACATGATATACATATATATTTTCTGTAGACGTAGTAAGTTATGAGTTATTTGTTTTGTGCATTACAACATATCTGCCATTGTTATGATTTGGTTTTGAGATTTCAGTTTCTCATTAGTTGAGATTCTGTTGTGTTTTTAAAACCATGACTTTCCTTATTGCAGCAATACATCATAGCTTGCTTGGATACAACAAATTAATTAAGTACTACTGGGAATACCCGTTTACCTGTTTGTCTCTTATTTTTTGGGGATCATCTTCTCCAGGTTTTGGTTTCTGGATTTTCAATTTAAGAGGACCAATACTCTTTTCGAAATATTATTATTATTTTTTAAATATTTCCAAACTTAAAATCTCTCAAACATATTTTTCAAACTAGACTCGTTTTCACCACGTTGCGACATATGCCGACGGCGGGTTACTTTTTTGTGTTTAAAGAACTCGGCGTAAGAGACGTCGAGTTCTGTAGAAAAAATTCTTTGTAGAACTCGATTTTAAGAACATCGAGTTCTATATAGACGAAATCGGCATTGCTGGTGTCGATTTCAAACACTTAGAAAAATCTGCCAAGATGGTGCGAAGAGGGGTCAGAGTCTGATTTGAATAGAACTCGGCACTTCATTCACCGAGTTCCTGTTAGACAATTTTGTTAATCATTTATTTGTCGAATTCCTGTTAGACAATAAGTCAATTATTCTTAGGAAAAATTTCAAAGACATACACCACTTGACCACCACAGTAGTACAATCAAAATTGCATACACAAAAACAATTCGAAATCATACACGAAACTATCATTAAATGAGTAATATCGTTCAACGTTATAAATATCAACTAAAAAGTCACATTTCCACTCAATCTAACCTAAGTGACCCTTAATTTCTTCTTCTTTTTAGGATGTGCCTGATCACGTCCTCTCCTCCGACCACGTCCCCCACCTCGTGTCGTATCTCTTGCCTATTCTGTATCCTGAGTTAGACCACCATCACCGTCGTCTTGTGTGTGTGTGTGTGGAATAATAGTATCATCTTATTCAACGACGCGATCCTTACTCAACCGTAGTGTGGGTCTTCAACACCAAAACACATGAGTCAAACCTTCATTTTTTCCTTCAACTTTGTAGTCATTGAAGAGCTTGTCTTATGATCTCTGATCGCCTCATGGATTTTATGAAGTTATTCGTGGAACTCGTAAACCTGATGCACCTACAATCAATTTAAAGGTTAAACAAACATTAAACACAATTTACAAATATCGTAAGTATTTAATTGCAAGTTTAGACCTTACCATCTCTTACTCTCTACCCGCTCGGGGTTTGTACAAGTTCGGCTTCAGAACCGAACTGTGGTGAACAATCCAACGTACTGTGATGTTCCGGTACCATTCCATATACAACTTTGTGCTTTCTTCAAGAGTGACACTTAGGAGTGAATCGCTCAACCTCTAGATGATCTCTTCTATGAGACCAATGCTGGAAGAATCAGTGATTTTCCACCAACCAATTAGTCTGCTCTCCCCTGAGCCGATTTCACTACATGCCACTCCATCGGGTTTGGAATGTGCTATTGTAGACCAAACTGCCTCATCACTCGGTCTGGATAATGCATAACGACATTGCCAAAATTTATAAGTCATAAACAGCTCGTCCAGATCACGGGACCTTCTATACGTAGTGGTGGTAACTGATTAAGATCCAAATGTTCATAAGGATCCCAGGTGACTTGGTCGACATCCTGCACGTCGAGTTCATTCCAATAAAAATCAAGTGTCGTCGTCTTGGCCACTTCCCTTGAATGATTGTGGTCGTCTCCAACGGAAACCTAATGGTGTCTTCTCGTCTGTCGAGTACATTAACGATATGCACTTACTCGGTCTCACAATGTGGAAATGTTCCCAAGACCATAACTGTAAAAATGTAAGAAAACCGCACAGATGTCTGGTCGGTATCAATGAAGGTTCGTCTAAACTGTTATATAAGTGGTCCCTAACAATACTCTGATGTGACGGTCAAATCTCTGAGCAAAGTTAGATACTTCAGGTGAATCATCGTACCGCACTTATCAGACAAAATAATGCAACCTAGCTGGAACAGAATAAACGCTCTGGTGTGTCGTGTAATCGTCACCTCATTAGAATTTTCCGGCAACTCAAACTGAGCTTGCAACTAACCCAGAGTTACCGAACCATTACCGCCCATGTCATCTGGACATTGACCCAATAAATTAATGCAGACATCTAACCACACGTACTCTTGGGACTCATATATCGGCAATCTGTCTACGTGTAAACCCGTAATGAAAGAGATGTCACTCAATGTACAAGTGACCTCACCATATCACAGGTGAAATGAATGAGTCTCTGATCTCACACCTTCGACCATCGCCGACAACAAGGTATGATCCAACTGGACTCGGCCTAACCGAGTGACTGTGTCAAACCCTACCAGATCTAGCTGAAACCACATCCTCTCATCACCGATCTACCAACCATTGAGCTTAGATCCATCTGTAGGTTCGTGTATGGTCGGATTATCTAATCACTGTTCAGGTTAATTAAACACTACTTGCTCAATCAAAGATGTGCAGCGGAAATTAAAACAAACAAGCAAGTAAAGAAGACAATATGCAAACCACAAGATGACCTGAGAGATTTTATAGAGGTTCGGCCTCCCTCCTACTTCCTCTCTTGCAAACTCCGCTTGATCTCCCTCGAGCTCCTCCTACGTCCTCACTATCAACCTCGTTTCGGGCCGAGATTAAGCCTTTTACAACACAAGCTTCGCGAACAATCCTCGCTAGCTTGATTTCTTCTCTCACAGTCCGAGAGGATCACTTCGGGCATTCCCCGAAGTCTATACTCTTGTCTTGGGCTTTCACCAAGATCCTTTCTTCTTTGACAATGAATTAGTGGAACAACACTCTCATTATAGTAGTGGGAGAGATGTTCTAAACAAGGTTTGGAACATCTATTTATAAGCTCCTAAGGTGTTATAGCTGTTGGGGTTAAGTGTGGTGAAAGGTTGTGTAAGAAACAAAAAATAGGAACTACAGCACACATTTCAGTGCAAATGCGGTCGACCGGACGGGTCAAAGGGTCGACCAATAGACAGTTCTGGACAAGGATCGGTCGACCGAATAGGGAACGGTCAAACGAAAATAGGATATAACTGAAGATCACTTAAGTTAACGGTCGACCAAAAGGTGAAACGGTCGACCAAAATTTGGCAGTGATTCTGGGGTTTTATGTTCGGTCGAAAAAATGCATTTTCACGGTCGACTGAGAAAAGGCAAGAAAACTGGGTTTCAAGAAATGTCTTGGAACGGTCGATCGAGGTCAAGGTAACGGTCGACCGAAGGACGAAGTATTTTGGGGTTTGGTTAAGTTTATACGAATACAACCGTTGGTATAATACGACATGTCTAACAGTCAAATGACACGTGTAGACGGTCGACCGAGATGGTCAAGATGGTCAACCGGTCGGGCGATAAAATCCACTATTTGATAAAGGATTAAACGATCGACCGAAAAGACACATGAAATGTTGGTTCAGGTTTAGTGAATTCTGGTCTAGGTTTGGGTGATCTATTGAAGTCCAAATGATATAAGATTTTGTGTGTGACTTCTATAAGGAACCTAGTGTGTGTTTAAGTAGTTTTTAACTCTTGTATGCTCAAGTACACATAGTTCATAAGACTCAAAGTAAATACAAATTACTCCATCTCTTGACTTGAAATTTTTTTTCTTGAGTCTTGATCATGTGTAGATGTTAGCTCAAAGTAATGTACATGCTATGTAATATGTGTGTTACATTTTATTGTGATTAAGATTAGGTTGATTAAATCATGAAAACAAAGATTAAGGCCAAAAAGCCAACAATCTTTTTTTTATGATGGCAACCTATATCTTAATACTTAAATTTGTAGATGTAAACTATGCATATAAATGCTCTCCCTACGATGTGTATAGTTTTTGTTCAATTTGTACTCAAATTTCAAATTACCCCCTAATATCTCAAATTTCAAGTTACCCCCTAATAATCTCTCTAATAATCATGGAATTTATCAAAAGTATAAGATTTATCATGAAATTTTTATCTCTCTCCAAAGATGTTTGTAATGAAGTTGCTCCCCTTAAATATTTCACTTCATTACGCTATGTAAATGATATTCAATAAGCTTCCCCTATCAATATGAATATGATATGACAATTAAGGTGCAATTCTAATTTTCCCTTTTAACATCAAGCAAATGTGACAATATAGCATGTGATGTTTTACTCCCCTTCTAGCATCCATTAAAAGATTTAACACTTTAGCAAAGGATGTGATCAAGATATGCAATGAATACAATCAATTAGGCACATTAACCATTTTCTCCCCCTTACAAAGGTACAAGAAGTATAGTCTTAATTGATCAATGAATGTGATAAGGATATGGCAATTAAGCATTAAATTCATATTTGGAACCAAATCTTTTAAGCTTAGGAGGATTAAATATGTTACCCAACTTAGTGATCCTCATATTTTGGTTCCATCTTCCTTTCGTAGTGCAACTAGCTTAGAATTTGACTCTTCTTGCAATGGCCGGTCACCACCGATCTCCCTCTTCAAGCACCTACAAGTGTAGATTTAGGTGCCCAAAATACTTTGGGTCCTTGAACATTAGCTTTAGGAACCCAAACTAATTTGGTTTTGGGAGCCCACACACTTGAAAAAGGATGCTTTACAACTAAGTGCTTTGCATTTAAGGTAGTGTGAACTACATGATTTTTAACATGTTTATCTAAGGATTGTCTTTGACTACCTAAAAACATGTTAAGCATCTTAGTTCCATTTGTGAAACTTTCTAGATCTTTTCTTAATTGCACATTGCAAGCATGAAGATCTAATTGTTCAACATCAATAGGTATTGCATTTTGACTACCAAGTTTTAATGCATTAGTTTCATGTCTAGCAAGCATCTCATTCTTTTCATGCATGATTATTTCAATTTCGCTTTGGAGATCATTTATGGTCTTTCTAGCATTCTTGTTCTTTTCACAAATGATCTCATATTGTTTAACTAAATCATGGAATGCATTTTGAAGCTCATCATGTGTATATGTTCCTTCTTTAGAACATGAGCTATCACTATAATATGATTTAGTTGAGCATGAATTTGATTTAGTAGAACAAGAGTTAGAGTCTACGTCACTTTGTTCATCTTCAATAGCCATGAAGCATGAGTGGGCAACCTCTCTTCTACTTTCCAAGGAGGAAGATGATGATGATGATGGTGATGATGAATCATCTCATGTAGCTTTGTGAGCTTCTTCCTTCCTTTCTCTTCTCTTGCTCTTCTCATTTTCTCTTCTCCTCTCCATTCTCTCCTTCTTCTTCTCCCTTTCTCTTTTCTCATTTCCACTTTCCTCCTTCTCCTTTTCTTTTTCTCTCTTCTCACTTCTCCTTCCTCTTCTTTCTCTTGTTTCTTCCTTATCCTTTTTGAGGAATTTGAAGAAATCTTGGGCAAGGACTTCAATGTCCTCACTCTCTACTCCTCTCCTTGGTTCATTAAATTTTTCATGTAATGCCAAGGTGGGTTTGTTCATGGACGCTTCCTTCTCCCGTCGATGGTTGATTTGAAGTTCATAAGCCACTAAATTTCCAATGAGTTCCTCCATCTTTAATTTGGAAAGATCATGCGTCTTTTCAATTGCGACGACCTTATCTTCCCAATCGATCGTTGCTTAGTGATCGAAAGAATTTTCGAGTCATCTCTCCCTCATTAAGTTTTCTTCCAAGAACACAAAGAGAGTAAGTAATATCAGTGAAACGAGTGTTCATTTTGCTTATGTTTTCATCGATTTGCATAGAAAAGATTTCATATTTATACATGAGGAGACTAATACGAGTTTCGTTAGTTTTGCTATCACCCTCATCATGCATTTGCAATCTATGTCATGTTTCAAATGCACTTTCACAACCCTTAGTTCTATTATATTCACTCTCATTAAGGACACAATACAAGATGTACATAATCTTAGACAAGGAGTCTAATTCATCTTCATTTGTGAATGTGTTGTGATTTTGAAGGAAAATCCAATACTTAAGGTCATCAGAAATTAGGAAAATTTTCATTATATTCTTCCAATAGTCATAATTTGACCCATTAAGTAAAGGAGACCTAGTTGTGCATAATCCCTCTACATGATTAGATGTGTTTGCCATGCAAAAAATACGATGAAGTATGCAATTTCGCTCACAAGGCTCTAATACCAAATGTAGGTTTGTGTATGGTTGGATTATCTAATCACTTTTAAGGTTAATTAAACTCTACTTGCTCAATCAAAGATGTGCAGTGGAAATTAAAACAAACAAGCAAGTAAAGAAGATAATATGCAAACCACAAGATGGCCTGGAAGATTTCATAAAGGTTCGGCCTCCCGCCTACTTCCTCTCTTGCAAGCTCGGCTCGATCTCCCTCAAGCTCTGCCTATGTCTTCACTATAAACCTTGTTCCGGGCCGAGATTAAGCCTTTTACAACACAAGCTCCGAGAACAATCCTCGCTAGCTTGATTTCTTCTCTCACAGTCCGAGATGATCACTCCGGGCATTCCCCGAAGTCTATACTCTTGTCTTGGGCTTTCACCAATACCCTTTCTTCTTTGACAATGAATGAGTGGAACAACACTCACTAAATTTGAGCACACTTGAGTAGAATAGGATTTAAGACTAAAGTGTGGAAGGTTTTGAGCTTTTGAGTGTGTGGAGTTTTCTTTGTAAAGTTGGTGACAAATAGTAGTGGGAGAGATGTTCTAAACAAGGTTTGGAACATCTATTTATAAGGTCCTACGGTGTTATAACCGTTGGGGTTAAGTGTGGTGAAGGGTTGTGCAATAAACACAAAAGATGAAACTGCAGAACACAATTCAGTGCAAATGCGGTCAACCGGACGGGTCAAACAGTTGACCAATAGATGGTTTGAACAAGGATCGGTCGACCGAATAGGGAACGGTCAAACGAAAATAGGATATAACTGAAGATCACTTAGGTTAACGGTCGACCAAAAGGTGGAACGGTCGACCAAAATTTGGCAGTGATTCTGGGGTTTTATGTTCGGTCGAACAAAGGCATTTTCACGGTCGACCGAGAAAAGGTAGGAAAACTGGGTTTCAAGAAACGTCTTGGAACGGTCGACCGAGGTCAAGGTAACGGTCGACCGAAGGATGGACTATTTTAGGGTTTGGTTAAGTTTATACGAATACGACCGTTGGTATAATACGACAAGTCTAACGGCCAAATGAAACGTGTAGATGGTCGACCAGTTGGGCAATAAAATCCAGTATTTGATAAAAGATCAAACGGTCGACCGAAAAGACACATGAAATGTTGATTTAGGTTTAGTGAATACCGGTATAGGTTTGGTGATCTATTGAAGTCCAAATGATATGAGATTTTGTGTGTGACTTCTATAAGGAACCTAGTGTGTGTTTAAGTAGTTTTTAACTTTTGTATGCTTAAGTACACATAGTTCCTAAGACTCAAAGTAAATACAAATTACATGTCTTCAAATGAGTTTTGATTACATCTCTTGACATGAATCCTTTCTTTCTTGAGTCTTGATCATTTGTAGATGTTAGCACAAAGCAATGTATATGTTATGCAATATGTGTGCTACACTACATTTGATTGTGATTAAGATTATGTTGATTAAATTATCAAAACAAAGATTAAGGCCAAAAAGCCAACACCATGCTCAACACATTATACGCCCTCAACATCCTTCTGCGAAAATTAAGATAAATGTCAGAACATTAACACGTAAGTACAAATATTTAATTTGAAAGTAGTAAAATGGTTACAAAATCCTTAAACAAGTCAAACATATTGTTGACTTGCAGAACCAACACTGATCAATCTACCAGGCCTTGTGAAACGCAACTTCCTTTAACTGAATGAGTACTGGATCCACCAAACTCCATCTGTACATAACACGTTTAATACTAAAAATAAGTCAAGTGTTGCAAAACATTGAAGTCATAAAAAAATACAGTAATAAAAAATACAAGTCATAACAAAATACATTACATTAATTCAAGTCTTAAATTTAATCAAATCCTAAAAAACATTCAAGTCTTACATGTATCAAAAGTTTACATAATAGTAACATACAAATTATTCAAACGGTTATGCTATATAGGTTCCTTGTATCGCTTTCTGTTATGTCCTAACTTGAAATCCGCTTCAAGTCGGGGGGGGGGGGGGGGGGGGTTGCTTTTATAGCCCGATGAAACTTGACATTTGTGATGCCGAGTTCACTTTTTTAAAATGAATTCGGCATCCAAGATGTTGAGTTCAATGTTAATACCCGGACTAGTAACCGTCACAAGCACGATATACTAAATTTTTTCAAACCGAACTCAACAGTGTGATGCGAGTTGTGTTACATAGAACTCGACACTACTATTGTCGAGTTCTGTTAAATAGAACTTGACACTGATATTGCCGAGTTTTGTTAAATTAAACTCGACACTCATGTTGTTGAGTTTTGTTAAATTGAACTCGACAATGCTAGTGCTGAGTTCTCTTATATAAACCTTTTACCTATGAAAATTTCTAGGTGTTCGAAATCGGCATCAGCAATGCTAATTTTGCCTATGAAGACCAACGCCGAGTTCTGCAAAGATATTTTTCTACAGAACTTGACGTCTGAGACATCAAGTTCTATAAAACTAAAAAAACAAGACCTGCTGTTGTCACGTGTCGCCACGTGGTGGTAGCGGGTGTAGCATGAAAAATATATTTGGGAGAAGTTTAGTTTGAAATTTTAAAAAAAAATATTTCCAAGAAATTTCCATGTAAATACGGATCCTCCATTTCCATGTAAATACGGATCCTCCATCTCCTTTCCCACGGAGTCAACGAGGAAGTATCAATTTTAAAATATTATTTAGATTATAAAAATACTAAAAAACAAGAAGCATTGCAAACTATATTAGCTACTTCCATAGTAGAAGTTTGATTAAAAAACGTAAACTCACGTTTCAACAACTGGAGTTTACTTATAATTTTATTTTTACAGACTTCCAATGTTTTCCTAATGCAATGTTAAACATGAATTAGTGAGTGGCTTGTGAGAAAAAAAATTGAACTCGAGGTTGGAGAGGTCCGTAGGAAATTGCGGAAAATTATAAATTTAATTCCATCACTTCCTTAGAATTTAGAATTTACGGTGGAAGTGAGAGAAGTCATTGACAGTACAAATACATACAAAATTTTGAAACTCACAAAACATAGTCCACTTAATTTTTTAATTTTTCTGCAAACTAATAACTAGAAAATCATTCTTATTGAAGTTGGTTTCCTTACTTGTAAATTGTTTTATAGTCCGACGGAACTCGACGTCAGTTTTATAGCCCAATGGAACTCGATGTGTGTGACGTCGAGTTCACTTTTTTTAAAATGAACTCGACATCCAAGATGTCGGGTTCAATGTTAATCCCCGGACCGGTAACCGTCCCATGCACGATCTACTATAATCTACAAACCGAACTCAGCACTAGTGTTGCCAAGTTCTGTTAAATAGAACTCGACACTGATGTTGCCGAGTTTTGTTAAATTGAACTCGACAACGCTAGTGCCGAGTTATGTTATATAGAACTTTTACCTATGAAGATTTCTAAGTGTTCGAAATTGGCACTAGCAATTCCGATTTTGCTTATGAATAACTCGACGTTAGCAATGTTAAGTTCTGCAAACAATTTTTTCTACAGAACTTGGCGTCTCAGAACGTCGACTTCTATAGACACTAAAAAAAACCCACCACTACTACGTGGTGACAGCGGATTCAGTATGAAAAATATTTTTGAAAGAGGTTTAGTTTGAAATTTTAAAAAAGAATTTATTTCGAGAAAATTTCCTTGTAGATACCGATCCTCCATTTCCGTTCCCACGGAGTTAACGAGGGAGAATCAATTTTAAAACATTATTTAGATTATAAGAAAACAAAAAAAAACGACAAGCATTTCAAAAATGTATTAGCTACTTCCACGGTGGAAGTTTGATTTGAAGAAGTAAACTCAAGTTTCGACAACTGGAGTTTACCAATAGTTTTCTTTTTACAGACTTTCATTGTTTTCGCAATATAATATTAAACATAAATTAGCGAGTGGTTTGTGAGAGAAACATAATGTACTTGGGGTTTGAGAGGTTTGAAGGAAATTGCGGAAAATTCATAATTTTATTCCATCCCTTCTTTGGAATTTATGGTGAAAGTGACATAAGTCATTAACCGTACAAATATATAAAGATTTTTGAAATGAGACTTAGTTCACTTAATTGTTTTATGTTTTTATGAAAACCAATCACTAGAAAATCATGAAGTCAGTTTTTGACATTAGTCGGTGTTTTTGACGTCGAGTTCATTTTTTTTAAAATGAACTCCACATTGAAGATGCCGAGTTCAATGTTAATCCCCAAACTGGTAACCGTCTCATGCACGATCTACTAAAATTTTACAAACCAAACTCGACACTAGCGTTGTCGAGTTTTGTTACATAGAACTCGACACTGTTGTTGCCAAGTTTAGTTAAATAGAACTCGACACTGCTGTTACCTAGTTCTGTTGAATAGAACTCGACACTGCTGTTCCCAAGTTTTGTTAAATTGAACACGACAACGTCAGTGCCGAGTTATGTTATATAGAACTTTTGCCTACGAAGATTTCTAAGTGTTCGAAATTGGCACCAGCGATGCCGATTTTGCTAATAACTCAACGTTGGTAACACCAAGTTCTGCAAAGAATTTTTTCTACAGAACTCGACGCCTTAGAGGTTGAGTTCTATAGACACTAAAAAATACGACCCGCCGCCGCCACGTGGTGACAACATGTCTAGTATAAAAAATATATTTGGGAGGGTTTTGTTTAGAAAAGTAATATTTTTTCAAAAAAAAATCCTTGTAAATACGGATCCTCCATTTCCGTTCGCATGGAGTTAATGAGGTAGAATCAATTTTAAAAAATTATTTAGATTACTAAACTACAAAAAAACGACAAGCATTTCAAATATATATTAGCTACTTCCATAGTGGAAATTTGATTTGAAAACTTAAACTCAAGTTTCCACGACTGGAGTTTACCAATAGTTTTTTTTACAGACTTTCATTGTTTTCGTAATGCAATATTAAACATGAATTAGTGTGTGGTTTCAGAGAGAAAAATATTGTACTTGGGGTTTGAGAGGTTTGTAGGAAATTGCGGAAAATTCATAATTTAATTCCATCACTTCTATAGAATTTATAGGGGAAGTGAGAGAAGTCATTCACGGTACAAAATTACAAATATATAAAGATTTTTGAAACTCACAAAATTTAGTCCACTGAATTGTTTTAAGTTTTTTTTTGCAAACCAATCATTAGAAAATCACTCTTGAAGTCAGTTCCCTCACTTATAAATAGTTTTCCTGCAAATCAATTACATCATTATTTTTATTGTTTTCCTAATAGGATAAAGAATAACAAAATTAACCAAATATGTTTAGGAAATATTTATGTTGTTTAAGTTTGGTATTCTAATGTTTTTCTTTCTTTTTATTGAATTACTTATTGAGTTTCGCGTTTTCCTTTTGTTTAGGGATAAGAGTATTACCAACTTCTTTTGAATTAATTAATAGTGTAATGGAAAATTCAACAACATAATTAATTTGGACCATGAATATTCAACCAATCCGAATCTTACAATTGTGCATTTTGAATGTTCAACTAAAGTTTTGGTTGGTATATCTTGACAAATGATTGCTTGGGATATCACTAGTACAGAAAAGAGAATATACATCGGGTATAAGGCATATATACATCGGTTATTTACATTGCATAATCCAACGTTTATTTATGTGTCATCTATAGCTAGACGTCGGTCACCAATGACCGACATATATTCGTGGGGTATACGTGTCGGATATACATCACAACCGACGTCTATTTTGCGGAGTATACACGTTAGTTATAACGCACAACCGACGTCTATTCTAGGGGTATACGTGCCTGATATACATCATAGCCGACATCTATTTTTGGAGGTATACGTGTTGGATATCCCATAAAGCCAACATGTATATCCTGTAAGAAAGACTAAGCGTTGCATTAACCTAATAACCGACGTCTATAAGACAGGTAGTTAAGGATTATTTGATACCTAATAACCGACAGGATACCTTTAACCTCCCTAAATGCGAGGTAGTTAAGGATTGTGCTTCCCTAACTAGCATTATTTGATACAACATTTTGCATCTATTTGGTAGCAAATTAGTGTTAATCGGAGGTTGGATGTTTGATGATATATATATAAAAGTTAGAAATACAATTAGTAACAAAATGGTAATTTATTTGTTTTCAAAATTAAAGGATACCTCAAATGTGTCATGAAGCTCTACTAATTGAGGAGGCCACCTCAGGATTCAACCGCAAGCATCGCCGAGGCTAACAACCTCTTCTACGGGAATAGGCACCAAAACATTAGGATCTAAACAATTCCCCACGACAACCTTCACGACTCCCTCTTCCAGATCTTTGAAGTGGTGTTTAGAGAGGTTGTAACGGTTCTGTGTCCCACCAATCTTTGCTCAGGGTCTTCAACAAATAGACGACATTTACTGCCATCCTGAAATTTACCAAGCGAGGGTCCGTCGACAAGGGCCAATTCTCGAGAATGAGCCACGAAATCAGATGGTTAGTCGGAGCTGACCACTGGCTGCACCGGAGGAGTGGACACCGAAGAAGTTGTCCTACGAAGCGTTGGAGTAGGCAAATCACGATCCAATCTCAACATAAGAAGTTGCAATTTATTTTGCAAATCTAAAATTTATTGATCGCATTTGGTATGAACTGTCGACGAACTTGGGCGACTAGTCTTTCCATAATATTGTCGCAGTCCAACCCTACTCCCTACCCCCCGGACACGACCGGGATGTTCGTCAGTTCCCAAGGCTTCGCGAAGAATGTCATTTTGACCATCTAACACCAAATCTCATTGGGATTCTCTCAACTTTAAAGAGTCCTAAAGTTCAAAAAAATGTTACAAACAATTGAAAAATATAAATCTAGTGAATGTGATTTAATGACTATACAAGTGATACAACTTACTCGTCTGCGATGTACTCCCCTTTAAAGTTTATCCTCGCTCTCTTCCAAGACTAATCCCGTGGAACCCTTACACCACGCAATCACTTACAAAAAGTTTTTCTCCTTCCTAGACAATGTATAACATGTTGGAGGTAATTAGTAGCTACGGTCTCCCCTCTTCTTTGGTGCCAGCTTTGTGCGTATACCAAGGTCAACAAGATTAAGTCTAGCATTATATCCATCTTTTGTCTTACCAGGTATGTTCAACAGAGTGCCAACAAGACTATCACAAACTTTTTTCTCTATATGCATCACATCAATATAATGTCTAACTTCTAAACTTTTCCAGTAAGGAAGAACAAAAAATATGGATTTTTTTCCAAGAATTTTTGTCTTTTCCTCGTTTATAAGGTTTTCCAAATTCACACTCAACATTCATTACACGTTCATACACCTTTTCGATGCTGATTTCAACTAGCGGATTCTGAAACTGTTGTTTTCCGTTAAATGTCTTCTTCAACCTACGATAAGGATGAGAGTTTGGCAAAAATCTCCGATGACCAAGATAGATTGTCTTACAACCACTGAGGTGAATCTGCAGGAAGACGTAACAACTTATCATTTGGTTTCTCACAATCAGCATGCCATGTCAAAATATTAGCAGGAGGACCAAACAAAGGAAAGTCGTAATCTACTTTATGCCTTGGTATTATCGGAAGATACCACAAAACATTAGCAGGAGGACCATTGATTTTCAAATCATCACCATCTACATTGTGTTTCAGTCCACTGTGTTTCATTTTGTATCGTGAAACATTATAGTTGGGGCAGGAATGTAAGTTTTTAACTCACCCCTATAAAATATACAATCTTTCGGACATGAATGTAGCTTCCTATATTCCATTCCCATAGGACACAACACTTTCTTAGCATTGTAAGTTCTATTCGACAACACATTATTATCTTGAAGTATCTCTTTCAATATCTTCAATAATGATGTGAAACTGACATCGGTCCAACCATTTCCTGCTTTTAAATTGTACAATTTCAACACGGCTGAAAATCTAGTAAATTTGGTGCAACCCTTATACAATGACTTCTCATTGTCACTCAAAAAAACTAGCAAGTAAATTAGGGTTGGACGAAAAGTTTTCAGCTATATCTTGAACCATGTCCTCTAACGGATCTCCCACACCTACATTGTCTATGTCATTCTTGAAACCACTAGATGATTCATTTTTGCCGTGCCATATTCACCGTCTATAACTTGTGTTAAAACCTTTTTCAAACAAATGATCTTTATTTTCCGAAAACTCGGTACTGATATATTATGACACTTACTGCATGCACAATACACCATGTCTCTGTCATTCCTATTCTTGGAATGATTTTTGGCAACCTCTAAGAACATATTCACTCCGTTCTTATACTAATCACTCAATTGGTTTGATAGAATCCAATCTCGATCCATTTTAATCTAAACATTAAGAAAAATGATAGTTATTATTGAAGTTAAGAAATAAAATTTCAATTTAAAAGAAGGTGTTCGTAGATGTGAAGATCCAGAGACATGCAGAAGAGTAAAGAATGACTCAGGAAAGAGGAGATGAAGTCCTTAATCTAGCGTGGGAAAAATGAAGGTTAGAAACCTAACTAAGCAATCTAGGCAAAAGCAATCATAAAGTCCACTATACGTCCATAGCACTAGACGACGCCCAACTTTGAGGTCCCAACGAGGATCACTAGTATGTAGGAAATCAAGAACTGAAGGTTCCTAAATCTCTACGAGGCTAGATGGGACACGACGTTCAGGCCATAATGGTGTTAAACGGCGAGGACTATTAGTTTGTAGGAAATCAAGAACCTGGAGGTTCTTGAAATCTCAGGGAGACTAGATGGACAACGACATTAAGGCAATAACGGTCTTAAACTGTTTCTTCTCCTTAATGCGTTCGAAAATCCTAGGGGCCAACGTCTAAAATGATTTTATTAAGGCTTTTTTATTACGTGGTTTTGGACCAAGGAAAGGGTGATGAAATCCCTCACCTCATCTCCTATAGGTGACTATCCCATAGGTGTTTTTCATACCTTAATCTAACAAACAACACACAAAACAATCACTCAACTCTCTTGTTTCAATGCAATCCTACTAAACGCGTTCCTAATGAATGATGAGTGAAAGAGATTACGTACCTTACGCCAGCAATGTACGACAGAAATCATAAAAGAAAAAATAAATACGATGATTACATGCATGGAAAGTCTTATATGATGAATGACTTAGCACATATTGTCTAATTTTTGTTATAGGTTATTAAAGGTCAAGTTGCCTAAGGGTCGATGAGTTATTAGAAACTAAACATAAATAAACATTTAACTAAACAACATAAGTTTTTTTCAGCATAAATAAACATAAATAAATATTTAACTAAACAAAACATAAATAAACATTTAACTAAACAAAATAAGTTTTTTCAGAATAAATAAACATAAATTAACATTTAACTAAACAAAACATAAATAAACATTTAACTAAACATAAATAAATATTTAAGTAAACTAAATCATAAACTAAATTGAATTGTTTATGTTTATCAAGTTTTCAATTGTTTATGTCCTAAATTGAAAATTTTCATGTTTAACTAAAACATGACTAAAGCGTGGATTAGATAAAACATGTATTCTAATCTCTTAGGCTATAACATGTTATAATTGCATTAGATTTTTACCTTCCAGTTTTGGCTGAACATAATAGTATCAAATTGATATATTTCATACAATTTACGACACTTCAAGATATTTACCTTATTGTTAGAAGCATGGTACTAACACAATACGAAAACTAATTAGGTGGATCTTCACTTGTTTAAAGAAGAAACAAATACAATCATGCCTGCATGGATATAAAAAGGAACTCACAAGTTCTTACTTTTTCAGCAACAATTTCAGCAATCCGACCAAACGTGACAGACGGACCCAAACACGTCAAGCAACCTGAACAGACAAATGAATGCATAAGCAGATTTATGTTGTGGTGACATACTACAACTTCAAAGCTTACAAGATATTATCCATTTGAGAAATGTTAACCATTTGCAGAGTGTGAGAGTGGAGAGGAAACTCTAGAAATCTGTAAATGAGTTGTGAACAAACCATGACTAAATACCGAGTGACTAACAATTTACACAGAGCAGTTACCAAGTCAACAATGACCAAATCCCAAACAAGCATCAGAACCCAAATCCCAAATAAGCATCAAAACAAATCAAATCCCAAATCAAGCACTCCAAACCCCAACCTAGCAAAATAAGGAAAATGCAGACCAAACAAAATATGGATATTACAAATATAAATACAAAATGTAAGAAGTAAAGAAGAGACAAGAGCGGACCTTAGAAGGAACGAGAGTGGCTATCGAGGTCGCTGGTCGTGGGTCGTGGCTGTCGAGGTTGCAGAGGTGGCTGCGGTGGCGTAGGAGGTCGCGAAGGGGCTAGGGTTTGGTCGTGGATAAATGATAAAATGAAACGTATTTTTGTTAATATAAGACCAATAGACGTCAACTATAGAGAACACGCGATGTCTATTCGGGAATAGACGTCGACTATACGACCCACGCAACGTCTATACTTCGACATCTAAATGTTGGGTAAAAAATGTCACCTAATACACGTCGGTTAAAATGAATATTACAACAATCGACGTCTAGATAACCATATAGATGTCGTGTATCAGAACATGCGACGTCTACACCTATAGACGTTGCATGTTCTAATATCCAACATGTATTTGGTGACGACTATTCACTATTCTGTGCTAGTGTATGTCTCCAAAAATACTCGATCAAAGTTGATATTTTTATCCAATAGATCAAAAGAGATTCTTTGAAGTAAGAAAATACTATACAACTTATTCCAAATTGTCCACTAATCGTTTAATCTACTCCATCCCATAGCCACTAAACCTTCTTTTTTAATCTGAATGTCGTTCAACGATCTCCAATTTTCAATGATATACTGGAAGTTTGAGTGCCACCCGTAACTTATGTGGTCAATGGTTCTCGGTATGATATGGGCTACTATCTTAACGATGATATTTATCAGAAATGAGTTTGATTTATCCAATCAATCATTCTTCCACAAACCCTGAAAGATAAATTATTCGTTAAAGTTCAGGAAGCAGCGCGAAAAGATGTAGAATGCCTGTTCGGAGTGCTTTAGGCTAGGTTCGCGATCGTGAAAAATTCAACCCTTGCTTGAAATCCTGATATGCTTAATAAAATAATGAGTGCATGCATCATCATGCACAATATGATCGTGGAGGATGAAAATGACTCTTAGGATTGTTTTGCTGATATAAATCAATTTATCCAGAATCAACCTCCAAATATCAGCGAAAGTTCTAATGAGGAATATTTTCATTATTCCACCGATCGTATCGTGGATATTAATCAATATCTGGATAATAGAGATCGAGTTCGTGATAGATAGAAATATTTGGCTTTCAGATCCGATTTGATCTAGAATATATGACAACGTTACGGAGGACATGCAAATTAACAATGTTTTTGTAATATGTATTTTAATATTTTAATTATTGTGATATGTAGTTGTCAATTATTATTTATCAATAATTTTTTGTGGTTTTAATCAAAATACTTGTTATTTAAGTAGATTAAGTAATTGCAAAAATAGTTTATTATGTGGATTGTTGTGAAAGAATAAATTTTTTTTTAAAAAAATGATCTGGTGTAGAGTGTTGAAATATTAGGTTGTGAAATATTAGGTGAAGATTGACACGATCAGTTAACAGGAAACATAAAATAAGATTAATTATATTATACTGGATGTGAACGTCCGACGCATGTCCATCTTCCACAATAATTGTCAGATCGAGAGTTGAGACGTGTTATTTTTTTCAACCACCCCTAATTATGTGGGGGTCACTAATATGGCACCCAAAACTAGAGCACAAAATATAGCATGATGCGTAATACTCTTATTTTTAAATAAGCGAACTACTATTTATCTCCCAAAAATTACTTAAATCTCCCGTCTTAATTACCATTTTGTCATTCACAATTATTTTAATACACATTTCATCATGTCTCTTAAACTAATGATTTTGTCTACGTTTTCCTCATTTTACCAGTACCAACACCACGAAAATGTCTGGCAAAGCGTCTGTATCACGTGAATTTCAATTTGTTTTTGTTTTGGGCGGGGCGTCTGTATAAGCCGCCTCCCCCACGGGGGGGGGGGGGGGGGGGGGGGGGGGGGGGGTTACCCAGATGCCCGTCCTAAAAAAATAAAATAAAAATCTTAAAACTATACGGTGTGTTATCTCAAATTATTTGAGATTCTGTTGCAAGATTTCGGTGGTATTTGGTAAAACTTCATGACTTACATAAAACTAACTATAATCCACCCATTAATACCAAAAATCTTGGAACTAAACTTGAAATAATTTGAGATAACCCACCATATAATTTTATGATTTTTATTAAAAAAAAGGGCGTCTAAGCCAGACGCCTCCCCCTTGTGGGAGGCGTCTGCAAAAAACGCCCTCCCCACGGGGTAGACGTCTAAGTTAGAAGCCTCCCCCTTGGTGGGGATGGCTCCAACGGATAACCACTAATTTTTTTATTTTTTACTAAAAAGAAGTTGGATATTTTACCAGATTCGAGTGCACTGGGGCATCCGCTGGCTCATTTCCTGACCTCCGAAACATTATTTTTGATGATTATGAGAGGAAGACGAATAAAGAGTGGTGGTATGAGAGTGAAATGAAGAGATATATAAGTAGAAATGAGAGAAGGGGAAAATAGTAATTCGCACGAGCCATTTAAGTAATTATGAGGCGACGTTTAGCAATTCAGTTAAATAACTGAATTGCTATTCATAATGAGCCAACGGACGCCCCGGTGTACTCGAATCTGGTAAAATACCCAACATCTTTTTAATAAAAATATAATAAAAAATACTAAAAAATTACGGGCGTCTGACGGAACCGCCCAGCGTAGGAGAGGGGTGTGTGGGTAAGACGCCTCCCCCTGGGGGGAGGGGGGGCGTTTTACCCAGACGCCCCTCCCATGGGACGGGCGTCTGTCTAAGACGCCTCCCCCGAGGGGGGGCGTCTTAGCCAGACGCCCCTATCCTACGCTGGACGGCTCCGCCAGACGCCCGCAAATTTTTATTATTTTTATATTTTTTTATTAAAAAGATAATTGATTATAAATTTAGATAATTGCTAAATTAATTAATTAATAAGTTAATAATTACTATATTCGGATGACCGATACCCCTTCGGTACACCGAATAGAGATTTCCAGAGAAATGTCGAAGCTACTGAGAATAAATATTTGGATAACCGGGTAGAGATAAGTAAACCAACCCAATGATTCTAGGAAGATCAAAAACTTACTGTATTTACGATCACGGTGGACCAATGGAAACTCGGTCATCCCCATGGAACATGTTCGGTAGACGGAGAAGCAAACGGTCGACCGTCCGACATCACCTTACAACAAGTTTTTGAAATTGATGAAAATTCAAAAAAAATTCAGATAAAAATTTTCAAAATCCAAAAAAATTTCCAAGGGGCGCTGCCCCCTTGCCACCCCCGCCACCTCACCGGCGAGGTGGAGCGAGACCCCCGAACGACCTGTCGATGTGGTATTTGTAAGTCGGGAAGTTTTACCACCGGGGATTTTGGATCTTAAATTTTTTGAATATTAATCACTTGCAAAAAAACTCATTGTAATTTGACCACGTTACCACCAAAAATCTTGCAACAGAACCTCAAATAATTTGAGATAACACACCGTATAATTTTTAAAATTTATTTATATTTTATTTTTAATTTTTTATTATTAAAAAATACGGACATCTGGCTAACACGTTGGTGTAGACGTGTTAACCAGACGCCTCCACGTTGGTGGAGGCGCCTGGCTAAGACGCTGCCACTTTGGTGGAGGCGTCTCGCTAAGACGCCTCCACCATGGTATAGACGTCGTATCCAGACGCCCGATTCGGAAAAAAAAATTCGCCTCCGTTACCTAGCCGGATCCAGGTGTTTCGCCAGACATTTTCGTGGTGTTGGTACTAGGAATGTGAGTAAAACTGAGTCAAATACGTTGTTTAAAGACACGGGACGAAATGTGTATTAATTGATTTGTTAAGGGCAAAAAGGTAATTTCTGGGGCGATTTAAGTAGTTTTCCGGCGACGAATAGTAGTTCCCTTAAATAATCATAAGAAGTGTGATAAGAAATGACACTCCATAAGAATAGTGATATGGTTTTGAGGACAATTTAATTCTCTTGGTTGAAAAGGTAATTGGAAAGAAGTATTTGCTTATTTTGTTGAAAATTTATTTTTCATTTTTATGAATACTATAAACAAATTTAAAAAAAATCGCATAAAATGTTATACCAATTGAGATTTGGATTCCACTCATGTTGCTATTTGACACTTTTAGGCCACATTTTTTATTTTCAAATTTAGGACAAATTTATACTTTTATAATGAAACTACCCTTACACTTTGAATATTATATATTTTTTTGAAAAAATAGAACGCATGTAAAATTTGATGTGTTTCACGTGGAAAAAATACCTTCATGTAAAATCTTGACACAAACGCTTAAATACTTGACAAACCTAAGCCTTCCAAGAAACTCAACTCTCACAATTCAGTTGGAATTTTATTTAATTTTTTATCACGTCAAATATGATTTGTGTAAGTAATACTCGTCTACAAAAAGAAAACACATAAATGTAATTTAAAAACACAATTTTCTTGTAAAATACTATAACTTTAACAAAAATAAAATTCTAGAAAAATAGAACTCACAAATCCTACATTTTGATAGTCTCTCCCTCAAACCCAGTCAAGTGTCAAAGATTGTTTCATTTGATGTTTGAGAAAATGTTTTGATAGACCTGGGTAACGGGCCATTGGCCTAAACAGGTCGGCCCCTCGGCCCGACCGGGTCTAGTATTTTTATTTTTTAGGTATTTTTTTTGTAATTTGTGGAGATATTTTAGTTATTTTTAAGACTTTTAGAGGTATTTTTTTGAAAATAAAACAAATTGGACGGGCTGCTCCGAGCCGGCTGGACAATGCACGGGCCTGCTTGGGCCCTTGTCCCTTCATGTGCAGGGCCTTCAGCCAGGCACGTTGCTCGACTGGTCGGTGGGCTATGCCAGGCCGGCCCAACCCGTCACCAGGGTCTAGGTTTTGAGTTAGAAATTGGTTTTCTTGGATGACTAAGATTTGTGAATTTTTACCATGTTTCTGCCTTAATTAAGTTTCATAACCATATTTGCAAATTTTACATGAAGTTAGTTTTTTTTACAAATCAAGATAAACTACGAAAGTATAATGATGGTTTGGGTATAAAATTTCAAAGTTTGTTTAAAATTAGATAATCAACAATGTGACATAAAAGTATCAAATTGAAACTTGAGTAGATTTAAAGTATCGATTAGCCAAAAAATTATGCACTTAATTATTTGAACCCTATTTCTAGGGGTGCCGATATGCACCTAAATTGGAAAAATCATGAACGTAATTGTAGCTCGTGAATTTCCTTTTTTTTGACACTTCAATCTATCTTATATTCTGTTATGAAATTATTACAAAGAATTGATGTGTCACCTTTCACTTAATATTGAATTATGTTTTACGTTGTAACTTTCCTTTGAAGTATAGTGTACCCTCCTCCACATTCAGATGTCGTAAATCCCGTTATTGTGTAGTAATTTTCTTTATTATGTTTATTGTAATTCTTACTGCCTTTATAATTTAATTGGAAGTTAATAATCTTTGCAATAAGAGAATAGAAGAAACTCCCAAAAATCTATTTTCCTATTATTTAAACTTCATTTTTGTAACGTACCACGAACTTTGTTTTTTTCTTGCTAACAAAACAAAAATCTAGCACCAGGCGAATGGAATTGTGAAAATCATCCAAGCACGACAACCGCTGGAAGATTTGTGGACTCATGAACCAACTTGGTAAAAGCGTCAAACTGACGTAAGTTTATAGATGGACGCTGCACGATTGAATAAAAGGCTGAATGCCTTTTCGCTAGAGATTTTTTAATTTATACATGCCCGCTGATACACGGACGCGCACCAGGTTATCAGTCACATTTGCAACCATGAGTGTGTGGGGGGGGGGGGGGGGTGTCACTAACAATGAGGGGGGGGGGTGTCACTAACAATATGTTATTTCCAATAAAGGAGGAAAATGTTTGTTTCCAAATAAAGCCGATTTCCAAAAAATGACACGATTGTTCACATTCGAAGTCTGGATATATTCATGCCCATGTGATTAGTAGTATATCGTACATTGCATTCATGTTATATATTCTTTATTTTACCCCATATTTGTGCTACTCGAATGTCTATTTGATATGGTTCAGCGTTTAGGCAATAAAAATAGAAATGAAGAGAAAAGAATCTAAACACAAGAATAATGGACTGATTTGGAAGGTTCTGGACCTATTTGTAATGCTTAAGGACCTAATTGTAAGTCAGGAAGGACCCAAGAGAAAACCCAGAGGGACATACGTGTAAAGAAAAACATGTTGGTTGCAAAAGTCTGAAATCTCATGAACCAGAGGAGTAAATCGACAATTAACACCAAACATGCTCGAACCAACAGCTCCGGACGCACCTCACGTGTTTATTTTGTACACTAAAGCTGTGGTTAAAATGTTGAGGCGATCAGACAAAATTGATCCGCCAGTGGCGGATTAAAATCCACAGTGGTGGATTAAAACCCGCAGTGGCGAATCTGGTTAAGATTTTGACAGCTGGATTTCCCCAGCGGGTCGGGTTAGAAAAATATGCAACATCCATATCTGAGTTAACGTCGTTCGATTACGCACAGATCCATCCAAATCCTTTAATCTTCTATATATAGACTTGTAATGACTCTATTCTTCTTCTTCATTCCTCTCCTCCTTAGGATAGTTTCTTTTCTTGTTTAGTAGAGTATGTTTTATCTCTTGTTTATTAGAGTAGGTTTTAGTATAGTGGACGAGGCACTAGTGCATAAAAGGGAATATACGTCAGGCATAAGGCTTATATACGTCGGGTATTTGCTTTCAATAATCCAATGTTTATTAATGTGTCGTCTATATATAGACGTCGGTCACAAAAAGGCCGATGTCTATTCTCTGAGTATACACGTCGTCTATATAAAACAACCGACGTCTATTGGAGGGTTATACGCGTCGGATATCATCAAGTATTCTTCATTTTCTGCACTAGTGAGAAAAGGAGCAACTTTGTATTCTCCATTTTCTTAATCAAGTAAGTTTTTATGTTCTTCATGTTGTTGTATTTCATTTGTTGGAAAATTTGTTCATGTTTGTTGTTTGCTTAATCTAGTTTCCTACGTTTCCATTATGGGTTTATGTTTTCTTTAGTTTAGCGATGAGTATGGGGTAGTCCGTCCCCATTGGGGGTGGAGAAGAAGGTGTTGTGATTTTGTGATGTATTAAGTATGTGTTAATCCTAACCTTTGAACCTCACATGAGTTCCATAACCATGTAATGTGAGTTTGACTCTTATCTTTGATGTGCTAGTGCTTTCCATAACCTCACATGCATGCTTAGATTAGTAGGCATATTTTGTGGGGACTGATGAGGTGAGGAAAAGGATGGAGTGTAAGAAGGAAACATGACATGTGCATGCATGAGTTCATGTTGGCCTCATCCTTATTAATGTCTTGTATGTTTTAATGATTGTGACAAATCTTATTTCATGTGGAGAGTTAATGGGGTTTGGTCATTTTACATTTGCTCATATTAACCTCAATTTAATTATTGTCTTGTATGTTTTAATGATAATGTTTTATCTTATTTCATGTGGAGGCAATGTTGGATTTAGTTTTATGGATTTCATGTAATACATGTTGTGATGAACACAATTGAACACACACGTACACATATTTGGACAATGCTGTCCAAAACCGTGTCCAGTTCTGGACTGAGTTTGCACAATATTGATAGGGTTGTTAATGTGGAGATGTACTGTGACAGTGGAGTCTGCACAAATTGCACAAATAAGTGTGCGTCCACTAACGACAGAAATGCATATGAGCAAATATGTTCGACTTACAGGTGCATCTCCGGCAATACCAAAAACTTAGGTGTATATGTCAATTAAGACACCTGCGGGGTGCACCCAAGAAAAAACCCCATAATACTTCCATTTATGTCAAGCATTATTCTAGTTTTTTTCCTTTAATTACTATATATATTTGTACTTTTATTTTCCATTAAGTATTGGTTGTATTGGGAATATTCTGATTGTTTGGTAATAAGAATTGATAGTTGTATAATTGTATGCATCGAAACAATCATCTTTGCTCATAGGTTTATGGAAACCATAAATTTCTATTATTGTTTTGTATGTCTTAATGATAATGTTTTATCTTATTTCATGTGGAGACAAAGTTGGATTTGGTTTTTATGGATCTCATGTATTTACATGTTGTGATGAGCACCAATGAACACACACATACACATATTCTCATTTCCGCATTCTTTCTCTACCCCCTAAGGGGTTTCTTTTTATTGTTGATCTTCTGATTTCATACGCATCGTAGTGTAATTCGATCTTACATCTCTCTTTTCCTTTCCCCACTCGAGTATTGTGGACTCTGACTCGCACACGCTCCTCGTGGACACGACCCATACTTACCACGTCTTCATCAATGTCGTGTGCTTGCGGTTTAATATAACTGATTTAATCATGTTTTTGGCGTCGTTGCTGGGGAGTGTTGTTTTCGTAGTTGAGTTAACCATTTCAGTGTGGTTTTTCTTTTGTTTTTACGTTTTGTTTTTTCTTTTGGTTATTGTAAAGGGTTACAAGTAGATAGAGCGACCTACAAAGGCTTAGGAACATGCTGGTAAATTCTGGGGACCAAAATCCCCAGAGTATCTTCGAGTAGCGGATTTTGATCCACCACTAGTGGTTCTGGTGAGCCATTTTTCAAATCGGTTTTTACAGTAGCTACGTTTGCCTATTTTAAGTTGTTTACCTCCACTGTTTATGACATGTATGCTCTGTTCAAGTGTCAGTAATTAATTTGGCTTGCACGACCCCTTGTTAAGACAACTTGGACCTTAAAACTCAAAGTAAATAATTAGATTATTTGCGATGTAGGTCATGCATCATCTGTAGACCTTGCACACACATTGTCTTTCCTTTGCTTTGATTTCTTGTTGTCTATTGCTAGCGTCAGGTACATGCACCCGTTCTCTCAATCATGCATGGTTAGATCATGCATTAGTTAGTAAGGTGCATCAGGACAATAGTGAGGTTAGTGATTGGTTGGTGTGTTGATTTCTAGCTAAGGATCCAAAACAACCTAAGGGGGTCCGTCCTGTACAAGATAAGGTGTGAGATTTCATCACCATTTCCTTAGCACCAAAAATCACTAAACATTAGGAGCCATAATCTAAAATCAAGTAGACATTGACCCTTAAGAACCTCGGGTGCATTAGGAGAGTGATCTGGTCGCGACTGTCATAGTCTGATCGGCGTCCCTCCACTTTGTCGATAGTAGGAGAGACCAGATCTCCAGATCTTGTTCACTTGCTGGGCTTTGTGGTCTTTGTCATAGGGAGGTGAGGCATGTTGAGGCTGCGTGACCTCGTAGTTAGGCGTCGTCTAGCTGTAAGTACCTATAGCGACCTTAGGTTGTTTGAGCCGTGTTTGCTAGATTTGGCTTCTACCATCACCTTTACCCACGCTAGCTCTAGGGATTCTTCCATTCTCCCCTGAGTCATCTTCTTCTCGCGTACTTCTATGTTCTAGTCTCCTCCCTTTTACACTCTCTAAAAGCATTTTGAGGTCGAGTCCAACAGTTTTTGCAAGCCTTGTGGTGGTGAGATTGGTCGACTCGAGAGTACTCTGTTGAAATGGATGGTTACATGGGCGACCATCCATTTCATTGTTGGGACCATGACTATTATCCCTGGTATTCCAGACCCATGCATTCGAGGGTGCCTCAGACTAACACCCAGTATGGTTGGGAAAATCATAATTGTGAGGCTGAGTAGTCTTTAGATTGGGGTAATATCACAGAGGCACTGACTATTAGACCATCATCTAGTTGTGTTGGATCATATGTTGGTCAACAAGCTGAGACATTACAAGAAACTTTGGCATCTGATTGATCGTTTTATATTTAACCGCAAGTGCACGACCGCGTTGAAGCGGTGGCAAATACGGGTCGTCCACTGGGAGGTGTGTCGACACTTGGTTTATTCGAAGGCGAGAGGTAAAAAGAAGGGAGAAAGATGTATTACACTAATCTAAACTACAAAGCTGAAATAAAATGCAAAGGAAGTGAAGATAAGCAATAAAACTAAACCCCAAAGGGGGTAGAGAAATAATGTGAACATAAAGAAGTGTGTGTGTGTTCATTAAGCTCCTCACAACATGTAGTGCATGAAATCATAAAACTACATCCAACTTTGTCTCTACATGAATTAAGATAAGACTACATCATTAAAACATACAAGACAATAATTGGAATGAAGCTACATGAACTCAAGTATAAAGACTATACCCTACTATGCCTCTACATGAATTAAGATTTCACTACATCATTAAAACATACAAGACATTAGCTAAGGTAAAGGCAACAAGAGCACATACACTACAAATTGTGTTTCCAATATTAACTTCATCCATATCCTAACCTTATCATTCCCCATAAAATAGGTCCACTAATCAAAGCATAAGCTAAGCTTCATTCAAGAGCATTAGCATATCAAAGATAAGAGTGAAAACCCATTAGATGGTTATGGAAATCATATAAAGCTCAAGGGATAAAGATAACACACACTTAATACACTACATGATTATATCACATATTTCTCCACCCCCCAAATGGGGATGGAACTACTCACACATATTTAAACTAACTACTCTAACAAAATGAAGCATTCTACTGAAATAAAACTACACTAATCAAGCAAGAAATAAAGAAGCATAAAAGGAAAGGAAAGACAAAACAAACATGCACAAATTAAAAGACAAGATTAAAAGAAACTAGAAGAATTATTTTATTAACAATGACTCACATTGAAGGTAGCATTCTTCTCCACCTTGAGTTTTTGCTTCAAGGCTCACTCCTTAGTAGAGAGAATGCCACCAAGCAATGGGTGATTACAATGGAAGGTGAAGAGTTCTATTTATAAGCATGGAAAAAGCTAATCGGGGACAATCCCCCGATGTGGGACTAAACCAATACCAAAAATAGCCTAAACGAACATTAATACAAGTCCAGGAGAAATTTGGGCGAATCCTGAGTAATATGGACCGCCAATTAGCGGTCCAAAAACTTCGGATCGCGTTGTAATTTGTTGTGGGCTTTTCTTTCTGGTATTGTTGGTCTTTGATGCGGTTACTTGACTTGTTGGAGCTCCGACCCAAATCGAATTGGTAAAATACTCCCCATGATAGTGTGGAGTATTTTGTTTTTCTCTTAGGTCCTTCGGTCTAACGATCAGGTCCTTCTCCCTTACATCTTAGTCCCCAGGTTTCACAATTAAGTCATTTTTCCTGCTTTTGGATCCTTTCATGGCTCTTCTCTTCAAACCTATTTATTCCTGAAAACTAAACATAAAACTCGTCACGTAGCATTGCTTAGGTGTAATATAATGGATATAAGATACAAATATGAGCATGAAATGATGTCAATCAAATACCCCACACCTAAGTTTTTGCTAGTCCCGAGCAAAACAAAGAAAGAGAAAAGCAAACGAGAAACAAGAAATCCTAACTCACTTTCGTAGGAATCACGGTTGCACTTAGCACGTGCAACAAGCCGTTAAACCTCCTTGTTGCCAAGGAGGAGGAGTGTTGTCTCCTGAGGGTTTTCAGCGGATATACCCACAAAATCCGAACAAGATGCATTATTCAATCTAGACCTCGACTCGTTGGACAATTTTTTGTCGATCAATGGATGCGGTAATCCTACGGGCCGACTCTATAAAGGTAATCAGTCGACACCTAGCCTAGTGAACCATTTGTGCAAGTTAAATAAGGAATTAAGTGAAAGACATGGACAACCTCAAGATCCTCAAGTGATACAAAGTGTAAGGTCTATTAAGGTTCTTATTTGCATTTTTTTTCTTATTTTTGTTTCTTTTCACATTTTGTTTCTTTTTTTTCTTTTTATTAGTTGGAGCTTCATTCTCCCAGGGTTAGGTTTCGTGCATCATTGTCCATGAGGACTTACACTATCACGTACACCTTTCCCCAAATCTCCACATAGGGCAATCCCTACCACCCGTGTAACGGGAGTTCACTCGGCGCATCCCAAGTCAGATGACTCGAAAGCACCAGGCACAAATTCCCCTCAGACCTACTTTCCCGAGTGATAGGAGTCGTTCGAGAAGAGAGAACACCTACTCACTTATTTCTTATCTACACATGAACCAAAACCCCTACACTTAATGTCTCACAACAAGATTTAAAGGGTCCTTGACTACAACAAACTTCCTTAAGTTAACAGACACAAATTATTGACTCACTAGGTTCAGGGTGGACTTCTTTAAATGTTTGAGCACTGAAACCCTATGATTACTCACCCCCAAGGGAAAACTGGGGTGCATCCTAACGACTCGATAAATCCTAAAGCCACAGTACTAGATATCCTAATGCATCAAGTTCAAGACAATTTTGGGAGCTTTCTTTTTACTTTGCCTCTCAACGGTTTTGCACATGCTAAACACACGCAAAACCCACAAAACATTTTCTTTCGCAAACACATGAAGATTTTGAAAGAAATGTGGAAATTTTAAAGCACTAGGAAAGCAAAAGAAGACAAGTCACCCAAGGATCATGACAAACATATATATCGATATTAAATGCAGCACACTAACATGACCCTAATAATGCACACAAAAGAAAATAAAATCAAAGGAAAAAGACTCAACTATGTACACACGTAAAACACCCCCTCACACCTACTTCATGCATTGTCCTCAATGAATGTGAGCAAGATACTACATGGATTTATGCATGAAAAAGGAGAGATCTCACCAACATGAAGTACAAAGGGAAGTTCAAGGTCACGTTGATGGACACAAACCCGAATTCCCTCAAACCCTGTGAGATGCTAAAGAAGGGATACAAATACGTGAAAGAAATGGAGCCCAAATACACAAGGGCTGGGGCTCACAACAATCGATGCTCACTGAAGGAGTCTTTTATTGTACTTTCTTTTTTTTCTTTTTTCTTTCTTTCTATATTCTATTTTTTTATGTAACTATGTACAAACGTAAGTTCCCATCTTCATTTGTCAAAAGACATCAAATGGGAACCTCAAGAGTGGGTCAATGCAATTGGAAAGGGAACATGACACCACGCGGGGCAAAAATACTCATGCGTGGCCCCCTTCACAAAGAGCACCAGATGAAATGAGAGGTTCATGAATTGGACGCAAAGGCGTCTCATTCAAAGGATCAAACTGAAAGAGCTTGAACCTCTCAAGAGTTTGGGAAATGAGGGGCAACGGAAGAAGAGTTTCTCCCGTTGCGATGTTGAAGTTATGATCGTCAATCCAAACTCTCCAACCAACAGGCTGGTGCGTCTGAACGAGGTCAAGAACCTCGTTAAGCATGTCCGACACACCAGGCGAACAAACAGTGGGTCTCATACCCAAGGTATTCTCCAAGGAACTCCTAATACCCTCATGAGCAATGTAGTTGTTTGATGTTCCATCATTTCCAAGATGATCAGGAACAATAGTGAGAGACAAACTCTCATCAGGTTGTTTCAAAATTAAGGGGACTAGGGAGCTCTTGCTCCACCAGAGGTGAGTCCTTAGGAGGTACAACAATAAGATCATGTGGCTCAAGGGCCACGGGACAAGAAGATAAGGCACAATCCTGTGCCGACTCATAAAGAAGCTGGTCCATAGTATTCTCAATTGGAATCGAATCCTCCACCAAGTGATCGTGAATTGAAACCCCAAGTCCCTCAGACTGACTAGGAGTTTGACTTTGAATTTGTGTATGTGGTGGTGGTTCGATATCAAAAGATGAATCCTCATGTTGACACGAAAAGTTACTCTCCTCACTTAATTGTTGTGTCAGTTGACTCACTTGAAGTGTCAGATTTTGTATGCGGTCAACGAGGAGGTCCAAGTCAGATCTTGGGAAATTTTGGGGTTGGGTGTTGATGGGCTGAGAATGAGTCCAATGATTTGAAGTGGGGTGTTGGTAGAATTCTGGGTATTCGGGAGGAGGATACTGGGGTGGAAATGATGTATAAGAATTTGACTACGAATTGTCTCCCCACGAATCCATCCCTCTCGGGTTGTACGCGGATGCGTAATGGTCATAATGAACATTTTGGGAAAATGTGTGCTCATACTCAGGCTTAGGGGCAATATAAGGACATTCCCCTATAACATGAGCACTCACCCCACAACAGTTACATGGTACGGCTACTGGAGCCACCAGTGCACCCATGTCATCTACCACATGCATGAAAGATGCCAAAGGTTCTTGTAATGTCTCAGATTGATGACCAACATATGATCTGACGTAACTAGATGGTGGTCTAGCAGTCAGTGCCTCTCTCATACTACCCCAATATGCAGATTGCTCAGTCACACAATTAAGATTGTCCCAATCATACGGGGTGTTAGTCTGAGCCACCCCAGGATGCATGGGTCGGGAGTACCAGGGAGAATCGTCCTGGTCCCAACAATAATATGGATGGTCTCCCATGTAACCATCCATCACAACAGAGAACTCTAGAGTCGACCACTCTCACCACCACGAGGCTAAACTCGCAAAAAATGCTCGACTTGACCCTAAAACGCTACCAGAGAGTGTAAAGGGGAGTAGACTAAAACGTAGAAGTAGGTGAGAAGAAGATGACTCAGAGGAGAAGGGAAGAATCCCTAAAGCTAGCGTGGGTAAAAGGATCAGGTAGAAGCCTAACTAGCAAGCACGACTCAAACAATGTAACGCAATGGGTCCTTAGGCTAGACGACGCCTAACTTCGAGGTCACTAGCCTCAACACGCCTCACCTCCCTACAACGAGGACCACAATGCCCAGCAAGTGATACCAGATCCGGAGATCCAGTACCTCCTACTATCGACAAGGTAGGCAACGCCGATCAGGTCATGACGGTCTCACCTAGATTACTCTCTTAGTGCGCCCGCAATCCTAGGGCCAATGTCTACTTGCTTTTAGTTAAGGCTTTATTAAGAGTGATTTTTGGGTCCAAGGAAAGGGTGATGAAATCCCCCACCTTATCTTTTATGGGACCGCCCCTCCTTAATAGCGTTTTGATCCTAAATCTAGCAATCAATCGCTCCAATCAAACGCTCGCTCACTCTTGTCCTGGTGTAATTCCTACTAACTAATGCATGAGCATACGAGATGAATGAATGAGTGTAGGAAATTCCGTACCTCACGCCAGCACTCAACAACTCAAAATAAAGCTAAAAGAAAAGACAACTATATGCTTAAGTCAATACATGATGCGTGACCTAAACAAGTAAGAACGTCTAGTCTTTTGCTTTGGATTTTAAGGCCAAGTTGATTAATGGGGGAGTGATTAATGATCTGGGAGCAAACAAGAAGTCACAGCATGCAAAATAGGGCTCCCAGATAACGAAAGTGAAGCAATAAACCACCAGAAGAAAAATTAAAGCAGGAAGACCTCACCAGGCCGCCAATTGGCGGTCCCAGACCGCTGATTGGCGGTCCCTTTTGAAGTGTTGGTGCTCCAACTCTTCCAGTAGCCTCCCCGGGAGCTCTAGGATCCCTGAGACTAAGAAAAACTGGAAACAAAAAATTAAAAACCCCTCGAATCGTCCAAACCAACGTCTGGACAGAGCACCTCCCCGACAACGGCGCCAAAAACTTGATTGATTGTTTTATATTAACCGCAAGTGCACGGCCGCGTTGAAGCGGTGGCAAATACGGGTCGTCCACTGGGAGGTGTGTCGACAATTGGTTTGTTCAAAGGCGAGAGGTAAAAGAAGGAGAGAAAGATTGGTTACACTAAACTATACTACAATGCGAAATGAAATGGAGAAGCGATAAAACTAAACCCCAAAGGGGGTAGAGAAATAATGTGAACATAAAAGAGTGTGTGTGTATTCATTAAGCTCCTCACAATATGTAGTGCATGAAATCACAAAACTACATCCAACTTTGCCTCTACATGAATTAAGATAAGTGTTGAACGTTTTAAATAAAACCGCAAGTGCACGGCCGCGATGAAGCGGTGGCAAGTACGGGTCGTCCTCAGGGAGGTGAGCAGCCTCTTGTTTGCACGAAATCAAGTGGCGAAAAATAGGGGGAGAAAGTTGTTTACGCTACTCTACACTAAACTACTCTAAGAAGTACGAAATGCGAAACAAAGAAATAAACGATCAAATAAAAACTAAGCTAAGAACAAAATAGAAGTGCTGGAATTTCAGGAATGGAAAACCCCTAAGGGGTGGAGTGAGTGCACACAAGCAAAGAGGTGGGTGTAGAATACATTCTTTAAGCACATGAAGGCGGTGTTTATCAAGCATAGGAAGTGTCTAAATGTTATGGCAAAACCTATCAATCTATTCACCAACTTGGTTGATTAACATTTACATATGCAAGTTGTTTATTTCAGAACCTAAACAAGCATGAGAGGTGTCTAATCATTTTGGCAAAACTCATCAAGTTATAAATTCTATCCTAAACAAGCAAGCATACATTCATGTTTAATCAACACATTGAAATTAAAGCATTCATCCCATTCTCTAATGCATGTATGTACATCTACTCCACCCCCCAAAGGGGATGGAACTACTCACTAAACATTACACTAATTATTAAACTATGGAAAGAAAGCATATTAAAACTAAGCTAGAATTAAAAGACGATTAAACTAAAACATGCACAACAATAAAAGAAGCATAAAACAAACAATGAAAGAAACATAGAACTTTATTGATAAAATGACTCACATTAAAAGTAGCATCCTCCTACTTTAGTGTGTGCTTCAAGGCCTCACTTCTAGTAGGAAGAATAGCCACTTAAAATATGGAGTGAGTACAATAGGAGGTGAAGAGTTCTATTTATAGCCATGGAAAAAGCTAATCCGGGAAAATCCCCCGATGTGGGACTAAAACGATACCACAAATAGCCTAAACATCCTCTAATACATGTACTGGCGAAATTTGAGCGCATTTGGGCCAAAAGTGACCGCCAATTAGCGGTCTTGGACCGCTAATTAGCGGTCTACAGTGTCCAGATCGCTCTGGAATTTCTTGTGGGCTTTTCGGGAATGCTTTGTTGGTATTTGATGCATCTAATTTGCATGTTGGAGCTCCGACCCGAATAGAATTGTCAAAATACTCCCCATAATGGTGAGGAGTATTCTGTTTTGCTCTTAGGTCCTTCTGTCTTGCAATCAGGTCCTTCTTCCTTGCATCTTGGTCCCCAGATCTCACAATTCAGTCCTTTTTTCCAGCTTTTGGGTCCTTTTATGCTTCATCTCTTCAAACCTATTTATTCCTGAAAACTAAACATAAACCTCGTGACATAGCATTGTTTAGGTGAAAGATAATGGATATAAGATACAAATATGAGCATGAAATGATGTCAATCAAATACCCCCACACCTAACTTTTGCTAGTCCCGAGCAAAACAAAGAAAGAGAAAAACATGCGAAAAACAAGAAATCCTAACTCACTTTCGTAGGAATCACGGTTGCACTTAGCACGTGCAACAAGCCGTTAAACCTCCTTGTCGCCAAGGAGGAGGAGTGTTGTCTCCTGAGGGTTTTCAGCGGATATACCCACAAAATCCGAACAAGATGCATTAATCAATCTAGCTACACGACTCGTTGGACTTATTTTGTCGATCATGGGATGCGGTAATACTACGGGTCGACTCTATATATGTAATCGGTCCACACACCTAGACTAATGAGTTATTCGTGAGAGTTAACTAAGGAATTAAGTGAAAGACATGGGCAACCTTAACTTCTGAATGTGATACAACGTGTAAAGTCCATTTTGGTTCTTATTTGACTCTTTTTTTTCATTTTTTTTTCTTTGGAGCATTTATTGGTTGGTGTTTGATTCTCCCAGGGTCAGGTTTCGTGCATCATTGCCTATGAGGACTTACACTATCACGTACACCTTCCCCCAAATCTCCACATAGGGCAATCCCTACCACTCGTGTAACGGGAGTTCGGTCGGTGAATCCCAAGTCAGATGACTCGAAAGCACCAGGCACAAAGTCCCCTCAGACCTACTTTCCCGAGTGATAGGAGCCGTGCGAGAAGAGAGAACACCACTTATTTATCTACATGGGAACCAAAACCCCTACACTTAAGTTTCACAAAAAGAGATTAAGGGCCCTTGACTACGACAAACTTCCTTATACTAACAGACACGAATTATTTGACTCACTAGGTTCAGGGTGGACTTCTTTAAATTTTTGAGTACTGAAACCCTATGATTACATGCCCCCCGAGGGAAAACCGGGGTGCATCCTAACGACTTGATAAGACCTAAAGCCAGTAAACTAGAAATCCTAATGCATCAAGTTCAAGACATTTTGGGAGCTTTCTTTTTACTTTGCCTCTCAACGGTTTTGCACATGCTAAACACACGCAAAACCCACAAAACATTTTCTTTCGCAAACACATGAAGATTTTGAAAGAAATGTGAAAATTTTAAAGCATTCGGCAAGCAAAAGAAGACAAGTCACCCAAGGATCATGGCAAGCAGATATATCAATGTTAAATGCGGCACACTAACATGACCCTAGTAGTACAAACAAAAAAGAATAAAACCAAAGGAAAACGACTCGACTATGTACACACGTAAAACACCCCCCCACACCTACTTCATGCATTGCCCTCAATGAATGTGAACAAGATACTACATGGATACATGCATGAAAAAGGAAAGATCTCACCAACATGAAGTACAAAGGGACGTTCAGGGTCATGTTGATGGACACAAACCCAAATTCCCTCGAAACCTGTGAGAAGCTGAAGAAGGGAGATAAATACGTGAAGAAATTGGGCCCAAGTACACAAGGGTTGGGGCCCACAACAATCGATGCTCACTGAAGGAGTCTTTTATTACACACTTCTTCTTTTTTTTTGTTTTTTTTATAAAGATATATACATCAACCAAGATATTCTCATAATCATTTGGTCAAGGAACATCAAATGAGAACATCAAGTCAGGAGGACCAGAGACTTGCCGAGATGGGCAAACTCCACTGGTACTCTGAGGTGTCATGAGGGGGTGAAAGGTCAAAGCTGAAAGGCTCGAACCCCTCATGATATTGGTCGGGTGTGGGCAACAAAGAATGAAGTTGTGTTGCCTCACTAGGGTTTAATTGCTCATCGAAGAAAACCCTCCAACCAATAGGCGGCTGCATCGGAATGAGTTCCTCAAGCTCATTCGATGGATGCAGCAGACTTGCATCACTAAGAATGGGGCTTCTCCCCAAGTCATCCAACAAGGACCTCCCACCATCATTTAGATCATCAAGCATAAGCTCGGTCATAGGTGGGTCCTTGTTGGAGTTAATATGAAGCTCAAATGGCTCAATGGCCATGGGACATGAGGTAGAGACACCTTCTGGTATAGGCATATGATGAGGTGTCTCACTCTCACTAGTACTCTCAACTGAATCATGCAACGAACACTCCCTTTGGACATTCATGTTCGAGGCCAGCTCACTCTGTTGCATTGCAAAGACAGGCAATGAGTCTTCGCTGGGCCCACGAACACTCTCAATGGGTTGCATTGGGGTTAGGGGTGTTCGTTGATTTTGCGGTGCTTTCTCTAATTGGCGGATGAGATTTAGATTTAAAGGTTCATCCATGGGTTCCTGTTGCCTACCAGAGTTGAACACATGAAACTCGGCACTCATGTTACCGAATGAGAGCTTCATGAGACCATTTCTACAATTAATCAAGGCATTGGAGGTTGCCAGAAATGGTCTACCCAAAATCACAGGTATTTGAGAGTGGGTGTTCGCAACAAGATTGGTATCGAGGACAACAAAATCGACTGGAAATATAAAATCTCCAACTTTGATAAGCACGTCCTCGATAATCCCCATGGGAATACGAATGGATCTATCCGCCAGTTGGAGGGTGATCTTAGTTGGTTCAATTCTCCCAAGTTCAACTGTTGATAAACAGAGAATGGGAGGAGGTTGACCGCTGATCCTAAATCAAGCAAAACATTGCTCAGTCTAGTGTCCCCTATCGTACACTGAATAGTAGGACACCCAGGGTCCTTGTATTTTGTGTAGGTGGGATTGGACAAAAGTGAGCTGATATTTGCAGCCAAGAATGCTTTCTTAGGAACATTGGTCTTCCTCTTGGTTGTGCAGAGATCCTTCAACACTTTGGCATATTGAGGTATTTGTTGGATGACATCCAACAAGGGGATATTAACCTTTACTTGCTTAAACACCTCAACTATCTTGTCCATGTTGTCACTCTGCTTTTTGTTTAACCTACTTGGATAGGGAGCTTTTGGCAGGTAGGTTTTCTGCTGTGCCTGAGAAGAAAGCTTTGGTGTATTACCCTCACCCTCAGCTTCTTCTTCACCACCATTCCCACTAGGGGGCTGCATAGATGGTGGTGGGTGTGGCAAGGAAATGTGATTGTCAACCTGTTTTCCATTCCTTAAGGTCACAATGGAATTGACATGGTGAACAGGTTCCTCCACATGGTTCACTTGCCTCCCCCGAGGTACCACATTCTCATTTTGCATTTGTTGTTGTTGGTACATGCGGGGGTTAGCCTCAGGCTGGCTAGGAAAAGACCCTCTCTCTCTTTCATGTACAGACTGAGCCAATTGGCCCATCTGAAGCTCTAGAGATTTGATGGTCTGCTGATTTGAAGTGAGAACTTGACTCGTGGTTGACATAAAATATTTCATTGAGTTTTCAAGTCCACGAGTCAAGGTCTCAAGCGAATTGAATCGGGTTTCCATATTATTGGAATTTGGGAAACCCGATTGATTGGTGGTTTGCGCTTGGGGTGGCTGATAGGAATGCGCATGCATGAGAGGTTGGTGTGATTGGTAAGGTGGTCTCGAGGAGTTTGGAGGACCACCCGGGGCATTAGTTTGGTTCCATGAAAAATTGGGGTGGTTCCTCCATCCAGGATTATAAGATGATGAGTATGGGTCATTCCTGGCTCTATCATAGACGGCGTTGACACGCTCCATCTCAGGAGGAATGGACTCACACTCGCTTTCTACATGACCTATCCTACCACATGAATGACAGGGAACTGGACCAGATGTAGACATGTGAGGTGCACTTTGTTGGTTTTGGAGCTCAATCGAGTCCATACGGCGCAATAAGGCCGCCATGCGCGCCTCGGTGGCCGTAGTGGTATCGATAGCAAATGCGGAACCCGATCTAGTTGAGTTTGTATTCGCGATCCTCGCTCCTATGCTAGATGATGCAGGTGGTTCCCTTACACTCTCCCACTGCATGGTTTTCTCAGCGAGGTCTTCTAGGAAGGCCCATGCCTCCCTTTCATCCTTTCCCAAGAACTCTCCTTGACACATGGACTCAAGGAGCGTTCTTGACGGGATGTGAAGACCCTCGTACACAATCTGACAGAGGCGCCACAACTCAATGCCATGGTGAGGGCATGAGGATAGTAGCTCCTTGAACCTCTCTAGATATGCATGAAATGTCTCGGTCTCAAGTTGATAGAACGAATTGATTTCGTTCCTCAATTTTTGAGTCCGATGATTAGGAAAGTACTTCTTGAGGAATGCAGATTGAAACTCATCCCAAGTCCTAAAGGAATTCGCCTGGTTGCTGTACAACCACTTCTTGGCATCATCCTTTAGTGCAAAAGGAACGAGCCTAAGATGGATGGAGTCTGTGCTAAGTTGTTGCAGCTTGAACATAGCACAGACCTCCTCAAATTCCCTGAGAAAGATATAGGGGTCACCTTTCCCAGTGAAATGAGGGAGCATGGAAATGAATTGAGGCTTAACCTCAAAATGGTTCCCATTAGCCTCTGGTAATACGATGCATGAGGGTAGAGCTGTACGGCTCGGGTAGCATCGATCACGTAGAGGTATGGGAACGACAACTGGGAGCACTGGTCGAACAGGTGGGTCCAGCAACTGATCCTCCTCACGGAAATTAGCAGCCATTGAACCCGGACTGCGTGCGACACGAGAGGAGGGAGGTGTCGAGAAATCGATGACCGAAGCCGGATTGACAACGCTCCTCGTCAAACGACCACTCTCGTCTCGTGTCCACGAAAGCATGCACAAAGGTGCACACACACACAAAACAAAACTTTTTTTTTAACAAAGAATGTGCGTAGAGGAGAACACGGGGGAACACAGGAGAGAAAGAATGACTCAGGAGAGAAGGGAAGAAGTCCTTATGCTACGGCGGATGGGTACAGGTAGAAGCACACAAGCAAACAAGGCTCAAGCAATCCTAAGGTCGCTATAGGTACTTACAGCTAGACGACGCCTAACTGCGAGGTCACACGGCCTCAACACGCCTCACCTCCCTACAACGAGGACCACAAAGCCCAGCAAGTGAGCCAAGATCCGGGGATCTCGTCTCTCCTACTATCGACAAAGTGGGCAACGCCGATCAGGTCATGACGGTCGGGACCGGATCACTCTCCTAATGCGTCCGAATTCCTTAAGGCCAATGTCTACTTGATTTTAAAATTAGGCTCTTGATTAGTGTGGTTTTTGGGGCGAAGGAAAGGGTGATGAAATCCCCCACCTTATCTTTTATGGGACAGCCCCTCCTTAGTAGCGTTTTGGAGTCCTATAATCTAGCAATCAACTCTCCAAACAACGCTCAACTCACACTTGTTGCAATGCACTTCCTACTAACTAATGCATGTTCATACGAAATGCATGAATGAGAGTAGAAGGTGCGTACCTCACGCCAGCTCTCAGCAACAGAAAATAAAGCTAAGATAAAAGACAATCTAAATGCCTAAGTCACATACATGATGCATGGCCTAAACAAAAAAAATTGCCTAATCTTTTGCTTTGAGTTTTAGGGTCCAAGTTGCTTAAAGGAGGTTGATTATGGATCTGGGAACAAACTATAAGTCAAAACATGCCAAATTAAATCCCAGATCACTACATCAATTATGAAAATAGACCAAAGAAATAAGCGAGCGAACAGAGCTTACCAGACCGCCAATTGGCGGTCTCAGGCCGCTGATTGGCGGTCTGAAGTGCTCAGCTTGACTCCAAACTTCTCTAGGCGTTCCTCTTGATGACTCCAAGTCTCCTGAAACAAAGAAAAACTACAAAACACAAATTAAATCCACTCGAATCGTCCAAACAAGAGTCTGGACTGGCACCTCCCCGGCAACGGCGCCAAAAACTTGTTGAACGTTTTAAATAAAACCGCAAGTGCACGGCCGCGATGAAGCGGTGGCAAGTATGGGTCGTCCTCAGGGAGGTGAGCAGCCTCTTGTTTGCATGAAATCAAGTGGCGAAAAATAGGGGGAGAAAGTTGTTTACGCTACTCTACACTAAACTACTCTAAGAAGTACGAAATGCGAAACAAAGAAATAAACGATCAAATAAAAACTAAGCTAAGAACAAAATAGAAGTGCTGGAATTTCAGGAATGGAAAACCCCTAAGGGGTGGAGTGAGTGCACACAAGCAAAGAGGTGGGTGTAGAATACATTCTTTAAGCACATGAAGGCGGTGTTTATCAAGCATAGGAAGTGTCTAAATGTTATGGCAAAACCTATCAATCTATTCACCAACTTGGTTGATTAACATTTACATATGCAAGTTGTTTATTTCAGAACCTAAACAAGCATGAGAGGTGTCTAATCATTTTGGCAAAACTCATCAAGTTATAAATTCTATCCTAAACAAGCAAGCATACATTCATGTTTAATCAACACATTGAAATTAAAGCATTCATCCCATTCTCTAATGCATGTATGTACATCTACTCCACCCCCCAAAGGGGATGGAACTACTCACTAAACATTACACTAATTATTAAACTATGGAAAGAAAGCATATTAAAACTAAGCTAGAATTAAAAGACGATTAAACTAAAACATGCACAACAATAAAAGAAGCATAAAACAAACAATGAAAGAAACATAGAACTTTATTGATAAAATGACTCACATTAAAAGTAGCATCCTCCTACTTTAGTGTGTGCTTCAAGGCCTCACTTCTAGTAGGAAGAATAGCCACTTAAAATATGGAGTGAGTACAATAGGAGGTGAAGAGTTCTATTTATAGCCATGGAAAAAGCTAATCCGGGAAAATCCCCCGATGTGGGACTAAAACGATACCACAAATAGCCTAAACATCCTCTAATACATGTACTGGCGAAATTTGAGCGCATTTGGGCCAAAAGTGACCGCCAATTAGCGGTCTTGGACCGCTAATTAGCGGTCTACAGTGTCCAGATCGCTCTGGAATTTCTTGTGGGCTTTTCGGGAATGCTTTGTTGGTATTTGATGCATCTAATTTGCATGTTGGAGCTCCGACCCGAATAGAATTGTCAAAATACTCCCCATAATGGTGAGGAGTATTCTGTTTTGCTCTTAGGTCCTTCTGTCTTGCAATCAGGTCCTTCTTCCTTGCATCTTGGTCCCCAGATCTCACAATTCAGTCCTTTTTTCCAGCTTTTGGGTCCTTTTATGCTTCATCTCTTCAAACCTATTTATTCCTGAAAACTAAACATAAACCTCATGACATAGCATTGTTTAGGTGAAAGATAATGGATATAAGATACAAATATGAGCATGAAATGATGTCAATCAAATACCCCCACACCTAACTTTTGCTAGTCCCGAGCAAAACAAAGAAAGAGAAAAACATGCGAAAAACAAGAAATCCTAACTCACTTTCGTAGGAATCACGGTTGCACTTAGCACGTGCAACAAGCCGTTAAACCTCCTTGTCGCCAAGGAGGAGGAGTGTTGTCTCCTGAGGGTTTTCAGCGGATATACCCACAAAATCCGAACAAGATGCATTAATCAATCTAGCTACACGACTCGTTGGACTTATTTTGTCGATCATGGGATGCGGTAATACTACGGGTCGACTCTATATATGTAATCGGTCCACACACCTAGACTAATGAGTTATTCGTGAGAGTTAACTAAGGAATTAAGTGAAAGACATGGGCAACCTTAACTTCTGAATGTGATACAACGTGTAAAGTCCATTTTGGTTCTTATTTGACTCTTTTTTTTCATTTTTTTTCTTTGGAGCATTTATTGGTTGGTGTTTGATTCTCCCAGGGTCAGGTTTCGTGCATCATTGCCTATGAGGACTTACACTATCACGTACACCTTCCCCCAAATCTCCACATAGGGCAATCCCTACCACTCGTGTAACGGGAGTTCGGTCGGTGAATCCCAAGTCAGATGACTCGAAAGCACCAGGCACAAAGTCCCCTCAGACCTACTTTCCCGAGTGATAGGAGCCGTGCGAGAAGAGAGAACACCACTTATTTATCTACATGGGAACCAAAACCCCTACACTTAAGTTTCACAAAAAGAGATTAAGGGCCCTTGACTACGACAAACTTCCTTATACTAACAGACACGAATTATTTGACTCACTAGGTTCAGGGTGGACTTCTTTAAATTTTTGAGTACTGAAACCCTATGATTACATGCCCCCCGAGGGAAAACCGGGGTGCATCCTAACGACTTGATAAGACCTAAAGCCAGTAAACTAGAAATCCTAATGCATCAAGTTCAAGACATTTTGGGAGCTTTCTTTTTACTTTGCCTCTCAACGGTTTTGCACATGCTAAACACACGCAAAACCCACAAAACATTTTCTTTCGCAAACACATGAAGATTTTGAAAGAAATGTGAAAATTTTAAAGCATTCGGCAAGCAAAAGAAGACAAGTCACCCAAGGATCATGGCAAGCAGATATATCAATGTTAAATGCGGCACACTAACATGACCCTAGTAGTACAAACAAAAAAGAATAAAACCAAAGGAAAACGACTCGACTATGTACACACGTAAAACACCCCCCCACACCTACTTCATGCATTGCCCTCAATGAATGTGAACAAGATACTACATGGATACATGCATGAAAAAGGAAAGATCTCACCAACATGAAGTACAAAGGGACGTTCAGGGTCATGTTGATGGACACAAACCCAAATTCCCTCGAAACCTATGAGAAGCTGAAGAAGGGAGATAAATACGTGAAGAAATTGGGCCCAAGTACACAAGGGTTGGGGCCCACAACAATCGATGCTCACTGAAGGAGTCTTTTATTACACACTTCTTCTTTTTTTTTTGTTTTTTTTATAAAGATATATACATCAACCAAGATATTCTCATAATCATTTGGTCAAGGAACATCAAATGAGAACATCAAGTCAGGAGGACCAGAGACTTGCCGAGATGGGCAAACTCCACTGGTACTCTGAGGTGTCATGAGGGGGTGAAAGGTCAAAGCTGAAAGGCTCGAACCCCTCATGATATTGGTCGGGTGTGGGCAACAAAGAATGAAGTTGTGTTGCCTCACTAGGGTTTAATTGCTCATCGAAGAAAACCCTCCAACCAATAGGCGGCTGCATCGGAATGAGTTCCTCAAGCTCATTCGATGGATGCAGCAGACTTGCATCACTAAGAATGGGGCTTCTCCCCAAGTCATCCAACAAGGACCTCCCACCATCATTTAGATCATCAAGCATAAGCTCGGTCATAGGTGGGTCCTTGTTGGAGTTAATATGAAGCTCAAATGGCTCAATGGCCATGGGACATGAGGTAGAGACACCTTCTGGTATAGGCATATGATGAGGTGTCTCACTCTCACTAGTACTCTCAACTGAATCATGCAACGAACACTCCCTTTGGACATTCATGTTCGAGGCCAGCTCACTCTGTTGCATTGCAAAGACAGGCAATGAGTCTTCGCTGGGCCCACGAACACTCTCAATGGGTTGCATTGGGGTTAGGGGTGTTCGTTGATTTTGCGGTGCTTTCTCTAATTGGCGGATGAGATTTAGATTTAAAGGTTCATCCATGGGTTCCTGTTGCCTACCAGAGTTGAACACATGAAACTCGGCACTCATGTTACCGAATGAGAGCTTCATGAGACCATTTCTACAATTAATCAAGGCATTGGAGGTTGCCAGAAATGGTCTACCCAAAATCACAGGTATTTGAGAGTGGGTGTTCGCAACAAGATTGGTATCGAGGACAACAAAATCGACTGGAAATATAAAATCTCCAACTTTGATAAGCACGTCCTCGATAATCCCCATGGGAATACGAATGGATCTATCCGCCAGTTGGAGGGTGATCTTAGTTGGTTCAATTCTCCCAAGTTCAACTGTTGATAAACAGAGAATGGGAGGAGGTTGACCGCTGATCCTAAATCAAGCAAAACATTGCTCAGTCTAGTGTCCCCTATCGTACACTGAATAGTAGGACACCCAGGGTCCTTGTATTTTGTGTAGGTGGGATTGGACAAAAGTGAGCTGATATTTGCAGCCAAGAATGCTTTCTTAGGAACATTGGTCTTCCTCTTGGTTGTGCAGAGATCCTTCAACACTTTGGCATATTGAGGTATTTGTTGGATGACATCCAACAAGGGGATATTAACCTTTACTTGCTTAAACACCTCAACTATCTTGTCCATGTTGTCACTCTGCTTTTTGTTTAACCTACTTGGATAGGGAGCTTTTGGCAGGTAGGTTTTCTGCTGTGCCTGAGAAGAAAGCTTTGGTGTATTACCCTCACCCTCAGCTTCTTCTTCACCACCATTCCCACTAGGGGGCTGCATAGATGGTGGTGGGTGTGGCAAGGAAATGTGATTGTCAACCTGTTTTCCATTCCTTAAGGTCACAATGGAATTGACATGGTGAACAGGTTCCTCCACATGGTTCACTTGCCTCCCCCGAGGTACCACATTCTCATTTTGCATTTGTTGTTGTTGGTACATGCGGGGGTTAGCCTCAGGCTGGCTAGGAAAAGACCCTCTCTCTCTTTCATGTACAGACTGAGCCAATTGGCCCATCTGAAGCTCTAGAGATTTGATGGTCTGCTGATTTGAAGTGAGAACTTGACTCGTGGTTGACATAAAATATTTCATTGAGTTTTCAAGTCCACGAGTCAAGGTCTCAAGCGAATTGAATCGGGTTTCCATATTATTGGAATTTGGGAAACCCGATTGATTGGTGGTTTGCGCTTGGGGTGGCTGATAGGAATGCGCATGCATGAGAGGTTGGTGTGATTGGTAAGGTGGTCTCGAGGAGTTTGGAGGACCACCCGGGGCATTAGTTTGGTTCCATGAAAAATTGGGGTGGTTCCTCCATCCAGGATTATAAGATGATGAGTATGGGTCATTCCTGGCTCTATCATAGACGGCGTTGACACGCTCCATCTCAGGAGGAATGGACTCACACTCGCTTTCTACATGACCTATCCTACCACATGAATGACAGGGAACTGGACCAGATGTAGACATGTGAGGTGCACTTTGTTGGTTTTGGAGCTCAATCGAGTCCATACGGCGCAATAAGGCCGCCATGCGCGCCTCGGTGGCCGTAGTGGTATCGATAGCAAATGCGGAACCCGATCTAGTTGAGTTTGTATTCGCGATCCTCGCTCCTATGCTAGATGATGCAGGTGGTTCCCTTACACTCTCCCACTGCATGGTTTTCTCAGCGAGGTCTTCTAGGAAGGCCCATGCCTCCCTTTCATCCTTTCCCAAGAACTCTCCTTGACACATGGACTCAAGGAGCGTTCTTGACGGGATGTGAAGACCCTCGTACACAATCTGACAGAGGCGCCACAACTCAATGCCATGGTGAGGGCATGAGGATAGTAGCTCCTTGAACCTCTCTAGATATGCATGAAATGTCTCGGTCTCAAGTTGATAGAACGAATTGATTTCGTTCCTCAATTTTTGAGTCCGATGATTAGGAAAGTACTTCTTGAGGAATGCAGATTGAAACTCATCCCAAGTCCTAAAGGAATTCGCCTGGTTGCTGTACAACCACTTCTTGGCATCAGCCTTTAGTGCAAAAGGAACGAGCCTAAGATGGATGGAGTCTGTGCTAAGTTGTTGCAGCTTGAACATAGCACAGACCTCCTCAAATTCCCTGAGAAAGATATAGGGGTCACCTTTCCCAGTGAAATGAGGGAGCATGGAAATGAATTGAGGCTTAACCTCAAAATGGTTCCCATTAGCCTCTGGTAATACGATGCATGAGGGTAGAGCTGTACGGCTCGGGTAGCATCGATCACGTAGAGGTATGGGAACGACAACTGGGAGCACTGGTCGAACAGGTGGGTCCAGCAACTGATCCTCCTCACGGAAATTAGCAGCCATTGAACCCGGACTGCGTGCGACACGAGAGGAGGGAGGTGTCGAGAAATCGATGACCGAAGCCGGATTGACAACGCTCCTCGTCAAACGACCACTCTCGTCTCGTGTCCACGAAAGCATGCACAAAGGTGCACACACACACAAAACAAAACTTTTTTTTTAACAAAGAATGTGCGTAGAGGAGAACACGGGGGAACACAGGAGAGAAAGAATGACTCAGGAGAGAAGGGAAGAAGTCCTTATGCTACGGCGGATGGGTACAGGTAGAAGCACACAAGCAAACAAGGCTCAAGCAATCCTAAGGTCGCTATAGGTACTTACAGCTAGACGACGCCTAACTGCGAGGTCACACGGCCTCAACACGCCTCACCTCCCTACAACGAGGACCACAAAGCCCAGCAAGTGAGCCAAGATCCGGGGATCTCGTCTCTCCTACTATCGACAAAGTGGGCAACGCCGATCAGGTCATGACGGTCGGGACCGGATCACTCTCCTAATGCGTCCGAATTCCTTAAGGCCAATGTCTACTTGATTTTAAAATTAGGCTCTTGATTAGTGTGGTTTTTGGGGCGAAGGAAAGGGTGATGAAATCCCCCACCTTATCTTTTATGGGACAGCCCCTCCTTAGTAGCGTTTTGGAGTCCTATAATCTAGCAATCAACTCTCCAAACAACGCTCAACTCACACTTGTTGCAATGCACTTCCTACTAACTAATGCATGTTCATACGAAATGCATGAATGAGAGTAGAAGGTGCGTACCTCACGCCAGCTCTCAGCAACAGAAAATAAAGCTAAGATAAAAGACAATCTAAATGCCTAAGTCACATACATGATGCATGGCCTAAACAAAAAAAATTGCCTAATCTTTTGCTTTGAGTTTTAGGGTCCAAGTTGCTTAAAGGAGGTTGATTATGGATCTGGGAACAAACTATAAGTCAAAACATGCCAAATTAAATCCCAGATCACTACATCAATTATGAAAATAGACCAAAGAAATAAGCGAGCGAACAGAGCTTACCAGACCGCCAATTGGCGGTCTCAGGCCGCTGATTGGCGGTCTGAAGTGCTCAGCTTGACTCCAAACTTCTCTAGGCGTTCCTCTTGATGACTCCAAGTCTCCTGAAACAAAGAAAAACTACAAAACACAAATTAAATCCACTCGAATCGTCCAAACAAGAGTCTGGACTGGCACCTCCCCGGCAACGGCGCCAAAAACTTGTTGAACGTTTTAAATAAAACCGCAAGTGCACGGCCGCGATGAAGCGGTGGCAAGTACGGGTCGTCCTCAGGGAGGTGAGCAGCCTCTTGTTTGCATGAAATCAAGTGGCGAAAAATAGGGGGAGAAAGTTGTTTACGCTACTCTACACTAAACTACTCTAAGAAGTACGAAATGCGAAACAAAGAAATAAACGATCAAATAAAAACTAAGCTAAGAACAAAATAGAAGTGCTGGAATTTCAGGAATGGAAAACCCCTAAGGGGTGGAGTGAGTGCACACAAGCAAAGAGGTGGGTGTAGAATACATTCTTTAAGCACATGAAGGCGGTGTTTATCAAGCATAGGAAGTGTCTAAATGTTATGGCAAAACCTATCAATCTATTCACCAACTTGGTTGATTAACATTTACATATGCAAGTTGTTTATTTCAGAACCTAAACAAGCATGAGAGGTGTCTAATCATTTTGGCAAAACTCATCAAGTTATAAATTCTATCCTAAACAAGCAAGCATACATTCATGTTTAATCAACACATTGAAATTAAAGCATTCATCCCATTCTCTAATGCATGTATGTACATCTACTCCACCCCCCAAAGGGGATGGAACTACTCACTAAACATTACACTAATTATTAAACTATGGAAAGAAAGCATATTAAAACTAAGCTAGAATTAAAAGACGATTAAACTAAAACATGCACAACAATAAAAGAAGCATAAAACAAACAATGAAAGAAACATAAAACTTTATTGATAAAATGACTCACATTAAAAGTAGCATCCTCCTACTTTAGTGTGTGCTTCAAGGCCTCACTTCTAGTAGGAAGAATAGCCACTTAAAATATGGAGTGAGTACAATAGGAGGTGAAGAGTTCTATTTATAGCCATGGAAAAAGCTAATCCGGGAAAATCCCCCGATGTGGGACTAAAACGATACCACAAATAGCCTAAACATCCTCTAATACATGTACTGGCGAAATTTGAGCGCATTTGGGCCAAAAGTGACCACCAATTAGCGGTCTTGGACCGCTAATTAGCGGTCTACAGTGTCCAGATCGCTCTGGAATTTCTTGTGGGCTTTTCGGGAATGCTTTGTTGGTATTTGATGCATCTAATTTGCATGTTGGAGCTCCGACCCGAATAGAATTGTCAAAATACTCCCCATAATGGTGAGGAGTATTCTGTTTTGCTCTTAGGTCCTTCTGTCTTGCAATCAGGTCCTTCTTCCTTGCATCTTGGTCCCCAGATCTCACAATTCAGTCCTTTTTTCCAGCTTTTGGGTCCTTTTATGCTTCATCTCTTCAAACCTATTTATTCCTGAAAACTAAACATAAACCTCGTGACATAACATTGTTTAGGTGAAAGATAATGGATATAAGATACAAATATGAGCATGAAATGATGTCAATCAATAAGACTACATCATTAAAACATACAAGACAATAATTGGAATGAAGCTAAATGAACTCAAGTATAAAGACTAGACCCTACTATGCCTCCACATGAATTAAGATAAGACTACATCATTAAAACATACAAGACATTAGCTAAGGTAAAGGCAACAAGAGCACATACACTACAAATTGTGTTTCCAACATTAACTTCATCCATATCCTAACCTTATCATTCCCCATAAAATAGGTACACTAATCAAAGCATAAGCTAAGATTCATTCAAGAGCATTAGCATATCAAAGATAAGAGTGAAAACCCATTAGATGGTTATGGAAATCATATAAAGCTCAAGGGATAAAGATAACACACACTTAATACACTACATGATTATATCACATATTTCTCCACCCCCCAAATGGGGATGGAACTACTCACACATATTTAAACTAACTACTCTAACAAAATGAAGCATTCTACTGAAATAAAACTACACTAATCAAGCAAGAAATAAAGAAGCATAAAAGGAAAGGAAAGACAAAACAAACATGCACAAATTAAAAGACAAGATTAAAAGAAACTAGAAGAATTATTTTATTAACAATGACTCACATTGAAGGTAGCATTCTTCTCCACCTTGAGTTTTTGCTTCAAGGCTCACTCCGTAGTAGAGAGAATGCCACCAAGCAATGGGTGATTACAATGGAAGGTGAAGAGTTCTATTTATAAGCATGGAAAAAGCTAATCGGGGACAATCCCCCGATGTGGGACTAAACCAATACCACAAATAGCCTAAACGAACATTAATACAAGTCCAGGAGAAATTTGGGCGGATCCTGAGTAATATGGACCACCAATTAGCGGTCCAAGACCGCCAATTGGCGGTCCAAAAACTTCGGATCGCGTTGGAATTTGTTGTGGGCTTTTCTTTCTGGTATTGTTGGTCTTTGATGCGGTTACTTGACTTGTTGGAGCTCCGACCCGAATCGAATTAGTAAAATACTCCCCATGATGGTGTGGAGTATTCTGTTTTTCTCTTAGGTCCTTCGGTCTTACGATCAGGTCCTTCTCCCTTGCATCTTAGTCCCCAGGTCTCACAATTAAGTCCTTTTTCCTGCTTTTGGATCCTCTCATGGCTCTTCTGTTTAAACCTCTTTATTCCTGAAAACTAAACATAAAAATCGTCACGTAGCATTGCTTAGGTGTAATATAATGGATATAAGATACAAATATGAGCATGAAATGATGTCAATCAGCATCTTTCATGTGTGCGGTAGAGGATATGAGTGCACCGGTGGATCCAGTAGCCATACCGTGTGACTGTTGCGGGTTGAATATTGGTCACATTATCACGGAATGTTCTTACATTCCCTCAGAGCCTGAGTATGAGCATACCTTTTCCCAAATTGTTTACTGTGAACTTTATGCATCCACATAAAACCCAGGAAGGATGGATTCATGGTGAGATAATACTGATTCAAATTTTTATACATCATACCCACTCGATTATGCTCCTCCCAAATACCCATATCCTTACCAACCACCACCCATGACCAATCATTGGACTCATTCTCAGCCCAAACAGCCAACTCCGAAATCTCCAAAATTCTGACTTGAGCCTCACAGTTGACCCCAAACATGATTCCTTGAAACAAACTCTTCAAACGTTCATGGAAACCAGTCAAAATTTCTTTAAAAATCTTGCAATGCAAGTGATTTAGATGGTGCAACAATTAAGTGAATGTGAGGACGATGACCTTTGTTGTCAACAGGAGGATTCATCTTTTATATCGAACCGCCACCACATCTAGAAATTCAAAGCACAACCTTTCACAGTCAAACTCCTAGTTAGTCTGAGGGACTTGGGGTTTCAATTCACGATCACTTGGTGGGGGATGCGATTCAAATTGAGAATAGCATTGATCCGTTTCATTATGAGTCGACACAGAATTGTGTCTTATCTTTTTGTCTCGTGGCCCTTCAGCCACATGATCTTGATGTTGTGACTCTTGAGGAGTCACCTTTGGTGGAGTAAATGCTCCCTAATACCCCTAATTTTATACGACCTGGTGAGAGTTTTCCTCTCACTATTGTACTTGATCATCTTGAAAATGAAGGGGCACCAAACAACTACATTGCCAATGAGGGTATTGGGAGTTCCATAGATGATACATTGGGTAAGAGACCAACTTTCTATTTGCCTAGTGCATCAGACAAGGATGATGAGGTTGTTGGCCTTCTTCCGGTGCACAACCATGTTGGTTGGAGAGTTTGGATTGACGATCATAACTTCAATACCGTAACGGGAGAAACTCTTTTTCTGTTGCTCAATTACGATTAAGCTCTTGAGAGGTTCGATATTTTTAGTTTGACCCTTTGAATCAGACGCCTTTGCATTTAACTCATAAACCTTTCCCGATATTTGGTAAACTTTGTGAGGGGGGCCGCACATGAGTATTTTGGACCCGCTTGGTGTCATGTTCCCATTCCAAGTGCATTGACCCAGTTTTGAGGTTCCCATTTGATGTCCTTTGACAAATGATTAGAACTTATTTTTGGACATAGTTATATTTGAAAAAAAAGAAAAAAAAGAAAAAAAGAAGGAAAAAAAGACTCCAAGAGTGAGTATAGGTTGTTGTGGGCTCCAACCTTTGTGTATTTGGGCCCCATTTGTTTAACGTATTTGTCTCCCTTCCTAAGTATCTTAAAGGTTTTGAGGAGAATTCAGGTTTGTGTTGCCATCAACATGACCATGAAAATTTCCATGTACTTCAAAGTTTGGTGAGATCATAACTTTTTCATGCAAAAATAGAAGTAATATCATGCTTGCATACATTGAGGACAATGCATAAAGTCAGTGTGGGGAGGTGCTTTACATTTGTATATATGTGGGGTCAAGTCTTTTTCACTTTGTTTTTTATTTTATTTTGTGTGTATTGTTAGGGTCATGTTAGTGTGCTGTAATTTACATTGATATATCTGCTCTACCGTGATCTTTGAGTGACTTGCCTTCTTTTGCTTGCCCAAAGCTTTAAAATTTTCATTTCTTTCAAAACCTTCATATGTTTGCGAAAGAAAATGTTTTGTGGGTTTTGTGTGTGTTTAGGATGTGCAAAACCTTTGAGAGGCAAAGTAAAAAGGAAGCTCCTATAATTGACTTGAACATGATGAATTAGGATATCTAGTACACCAACTTTAGGTCTATCTAGTTGTCAAGATGCACCCTTTTTTCCTCTAGGGGAGAGTGATGTTAGAGTTTCAGTACTCAAACAAATAAAAAAGTTCACCATCAATCTAGTGAGTCGAATAATTTGTGTTTGTTAGCATAAGGAAGTTTGTTGTAGTTTATGGCCCTTAAACTCCTGTTGTGAAACCTTAAGTGTGAGGGTTTTGGTTCATGTGTAGATAAGAAATAAGTGAGTAGGGTGTTCTTGTTGGCCTTTTGGCCTTAATCTTTGTTTTGATGATTTAATCAACCTAATCTTAATTGTGATCATGTACAGTAGGACACATATTGCATTGCATGTATATTACTTTTGCTAACTTCTACAGGTGATCAAGACTGAAGAAAAGAAAGGAAATCAAGTCAAGACATGTAATCAAGCTCATTTGAAGACATGTAATTTGTATTTCTTTGTGTCTTAGGAACTTTGTGTAAATGAGCATACTTAAGCTACAATCAACTCACATACACACTAGGTTCCCTATAGAAGTCACACACGAAATTTCATAGAATTTGGACTTCAATAGATCACCCAAAGTTATACCGGAAAACACTAAACCAAAACCTAAACAGTCTGCCCACATTCGGTCGACCGAAACAGACAGTTCGTCGACCGAGTGATCATATATCCTATTAGTGTTTTATTGTCCATGTTCGGTCGACTGAGTAGCAACATATTTCCGACTGTTTGTTTTGTCGTATAAACCCAACGGTCCTATTCGTATTATTTCCAAATACCCCAAAAATACTTTTCCCTATCGGTCGACCGAGGACCTTGTTCGGTCGACCGAACTTAGATGTCTTGACAAACCGGAACTTCCTGTTAGTTTTCGGTCGACCGTGGACCTTGTTTCGGTCGGGAATATGATCTTGTTTGTCAACCCCAAAGAGCCTGTTGTGAATCGGTCGACCGAACCTATCTCGGTGTTCGACCGATCACTTAAGTTTACCAAGATAATAGCCTTTGGAGGTCGATTGTTCTTTTACCGGTCGACCAAACTGTAATCGAAATTGCCAAACGGTCGACCGTTCAGCCCGATCCGGTCGACCGAACTTACTCAGAATTGGGTCCTGTCAGTTTCTGTTTTGTGTATCTTACACAATCTTTACCTAATTCATCCGCAATGGCTATAACTCGTTTGGAGCTTATAAATAGAGTTGTAAAACACATTTTAACACAACTCTCCCACTACTATTTGTCCCTTACATTAGAGAGAAAGCTCCAAACACTCCAAGCCTCAAACCTTCCACACTTTAGTCTTAAATCCTATTCTCACTCAAGTGTGCTCAAGATTAGAGAGTGTTGTTCCACTCATTGTTTGTTCAAGAATCAAGGGTCTTGGTGAAAGCCCAAGACAAGAGTACAAACTTCGGTGAGAGCCAGAAGTGTCCCTTTCAGATTGTGAGAGGAAGAGCCAAGCTCGGCGAGGGTTGTTCGCGAGTTTGAAGATTGTAAAGGCGTTCTTTCTCGGCCCGGAAAGGGTAGTGGTTAGTGAAGTTCAGTTCTGCACAAGGACCAAGAATTCAATTCTGCACACAAACGGTCGACCGAAAGAGCCTAACCAGTCGACCGTCCCCAATACGTTCGGTCCACTGAAAGTCTACAACGGTAGAACTATTATGCGCGTCACTTAAGTCCAAACGGTCGAACAACAGTCTAAAACTGGTCGACCGAATAGGAGGTCAAAATCCAGAGTTGGTCAAAATCAACAAGTTAATCCGGGACAATCCCCCGATGTGGGACTAAACCAATACCAAAAATAGCCTAAACAAACCATAATACACGTCCAGGAGAAAACTAATCGGATCTGGAATGATCCAGACCGCCAATTGGCGGCCTATAGGATCCAGATCCGTTTGGATTTATTTGTGGGCTTTTCTTGTAGTGTGTCTTGGTCTTGGATGCATCTACTCGGTCTTTTGGAGCTCCGACCCGAATCAAATTGCCAAAATACTCCCCCTGATGGTGTGGAGTTTCCTGTTTTGCTCTTAGGTCCTTCGGTCTTACGATCCGGTCCTTCTCCATTGCGTCTCAGTCCCTAGGTCTCACAATTAAGTCCTTTTTTCCTGCTTTTGGGTCCTTTCATGGCTCTTATCTTCAAACCTCTTTATTCCTGAAAACTAAACATAAAAATCGTCATGTAGCATTGCTTAGGTGTAAGATAATGGATATAAGATACAAATATGAGCATGAAATGATGTCAATCAAATACCCCTACACCTAAGTTTTTGCTAGTCCCGAGCAAAACAAAGAAAGAGAAAAGCAAACGAGAAACAAGAAATCCTAACTCACTTTCGTAGGAATCACGGTTGCACTTAGCACGTGCAACAAGCCGTTAAATCTCTTTATTGCCAAGGAGGACGAGTGTTGTCTCCTGAGGGTTTTCAGCGGATATACCCACAAAATCCGAACAAGATGCATTATTCAATCTAGAGACTCGACTCGTTGGACATATGTTGTCGATCATTGGACGCGGCAATCCTTTGGGCCGACTCTATATAGGTAATCAGTCCACACCTAGCCTAATGAACCATTCGTGCAAGTTAAATAAGGAATTAAGTGAAAGAGATGGACAACCTGAAGATCCTCAAGTGATACAAAGTGTAAGGTCCATTAAGGTTCTTATTTGCTTTACCTTTTTTTTCTTTTTGTTTCTTTTCACATTTTTTTATTAGTTGGAGCTTCATTCTCCCAGGGTCAGGTTTCGTGCATCATTGCCCATGAGGACTTAAACTATCATGTACACCTTTCCCCAAATCTCCACATACGGCAATCCCTACCACCCGTGTAACGGGAGTTCGGTCGGCGCATCCCAAGTCAGATGACCCGAAAGCACCAGGCAAAAAGTCCCCTCAGACCTACTTTCCCGAGTGATAGGAGCCGTGCAAGAAGAGAGAACACCTACTCACTTATTTCTTATCTACACATGAACCAAAACCTCTATACTTAATGTCTCACAACAAGATTTAAAGGGTCCTTGACTACAACAAACTTCCTTAAGTTAACAGACACAAATTAGTGACTCATTTGGTTCAGGGTGGACTTCTTTAAATGTTTGAGCACTAAAACCCTATGATTACTCACCCCCAAAGGAAAACTGGGGTGCATCCTAACGACTCGATAAATCCTAAAGCCACTGTACTAAATATCCTAATGCATCAAGTTCAAGACAATTTTGGGAGCTTTCTTTTTACTTTGCCTCTCAACGGTTTTGCACATGCTAAACACACGCAAAACCCACAAAACATTTTCTTTCGCAAACAGATGAATATTTTCAAAGAAATGTGAAAATTTTGAAGCACTAGGCAAGCAAAAGAAGACAAGTCACCCAAGGATCATGGCAAGCATATATATCGATATTAAATGCAGCACACTAACATGACCCTAACAATGCAAACAAAAGAAAACAAAATCGAAAGAAAAGACTCGACTATGTACACACGTAAAACACCCCCACACCTAGTTCATGTATTGTCCTCAATGAATGTGAGCAGAAGACTATATGGATCTATGCATGAAAAAGGAAAGATCTCACCAACAAGAAGTACAAAGGGAAGTGCAAGGTCATGTTGATGGACATAACCCGAATTCCCTCAAAACCTGTGAGATGCTAAAGAAAGGATACAAATACGTGAACGAAATGGGGCCTAAATACTCAAGGGTTGGAGACCACAACAATCAATGCTCGCTCATGGAGTCTTTCTCTTTCTTTTTCTTTTCTATTTTTTTGTTTTTCATTTTTTTTCTTATTTTTAACATATATACACATGAACGCTCAACCACTCATGTAGAAGCATGAATGGTTGAGTGCGAGGGAGGTTCATGAAGGAACATGACCTCCTCGACTTCGGCTGGTGCCCCCTCCAAGTAGGGTTTGAGGCGTTGTCCATTAACTTTGAACACGTCCCCATTCCCAGGGTTCAAGATCTCAACCGCTCCATGAGGATAGACGGTTTGGACAATAAATGGGCCAGACCAGCGACTACGGAGCTTACCCGCAAACAGATGAAGCCGGGAATTGTAGAGCAACACCTTCTGCCCGGCCGTAAACACCTTTCGCATAATCATGCGATCGTGAAACATCTTGGCTCGGGACTTATGAATTTTGGCATTCTCGTACGCATCATTGCGTAGCTCTTCTAATTCCACAATGTCGAGCTTACGTTGTACTCCAGCGTGATCAAGATCCATATTCAGGTTCTTGATCGCCCAGAAAGCACGATGCTCAAGCTCGACGGGTAGGTGGCAAGCCTTGCCGTACACTACCCGATATGGGGACATACCCAAATTGGTCTTGTACGGGGGGCGGAAAGACCACAACGCGTCATTCAACTTGGTAGACCAATCCTTCCTAGAGGAACTAACCGTCTTCTCAAGAATTTGCTTTAATTGACGGTTAGAGATTTCGACTTGCCCACTAGTTTGCGGATGGTATGGGGTCGCAAGCTTGTGGGTGATCGAATATTTCCTCATAAGCGATTCAAAGGAGCGATTACAGAAGTGGGTACCCCTATCGCTGATTATGGTACGAGGAGTACCAAATCGTGCAAAAATGTCCCTCAAGAATTTGGTGACCACCTTGTTGTCATTGGTCTTTGTGGGTATAGCCTCAACCAACTTAGACACAAAGTCAACGACCACCAGAATGTAAACATTCCCGAACGAGTTCGGGAAGGGACGTATGAAATCGATGCCCCACACATCGAAGATGTCGACAACAAGGACATTTTGCAAAGGCATCATGTCACGTCGACCAATCCTGCCAAGGCGCTGGCACCTATCACATTGCTTACAAAAGTCGTAAGCATCCTTGAAAAGAGAGGGCCAGTAGAATCCAGATTGGAGCACCTTGGCAGCAGTTTTCTTTGCTCCAAAGTGTCCTCCACATGCCTTGGAATGGCAGAAATGGAGTACACTTTGGAACTCGGTATCTGGGACGCACCGCCTGAAAATTTGGTCAGAGCAGTATTTGAATAGGTAGGGGTCGTCCCAGTGGAAGAATCTGACATAAGATCTAAATTTGGATTGGTCAGATTTTGACCAATCCACAGGAAGTTGCTAGGTCATGAGATAGTTCAGGATGTCGGCAAACCAAGGGTTATCTTCGATCGTGAACAACTGCTCGTCAGGAAATTTGTCATCAATGATTTGGTCCTGTGGGTAGGTCGTCTCTAGACGAGACCAGTGGTCAGCTACAACATTTTCACACCCTTTTTTGTCCCGAATCTCGAGATTGAATTCTTGTAACAACAAGATCCATCTCAAGAGTCGGGATTTTGCATCTTTCTTCGCCATAAGGTGCTTGATTGCTGTGTGATCAGAATAGATAATCACGTGGGAGTCAATCAAGTACGACCGGAATTTCTCCAAAGCAAATATGATTGCTAAGAATTCCTTCTCGGTCACAGTGTAGTTCAATTGGGCATCATTGAGTGTTCTACTGGCATAGTAGATCACATGAGGCAATTTGTCCAATCGTTGCCCAAGCACTGCTCCCACAGCGAAGTCAGATGCATCACACATTAACTCAAAGGGTTCAGTCCACACCGGTGCCTTAATAATGGGAGCTGAAGTCAACTCTTTCTTCAAGGTCAAAAAGGCATGGTGGCAATCCGGTGTGAACTCAAAAATGGCATCCTTAGCCAACAAGGTGGTGAGAGGTCGAGCAATTTTGCTAAAATCCCGAATGAACCGCCGATAGAATCCAGCATGCCCCAAAAAGGTGCGGATATCCTTCACATTACGTGGCAGTGGGAGATTAGCAATGATACCCACTTTGGCAGGATCGACCTCAATTCCCCTACTTGAGACCACATGTCCAAGTACAATCCCTCGCTTCACCATGAAGTGACATTTCTCCCAATTGAGAGCGAGGTTCTTCTCACGGCATCGCTTGAGGACAAGGCTCAAGTGATGAAGGCACTCATCAAAGGACGCGCCAAATATGGAAAAGTCGTCCATGAAGATCTCAAGGAAACGCTCAACCATAACGGAGAAGATGCTGATCATACACCTTTGAAACGTTGCCGGCGCATTACATAACCCAAAAGGCATGCGACGGTAGGCAAACGTGCCAAAGAGAAAAGTAAATGTGGTTTTCTCTTGATCCTCGGGGGCGATGGGAAGTTGGTTGTAACCGGAGTATCCATCAAGAAAACAATAATACTCATGTCCGGCCAACCTTTCCAACATCTGATCAATGAATGGCAACGGGAAATGATCTTTCCGCGTTGCCGCATTGAGCTTGCGATAATCAACGCAAACTCGCCAGCCAGTTTGCAGGCGTGTCGGGATAAGCTCATTATGCTCATTCTCCACAACCGTCACGCCTGACTTCTTGGGAACCACATGGACATGACTCACCCACGAACTATCAGAGATAGGATAGATTATACCACGATCCAAGCACTTAAGAACCTCCTTTCGGACGGCTTCTTTCAGTACAGGATTCAATCTTCGTTGTGGGTCACTGCGGGGCCTAGAATCCTCTTCCATGTGGATCCGATGCTGAACAATACCAGGGCTAATTCCCTTGATATCCTTCAAGGACCACCCGATTGCCTCTTTTTTTTCAAAGAGAACTCTTTTGAGGGCAACCTCTTGATCTTTTTCAAGATTAGAAGCAATAATGAGTGGCAAGGTCTCATTATCCCCTAAAAAGATGTACTTCAGGTTATCAGGGAGCGGTTTAAGCTCGACCAGAGGTGGGTCCTTGTCGGATTCAGAGTTACTTTCAAGTGGCTCAAGGGCCACGGGGTAAGAGGAGCAAGCACCCAGATGTGCCTCCTCGTCCAGAGATATGTTGGTGGATTCCTCAAGATTCTCTTCACTCGCAACCTGGTCATTAGGCACCTCAATAATATGTCGATGTGAGTCGAACATGCCTAATGAATCGGGCTCATCCGTGTCCTGGATGAAATTGGCTCCGACAGTGTCGTCGAAGAGCCCGGGTTGCTTGCCAAGAGTGAAGATGTGGAAATCCGTCGTGAGGCTTCCAAAAGACAACCTCATCAAGCCATTGCGACAATTGATCAAAGCATTAGATGTCGCAAGAAATGGCCTCCCAAGGATCACAGGAATCTGTCCTTGTGGGTTGGACACGGGTTCGGTATCCAAGATGATGAAATCAACTGGAAATACGAACTCACCCACTTTGATAAGGACATCCTCCACACTCCCTTGTGGAATTTTGACAGATCTATCAGCCAACTGGAGGGTTGTCCTCGTTGTTTTAAGATCGCCTATTCCAAGGTTGACATAGACTGAGTAAGGCAGGAGATTCACAGATGCCCCCAAATGCAATAGAGCTTGAGAGATTGTCACATTCCCAATCATGCAAGAGACAGTTGGACACCCTGGGTCCTTGTACTTGACATTCATGGGTTGTGTCAATATGGAGCTCACATTGGCGGCCAAAAAGGCCTTTTTGGGCACATTTGTTTTTCTCTTCGTGGTGCAAAGGTCTTTGAGGAACTTGACATACGGTGGCATTTGTTGAACAACGCCCAACAACCAAATGTTCACCTTTACTTGCCTAAGTACCTCAACGATCTTATCCCAATGCTCATCACATTTTTTAGTCAACCGATGAGGGAATGGTGCCTTGGGGACATAAGAATCACGAGGAGGAGTCTCAGAATTAGGTTCCTTAACAGGCTCAAGACTCTCCTCGGATGTCTCGCCAACAGGGTTGGCTTCTGGCATTTTCACATTGGTTTCAACGACCCTTCCCGATCTCAAGGTATGAACAACATTGGCATGTTGGGAAGGGTCACTTTCAACATTGTGTACATTTTGCCTGGTATGAGTAGGCTGACCCCTGGGATTAACCACAGGTTGACTCGGGAACTGACCCTTCTCGCGTTCATGGAATTGATGAGCCAACTGGCTAACTTGCATTTCCAAAGCGTTGACTGTACTTTGCATGCTCTGCATGAACGCTTGAAGGGTCGGATCACTAGAAGGGTCCTTGGGGTGAACCCGCTGAGGTGGTGGAGTCTGGTTAGAATAACCCGACGAAGAGGCCTGACCAGGTTGGTAATTTTGGTGCTGAGACCTTTGATGTGGGGGTTGGTAGGTCTCCGATGGGCGTGGAGGTTGATAAGGTGGAGGTTGAGGTTGAGCGTGCGAGCTCTGACCGTGTCCTCCACTAGACCCCCAAGAGAAGTTAGGATGGTTACGCCATCCCGGGTTGTAGGAGTGACTGTACGGGTCGTTTCGGGGCCTTTGTTGATACATCGCATTTGCATGCTCAGTATCCCTTGGAGCGTAAGTGCACTCCAAGTCATCATGTCCCGACAGTCCACACCTAGTACACCCGGGAGTAGCGACCTGAGCTATAGGAGCTCGGTCCATCTCCAAACTCTCTATCCTACGCATGAGAGCAACCATTTTAGCCTCAGACGCGATAGTCGACTCAACATGATATGATCCAGCTCGACCAGAAGACCTGGCGGCTGGTGGCTCTCTGATGGTGTCCCACTCGATGGGTTTCATTTGGAAGTCACCCTGACACATCGACTCCAACAATGTGCGGGTGTTGTAGTTGATGCCCTCATAAAAAATCTGGCACAACTGCCATAGCTCAAGTCCATGATGAGGGCATTGCTGGAGAAGGTCCTTGAACCTCTCAAAGAAACCATGAAAAGATTCGGTCTCGGTTTGATACATTTGATGTATCTGGTGCCGTATCTGTTGAGTTTTCCTTTGAGGGAAAAATCTCTTCAGAAAGACGGTCACAAAGTCATCCCAAGACCGAATCGAGCTCGCCGGGAGGCTATACATCCATTTCTTCGCATTATCCTTCAATGCGAAAGAAATCATCCTCAACCGGACTGAATCCTCGTCAAGTTGTTGAAGCTTGAACATGGAGCATACTTCCTCGAATTCACGTATAAAGATATACGGATCCTCCTTATTGGCAGTAAAGGTTGGAAGCATGCTCACATACTGAGGTTTCAGCTCATAGTTGTTCCCGCGAGCAGGGGGAACAACTATGCAAGAAGGCTGCGCGGCCCGAACAGGATGGGTCCGCCCCCACAAAGTCATCGGTCTATCATGTCGAGCTAAAGGTGGTGGTGCACCAAGAACTCGATCCTGACCGAATCTCCCTTCCTCTCGAGTCAGAGGAGGAGGAGAAGGAGGTCTACGTGGTGGCGGAAGCGGACCGAGGTATTCCATGTATGGAACCCGGTCTCCCTCGCCACCACGAGACGACTCGGCTTCATGCTCCAAAGGAGCACGAGGCGGAGATGGTCGATCACCAAGACCGTCCATCTCAGAAGAATGCACTCTCTCAAGTCGAGCGCTCTCACCAGAACGAGCCCAACCTCGCATAAAATGCTCGACTCGACTCTAAACAACACACAACAGAAGGTGTACTAGAGGAGGAGACTATACGTAGAGAATAGATGAGGAGAGGACTCAGGTGAGGAGGGAAGAATCCCTAGAGCTAGCGTGGGTAGAGGGATCAGGAAGAGGCCTAACTAGCAAGTACGACTCAAACAATGTAATGCAATGGGTCCTTAGGCTAGACGACGCCTAACTTCGAGGTCACTAGCCTCGACACGTCTCACCTCCCTACAACGAGGACCACAATGCCCAGCAAGTGATACCAGATCCGGAGATCCAGTACCTCCTACTATCGACAAGGTAGGCAACGCCGATCAGGTCATGACGGTCTCAACTAGATTACTCTCCTAGTGCGCCCGCAATCCTAGGGCCAATGTCTACTTTATTTTAGTTAAGGCTTTATTAAGAGTGATTTTTGGGGCCAAGGAAAGGGTGATGAAATCCCCTACCTTATCTTTTATGGGACAACCCCTCCTTAATAGCATTTTGATCCTAGATCTAGCAATCAATCGCTCCAATCAAATGCTCTCTCACTCTTGTCCCTATGCAATTCTTACTAACTAATGCATGGGCATACGAGATGCATGAATGAGTGTAGGAAATGCGTACCTCACGCCAGCACTCAACAACTGAAAATAAAGCTAGAAGAAAAGACAACTATATGCCTAAGTCAATACATGATGCGTGACCTAAACAAATAAGAACGTCTAGTCTTTTGCTTTGGATTTTAGGGCCAAGTTGAGTAATAGGGGAGTGATTAATGATATGGGAGCAAACCAGAAGTCAAAGCATGCAAAATAGGGCTCCCAGATAACACAAATTACAGAACAAACTACCACAAAAAATTTGAAAGTAGGAAGCCCTCACCAGGCCGCCAATTGGCGGTCTCCAACCGCTGATTGGCGGTCCTTTTAGGTCTTCTGTTCCTCAAATTTGGCCAGCAGCCTCCCCTTGATCCGATGGTTTTCAAGGGGACTAAACCAATACCAAAAATAGCCTAAACAAACCATAATACACGTCCAGGAGAAAACTAATCGAATCTGGAATGATCCAGACCGCCAATTGGCGGCCTATAGGATCCAGATCCGTCTGGATTTGTTTGTTTTCTTGTAGTGTGTCTTGGTCTTGGATGCATCTACTCGGTCTGTTGGAGCTCCGACCCGAATCGAATTGCCAAAATACTCCCCATGATGGTGTGGAGTTTCCTGTTTTGCTCTTAGGTCCTTCGGTCTTATGATCAGGTCCTTCTCCATTGTATCTCAGTCCCTAGGTCTCACAATTAAGTCATTTCTTCCTGCTTTTGGGTCTTTTCATGGCTCTTCTCTTCAAACCTCTTTATTCCTGAAAACTAAACATAAAACTCGTCACGTAGCATTGCTTAGGTGTAAGATAATGGATATAAGATACAAATATGAGCATGAAATGATGTCAATCACAAGTCTATTCGGTCGACCGACTCAGGGGTCCCGGTCGACCGAAAACTATCAGGGTCATCCTAATAGTCTACGTCATGTAACAGTCGAATAATATAGCAAAATCGGTCGAACAACATGCATAATCATCAAGTACACTTAAGTTCCGGTTGACCCAAAAACAAGGGACGGTCGACCGAAAACCAACAGTAAGCCTCCAACCCACCAGCATATATGCAACCGGTCGACTGCCACATTGGCATCGTTCGACCGGTGTTGGTTAAAGTCGGGCAAAAAGGTAAAACCGGTCGACCGCCCGAAGGCACCGGTCGACCGTTGGTCGACAACAACCTTGCGCCAGCTAAGGATTTTACGCCGTTTCTCGTCGCCGGCGAGGTCTCTGACCTCCCACGACCGACCCCAACTTCCCACCAACATGGGGAACAATAAAACCACACTAGTAAGCCGACATACCTCAAGATGAAGACGGAGCACGCCAGAGTTCGCTCAATGTCGCCCGCCGACCGCAACCTCCGCACTCACGTGACTCACGTCCGCTCCTCCTCAACTCCAAGCTCGCCTCCACGCACCGGAGTCGCCTCCATAATCTCTGGTCGTCGGAAGAGAGCAAGAAAGTGAGAGAAGTTTGGGTGAAGAAGAGAACAAATGAAGATCAAGATGGTTTCTCCATAAAACCAACACAACAGTAACCGGCCCCTACACCCATCAACGTCATTGTTCCGCCTTCCCTTCCCCATGCAAACCATCCACTAAACCCGGAATTAATCCCTAAGCAAGGGTTAGGGTCTAACACCTACAACTCAAGTATGTCTCTAGCCGTAGTGTAGGATATGGTAGGGTGTTGGAAGGAGGCTGCCCAACATCTTTGTCCGGTCGGTTCTGAGGTTTAAAGTTGGCACGTCTTTAACATATCCGGGAAGGTGGTTTGTGGTGCAACCCAACTCAGGTTGATGTATCATGGGAGCTAGTGATGTTTTGTTAACGTGTTCCTGGGTGTGTTTATTGATTTTGGTTAGTTTCCTTGCATGATTTCATGTTTTTGCTCGGAAGAGATCTGGAGATATTGTGGCGAATTATTGATATCATGTATATGCTTTGTCCAGTAGTTATATTCAGATCATGTTCTTAAATCATCCCAGTTGTGGGTTCTGTGTTCTTGGAAGTGTTTCATGATCATATTATAGGTATGTATGCTGAATATAGGCTATATTATAAGTGCTCAAGCACGACTATATATTCTGATAATCATTACTGAGAACATCTGCGAATAGACCTTGTATGCTTGAGATCAATTAACAGTTATGTCCTGAAGAGCTGCTATGTATTGGTCTCTTAATTGCTGTTTATGCATTCTTGTATTATCCCCAACCATACTCATACTTATCTTATGGATCACACGCCATGAATATCTTGCATCAAGTTCTGATTGGAGTCAAGTAGTCAGTCATGATTCACTGTTAGTTAGAGGACAGGTGTGCTTCCCATGGTTCTTGGTCATATTCTGGAAAGAGCTTAATTTAATTACTGATTTCAGGACAAGTGCTCACCTGTTACCATCACTAGTGCAGAATAGGCTTTACTCGTCGCCCAATAGACGTCGGTCGTTATAACCACCGACGTCTAGTGGGGAGAGGACAGAATGAACGTCGGTCGTAATTGAGGCCGACGTCTATGTAGTACTATAGACATCGGGTTTGGGAATAACACTTTTAGCCGACGTCTATAGGGTATAGACGTTGACCTATAGACGTCGGCCGTTTGTGTACCTTGTGAATCCGACGTCTATAGGGTATAGACGTCTCCCTATAGACGTCGGACGTAATGTACAACCGACGTCTATACTCCATCCATATAGACGTCGAGGTATAGACGTCGGCTTTATATAACATCCGACGTCTATATGTCTTAAAGAAATCGGACATACGCGTTTTCTTTCATTCATTTCAGACGAAACCCACCCAAACCCTGGCCGTCCCGCGACCAAACTCTCCTCCGCGACTGACCTCCGACCGATCCACACCGTCTCCGGCACCACAGCGAGCTCCCAAGCTCTCCTCCACTTCTCCGGCCCTCTTCTCCTTCTTCCTCCGTCTCTCCAGATGTAAGTTTGAAGTTCGTTTTTTGTTGTTTTAAGTTCGTCTTCCTCCGTCTTTCTACACATATTCTTTCTAAGTTAGCCTTCATCTCGTGTCGTTTACAGCCGTCACCGCACCACCTCCGCGACGTCTTCGGGAACCACAAAGATCTCCTCTGGCATCACAACTTTTCCCTCCTCTGGTCCGTGCTCAATTTTAGATCCTTAATTTAGGATTAGTTTAGACCAAGAATCCAATGCCAACATGCATGTACGTTGGTTACTTGTTGAGATTTAATTGAAATAATATGTAATATTTCATGGGAAAATGATTGACATCATTTCATGCTCATATTTGTATCTTATATCCATTATCTTACACCTAAGCAATGCTACGTGACGAGTTTTATGTTTAGTTTTCAGGAATAAAGAGGTTTGAAGAGAAGAGTCATGAAAGGACCCAAAAGCTGGGAAAAAGGACTGAATGGTGAGATCTAGGGACCAAGATGCAAGGGAGAAGGACCTAAATGTAAGACAGAAGGACCTAAGAGCAAAACAGAATACTCCACACCATCATGGGGAGTATTTTACCAATTCTATTCGGGTCGGAGCTCCAACAAGTCGAGTAACCGCATCAAAGACCAACAATACCAGAAAGCAAAGCCCACAACAAATTCCAACACGATCCGACAATTTTGGACCGCCAATTGGCGGTCTTGGACCGCTAATTGGCGGTCCATATTGCTCAGGATCCGTCGAAATTTCTCCTGGACTTGTATTAATGTTCGTTTAGGCTATTTTTGGTATTGGTTTAGTCCCACATCGGGGGATTGTCCCCGATTAGCTTTTTCCATGCTTATAAATAGAACTCTTCACCTTCCATTGTAATTACCCATTGTTTGGTGGCATTCTCTCTACTAAGGAGTGAGCCTTGAAGCAATAACTCAAGGTGGAGAAGGATGCTACCTTCAATGTGAGTCATTGTTAATAAAAGTTTATTTGTTTCTTTTAATCTTGTTTTGTTATGTTGTTTGTTTTGTGTGGGTTGTTTTACTTTGTTTAATTTCTTGTTTAGTAATTTTAGTATCTTAGTTAAATGTTTTCTTTACTTAGTCTAATCAGTAGTGTAATGAGTAGTGAGTAGTTCCATCCCCATTTGGGGGGTGGAGAAATATGTGATATAATAATGTAGTGTATTAAGTGTGTGTTATTTTTATCCCTTGAGCTTTATATGATTTCCATAACCATCTAATGGGTCTCCACTCTTATCTTTGATATGCTAATGCTCTTGAATGAAGCTTAGCTTATGCTTTGATTAGTGGACCTATTTTATGGGGAATGATAAGGTTAGGATATGGATGAAGTTAATATTGGAAACACAATTTGTAATGTATGTGCTCTTGTTGCCTTTACCTTAGCTAATGTCTTGTATGTTTTAATGATGTAGTGAAATCTTAATTCATGTAGAGGCATAGTAGGGTATAGTCTTTATACTTGAGTTCATGTAGCTTCATTCCAATTATTGTCTTGTATGTTTTAATGATGTAGTCTTATCTTAATTCATGTAGAGACAAAGTTGGATGTAGTTTTATGATTTCATGCACTACATGTTGTGAGGAGCTTAATGAACACACACACACTTCTTTATGTTCACATTATTTCTCTACCCCCTTTGGGGTTTAGTTTTATTGCTTATCTTCACTTCCTTTGCATTTTATTTCAGCTTTGTAGTTTAGATTAGTGTAATACATCTTTCTCCCTTCTTTTTACCTCTCGCCTTCGAATAAACCAAGTGTCGACACACCTCCCAGTGGACGACCCATATTTGCCACCGCTTCAATGCGGCCGTGCACTTGCGGTTAAATATAAAACGAGATCAATCAAGTTTTTGGCGCCGTTGCCGGGGAGGTGCTCTGTCCAGACGTTGGTTTGGACGATTCGAGGGGTTTTTAATTTTTTGTTTTCAGTTTTTCTTAGTGGCAGGGAACCTGAGGATCAAGGGGAAGCGACTGGAGTAATTGGAGAGCAAAAGACCCCAAAGTGACCGCCAATCAGCGGTCTGGGACCGCCAATTGGCGGCCTGGTGAGCCTCAATTGCTCTCAAATTTGTTCCAGTTGTTATGTTATTCACTTTAGTTATCTGGGAGCCCAATTTTGCATGTTGTGATCTTTAGTTTGCTCCCAGCTTTAATTTCAATCCCCTTTAATCAACTTGGACCATAAAACTCAAAGCAAAAGATTAGACTTCTTGCCATCTAGGTCATACATCATATGTAGACCTTGCATGCATCTTTCTTTTCTTTGCTTTACATTTTGTCGTTGATTGCTGGAGCGAGGTACGCATTCCTTATCACTCATTCACGCATTAGGACATTCATTAGTGAGTAAGGTTTGCATCGAAACAAGAGTGAGGTGAGTGCTTGTTTGGTGAGTTGCTTGCTAGCCTAAGATTTCAAAACATCGTTAAGGGGCATCACCTATAGACTTCAAAGATAAGGTGGGGGATTTCATCACCCCTCCCTTAGCCCCAAAAAGCACACTCAAATAAAGCCTTAACTAAAAGCAAGTAGACATTGGCCCTAGGATTGCGGGCGCACTAGGAGAGTAATCTAGTTGAGACCGTCATGACCTGATCGGCGTTGCCTACCTTGTCGATAGTAGGAGGTACTGGATCTCCGGATCTGGTATCACTTGCTGGGCATTGTGGTCCTCGTTGTAGGGAGGTGAGGCGTGTCAAGGCAAGTGACCTCGAAGTTAGGCGTCGTCTAGCCTAAGGACCCATTGCCTTACATTGTTTGAGCCATGCTTGCTAGTTAGGCTTCTACCTTCACCCTGTACCCTCGCTAGCTTTAGGGATTCTTCCCTTCTCCTCTGAGTCATCTTCTTCTCACCTTCTTCTACGTTATAGTCTCCTCCCCTTTACACTCTCTGTAGCGTTTTAGGGTCGAGTCGAGCACTTTTTGCGAGCTTGGCCTCGTGGTGGTGAGAGTGATCGACTCGAGAGTTCTCTGTTGAGATGGATGGTTACATGGGCGACCATCCATATCATTGTTGGGACCAGGACGATTCTCCCTGGTACTCCGGACCCATGCAACCTGGGGTGGCTCAGACTAACACCCCGTATGGTTGGGATGATCGTAATTTTGTGACTGAGCAGTCTTCATATTGGGGTAACATGAGAGAGGCACCGACTGCTAGACCACAATCTAGTTATGCCGGATCATATGCTGGTCAACAAACTGAGACATTACAACAAACTTTGGCCTCTTTCATGCGTATGGCAGACGACATGAGTGCCCCGGTGGCTCCAGTAGCCGTACCGTGCGACTGTTGTGGGTTGAGTGGTCATGTTATCGGGGAATATCCTTATGTTCCCCCTAAGCCTGAGTATGAGCACACATTTTCCCAAAATGCTCATTATGACCATTACGCATCCGCGTACAACCCGAGAGTGATGGATTCATGGGGAGACAAATCTTATCCAAATTCTTATACCTCATTTTCACCCCCGTATCCTCCTCCCGAATACCCAGAATTCTACCAACACCCCACTTCAAATCATTGGACTCATTCTCAGCCCATCAACACCCAACCCCAAAATTTCCCAAGCTCTGACTTGGACCTCACTGTTGACCCCAAATTTGATTCCTTAAAACAAACCCTCCAAACATTCATGGAAACCACTCAAACTTTATTGAAGTCCAACTTGAATTCCTTGCAAAATATGGAATTGCAAGTGAGTCAAATGACACAACAATTCCATGAACGCGAGGATGGTCATTTTTCTGGTCGACATGAGGGTTTATCTTCTGAAATCGAACCACCACCACATCCACAAATTCAAAGCACAATCTTTCAAAGTCAAACTCCTAGTCAGTCTGAGGGACTTGGGGTTTCAATTCACGATCACTTGGTGGAGGATTCGATTCCAACTGAGAATAGCTTGGACCAGTTCTATTATGAGTCGGCACATGATTGTGCCTTATCTTTTTGTCCTGTGGCCCTTGAGCCACATGATCTTCATGTTGTGCCTCCTAAGGACTCACCTCTGGTGGAGCAAGAGCTCCCTAGTCCCCTCAATTTCAAACAACCTGATGAGAGTTTGCCTCTCACTATTGTTCCTGATCATCTTGGAAATGATGGAACATCAAACAACTACATTGCTCATGAGGGTATTAGGAGTTCCTTGGAGGATACTTTGGGTATGAGACCCACTTCCTGTTCTCCTGGTGAGTTGGACATGCATAACGAGGTGCTTGACCTCGTTCCGACCCACCAGCCTGTTGGTTGGAGAGTTTGGATTGATGATCATAACTTCAGTTCCGCAACGGGAGATATTTTTCTTCCGTTGCCCCTTATTTCCCAAACTCTCGAGAGGTTCAAGCTCTTTCAGTTTGATCCTTTGAATGAGACGCCTTTGCGTCCAATTCATGAACCTCTCATTTCATCTGGTGCTCTTTGTGAAGGGGGCCCACGCATGCGTATTCTGGCCCCGCGTAGTGTCATGTTCCCTTTCCAAGTGCATTGACCCACTCTTGAGGTTCCCATTTGATGTCTTTTGACAAATGAAGATGGGAACTTATGTATGTACATAGTTATATAAAAAAAAGAAGTACAATAAAAGACTCCTTCAGTGAGCATTGATTGTTGTGAGCCCCAACCCTTGTGTATTTGGGCTCCATTTCTTTCACGTATTTGTATCCCTTCTTTAGCATCTCACAGGTTTTGAGGGAATTCGGGTTATGTCCATCAACATGACCTTGCACTTCCCTTTGTACTTCATGTTGGTGAGATCTCTCCTTTTTATGCATCAATCCATGTAGTATCTTGCTTGCATTCATTGAGGACAATGCATGAAGTAGGTGTGGGGGGGTGTTTTACGTGTGTACATAGTCGAGTCTTTTTCCTTTGATTTTGTTTTCTTTTGTTTGCATTGTTAGGGTCATGATAGTGTGCTGCATTTAATATCGATATATCTGCTTGCCATGATCCTTGGGTGACTTGTCTTCTTTTGCTTGCCTAGTGCTTCAAAATTTTCACATTTCTTTCAAAATCTTCATGTGTTTTCGAAAGAAAATGTTTTGTGGGTTTTGCGTGTGTTTAGCATATGCAAAACCGTTGAGAGGCAAAGTAAAAAGAAAGCTCCCAAAATTGTCTTGAACTTGATGCATTAGGATATCTAGTACGTGGCTTTAGGATTTATCGAGTCGTTAGGATGCACCCCAGTTTTCCCTTGGGGGTGAGTAATCATAGGGTTTCAGTGCTCAAACATTTAATGAAGTCCACCCTGAACCTAGTGAGTCAATAATTTGTGTCTGTTAACTTAAGGAAGTTTGTTGTAGTCAAGGACCCTCTAAATCCTGTTGTGAGACATTAGTGTAGGGGTTTTGGTTCATGTGTAGATAAGAAATAAGTGAGTAGGTGTTCTCTCTTCTCGCACGGCTCCTATCACTCGGGAAAGTAGGTCTGAGGGGACTTTGTGCCTGGTGCTTTCGAGTCATCTGACTTGGGATGCGCCGACTGAACTCCCGTTACACGGGTGGTAGGGATTGCCCTATGTGGAGATGTGGGGAAAGGTGTACGTGATAGTGTAAGTCCTCATGGGCAATGATGCATGGAACCTGACCCTGGGAGAATGAAGGTCCAACTAATAAAAAGTAAAAGAAAAAAAAAATGTGAAAAGAAACAAAAAGAAAAAAAATATGATAATGCAAATAAGAACCTTAATGGACTTTACACTTTGTAGCACTTGAGGATGTTGAGGTTGTCCATGTCTTTCACATAATTCCTTATTTAACTTGCACGAATGGTTCATTAGGGTAGAGGTGTGGACTGATCACCTATATAGAGTCGGCCCGTAGCATTACCGCGTCCATTGATCGACAAAATATTTCCAACGAGTCGAGGTCTAGATTGAATAATGCATCTTGTTCGGATTTTGTGGGTATATCCGCTGAAAACCCTCAGGAGACAACACTCCTCCTCCTTGGCAACAAAGAGGTTTAACGGCTTGTTGCACGTGCTAAGTGCAACCGTGATTCCTACGAAAGTGAGTTAGGATTTCTTGGTTCTCGTTTGTTTTTCTCTTTCTTTGTTTTGCTCGAGACTAGCAAAAACTTAGGTGTGGGGGTATTTTATTGACATCATTTCATGCTCATATTTGTATCTTATATCCATTATCTTACACCTAAGCAATGCTACGTGACGAGTTTTATGTTTAGTTTTCAGGAATAAAGAGGTTTGAAGAGAAGAGTCATGAAAGGACCCAAAAGCTGGGAAAAAGGACTGAATGGTGAGATTTAGGGACCAAGATGCAAGGGAGAAGGACCTGAATGTAAGACAGAAGGACCTAAGAGCAAAACAGAATACTCCACACCATCATGGGGAGTATTTTACCAATTCTATTCGGGTCGGAGCTCCAACAAGTCGAGTAACCGCATCAAAGACCAACAATACCAGAAAGCAAAGCCCACAACAAATTCCAACACGATCCGACAATTTTGGACCGCCAATTGGCGGTCTTGGACCGCTAATTGGCGGTCCATATTGCTCAGGATCCGTCGAAATTTCTCCTGGACTTGTATTAATGTTCGTTTAGGCTATTTTTGGTATTGGTTTAGTCCCACATCGGGGGATTGTCCCCGATTAGCTTTTTCCATGCTTATAAATAGAACTCTTCACCTTCCATTGTAATTACCCATTGTTTGGTGGCATTCTCTCTACTAAGGAGTGAGCCTTGAAGCAATAACTCAAGGTGGAGAAGGATGCTACCTTCAATGTGAGTCATTGTTAATAAAAGTTTATTTGTTTCTTTTAATCTTGTTTTGTTATGTTGTTTGTTTTGTGTGGGTTGTTTTACTTTGTTTAATTTCTTGTTTAGTAATTTTAGTATCTTAGTTAAATGTTTTCTTTACTTAGTCTAATCAGTAGTGTAATGAGTAGTGAGTAGTTCCATCCCCATTTGGGGGGTGGAGAAATATGTGATATAATAATGTAGTGTATTAAGTGTGTGTTATTTTTATCCCTTGAGCTTTATATGATTTCCATAACCATCTAATGGGTCTCCACTCTTATCTTTGATATGCTAATGCTCTTGAATGAAGCTTAGCTTATGCTTTGATTAGTAGACCTATTTTATGGGGAATGATAAGGTTAGGATATGGATGAAGTTAATATTGGAAACACAATTTGTAATGTATGTGCTCTTGTTGCCTTTACCTTAGCTAATGTCTTGTATGTTTTAATGATGTAGTGAAATCTTAATTCATGTAGAGGCATAGTAGGGTATAGTCTTTATACTTGAGTTCATGTAGCTTCATTCCAATTATTGTCTTGTATGTTTTAATGATGTAGTCTTATCTTAATTCATGTAGAGACAAAGTTGGATGTAGTTTTATGATTTCATGCACTACATGTTGTGAGGAGCTTAATGAACACACACACACTTCTTTATGTTCACATTATTTCTCTACCCCCTTTGGGGTTTAGTTTTATTGCTTATCTTCATTTCCTTTGCATTTTATTTCAGCTTTGTAGTTTAGATTAGTGTAATACATCTTTCTCCCTTCTTTTTACCTCTCGCCTTCGAATAAACCAAGTGTCGACACACCTCCCAGTGGACGACCCGTATTTGCCACCGCTTCAACGCGGCCGTGCACTTGCGGTTAAATATAAAACGAGATCAATCAGAAAACAAACTTGAAAACCTACAAAAAGCCCTGAGTTTAAATTCACCTTAAGATTGAAAATCAACTTTTTTGCAACGAAACTGACACCGGTAGGTTAGTATATCTAGTGTGTTATTTGTTGATATTTGATAAACATATCCAACTAATGCAGCACTATTTTTCTCATGGCCGAACCTACGTTAAATATGTTAAAAGACCTACCCTAGTAACCCTACCCTTATACATGTATTCTCCATTCAATCATGCCTCAACATAATTTTTTAATTTGGGAGTTTGATAAGTTTATTGGTGAATGGAGTGTGATCATTGTGTGAATGTTTAATTCATTTGATTTGACTCATTCATTGGATTGATTTGGTTTGGATTGAGTTGGGTTGGTTGGATGATTTAACCAAACTTTGTTTTCATTGGATTGATTTGGTTTGGATTATGTTAAGAATTTGGTTTGGATTGAGTAGAGAAATACATGATGTGAATGTGAGTAGATAACTAGATATACATTTTTCTTGTTAATTTCAGGATTTGAAGAATTTTACATATCAAATTTTAAGTGGAGGTACTGCCAAAATTTCAATAAAATTTTATTTCCAATTATTATTAATAACATGATAGTTTGTGTTTAAAATGTTTTTCTGTCAATTCAAGTAATTATTTTTAATACTTCCTTTTAATATTTTAAATGTTTATTACCTTAATTTTTTGAATTTTTAATATTATGATAATAACTCATTGCCCCCCTTAAACAACTTGGCCTTTAATAACCCAAAGCAAAAGATTAGACAATATTTGCTAAGTCATTCATCATATAGGATTTGCATGCATTGTATTTTTCTATTATTTACGATTTCTGTCGTAGATTGCTGGCACAAGGTACGTACTATCTTTCACTCATCATTCATTAGAAAGCACGCATTAGTTAGTAGGACTTGCATTCTAACAAAAGTGAGGTGAGTGTTTGTTTGGTGTGTTGTTTGTTAGATTAAGGTATATTGGTTTGATCCATTGGGGTCGAATAAACCAAGGGACTCAATAATGAAAATTCTAAATATGTAAGTTCGTTTAGTCGTGAATAAAGTAATTCGTGGATTTTTATTAGTATTATTGAATGATATTTTAACTTGTGCTACTCAGGGCAATTAAGGTTTATAGGGCTTTAGGTGGTAGGAGAACAACCACAAAAGCAGGAATAACATGGCATGGAATGAGATTGCGTTCTATCCCATTTTTGTTAATTAAGTTATGAACAAATATTTAGCCAATTCCTATGTTTGTAGTACCGGAAGCAGGTTGGAAATACGGAATGCGGTTACTACGTGATGAGATACATGGAGGAAATCCTCGATGTGGTAACTCAAGACGTATGTCTAACCGGGATAATGTAGATCGTTATTCAATTGTATATTCAATTGTAGTTTCAATATTTAGTTATTAATATTCAACACACTTGTATTTTTTTGATAGGTCTTCCCAAAAAGTAGTGATCCCTTCTCGCAACAGGAGCTCGATGAAACTCGCGACCGATGGGCTCGCTATTTTATCAGAAACATGTTGACGAACTAAGAGGTTCTCCTACCACTAGTATTTTTTGTAATTTCGTCAACAAGTGCACTTGTATTACAAACCTACACTTTATGCCTTAATATAATCGCCTTAATTTTAGAATGAATTAATTGCAAGTGTGTTGAATGTCAATTGTGTATGCTTTGTATGTTTGTTCATGTATGGTTGTATGTTTGTGTTTGTGTTTGTGCATGTATGCTTGTTTGTTTGTGCTTGTATGTATATGTGGATGAAATTGTGAGTATTTGTGAACAAATTTATAGGTGAACGAATTTGGTGCAGTTGTATGTACACGAATACGATGACTAAAAACAATTTCGTCGGATGCTATTTTTTTTTGTCCAGGTTTAGGAATAGACGACGGCTGTTGTTATTAGCCGACGTCTATTCCTCTGAAGAAAGGAATAGACGTCGGCTTTATATGGAATCCGACGTATATTCATTAGGAATGGACGTCGCATGTTAGTTCACCGACGTCTATACCTAAAGAATAGACGTCGGGGGTTGTGTCGACCGACGTCTATGTGTTAACGAATAAACGTCGGCTTCTAGGTATAGCCGATGTATATTCGTTAGGGATAGACGTCGGCTATCGTATAGCCGACGTCTATGTATAGACGACCCACACATAGACGTCGGATCTGGGAGTGCTTATATCCGACGTTTATAGCCCCGTACATCCGACGTATATTCCCTTTTCTGTAGTAGTGCATTACTTATATTTGATTTAGTGCCAGGTGCAACAATAAGAATGTATGCACGTTCTGAGATTCTAGTGTTCATGTTAAGTAGGTATTTCAGTAGTGCACTGGTTGTTGATTGCTGCTCTATTGGTTTTATTATTATTACTAACATGCTTCTATATACTGATATGATACATCCTTGTGTGGTTTTGCGTGGTCAGTAGGAATCAGACCCTTTTAACTCCTTATCATGACCCGTAGATGATTTAATTAGTACTTATATCATGTTACCAATTCAGTTATGATTGATTTCTTTTGCATTTTGATATTAATGTCATGGCCTGATTTTTGTGAGGAGCTGCAAGGAAGTACTTGAGTACCCTTCCTTAAGCTCGCACTAGATATATAGATCCTCGGGTAGTTTGCATTGCATATAATCTGATAATGTAATTTTGGGCACGTAATGTTTTCTGGGCCGACGGGCCACGGGTGGGTTCTCTAATTCCGGAGGCCATCCGATTAAGACCTTCACGTTGGGAGGCCAGGCGTAAGATAAGTCCTGGGTAGGCGCGCTGCCATTCTTTGTCTGGTTAAGTGTTCCCAATGTCGCGATGGGACCATGCAGGTTTTTCCGTGAATTGGGGCATTTAACCGGCGCACCGCTTTGTGCCAAGCGGTGGGTCACTGACGGGTGACCACTTCTGACCAGCGAAGCTGGTATTCTGGTTCCTTCCGAGGAATGCGTCGGGTGAGCCCGGCAGGCATGGCTGGTGGAGTCATTGCCCTTCTGTTGCATTTTGTGCGCTTTGTTCTGCTCTGTTGATGCTAGTCTTAGTTAGACTTCTTGCTTTGTTATTTTTTCTTTTGTGTTTGGCTGAGGCATACTGGGTTTTCTTAATTGAAAACTCACGCATTTGTTTATGTTGTGCTTGCATGTACTTAGGTTCCCCACAGGGCAGGCTGGAGGAGTATCGAAGATTCTGTACACGAGGGACCCTACGACCAGAGTCTTCAGCTATCGAGTCAGTCATTTTAGTTCCTTGTAACGTTTCCGGTCGTCGCGGATGTCTCTGATTGCGACACTAGTGTCCTTTCCCAGTGTGCGTACCCATGAGATCGGGGGCGTTACACTACTTGTGAAAGAAGCTATATTACTTTACTTAAATAGATAACGTGGTATTAAATTTACAACCTAATTTGGTATAACAAGCCCTCATGCACTTAAACTAATTATTTTGACCCATTAATTAAATCACAAGAAAATAACTTCAAGATTGAACATTTAAATATAAATATCCTTGGCTAGTCACTAACGTATAAGAAATTTCATGGTGTAAGGTGCAAAAGGTTACAAGTTCCATTCATGAGTGGAATAACGTGATAACTTTTCTCTAAAATTTCCGATGTTGGAACGTCTATAGACTTCCTTTGTAACAAACGTTTTGAACATTAAAAATTTCCTTTGGAACGTAAAAAACGTTTTGAACATTAAAAAAATATGAAGTTGCTGCGAATAAACTAGCTCATTAATTGCTTGCTTTTATATCACAATTAATGTAACATCCCGAAACAACGGAAATTTAAAAATTTATAATCAAGGCAATAGAACTCAATAATCAAAGACGGGACTGTTACTTCTAATAAAACATATAAGCGGTGCACCATATTACATCAGTGTTTGTCAAAACGATACATGATTACAACAGAACAACAAAAGGAGATAAACGTAATCATGTCGACCTCAGTGGTCCGAATAGAGGATCCGATCCCAAGATACGCGCGCCCGCTGAGCACCACCCAACTGGACCTACTGCGGTCCTGAAAAAGATGCAACAACAATGCCTGAGTTTCCATTTGGAAACCCCGTATGCCAAGCTCACCTATATGCATGCAGTAGTACAAATGAACCTATCATACTAGTAGCATGTCATGTCATCAACAGTAAGGAAAATAGTTCCCCCGAAGGGTAACATGGGACGTCAGTCCGACGATCATCATCGGGTCTCCCGAGGAGACCTACCGTAGGCACATACGGTCTAACGGAACAAGACGTGATACTCCCCACACGCGGCTATACTAATTATGGGCTTCAGCAGGGAGCATCCGCCAGGTCCGCGCCATAAGAAACAGATCTGTAACTTCGTGGTCGAAACCACACCAACGGAGCCGTCGCTCGGTCGGTCCATCAATCATCATCTCAGTAGGTGCCCATCTGAGGATCATAACCAGAACATCATCATCGGCCCATCAATCATCATCGCCAGAACAACATCCGCGACATCACCAGCGCTGCAACGGTGGTCCATCAATACATCTGGCACATCATCGGACGGGTCCAGACCGAAGTCTACCAGGTCATCAGGCTCCACGAGCCGCAAACAACAACCGCGCCGCTATAAAAGCAGGGAAGCGACCTCCGTAGCCCAATAGGCTGGTAGTCACCTCACCCAATGACAGTTGCGTGCTCGCACAATCATCATACATTGGGATCCCTCAGACCTACTACTCTACAATGAGTCCAATCAATCCATCATATTAGTCACGATCCATACATGGAGGTGACGCATCCCGAACACCCACACTCTTCCACACGGTGGTCCCAGGGCAGGCACGCGGAACGCGCCCACCGTCACCTCCCGGCTCATGCACAAGGTGAGGACACGGGATTCCGTGGATAGAATTGGCATTCAAAAAGGGAACCAGGAATTCAGTCCCGTGCAAAAATGGTCGACCGAAGGAGGCAACCCGGTCGACCGTTTCCTCAAGGGAATCGTTCGACCGAAAGTCGGGATCGGTCGAGCTATTTACGCAAAACTTAAGTGCCAACGGTGTACCGAAGGTCTAAAACCTGTCGACCGAAACGAGGTCAAAATCAAGAGTCTAGTCAACATCAAATCAAACTATCGGTCGACCGACTCAGGGGTCTCGGTCGACTGAAAACTAGCAGGGCATCATAGTATTTCTAAGTCATATAACGGTCGACCGCACAAGCCTAAAAAGGTCCAGTACACTTAAGTTCCGGTCGACCGAACACAAGGAACCGGTCGATCGAAACACAACAGACAGTCAAAATACACTACGTTCGGTCGACCGCCCGAGGGACCCGGTCGACCGTTGGCCGTCTTAAACCTCGCGCCAACCGAGGGTTCACAAGGAAAGCGTCGCCGGAGAGGTCTCCGACCTCCCCCGACCGACCAACACCACCCTCCCACGAGGGTGAGCAACCACCAAACACACTAAGAAGCCGGCACACCTCAAAGAAACGACGAACTCGCCGGAGCCTCGCTCGCGCACGTCGCCTCCGGAGATCACCTCGCACTCTCGCCTCCTCGCACGACCTCCGCTGGATCCGCCTCCGCTTCCTCTGGTGCTGCCGGAAAGGAAAGAGGAAAGGAGAGTGAGAGAGTAAGCAAGTGAGGGAGAGAAACAGATTTCTCTTCTCAAAACCCAACCAAACCCATCATCACTCCACCCCAACTCCATCACCATACACCACGCCTACTGTTCACGCCCCTCCTCTTCCCCTAGCAACCACTGTGCAACTCCACTTCCCCATGCTAATACTTCTCCTAATCACCCTCTCTCCTCCTAACACCCATTAACTCCTAAGCAAGGGTTTAGGGTTCTAACAATTAACCCCATTATGAACCTCAGTTATGATAATTAAGAACTCTCACTGAAACACCAAAACTATTTTTTTCTGAGATATATAATAGTTTGTTTCCAATAAGATAAATAAGTTTGGGACTATGAAGCCCAAGGAACCAAAATTTGAATCTACAAGATCCATACAAACACAAGACACCAAAATATTGACAAACACTTTTAACTTCAACCACACATCATATATGTTGATGCAGCACTGCACCATTTACACCATAGTTGGAGTGCAACTGAACAAAGGTTTGATAACAGGTCAAGGAAGGTCAAGCCCTAAAGATCCATGATGGGTTCATGTTCAAAAACTGCAGCATAACTCATCCTGGTACAACTTACCTTCAAAGACCATGGGGTCCTTATTCCAGGGTGGTCTACTACAACACCCTCATGGGATCTAATGTTCTCCGTAAGGGTTGGGACTCTTGGAACTACAACGTATATATATAAAAAAACGTATCTATGCAAATTTGTCATTTTAGATTAGGATAAAGGAGGAAGGTTGTGAGTTTTGTACTTACTTTCACTTTTTTGCAATACACTTTGAGGCTCAATTTATCTCCTTTTTTCCTACAAAGAAGGCCACGCTAATTTGGCGAGGCAGCTTTAAAACGTAGCTAACTTTCGTAGCAATGGAACTCATATTGAGGCATAGTTACAATTATTTGAAGCACCTTCTAATCTCAAACAGTTTCTAATGTTTTCATGGTAGCTTAGAAGCTTCCTCCACATTTAAAGGCAATGTAATTCTCTCATTGATGCAAAATTCAATTCTCATTATTGTGTTGTAATTTCTACCATTATATTTGTTGTAACTCCTTCACATTTACTTTATAAAAAGGAGACTATTGTAATACTTTGTTGATGATGAAATACGACAATTATTTTCCCCTAAATCTTCATCTTCTTTGTTTCATGTCTATTCATTTTATAATACGTTATTAGCACGAAACTCTGTCAGTCTTGGGTATCATTCAAATATAACCTTTTCATCATCGTGAGTTCATGAATCTTGGGAGAGCATGAACCAAAAGTATGTCAATAGAACCAAGCCATGCAACGACTAACCAAGAGAACTCAATCTCTTCTGAGGTCCTTCTTATACTGATCTTGTGCATATTTAGCGCATATATGTTATTTGATATATTGACATATTTCAGATGGTTTATCGCTAAATTAGTTTCTTCATTACGATTCCTAGCATCATTTTGCTTTCACACGACATGATCTAATCAATGGTTTCTTGTGAGATACAATATGATATCGTTTGTTAGTTTTGAAATTTTATTTTAGATTTTACCATTGATGCTTATGGCACTATTGCAGAAAAGACCATATATGTCGGATATGTACGACCGTTGTATGTTGCCCCGGCACCTATGCCCTGGTGTATAGACGTCGGCTATATACGGTCGATGTTTATTATACATTTAAATAACCGAAAAATGTACATTACAGCCTATAACGGATATTCAATGTTTAATCGTTTTAAATTGAGACTGCAAGTGCACAGCCATCGGTGAAGATGGGGCAAGTACGGGTCAATCCGCAGGGAGGTGAGTAGCCTCTGGTTTGTCAGAAATCAAGTGGCAAATAAAGGGAAAATAGATTCAAGTATGCTAATCTAAGCTACACTAAACTAGTAAGATGAAATGCAAAAGAAAGCAACTAACGAGTGATTCAAACTAAACTAAGTGAACTTAATGCAAATCTGTGAATCAGGAAGAGAGACCCCTAAGGGGTGGAGTGAGCGCACACATGTAATAAGATGGTGAAGAATGCATTCAATAGGCACAAATGTAGGTAGTGTTTTCATGTATAGGAAGTGTCTAATGGTTATGGCAAAATCTATAAATCCAATCACTAACTTAGTTGATTAACATTCACATACACAAGTTGGTTATTTCAGAACCTAAACAAGCATGGGAGGTGTATAATAGTTGTGGCAAAACCCATCAAGTGAAGTGTTTTACTCTAAACAAGCATGCACACATTCATATTTATCAACACATTCCAAAATAGAGCATTCATTTCCATTCTTTCATGCATGTATGAACATCATCTCCACCCCCAAAGGGGGATGGAACTACTCACTACTCATTAAAAGAAGACAAGACGAAATTAAGATAATTAAGATAGGAAATGGAGACATGCTAATTACTTTAACTAAGATTAAGACAAACAAAACAAGCTAAACAAACAAGCATTATAACAAAGACAACATTAAGACTAACTATGAAGAATTATTTTATTTACATGACTCACATTACAAGTAGCATTGTTATCCACCTTGAGTTTTGCTCCAAGCTTACTCCAAGTAGAGAGAATGCCACCAAGCAATGACTGAATACAAATGAGGAGGAAGAGTTCTATTTATAACTAGGGACAATCCTCCGGTATGGGACTAATGCACTACTAAAAATAGACATAAAACACTCTAATAAATGACCCGCCTAAACCTTATTGTATCTGGAGCAAAACAGACCGCCATTCAGAGGTCTTGGACTGGCAATTCGCGGTCCATATGGTCTGGATCTGGTCAAGTTTTGGAGTGTGGTTGTCGGGCTTGATTTCTTCATGTTTGATGCACCCAAATCGGTTGGGGAGGTTACGACCCGAATCCAATTGCCAAAATACTCCTCATGATGGTGTGGAGTTTCTTTATTTGCTCATTGGTCCTTTTGGCTTTACATCCGGGTCCTTCTCTCTTTCATCTCGGTCCAAAAGTCTTGTAACTTAGTCCTTTTCCTTGCTTTTGAGTCCTTTTTATGCCTCTTCTCCTCAAACCTGCTTATTCCTGAAACTTAAACATTAAACTCATTACGTAGCATTGTTTAGGTGAAAGATAATGGATATAAGACACAAATGTATGCATGATAAGATGCCAATCATTCAACCTGTACAGTAATCAAGCCCAAGATGCCCAAGTGCCCCTCTTTTGACCATTAAGCAAGTACGTCAAGCCCAAGATGCCCAAGTGTCCCATCTCGATCTCGTTCAGAAGTGGAGGAGTAGTGGAGTATATCAACCACTCCAACAAAAAAAATCCGAAGTGGGACTAAACGATTATGACCTATAGACATCAGCTATATAGGGTGACCGACGTCTATACATACATTACGACCTATAGACGTCGGCTACCCTATAAAACTGTATACATGGCTAAATAATAAAAAAACATTGCAACTATCTTAACCCCAAGATGCACCAAGTGCCAATCATTTGACCATTAAATATATATATATATATCTATCCCATTTGCCTATTGTAGTATGGTGTGGTACCCAACTCCCATTTAGAAGTAAAGGAGTGGTGGAGTACATCATGCCCACCAACAAAACAAATTCTCCAATGTGAGACTAAACTTCAAGTCATATGGGATAGTTACATACTTTTCTTATTATAATTTTATCTAGTAATGGAGATGAATGATTTGTTACATGTTTTATATATAAGTTGTTATTATTTCTGACGTAGGTTTAAATGATGACAAATGACTAAGGATATTACATGAACAAAAAATATTATAATTTTCTTATTTTAAATGATTAAGGAGGTATAGACGTCGGTTATAGTATAAAAACCGATGTCTATATATAACATAGATGTTGGCTATCCCTTACATGTGACGTATATACCTATAGACGTCGCGTTTAAGGGAGACCGATGTATATTTGACGATGTTTATTTTCTATTTTGCACTAGTGTGGATTTTGTATATATCATCAATGGATCATGAATAGGAATTATGGAAAACCATCTAGAAAGAAATATATTCTATATAAAATTTTGCCTAGACAAGTAACTCTTGGCAATTAAATTTTCTTCAATTTTCATTTAATACTAATGTCATTTAGTTACCTCTAAATGTCATAAGGAGTAACATTGTAAGAATTATTTTTGAAGATCACATTGAATATTTATTTTAAAATAAATATCACAATTTTCATTATTTTTAGTGCCATGTATTAATGTGTGACTTTGAAAATCAGCAAACGTTAGATTTCAAAATCTCTTCAATTTGCTATAAATGATTTATACAATGATGTTATGTCATAACATCTCATATCAAAGTGGAGTATCGTGGCATTGATTATTTTATTTGAAAAGTTCCAACATTGGTTCTGCCAACCGTCTTTTGGGTTAATTCCCTCGTATTATTTATCCATACATGATTTTCCAGAAATGATGTAGTAATATAAGCTATGAATGCATAATCTTTCGACCAACACTTTGATTGTGCAATGAGGGTATTAGATGAATTTCGGAAAGACAAAATCTTTACCCATATGTAATTTTATTGTGTCACACTTAATTCAAATGGCATGACTTAGTTGCTATATTTTGCATATCTCTTGATACATATCGGTTATTAGCAATTCATATATATTTGTGGCACGTGTTATGATTATGTGTATGTCTGTAGACATATCTATGATTTTCTCTGAATGTTTTTAAAACTGATATAGCACTATCATTAGAATGCTTGTATTAGATATTACTATAAGTAATTATATAACATGACAATTCAATGTTGGGTCATAGTGTCATTGAAAAATCTTGATGTACAGACTATATTATAACCTTGAATGCTATGTTTTTAATATTTACTCGAGATCATGTTACATTTAAAGTTGTGTATTTGCATATGGCAAGATCCCCAAAGGATCCATATGTTCGTCAAAGGGATGAGAATTTTCACCCCTTATTATAACCATTATGTGTCCATCACATTATGTCTAAACTCATGGCCAGAAGATCACGAGTAACAAATTCGAGAAAAAAAAGGGATTTGTTTTCTGCCTTACAAGACGTGATACTTCAGCAGCAACACACGGTCAAATATTATGATGATATTGTGTAAGTATTTGTGATCTTTTTCATATTATTTTGCAAGTGTGTTAGTTAGCTGTAAGCACTGTGAAAGCAAGAATCACAAGAGGTAGAAGGGAGAATTGTGCAAATAAGAAATCAAAATGACACTCTAAAAGTCAATTAGACAAAATTGGCCCAGAAGTGCCTAAATGAAGTTATCATTTGTATTCATTGAAAGGATGTTTAAATGTCAAAGTTGCGTAAATACATCAAACTCATTCTCAAATCTAACTCTATGGCCAGAACTGTAAAACCCGTTCTTCTGTTATATGAACAAGGTTCTTCGTCATCTTCATGCTTGTTTGTGCATTATTTGATTGTATGGTTGAGGTTTTGTATGCTTATTTTTCATTTCGGGAAAGTTTCCTTTCGGGGAAAAGTTTCCTTTTAGGTCATGTAAAATCGACTCGCAAGCGGGTGCAACTTATCGGGCAATTTTGTAGTCGATTCGCTCAATTCGGTCAATCAGGGACGAGTTGGTCGTGAAATTTGACTTGGCTTGTTATTTGGGTGTGTGGGGCTGACTAAGCAGGTAGGATGACGTGCCATCCTAGTCAGCAAGAGGAGATCTAATTTTGCACACAAATTTTGAATATTCATGTTTTAGGCAAGTGTTAATGGAGATTTAGTTCCATCTACTTGTTGTCTTTTCTTTTTTTTTCCTTGGAGAAAACCTAACCACCCAGCCATCCCTACCATTCTCCTCTACCTCTCCGGGGTCCTGGTGGCTTGAGCTCCAGCGAAGCATCTATGGCGTGGTGCATCAAGCAAGGGAGAGAATCCCTTTGTGCGAGTAGAAGGAGACTTTTGTGGACTGTTCCCCGGCGATCTCAGGCGTAGGAATCAATGCTAACTTACTTTCGTAGGAATCACGGTTGCAGTTAGCACGTGCAATAAGCTGTTAAATCTCTTTGTCGCCAAAGAGGAGTGGTGTCTCCTGAGGGGTTTTAACGGATATGCCCACAAAATCCGAACATAGATGCACTATTCAACCTAGCAACATGACTCGATGGACTCATTTTCATCGATCATCGGACACGGTAATTCTACGGGCCGACTCTATATATGTAATCAGTCCACACACCTAGACTAATGAACCATTTATTCAGGTTTGTTAACGACTTAAGAGACAAACATGGGCAGCCTTAACATCCTCAAGTGATACAAAGTGTAAAGTCCATTAAGGTTCTTATTTGCCTTTTTTTTCTTTTTCTATTTTTTCTATTTTTCTTTTTGGAGCATTATGCTTTACACGAGTTGGTGTTTGATTCTCCCAGGGACGGATTTCATGAATCATTGTCTATGAGGACTTACACTATCACATACACCTTCCCCCAAATCCCCACATAGGGCGATCCCTACCACCCGTGTAACGGGAGTTCGGTCGGTGCATCCCAAGTCAGATGACTCGAACGCACCAGACACTAAGTCCCCTCGGACCTAAATTCCCGAGTGATAGGAGCCGAGCGAGAAGAGAGAACACCACTTATTTATTATCTACATGGGAACCAAAACCCCTATACTTAAAGTTTCACAACAACATTTAAGGGTCACTAACTACAACAAACTTCCTTATACTAACATACACGAATTATTCGACTCACTAGGTTTGGGGTTGACTTCTTTATTTGTTTGAGTACTAAAACCCTATGATTACACGACCCTCGAGGGAAGACCTGGGTGCATCCTTACGACTACATAAGACCTAAAGCCGGTGTACTAGAAATCTTAATGCATCATGTTCAAGTCAATTTTTGGGAGCTTATCTTTTGATTGCCTCTCAACGGTTTTGCACATGCTAAACACACACAAAACCCAGAAAACATTTTCTTTCGCAAACACATGAAGATATTGCAATAAATGTGAAAATTTAAAGCACAAGGCAAGCAAAAGAAGACAAGTCACCAATGATCATGGCAGACAGATATATCGATTTTAAATGCAGCACACTAACATGACCCTAACATGCACACAAAAGAAAACAAAATCAAATGAAAAGACTCGACTATGTACACACGTAAAACGCCCTCCACACTTACTTCATTCATTATCTTCAATGATTGTGAGTATGATACTACATGGATTTTTGCATGAAAAAGAAAAGATCTCACCAACGTGAAGTGCAAAGGGAAGTTCATGGTTATGTGGATGGACATATACCCGAATTCCCAAAAACTTGTGAGATACTTAAGAAGGGAGACAAATACGTCAAACAAATGAGGCCCAAATAATCAAGGGTTGGGGTCACGACAACCAAAGCTCACTTGTGGAGTCTTTTGTGTTTTTCCTTTTTATTGTTTTTCTTATAAAAAAGATATATACATCAACAAAGATATTCTCATAATCATTTGGTTAAGGAACGTGAAATGAGAACATCGAGTCCTGCGGACCAGAGATTTGCCATGATGGGCACGTTTCATTGATACTCTAAGGTGTTATGAGGGGTGAAAGGTCAAAACTGAAAGTCTCGAAACCTTCATGATATTGGTGGATGTAGGTAACAAGAGTGAGTGGAGTTGTGTTGCCTCACTATGGTTTAGTTGCTCGTCGAACAAAACCCTCTAACCAATAGGCGGGTGCATCATAATGAGTTCCTCAGGCTCATTCGTGTGATGTGACACGAATGAGTTCCTCTACTTTTTGGTTAACCTACTAGGATAGGGAACTTTTGGCAGGTAGGTTTTCTGTGGTGTCTAAGAAGGAGGCGTTGATGTATTACCCTCAGCCTCTTCCTCACCATCATTCACACTGAGGGGCTGCAGAGATAGTGGTGGCAAGGAAATGTTATTGTCAACCTGCTTTACATTCTTTAAGGTTACAATGGCATTGACAGGGTGAACAGGTTCCTCCACATGGTTCACTTGCTGCCCTTGATGTACCGAACTCTCATTTTTCAAGTGTGGTTGTCGGTACGTGCGAGGATTAGCCTCAGGCTAGCTAGGTGGAGTCCCTCTCTCTCTCATGTACAAACTGAGCCAATTGACCCATCTGAAGCTCAAGAGATTTGATGGTCTGCTAATTTGAGGGGAGAACTTGACTTGTGGATGACATAAAGTCCACGAGTCAAGTTCTAAAGCGAATTGAACTTAGTTTCCTTGTTGTTAGAATTTGGGAAACCCGGTGGGTTGGTGATTTGGGTTTGGGGTGGATGAAAAGATTGTGAATGCATAGGAGGTTGGTGTGGTCTAGAGAAGTTTGAAGGACCACCCTGGACTTTATTTTGGTTCCATGAAAAGTTAGGGTGGTTCCTCCATCCAGGATTATATGATGATGAGTATGGGTCATTCTTGGATCTATCATAGATGGCATTGAGCTGTTCCATCTTAGGAGGAATGGATGCGCACTTGCCTCCTACATGACCTATCCTACCACATAAATAATAGGGAACCAGACCAGATCCAGACATGCACCATGTTGGTTTTGGATCTCCATCGAATCCATTCGGCGCATTAAGGCCACCATGCATGCCTCGGTGCCCGCTAGGGGTGCACATGGGTCGGGTTTGGGCTGGAATCGGACCCAACCCGAAATTTTTGGGTTTGAGAAAAACAGAACCCGAACCCGAACCGTTTCAGATTCAACCCAATCCGATCCGAAATTTCCGGCTTGGGTTGGATCTGGTTCGATTATAATTTGATAATGCAAATCCAATTCCAATGCCGCCACATGAATGCCCACAATCACCGAATGGATTAGATTCAATGAAAAATGCCCACAATCACATCTACAAAATCAACTCCACCAAATGAATGCCCACAATCACCGAAATCAACTCCACCATATTGATTAGATTCAATGAAAAATGCCCACAACCACCGAAATCAACTCCACAAAATGAAAAATGCCCACAATCATATCTATAGAAAACAAATGAAAATATGCACTAGATTAAATATGCCATATCAAACTAGAATAATGAGTTTTTTTCTTAATAAAAATGTGGATTTGGAGTTGCAATGGAGAAAAAACTACAAAAAAACTTGGAAAGAAGGGAATGAGTAGTAGAAGAGAGAGGTCAGAGGTGAATCCGAAGGGAAGAGGGAGGGAGACGTCAGAGAAAGAGGCGGAGGGGATCGACGGAGATGGGGGATCGTTGGAGAGGAGGGATCAACGGAGAGGGCCAAAGGGGGCGAGGTCGTGACTGTACGAGCGCGAGGAGAGGGGGCTGAGGTTCACGGAGGCATCAGCAAGTGAGGGGGAGGAGGGCGAGGAGAGGCTGAGGGGGAGGGGGAGGAGGCACCGCGTGAGGGAGAGGAGAGGAGAGGAGAGGTGGAAATGTGTTTTTGTTACGGTTAGGTGTAGATCTTTTAGGATGGACGATCAGGATTTATTGGGGGAAAATATAATATATAAAACTTCGGGTTCGGGTTGGGTTGGGTCAACCGTCTCCTCAACCCGAACCCGACCCGAAAATTCGGTTTTCAGATTTTTCCAACCCAACCCAACATGAATCCCTTCCCAACCCGACCCAACCTGACCCAACCAGTCGGGTTCGGGTCGGTTTTCGGGTTCAAGCCAACCCATGTGCACCCCTAGTGCCCACAGTGGTATCCATAGCAATAGCGGCTCCCGATCTTGTTGGGTTTGCATTTGCAATCCTCGCTGCTATGCTAGATGATGGTGGTGGTTCCCTCACACTCTCCCACTTCATGGTTTTCTCAGAAAGGTCTTCTAGGAAAGCCCATGCCTCCATTTCATCCTTTTCTAAAAACTCTCCTTGACACATGGACTAAAGGTGCGTTCGGGATGGGATGTGAAGACCTTCGTAGACAATTTGACAAAGGTGCTACAACTCAATGCCATGGTGAGGGCATGAGGATAGTAACTCCTTGAACCTCTCTAAGTATGCATGGAATGATTCAGTCTCATGTTGATAGAACGAATTGATTTCGTTCCTCAGTTTTTGAGTCTGATGATTTTGGAACTATTTCTTGACGAATACAGATTGAAATTCATCTCAAGTCTTAAAGGCACTCGCTTGGTTTCTGTACAACCACTTCTTGGCATCATCCTTTAGTGCAAAGGGGACAAGCCTAAGGTGGATGGAGTCTATGCTAAGTTGTTGCAACTTGAACGTAGCACATACCTCATCAAATTCCCTGAGAAAGATATAGGGGTCACCCGTCCCAATGAAGTGAGGGAGCATGGAGATAAACTAAGGCTTAACCTCAAAGTGGTTCTCATTCACCTCTGGAAATACGATGCAAGAAGGTAGAGTAATACGACTCGGGTAGCATCAATCGTGGAGGGGGATGGGAACCTGGGGAACCAATTGATTAGGTTGTGGAACCCCACCTTCTGGATCAGAGGGTGGTGGAGGTCCAAAACCTGAGTTGTCCTCGTGTTGTCCACGACTCGTCGTCGTCCCGGGACTGTGTAGGACACGAGACGGGGATGTGTTCGAAAAGTCGACAATTGAGGACAAATCAATGTTGTATCTCGTCAATCGACCCACAACGTCTCGTGACCACACTAGCATGCACAAAGGTGCGCACCCACACGAGACAAACGAAAAAGAAAGAAAACTTTTGATTTTATTTTAAAAAACAATTAAAGCAGAATGTGCGTAGAGGAGAAGACGAGAAGACACAGATGAAAGGGATTGACTTAGGAGAGAAAGGAAGAAGTTCTTATGCTATGGCAGGTAGGTAATGGTAGAAGCACACAAGAAAACAAGGCTCAAACAACCTAAGGTCACTATAGGTCCTTACAACTAAACAACCTTAGGGGTTTTACATTCCTGACTCCAGCAAGCAAAGAAAATCCAGAGCGATCCGAACATTGTAGACCACTAATTAGCGGTCCAAGACCGCTAATTGGCGGTCACTTTTGGTCCAGATCCGCTACGATTTATGTGGAGTGTGTATTAGTGTGTATTTAGTCTATTTCTGGTATTTGTTTATTCCCATACCGGGGGATTATCCCGGATTACCTTTTTCTATGGCTATAAATAGAACTCTTCACCTTCTATTGTATTTACCCATTGCTTGGTGGTATTCTCTCTACTTGGAGTAAGCCTTCGAGTAAAACCTCAAGGTGGAGAAGAATGCTACCTTCAATGTGAGTCATCTAATAAAATAATTTTTCCATTGTTTTGTTCTTATGTTGGTTATTTAGGCATGCTTAGCTTAGTTTTATTTCTTTGATTCTAGGCTAAAGTAGTTATAATGTTTCTTTTCTTCTTTAGTTTAATTGTTAGAGTAATGTGTAGTGAGTAGATCCATCGCCCTTTGGGGGTGGAGATGATGTTCATACATGCATTAAATAATGGATATGAATGCTTTATATTTTGATTGTGTTGATAAATGTGAATGTATGCGTGCTTGTTAGAGTAGAATACTACACTTGATGGGTTTTGCCACACATCTTAGACACCTCCCATGCTTGTTTTGGTTATGAAATAACTAGCTTGTGTATATGGAAGTTAATCAACTAGGTTAGTGAATGGATTGATAGGTTTTGCCATAACCTTTAGATACTTCCTATGCATGAAAACACTACCTACATTTGTGCCTATAGAATGCATTCTTCACCATCTTTTTACATGTGTGCACACACTCCACCCCTTAGGGGTTTTCCATTTCTGATTTCCATCTTTCAATTTCCCTCGCTTTCGTTTTCCTTGTTTGACGCTTACTCGTTTAGTTTAGTTAGTCTAGTTTAGTGTAATCACAACTTCTTCCCCTCTTTTCCCACTTGCCTTCGAACAAACCAGAGTCTACACACCTCCTTGTGGATCGACCCGTATTTGCCCCGCTTCAATGCGGCCGTGCACTTGCGGTATTTAAAACGATTAAACAAGAGTCGAGTCGAGCATTTTATGCGAGGTTGGACTCGTTCTGTTGAGAGCGCTCGACTTGAGATAGTGCATTTTTCTGAGATGGACGGTCTTGGTGATCAGCCATCTCCTCCTCGTGCTCCTTTGGAGCGTGAGGCCGAGTCTTCTCGTAGTGACGGGGAAGACCGGGGTTCCATACATGGATTACCTCGGTCCGCTCTCACCACCACGTAGACCTCCTTCTCCTCCTCCTCTGACTCGAGAGGAAGAGGGATTCGGTCAGGATCAAGTTCTTGGTGCACCACCACGTTTAGCTCGACAGGATAAACCGATGACTTTGTGGGAGCAGACCCATCCTGTTAGGGCCGTGCAACCTTCTTGCATAGTTCTTCCCCCAGCTCGCGGGAACAACTATGAGCTGAAACCTCAATATGTGAGCATTCTTCCTACCTTCACTGCCAATAAGGTGGATCCGTATATTTTTATACGTGAATTCGAGGAAGTATGCTCCATGTTCAAGCTTCAACAACTTGATGAGGATTCAGTCCGGTTGAGGATGATTTCTTTCGCGTTGAAGGATAACACGAAGAAATGGATGTACAGCCTCTCGGCGAGCTCTATTCAGTCTTGGGATGACTTTGTGACCGTATTTCTGAAGAGATTTTTCCCTCAAAGGAAAACTCAACAGATACGGCACCATATACATCAAATGTATTAGACGGAGATCGAATCTTTTCATGCTCTCTTTGAGAGGTTCAATGACCTTCTCCAGCAGTGCCCTCATCATGGACTCGAGCAATGGCAGCTATGCCAGATTGTTTATGAGGGCCTCAACTACAACACTTGTACATTGTTGGAGTCGATGTGTCAGGGTGATTTCCAAATGAAACCCATCAGTGAGACATGTGACACTTTTGAGTTAATGGCTGAACGTACCTTTGAGTGGGACACCATGAGAGAGCCACCAACCGCCAGGTCTTCTGGTCGGGCTGGATCATATCAAGTTGAGTCAACTATCGCGTCTGAGGCAAAATTCGCTGCTCTCATGCATAGGATTGAGAGTTTAGAGTTGGACCGAGCTCCTGTAGCTCAGGTCGCTACTCCTGGGTGTAGCAGGTGTGGACTTATGGGCCATGATGACTTGGAATGCGCTTTCGCTCCAAGGGATACTGAGCATGAAAATACAATGTGTCAACAAAGGTCCCGTAATGACCGGTAGAGTCACTCCTACTACCCGGGATGACGTAACCATCCTAACTTCTCTTGGGGACCTAGTGGGGGTCACGGTCAGAGCTCGCACGCTCAACCTCCACCTTATCAACCTCCACGCCCATCGGCGACCTACCAACCCGCACATCAAAGGTCGCAACACCATAATTACCAACTTGCTCAGGCAACTTGGATCGGGTTCGATCATAATTTGATAATGCAAATCCAATTCCAATTCCGCCACATGAATGCCCACAATCACCGAATGGATTAGATTCAATGAAAAATGCCCACAATCACATCTACAAAATCAACTCCACCAAATGAATGCCCAAAATCACCGAAATCAACTCCACCATATTGATAAGATTCAATGAAAAATGCCCACAACCACTGAAATCAACTCCACAAAATGAAAAATGCCCACAATCATATCTATAGAAAACAAATGAAAATATGCACTAGATTCAATATGCCATATCAAACTAGAATAATGAGTTTTTTTCTTAATAAAAATGTGGATTTGGAGTTGCAATGGAGAAAAAACTACAAAAAAACTTGGAAAGAAGGGAATGAGTAGTAGAAGAGAGAGGTCAGAGGTGAATCCGAAGGGAAGAGGGAGGGAGACGTCAGAGAAAGAGGCGGAGGGGATCGACGGAGACGGGGGATCGTTGGAGAGGAGGGATCAACGGAGAGGGCCAAAGGGGGCGAGGTCGTGACTGTACGAGCGCGAGGAGAGGGGGCTGACGTTCACGGAGGCATCAGCAAGTGAGGGGGAGGAGGGCGAGGAGAGGCTGAGGGGGAGGGGGAGGAGGCACCGCGTGAGGGAGAGGAGAGGAGAGGTGGAAATGTGTTTTTTGTTACCGTTAGGTGTAGATCTTTTAGGATGGACGATCAGGATTTATTGGGGGAAAATATAATATATAAAACTTCGGGTTCGGGTTGGGTTGGGTCAACCGTCCCCTCAACCCGAACCCGACCCGAAAATTCGGTTTTCAGATTTTTCCAACCCAACCCAACCTGAATCCCTTCCCAACCCGACCCAACCTGACCCAACCAGTCGGGTTCGGGTCGGTTTTCGGGTTCAAGCCAACCCATGTGCACCCCTAGTGCCCACAGTGGTATCCATAGCAATAGCGGCTCCCGATCTTGTTGGGTTTGCATTTGCAATCCTCGCTGCTATGCTAGATGATGGTGGTGGTTCCCTCACACTCTCCCACTTCATGGTTTTCTCAGAAAGGTCTTCTAGGAAAGCCCATGCCTCCATTTCATCCTTTTCTAAAAACTCTCCTTGACACATGGACTAAAGGTGCGTTCGGGATGGGATGTGAAGACCTTCGTAGACAATTTGACAAAGGTGCTACAACTCAATGCCATGGTGAGGGCATGAGGATAGTAACTCCTTGAACCTCTCTAAGTATGCATGGAATGATTCAGTCTCATGTTGATAGAACGAATTGATTTTGTTCCTCAGTTTTTGAGTCTGATGATTTTGGAACTATTTCTTGACGAATACAGATTGAAATTCATCTCAAGTCTTAAAGGCATTCGCTTGGTTTCTGTACAACCACTTCTTGGCATCATCCTTTAGTGCAAAGGGGACAATCCTAAGGTGGATGGAGTCTATGCTAAGTTGTTGCAACTTGAACGTAACACATACCTCATCAAATTCCCTGAGAAAGATATAGGGGTCACCTGCCCCAATGAAGTGAGGGAGCATGGAGATAAACTGAGGCTTAACCTCAAAGTGGTTCTCATTCACCTCTGGAAATACGATGCAAGAAGGTAGAGTAATACGACTCGGGTAGCATCCATCGTGGAGGGGGATGGGAACCTGGGGAACCAATTGATTAGGTTGTGGAACCCCACCTTCTGGATCAGAGGGTGGTGGAGGTCCAAAACCTGAGTTGTCCTCGTGTTGTCGACGACTCGTCGTCGTCCCGGGACTGTGTAGGACACGAGACGGGGATGTGTTCAAAAAGTCGACAATTGAGGACAAATCAATGTTGTATCTCGTCAAGCGACCCACAACGTCTCGGGACCACACTGGCATGCACAAAGGTGCGCACCCACACGAGACAAACGAAAAAGAAAGAAAACTTTTGATTTTATTTTAAAAAACAATTAAAACAGAATGTGCGTAGAGGAGAAGACGAGAAGACACAGATGAAAGGGATTGACTTAGGAGAGAAAGGAAGAAGTTCTTATGCTAGGGCAGGTAGGTAATGGTAGAAGCACACAAGAAAACAAGGCTCAAACAACCTAAGGTCACTATAGGTCCTTACAACTAGATGATTGACATCATTTCATGCTCATATTTGTATCTTATATCCATTATCTTTTACCTAAATAATGCTATGTTACGAGTTTTATGTTTAGTTTTCAGGAATAAATAGGTTTGAAGAGATAAAGCATAAAAGGACCCAAAAGCTGGGAAAAAGGACTGAATTGTGAGATCTGTGGACCAAGATGCAAGGAAGAAGGACCTGAATGCAAGACCGAAGGACCTACGAGCAAAACAGAATACTCCTCACCATCATGGGGAGTATTTTGGCAATTCTATTCGGGTCGGAGCTCCAACATGCAAAATCGATTCATCAAATACCAACAAAGCCTTCCAAAAAAGCCCACAAGAAATTCCAGAGCGATCCGGACACTGTAGACCGCTAATTAGTGGTCCAAGACCGCTAATTGGCGGTCACTTTTGGCCCAAATGTGCTCAAATTTCTCCAGCACATGTATTAGAGGATGCTTAGGCTATTTGTGGTATCTGTTTAGTCCAACATCGGGGGATTGTCCCGGATTAGCTTTTTCCATGGCTATAAATAGAACTCTTCACCTCCTATTGTAATCACTCCATATTTTAAGTGGCTATTCTTCCTACTAGAAGTGAGGCCTTGAAGCACACACTAAAGTAGGAGGATGCTACTTTTAATATGAGTCATTTTATCAATAAAGTTTTGTGTTTCTTTCATTGTTTGTTTTATGCTTCTTTTATTGTTTGTGCATGTTTTAGTTTAATCGTCTTTTAATTCTAGCTTAGTTTTAATATGCTTTCTTTCCATAGTTTAATAATTAGTGTAATGTTTAGTGAGTAGTTCCATCCCCTTTGGGGGGTGGAGTAGATGTACATACATGCATTAGAGAATGAGACGAATGCTTTAATTTCAATGTGTTGATTAAACATGAATGTATGCTTGCTTGTTTAGGATAGAATTTACAACTTGATGAGTTTTGCCAAAATGATTAGACACCTCTCATGCTTGTTTAGGTTCTGAAATAAATAACTTGCATATGTAAATGTTAATCAACTAAGTTGGTGAATAGATTGATAGGTTTTGCCATAACATTTAGACACTTCCTATGCATGATAAACACCACCTTCATGTGCTTAAAGAATGTATTCTACACCCACCTCTTTGCATGTGTGCACTCACTCCACCCCTTAGGGGTTTTCCATTCCTGAAATTCCAGCATTCTTGTTTTGTTCTTAGCTTAGTTCTTATTCCATCGTTTGTTTGTTTCGTTCGCATTTCAGACTTCTTAGCGTAGGTTAGTGTAGAGTAGCGTAACCAACTCTCTTCTCCATTATTTTCTCCACTTGATTTCGTGCAAACAAGAGACTGCTCACCTCCCTGAGGACGACCCGTACTTGCCACCGCTTCATCAAGGCCTCACTTCTAGTAGGAAGAATAGCCACTTAAAATATGGAGTGATTACAATAGGAGGTGAAGAGTTCTATTTATAGCCATGGAAAAAGCTAATCCGGGACAATCCCCCGATGTGGGACTAAAAAGATACCACAAATAGCCTAAACATCCTCTAATACATGTGCTGGAGAAATTTGAGCACATTTGGGCCAAAAGTGACCGCCAATTAGCGGTCTTGGACCGCTAATTAGCGGTCTACAGTGTTCGGATCGCTCTGGAATTTCTTGTGGGCTTTTCTGGAAGGCTTTGTTGGTATTTGATGCATCGATTTTGCATGTTGGAGCTCGGACCCGAATAGAATTGCCAAAATACTCCCCATGATGGTGACGAGTATTCTGTTTTGCTCGTAGGTCCTTCGGTCTTGCATTCAGGTCCTTCTTCCTTGCATCTTGGTCCACAGATCTCACAATTCAGTCCTTTTTCCCAGCTTTTGGGTCCTTTTATGCTTTATCTCTTCAAACCTATTTATTCCTGAAAACTAAACATAAAACTCGTAACATAGCATTATTTAGGTAAAAGATAATGGATATAAGATACAAATATGAGCATGAAATGATGTCAATCAAATACCCCCACACCTAACTTTTGCTAGTCCCGAGCAAAACAAAGAAAGAGAAAAGCATGCGAAAAAAACAAGAAATCCTAACTCACTTTCGTAGGAATCACGGTTGCACTTAGCACGTGCAACAAGCCGTTAAACCTCCTTGTCGCCAAGGAGGAGGAGTGTTGTCTCCTGAGGGTTTTCAGCGGATATACCCACAAAATCCGAACAAGATGCATTAATCAATCTAGCTACACGACTCGTTGGACTTATTTTGTCGATCATGGGACGCGGTAATACTACGGGTCGACTCTATATATGTAATCGGTCCACACACCTAGCCTAATGAGTTATTCGTGAGAGTTAGTCAAGGACTTAAGTGAAAGACATGGGCAAGCTTAACTTCTGAATGTGATACAATGTGTAAAGTCCATTTTGGTTCTTATTTGACTCTTTTTTTTCTTCTTTTTTTTCCTTTTTATTTTTTTTTCTTTTTCTTTGGAGCATTTTATTGGTTGGTGTTTGATTCTCCCCAGGGTCAGGTTTCGTGCATCATTGCCTATGGGGACTTACACTATCACGTACACCTTCCCCCAAATCTCCACATAGGGCGATCCCTACCACCCGTGTAACGGGAGTTCGGTCGGCGCATCCCAAGTCAGATGACTCGAAAGCACCAGGCACAAAGTCCCCTCAGACCTACTTTCCCGAGTGATAGGAGCCGTGCGAGAAGAGAGAACACCACTTATTTATCTATATGAGAACCAAAACCCCTACACTTAAGTTTCACAAAAACCCCTACTCACAAAGACGAATTATTTGACTCACTAGGGTCAGGGTGGACTTCTTTAAATGTTTGAGTACTGAAACCCTATGATTACACGCCCCCTGAGGGAAAACCAGGGTGCATCCTAACGACTCGACAAGACCTAAAGCCAATAAACTAGAAATCCTAATGCATCAAGTTCAAGACAATTTTGGGAGCTTTCTTTTTACTTTGTCTCTCAACGGTTTTGCAAATGCTAAACACACGCAAAACCCACAAAAACATTTTCTTTCGACAACACATGAAGATTTTGAAAGAAATGTGAAAACTTTAAAGCACTCGGCAAGCAAAAGAAGACAAGTCACCCAAGGATCATGGAAAGCAGATATATCAATGTTAAATGCGGCACACTAACATGACCCTAGCAGTACAAACAAAAGAAAATAAAACCAAAGGAAAAAGACTCGACTATGTACACACGTAAAACACTAGACGACGCCTAACTGCGAACATGCCTCACCTCCATACGACGAAGACCACCAAGCCCAGCCAGTGAGCCAAGATCTGGAGATCTTGTCTCTCCTACTATGGACAGAGTGGGTGACGCTGATCAGGCCATGGTGGCCGCGACAAGATCACTCTCCTAATGCGCCCGAGATCCTTTGGAGCCAATGTCTACTTGATTTTGAAATTAGGACTTTTGAGAGGTTTTTTGTGGGGATGAAGGATAGGGTGATGAAATCCCCCACCTTATCTTGAAAACTATAGGTGGTGCCCCTTAAAGATGTTCTTGATCTATGAAGCAACTCACCAATTAAACACTCATCTCACTCTTGTTCTAATGCAATTTCTACTAACTAATGCATGGTCATACGAACAAATGAATGAATGAGAGTAGGAAATGTGCACCACACGCTAGCGCTCAACAACTGAAAGTAAAGAAAAATAAAAGACGAACTACGTGCCTAAGTCAAGTATATGATGTTTGACCTAAACAAGTAAGAATGCCTAATCTTCTGCTTTGGGTTTTAGGGGCCAAGTTGATTAAAAGGGGGATTGATTATTGATTACTTATCTGGGATCCAACAACAGGTCATAACATGACAAATTAAGATCCCAGAACACTAAAATGAAGATACAAAGAGACCAAGAAAAGAAGGAAGCAATTGAAGCTCACTAGACCGCTAGTTGGCAGTCCCAGGCCGCTGATTGGCGGTCAATGTGGCTTTGTTCGCCTCCAAACTTCTCCTGATGACTTCTCTTGATATTCAGAACATTCTTAAACAAAGAACAACTACAAACAAAAAATTAAATCCACTCGAATCGTCCAAATAAGAGTCTGGACTGAACACTTCCCCGACAACAGCGCCAAAAACTTGATTGATCAGTTATAATACCGCAAATGCAGTCGAATCCACAGGGAGGTGTGTCAACTCTGGTTCTTTTGAAGGCAAGTGGGAAAAGAGGGAGAAGAATTGTGATTACACTAACTAAACTACACTAAACTAGCAAGCATCAAACAAGGAAAACGAAAGCGAGGGAAATCGAAAGCAAAATAAAATTCAAGAATAAAAATCCCCAAGGGGTGGAGTGTGAACATATATGAGGTGAGAGAAGTGATGAATGATGCATTTAACATATATGTGTGTGTGTGTGTCTTCATGCATAGGAACTCATGTGGAGAAAAAAGCTAAGTTTGGGAAGGGTCTAAATGTTATGGCAAAACTCATCAAAACAAAGTTTCTTCAATCAATCAAGAGAGCAAACACTAATACAAACACACGACTAACATGTAGCATATCGAATAGGAAATTTCAGCCAATAAACATGAGGAAACCAAGCATGAGAAGTGTCTAAATCTTATGGCAAAACCGACAATAATCACACAACATGTAGATGATTAAAATACCCCCAATGAACATACGAACATGTAAGTTTACACAATCCAAATTCATTAAACATCCAAACATCACAACATATATATACATAATCTCCACCCCCCAAAGGGGGATGGAACTACTCACTAATCATTAACTTTACTATTATGTTAAGAGAAGAAAACATATTAACTAAGTCTATAAGATTAATGAAATGAAATTAAGCTAAGCATGCAAGAACATAAAAGAGACAACATTAAACTAACAAAAAATTCTTTTATTAAATGACTCACATTACAAGCAACATCTCCCTACTTGAGTTTTTGCTTCAAGGCTTGACTCTAAGTAGAGGGATTGGTCACTAAGCAATTGGTAAATACAAAGGAGAAAGAAGAGATCTATTTATAGGCACGAAAAAAGGTAATCGACGACAATCCCCCAGTATGAGACTAAAACGCATACCATAAATGGTCATAAAACAACATAATACATGACCACGAGAAGCCAGGTCATATTCTGACCCAACTAGACCACCAATTGGCTGTCCAAGGCCGCCAATTGGCGGTCATGTTTGGTCAGATTGGAACCATTTTCGGTTGGTTGATTCATATCTTCAATTCGCCATGTGGAGCGCACCCAGATTGGTTGTTTGAGTTTGCTCCCGATTCTAATTGCCAAAATACTCATGATGGTGTGGAGTTTCTTGATTTGCTCATTGGTCCTTTTTGTTTACATCCGGGTCCTTTCCTCTTGCTTCTCGGTCCATAAGTCTTGCAATTCAGTCATTTTCCTTTCTTTTAAGTCCTTTTTGAGTCTTTTTTTCTCAAACCCGTTTATTCTTGAAACTTAAACATAAGACTCGTTACATAGCATTGCTTAGGCTAAAAATTGATGCTGAAGCTTCTGGATCCTTGATGATGGAGCCGTTGGATGGCAGCCAAGTCAGCAAGGAAGGTTCCTTGCCACCGTCCAGCCAAGTCAGCAAGGAAGTTTCCTTCCAACCGCCCAGCCAAGTCAGCAAGGAAGTTTCACTCCAGCCGCACATGTGATTCAAGTTGTTTCCAATTAGGTTTATGTAAGGTTTCCTGAATTTTATTTCCTTAGACAAGTTAATTTGGTAGTTAATTAATTCCTTTGCTGTTATTTGTTTTATTTTGATGCAAATAAAAGAAGTTGCCTTGTTGGTTAACTTCCTAATTCCTATACGGATGAAAGGCTGTAAGACCTGGCTTGTAGGTCAAGAGAAGTATCTTATTTTCGTTTTGAAGTAGTATACAAAAATCAGAGATAGTTTTATCTCAACTTGGGTGTTTTCTCTTCAATTCTCTTTTAGTCGTGGGTGTCACACGCTTGTAGAATCCATCATAATTCTACACTGTGTTAGTTGGTACATGATTGATATCATTTCATGCTTACATTTGTATCTTATATCCATTATCTTTCACCTAAACAATGCTACGTATTGAGCTTTATGTTTGAATTTTAGAAATAAAGAAGTTTGAAGAGAAGAGGCATGAAAGGACCTAAAAGAAGGAAAAAAGGACTGAGTTGAGAGACTCGAGGACTAAGATGCATGATAGAAGGACCTGAATGCAAGATAGAAGGACCAATGAGCAAACAACAATACTCCACACCATCATGGGGAGTATTTTGACAATTCTATTCGGGTCAGAGCTCCAGCAAGCGAGGTAGATGCATCAAAGACCAACAAATCCATCCAGAAAAGCCCAGAACAAAAACTAGGTGGATCCAAACCCTGTAGACCGCCGATTGGCGGTCCGGGTTGGCCTGGGTCCGATAAGATTTCTGTGGAGCGTGTATTAGATTGTATTTAGGCTATTTTTGGTATTTGTTTAGTCCCATACCGGGGGATTATCCCGGATTACCTTTTTCTATGGCTATAAATAGAACTCTCCCTCCTCTCTTGTACCCCATCTCTCTCTTGGTGGCCATCTTCCCTACTAAGAGTGAAGCGTTGAAGAAAAACTCTGGTGGAGGAAGGGCTGCTTCTAATTTGGAGTGAGTAATAAAATAAGTTTTGTAGTTAATTGTTGTTTGCTTTAGTTTTTGTATTGCTTAGTTAATTTCGTTATTTCAATCGTTGTCAAATTCAGTAGTATGTTTTTTTTTCCTTAATTTGCTTGTTAATTTAGTTATGTGTGAGTAGTTTCACCCCCTATTTGGGGTGGGGCAATGTTTATACATGTTATGTAGAGGGAATGAATGCATAACCATTTGTGTATGTGAAAAATGTTAGTATACTTGTTTGACTAAAAACAATACATTCTTGATGGTTTCCGCCATAGACTTAGGTACATTCTGTAGGATTTTAGCCTAATCCTAATCCTAATTGTGCCTTAATCTTGTTTAGGCGGAGATTAGGGGGGAGATGGAGATGGATGGCTTGGATTGAATGTGGATGAGGTGAAGGGTTGAGATGGTTTGGAGAGGAGATGAATGGTGGGGATGGAGTGGAGATGGATGGATGGATGAGATTGAAAGGTGAGTGATATTTATGGGTTCTCTCTCCCTCTTCCTCTCTGTTGCTCTCCCTCTCTCACGATTCTCACTCTCTCTCCCTCAGTTGATCGTCGGTGCGGAGGCGTGGTGCTCCGGCGTGTGGTGGAGGAGTGCTTCGGAGTCGTTGTGGTGGCCGGAGGTGAGTTGTGGTTTTGCTAAACCATCCCTCGCGTTTCCTTTTCTCTCTCTCGACCTCACGTGTCCTGTGATCGTGGTGGTAGGATTGGTGGAGGAGTTGGAGTGCTCGAGTGTGTCGAGGAGGTGATTGATCGTCGTTTGGACGCGAGAGTCGTCGATGGATCATTTTTGGGGAGGCGCGCTCGTGGAGGCGTCGTCGTGGTTCTTCAAGGGTCTCTTCAGACCTTTAGGTATGTCAAGCTCGCTCACTTAATTACCGTGAGTATTTGGAAGTTGACGGTAGGCCGTTCGGCTCGTCGCGAGTAAACATGCAGCAGATTTCACTGCCTGATCGGTCGACCGGTTTGTGCAAACGGTCGACCGTTCGTGAAGAGAATTCGGGCTCTGCCTCAAATCGGTCGAAAGATGCCTGTGGGGCGGTCGACCGATTGTGCATAGAAGGCAAGTCTAGAGAGATTCGGTCGACCGGGTCCCCTTTGCCGGTCGACCGTGTGCACTGTCTTAAGTCGGTTGGGGGGCGTAGACTATATAAACGGTCGACCGCTCTTTGATCTCGTCCGACCGTGACTTAAGTGGACTTGTGGTCGGTTCGACCGAATGTGGGTTCGGTCGACCGGACCTGCACGTTGAGCGTGAGAACGCTCTAGCTGAAATCGGTCGACCGAGGAGGTCTCGGCGTTCGACCGGTTTCAGGACGCGAGTGAGGGATTATTCCCTGGGCTGATTCGGTCGACCGAGATGTGCTCGGTGTTCGACCGAATTCGTTGTGGTGTTGTGGGATTTGTTCCCTGGTGACTTTCGGTCGACCGGGACCCCTTTGTCGGTCGACCGATTGGTCGTTTTGTTCGTTGAACCGGGAGTTGACCATCTAAACGGTCGACCGTCCCTTGATTTGGGTTCGATCGAACGAGTGTGGTGTTGGGAGTCGGTCGACCGATGGAGTGCCGGTCGAAGTGGATTGCCCTGTATTTGCTTGATTCGGTCGACCGGGACTTTTGGTTCGGTCGACCGTTTGTGTCCTGTTTTGCACTATGGAGGTGCTATGGTCGTGGTTGCCCGTGTGGGGCGAGTTGTGGTGCCGATGTTCTTCCGGCAAGTGTGCTAGGTGCACGAGGGTTGCGGTGGTTGGTTGAAATTAGACCTGGAGCCCCGTAACCGTGTGAGAGCTGCGGTTGGTTGAAAATAGACCTGGAGCCCAGCTAGTCTGTACGGAGTTGGTTGAAATTAGACCTGGAGCTCCGTAGTGCGTTCGGGTTGGTTGAAAATAGACCTGGAGCCTGAGCAGGGACCGCGTGTAGGGGTTGGTTGAAATTAGACCTGGAGCCCTTATACGTTTGGGTTGGTTGAAATTAGACCTGGAGCCCTTAGTCGTGTCGTGGTAGTTGTGGTTGGTTGAAATTAGACCTGGAGCCCAGCTTGGCGACGAGTGTGAGTCGCGGCGGTTGGTTGAGATTAGACCTGGAGCCCCGTGACTGTGGTGGGTGCGGCGGTTGGTTGAGATTAGACCTGGAGCCCCGTACCTGTGGTGTGTCCTGTGGTGGAGTTGTGAGCTCTAGTGCTGGGCGTGTTGTGATGCTTTTCTTGTTGAGTAGAATTGCATGCTAGGATGCTTTTATTTCGTACATTTAGAGTTTGGCATACGGGGTTTCCTTCTGGAAACTCAGGCATTGTTGCATGTTTACTTTCAGGCCGTGATCGGCATTAGGGGGTGGTGACCGAGGAGAGGAGCACCGCTACCGGATCCAGCTTTCTCGCAGTTGAGGTCGTGTGATTACTGTTTCCTTTGTATATGCTTTTGATGTAATCACAACTTTTGTATACTCTGATGTTCGGATATATATTATATATATGTTGGTGCACCTGTGTTCACGGAGGGATGAGGGAGTGAGGGGGAGGAGGGCGAGGAGAGGCTGACGGGGAGGAGGCGCCGCGTGAGGGAGAGGAGAGGAGAGGTGGAAATGTGTTTTTTGTTAGGGTACGGTGTAGATCTTCTCGGATGGACGATCATGATTTATTGGGGGAAAATATAATATAAAAAACTTCGGGTTCGGGTTGGGTCAACCAGACCCCTCAACCCGAACCCGACCCGAAAATTCGGTTTGCAGAATTTTCCAACCCAAACCAACCTGAATCCCTTCCCAACCCGACCCAACCAGTCCGGTTCGGGTCGGTTTTCGGGTTCAACCCGACGCATTTGCACCCCTAGTGCCCGCAGTGGTATCCATAGCAATAACGGCTCCCGATCTTGTTGGGTTTGCATTTGCGATCCTCGCTCCTATGCTAGATGATGGTGGTGGTTCCCTCACACTCTCCCACTACATGGTTTTCTCAGCGATGTCTTCTAGGAAATCCCATGCCTCCCTTTCATCCTTTTCTAAAAACTCTCCTTGACACATGGACTCAAGGAGCGTTCGGGATGGGATGTGAAGACCTTCGTAGACAATTTGACAAAGGTGCTACAACTCAATGTCATGGTGAGGGCATGAGGATAGTAACTCCTTCAACCTCTCTAAGTATGCATGGAATGATTCGGTCTCATGTTGATAGAACGAATTGATTTCGTTCCTCAGTTTTTGAGTCTGATGATTTTGGAACTACTTCTTGACGAATACAGATTGAAATTAATCTCAAGTCTTAAAGGCATTCGCTTGGTTTCTGTACAACCACTTCTTGGCATCATCCTTTAGTGCAAAGGGGATAAGCCTAAGGTGGATGGAGTCTATGCTAAGTTGTTGCAACTTGAACATAGCACATACCTCATCAAATTCCCTGAGTAAGATATAGGGGTCACCCTTCCCAATGAAGTGAGGGAGCATGGAGATAAACTGAGGCTTAACCTCAAAGTGGTTCTCATTCACCTCTGAAAATACGATGCAAGAAGGTAGAGTAATACGACTCGGGTAGCATCGATCGTGGAGGAGGATGGGAACATGGGGAACCAATTGATCTGGTTATGGACCCCCACCTTCTGGATCAGAGGGTGGTGGAGGTCCAAAACCTGAGTCGTTCTCGTGTGGTCCACGACTCGTCGTGGTCCCGGGACTGTGTAGGACATGAGACGGGGATGTGTTAAAAAAGTTGACAAATGAGGACAAATCAATGTTGTATCTCGTCAAGCGACCCGCAACGTCTCGTGACCACATTTGCAAGCACAAAGGTGCGCACCCACACGAGTCAGAAGAAAAAGAAAGAAAACTTTTTATTTTAAAAAATAATTAAAGCAGAATGTGCGTAGAGGAGAAGACGAGAAGACACAAATGAAAGGGAATGACTTAAGAGAGAAGGGAAGAAGTTCTTATGCTATGGCAAGTAGGTAATGGTAGAAGCACACAAGCAAACAAGGCTCAAACAACCTAAGGTCACTATAGGTCCTTACAACTAGACGACGCCTAACTGCGAACACGCCTCACCTCCATACGACGAAGACCACCAAGCCCAGCCAGTGACCCAGGATCTGGAGATCTTGTCTCTCCTACTATGGACAGAGTGGGCGACGCCGATCAGGCCATGGCGGTCGCGACCGGATCACTCTCCAAATGCGCCCGAGATCCTTAGGGGCCAATGTCTACTTGATTTTAAAATTAGGCCTTTTGAGAGGTTTTTTGTGGGACTGAAGGATAGGGTGATGAAATCCCCCACCTTATCTTGAAAACTATAGGTGGTGCCCCTTAAAGATGTTGTGATTTCTTGATCTATGAAGCAACTCACCAATTAAACACTCATCTCACTCTTGTTCCAATGCAATTTCTACTAACTAATGCATGGTCATACGAACAAATGAATGAATGAGAGTAGGAAATGTGTACCTCACGCCAGCGCTCAACAACTGAAAGTAAAGCAAAATAAAAGACAAACTACGTGCCTAAGTGAAGTATATGACGCATGACCTAAACAAGCAAGAATGCCTAATCTTCTGCTTTGGGTTTTAGGGGCAAAGTTCATTAAAAGGGGGATTGATTATTTATCTGGGATCCAACAACAAGTCCTAACATGGCAAACTTAAGATCCCAAAACACTAAAATGAAGATACCAATAGACCAAGAAAAGAAGGAAGCATTTGAAGCACACTAGACCGCTAGTTGGCAGTCCCAGGCCGCTGATTGGCGGTCAATGTGGCTTTGTTCGCCTCCAAACTTCTCCTGATGACTTCCCTTGATATTCAGAACCTTCTTAAACAAAGAACAAGAACAAACAAAAAATTAAATTCACTCGAATCGTCCAAATAAGAGTCTGGACTGAGCACTTCCCCGACAACGGCGCCAAAAACTTGATTGATCAGTTATAATACCGCAAATGCGGGTCGAGTCCACAAGGAGGTGTGTCAACTCTGGTTCTTTCGAAGGCAAGTGGGAAAAGAGGGAGAAGAATTGTGATTACACTAACTAAACTACACTAAACTAGCAAGCATCAAACAAGGAAAACGAAAACGAGGGAAATCGAAAGCAAAATAAAATCCAAGAATAAAAATCCCCAAGGGGTGGAGTGTGAACATATATGAGGTGAGAGAAGTGATGAATGACGCATTTAACATATATATGTATGTGTGTGTCTTCATGCATAGGAAGGGTCTAAAGATTTGGCAAAACCTATCAGTCTATTTACATAACGTATCAACAAGTACTACTTGATTATTGATTGACATCATTTCATGCTTATATTTGTATCTTATATCCATTATCTTACACCTAAGCAATGCTACGTGATGAGTTTTATGTTTAGTTTTCAGGAATAAAGAGGTTTGAAGAGAAGAGCCATGAAAGGACCCAAAAGCAGGAAAAAAGACTTAATTGTGAGACCTGGGGACTAAGATGCAAGGGAGAAGGACCTGATCGTAAGACCAAAGGACCTAAGAGCAAACCAGGAAACTCCACACCATCATGGGGAGTATTTTGCAAATTCGATTTGGGTCAGAGCTCCAACAAACCAACCAGATGCATCCAAGACCAAGACACACAACAAGGAAGGCCCACAAACAAATCCAGACGGATCTGGATCATATAGGCCGCCAATTGCGGTCTGGAACCGCCAATTGGCGGTCTGGATTGGCCCAGATCCACTTAACTTTCTCCTGGACTTGTATTAATGTGTGCTTAGTCTATTTTTGGTATTGGTTTAGTCCCACATCGGGGGATTGTCCCGGATTAGCTTTTTCCATGCTTATAAATTGAACTCTTCACCTCCCATTGTATCCATCTCTCTCTTTGGTGGCCACCTTCCCTACTAAGAGTGAAGCCTTGAAGCAAAACTCTGGTGGAGGAAGAGCTACTTGTAATTGAGTGAGTTAATAATAGAAGTTTTCCTTTAATTGTGTTGTTTCTCTCTTAGTTTAATTTCCTTCCATATGCATGTTTGCTTGTTTGTTTTGTTTTATGCTTCTTTAATATTTCTTACTTGATTAGTATAAATTTCATTTCAGTATTATGCTTGCTTTTGTTAATATAGTTAGTGTAATGAGTAGTGAGTAGTTCCATCCCCATTTGGGGGGTGGAGAAATATGTGATATAATCATGTAGTGTATTAAGTGTGTGTTATTTTTATCCCTTGAGCTTTATATGATTTCCATAACGATCTAATGGGTCTCCACTCTTATCTTTGATATGCTAATGCTCTTGAATGAAGCTTAGCTTATGCTTTGATTAGTGGACCTATTTTATGGGGAATGATAAGGTTAGGATATGGATGAAGTTAATATTGGAAACACAAGTTGTAGTGTATGAGCTCTTGTTGCCTTTACCTTAGCTAATGTCTTGTATGTTTTAATGATGTAGTCTTATCTTAATTCATGTGGAGGCATAGTAGGGTCTAGTCTTTATACTTGAGTTCATGTAGCTTCATCCCAACTATTGTCTTGTATGTTTTAATGATGTAGTGAAATCTTAATTCATGTGGAGGGAAAGTTGGATGTAGTTTTATGATTTCATGCACTACATGGTGTGAAGAGCTTAATGAACACACACACATACACTTCTTTATGTTCACATTATTTCTCTACCCCCTTTGGGGTTTAGTTTTATCGTTTCTTCTCCATCTCATTTCAGCTTTGTAGTGTAGTTTAGTGTAACCAACCTTTCTTCCCTTTCGTTACCACTCGCCTTCGCACAAACCAAGTGTCGACACACCTCCCAGTGGACGACCCGTATTTGCCACCGCTTCAACGCGGTCGTGCACTTGCAGTTAAATATAAAATGATCAATCAATTATCATAAGACAAGGCTCAACATGAGAAGTGTCTAAATGTAATGGCAAAACTCATAAAAAACCAGGAACTCATGTGGAGAACAAAGCTAAGTATGGGAAGTGTCTAAATGTTATGGCAAAACCCATCAAAACAAAGTTTCTTCAATCAATCAAGAGAGGAAACACTAATACAAACACACGACTAACATGTAGCATATCGAACAGGAAATTTCAGCCAATAAACATGAGGAAACCAAGCATGAGAAGTGTCTAAATCTTATGGCAAAACCAACAATAATCCCACAACATGTAGATGATTAAAAAACCCCCAATGAACATACGAACATGTAAGTTTACACAATCCAAATTCATTAAACATCCAAACATCACAACATATATATACATAATCTCCACCCCCCAAAGGGGGATGGAACTACTCACTAATCATTAACTTTACTATTATGTTAAGAGAGGAAAACATATTAACTAAGTCTATAAGATTAATGAAACGAAATTAAGCTAAGCATGCAAGAACATAAAAGAGACAACATTAAACTAAAAAAAAATTCTTTTATTAAATGACTCACATTACAAGCAACATCTCCCTACTTGAGTTTTTGCTTCAAGGCTTGACTCTAATAACAGGGATTGGTCACTAAGCAATGGGTAAATACAAAGGAGAAAGAATAGATCTGTTTATAGGCACGAAAAAAGGTAATTGACGACAATCCCCCAGTATGAGACTAAAACGCATATCATAAATGGTCATAAAACAACATAATACACGACCACGAGAAGCCAGGTCAGATTCTGACCCAACTAGACCACCAATTGGTTGTCCAAGGCCGCCAATTGGCGGTCATGTTTGGTCAGATTGGAACCATTTTCGATTGGTTGATTCATATCTTCAATTCGCCATGTGGAGCGCACCCAGATTGGTTGTTTGAGTTTGCTCCCGATTCTAATTGCCAAAATACTCATGATGGTGTGGAGTTTCTTGATTTGCTCATTGGTCCTTTTTGTTTACATCCGGGTCCTTTCCTCCTGCTTCTCGGTCCATAAGTCTTGCAATTCAGTCATTTTCCTTTCTTTTAAGTCATTTTCGAGTCTTTTTTTCTCAAACCTGTTTATTCCTGAAACTTAAACATAAGACTCGTTACATAGCATTTCTTAGGCTAAAAATTGATGCTGAAGCTACTGGATCCTTGATGATGGAGCCGTTGGATGGCAGCCAAGTCAGCAAGGAAGGTTCCTTGCCACCGTCCAGCCAAGTCAGCAAGGAAGTTTCCTTCCAACCGCCCAGCCAAGTCAGCAAGGAAGTTTCACTCCAGCCGCACATGTGATTCAAGTTGTTTCCAATTAGGTTTATGTAAGGTTTCCTGAATTTTTTTCCCTTAGACAAGTTAATTTGGTAGTTAATTAATTCCTTTGCTGTTATTTGTTTTATTTTGATGCAAATCAAAGAAGTTGCCTTGTTGGTTAACTTCCTAATTCCTATACGGATGAAAGGCTATAAGACCTGGCTTGTAGGTCAAGAGAAGTATCTTATTTTCGTTTTGAATTAGTATACAAAAATCAGAGATAGTTTTATCTCAACTAGGGTGTTTTCTCTTCAATTCTCTTTTAGTCGTGGGTGTCACACGCTTGTAGAATCCATCATAATTCTACACGGCGTTAGTTGGTACCTGATTGACATCATTTCATGCTTACATTTGTATCTTATATCCATTATCTTTCACCTAAACAATGCTACGTAATGAGCTTCATGTTTGAATTTCAGAAATAAAGAGGTTTGAAGAGAAGAGGCATGAAGGACCTAAAAGAAGGAAAAATGACTGAGTTGAGAGACTTGAGGACTAAGATGCAAGATTGAAGGACCTGAATTAAAGATAGAAGGACCAAGGAGCAAACAAGAATAATCCACACGGTCATGGGAAGTATTTTGGCAATTCTATTCGGGCCGGAGCTCCAGCAAGCGAGGTAGATGCATCAGAGACCAACAAATTCATCCAGAAAATCCCAGAACAAAAACCAGGCGGATCCAAATCCTGTAGACCGCCAATTGGCTGTCTGGGACCGCTGATTGGCCGTCCGGGTTGGCCCGGGTCCGATAAGATTTCTGTGGAGCGTGTATTAGAGTGTGTTTAGGCTATTTTTGGTATTTGTTTAGTCCCATACCGGGGGATTGTCCCGGATTACCTTTTTCTATGGTTATAAATAGAACTCTCCCTCCTCTCTTGTACCCCATCTCTCTCTTGGTGACCATTTTCCCTACTAAGAGTGAAGCCTTGAAGAAAAACTCTGGTGGAGGAATGGCTGCTTGTAATTTGGAGTGAGTAATAAAATAAGTTTTGTAGTTAATTGTTGTTTGCTTTAGTTTTTGGATTGCTTAGTTAATTTTGTTTTTTCAATCGTTGTCAAAATCAGTAGTATGTTTTCTTTCCTTAATATGCTTGTTAGTTTAGTTATGTGTGAGTAGTTTCACCTCCTATTGGGGGTGGAGCAATGTTTATACATGTTATGTAGAGGGAATGAATGCATAACCATTTGTGTATGTGAAAAATGTTAGTTTACTTGTTTGATTAAAAAGAATACTTTCTTGATGGTTTCTGCCATCGTCTTAGGTACATTCCATGCTTGTCTAAGTGTCTTAATAACAAACATGTCATGCTCATATTAATCACCTAGGTTAGTGCTTTGAATGATAGGTCTTGCCATTAGGTACTTCTTATGCATAGCAAACACTTAGATCATCACCACTCATATCATGTGTACACACACTCCACCCCTTAGGGGTTTTACTTGCGATGATTGACATCATTTCATGTTCATATTTGTATCTTATATCCATTATCTTTCACCTAAACAATGCTATGTAACGAGTTTTATGTTTAGTTTTCAGGAATAAATAGGTTTGAAGAGATGAAGCATAAAAGGACCCAAAAGCTGGGAAAAAGGACTAAATTGTGAGATCTGGGGACTGAGATGCAAGGGAGAAGGACCGGAACGTAAGACCGAAGGACCTAAGAGCAAAACAGAATACTCCACACCATCATGGGGAGTATTTTAGCAATTCGATTCGGGTCCGAGCTCCAACAAGCCAACTAAATGCATGCAAGGCCAGCAAATATACCAACAAAAGCCCACAACAAAACCGAGCGTGATCCGGATCCTGTAGACCGCCAATTGGCGGTCCGGATCTTCCCGGATCCGTTGAGTTTTCTGGAGCATATGTATTAGCGTTTGTTTAGGCTCTTTTTGGTATCTGTTTAGTCCCACATCGGGGGATTGTCTCCGAGTGGCTTTTTCTATGGCTATAAATAGAACTCTTCACCTTCTAATATAATTACTCCATATTTTGAGTGGCTATTCTTCCTACTATAAGTGAGGCCTTGAAGCACATACTAAAGTAGGAGGATGCTACTTGAAATGTGAGTCAGTTTAATAAAAGTTTCTTTATTACGTTGTTTGTTTCATATTGTTTGTTTTACTTTGTTGAATTTCATTTCATTAGTTTTAGTAGCTTAGTTAATATGCTCTCTTTGCTTAGTTTAAAAATTAGTGTAATGTGTAGTGAGTAGTTCCATCCCTTTTGGGGGTTGGAGTAGATGTTCATATATGCACTAGAGAATGGAATGAATGCTTTATTTCCAATGTGTTGATAAAACATGAATGTATGCTTGCTTGTTGAGGATAGAATTTATAACTTGATGAGTTTTGCCAAAATGATTAGACACCTCTCATGCTTGTTTAGGTTCTAAAATAAACAACTTGTATTTGTAAATGGTAATCAACTAGGTTGGTGAATAGATTGATAGGTTTTGCCATAACATTTAGACACTTCCTATGCATGATAACACCACCTTCATTTGTGCTTAAAGAATGTGTTCAACACCCACATCTTTGCATGTGTGCACTCACTCCACCCCTTAGGGGTTTTCCCATTCCTGAATTCCAGCATTTCGTTCTTAGTTTAGTTTGTATTTCATCGTTTGTTTCTTTCTTTCGCATTTCGTACTTCTTAGTGTAGTTTAACGTAGAGTAGCATAATCAACTCTCTTCTCCATTTTTTCACAACTTGATTTCGTGCAAACGAGAGGCTGCTCACCTCCCTGAGGACGACCCATATTTGCCACCGCTTCAACGTGGCCGTGCACTTGCGGTTTATAATTAAACGTTCAACATGCGATACTTGGAGGGTTACGGCAATCCCTGCAAGATGTCCTCAGCCTGCACTCATTGTGGATGGTTTCAGAGATCTATCATCATGCACTCATAGTGGAGAAGCAGCGAAGAAGGTGAGTCACCACTAGCCTCGAGCAGTAGCAGCCCAACCAGACTGCTAGACCGCCAGAGGCGCACCCTCATCAACCGTCAATCCCTGGCAAGCCTAAGACAAGTGTGAAGTGCTGTAGGTGTGAAGAGGAGGGTCACATCATGTCCAGCTGTGGGAGAACCACCAGCAAGGGGGGCAAGAACCTCCTGATTGAGGATGACCTTGGGGGTGAGGATGAGATCGATGATGAGCCAGTGTTTGATGAGTATGAGGACGAAGGTGGGGTGTTGTATGGTGATGGGCCAGTAACTCTAGTCACCCGCAACATTCTTCTAACCCCTGAAGGTGGGTGAGGAGATGAGTGGTTGATACATAATAATTTTCGTACCACTTGCACGGTCGTGGACAAGGTGTGCATGATGATCATCGATAGTGGTAGTTACGAGAACGTGGTGTCCGATGAGGCAGTCCGGAAGTTGCAGCTGAAGACCGATTCTCATCCCCAACCAAACAAATTATCTTGGCTAAGCAAGGAGATGGAAATAAAGGTGGGCAAGAGGTGCTTGGTGTCATTTTCAACTGGAAGAAAATACTTCGACAATGCATGGTGCGATGTAGTGGCTATGGATGCTTGTCACCTAGTGCTAGGATGACCGTGGCAGTATGATAGAAGCATCGTTCACGAGGAATGGAAGAACAACCATTCCCTTAGCATCAAAGGGAAAAACATTGTCTTCGCACCTCACCAAGAAGAAACCCCTTCAATCCAGGTAGCTCCTAACAACAAGTTGTTGTCCCTATCCAAATTTTTAGCCGAAATGAAGCGAGAGGAAGTGGTTTTTGCACTGCTGCCCTGGAATAAAGGCAAGGGCAACCCAAGCTCAGATGTGCCTGAGGAGGTCCAGCAACTTCTGGAATAGTTCTCTGAGCTGATCCCCGAAGATCTCATCCCCGGATTACCACCGCTGAGGGATATCCAACACCAAATCGATCTTATCCCAGGATCGACTCTCCCAAACCGCCCGACATATCGTCTCAGCCCTAAAGAATCTGAAGAACTACAACTACAAGTGGTGGAGCTACTAAACAGAGGCTATGTCCGTTAGAGCATGAGTCCTTGTGCCGTTCTTGCCCTGTTGGTACCAACAAAAGATGGTTCTTGGCGTATGTGCATAGACAACCGAGTGATCAATCGTATAATCGTGAAGTACCGATTCCCGATTCCCTGCTTAGATGACATGTTGGACCAGCTGTCAGGATCCAAAATATTCTCGAGGATTGACCTTAAGAACGGGTATCATGAAATACAGATCAGACCAGGAGACGAGTGGAAGAAGGCATTCAAAACGCAGCATGGGTTGTACGAATGGTGGGTTATGCCATTTGGACTATCCGGCGTGCCCAACACCTTCATGAGGGTCATGCCCTAAGTTCTTCATCCTTTCATGGGGAAATTTGTTGTCGTTTATTTCGATGACATCGTCATCTATAGGAAGACTCCCGTGTTGTATGTAGGACACCTACGTGGAGCTTTTGACAAACTGTAGTCTGAATGTTTGTTCATTAATCGAAAAAAATGTTCTTCTTCACAACCCCAGTCACCTTTCTTGGATTTGTGGTGTCTATCGATGGTGTTCATGCTAACCCAGCCAAGGTGAATGCCATTTCTGAGTGGCCCAGACCAAAGTCGTTTTATGATGTTTGGAGTTTCCACGGTTTGGCTTCCTTCTACCGTCAGTTCATCAGACATTTCAGCACCATGATCGCACCCATCACCGAGTGTCTAAAGGGGAGGGATCTCAAGTGGTCTGAGGAGGCAGAGGCCAGCTTCCAGCTGGTTAAATAGAAGATGACCGAAGCACCAACATGCACCATTTGGCGCTGTCGGACTTCGAAAAAGTGTTCGAACTGAATTGTGACGCATTGGTAGTGGGTAAGGGTGGACTTCTGAGTCAAGGAGGACGTCACGTAGCCTTTTTTAGCGACAAATCATCTGGATCCAAGAAGAATTATTCCACCTATGATTTGGAGTTCTAAGCAATAATGTAATCTCTAAAGTATTGGCGGAACTACTTGGTGCAACATGAGTTCATCCTCTTCAGCGACCATGAGGCCTTGAAGTACATAAATGGACAACACAAACTCAACCGATGTCATGCCAAGTGGCTGGCATATTTGTAGGAGTTCACCTTCTCACTACGACACTAGTCAGGAAGTCAAAACCGTGTCGATGCTGCCCTTAGCCTCGGCATTGCCCTTCTCCCGACCGTGAGCAGCCAAGTGTCGGATTCGAGACCTTCTCCGACATGTATCCAGCTGATCCCTCCTTTGGGAAGGTATTCCAGAAAGTTATGGATGGTCAGGGTTATGACTTTCTAATACACAACGGTTACATATTATGAGGGACACAATTGTGCATTCTGGATTGCTCATTGAGACAACAGATCATTAGCGAATTACATGGAGAGGGACATTTCAGATGAGAGAAGACCTTAGCCTTGATCTCCTCTGATTTTTACTGGCCCAAGTTACCTAGCGATGTAGCCGATTATGTGGCGAGGTGCTACATTTGTCAGCGATCCAGAGGTACCCTCACCAATGGCAATTTGTACACGCCTTGCAATTCCTGAAGGTCCATGGCACGATGTTAGCATGGATTTTGTGCTTGGATTACTTCGTACACAATGAGCAACAGATTCCATTTTTTTGATAGTTGATCGGTTCTCCAAGATGGCACATTCCGTAGCATGTAAAAAACGATGGATGCAACCCAAATTGCTCATCTCTACTTCAAAGAAGTGGTACATTTGCATGGAGTTACTCACTCGATTACCTCTGATCGTGACACTAAGTTCATCAGTAACTTCTGGAAGAGCTTATGGGAAAAATTGGGGACTTGTTTGAATTTCAGCAGTGCATACCATCCCCAGACGAACGGCCAAACCGAAGTAGTCAACCAGAGTTTGTGCAATCTCCTACTTTGTTTGGCAGGCACTAAACCTAAGTAGTGGGACTTATCCTTGCCTCAAATGGAATTTTCTTATAATCGATAAACAAACAGGACCACCGGGCTGAGCCCATTTGCAATTGTTTATGGGTTTAATTCTTCTGGTGTGCTAGATTTGGCGCCCATTCCTCGTGTCGGCCTTTGAGTCACTGGTCCGTAGGGGTATCTTGAAACCCGGTAACTTGTGTCTACCAGCTCGGGATTATCGACCAAACTCGCTACACGAATGCAAAAAGGGTAAAAGTGTCAAAAAGCAAATGTGTTGAATCATGGAAGAAAAGAAAAAAATAATAATAAAATAAATAATACTCAAGGCCCAAAGCTAAAAGAATGATCCATGCCATGGTTGATCCGAATGATACTTCACCACCAGAGGAGGCGTGCAAAATAATTCAAGTGTTAAACATGTGTAGAAGGGTTAGTGGTGTGAATGTTGGAGGAACAAAGACCAAGTCATATTTTTAATGAGTTAGATTTATATAATGAGCATGCAAAAATTCTTAGTGAGATGTATAAGCTTGAGGTGGAGATATTAAGAGCCATTAATGGAATGTTGATTTAAGACTTTGTGGGTGTGTCAACTGAAACCCTCACGAGACAAAACTCGTCCTCTAAGGAAACTTGGAGGTTTAAAGGCTTGTTGCACATGCTAAGTGCAACCGTGATTCCTACGAAAGTGAGTTAGGATTTCCCTGTTTTTATTTTTCGTATCTTCAGTTTTGCTAGGGACTAGCAAAATCTAGGTGTGGGGGTATTTGATGCATTGCATACATTGCATCATATGTCTTTCATTTAGATTACATTTACATCAATAAATGCTACTAAGGTATGTGTTTAGTCTTATTTACAGAATACAGGGACCTGAATGCAATTTACCCACATCCCGAGCATAAACGCATGCAAAAGACTCATTTCTATCATAAAGACTAAGTTCAAGATTATCAGGTTACGAATGGAAATGTATCCAAGCATAAAAGCATTCAAGTCCTAATTGCAAAAAGAACAATGACTTAAGCACAAAAGTAGCCGGGGACTTAACTGCAAAAAGTCAAGGACCTAATTGCAAATCACGAGTAGCTTTTATTCTCTTGGAGAAAATATATAGAAAAATCAATGTATATTTCCAAATATGTGAAGGAATTAATCCGGAGCTCAAAAGAATGGAAAGAATCAATCCAGACGCGTAAAGGAGGATCAAATCATACCATAAACATCCAACCAAAATCTGGACCAAATCAGAGCATGATGTGCGGCGATTCCGCCGCAGATCACACACACCATGTGGCGATTCCGCCGCCCTTAGTCGATCCGTGTGCTCCAATTTCGTCCAGTCGTGTCTGGACGCGTGTACTTTCCAATATTATACCTAGATCCCTTGTAGCAACTATAAATAGACCCGAGAACGATGTTAGAAGTGTCCTTAGTCTTTGGTGTTAGTTTTTATTCTTAATCTTAGTTTTGTATTCTTCTTTTCATTAATAAAATTCTGTCTTTTATTTCTTACTTTTAGTTTTCTTTTGTAATGTCTCAAGGACCCCTTCTTCCTCCCTCCATGAGTTTCTAACTCTTTCCAAAGGGTGGAGGTGACGGATTTAGGGTGAAGAGAAGACGAATAAATGTTATTATTTTAAGTTCGTATTAGTCTATTTTGATTACTTGAGTTTATGTTAAATCATTTATCATGTAATGCTTCATAACTAATATGATTTATTATAAGTTTCTGAATTCTCTAATCTAAACCTTAAATCTAATCCTCCACCCAACGGAATTCACTTCTTTGTTCTTGTTTTAGTTTTAATTGTTCTTGTTTCTTGCTTTAGATAATTAAAATCCAAAAATCTCAAAACACAATTATTTCTTCTCTCCTTCTTTCCCCAATCGAAATCACAATAATAACAAATCTCTCCCTCCTTGTGTTCGACCCGTACTTGCCACGTCTTCATAGACGCCGTGCACTTGCGGTATAAATTTAATTCTCATCAGTTAGTGCAAGGGGGTTATACGTGGACAATGTGACCTAAAGAAGCTCAGGAGCATTTGGGAGAAGTCTGGGGACTAGAATCCCCAAACAATCCACTAGTAGCGGATTTGGATTCGCCACTGGCAGCTCTGGTTAGTTGTTTTCAAAATCTATTTTTACAGTAGCTTCTTTTGCCTATTCTCAGTCGTTTAATTCCATTGTTGATGTCATGTATGCTCTATTTAAGTATCACTAATTAATTTGGCTTACATGACCCATTGTTAAGACAACTTGGACCCTAAAACTCAAAGCAAAAGATTAGATTATTTACCTATAGGTCATGCATCATATGTAGACCTTGCACCCATATTGTCTTTCCATTGCTTTAATTTCTCATTGTCGATTGCTGGCATGAGGTACGTGCACACATTCTCTCATTCATGCATGGTTAAAACATACATTAGTAAGTATGGTGCATTAAAACAAGAGTGAGGTGAGTTCTTGTTTGGTGAGTTGCTTTGCTAGTTTAAGGAAAATTGATCTTAAGGGGCACCACCTATAACCTTCAGGATAAGGTGAGAGATTTCATCACCCTTTCCTTAGCCCCAAAAGTTACTCATCATTAAGAGCCTTAATCTAAAAATCAAGTAGACATTAACCCCTAATGACCTCGGGCACATTAGGAGAGTGATCCAGTCGCGACCGTCATAGCCTAATCGGTGTCGCCCACTTTGTCGCTAGTAGGAGAGACAAGATCTCCGGATCTTGGATCACTTGCTGGGCTTTGCGGTCTTTGTTGTAGGGAGGGGAGGCGTGTTGAGGCCGCGTGACCTCGCAGTTAGGTATCGTCTAATTGTAAGTACCATAGTGACCTTAGGTTATTTGAGTCGTCTTTACTAGATTAGGCTTCTACCCTCACCCACTACCCACGCTAGACCTAGGAATTCTTCCATTCTAACCTGAGTCTTCTCCTCCTCCATATTCTTCGATTAGTCTCCTTCTCTGATGATTGACATCATTTCATGCTTATATTTGTATCTTATATCCATTATCTTTCACCTAAACAATGCTATGTTACGAGTTTTATGTTTAGTTTTCAGGAATAAATAGGTTTGAAGAGATGAAGCATAAAAGGACCCAAAAGCTGGGAAAAGGACTGAATTATGAAATCTTGGGACTAAGATGCAAGGGAGAAGGACCTAAGAGTAAAACAGAATACTCCACACCATCATGGGGAGTATTTTAGCAATTCGATTCGGGTCGGAGCTCCAACAAACCAAGTAAATGCATCCAAGACCAGCAAATATACCAAGAAAAGCCCACAACAAAACTGAGCGGGATCTGAACCATATAGACCACCAATTGGCGGTCCAAGACCGCTAATTGGCGATCTGTTTTGGCCCAAACCCGCTCAAATTTCTCCAACACATGTATTAGAGGATGTTTAGGCCATTTGTGGTATTTGTTTAGTCTCACATTGGGGGAGTGTCCCGCAGTGCCTTTTTCTATGGCTATAAATAGAACTCTTCAGCTTCTAATGTAATCACTCCATATTTTGAGTGACTATTCTTCCTACTAGAAGTGAGGCCTTGAAGCACACACTAAAGTAGGAGGATGCTACTTGAAATGTGAGTCATTTGTTAATAAAAGTTTCTTTATTATGTTGTTTGTTTCATATTTCTTGTTTTACTTTGCTTAATTTCTTTTCATTAGTTTTAGTACCTTAGTTTATATGCTTTCCTTGCTTAGTTTAATAATTAGTGTAATGTGTAGTGAGTAGTTCCATCCCCTTTGGGGGTGGAGTAGATGTTCATACATACATTAGAGAATGGAATGAATGCTTTATTTCTAATGTGTTGATAAAACATGAATGTATGCTTGCTTGTTTAGGATAGAATTTATAACTTGATGAGTTTTGCCAAAATGATTAGACACCTCTCATGCTTGTTTAGGTTCTGAAATAAACAACTTGTATATGTAAATGTTAATCAACTAGGTTGGTGAATAGATTGATAGGTTTTGCCATAACATTTAGACACTTCCTATGCATGATAACACCACCTTCATTTGTGCTAAAGAATGTGTTCAACACCCACCTCTTTGCATGTGTGCACTCACTCCACCCCTTAGGGGTTTTCCCATTCCTGAATTCCAGCATTTCGTTCTTAGCTTAGTTTGTATTTCATCGTTTGTTTCCTTCTTTTGCATTTCGTACTTCTTAGTGTAGTGTAGTCTAGATTAGCATAAACAACTTTCTTCCCCCTTTTTGTGCCACTTGATTTCGGATAAACAAGAGACTGCTCACCTCCCTGAGGACGACCCATATTTGCCACTGCTTCAACGCGGCCGTGCACTTGCGGTTTAATATAAAACGTTCAATCAAGTTTTTTGCGCCGTTTCCGGGGAGGTGCCAGTCCAGACTCTTGTTTGGACGATTCGAGGGGATTTAATTTGTGTTTTGTAGTTTTTCTTTGTTTCATGAGACTTGGAGTCTCCAGGAGGAACACCTGGAGAAATTTGGAGGCATTCTGGGCACTGTAGACCGCCAATTGGCGGTCTGGTGAGCTCATTTTACTCTCTTATTTCTGTGGCGTGTTTACATAATTGATGTAGTGATCTGAGACTTGATTTGGCATGTTTTGACTTATAGTTTGTTCCCAGATCAATAATCAAACCTCCTTTAAGCAACTTGGACCCTAAAACCCAAAGCAAAATAATAGGCATTCTTTTTGTTTAGGTCATGCATCATGTATGTGACTTAGGCATATAGATTGTCTTTCATTTTAGCTTTATTTTCAGTTACTGAGTGCTGGCGTGAGGTACGCACCTTCTACTCTCATTCATGCATTTCGTATGAACATGCATTAGTTAGTCGGAAGTGCATTGAAACAAGTGTGAGTTGAGCGTTTGTTTGGAGAGTTGATTGCTAGATTTAGACTCCAAAACGCTACTAAGGAGGGGCTGTCCCATAAAAGATAAGGTGGGGGATTTCATCACCCTTTCCTTCGCCCCACAAACCACACTAATCAAGAGCCTAATTTTTAAACTCAAGTAGACTTTGGCCATAAGGATTTCGGGCGCATTAGGAGAGCGATCCGGTCCCGACCGTCATGACCTGATCGGCGTTGCCCACTTGGTCGATAGTAGGAGAGACGAGATCCCCGGATCTTGGATCACTTTCTGGGCTTTGTGGTCCTCGTCGTAGGGAGGTGAGGCGTGTTGAGGCCGTGTGACCTCGCAGTTAGGCGTCGTCTAGCTGTAAGGACCTATAACGACCTTAGGATTGCTTAAGCCTTGTTTGCTTGTGTGCTTCTACCTGTACCCATCCTCCGTAGCATAAGGACTTCATCCCTTCTCTCCCGAGTCATTCTTTCTCTCCTGTGTTCCCCCGTCTTCTCCTCTACGCACATTCTTTGTTAAAAAAAAGATTTGTTTTGTGTGTGTACACCTTTGTGCATGCTTTCGTGGGCACGAGATGAGAGTGGTCGTTTGACGAGGCGCGTTGTCTACCCTTCTTCGGTCATCGACTTCTTGATGCCTTCCTCCTCTCGTGTCGCACACAGTTCGGGTTTTAAATGCAGTGCAGTGCGGAAGGTAGGGGGACATGCCAAGGTCGGTTTTAAATGCAGTGCGGAAGGCCCACAATGAATCATTAAGCTTAACCGACCAATATTTCCTTGAAGCATTAACCGTTTTCTTAAGAATTTGCGTTCGTTGACGGTTGGAAATTTCCACATGGCCACTGGTTTGAGGATGAAAAGGTGTGACCAACTTGTGCGTGATGGAATATTTGCTCAACACTGCCTCGAGGGATCGGTTCACAAAGTGTGTCCCCTGATAACTTATGATACAACGAGGTGTCCCAAACCTTTTAAAGATGTGTTCTTTAAGAAATTTGATCAAAACCTTGCGATCGTTAGTGCGAGTGGGGATTCCTTCAACCCACTTCGACACATAATCAACCGCCACAAGAATGTAGGTGTGACCATGGGACATGGGGAAATAACCCATGAAGTCGATGCCCCAGACATCAAAGATGTTAACTAATAAGATAGGATTGAGTGACATCATATCACGTCTTCCAATGCGGCCCACACGTTGGCACCTATCGCATGCTTTGCAAAATGCAAAAGCATCTTGGAACAACATGGGCCAGTAAATGCCACGTTGGAGTACTTTGGCAGCGGTTAATTGGCACCGAAGTGACCACCAAATGCCTCCTTATGGAAAAATGACAAGACGCTTTGAATCTCGTCGTTAAGAATGCACATTCTTATGATTTGATCGGCACACTACTTAATTAATTAGGAGTCACACCAATAGAAGTGCTTGACTAACGACTTGAGCTTTGCTTTCTCATTGTCTGTCCAATGAGCCAGCACCTCCCCGGTTGCTAAATAGTTCACAATGTCAGCGAACCAGGGGGTGAGGCTATTGGCATAAAGTTCTCATCAGGGAAGAACTCGTTCACCGGTGGGTCCGGTGAAAGATCTGTAGAATCGTGAGGGTGTCTAATTCTAATCACTTTTAAGCTAATTACCCACTTGTTTAATCAATCAAGATATGCACATCAGAATTTAAACAAATACAAGTAAGTAAAACAAACCACAACGATGACACCATATTTTTATAGAGGTTCGGCCTCCCGCCTACTTCCTCTCTTGCAAGCTCCGCTCGATCTTCCTTGAGCTCCGCTTGCATCTTCACTATCAACCTCGTTCCGGGCCGAGATTAAGCGTTTTACAAAACGAACACCCTCGTGAGCTTGACTTTCTTCTCTCACAATCCGAGAGGAACACTTCAGGATTTCACTGAAGTCCTTGCTTCTTTACAACTGAGATCTGGAGTGGAACACACTCTCTAACTAGAGCACACTTAACTTAGGATTTGGAATTGATGCTAAGATGTGGAAGTTTAAGTTTGGAGAGTAGGATTTGGGGAATGGGATACTTGAGAGTTTCTTTTAGGTGTATTTGACAAATGGAAGTGTAAGAGATGTGTAATTGTGTCAAGGGAACACCTATTTAAAAACTCCTAAGGTATTATATCCATTGGGGATGAATTGGGTAAAGATTGTGTAAGACACACAAAATAGAAACTGACAGGACCCAATTCTGAGTAAGTTCGGTCGACCAGATCGGGCTGAACGATCGACCGTTTGGCAATTTAGATTAAGATTTGGTCGACTGGATAAGGAACGGTGGACAGCCAAAGGCTACAATCTTGGTACACTTAAGTGATCGGCCGAACCCCGAGATAGGTTCGGTCGACCGATTCACACCAGGCACTTTGGGGTTAACAAACAAGATCATATTCGGTCGACCGAAATATGGTCCACGGTCGACCGGAAACCGACAGGCACTTTGGGTTTGTCAAGGAACATGAGTTCGGTCGACCGAACCAGGTCCTCGATCGACCGATACACAAAATGTACTTGGGGTATATGGAGATAATACGAATATGACCGTTAGGTATAATACGACAAAACAAACGGTCGGAAAAATATGTTAACTCGGTCGACCGAACTTGGGTAGTTAAACACTAACAAAATATATGATCACTCGGTCGACCGAACGGTCTGTTGCGGTCGACCGAATTTGGGTAGACTGTTCAGGTTTTGGTTTAGTGTTTTCCGGTCTAAGTTTGGGTGATCTATTGAAGTCCAAATAATGTGAAATTTCGTGTGTGGCTTCTATAGGGAACGTAGTGTGTGTTTGAGTAGTTTTTAGCTCAAATATACTCAATTACACAATGTTCCTAAGACTCAAAGACATACAAATTACATGTCTTCAAATAAGCTTGATTACATGTCTTGACTTGATTTCCTTTCTTCCTTGAGTCTTGATCACCTGTAGTAGAGGTTAGCACAAAGCAATATATATGCAATACAACATGTGTGCTACTCTACATGATCACAATTAAGATTAGGTTGATTAAATCATCAAAACATAGATTAATGCCAAAAAGCCAACAATCTCCCTTTTTTTATGATGACAACCTATATCTTAATACTTGAAATGTTTGGTTGTAAACTATGCATCTAAATTCTCCCCCTATGGATGTGCATAGTTTTTTATCAATTTTAATAAAATTTCAAGTTACCCCCTTAATTATCTCTCCCTCTATGACGTCCATCAAAAATTATAAGACTTAAGCATTGAATTTTGGATGTCTTGTAAAGAAGTTGCTCCCCCTAAATTTTGTACTTCATTACACTAATAAAATGATATTCATTAAGCTCCCCTATCAATATGAATATGATTTTTCAATTAAGTTCAATTCTTAATTCTCCCAATTAACATCAAGGAAATATTCCAATATAGCATGTGATGTATTCATTTCCCCTTATGGACACCCATTTACAAATTTGATTCTAAAACATTAGATGTGATACAAATTTAAAGATTTCCAATGAATAAATATATGATATGTCAATTAAGCATCTAAAAAAACTTAAACTAAAACCAATTGATTGGAAAATTTAGAGGATAAGAAATTTATACCCACTTGAAGCTTTGACTTGGTTCCAATCTCATTTGGTGATGCAACTGGCTTTGAATTTGACTCTTAAGCTTGCCTGATCACCACCGATTTCCTCCTCAAGCACGTACAAGTGTTGATTTAGGTACCCAAACAACTTTGGGTCCTTGAATGCTAGCTTTGGGAACCCAAACCATTTTGGTTTCAGGAGCCCACACACTTGAAGAACTATGCTTTACATCTAAGTGGTTTCCATTTAAAGTTGTATGAATTACATGGTTTTCAACATGTGAATCATTATATCCTAAACCTTGTTTTTGCAAAGATTGTCTTTGACGTACTAATAACATATTTAGCATCTTAGTTCCATTAGTGAATCTTTCAAGATCTTTTCTTAATTGCACATTGCAAGGTTGAATATCTAGTTGTTCACTATTACTAGGTGTTGCTTTTAGACTATCAATAGTTGATGCATTGTTTTCAAGCCTAGCAAGAACCTCATTCTTCTTATTCATGCATGTGTCAATTTGACTTTGGAGATTATTGATTAGCTTTTTAGAATTCTTGTTCTTTTCACAAATAATCTCATATTGTTTGACTAAGTCATGAAATGCATTTTGAAGTTCATCATGTGAATATGTCTCTTGTTTAGAACATGAACCATCACTAGCATATGACTTAGATGAGCATGAATGTGTTCTAGAGGAGTATGAGTTAGAGGATACCTCACTTCCTTCATCTTGAATTGCCATGTAGAACATATGTGCATATTCCTTTGTAGATGAAGGTGCAGTTGATTGGGATGAAGAAGATGATGATGTATCGTCCCAAGTAGCCTTGTGAGCTTCCAACCTCTTCTATTTTCTCTTACTCCTCTCCTTTTCTCTCCTTCTCTCCCTTCTCTCATTTTTCTTCTCCTTCTCTTTTCTCTCATTTTCACTCTCCTCCTTCTCCTTCTTATTTTCTCTCATTTCACTTCTTTTACCTCTTCTTTCATTTTTTCTTATTTATCCTTCTTGAGGTATTTGAAGAAGTCTTTCGCTAGGACTTCAATGTCCTCATCTTCTACATTCCTCCTTGGTTGGTCAATATTTGCATGTACTCCCAAGGTTGGTGATTGATCGTTTTATATTTAACCGCAAGTGCACGGCCGCATTGAAGCGGTGGCAAATACGGGTCGTCCACTGGGAGGTGTGTCGACACTTGGTTTATTCGAAGGCGAGAGGTAAAAAGAAGGGAGAAAGATGTATTACACTAATCTAAACTACAAAGCTGAAATGAAATGCAAAGGAAATGAAGATAAGCAATAAAACTAAACCCCAAAGGGGGTAGAGAACAGATGTGAACATAAAGATGTGTGTGTGTGTGTGTGTTCAATTAAGCTCCTCACAACATGTAATGCATGAAATCATAAAACTACATCCAATCTTGCCTCTACATGAATTAAGATAAGACTACATCATTAAAACATACAAGACAATGATTGGAATGAAGCTACATGAACTCAAGTATAAAGACTAGACCCTACTATGCCTCCACATGAATTAAGATGACTACATCATTAAAACATACAAGACATTAGCTAAGGAAAAGGCAACAAGAGTACATACACTACAAATTGTGTTTCCAACATTAACTTCATCCATATCCTAACCTTATCATTCCCCATAAAATAGGTCCACTAATCAAAGCATAAGCTAAGCTTCATTCAAGAGCATTAGCATATCAAAGATAAGAGTGGAGACCCATTAGATGGTTATGGAAATCATATAAAGCTCAAGGGATAAAAATAACACACACTTAATACACTACATTATTATATCACATATTTCTCCACCCCCCAAATGGGGATGGAACTACTCACTACTCATTACACTAACTAATTTAGCAAAGGAAAACATAATACTGAAATGAAATTTATACTACTTAAGCAAGAAATATTAAAGAAGCATAAAACTAAACAAACAAACAAGCATGCAAATCAAAGGAAATTAAACTAAGAGAGAGACAACATCATTAAGAGAAAACTTATATTATTAACTCACTCAATTACAAGTAGCTCTTCCTCCACTAGAGTTTTGCTTCAAGGCTTCACTCTTAGTAGGGAAGATGGCCACCAAGAGGGAGATGGATACAATGGGAGGTGAAGAGTTCTATTTATAAGCATGGAAAAAGCTAATCCGGGACAATCCCCCGATGTGGGACTAAACCAATACCAAAAATAGCCTAAACACATGATAATACAAGTCCAGGAAGAATCTTGGCTGATTTGGGCTTAACCAGACCGCCAATTGGCGGTTCCAGACCGCCAATTGGCGGCCTATAAACTTCAGATCCGTCTGGATCTTCTGGTGGGCTTTCCTTGGTGTGTTTCTTGGTCTTGGATGCATCTAACGTGTTTAGTGGAGCTCCGACCCGAATCGAATTGACAAAATACTCCTCATGATGGTGTGGAGTTTCCTGTTTTGCTCTTAGGTCATTCTGTCTTACGATCAGGTCCTTCTCCCTTGCATCTTGGTCCCCAGGTCTCACAATTAGGTCCTTTTTTCCTGCTTTTGGGTCCTTTCATGGCTCTTCTCTTCAAACCTCTTTATTTCTGAAAACTAAACATAAAACTCGTCACGTAGCATTGCTTAGGTGTAAGATAATGGATATAAGGTACAAATATAAGCATGAAATGATGTCAATCAAATACCCCCACACCTAAGTTTTTGCTAGTCTCGAGCAAAACAAAGAAAGGAAAAAGCATACGAAAAACAAGAAATCCTAACTCACTTTCGTAGGAATCACGGTTGCACTTAGCATGTGCAACAAGCCGTTAAACCTCCTTGTTGCCAAGGAGGAGGAGTGGTGTCTCCTGAGGGTTTTCAGCGGATATACCCACAAAATCCGAACAAGATGCATTAATCAATCTAGCTACACGACTCGTTGGACTTATTTTGACGATCATGGAATGCGGTAATACTACGGGTCGACTCTATATATGTAATCAGTCCACACACCTAGCCTAATGAGTTATTCGTGAGAGTTAACTAAGGAGTTAAGTGAAAGACATGGGCAACCTTAACTTCTGAATGTGAAACTAAGTGTAAAGTCCATTTTGGTTCTTATTTGACTCTTCTTTTCTTTTCTTTTTCTTTTTCTTTTCTTTCTTTCTTTTTTTTTCTTTTTCTTTGGAGCATTTATTGGTTGGTGTTTTGATTCTCCCAGGGTCAGGTTTCGTGCATCATTGCCTATGAGGACTTACACTATCACGTACACCTTCCCCCAAATCTCTACATAGGGCGATCCCTACCACCCGTGTAACGGGAGTTCGGTCGGTGCATCCCAAGTCAGATGACTCGAAAGCACCAGGCACAAAGTCCCCTCAGACCTACTTTCCCGAGTGATAGGAGCCGTGCGAGAAGAGAGAACACCACTTATTTATTCATTTATCTACATGGGAACCAAAACCCCTACACTTAAGTTTCACAAAAAGATATTAAGGGCCCTTGACTACAACAAACTTCCTAAATTAACAAACACGAATTATTCGACTCACTAGGTTCAGGGTGGACTTCTTTAAATGTTTGAGCACTGAAACCCACTGATTACTCACCCCCAAGGGAAAACTGGGGTGCATCCTAACGACTCGATAAATCCTAAAGCCACGTACTAGATATCCTAATGCATCAAGTTCAAGACAATTTTGGGAGCTTTCTTTTTACTTTGCCTCTCAACGGTTTTGCACATGCTAAACACACGCAAAACCCACAAAACATTTTCTTTCGAAAACACATGAAGATTTTGAAAGAAATGTGAAAATTTTGAAGCACTAGGCAAGCAAAAGAAGACAAGTCACCCAAGGATCATGGCAAGCAGATATATCGATATTAAATGCAGCACACTATCATGACCCTAACAATGCAAACAAAAGAAAACAAAATCAAAGGAAAAAGACTCGACTATGTACACACGTAAAACACCCCCCCACACCTACTTCATGCATTGTCCTCAATGAATGCAAGCAAGATACTACATGGATTGATGCATAAAAAGGAGAGATCTCACCAACATGAAGTACAAAGGGAAGTGCAAGGTCATGTTGATGGACATAACCCGAATTCCCTCAAAACCTGTGAGATGCTAAAGAAGGGATACAAATACGTGAAAGAAATGGGGCCCAAATACTCAAGGGTTGGGGCCCACAACAATCGATGCTCACTGAAAGAGTTTTTTTTTTTTTTATAACTATGTACAAACATGAAAGCTCAACCACTCATGTAGGAGCATGAATGGTTGAGTGCGAGGGAGGTTCATGAAGGAACATGACCTCCTCGACTTCGGCTGGTGCCCCCTCCAAGTAGGGTTTGAGGCGTTGTCCATTAACTTTGAACACGTCCCCATTCCCTGGGTTCAAGATCTCAACCGCTCCATGAGGATAAACGGTTTGGACAATAAACGGGCCAGACCAGCGACTGCGGAGCTTACCCGCAAACAGATGAAGCCGGGAATTGTAGAGCAACACCTTCTGCCCGGCCGTAAACACCTTTCGCATAATCATGCGATCGTGAAACATCTTGGCTCGGGACTTATGAATTTTGGCATTCTCGTACGCATCATTGGGTAGCTCTTCTAATTCCACAATGTCGAACTTACGTTGTACTCCTGCTTGATCAAGATCCATATTCAGGTTCTTGATCGCCCAGAAAGCACGATGCTCAAGCTCGACGGGTAGGTGGCAAGCCTTGCCGTACACTACCCGATAAGGGGACATACCCAAATTGGTCTTGTACGCGGTGCGGAAAGCCCACAATGCGTCATTCAACTTGGTAGACCAATCCTTCCTCGAGGAACTAACCGTCTTCTCAAGTATTTGCTTTAATTGACGGTTAGAGATTTCGACCTGCCCACTAGTTTGCGGATGGTATGGGGTCGCAAGCTTGAGGGTGATCGAATATTTCCTCATAAACGCTTCAAAGGAGCGATTACAGAAGTGGGTACCCCTATCGCTGATTATGGTACGAGGAGTACCAAATCGCGCAAAAATGTCCCTCAAGAATTTGGTGACCACCTTGTTGTCATTGGTCTTTGTGGGTATAGCCTCAACCCACTTAGACACATAGTCAACGGCCACCAGAATGTAAACATTCCCGAAAGAGTTCGGGAAGGGACCCATGAAATCGATGCCCCACACATCGAAGATGTCGACAACAAGGACATTTTGCAAAGGCATCATGTCACGTCGACCAATCCTGCCAAGGCGCTGGCACCTATCACATTGCTTACAAAAGTCGTAAGCATCCTTGAAAAGTGAGGGCCAGTAGAATCCAGATTGGAGCACCTTGGCAGCAGTTTTCTTTGCTCCAAAGTGTCCTCCACATGCCTTGGAATGGCAGAAATGGAGCACACTTTGGAACTCGGTATCTGGGACGCACCGCCTGAAAATTTGGTCAGAGCAGTATTTGAATAGGTAGGGGTCGTCCCAGTGAAAGAATCTGACATACGATCTAAATTTGGATTGGTCAGATTTTGACCAACCCACAGGAAATTGCTCGGTCACGAGGTAGTTCACGATGTCGGCAAACCAAGGGTTATCTTCGATCATGAACAACTGCTCGTCAGGAAATTTGTCGTCAATGATTTGGTCCAGTGGGTTGGTCGTCTCTAGACGAGACAAGTGGTCAGCTACAACGTTTTCACACCCTTTTTTGTCCCGAATCTCGAGATCGAATTCTTGTAACAACAAGATACATCTCAAGAGTCGGGATTTTGCATCTTTCTTCGCCATGAGGTGCTTGATGGCTGTGTGATCAGAATAGATAATCACGTGGGAGCCAATCAAGTACGACCGGAATTTCTCCAAAGCAAATATGATCGCTAAGAATTCCTTCTCGGTCACAGTGTAGTTCAATTGGGCATCATTGAGTGTTCTACTGGCATAGTAGATCACATGAGGCAATTTGTCCAATCGTTGCCCAAGCACTGCTCCCACAGCGAAGTCAGATGCATCACACATTAACTCAAAGGGTTCAGTCCACACCGGTGCCTTAATAATGGGAGCTGAAGTCAACTCTTTCTTCAAGGTCAAAAAGGCATGGTGGCAATCCGGTGTGAACTCAAAAATGACATCCTTAGCCAACAAGGCGGTGAGAGGTCGAGCGATTTTGCTAAAATCCCGAATGAACCGCCGATAGAATCCGGCATGCCCCAAAAAGGCGCGGATATCCTTCACATTACGTGGCGGTGGGAGATTAGCAATGATACCCACTTTTGCGGGATCGTCCTCAATTCCCCTACTTGAGACCACATGTCCAAGTACAATCCCTCGCTTCACCATGAAGTGACATTTCTCCCAATTGAGAGCGAGGTTCTTCTCACGGCATCGCTTGAGGACAAGGCTCAAGTGATGAAGGCACTCATCAAAGGAAGCGGCAAATATGGAAAAGTCGTCCATGAAGATCTCAAGGAAACGCTCAACCATATCGGAGAAGATGCTGATCATACACCTCTGAAACGTTGCCGGCGCATTGCATAACCCAAAGGGCATGCGACGGTAGGCAAACGTGCCAAAGGGACAAGTGAATGTGGTTTTCTCTTGGTCCTCGGGGGCGATGGGAATTTGGTTGTAACCGGAGTATCCATCAAGAAAACAATAGTACTCATGTCCGGCCAACCTTTCCAACATCTGATCAATGAATGGCAACGGGAAATGATCTTTCCGCGTTGCCGCATTGAGCTTGCGATAATCAACGCAAACTCGCCAGCCAGTTTGCAGGCGTGTCGGGATAAGCTCATTATGCTCATTCTCCACAACCGTCACGCCTGACTTCTTGGGAACCACATGGACAGGACTCACCCACGAACTATCAGAGATAGGATAGATTATGCCATGATCCAAGCACTTAAGAACCTCCTTTCGGACGGCTTCTTTCAGTACAGGATTCAATCTCCGTTGTGGGTCCCTGCGGGGCCTAGAATCCTCTTCCATGTGGATCCGATGCTGAACAATACCAGGGCTAATTCCCTTGATATCCTTCAAGGACCACCCGATCGCCTCTTTGTTTTCAAAGATTACTCTTTTGAGGGCAACCTCTTGATCTTTTTCAAGATCAGAAGCAATAATGAGTGGCAAGGTCTCATTATCCCCTAAAAAGATGTACTTTAGGTTATCGGGGAGCGGTTTAAGATCGACCAGAGGTGGGTCCTTGTCGGATTCAGAGTTAATTTCAAGTGGCTCAAGGGCCACGGGGTAAGAGGAGCAAGCACCCAGATGTGCCTCCTCGTCCAGAGATATGCTGGCGGATTCCTCAAGATCCTCTTCACTCGCAACCTGATCATTAGGCACCTCAATAATATGTCGATGTGAGTCGAACATGCCTAATGAATCGGGCTCATCCGTGTCCTGGATGAAATTGGCTCCGACTGAGTCGTCGAAGAGCCCAGGTTGCTTACCAAGAGTGAAGATGTTGAAATCCGCCGTGAGGTTTCCAAAAGACAACCTCATCAAGCCATTGCGACAATTGATCAAGACATTAGATGTCGCAAGAAATGGCCTCCCAAGGATTACAGGAATTTGTCCTTGTGGGTTGGACACGGGTTCGGTATCCAAGATGATGAAATCAACTGGAATTACGAACTCACCCACTTTGATAAGGACATCCTCCACACTCCCTCGTGGGATTTTGACGGATCTATCAGCCAACTGGAGGGTTGTCCTCGTTGGTTTAAGATCGCCTATCCCAAGGTTGACATAGACTGAGTAAGGCAGGAGATTCACAGATGCCCCCAAATCCAATAGAGCTTGAGAGATGGTCACATTCCCAATCATGCAAGAGACAGTTGGACAACCAGGGTCCTTGTACTTGATAGTCATGGGTTGTGTCAATATGGAGCTCACATTGGCGGCCAAGAAGGCCTTCTTGGGCACATTTGTTTTTCTCTTGGTGGTGCAAAGGTCTTTGAGGAACTTGGCATACGGTGGCATTTGTTGAACAACGTCCAACAACGGGATGTTCACCTTTACTTGCCTAAGTACCTCAACGATCTTATCCCAATGCTCATCACGTTTTTTAGTCGACCGATGAGGGAATGGTGCCTTGGGGACATAGGAATCACGAGGAGGAGTCTCAGAATTAGGTTCCTTGACAGGCTCAAGACTCTCCTCGGAAGACTTGCCAACAGGATTGGCTTCCGGCATGTTCACATTGTTGTCAACGACCCTTCCCGATCTCAAGGTATGAATAACATTAGCATGTTGGGAAGGGTCACTTTCAACATTGTGTACATTCTGCCTGGTATTAGCAGGCTGACCCCTGGGATTTACCACAGGTTGACTCGGGAACTGACCCTTCTCGCGTTCATGGAATTGATGAGCCAATTGGCTAACTTGCATTTCCAAAGCCTTGACTGTACTTTGCATGCTCTGCATGAATGCTTGAAGGGTCGGATCACTAGAAGGGTCCTTGGGGTCAACCCGCTGAGGTGGTGGAGTCTGGTTAGAATAACCCGTCGAAGAGGCCTGACCAGGTTGGTAATTTTGGTGCTGAGACCTTTGATGTGGGGGTTGGTAGGTCGCCGATGGGCGTGGAGGTTGATAAGGTGGAGGTTGAGGTTGAGCGTGCGAGCTCTGACCGTGTCCTCCACTAGACCCCCAAGAGAAGTTAGGATGGTTACGCCATCCCGGGTTATAGGAATGACTGTACGGGTCGTTTCGGGGCCTTTGATGATACATCGCATTTGCATGCTCAGTATCTCTTAGAGCGTAAGCGCACTCCAAGTCATCATGTCCCGACAGTCCACACCCAGTACACCCGGGAGTAGCGACCTGAGCTACAGGAGCTCGGTCCATCTCCAAACTCTCTATCCTACGCATGAGAGCAGCCATTTTCGCCTCAGACGCGATAGTCGACTCAACATGATATGATCCAGCTCGACCAGAAGACCTGGCGGCTGGTGGCTCTCTCATGGTGTCCCACTCGAAGGTGCGCTCAGCCATGGATTCAAAAGTGTCCCATGCCTCCTCGATGGGTTTCATTTGGAAGTCACCCTGACACATCGACTCCAACAATGTGCGGGTGTTGTAGTTGATGCCCTCATAAACAATCTGGCACAGCTGCCATAGCTCAAGTCCATGATGAGGGCATTGCTGGAGAAGGTCCTTGAACCTCTCAAAGAACCCATGAAAAGATTCGGTCTCGGTCTGATACATTTGACGTATCTGGTGCCGTATCTGTTGAGTTTTCCTTTGAGGGAAAAATCTCTTCAGAAAGACGGTCACAAAGTCATCCCATGACCGAATCGAGCTCGCCGGGAGGCTATACATCCATTTCTTCGCATTATCCTTTAATGCGAACGAAATCATCCTCAACCGGACAGAATCCTCGTCAAGCTGTTGAAGCTTGAACATGGAGCATGCTTCCTCGAATTCGCGTATAAAAATATACGGATCCTCCTTATTGGCAGTAAAGGTTGGAAGCATGCTCACATACTGAGGTTTCAGCTCATAGTTGTTCCCGCGAGCAGGGGGAACAACTATGCAAGAAGGCTGCGCGGCCCGAACAGGATGGGTCCGCTCCCACAAAGTCATCGGTCTATCATGTCGAGCTAAAGGTGGTGGTGCACCAAGAACTCGATCCTGACCGAATCTCCCTTCCTCTCGAGTCAGAGGAGGAGGAGAAGGAGGTCTACGTGGTGGTGGGAATGGACCGAGGTAGTCCATGTATGGAACCCGGTCTCCCTCGCCACCACGAGACGACTCGGCCTCTTGCTCCAAAGGAGCACGAGGCGGAGATGGTCGATCACCAAGATCTTCCATCTCAGAAATAAGCACTCTCTCGAGTCGAGCGCTCTCACCAGAACGAGCCCAACCTCGCATAAAAATGCTCGACTCGACTCTAACAAACACACAACAGAAGGTGTACTAGAGGAGGAGACTAAACGTAGAGAATAGATGAGGAGAGGACTCAGATGAGGAGGGAAGAATCCCTAGAGCTAGCGAGGGTAGTGGGATCAGGAAGAAGCCTAACTAGCAAGCACGGCTCAAACAATGAAAGGCAATGGGTCCTTAGGCTAGACGACGCCTAACTTCGAGGTCACTAGCCTCGACACGTCTCACCTCCCTACAACGAGGACCACAATGCCCAGCAAGTGATACCAGATCCGGAGATCCAGTACCTCCTACTATCGACAAGGTAGGCAACGCCGATCAGGTCATGACGGTCTCAACTAGATTACTCTCCTAGTGCGCCCGCAATCCTAGGGCCAATGTCTACTTGCTTTTAGTTAAGGCTTTATTAAGAGTGATTTTTGGGGCCAAGGAAAGGGTGATGAATTCCCCACCTTATCTTTTATGGGACAGCCCCTCCTTAGTAGCGATTTGATCCTAGATCTAGCAATCAATCGCTCCAATCAAACGCTCTCTCACTCTTGTCCCGATGCACCTTACTAACTAATGCATGAAAGAAACATGCATGAATGAGGGATCGGGGTGCACGTACCTCACGCCAGCAATCAACGACAAAATGAAAAGCAAAGAAAAGACAAATGCATTCAAGGTCTACCAATGGTGCATGACCTAGATGGCAAGAAGTCTAATCTTTTGCTTTGAGTTTTATGGTCCAAGTTGATTAAAGGGGGAGTGATTAATGATCTGGGAGCAAATAAGAAGTCACAGCATGCAAAATTGGGCTCCCAGATAACACAAATTACAACACAAATGACCACAAAAAATTTGGAAGACAGAATCCCTTACCAGGCCGCCAATTGGCGGTTCCAAACCGCTGATTGGCGGTCTGTTGTTGGATTTGCTTCCTCAAACTTCTCCAGTGGCCTCCCCGTGATCAGAGTGTTCCCTGAAACTAAGAAAAACTGAAAACAAAAAATTAAAAACCCCTCGAATCGTCCAAACCAAGGTCTGGACAGAGCACCTCTCCGGCAACGGCGCCAAAAACTTGATTGATCGTTTTATATTTAACCGCAAGTGCACGGCCGCGTTGAAGCGGTGGCAAATACGGGTCGTCCACTGGGAGGTGTGTCGACACTTGGTTTATTCGAAGGCGAGAGGTAAAAAGAAGGGAGAAAGATGTATTACACTAATCTAAACTACAAAGCTGAAATGAAATGCAAAGGAAATGAAGATAAGCAATAAAACTAAACCCCAAAGGGGGTAGAGAACAGATGTGAACATAAAGATGTGTGTGTGTGTGTGTGTTCAATTAAGCTCCTCACAACATGTAATGCATGAAATCATAAAACTACATCCAATCTTGCCTCTACATGAATTAAGATAAGACTACATCATTAAAACATACAAGACATTAGCTAAGGAAAAGGCAACAAGAGTACATACACTACAAATTGTGTTTCCAACATTAACTTCATCCATATCCTAACCTTATCATTCCCCATAAAATAGGTCCACTAATCAAAGCATAAGCTAAGCTTCATTCAAGAGCATTAGCATATCAAAGATAAGAGTGGAGACCCATTAGATGGTTATGGAAATCATATAAAGCTCAAGGGATAAAAATAACACACACTTAATACACTACATTATTATATCACATATTTCTCCACCCCCCAAATGGGGATGGAACTACTCACTACTCATTACACTAACTAATTTAGCAAAGGAAAACATAATACTGAAATGAAATTTATACTACTTAAGCAAGAAATATTAAAGAAGCATAAAACTAAACAAACAAACAAGCATGCAAATGAAAGGAAATTAAACTAAGAGAGAGACAACATCATTAAGAGAAAACTTATATTATTAACTCACTCAATTACAAGTAGCTCTTCCTCCACTAGAGTTTTGCTTCAAGGCTTCACTCTTAGTAGGGAAGATGGCCACCAAGAGGGAGATGGATACAATGGGAGGTGAAGAGTTCTATTTATAAGCATGGAAAAAGCTAATCCGGGACAATCCCCCGATGTGGGACTAAACCAATACCAAAAATAGCCTAAACACATGATAATACAAGTCCAGGAAGAATCTTGGCTGATTTGGGCTTAACCAGACCGCCAATTGGCGGCCTATAAACTTCAGATCCGTCTGGATCTTCTGGTGGGCTTTCCTTGGTGTGTTTCTTGGTCTTGGATGCATCTAACGTGTTTAGTGGAGCTCCGACCCGAATCGAATTGACAAAATACTCCTCATGATGGTGTGGAGTTTCCTGTTTTGCTCTTAGGTCCTTCTGTCTTACGATCAGGTCCTTCTCCCTTGCATCTTGGTCCCCTGGTCTCACAATTAGGTCCTTTTTTCCTGCTTTTGGGTCCTTTCATGGCTCTTCTCTTCAAACCTCTTTATTTCTGAAAACTAAACATAAAACTCGTCACGTAGCATTGCTTAGGTGTAAGATAATGGATATAAGGTACAAATATAAGCATGAAATGATGTCAATCAGTAGGTTTGTTCTTGGAGGCTTCCTTCTCCTTTCGATGGTTAATTTGGAGCTCATAAGCCATGAGATTTCCAATTTGGAGTCGTTGGTCTGGATCCTTTATTGTTTTAATTGTTTTCCCTCATAACGTGGTTGAGATTCAGAACCCAAGGAATGGGGACATGTTCAAAGTTAATGGACAATGCCTCAAACCGTACTTGGAAGAGACCACGACAGAGGTCCAGGCGGAAGTCGTGTCTTTACACGAACTCCCCGCGGATATGGTCACTTGACGTGATCCATCCCTTCATTTGGTTGTACATATCTTTAACAAAATAAAACAAATACAAAAAAAGTGAAAAAGAAGAAAAGAAAAAAATAGAAGTGCCTTTTGATATTTTTTCCATTTACTTTTGTTAAAAACACGTGTTTCTTTACCCTACCCATCTTCGACTGAAAGAAAACACGTATATTTTTCCTGCCGCCTACCCAAAGAAATTTTGGGGCCTGATAGCACACGCAGACCGTCGATCAGCAGTCGACGTTGCTGATCTCCACATCAGTCTTCGGCTAGGAATTGTAGTTTTCTTGGAGCGTCATTTTTTGTTGGTGTGGATAATTTTGTCTGATCACTCGGCGTGCTTCGGTCTCCACCTCTAGAGCATCGTGTTCGTCTTTGCCACCGTGTGTTCCATCGTTAAAGCTCGCCAAGGTAGGTACAACTATGGTCAGCCCACATTTAATTACAGAACTTAATTTTGCCTCCCTTATTCGCGAGTTCGGAGAACACTTCTACGATAGAATCGTAGCCAAAGGGTGACATAATTTATTTCATGAGGGTGATGAAACCATGTTTGTAGAACCTCTCGTTCATGACTTTTTTTCTAAACTCTAGTGTGACCAGACCTGACAACTTGAGTTTAGTGTCACTCTTAGAGGGGTGAAACACACCGTGACACCCCTATTCATCTCTGACGTGATTGGGATCCCTTTTGTAACGTCCCCGAAAACAGCGGAAAATTTAAACAATATAAAAGACCGTCAACGGTCAACAAGGGGCACGTCACGGAAAATAAACCAATATATATAATATAAATTAGATCCACGTGGAAGTCAAACATACAGACTGACTGTGATTACAAACAAAAGTTATACAACATTTAATCACCTAAAAAGAAGAGACAGACAACTACAGGATCAGATCCCGGGGCACCCTCCTCGGTCACCACCTCGACTCTAATGTTGTTCGCTACCTGAAATGTAAACAAACATGCCTGAGTTCCCTACTGGAACCCCGTATGCCAAACCTCCTAAAATACAAAAAAGAATAAAAGACAATGCAATGCACATGATCATCCACCTCGGGTCCAAAATGATACCCCTCACCGCCTCCGCGGTACTGAACCACTCTTGCCGTACAAGGGTCAAGTCAGTCCACCGCTGCCACACAAGGGTCAGACGGCACCATTGCTCCCACAAGCACCGCCAGAAAGGCCCCTCGGTACTACGCCGCCGCACAAGGAGCGAGCCAGCCCGCCGAATGCACAACTCGGGTCAGACGACAGCCGCTGCTCCCCCAAGCACCGCCCGACGCGCACCCTGCTGGAACATCCTCGGCCTACCGACAAACCCCAACAAACATCCCAAGGTTTACGGCAATCATCTCTCACACCCCGTACGATATGAGAGGCCCAACAATAATACGCCCTCGTCGAAGGTGAAATCCGTCGCTCCCATGGCCGGTAATCGACTGTCCCCTCAGAGCCGGTAGTCGACCTATACTCGACGGCTCATGTGTGGATAAATCCACCAACCTGCGGCAGATCGGTCGACCGCTACAAGCACACCGGTCGATCGGTCTTCCATACAGTACTCTGTACTGTACAAACAATAGCATTCGGTCGAACCTCGCCAACCGAATTAACGACCAATCGGTCGAACAAAAGTCATCTAGCGGTTGACCATTTGGATGGTCTACGCTATACAATATTTATAATATATATCCGACTGGTCGAACCAAGGGTCCGTTCAACCGATAACAGGGATTCTCAGCATTTTGCCTAAGTAATATTCGGTCGACCGGAACAGAAATACTGTTCGACCGAAACATCACAGGCACTCTACCGCTTATTTAAAATGCTCAGTCGGTCGACCAAAAGTTAAAGAGTGGTCGACTGTTTTGATGGTCAAAGTTCCCAACCGACTTAGCATCGAATAGATCGGTCGAACCAGGTTAAGGGTGTTCGACCGTTTAATAAGTCAAAACCCCCAACCGACCTATTCTCATTGTTTCCGTCGACCGGCGAAGTGGATCCGTTCGACCGATAACAGCATCTAACTTTTTTTCCCGAAGAAATCTAGCATAACGGTCGACCGTCCTCAGACATCGTTCGACCGTTTGCGGGTGCAAAACAATATACCAATAGAATCGGTCGACTGCCCACAGGCACCGGTCGACCGATTGTCGTCTTCAACCTCTGAATAGGTTGCAATCCGACGGGGAATTCGACACCAACGTCGATCCCCAACACCCACAAAGCTTATGTGAGTTATAATGAAGACTTGGCATACCTTATTGAAGTTCGTGGAAGCCTCCCAAGCTTTGGCAAGCCTAACCCAACACTTCTCCTTCACTTCTTCTCCTTCTCCTTCTCTCCTTCTTCTTCTCCTCCAAGATCGCCTCTCTCACTCTCTGATCAACCCAAGCAAAGAGGAAAATGTTTTATTTGACCTAACACCTCTATTTATAGGAAAATCTAATTCTTATCCTCAACTCCACCTCACTCTTTACTGTTCACGGCTTAATTAAGGGTTAATTAGGTTTAGTTTAGGTTAATTAGGGTGTTTAGATTAAGGTTATTACACCTTTAGTCGATGATCTCGTGCCCACCCGTGACATTAATTTTTATTGATCTATCCTTGAGCGCGGGCAACCCATTTCATCACATGGGGGAATACCTAATGCGCACATCTACTCCAATGTGCACATTGTAGCCAGGTGGGTGTGTAGGAATGTGTTGGGCCAAGAGCGGACCTCTACATTCTTCACACCTAGTTTGCGAATAGTGTATAATCTCATGGATGGTTCACCTCTTACACACCTTCAGGACATTCACGAATAAGTGCAGCCAGCCCTCCGTGAGAACAACACCAAATAAAAGAGCCATGGGGATAGTCATCGTCGTCAAGTACATTTTAAGGAAGGTGATTTCGTGTGGGCTGTCCTAACGCGAAATCGTTTTCCTGTTGGAGAATACAACAAGCACAAGGAGAGGAAGGTCGGGCCTTGTGAGATACTTTAGAAAATCAATGATAATGCCTACAAGTTGCTTCTACCAAAGCATTTAAAGACCGCTGATGTGTTAAATGTGAAGCATCTTAGCCCGTACATCAGAAACGAGGGGGAAGTTGAGGCAAACTCGAGGACGAAATCTTTCCAACCAGGGGTGACTGATGCAAGGCCTGCTGGATCTTTGATGATGGAGCCGTTGGATGGCAGCCAAGTCAGCAAGGAAGGTTCCTTGCAACTATCAAACCAAGTCAGCAAGGAAGTTTCCTTCCAACCGCCCAGCCAAGTCAGCAAGGAAGTTTCACTCCAGCCACACATGTGATTCAAGTTGTTTCCAATTAGGTTTATGGAAGGTTTCCTGAATTTTATTTCCTTAGACAAGTTAATTCGGTAGTTAATTATTTCCTTTGCTGTTATTTGTTTTATTTTGAGGCAAATCAAAGAAGTTGCCTTGTTGGTTAACTTCCTAATTCCTATACAGATGAAAGGCTATAAGACCTTGCTTGTAGGTCAAGAGAAGTATCTTATTTTCTTTTTTAATTAATATACAAAAATCAGAGGTAGTTTTATCTCAACTTGGGTGTTTTCTCTTGAATTCTCTTTTAGTCGTGGGTGTCACACGCTTGTAGAATCCAACATAATTCTACACGACGTCAAAAATGAAGGATATATGACATAAATATATGCATCATATGATGTCAATCAACAAACACTTGAGTAGCACAAAATTAGGGTAAAATAAAAGATATATAATATGAGTACGATGTATGATATGCTACTAATCAGTCATCTGAGAACATCAAAGAGTTTTGTTGCTGACATAATGATGCCTATGTTGAAACAACGACCAATATATCAACCATGTGAATTGCAAACCAATATATCTTGTGTACTTAGGGTGCAAATACCATACATTCGAGCTTGGCAAGGTAAAGAGTTAGTGATGAAAAAGTTAAATGCAGATGAAAGTATGCCTTTTGACAAACTTAGATGTATCGAGAGGTTGTACTTGCAATCAATCTAGGTTCTTTAGTGGACATGGATTAGGGCACTGAAAGATGACGGTTTAGAAGATTTTTTTGGCGTTTAACGGTAGTATAGTCAATTTTGGAGATAGTTGACGACCATTTTTTTTGGATGACACTTTTCTAAAGATGAAGTACCAACACATTCTTCTTGCGGCTACTGGAGTCAACAGGCAGAATGAGATGTTCCTGTTGGCTTTCATTGTAGTTTCTACCAAGAACGAAGAAAGTTGGGAATGGTTTTCGCAAAACATAAAAAAATTCTTGTACCGAGTATACTTTTAACATTCGTCTCCGATTGTTGTAAAGGTCTCACTTCATTTGTTGAATGAATTTTTCCAACTTGTCACCATGCCTATTGTTTACGCCACTTGGAAGATAATTTTAAAGTTCAAATTCTTTAACATGTTGCTAAGACAACTCATTTGACGTAAGTTATCTTTATTTTTAATGTTAAAAATATAATGTCTAAGTATATGATGCATTGTCTTTTTTCTTGACATGATGTTAACTGTTTTCCAAAAATGTGCTTATGCTTATCATACTTGTCCGTTCACTGAAGCATATGATAAGTTATCCACCATTTCTAAATGTGCAAAGAACTTCTTTGACTGCTTCGGACCTGAACATTGGGGAAAGTTATTCCAAGGTGAACGATATGCATTCTAATGTGGTGGATAGCTTTAATGTTTGGATTGTTGGTTTGAGAATCCTTGATATATCAGGGCTTGTTCATCAAATTTGTTTGTAGATAATCAAACTTTCTAATAGAAGGAGAATTTCATATGCTGAGTGGATTACTTACTTGTGTCCTAAACTAGAAAAGATCATTTGGAAAGACATATTTAAATCTCGAGGAGTAGAATGTTCGATTTCACTTCTGGGCATGGTAATTCTGGTATACACAATTCGATTGCATGTGTTGGAAAAGACACAATCTTCGGATATCTTTACCCTCATAATTGTGCAACAATACAATTCCTTGGTGAAAATATTCACGATTATTCTAGTTTATATTGGACTTCTAATATGTATCGTGCAACATATGCCTCCCTTATTTTTGCAATGCAAAGATGATAGGGAAAATGATAAAAATTCTTAGCCATCCCTTGGGTAACGAAACCACTTTGTGGTAGGAGGAAGAAGAATAGAATTCCCTCAAAAGGATATGAACCTAAAGCTAATATTTGTGGTCCATGCAAGCAAAGAAGACACTACAACCGAAGAACTTGCAAAAGTCCAATTCAAGATGAGTTTTTTTAGTGTTAGGCAATTAGTATATTGTACAATTTAACTTGTTAAGTGGACTTCCTATGTTCTATTATGAACCATTTGTGTTGTTATGAAAATCACATGTTGTAAAATGAGTCGTAAAAATAATTTTTGAACTTGTTACATGGTACGTGTCACCGGTCGTGTTTGGAGTGTCGACGGGACTCTCATATTCCAACTTCTTCAAACTTTGGCCACGCCAAACGCTCTATCCTCGCAAGGAAAGGTGCAAACACAAACACAACCGCACAACTGCTCGGTTTCCCTCAGAGTTGGAAACTAGCAGAATTAGTCCCCTTTAACAAGCACACGCGGAAACTAAACGATGACACAATAGTGACACAACTGGGTGTGCGGTTGTCAAGAATAAATGGGTGGACACAACAGTGACACAACTGATCCATTCAACAAACCTTCATACCAAGCTAAGAGATGAAGTATATTTCGAGTCCATGGATCCGAGGACCCTTTATCCTATTGTCAAGAATAAATGGGTGGACACAACAGTTAGTCCCCTTTGATTTGCCTATTGTCAAGAATAAATGGGTGGACACAACAGGAAATTATTTATGTCAACCGAGTGATGTAATTTCAAAATGCAATTGTCACCCGAGTGATGTAATTTATGAATTGAATGAGAAATTTCTTGTAATTTATGAATTGAATGAGAAATTTCTTGTAATTTCAAAATGCAATTGTCACCGGAGTGATGTAATTTCTTGTATTTTGCAATCATGGAAATTATTTATGTCACCTTTGATTTGCCTATTGTCAAGAATAAATAGGTGGCTAAGATTATTTATTAGTAAATTCTTGTATGTAAACCGAATGATTTGCCTCAAAATTAGTCCCCTTTATCAGAATTAGTCCCCTTTATCCTATTGTCAAGAATAAATGGGTGGACACAACAGTGACACAACTGATCCATTCAACAAACCTTCATACCAAGCTATGAGACGAAGTATATTTCGAGTCCATGGATCCGAGGACCCATGTGGATTGGCTTGATAGGTGATAAGAGAAGGTTACCCTAGTTATTAATGTTTTATACATTAAGAATGTATGTGAAAGAAAACTTTGATAACAAGTGGGAGATTGAAGGGAATGTGTCCTAAATTTTTTTACTTTTAAATGTCAATTATTATGAATTGAATGAGAAATCATTTTGTTCCTTGTTTATGTTATTCGTCTTTTAGAAGTGTTAAGGAAGAGGCTCTTGGTCCTTAACCGTAGAGCTCTAAAAGATATTGGTTTACATAAAACAAAAGATATTCGCAATCATGGTAATAAACATGGGAAATTAATTACCGAGTTAAGATTGTTGTGTTGGTCATAGATCATTGTAGCTCTACAAGTGAGTGACAAGACGGGTACACAAAAGAGGAAAATAGTACTTTTGTATACTGAATTGACCTAACAAGTAAAATATTATAGAAATGTGTTTCTGTGTCATTAATATTTTACTGTGTCCTTGGTCCTTTGATATGAGACTTATATCCGATCGCTTAAGGAATGCTTAATTAGACTAGTGTCTTAAGCTATCGATAAGTGTAGTGTAAAGGCGTTAGTTGGTTAAGTATGACTTTTGTTGGAGAAGATAGCTAGTCGAAAGATTATCATTGCCCCTCTTAATTGAGTGATGATATTAGTGGGCCCCTTGATAAAGCAAAGTTATAATGTGCACAATGTGATTTGAGTTAAGTCACATATTTGTAACTAGCTTAAAGAGATCAAGAAATGAATACTAATACAACGATGACACAATACTACTTTGTGTGTATTCTTAATATCATGAGGCAAGGGACGGACACAAGTGGTGCACTCCATCACTAACTGGATCGGGTTTTGGTTCAAGTGGAATTAAGACATCTAACTAATTGGGAGCTATAATGTGTAGCTAGATACCGCTTATAGCTTGTGATATTAAGATCTTAATATCACTGCCAACTTAGTTTAGATCCTCCCATAGGTCACACCACAAAACTGCGAAACAAGAAATGGGGATTCTGAGTTCATAAGATGTGTCGGGTTTCATGTAGAAAATATGACACATGGGGTGAACAAGCAAAATCAAAATTATGTTGTGATTAATAACATAATTAGAATCTAAATTAAATTCATATGTGATGTAAAAATTATGGGTTGTAATGATTGATCATTACATAGGATATTATGTACATAAGTTGTGAATTTACTACTAATCCCGAAATGTCAAATTTTGTAGGGGTTAAACCGAAATTTGACAAGTCTACAGTACTGTGCACAAACGGTCGACCGGTTAACAGTAAACGGTCGACCGGACATGTCTCGACCGAGAACAGGGAATTTTCGTCTGTTCGGAACGGTCGACCGAACATTGCGATGAAATATTTTTATGTTACGAGCGGTCGACTGAAATTTTGTTCGAGCGGTCGACCGAACCTTCAAACGGTCGACCGGTCCAGACGGTTATATGCCGAATTAATTTAAGAATTAATTAGATCATGCATGGAATTGGTCCATAATTGATTTAATTCGTGGCTAAGATGATTTATTAGTAAATAATGGATGGTTAGATGGAAGATGGCATGAAATCATGGGCAAGAGGTTGAACATGAATAGGTAATTTGGAGAGAACATATAAATACAAGTTTATCTCATTACCTCATCAATTAATTCATTATTTTCTCATGCAAAATATCTCTCCATAATTCTCCATGAAATTTCCTTAATTCTTAAGATTAGTTTTAGTTTTCAGAGATCATCTTCTCAAGGGAACTAAAGAGGGGTTAGTAATTAGATTCTAAACCCTATTGGAGATTGAGAGGCTAGCTCTTCTCTCTCCAATCTTGTTTAGAGTTTGGTGAAATCTCGGAGGCATCCGGCGCAGCAACAAGCATCCTCAACGTCTCCGATTCTTCAAGAAGTTTTAGAGAACTTCTAGGTATGAATTTCGGAGTCCCATGTTTGTTTTAATAAAAGTTTTAAAACTTGTTATTGAAACAAACCAATGCATGCATGAATTAAATCATAGAAAATTGTAATTGATCCTTATTAGGCATAAAATTCCGAAAATATATATGTGTAATTAAACATGAAATCCTACACTGCCCGTGCGTTGCCTAGTGTGCGCTCATGCACTTCCCAGGTGTCGTGCCCTACGCCATGTCTAGTGATGCCTGTTGACCTCTTTGGTCACTCATAAGCTCCAAATCGTGGTGCTCACTTGTGTGCCTCAACCCTCCAAGCCATCAATCGTGCATTCTTGCACGCACCTTGCTGCTGCCTACCTGTCGACTTTTCACGTCTCACCTCGCATACGCGTGCCTCCTTGTCAACAACTTCATTATGTGTTATTCCAAACGCACCTGGTTGCCCATGTGTGGGAATACACTTCCCATGTGTTGCACCCCTGCACAGGTCGAATCTCCTCGGTGCTTGCTTGCAAAACCGTAGGAATCCTTGGCTATTCACGTTTTCTCACCTCGTGCCCATACGCTCAAATTGCCTTGTGTGCTTCGTAGCTCCTTGGGAGAATCGAAGCTCACGAACCTAGCCTGGTATGGCACACCCTTGGGTATCCTTGATCTCAAGGTGGTGATAGTAGGGTAGATAAACGAGTTGTAAAAATCACCTTGCTGGGTCGTTCAACCAAACAAGTGGGTCGTTTGGTCGAAACGAGCTGGGTCATTGCAACTTAATTATCAACTTGTGTCATTTAAAAAAAAATCTCTCTAAGACATGAAACTTGTCCAAGATGAGACAACTTAATTAACAACGAATGATTTCTTTTGAGTGTTAGACCATTAATATGTAATTCAATTTTTTTTAAGTGAACTTCCATTGGGACGAGACTGTCCCGTTCGAGACGCAAGTGTTCCGCTCAGGACGACTCTCTCCCGCATAAAGACGAGTTTGTCCCTCTTGGGACGCAAGTGTGTCACGTAAGACAACTCTGTCCCAAATAGGTATGAGTCTGTCCCACTCGGGACACAAGTTTTCGGCTTAGGACTACTCTGTCTCACATAGGCACAGGGACAAGAATGTCCCGCTCTGGATGCATCATTCAAATCAACAATCCTTCTAGATGGTAGGATTCAAACCACCTTATGGTAGATGGGAGAAACAAATGAGTTGAAAACATCACATAACAACTAGTTACAAATTAACTTGTACTCACATTGAGATGAGACAAATTAGCTCCTTAGATGGTAGAATTGAATCAGGATCAACGAGTTGTAAAGAACACCAAAGGAGTTATGTCGTTCGGTTGAAATGACCTCAGTCGTTCAACAAAACGAGCTAGTAATTTCGACCTCATTAACAACTTGACTAGTTTAAAAAATATACATTGCTATGTAAAAAAACATTAAACAACTTCTTCAATATGACACAACTTAATTAACAACAAATGTAATTGAAAATGATTTTTTTTAGTGTTAGACCACTAATATGTAGTTCAATTTGAGTTGTTATGTGAACTTGTTTCAAGTTCACTTGTACGCACATTGAGACGGGACAAACATACTTGTTACATGGTAGGATTGAATTAAGAAAAACAAGTTGAAAACATGACATGACAACTTGTAACAAGTAACTTACACACACATTGAGGCAGGACAAACAAACTTCTTAGATGGTAGAATTGAATTAGGATAAACGAGCTGTAAAAATCACAAAACGAGCGACATCATTTCGACTTAGTTAACAACTTATTTAGTTTTATAAAAAAATATACTTTTCTCTAAGACATGAAGAAACTTGTCCAATATGAAACAACTTAATTAACAACATATCCAATTGCAAAAGATTGTGTTTGAATGTTAGATCATTAATATGTAGTTCAATTTAATTTCTTATGTGAATTTGTTACAAGTTAACGTGTACGCACATTGAGATGGGACACAGAAACTTGTTACATGGTAGGATTGAATTAAGAGAAATGAGTTGAAAAATCGCATGACAACTTGGTACAAGTTAACTTGTACGTACAAGAGACGGAACAAACAAACATTGTGACATGGTAGAATTGAATTAAGACAAATGAGTTTAAAACATCACATAACAACTTGTTACAAGTTAACAACTTGTTAGATGGTAGGATTGAGCATTCGGTTTGGACCGGACCGATCCGGCCTAGGACTGGATTTTGCATTGAAAATTTTAAAAAAACAAAAAACCAGACAATACCGGAACCGGATTTTCAGCAGGGTTCGAATGGGAACCCAGACAAGTTGCATTCGGTCTGAACTCGGACCGATCAATCTTGTCCGAACCGGATGCGGACCCGGACCGACCGATCTGGTCCGGACCGGACCAGGACCAACCGATCTGGTCCGGTCCAAAAAACCAGACCAGACCGGTATATGCTCAGCCCTAGGATTGAATAAAGATAAACAAACTAGCTCGTTCAACCAAAGAAGCTGGGTCGTCCGGTCAAAATGAGCTAGGTCGTTCGACCAAATGAGCTAGGTTGTTCCGACATAATTAACAATCTGGCTATTTAAAAAACAAAGTCTAAAATATGTAACTTGTCCAATTTGAGACAACTTAATTAACAACATATCCATTTGCAAATGATTGTTTTTCAATGTTAGACAATTAATATGCGGTTAAATTTAATTTGTTAAGTGAACTTGTAACAAGTTTACTTGTACGCACATTGACGCGACAAACAAACTTGTTACAAGGTAGGGTTGAACTAAGAAAAATGAGTTGAAAACAATACACTCAAACTTATTACAAGTTAATTTGTACGCACATTGAGATGGGACAAATAAACTTTGTTACATCGTAGGATTGAATTAAGACAAACAAGTTGGAAACATCACATAACAACTTTTTACAAGTCAGGAAAATAACAAAAATCACTAAACGAGTTGTCTCATCCAGTCGAAATGATCTGGGTTGTTGCAAACTTCACGTGAGAATTTGTACAAACATTGAGACAGGACAAACAACTTGTTCCAACCAATACCTTTCCCCACTAGACATACACGCGTTAGTACTAACCCCTTAGACTCACACCCGACCGTAATGTTAGCCAGTTAGACACACACCTAACCCAAACTATTCCCCATTCTCCCTTTCCAACCCAACAACCAATCCACAAGTAAGTGACAACATGTTCTTGGTGACACATGCATTCCGGGTGGCACACACTTGTGTCCTTAGCGGAAGACACTTGTGTCCCAAGCAGAAGACACTTGCATCTTGAGCAGGACACACTTGTGTCCCGAGAGGGATATACTCGACCCTATGCGGAACAGAGTCGTTCGGAGCGACACGTTTGCATTCCAAAGAGGACACACTTGCCTTCAGAATGACACACGTCCGTCTCGAGTGGCACATTTGTGTCTCAAGCGGCACACTTGTGTGCCGAGCGGTAACCTTTACGGATTCAGGTGTGCATTTCTAGGAGTCTAGTTACATGATTTTCGAAAATCTGCTTGGGTTGTGTGCCCACTCTTATTGGATTTGCATCCAGATTTTCCAAAATCTGGCTTCTCCTCGGATTCCACATTGACTCGGATTATGCCAAAATATGAAGAGACAAATCTCTCCATGTTTGTATACATGGATTCAATTAATCCATTAATGTTTTCTCCCAACGTGTTATTACCAAAGGGCCTCGCTCGTCACGTACCCTCGCGAGTTGAAGAGGCTTGAAACCAACATGAATCATCTTCCCTTTTTCTGAAACTCCTCCATCTTCCCCATTTTATGAAACTCCATCATCCATGTTTCTGAATCATTTTCCCGTTTATGAAACTCCTCCATATTCCCCATTCTCAAAACCATCCCCCTCTCGTCCACTACGCCGCCATAGAGCCTCTTCCAATGAAGCCACCCAACTGTTTCTGTAGGCTCAGGGCTAAGCGTGAGCATGTCGGTACATCCAACTCGATCAGTCCATAGTATTTTTGTTGCTTGACTCCTCCAAACACGGTGATGTTTCCCTATTCTTTTTCCTTTTTGTTCTTTCTCTTTTTTACTTATTTTGTTTCCATAACATGTTTTTGGATTTTTTTGTAGGATGCCCTCCGTAGCACGTTTCTCTTGTATGAGGAAACACTATCCTCTTCCGTGAATAGTAAGAACCCATTGTCCGACTTCATTCTTGAAACTGTCGTTACCTTAAACAATAAGGCCTGATTGGAGTCTCTGGAGGAGGAGGTCGCTCGACTGGCAGGCCTCAAACACCCTTCCCCAGGTAAACATGTTGGGTATATTGTGCATTACATCTTGGTTCCAAGATCAGCTTTACAACTGCACCACAAAATTTTTTGGTTGCGTTTATATGTCCAAAATCTGAAATGGTTTTTCGGAAAACGAGACTATTTACGACACGGATTTTGATGGAGTTTTTGACATTTCACTAGCTGACAGTTTGGCATCCAAAAACCAGAAGTCAGTTTTCGAGTGTCAATGCCGACGGAAATGTTGAAAATGCCCCTTCCCTCCAAAGCTTGCACCCATATAAACCACCATCCACCATCCCTCCCTTTTCATTTTCCCCATCTATCCGATTCTTGATTTCCTTTTCGAGGTGAAAATTTGGAAAGATGATTTTTTTGTCAATGATGACATCCAGGAGCGCCAGCCCATTTACCCACTGGTCTGCATGTGCCGCTACGCCACACAGAGAGAGAGAGAGAGAGAGCGTCGGACGACAATGTCCGTTGTGTAGGTTCAGTGGCATTACGGGGCACTGGACATCGAGGTTGGTTAGGTTTTAGTGTTAAGGTGGTGTTACTTGAACATTAAATTTGTTTTAGGCAAGGCTGCCCAAAACGCAGTTACATCCAATTGTACTAGGGTTGAGAAAAATGTAGTTTCTTCATGTGCGAGGTGGTTTGACCGTTCCCGGATCCTTTCCATCTTCTGCAATATATTAGCCAGAAGCTCGACACCATGCTTGTGGTGGTCCTAGGGAAGTAGACTGCTGCCCCCATGGGGTTGGAGGACCTGAAGGACAGTGTTCCCAGGGCCGGTATGTTTTCCTGAAAACGAAACAGTTCGGCTAGGTTTTAACCTAGTGTTTTCCTTTTTGGCTTGTTTTCAAAGAAAATGATTGTAATGTAATCCCGGATTATTACCTTATCCCCTTAACCATCACTTTGAAATGAATTGGATTGGTTTATTTGGAATAATCAGCACATGTTATTGTAGTTGTAAAAAATGAATTAATGGGTTGATAGTTTCAATGATTTTCTTAATTTGCATTGATCCATTGTGTTATTTTTTTGAATGGTGTTTCGTTAATTAAAGATTTGATAGGAGGCATGTTTATGAGTTGAAGGGCCAGTTATCTTCTTCCTAATAATGGTTGTGTGTATCAATACTTTTGTGAACTTCAACTAGTATCTTTAACATCATCTTCGATTTAATGTTGGTGTTTGCAGAATCGAGAACCCCTCAATCCCCAAACTGCTCCACCACCTTCCAAGATGTTGAATGTGCCAATTGTGAACCTGGTCGAGACTCCCTTACCCCCTGCAAAGCCAATTTTTGAACACCATGTTCACATCAAGAATGGTATGCCAATCAACCCAGACATCATGGACATAGATGTTTGGAGCTGCAACTCCTCCTTTAATACCATTTTTTGAGCTTATGTATCATATAAGTGTAGTGGTAATTCAAGTATATTTTTGATAAACATTTACAATTACTCATTTTGTGTTTAGATAGTTTTTTTGGGCTATTTTAATTGGTAAATTTAGGCATGTTGGGTTAGAATTTTTCTATGCAAAACTATTATTTGAGGTTTGAATCCTTAGTTTTGTGTTTGGCATTTAATGTACATTTTGAAGCATAGTTTTTGTTCTTGCATTGAAAGGTTTTTTGGGAGGAATTATGTTGTCCATTGTAGCGAGTTTATTGCATGTTGTTTGCTTTTAAAATGTTATGCAAATGTGGATAGTTAACAGTACCCAAATTCATTGGTTAACTGCCTCAGTTTTGGTTTTAGATTGGTTAACATTATGCAAATGTGGATACTTCTTCATTATATGTGAGTTTCAGTTTGGTTGCATCAGCAGCTATAGGTTTCCATTCATTCAACTGTATTTGTTTATTGAATTTGTAATTGCATTTAACTTTAACAATTGTGGTAACGTAGACGACATTAGTGTACTTACGGGTGACAATTTAAGCTACATCGATTTGGCTAGTTGCGTCTCCGATGACTACGACAAGATTGACACAACTCACTACTACCGCTTCTGGTCTTCTGGTAACAACAACGAGTATGGAGGGGATTGTTTGGGAAGGATTGTTGCTTAAGTATATGTTCTGGTACAAACAAATTTGTTGTATTTTGGGATCGTAAGAAATTGACCGTGACAGTTTGTAATTCATGGATAACTGATTGACATCATTTCATGCTTATATTTGTATCTTATATCCATTATCTTACACCTAAGCAATGCTACGTGACGAGTTTTATGTTTGAATTTCAGAAATAAATAGGTTTGAAGAGATGAAGCATAAAAAGACCCAAAAGCAGGGAAAAAGGACTGAATTGTGAGACCTGGCGACTAAGATGCAAGGGAGAAGGACCTGAACGTAAGACCGAAGGACCAAAGAGCAAAACAGAAAACTCCACACCATCATGGGGAGTATTTTGGCAATTCTATTCGGGTCGGAGCTCCAAGAAGCAAAGTAGATGCATCCAAGACCAACAAATACATCAAGAAAAGCCCAGAATGAAAACGAGCCCGATCCAGATCCTGTAGACCGCTAATTGGCGGTCCGGGTTTGCCCGGGACCGCTAAGATTTCAGGAGCACGTGTATTAGTGTATGTTTAGTCTATTTTTGGTATTTGTTTAGTCCCACATCGGGGGATTGTCCCGGATTACCTTTTTCTATGGCTATAAATAGAACTCTTCACCTTCTATTGTAAACTACCCATTGCTTGGTGGCATTCTCTCTACTTGGAGTGAGCCTTGAAGCAAAACTCAAGTTGGAGAAGAATTCTACCTTCAATGTGAGTCACTGTTCATAAATAATTGTTCTTAGTTTCTTTTAATCTTGTCTTTCGATTCTTGCATGTTTCTTTAGCTTATGTTCCTTTAGATTCTTGCATGTTTCTTTAGTTTATGTTCCTTTCAATTAGCTTCTTTAATATTCCTTTCTTGCTTAGTTGAATTTCCTTTCAGTATAATGTTTTATTTTGTTAATGTAGTTAGTTTAATTATGAGTGAGTAGTTCCATCCCCTTTGGGGGTGGAGTAGAGGTATGTACATGTTATGTAGATGGTATGAATGCTAGATATTATTGTTTGTGAGAGATATTAGTATGCTTGCTTGAATTAATAAGAACTTTACTTGATGGTTTTGAAGGATTTCATGTTTAATTGTACATGTATATTTCGAAATTTTTATGCACAATAAGGATCAACTTACAATTTTCTATGATTTATTTCATGCATGCATCAATTTGTTTCAATATCTAGTTTCAAAACTTTATTAAAACAAATATGGGCTCCGAAATTCATACCTTGAAGTTCTCAAAAACTTCTTGACGTTTCAGAGACGTTGAGGAAGCCAATCGTCGCTTCTCGTTGCGCCGGATGCCTCCGAGTGTTCACCGAAACCCTAAACAAGGTTGGAGAGAAAGGAGCTAGCCAATCAATCTCCAAACAAGCTTAGAATCTAGCTATAAACCCCTTCCTTAGCCCCTGAGATTTCTCCTTCAAAGACTTAGAAAACTAAGAGAATTTTCGTGGATTTTGTGGTGAATTTTTGGAGAGAAAATAATTAGATAACAACTTATATCAATTGAGGAGAATAAGGACCTATTTATAGGCTCCTATCTTACTCTCAATCATAGCTATTCTTAAGCCACGAATTCTTGACATTTTCTCTCACAAAATAATTCCAAAATGCATTACATGCATCCACAAAACGTTTGACCAAGTTTGGAGCTAATCTAACCATCGATCAAATTAATCTCTTAATTATCAAAGGCACAAAATCGATCGTGCTTCGGTTTACCGAGTCCCACTCGGTTAACTGAATATGTCACGATTGTTTAACCGAGTACGCGACGGATGACCAAATCTTAAGGAGAAAAATTCTCCTTAACCGATCAAAATAATTCTCGTCCAAGACCGAGTGCTATTCGGTTAACCGAAAATATCGGAACTTGACATTGTTCGGTCGACCGTCTCTGGTTCGGTACACCGTACCAAAGACCCAGGCACTTTGGTCAAGTTCGGTCAATCAACTACGACTATCCGTTCCACGTTCGGTTGACCGATCCATAGATCCTTCGGTCGACCGAACCATAACGGATTACCGAACTTCTACCCGATTTTGCCTTTTTCAAATTTTGGATTTATTTCCAACAAAATTTGAACTTTTTGGGTTTTTAGCAAATTCACAACATATGCAATATATTATTGATTGACATCATTTCATGCTCATATTTGTATCTTATATCCATTATCTTTCACCTAAACAATGCTATGTCACGAGTTTTATGTTTAGTTTTCAGGAATAATTAGGTTTGAAGAGATGAAGCATAAAAGGGCCCAAAAGGTGGGAAAAAGGACTGGATTGTGAGATCTGGGGACCAAGATGCAAGGGAGAAGGACCTGAACGCAAGACAGAGGGACCTAAGAGCAAAACAGAATACTTCACACCATCATGGGGAGTATTTTAGCAATTGGATTCAGGTCGGAGCTCCAACAAACGAAGTAGATGCATCAAAGACCACCAAAACCACAAAGAAAAGCCCAGAATAAAACTCAACTGGACCCGGACATTTTGGACCGCCAATTGGCGGTCTGGATTAGTCCAGATCCGCCAAGATTTCTCCTGGACTTGTATTAATGTTCGTTTAGGCTATTTTTGGTGTTGGTTTAGTCCCACATCAGGGGATTGTCCCGGATTAGCTTTTTCCATGCCTATAAATAGAACTCTTCACCTCCTATTGTAATCACTCCATATTTTAAGTGGCTATTCTTCCTACTAGAAGTGAGGCCTTGAAGCACACACTAAAGTAGGAGGATGCTACTTTTAATGTGAGTCATTTTATCAATAAAGTTTTATGTTTCTTTCATTGTTTGTTGTATGCTTCTTTTATTGTTTGTGCATGTTTTAGTTTAATCGTCTTTTAATTCAAGCTTAGTTTTAATATGCTTTCTTTCCAAAGTTTAATAATTAGTGTAATGTTTAGTGAGTAGTTCCATCCCTTTGGGGGGTGGAGTAGATGTACATACATGCATTAGAGAATGGGATGAATGCTTTAATTTCAATGTGTTGATTAAACATGAATGTATGCTTGCTTGTTTAGGATAGAATTTACAACTTGATGAGTTTTGCCAAAATGATTAGACACCTCTCATGCTTGTTTAGGTTCTGAAATAAACACCTTGCATATGTAAATGTTAATCAACCAAGTTGGTGAATAGATTGATAGGTTTTGCCATAATATTTTGACACTTCCTATGCTTGATAAACACCACCTTCATGTGCTTAAAGAATGTATTCTACACCCACCTCTTTGCTTGTGTGCACTCACTCCACCCTTAGGGGTTTTCCATTTCTGAATTCCAGCACTTCTATTTTGTTCTTAGCTTAGTTTTTATTTGATCGTTTATTTCTTTCTTTTGCATTTCGTACTTCTTAGCGTAGTTTAGTGTAGAGTAGCGTAACGAACTCTCTTCTCCATTATTTTCGCCACTTGATTTCGTGCAAACAAGAGGCTGCTCACCTCCCTGAGGACGACCCGTACTTGCCACCGTTTCATCGCGGCCGTGCACTTGCGGTTTAAAATAAAACGTTCAACAAGTTTTTGGCGCCGTTGTCGGGGAGGTGCCAGTCCAGACTCTTGTTTGGACGATTCGAGTGGATTTAATTTGTGTTGTGTAGTTTTTCCTTGTTTCAGGAGACTTGGAGTCATCAGGAGGAATGCCTGGAGAAGTTTTGAGTGAATCTGAGCATTTAAGACCGCCAATCAGCGGCCTAAGACCGCCAATTGGCGGTCTGGTAAGCTCGGTTTTGTCTCGTATTTCTTTGGTTGGTTTTCATAATTGATGTAGTGATCTGGGATTTAATTTGGCATGTTTTGACTTATAGTTTATTCCCAGATCCATAATCAAACCTCCTTTAAGCAACTTGGACCCTAAAACTCAAAGCAAAAGATTAGGCATTCTTATTGTTTAGGTCATGCATCATGTATGTGACTTAGGCATTTAGATCGTCTTTTATCTTAGCTTTATTTTCTGTTGCTGAGAGCTGGCGTGAGGTACGCACCTTCTACTCTCATTCATGCATTTCGTATGACATGCATTAGTTAGTAGGAAGTGCATTGCAACAAGTGTGAGTTGAGCGTTTGTTTGGAGAGTTGATTGCTAGATTAGGACTCCAAAACGCTACTAAGGAGGGGCTGTCCCGTAAAAGATAAGGTGGGGGATTTCATCACCCTTTCCTTCGCCCCAAAAACCACACTAATCAAGAGCCTAATTTTAAAATCAAGTAGACATTGGCCCTAAGGATCTTGGACGCATTAGGAGAGTGATCCGGTCCCGACCGTCATGACCTGATCGGCGTTGCCCACTTTGTCGATAGTAGGAGAGACGAGATCTCCGGATCTTGACTCACTTGCTGGGATTTGTGGTCCTCGTTGTAGGGAGGTGAGGCATGTTGAGGCTGTGTGACCTCGCAGTTAGGCATCGTCTAGCTGTAAGGACCTATAGCGACCTTAGGATTGATTGAGCCTTATTTTCTTGTGTGCTTCTACCTGTACCCATCCGCCGTAGCATAAGGACTTCTTCCCTTCTCTCCTGAGTCATTCTTTCTCTCCTGTGTTCCCCAGTCTTCTCTTCTACGTACATTCTTTGTTTGAAAAAAAAAGAACAAAAAGAAAAAAAAGAGTTGTGGTTTGTGTGTGCACCTTTGTGCATGCTTTCGTGGACACGAGACGAGAGTGGTCGTTTGACGAGGAGCGTTGTCAATCCGGCTTCGGTTATCGATTTCTCGACACCTTCCTCCTCTCGTGTCACACGTAGTTCGGGTCCAATGGATGCTAATTTCCGTGAGGAGGAGCAGTTGCTGGACCCACCTGCTCCACCAGTGCTTCCAGTTGTCGTTCCCATACCTCTTCGTGATTGATGCTACCCGAGCCGTACCACTCTACCCTCATGCATCATATTACCAGAGGCTAATGGGAACCATTTTGAGGTTAAGCCTCAGTTTATTTCCATGCTCCCTCACTTCACTGGGAAAGGTGACCCCTATATCTTTCTCAGGGAATTTGAGGAGGTTTGTGCTATGTTCAAGCTGCAACAACTTAGCACAGACTCCATCCATCTTAGGCTCGTTCCTTTTGCACTAAAGGATGACGCCAAGAAGTGGTTGTACAACAACCAGGCGAATTCCTTTAGGACTTGGGATGAGTTTCAATCTGCATTCCTCAAGAAGTACTTTCCTAATCATCGGACTCAAAAATTGAGGAACGAAATCAATTCGTTCTATCAACATGAGACCGAACCATTTCATGCATATCTTGAGAGGTTCAAAGAGCTACTATCCTCGTGCCCTCACCATGGCATTGAGTTGTGGCGTCTTTGTCAGATTGTTTATGAGGGTCTTCACATCCCATCCAGAACACTCCTTGAGTCCATGTGTCAAGGAGAGTTCTTGGGAAAGGATGAAATGGAGGCATGGGCCTTCCTAGAAGACCTCGCTGAGAAAACCATGCAGTGGGAGAGTGTGAGGGCACCACCTGCATCATCTAGTATAGGAGCGAGGATCGCGAATGCAAACTCGACTAGATCGGGTTCCGCATTTGCTATCGATAACACTACGGCCACCGAGGCACGCATGGCAGCCTTAATGCGCCGTATGGATTCGATTGAGCTCCAAAACCAACAAAGTGCATCTCACATGTCCACATCTGGTCCAGTTCCCTGTCATTCATGTGGTAGGATAGGTCATGTAGAAAGCGAGTGTGAGTCCATTCCTCCTGAGATGGAGCGTGTCAACGCCATCTATGACAGAGCTAGGAATGACCCATACTCATCATCTTTGAACCCTGGATGGAGAAACCACCCCAATTTTTCATGGAACCAAACTAATGCCCCGGGTGGTCCTCCAAACTCCTCTAGACCACCTTACCAATCACACCAACCTCCCATGCATGCACAATCCTATCAGCCACCCCAAGTGCAAATCACCAATCAATCGGGTTTCCCAAATTCCAACAATATGGAAACCCGATTCAATTCGCTTGAGACCTTGACTCGTGGACTTGAAAACTCAATGAAAAATTTTATGTCTACCACAAGTCAAGTTCTCACTTCAAATCAGCAGACCATGAAATCTCTAGAGCTTCAGATTGGCCAATTGGCTCAGTCTGTACATGAGAGAGAGAGAGGGTATTTTCCTAGCCAGCCTGAGGCTAACCCCCGCATGTACCAACAACAACAAATGCAAAATGAGAATGTGGTACCTCGGGGGAGGCAAGTGAACCATGTGGAGGAACATGTTCACCATGTCAATTCCATTGTGACCTTAAGGAATGGAAAACAGATTGACAATCACATTTCCTTGCCACACCCCCCACCATCTATGCAGCCCCTCAGTGGGAATGGTGGTGAAGAAGAGGCTGAGGGTGAGGGTAATACACCGAAGCTTTCTTCTCAGGCACATCAGAAAACCTACCTGCCAAAAGCTCCCTATCCAAGTAGGTTAAACAAAAAGCAGAGTGACAACATGGACAAGATATTAGAGGTGTTTATGCAAGTGAAGGTTAACATCCCCTTGTTGGATGTCATCCAACAAATACCTCAATATGCCAAAGTGTTGAAGGATCTCTGTACAACCAAGAGGAAGACCAATGTTCCTGAAAAAGCATTCTTGGCTGCAAATATCAGCTCACTTTTGTCCAATCCTACCTACACAAAATACAAGGACCCTGGGTGTCCTACTATTCAATGTACGATAGGGGACACTAGACTGAGCAATGTTTTGCTTGATTTAGGATCAGCGGTCAACCTCCTCCCATTCTCTTTTTATCAACAGTTGAACTTGGGAGAATTGAAACCAACGAAGATCACCCTCCAATTGGCGGATAGATCCATTCGTATTCCCATGGGGATTATCGAGGATGTGCTTATCAAAGTTGGAGATTTTATATTTCCAGTCGATTTTGTTGTCCTCGATACCAATCCTGTTGCGAACACCCACTCTCAAATACCTTTGATTTTGGGTAGACCATTTTTGGCAACCTCCAATGCCTTGATTAATTGTAGAAATTGTCTCATGAAGCTCTCATTCGGTAACATGAGTGCCGAGTTTCATGTGTTCAACTCTGGTAAGCAACAGGAACCCATGGATGAACCTTTAAATCTAAATCTCATCCGCCAATTGGAGAAAGCACCACAAAATCAACGAACACCCCTAACCCCAATGCAACCCGTTGAGAATGTTCGTGGGCCCAGCGAAAACTCATTGCCTGTCTTCGCAATGCAACAGATTGAGCTGGCCTAGAACATGAATGTCCAAAGGGAGTGTTCGTTGCATGATTCAGTTGAGAGTACTAGTGAGAGTGAGACACCTCATCATATGCCTATACCAGAAGGTGTCTCTACCTCATGTCCCTTGGCCCTTGAGCCATTTGAGTTTGATATTGACTCCAACAAGGACCCACCTTTGACCGAGCTTATGCTTGATGATCTAAATGATGGTGGGAGGTCCTTGTTGGATGACTTGGGGAGAAGCCCCATTCTTAGTGATGCAGGTCTGCTGCATCCATCGAATGAGCTTGAGGAACTCATTCCGATGCACCCGCCTATTGGTTGGAGGGTTTTCTTCGATGAGCAATTAAACCCTAGTGAGGCAACATAACTTCATTCTTTGTTGCCTACACCCAACTAATATCATGAGGGGTTCGAACCTTTCAGCTTTGACCTTTCACCCCTCATGACACCTCAGAGTACCAGTGGAGTTTGCCCATCTCGGCAAGTCTCTGGTCCTCATGACTTGATGTTCTCATTTGATGTTCCTTGACCAAATGATTATGAGAATATCTTGGTTGATGTATATATCTTGTAAAATATATATATATATATAATAATAATAATAAAAGACTCCTTCAGTGAGCATCGATTGTTGTGGGCCCCAACCCTTGTGTACTTGGGCCCAATCTCTTCACGTATTTATCTCCCTTCTTCAGCTTCTCACAGGTTTTGAGGGAATTTGGGTTTGTGTCCATCAACATGACCCTGAACGTCCCTTTGTACTTCATGTTGGTGAGATGTTTCCTTTTTCTTGCATATCTACATGTAGTATCTTGTTCACATTCATTGGGGACAATGCATGAAGTAGGTGTGGGGGGTGTTTTACGTGTGTACATAGTCGAGTCTTTTCTTTTGATTTTTTTTTTCCTTTGTGTGCATTGTTAGGGTCATGTTAGTGTACCACATTTAATATCGATATATCTGCTTGCCATGATCCTTGGGTGACTTGTCTTCTTTTGCATGCCTAGTGCAATAAAATTTCCACATTTATTTCAAAATCTTCATGTGTTTGCGAAAGGAAATGTTTTTGTGGGTTTTGTGTGTGTTTAGCATGTGGAAAACCGTTGAGAGGCTAAGTAAAAAGAAAGCTCCCAAAATTGTCTTGAACTTGATGCATTAGGATTTCTAGTTTACTGGCTTTAGGTCTTATCGAGTCGTTAGGATGCACCCCGGTTTTCCCTCGGGGGGCGTGTAATCATAGGGTTTCAGCACTCAAACATTTAAAGAAGTCCACCCTGAACCTAGTGAGTCAAATAATTCGTGTCTTTTAGTATAAGGAAGTTTGTCGTGGTCAAGGGCCCTTAATCTTTTTTTTGTGAAACTTAAGTGTAGGGGTTTTGGTTCCCATGTAGATAAATGAATAAGTGGTGTTCTCTCTTCTCGCACGGCTCCTATCACTCGGGAAAGTAGGTCTGAGGGGACTTTGTGCCTGGTGCTTTCGAGTCATCTGACTTGGGATGCACCGACCAAACTCCCGTTACACGGGTGGTAGGGATCACCCTATGTGAAGATTTGGGGGAAGGTGTATGTGATAGTGTAAGTCCTCATAGGCAATGATGCACGAAACCTGACCCTGGGAGAATCAAACACCAACCAATAAAATGCTCCAATGAAAAAAAAAGGAGTCAAATAAGAACCAAAATGGAGTTTACACATTGTATCACATTCAGAAGTTAAGGTTGCCCATGTCTTTCACTCAAGTCCTTGACTAACTTTCACGAATAACTCATTAGGCTAGGTGTGTGGATGGATTACATATATAGAGTCGACCCGTAGTGTTATCGCGTCCCATGATCGACAAAATGAGTCCAACGAGTCGTGTAGCTAGATTGATTAATGCATCTTTTTCGGATTTTGTGGGTATATCCGCTGAAAACCCTCAGGAGACAACACTCATCCTTGGCGACAAGGAGGTTTAACGGCTTGTTGCACGTGCTAAGTGCAACCGTGATTCCTACGAAAGTGAGTTAGGATTTCTTGTTTTTTGCATGCTTTTCTCTTTCGTTGTTTTGCTCGGGACTAGCAAAAGTTAGGTGTGGGGGTATTTGATTTACATCATTTCATGCTCATATTTGTATCTTATATCCATTATCTTTCACCTAAACAATGCTATGTCACGAGTTTTATGTTTAGTTTTCAGGAATAATTGGGTTTGAAGAGATGAAGCATAAAAGGACCCAAAAGCTGGGAAAAAGGACTGGATTGTGAGATCTGGGGACCAAGATGCAAGGGAGAAGGACCTGAACGCAAGACAGAGGGACCTAAGAGCAAAACAGAATACTTCACACCATCATGGGGAGTATTTTAGCAATTGGATTCGGGTCGGAGCTCCAACAAACGAAGTAGATGCATCAATGACCCCCAAAACCACAAAGAAAAGCCCAGAATAAAACTCAACTGGATCCGGACATTTTGGACCGCCAATTGGCGGTCTGGATTAGTCCAGATCCGCCAAGATTTCTCCTGGACTTGTATTAATGTTCGTTTAGGCTATTTTTGGTGTTGGTTTAGTCCCACATCGGGGGATTGTCCCGGATTAGCTTTTTCCATGCCTATAAATAAAACTCTTCACTTCCTATTGTAATCACTCCATATTTTAAGTGGCTATTCTTCCTACTAGAAGTGTGGCCTTGAAGCACACACTAAAGTAGGAGGATGCTACTTTTAATGTGAGTCATTTTATCAATAAAGTTTTGTGTTTCTTTCATTGTTTGTTGTATGCTTCTTTTATTGTTTGTGCATGTTTTAGTTTAATCGTCTTTTAATTCCAGCTTAGTTTTAATATGCTTTATTTCCATAGTTTAATAATTAGTGTAATGTTTAGTGAGTAGTTCGATCCCCTTTGGGGGGTGGAGTAGATGTACATACATGCATTAGAGAATGGGATGAATGCTTTAATTTCAATGTGTTGATTAAACATGAATGTATGCTTGCTTGTTTAGGATAGAATTTACAACTTGATGAGTTTTGGCAAAATGATTAGACACCTCTCATGCTTGTTTAGGTTCTGAAATAAACACCTTGCATATGTAAATGTTAATCAACCAAGTTGGTGAATAGATTGATAGGTTTTGCCATAACATTTAGACACTTCCTATGCTTGATAAACACCACCTTCATGTGCTTAAAGAATGTATTCTACACCCACCTCTTTGCTTGTGTGCACTCACTCCACCCTTAGGGGTTTTCCATTTCTGAATTCCAGCACTTCTATTTTGTTCTTAGCTTAGTTTTTATTTGATCGTTTATTTCTTTCTTTCGCATTTCGTACTTCTTAGCGTAGTTTAGTGTAGAGTAGCGTAACGAACTCTCTTCTCCATTATTTTCGCCACGTGATTTCGTGCAAACAAGAGGCTGCTCACCTCCCTGAGGATGACCCGTACTTGCCACCGCTTCATCGCGGCCGTGCACTTGCGGTTTAAAATAAAACGTTCAACAATTATCCTATGCAATAATAAATTATTGCACCCCATAATATATGCATCTCATGTGAATTTATCATGATTCTAATTATGTTATATGCAACATAATTGATTTTACTCGTCCACCACATGAGTCATATTTTCTATAAGAAACCCGACTCATCATATGAACCAAAAATCAAGCTTCTTGTTTCCCAGTTTTTGCGGTGTGACCTATTGGAGGATCTAGACTAAGTTGGCAGTGATATTAAGAGCTTAATATCACAAGCTATAAGCGGTATCTAGCTACACATTATAGCTCCCAATTAGTTAGATGTCTTAATTCCACTCGAACCAAAACCCGATCCATTTAGTGATGGAGTGCACCACTTGTGTCCGTCCCTTGCCTCATGATATTAAGAATACACACAAAGTAGTATTGTGTCACCTTTGTATTAGTATTCATTTCTTGATCTCTTTAAGCTAGTTATAAATATGTGACTTAACTCAAATCACATTGTGCACATTACAACTTTGCTTTATCAAGGGGCCCATTAATATCATCACTCAATTAAGAGGGGCAATGATAATCTTTTGACTAACTATCTTCTTCAACGAAAGTTTTGCTTAACCAACTAATGCCTTTACACTACACTCATTGATAACTCAAGACACTAGTCTAATTAAGAACTCCTTAAGCAATCGGATATAAGTCTCATATCAAAGGATCAAGGACACAATAAAATATTAATGACACAGAAACACATTCCTATAATATTTTACTTGTTAGGTCAATTCGGTATACAAAAGTACTATTTTCCTATTTTGTGTACCCGTGTTGTCACTCACTTGTAGAGCTACGATGATCTATGACCAACACGACAATCTTAACTCGGTAATTAATGTCCCATGCTAATTACCATGATTGCGAATATCTTTTGTTTTATGTAAACCAATATGTTTTAGAGCTCTACGGTTAAGGACCAAGAGTCTCTTCCTCAACACATCCAAAAGACGAATATCATAAACAAGGAACAAAATGATTTCTCATTCAATTCATAATAATTGACATTTAAAAGTAAAACTTTTAGGACACATTCCCTTCAATCTCCCACTTGTTATTACAGTTTTCTTTCTCATACATACTCAATGCATAAAACAATAATAACTAGGGTAAACCCCATTACATATCAATCATCAAGCCAATCTACATGGTTCCTCAATCCCATGGACTCGAAATGCATTTCGCCCTTGGCTTGGGATAAGGGTTTTGTGAATGGATCAGCTGTGTTGCTGTTGGTGTCCACCCATAAAAGATTTATTTTGCCTTCGTCGATGAGGTCACGCGTCACGAAGTACTTACGATCCATGTACTTCACTTTGTGGTGTGATTTGGGATCCTTGATTTGCGAGATAGACGCACTATTGTCCCAAAATAGCTCTATTGGTCCCTCGCTCTAGGGAACTACTCCAAGCTCTTCAAGGAACTTCTTAATCCACACTCCTTCCTTGCTCGCTTCAGCGACAGCCATTACTTCGGAAGCAGTGGTTGAGTCGGTCGTAGTGCTTTGCTTCCAACTACGCCAACTCACAGCTCCACCATTCAGAAGGAAGACGTATCCTGATTGCGACCTTCTATCGTCTGGATCACTCATGAAACTCGCATCCGAGTAACCATCAGCTATCAATTCCCTTTGTCCTCCATAAACAAGAATCTTATCCTTAGTCCGGTTAAGGTACTTCAGGATATTCTTGACCGCAGTCCAATGCTCAGTACCTGCGTTGGATTGGTGACGACTTGTCACGCTTAGAGCATACGAGACATCGGGTCTTGTGCAAGTCATCGCGTACATGATCGACCCAATTGCCGAAGCATAAGGGACATCCTTCATGTACTCTAAGTCCTTACGTGATTGAGCACGTTGAGACTTCTTGAGTTGCACACCGATACTCATTGGCACACTGCCCTTTTTGGAGTTGTTCATCTTGAACCTTTCCAAGACCTTGTCAATGTATGTACGTTGACTCAGGCCAATGAGTCTACGGGATCTATCTCGGTATATCTTGATTCCCAAGATGTATTGAGCCTCACCCATATCTTTCATTGAAAATGCAGATTTCAATGAACTTCTCGTTTGCTCAAGCAAAGGAATATGATTGCCCATAAGCAATATGTCATCGACATATAAGATTAGGAATACTACATGGCTCCCACTAACCTTCTTGTATATACAAGGTTCTTCCTTACTTTGAATGAAGTGAAGCTTCTTCATTTCCTCGTCAAAGTGTTTGTTCCAACTCCTTGATGCTTGCTTCAATCCATAAATGGATCTTTGAAGCTTGCATACCTTCTCGCTATTCTTTGGATCTTCAAAACCTTGAGATTGTACCATGTACACATCCTCCTCCAAGTTCCCATTAAGGAACGCCGTTTTGACATCCATTTGCCATATTTCATAATCGTGAAATGCGGTAATAGTGAGCATGATCCGAATAGACTTGAACATGACAACCGGTGAAAAAGTTTCATTATAGTCAATTCCTTGAACTTGAGTGAAACCCTTTGCTACAAGCCTTGCTTTGTAGGTTGTCAAGTTCCCATCCATGTCCATCTTCCTCTTAAAAATCCATTTATTATGAATGGCCTTTTTACCTTGAGGAAGGTCAACCAAGTCCCATACTTGATTATCATACATGGATTCTATTTCGGATTCCATGGCCTTGAGCCATAGTTTGGAGTCTTCCCTCTCCATTGCTTCTTGGAAGGTCAAGGGATCATTAGTATCTAGTACCATGATTTCATGAAGTCCCAGATAGATATCGGGTTTCTTCTTTTCCCTTGTTGACCTTCTAAGTTGCTTTGGTTCTTCTCGTGTCTCTCGAACTTCTTCCATAATTTCTTGAGGAATCGGTTCATGCTCAACTCTTGAACGTACACTTGGTGGGGACGATTGAGATTCTGTCACAATTTCTTGTGATGGTCTCTCGCTCACGCTCCCACTAACCAAAGGAATCTTGGTTGGGCCTTCATGATCTTGAATGTCATCATTCATGTCATAATCTTGTAGAGTATCTTGAGTTTCCTCAAGCACAACCCTACTCCCACTACTTTTTACTCTCTCTAGAAATTCCTTTTCCAGAAATGTGGCATCCCTCTCTACAATCACTCGATTGAGGTGATATGCCAAAAGTAGTATCCTCTTGTCTCACGAGGATAACCAATAAAGAAGCACTTATCCGCTTTTGGTTGATGTTTGGTCGACATCAATCTCTTGACGTAAGCCTCACAACCCCAAATCTTGAGAAAATTGAGCTTAGGTGTTTTACCACTCCATAGCTCATAAGGAGTTTCCTCCGCGGATTTGGATGGAACATTATTTAGTGTGTAAGCCGCAGTTTGTAGTGCATAACTCCAAAAGAAAGAGGTAATTCCGCATGACTCATCATTGACCGAACCATGTCGAGCAATGTCCTATTCCTCATTTCGGATACCCCATTCCACTGAGGTGTACCGGGAGGGGTGAGTTGAGGTACAATGCCAAACTCCTTTAGGTATGAGTCAAATTCGGCACTTAAGTACTCACCTCCACGATCCGTTCGTAGAGACTTGATTTTCTTGTCGAGTTGGTTCTCTACTTCATTCTTGAATTCTTTGAACTTGTCAAAAGATTCACTTTTGTTTCTCATTAGATAAACATAGCCATAACGACTATAATCATCCGTGAACGTAATGAAGTACCTGAAACCATCTCGTGTACTAGTACTCATTGGACCACATACATCGGAATGTATCAAATCCAACAAACCACTCGCCCTTGGGTCTTTCTTCTTGAAAGGCTTTTTGGTCATTTTTCCCATTAGACATGGTTGGCACGTCTCCAATGATTTAAAATCAAGTAGACCAAGAAGGTTAGCTTCTTGCAATTTCTTGATGCGCTTTTCATTTATGTGACCAAGACGATAGTGCCACAAGAGAGTATCATTCTCGTGAGTGGTCTTAAGTCTTTTGTTATTGATATTAAAGATTTGTTTATTATTCAATTCAAGCAAATAGAGACCATTCCTTATGAACACATTTGCATAGAAAACACCATTCTTCGATATAGACAAACAAGAATTTGAAATATTTATATTAAAATTATCCATATCCAGACATGATACAGAAATAATATTCTTGCTAATCGAAGGTACATAATAAACATTCTTTAGACATAAATTTAAACCACTACATAATTGAAGCACCACAAAACCTTGTGCAACCGCAGACACGTTCGCACCATTTCCGACGTTCAATTCTACCTCGTTCCTTACGAGTTCCTTCCTATCCAAGAGTAGCTGCACATTAGAAACTATGTGAGCACAAGATCCGGTATCTATTACCCAATCCTGGACAGAGGTGGCTAAATTTATTTCAATAACAAATATACCTTTGGCCTTTTTGGGGCGCCGACGTTCAATCACTCCGTTGTCAAGGTCTTCCTTGTACTTGGGGCAATTTGGCCGGATGTGTCCTTTTTCACCGCAGTGAAAGCACTCTGTATTGGGAGTTGGAGATTTCTGAGATTTCCCCCTCGATGCACTCTTATGAGCACCTCCTACTCCCTTGCTCTTGATTGAACCACTTTTGGTAGATTTACCCTTTCCTTTACCAATCTTTTGGCTCCTCCCATGGACGGCAAGGACTTGCTTGTCCCTACCCTTGCCCATGTCAACTTCAGCAGTTTTGAGAGCGTTGTGAAGCTCCTCAAGGCTCACCCCTTTTTCACGCACGTGATAGTGCATCACAAAGTCCTTAAAGGACGGGGCTAGAGAGCCAAGAATCATATCTTCAGCAATGTCCTCGGGCATTGGTGAAGAGAGCTTTGCCAACTTCTCAAGGTATCCTTGCATCGTGAGAAAATGCATAGATACCGATGTTCCCTCCGCCATATGACACCTTGTGAGTGCGATGGTGGTCTTATAGCGCTCCTTTCGGGCACTATCCATGAACATCTTTGATAAAGCCTCCATGGTCTTCTTGGGTTTTGAATCCAAGTATTTCGCTTGAAGCGAGTCACCCATGGATGCTAGCATAAGACCATGAACTTGGTTCTCTTGGTCTTCCCACTTGGCTTTAGCCTCTTTCTCTTCATCGGTTAATCTCTCATTCCACTTTGGGATTGGACCTTCCAAAATGTGAGATAGTTTCTCAAACATTAACACGATATTGAGTTTGAGTTGCCAACTAATGAAGTTTGAGCCATCATTTGCTAAAGGGTGTTTTTCTATCATGGATCGTACGATAGGTTGGATGTTCGACATTTTTCTACAAAATAAATCATATAGGATTTTAATGCCAATTTTATGTTTATTATACATGCATACAAATGTAAATGTTGCAAATAAAAAAAAATTGCCCATAAATGCAACAATACAAGATCCCATTAATTGTAACATAGACTAGCTAAGGGCTATCGAATACATTACAACATCAAGGTAAGAAACATTTTTCTAATCACAACCTTTTTGAATTTTAGCAATATTAGCATCCTCAAATTCTTGAGATTCTTGTCGTTTTAATTATGAGGGAATGCGACCTATCCTCGTAAGAAAAAAAAATTCCCAAAACCGAGCGAGGGCTCTAGGTAATGTTAAGAAAACTTATTTTCATTTGATACGAGATACGTTTATCCATTGTATTCACAACTAAACATACTCGGGGTTCACTAGGGTGAAAAACACCTCATACATTTAATAGTGGCACAACAACAGACAACCATTATATCTCCCACTATTCCCAAAGATGGAGGGAGCTATCTCCCGCTAAGGGCGAGCAGATTATCCCTCAATCAATGACTGCTATTGGATGAAATAAGAAGGAAATTATTCTTAATTTTTGTTGGACAATTTCATATATTTACATGTGATTTGGAATTTTAGGTTATCATGCATATTAATATTCATACACATCCTAACATTCACCACATTCATCACATGCATAGCAGAAATTAAAAAAGCAGAAATTAAACATTCACACAATCCACATCGTGTGAGTTTATATGTTCCCTCCGATCCTTGATCCTCGATCCCCGATCCTCGATCCTTGATCGATGCGCTACAATGGCGACTTCCTCTTGCACCGGAGATGTAGATTTTACAGAAAATAAACATGCTCCTCACATTCGATAAAAAACCGACTAGTGCAAGTCCTATGTAAAACCTCTCATATGCATATGCAATTATCTAAAAGATGGAAATAGAGAATTTGGCTTTTACATACAGAAGCCCCTGTATTATAACAATTATAAACATTCATAGGCGCTGATTTGGAACATATAAACTCACAATTCCTGCAAAAACAACTCGAGCATCCATGCACGCAATATCGCTATAAACTATCCACCCTAGTTTATCAAGCATCTAGAATCCCAAACAATTCTTTGAAAAACATTTTGAAATCCATTAAAAACGTTTTTCATGCATCCATAGTTCAAAAATTAATTATGAACCGCTATCCATCCAATTTCCAATGGAAAGATGAACCACAGTTTTTCGGTTTTGTTGATTCTCTTACAAAATAATCGTTTATACTTAAAACGAAATTATTGCAAGTTAGACAAATGTCTAAATCTTAATTCTAATAATTACATGACATGTTTTAAAACACTTAGAACATTCAGAACGAATTATTATGGAGAATTACATCAACAATCATTCATAGACCGAAAAAACCGGTAAATCGAATTGTTTAAATCCTAGATGGTAAACTAAATTTGTTTACAGCCATAAATCATGAGAAAATTGAACCCTAAGCTCTGATACCACTGAAGGATTTCATGTTTAATTGTACGTAGGCCTCACAACCCCAAATCTTGAGAAAATTGAGCTTAGGTGTTTTACCACTCCATAGCTCATAAGGCGTTTTCTCTACGGATTTGGATGGAACATTATTTAGTGTGTAAGCGGCAATTCAGCTTGACTCATCATTGATCGAACCATGTCGAGTAATGTCTTATTCCTCCTTTCGGATACCCCATTCCACTGAGGTGTACCGAGAGGGGTGAGTTATGGTACAATACCACACTCCTTTAGGAATGATTCAAATTCGGTACTTAAGTACTCACCTCCACGATCCGTTCGTAGAGACTTGATTTTCTTGTTGAGTTGGTTATCTACTTCATTCTTGAATTCCTTGAACTTGTCAAAGGATTCACTTTTGTTTCTCATTACATAAATATAGCCATAACGACTATACTCATCCGTGAACGTAATGAAGTACCTAAAACTGTCTCTTGCACTAGTACTAATCGGACTACATACATCGGAATATATCAATTCCAGCAAGTCATTCAGTCTCGGTCCGTTCTTCTTGAAAGGCCTCTTCGTCATTTTGGCATAAGGCAAGGTTTGTACGTCTCCAATGATCTAAATCAAGTTGACCAAGAATGTTAGCTTCTTGCAATTTCTTGATGCGTTTTTCATTTATGTGACCAAGACGATAGTGCCACAAGAGTGTATCATTCACGTGAGTAGTTTTAAGCTTTTTGTTATTGATGTTTAAGATTTTTTTATTATTCGATTCAAGCAAATAGTGATCATTCCTCACGAATGCATTTGCATAGAAAATACCATTCTTCAATATAGACAAGCAAGAATTTGAAATATTTATATGAAAATTATCCATATCCAAACATGATACAGAAATAATATTCTTGCTAATCGAAGGCACATAATAAACGTTCTTTAAACATGAATTTAAATCACTAGATAATTGAAGTTCCACAGAACCTTGTGCAATCGCAGCAACGCTCGTACTATTTCTGACCTTCAAAATCTTTTGCCAAATGATGTTTTTCAATCATATATCGCACAATAGGTTAAATATTCGACATTTCTACAAAATAAATTATATGGGATTTAATATCAATTTTATGTTTTAAAAAATCGATACCGTAAATAAAAATTTGTCCATATGCAGCAATTCAAGATCCTATCAATTATAATATAAACTAGCTAAGGGTTATCAGATATACGATAAAATCAAGGTAAGAAAATATTTTTCTAATCATAACAATTTCGAAATATCGCAACATTTGCATTTTCAAACTCTTATGACTCTAGTCGTTTTAATTAAGAGGGAATTTGACCAATCCTCGTAAGAAAAACTCTCTTTCTCAAAACCGAGTAAGGTCTCCAGGTCTTGTTAAGAAAACTTATTTCATTTGATACGAGATACGTTTATCCATTGTATTCACAAACAAATATACTCGGTGTCCACTAAGGAGAATCGCACCTCGTACATCTATTCATGACACAACAATAGACACCCTTATATCTCCCATTATTCCCAAAGATGGAGGAAGTTATCTCCCACTAAGGGCGAGCAGAATATCCCTCGATCGATGACTGCTAGTGGATGAAATAAGAAAGAAAAATACTCTTAATTTTTGGTTGGACAATTTAAACATTTACATGTGATTTTAGAATTTAGGTTATCATGCATATTTATCATCTATACACATCCTAACATTCATCCATACAATCACATATATATCAAGCACACAAACATAAATAAATCCATTCACACGCACATTGTGTGAGTTTATATGTTCCCGCGTCCTTGATCCTCGCATTTCTTCAGCGTCTTCCTCTTGCACCATGGATGTTGATATTGCAAAAATATAAACACGCATCTCTCAATTTTGAAAAATTGTCTAGTGCAAGTCTTATGTAAAAAATCTCTTATATGCATGCATATACAAAGAAATAGAAATTTGGCTTTCACATATACATAAGCCCCTGTGATTGAATAATAATAACATACACATTCATTCATTCATTCACACACGGCTTCGTCGAAACATTACAAACTCACATATCCCTGCATTATAGAACTCGAGCAACGCATGTACATATACTATATATTACTCGATTTAGTTTATCATGCATCTCTAAATCAAACAATAATAAAATCATTTGAAATCCTATAAAAATGATTTTATGCATCCATAGTTCAATACACAAAACATTTGAACCGATGTTTATCCAATTGCTAAAAATAAAAATTTAAAGAAAGATAAACATATGCTTTTTTCGTTTTGTCGATTTTTTATAAAATAATCATTTAATTAAAAACGAAAATTTTATAAATTAGACATAAGTCTAAATTTCAATTCAAACATTCACATGACGTTTTTCAAAACATTTAAAACTATCAAAAGAATCAATTAGAATTAAATCAACAAAACTATCGGAAAACTTGAAAAAGACATAAAACATGAGTTGTTTCGATTAGAGATGGTAAACTAAAATTAATTATATAATCTAATAATTGAAAATATAAACTAAATACTCTGATACAACTGTAGGATTTCTTGTCCCTTTGTATGTATATATTTAAAAATAATAATAATACAACATACAATATTGATTTCATATTTTCAATAATTTTATGTACATAACTTTGTGTTTTATTCTAATATCATGCAACCCTACATTTATTAAAATAAACCACAAAGGTAGAATCATACCTAAAGGTTCTTTAAAACCTTTTTGAAGATTCGGAGTCGCGTTCCCGTTGAATCGTCCACGGAATTGCCTCCGAGTGTTCACCAAACTCTAAACAAGATTAGAGAGAAATGAGCTAGGCAATCAATCTCTAACAAGGTTTAGAATCTAGCTAATAACCCATCTTTAAGCTCATGAGATTCTTATCTCTAAAACTTAAATTTACTAAGAGATTTTCGTGGTGATTAGGGAGAGATTAAATGAGATAAAGAATTTTTGCATTATTAATAAACAAGTAGGAGTAATGGTCATTTTATATTCTCTCAAAACATCCTTATGAAGAGCTATTCTTTAACCATGATCCCTTGTTTATTCTCTCCTAAAATTAATCTCTAATTTCCACATAAATACCCACAAAAAACATTTTAATTAAATCTGGAATTAATCCTCCCATGATCTAATTAATCTCTTAATAATTCAGGCAGAATCGTTCTTACTCGGTGGACCGAGTACAACTCGGTCAACTGAACCGTTCGGTTATAACACGTGTTCGGTGCACCGTGAGCTAGACGGTCGACCGAATCCGTATGAGAAAAATTCCATGGAAGAATTCGGACGAACCACGTCTTTTACTCGATCGACCGTTGACCCACCAGAATCGCTCCTGAAACATAGTCATCGGATGACCGTGTCACCTTCGGTCTACCGAAAATACTACTTCTCGGTTGACCGTGCACACTCGGTTCACCGAACCCGATTGTCCTGGCACTCCAGATAATTTCGGTCAACCAATTGTGCTTACCCGTTCCCTATTCGGTTGACCCCGATTTTGCCTTTGTCAAATTTTGGATTTATTTCCAACAAAATTTGATCTTTTGGGGTTTTTAGCAAATTCACATATTATGTAATATATTATCCTATGTAATATTAAATTATTACACCCCATAATATATACACCTCATATGAATTTATTATGATTCTAATTATGGCAATTCTCATGACATATTGATTTTATTCATTCACCACATGTGTCATATTTTCATATGAAACCCGACACATCATATGAACTTAAAATCAAACCTCTTGTTTCCCAGTTTTGTGATGTGACCTATAGGAGGATCTAAGTCAAATTGACAGTGATATTAAACACTTAATATCTCAAACTATAAGCGGTATCTAGCTGCATATTATAGTTACCTAATTAACATAGATGTCTTTATTCCACCCGAACTAAACACACGATCAAGTTAGTGATGTAAGTGCACCCGAACTAAAACACGATCCATTTATGATATTAAGAATATATACAAAGTAGAAATGTGTCACCTTTGTATTATATTCATTTCTTGATATCTTTAAGTTAATTATAACTATGTAACTTAACTTAAGTTACATTGTGCACATTATAATTTCGCTTTATCAATGGCCCACAAATATCATCACTCAATTAAGAGGGACAATGATAATCGTTTGACTAACTATCTTTTCCTGCACAAGTCATGTTCAACCAACTATCGCCTTTATCACTATACTCATTGATAGCTATTGACAATAATCAAATTAAACGCTTCTTTAGTGAAAAGATATAAGTCTCATATCTTAGGATCCAAGACACAGTAAAACATTAATGACACGAAACACAATTTCATAATGTTTTACTTGTTAGGTCTATTCAATATATAAAAAAAATCTTTTCCTCTTTTATATACTTGTGTCGTCAATTATTTTGTAGAACTACAACAATCGATGACCAACACGACAATCTTATCTTGGCGATTAATGTTCTATGTTAATTACCATGATTGTGAATAACTTTTGATTTATGTAAACCGTTATCTTTTAGAGCTCTAGGGTTAAGGACCAAGCGTCTCTTCCTTAACACTTTCAAAAGACGAATACCATAATGAAAGAACAAAACGTTTGCACATCCAATTCATAGTAATTGACATATAAAAGTAAAACTTTTAGAACACATTCCTTTCAATCTTCCACTTGCTATCGAAGTTTTCTCTCACATACATTCTCAATATATAAAACAATAATAACTAGGGTAACCATCTCTAATCACTCATCAAGTCAATCCACATGGTTCCTCAGACCCATTGACTCGAAATGCATTTCACCCTTGGCTTGGGATTAGGGTTTGGTGAATGGATCAACTGTGTTGTTGTTTGTGTCCACCCATAACAAATTTATTTTGCTCTCGTCGATGATGTCACGTGTGACAAAGTACTTACGATCCATGTACTTCACTTTGTGGTGTGATTTGGGATCTTTGATTTGCGAGATAGATGAACTATTTTCGCAAAATAGCTCTATGGGTCCCTCGCACGAGGGAACTACTCCAAACTCTTCAAGGAATTTCTTAATCCACACTCCTTCGTTGCTCGCTTCAGCGACAACCATTACTTCGGAAGCGGTGGTTGAGTCGGCCGTAGTGCTTTGCTTCCAACTCGTAGCTCAACCATTAAGAAGCAAAACGTATCCTGATTGCGACCTTCTATCATCGGGATCACTCATGAAACTCGCATCCGAATATCCTCGACTATTAACTCACTTTGTCCTCCATTAACAATAATCGAATTAAGCACTTCTTGAGTGAAAAAATATGTCTCATATCTTAGGATCCAAGACACAGTAAAACATTAATTACACGAAACACAATTCCATAATGTTTTACTTGTTAGGTTTATTCAATATATAAAAGTAATATTTTCCTCTTTTATATACTCGTGTCGTCAATTATTTGTAGAACTACAACAGTCGATGACCAACACAACAATCTTATCTCGGTGATTAATGTTCAATGTTAATTAACATGATTGTGAATAAATATTTTGATTTATGTAAGTCATTATCTTTTAGAGTTCTACGGTTAAGGACCAGACGCATTTTCCTTAAAACTTCTAAAAGACGAATATCATAATGAAGGAACAAAATGTTTGCACATCTAATTCATAATAATTGACATATAAAAGTACAAGAATTCTCTAGTAAGCCTAGAGCTTAATTTAGAAAATTAAGCCCTCACAATATCCACCACTCATTTCAAATTGTAAGGTAGATTAAGATAAAGACGGTTATGCTAATTAAAGGTGAGATTAACCATAAATAAGATCCAATGGTGAGATGCTAAGGGACTTAAATTAAATTTGATGAGCCCTAAGCTCACTAGAGTCTGACCCTATAAAAGTAAAACTTTTAAAACACAATCCTTTCATAATCGATGTATAAAGTCCTGCTGGAACAAAAAAATAAATATTATATTATATATATATATATATATATATATATATATATATATATATATATATATATATATATATATATATCTTATATCAGATATATATAAGATATATATAATAACAATTCGCAGAATGATTATAGCAGCCTCAGTTGCAAACTGAAATGTGTAAACATTGAATACATCAACTGATCAACCACAGACATACAATTGAAAATAGAGCCTACTAAGAAAAACATGGATGGTTTAAATGAAAAATAGAAACTGCGTCTGCATTAACATCAAGTGATCAACCACTACCATTTGTCTGTGTTCCTGTAACAAAAATAAACAATCTATGTTACTAAGCGTTTGCATAGCTTATTGTTTTCCTCTCTACCTAAGATGGTACCAAAACTTCGGGTACGTAAATCACCAATGGAGGGCTCTTCCTGTAATAAAAAAGGATTACTAAATGATTAAGCTGCCATCGTTACATAATGATTGTAGGACGGTGAAGTACGATCAATACTAATAAAAATTGAACAACTGCAACTTACTTCAACACCATTGTTTCTTCGTGTTGATCTCGATAGAAATTCCCGATATGCAGACTCCATCTTATCAACAGGATTTGCTTTCTTATATAGGGAAAAAGTAACTAAGCTCAAAAGGCATCATACGGAAAGGGTTGTTTTTTCTTGTCCTAACGAATAAATCTAAACTGGCTTCACTAAAAGTTAAACCTTTGCCTAATCAGAGCATTTTCTCAAAGATATTTCATTCCCAAGAACTATAATTGATATTAGAAACACTAAGACTTATAAATGTGTGTCTATGGAATAAGTTCACAATATGTTTAGTGTAGCCTACCGATTAAATCCAATCATTCCTCTAAAATCCACCAAAACTTAATCTAAATCCTCTGAAAACAACCTCACCAACCATATCAAGTTCCAAAATCCCAAAAAAACAAAAAAAATCCGGAAAAATCGGAAAACGAACCTCAAGATCCGCACTGCCTTCGACATCAAGTGTGAAACCCATTATCAGCTTATCACTTTCAAAACCCTAATGCACTCTTTGGACTCCAATTGAATGTCAAATTTGATGGCCTTTTTAAGGCCCTTACAGAAGAGGTCGAGGAGAGAGGAGACGAGGAGTGCGGAGGCGTAGAAGAAGGGGGCGTGGTGGAGGAGGTGGGAGAGGAGGAGGAGGAGGGCCATGGAGAGGTAGGGGAAGGTAAGGAAGGAGAGGGAGGTGGCGACGAGAAGGACAACAACGTCTGTGGCAGCGAAGGGGGAGTGGTCGCTGCAGAAGGGTTGGGGGTTGCGGGATGGTTTTGTGTGTGATTTGGGAGTAAAAATCGAGACTTAGTAGAAGTAACCAAGGAAAACCTGTCGGTTTTCCAACAAACCCATGTTTTCATAAATATAACATGTCGGTTTTTAAAATCGACGTGAAAATACGAATATCTTACGTCGGTTTTTGAAAACTGACGTGCGAAGTTTCTTACCACGTCGGTTTATTGGAAACCGACGTGATATATTAGTATTTCTTGTCGGTTTTGCTAAAACCGACGTGATAAGGTCCTTTCACGTTGGATTTTTTAAATCCGACGTTAAATGCCAACGTTATAACATCTTTTTCCAGCAACGAAACCCTTCTTCAAACACCAAACACCATCCGGACGCCCCCCCAGATCTAACTGCCACCTCCGTCTCACCCACGACCTCCACAACTCCTTCCCAACCACTGCCCCACTCTGCACCTCCAGACGATGATTTACGATTTTACTGACGTTTATTATGAGATCGGCTTCCTAATGTGAGAAAGGTGGAATTTATATTTGTCAAGCATTTTGGGTTTGTTCATGTCAATATCGTTGTGAGATTTGGTTGTGAATATTAGAAAGGCGGTTCCATTTCTTAGTTTTTGATTTTGTTTATTTTATTTTGTTGGGTTTTTGAGTTGTGGTTTTAATTAGTCCTATTTATTTACGTGGTATGCCGTGTGTACTTGATTTTAATATGTTTGTCTTTTTCAACTTAGGGTTTGTTTTGTTTATACACATGTTAGGGTGAAATCTAAGTTTGTTTTTGGTATTTGTAGAAAGAGTGTTGATCTATATAAACAAATGTGTCCATTGAACCGGACACAATAGGGAATTGAGGAGGGAGAGGTTGTTTTGGTGATGATGGTGGTCGCAGTAGTGACCACTACTACAGATTAGAATTGGGGGTGTTAAGGTAAAATGAAGGAATCCAAATTAGAGTTGAATTTCTCCGGTTGATAGTGCCCATCAATTTTAAGATTGCCAAAGGTAAAGGGAAAGGTAGGAACAAATTAACCAAAAAGGCACCAATCGAGGGAAAAGGAGTAGGAGCTTCTCATGAGAGCACCTCAATGGGGAAATCTTCAAAGTCTCCAACTCCCAACACGGAATGCTTCCACTGTGGTAGGTAAGGACGCATCCGCCCTAATTGCCCCAAGTACAAGGAGGACATTGACAACGGAGTGATTGAGCACAAACGCCCCAAAAAGGTCAAAGGTATATTTGTTATTAAAATATATTTAGTCATCTCTATCCATGATTGGGTACTAGATATCGGATCTTGTGCTCACATAATTTTTAATGTGCAGTTACTAAAGGATAGGAAGGACCAAAAGTGGTTGGATGATTCTAAAGGTCGGACATGGTGCAAGCGTAGCAGCGATTGCACAAGGCTCCGTGGATCCTCATTTATCTAGTGGTTTAATTTTAAGTTTTAAAAAATATCTATTTTGTACCTTCGATTAGTAAGAATATTATATCCATATCATGTTTGGATATGGATGGTTTTGTAATGAACAATTCAAACTCTTGCATGTCCTTATCAAAGAATGGAATTTTCTATGCAAATGTTTTCATAAGAAATAGACTTTATTTGCTTGAATTGAATAATGGACAAGTCTTAAACATCAATAACAACAGACTTAAAACAACTCACATAAACAATACAATCTTATGACATTATTGCCTTGGTCACACTAATGAAAAAACAACAAGAAATTGCAAGAACCTAAGCTTCTTGGTCCAATTGATTTTAAATCATTAGAGACATGCGAACCTTCCCTTATGGGCAAAATGACCAAGCAACCTTTCAAGAAGAAATGTCCAACAACAAATGACCTGTTGGATGTGATACGTTTTGATGTATGTGTCCAATAAGTACAAGTGCAAGAGATAATTATAAGTACTTCATCACGTTCATGGTTACATCTATCTAATGAAGAACAAAAGCCAATCCCTTGACATGTTCAAAAATATCAAGAATGAAGTAGAGAACCGACTCAATAAGAAGATCAAGTCTTTATGAACCGATCGTGGAGGTGAGTACTTGAGTACCGAATTCGACTCATTCCTAAAGGAATGTGGTATTATAACACAACTCACTCCATCTGGTACACCTCAGTGGAATGGTGTATCCGAATGGAGAAATAGGACGTTGCTCGACATAGTTGATCAATGATGAGTCAAACTGAATTGCTACTTTACTTTTGGAGTTATGCACTACAAGCTGCAGCTTATACACTAAACAACCTTCCATCCAAATCCGTAGAGAAAACGTTATACGAGCTGTGGAGTGATAGAATACCCAAGCTCAAGTTTCTCAAGATTTGGGGTTGTGAGGCCTACGTGAAGAGATTGATGTCGACAAAACTTCAACCAAAAGCGGATAAATACTTCTTTATAAGTTATCCTTGCAAGGCAAGAGGATACTACTTTTTCCATAAAACCACCAATCGAGTGATTGTTGAGAGGAATGATGTATTCTTAGAAAAAGAATTTATCGAAACAATAAGAAGTAGTGCGAGTAGAATTGTGCTAGAGGAAACTCAAGATACTTTACAAGATCATGATGTGAATGATAACATTTAAGATCATGAAGACCCAACCGAGGTTCCTTTGGTTAGTGGGAGTATGAGTGAGCAACCTGTAGGATCTAATGTGCCCTAATATTAGTCTAAAGGGGGGAGGGGGTGAATAGACAAATTAAGTTCTTTAAACAACTATTGCAAATTAATGACTAGAAGAATAAAATGAAGGAGAGATATGCAAACCACAACACCAGATGTATAGAGGTTTGGATCCAACCACTGGATCCTAGTCCTCTCTTACGAATTGCTCTTCCTTGAGCAACTTCGGTCCACTAATCCGATCTCTGTTGCGAGCCGAGATCACGCCTTTACACCACAAGCTTTGCGAACACCCTCGCCTAGCTTGGATCACCTTCTCACAATCCGAGAAGAACTTCACTCTGGAAGCTAGTACAACTCTGAAAGGGAAAACTTCAGCAAACTAATCTTGGGCACTTGAAATGAATGATGCATTCAATGAGCTTGTTTCAAGTGAGTAGATGTGAGCACAAGGACGTTTAGAGCAAAATGAGGGTTGTAAGAATGTTTGAGCTTGGAGAAAGATCGGTCCCCTTAGAAATGTGTTCTCAGCTCTATTTATAAGTTCTAAACTTAATCTAGCCGTTAGGATTAAATAGGTATAGAGTTGTGTAAGAATATACAAAATAGAAAATCACATGGCATTGTTCAGGATAAAATCGGTCGACGGAATCGGTCGTCCAAAATCAGTCCAGAAGTCAAGTCCAGAAAGTGCCAGAAACAAACGGTTGACAGAAACAGAGGGCGGTCGATCCAACTGGGCTAGAGCATAAGTTAATGGTCGAACATATGTTAAGGTTTGGTCGACCGTTGAGAGAATTTGGTCAAGATGAAACTGTGGAATTGAGATAACAACCGAACAAGATGAAGATGTCGTCCGACCAATGTTGAACGTTTTATATTAAACCGCAAATGCACGGCCGCATTGAAGTGGTGGCAAATACGGGTCGTCCTCAGAGAGGTGAGCAACCTCTTGTTTGCACGAAATCAAGTGTCAAAAATAGGGAAGATAGTTGATTATGCTACTCTACGCTACACTACACTAAGAAGTACGAAATGCAAACGAAAGAAACAAACGATGAAATACCGACTAAGCTAAGAACAAAATGCTGGAATTCAGGAATGGGAAAACCCTTAAGGGGTGGAGTGAGTGCACACATGCAAAGAGGTGGGTGTTGAACACATTCTTTAAGAACAAATGAAGGTGATGTTATCATGCATAGGAAGTGTCTAAATGTTATGACAAAACCTATCAATCTATTCACCAACCTAGTTGATTAACATTTACATATACAAGTTGTTTATTTCAGAACCTAAATAAGCATTAGAGGTGTCTAATCATTTTGGCAAAACTCATCAAGTTATAAATTCCATCCTAAACAAGCAAGCATACATTCATGTTTTATCAACACATTGTAAATAAATCATTCATTCCATTCTCTAATACATGTATGAACATCTACTCCACCCCCTAAAGGGGATGAAACTACTCACTACACATTAGACCAATTATTAAACTAAGCAAGGAAAGCATATTAACTAAGCTACTAAAACTAATGAAATGAAATTAAACAAAGTAAAGCAAGAAATATGAAACAAACAACATAATAAATAAATTTTTATTAACAAATGACTCACATTTCAAGTAGCATCCTCCTACTTTAGTGTGTGCTTCAAGGCCTCACTTCTAGTAGGAAGAATAGCCACTCAAAATATGGAGTGATTACAATAGAAGGTGAAGAGTTCTATTTATAGCCATAGAAAAAGGTAATCCGGGACAAGCCCCCGATGTGGGACTAAAAAATATCAGCAATGGACTAAATACACACTAATACGCGCCCCACAAAAATCTTAGCGGATTTGGGCCAACACAAACCGCCAATTAGCGGTCTTGGACCACCAATTGGCGGTCTATATGGTTCGGATCTCGCTAAGTTTTCTTGTGGGCTTTTCTGGATGTCTTTGGTGATCTTTGATGCATCTACTTTGCTTGCTGGAGCTCCGACCCGAATAGAATTGCCAAAATACTCCCCATGATGGTGTGGAGTATTTTGTTTTGCTCTTTGGTCCTTCGGTCTTACGTTCAGGTCCTTCTCCCTTGCATCTTAGTCCCCAGATCTCACAATTCAGTCATTTTTCCCAGCTTTTGAGTCCTTTTATGCTTCATCTCTTCAAACCTATTTATTCCTGAAAACTAAACATAAAACTCGTTACATAGCATTGTTTAGGTGAAAGATAATAGATATAAGATACAAATATAAGCATGAAATGATGTCAATCAAATACCCCCACACCTAACTTTTGCTTGTCCCAAGCAAAACAAAGAAAGAGAAAAGCATACAGAAAACAAGAAATCTTAACTCACTTTCGTAGGAATCACGGTTGCACTTAGCACGTGCAACAAGCCGTTAAACCTCCTTGTCGCCAAGGAGGAGGAGTGTTGTCTCCTGAGGGTTTTCAGCGGATACACCCACAAAATCCGAACAAAGATGCATTAATCAATCTAGCTACATGACTCGTTGGACTTATTTTGTCGATCATGGGACGCGGTAATACTACGGGTCGACTCTATATGGGTAATCAGTCCACACACCTAGCCTAATGAACTATTCGTGAAAGTTAGTTAATGACTTAAGTAAAAGACATGGGCAACCTTAACTTCTGAATGTGATACAAAGTGTAAAGTCCATTTTGGTTCTTATTTGACTCTTTTTTCGTTTTTTTCTTTTTCTTTGGAGCATTTTATTGGTTGGTGTTTGATTCTCCAAGGGTCCGATTTTGTGCATCATTGCCTATGATGACTTACACTATCACATACACCTTCCCCCAAATCTCCACATAGGGCGATCCCTACCACCCGTGTAACGGGAGTTCGGTCGGTGCATCCCAAGTCAGATGACTCGAAAGCACCTGGCACAAAGTCCCCTCAGACCTACTTTCTCGAGTGATAGGAGCCGTGCGAGAAGAGAGAACACCACTTATTTATTTATCTACATGGGAACCAAAACCCCTACACTTAAGTTTCACAAAAAGAGATTAAGGGCCCTTGACTACGACAAACTTCCTTATACTAACAGACACGAATTATTTGACTCACTAGGTTCAGGGTGGACTTCTTTAAATGTTTGAGTGCTGAAACCCTATGATTTCACGCCCCCCGAAGAAAAACCGGGGTGCATCCTAACGACTCGATAAGACCTAAAGCCAGTAAACTAGATATCCTGATGCATCAAGTTCAAGACAATTTTGGGAGCTTTCTTTTTACTTTGCCTCTCAACGGTTTTGCACATGCTAAACACACGCAAAACCTACAAAAACATTTTCTTTCGCAAACACATGAAGATTTTGAAAGAAATATGAAAATTTTAAAGCACTAGGCAAGCAAAAGAAGACAAGTCACCCAAAGATCATGGCAAGTAGATATATCGATATTAAATGCAGCACACTAACATGACCCTATCAATACACACAAAAGAAAACAAAATCAAAGGAAAAAGACTTGACAATGTACACACGCAAAACACACCCCCACACCTACTTCATGCATTGTCCTCAATGAATGTGAGCAAGATACTACATTGATTTATGCATGAAAAGGGAAGATCTCACCAACATGAAGCGCAACAGGAAGTTCGTGGTTATGTTGATGGACACAAACCTGAATTTCCTCAAAACCTGTGAGATACTGAAGAAGGAAGACAAATACGTGAAGAAATGGGGCCCAGGTACGCATGGGTTGGGGCCCACAACAATCAATGCTCGCTCATGGAGTCTTTTATTACACATTTTTTCTTCTTTTTTTTCTTTTCGAATTTTTTTCATGATATATAAAACAACGATATTCTCATAATCATTTGGTCAAGGAACATCAAATGAGAACATCAAGTCATGAGGACCAGAGACTTGCCGAGATGGGCAAACTTCACCAGTACTCTGAGGTGTCATGAGGGGTGAAAGGTCAAAGCTGAAAGGTTCGAACCCCTCATGATATTGGTTGGGTGTAGGCAACAGGAATGAGTGATGTTGTGTTGCCTCACTAGGGTTTAGTTGCTCATCGAACAAAACCCTCCGACCAATAGGTGGGTGCATCGGAATGAGTTCTTCAAGCTCATTCGATGGATGCAGCAGACCCGTATCACTAAGAATGGGGCTTCTCCCCAAGTCATCCAACAAGGACCTCCACCTTCATTTAGATCACCAAGCATAAGCTCGGTCATAGGTGGGTCCTTGTTGGAGTCAATATGAAGCTCAAATGGCTCAATGGCCATGGGACATGAGGTAGAGACACCTTCTGGTAGAGGCATATGATGAGGTGTCTCATTCTCACTAGTACTCTCAACTGAATCATGCAACGAACACTCCTTTTGGACATTTATGTTAATGCCAGCTCACTCTGTTGCATTGCAAAGACAGACAATGAGTTTTTGCTGGCCCAACAAACATTCTCAATGGGTTGCTTTGAGGTTAGGGGTGTTCGTTGATTTTGTGGTGCTTTCTCCAATTGGCGGATGAGATTTAGATTTAAAGGTTGATCCATGGGCTCTTGTTGCCTACCAGAGTTGAACACATGAAACTCAACACTCATGTTACCGAATGGGAGCTTCATGAGACCATTTCTACAATTAATTAAGGCATTGGAGGTTGCCAGAAATGGTCTACCCAAAATCAAAGGTATTTGAGAGTGGGTGTTCGCAACATGATTGGTATCGAGGACGACAAAATCGACTGGAAATTTAAAATCTCCAACTTTGATAAGCACGTCCTCGATAATCCCCTTTGGAATACGCATGGATCTATCTGCCAATTAGAGGGTGATCTTAGTCGGTTTCAATTCTCCCAAATTTAACTGTTGATAAACAGAAAATGGGAGGAGGTTGACTGCTGATCCTAAATCAAGCAAAACATTACTCATGCTAGTGTCCCCTATCGTACACTGAATAGTAGGACACCCAGGGTCCTTGTATTTTGTGTAGGCGGGATTGGACAAAAGTGAGCTTACATTTGCAGCCAAGAATGCTTTCTTAGGAACATTGGTCTTCCTCTTGGTTGTGCAGAGATCCTTCAACACTTTTGCATATTGAGGTATTTGTTGGATGACATCCAACAAGGGGATGTTAACCTTAACTTGCTTAAACACCTGTAATATCTTGTCCATTGTGTCACTCTGCTTTTTGGTTAACCTACTTGGATAGGGAGCTTTTGGCAGGCAGGTTTTCTGCGGTGCATGAGAAGGAAGCCTTGGTGTATTACATGTAGGATCGTGTGTGGGTTGGGTTAATCTAATCACTTTTACTCTAATCCCTAGCTAATCAAACAATAAACGTAGCGGAAACAATTTAAAGACTAGTAGGGAAAAGGAACAAGCAAACCACAAATCGACTTGGCGTTTTTATAGTGGTTCGTCACCCCACCCGGGTCCTAGTCCTCTCTTGCAAGCTCCGCTCGACTCCGCGAGCTCCGCCTACGACTTCACTATCTGCTCCCCGTTCCGGGCCGGGAGACAAAGCCTTACAACCGTGAAACTCACGAACAACCCTCGCCGAGCTTGGAATCCTCTTCTCACAATCCGAGAAGGATCACTTCGGGCTCTCACCGAAGTTTATACTTGTGTCTTGGGCTTTCACCAAGACCGTTGCCCTCTTGACAACAAATGTAACTTGAGTGGAACTCACTCTCTAATTGAGCACAACAATTGCTAGATGTTTGAGTGATGAATGATGTGGAAATTAGGCTTTGGGTAGCTAACTTGGAGCTTGGAGGATTGGAGTTTTCTCTCTAATGAATTGGGACAATTGGAGTTGGAGAGTTTTGTTAACAACAAGTCTTGATCCTCTATTTATAAGCTCCTAAAGATTTCTAGCCATTTGGACAAGATTTGATTGGGTTTTGTGCAAAGCACACAAAGCAGAAAATCAGGCTGCAAATCTGTCCAGAACCGGTCGACCGAAACTAATAAACCGGTCGACCGTTCACTTGATTTCAAGGAGAACGGTCGAACAAATGAATATTTGGTCGGACAAATGAGCTAGAACTTAACTCTACTTAAGTGAATCGGTCGAACCAAAGTATGGGGCGGTCGACCGTTAAGGGGATTCGGTTGAGACAAAGTTGGATCGGTCGAACGAAGAGTGTGTCGACCGATAGCATGGATATAAAAAGTGTTCAACCGGTCGACCGAAACAAGGTCATCGTTCGACCGGTTACCGAATGTATTTTGGGGTTAAGTTTGATTTATACGAATACGACCGTTATAGGAATACGACAAAGGTAACGGCCATAATAAAATCCGGGATCGGTCGACCGAAAAGGTAAAACCGGTCGACTGGTAGAGTTCGGTAGAATAACTGTGGAGAGTCTGTTATAAACCGGTCGAACTGAGAACTGGTTCGGTCGACCGGTTCACACAGGAAATCTGGGTTTAGGTTTTAAGTGATTTCCGACTAAGGTTTGGGTGATATAATGGAGTCCAAATGATATGAGATTTTGTGTGTGAATCCTACAGGGAACCTAGTGTGAATGTGATTAGTTTTTAACTCTTGTATGCTCAATTTACACATGTTCCTGAGACTCAAAATAAAATCAAGATTACAAGTCTTCATATAGCTTTATTACAAATCTTGACTTGATTTCCTTCCTTCCATGAGTCTTGATCACTTGTAGAGGTTAGCATATGCAATATATATGCAATGCAATATGTGTGCTACTCTACATTTTCAAGTATTAAGAATTAGGTCGCTTAAATCATCAAAACAAGGATTAAGGCCAAAAAGCCAACATTACCCTCACCCTCAGCCTCTTCTTCACCACCATTCCCACGAAGGGGCTGCATAGATGGTGGGGGTTGTGGCAAGGAAATGTGATTGTCAACCTGTTTTCCATTCCTTAAGGTCACAATGGAATTGACATGGTGAACAGGTTCCTCCACATGGTTCACTTGCCTCCCCCGAGGTACCACATTTTCATTTTGCATGTGTTGTTGCTGGTACATGCGGGGGTTAGCCTCAGGCTGGCTAGGAAAAGACCCTCTCTCTCTTTCATGTACAGACTGAGCCAATTGGCTCATCTGAAGCTCTAGAGATTTGATGGTCCACTGATTTGAAGTTAGAACTTGACTTGTGGATGACATAAAAATTTTCATAGAGTTATCAAGTCCACGAGTCAAGTTCTCAAGCGAATTAAACCGGGTTTCAAAGTTAGAATTTGGGAAACCTGGTTGGTTGGTGCTTGGAACTTGGGGTTGCTGATATGAATGAGCATGCATGGGAGGTTGGTGTGGTTGATTAGGTGGTCGAGAGGAGGTTGAAGGACCACCCGGGGTATTATTTTGGTTCCATGAAATTTTGGGGTGATTCCTCCATCCCGGATTATAAGATGATGAGTATGGGTCATTCCTAGCTCTGTCATAGATGGCGTTGACATGTTCCATCTCAGGAGGAATGGACGCACACTCGCTTTCTACATGACCTATCCAACCACATGAATGACAGAGAACTCGACCAGATGTGGACATGTGAGGTGCACTTTGTTGGTTTTGGAGCTCAATCTAATCCATACGGCGCATTAAGGCCGCCATGCATGCCTCGGTGGCCGTAGTGGTATCGATAGCAAATGCGGTACCCGATCTAGTCGAGTTTGCACTCGCGATCGTCTCTCCTATACTAGATGATGCAGGTGGTTCCCTTACACTCTCCCATTGCATTGTTTTCTCAGCAAGGTCTTCTAGGAAAACCCATGCCTCCCTTTCATCGTTTCCCAAGAAGTCTCCTTGACACATGGACTCAAGGATCGTTCGGGACGGGATGTGAAGACCCTCGGAAACAATCTGACAAAGACGCCACAACTCAATGCCATGGTGAGGGCATGAGGAAAGTAGCTCCTTGAACCTCTCTAGATATGCATGAAATGTCTTGGTCTCAAGTTGATAGAACGAATTGATTTCGTTCCTCAATTTTTGAGTCCGATTATTTGGAAAGTATTTCTTGAGGAATGCAGATTGAAACTCATCCCAAGTCCTAAAGGAATTCACCTGGTTGCCGTACAACCACTTCTTGGCGTCATCCTTCAGCGCAAAGGGGACAAGCCTAAGATGGATGGAGTCTGTGCTAAGTTGTTGCAGCTTGAACATAGCACAGACCTCCTCAAATTCCCTGATAAAGATATAGGGGTCGCCTTTCCCTATGAAGTGAGGGAGCCTAAAAAATAAACTGAGGCTTAACCTCAAAATGGTTCCCATTTGCCTCTGGCAATACGATGCATGAGGGTAGAGCTGTACGGCTCGGGTAGCATCGATCACGGAGAGGTATGTGAACGACAACTGGAAGCACTGTCGAAAAGGTGGGTCCAGCAACTGCTCCTCCTCACGGAAATTAGCAGCCATTGAACCCGGACTGTGTGCGACACGAGAGGAGGAAGGTGTCGAGAAATCGATGACCGAAGCCGGATTGACAACACTCCTTGTCAAACGACCACTCTCGTCTCGTGTCCATGAAAGCATGCACAAAGGTGCACACACACCATGTGCGTAGAGGAGAAGATGGTGGAACACAGGAGAGAAAGAATGACTCAGGAGAGAAGGGAAGAAGTCCTTATGCTACGGCGGATGGGTACAGGTAGAAGCACACAAGCAAACAAGGCTCAAACAATCCTACGGTCGCTATAGGTCCTTACAGCTAGACGACGCCTAACTGCGAGGTCACACGGCCTCAACACGCCTCACCTCCATACGACGAGGACCACAAAGCCCAGTAAGGGAGCCAAGATCCGAAGATCTCGTCTCTCCTACTATCGACAAAGTGGGCAACGCCGATAAGGTCATGACGGTCGAGATCGGATCACTCTCCTAATACGCCCAAAGTCCTTAGGGCCAATGTCTACTTGATTTTAAAATTTAGGCTCTTGATTAGTGTGGTTTGTGGGGTGAAGGAAAGGGTGATGAAATCCCCCACCTTATCTTTTATGGGACAACCCATCCTTAGTAGTGTTTTAGAGTCCTAATCTAGCAATCAACTCCAAACAAACGCTTAACTCACACTTGTTTCAATGCACTTCCTACTAACTAATGCATGTTCATACGAAATGCATGAATGAGAGTAGAAGGTGCGTACCTCACGCCAGCACTCAGCAACTGAAAATAAAGCTAAAATGAAAGACAATCTATACGCCTAAGTCACATACATGATGCATGACCTAAACAAAAAGAATGCCTAATCTTTTGCTTTGAGTTTTAGGGTCCAAGTTGCTTAAGGGAAGTTGATTATTAATCTGGGAGCAATCTAAGAGTCAGAACAAGAAAAATTGAGTCCCAGATTTCTAGATCAATTAGGGCAACAACACAAAGAAAAGAGAAGGTGAACAGAGCTCACTAGACCGCTGCTTGGCGGTCTGAAGTGCCTAGTTCGTCTCGAAATTTCTCCAGCAACCTCCCCTTGCTATTCCCAGTCTCCTGAAACAAAGAAAAACTACAAAACACAAATTAAATCCACTCGAATCGTCCAAACAAGAGTCTGGACTGACACCTCCCCAGCAACGGTGCCAAAAACTTGTTGAACGTTTTATATTAAACCGCAAGTGCACGGCCGCGTTGAAGCGGTGGCAAATACGGGTCATCCTCAGGGAGGTGAGTAGCCTCTTGTTTGCACGAAATCGAGTGGCAAAATTAGGGAAGATAGTTGATTATGCTACTCTACAATACACTACACTAAGAAGTACGAAATGCAAACGAAAGAAACAAACGATGAAATACCAGCTAAGCTAAGAACAAAATGCTGGAATTCAGGAATGGGAAAACCCCTAAGGGGTGGAGTGAGTGCACACATGCAAAGAGGTGGGTGTTGAACACATTCTTTAAGCACAAATGAAGGTGATGTTATCATGCATAGGAAGTGTCTAAATGTTATGGCAAAACCTATCAATCTATTCACCAACCTATTTGATTAACATTTACATATACAAGTTGTTTATTTCAGAACCTAAACAAGCATGAGAGGTGTCTAATCATTTTGGCAAAACTCATCAAGTTATAAATTCTATCCTAAACAAGCAAGTATACATTCATGTTTTATCAACACATTGTAAATAAAGCATTCATTCCATTCTCTAATGCATGTATGAACATCTACTCCACCCCCCAAAGGGGATGAAACTACTCACTACACATTAGACTAATTATTAAACTATGCAATGAAAACATATTAACTAAGCTACTAAAACTAATGAAATGAAATTAAACAAGGGAAATGTTTTATGAACGCAGCGCGTCACGGACGCGCTCTACGTGGACATCCATGTCAGCCCTTACGTGACCAAAGCATGAATGTTTTCTTGTTTTTTCTTCCTGATGTCCACTCAAATCACATTAAATGCGTTTCAACTCAACACGTTCTCTCTCTCCACCCAAATACAAATATGATGACACTCTTTCTTTCTTCTTCATTCTTTCTCTCCAGAATAAATCACCATTTCGAGCAAGATATTAGGTCGAAGAAGCATCTGATGCCGACTCCCAGGATTCTTCACAACGTAAGCAGCGTGAATGGGACGGTGCGAAGACTTCCCGATGTTCTTGTCAGCGTTAGCATCGTGAATGTGACGATCCGGTGGTGAAGACTTCGCACCACAACATCTTTGCTGCACTGTTGGAGTGCCCGTGACAGAAAAAGAATGAAGAAGAAAGAAAGAGTGTCATCGACCGTCCCATTCACGTTCCTTACGTTGTGAAGAACCCTGGGACTCGGCATCAGACGCTTCTTGGAAATAATATCTTGCTCGAAATGGTGATTTATTCCGGAGAGAGGTACAACGCTCCGTGGTGAAGACTTACGTCTGTTCGGTTTATGTTGTACATCTCTCCGTAATAAATCACCATTTCGAGTAAGATATTACGTCGAAGAAACGTCTGATGCCGACTCCCAAGGTTCTTCACAACGTAAGCAGCGTGAATGAGACGGTCATGTTTAAGTCTTACATCTTCTTTCCGATTTACTGGGAAAATATATATTATTTTTGTAATTTGTGTGTGTTTGTGTTTGTATTGTTTGTTTGTGTGTGATTTTCTGGGAGAAGATATATTATTTTTGTAATTTTTGTGTGTTTGTGTTTGTGTTTGTGTTTGTGCTTGTATTGTTTGTTTGTCTTTGTGCTCTCATTGTATCTTATTGTGTAATAGTTACCATCAATAATATGTACCATCAATATCTCATTGTGCTCTCATTGTATCTACATAAACATGACAAACTTTCTACATAAACTGGACAAACATTCTACATAAACAGTACAAACTTTCTAAATAAACTGGACAAACATTCTACATAAACAAGACAAACTTTCTACATAAACAGGACAAACTTTCTACATAAACAGGACAAAACAGGACAAGCTTTCTACATAAACAGGACAAAACATGACAAACTTTCTACATAAACAGGACAAACTTTCTACATAAACAGGACAAGCTTTCTACATAAACAGGACAAAACAGGACAAACTTTCTACATAAACAGGAAATCTGAGATGCTATTTTTTTCCTAAATGTAATTCTTGTGGGGTAAAATATACAGTGGGAGGTTTGTTGAGTTTGTGCGGGGGTGGCAGGGGGCGGCAGTTTGTGCGGAGTTTTGACATCATATTATTGCATTCCATATATTGATTCGTTTATTCCGACAATAATGAAGCCATATATTATTCCGGACTGCAAATACACTTATTCCGGGCTGCAAATATACTTATTCCGATTCCGGACAACAAATACACTTATTCCGGACAGCAAATCCACTTATTCCGAACAAACTTTATGTTCCGTTTCTGGACACACTTTATTCTTAAACCGGACAACAAATACACTTATTCCGGACAACAAATACACTTATTCCGGAAAGCAAATACACTTATTCCGGACAAACTTTCTGTTCCGTTTCTGGACACACTTTCTTCTTATTCTGGACAACTACACTTATTTCAGACTGCAAATACACTTATTCCGGACAGCAAATACACTTATTCCGGACAACAAATCAACTTATTCCGGACAAACTTTATGTTCCGTTTCTGGACACACTTTATTCTTAAACCGGACAACAAATACACTTATTCCGGACAGCAAATACACTTATTCCGTACAGCAATATACACTTATTCCGGACATACACATAATGTAAACAGGACAAACACATAATGTAAACTGCACACACACATCAAGTAAGCTAGACAAATTAAGTTGATCCAACGTAAAACTTAAAAACAAATATTTTATTATGATAAGTGTGGGCTCTGCACGAATAATGAGATTGCACGATGTCCTAGGGTCTGCACACTGTCTTATCTGTGTATTGGGAAATGAATCGTTCAACTTAAAGAACCGGCGTTTTTTAAAAAGACCAAAACGCGCGAAGAGAAATTTCGCTGACTGGACGCTGACTCAAAGAAAAATATCTGAGCTATACAGATCCACGTAAGGCGCGTCAGTGACGCGCGCGTCCGTCTATCACGGCTCATTAAACAAAGTAAAGCAAGAAATATGAAACAAACAACATAATAAAGAATTTTTTTAACAAATGACTCACATTTCAAGTAGCATCCTCCTACTTTAGTGTGTGCTTCAAGACCTCACTTCTAGTAGGAAGAATAGCCACTCAAAAATATGGAGTGATTACAATAGAAGGTGAAGAGTTCTATTTATAGGCATAGAAAAAGATAATCCGGGACAATCCCCCGATGTGGGACTAAGCAAATACCAGAAATGGACTAAATACACACTAATACGCGACCCACAAAAATCTTAGCGGATTTGGGCCAAAACAGACCGCCCATTAGCGGTCTTGGACCGCCAATTGGCGGTCTATATGGTTCGGATCTCGCTAAGTTTTCTTGTGGGCTTTTCTGGATGTCTTTGGCGATCTTGGATGCATCTACTTTGCTTGCTGGAGCTCCGATGATTGACATCATTTCATGCTCATATTTGTATCTTATATCAATTATCTTACACCTAAGCAATGCTACGTGACGAGTTTTATGTTTAGTTTTCAGGAATAAATAGGTTTGAAGAGATGAAGCATAAAAGGACCCAAAAGCTGGGAAAAAGGACTGAATTGTGAGATCTAGGGACCAAGATGCAAGGGAGAAGGACCTGAATGTAAGACAGAAGGACCTAAGAGCAAAACAGAATACTCCACACCATCATGTGAAGTATTTTACCAATTCGATTCGGATCGGAGCTCCAATAAACGAAGTAGATGCATCCAAGACCACCAAATACACCAAGCAAAGCCCATAACAAGATTCAACTGGATCTGGACTTTTTAGACCGCCAATTGGCGGTCTGGATCAGCCCAGATCCGCTAAGCTTTCTCCTGGACTTGTATTAATATGTGGTTAGGCTATTTTTGGTATTGGTTTAGTCCCACATCGGGGGATTGTCCCGGATTAGCTTTTTACATGCTTATAAATAGAACTCTTCACCTTCCATTGTATCCATCTCTCTCTTTGGTGGCATCTTCCCTACTAAGAGTGAAGCCTTGAAGCAACACTCTGGTGGAGGAAGAGCTACTTGTAATTTGAGTGAGTTAATAATAGATGTTTTCATTAGCTTGTTAATTCTTGCTAGTTAATTTCCTTTAATGTGTGTTGCTTTGGTGCTTGTTTTGTTTTATGTTTCTTTAATATTTCTTGCTTGATTAGTATAGTTTCATTTCAGTATAATGCTTCATTTTATTAGAGTAGTTAGTTTAAATATGTGTGAGTAGTTCCATCCCCTTTGGGGGTGGAGTAGATGTGTGTACATGTTATGTAGATGGTTTGAATGCTTAATATGAATGTTTTGTGTTGATATTAGTATGTTTGCTTGAATTATTAAGAACCTTACTTGATGGTTTCTGCCATAGCTTCGGTACATCCCATGCTTGTCTAAGTGTCTTAATAACAACCTTGCATTGCTCATATTCTTCACATAAGTTAGTGTTGTAAATGATAGGTTTTGCCATTAGGTACATCTTATGCATTAACAAACACTAACTAACTTGAGCTTCTTGTATGCATTCCACACCACACTTATTTCATGTGCAAACACACTCACTCCACCCCTTAGGGGTTTCCATTCCTGTCTTTTTATCTTCTTCATTAGTTGTTTAGCTTAGTTGTTTAGTTATTTCATTTCAGCTTACTTGTTTACTAGTTTAGATTAGTGTAGTGTAATACATCTTTCTCTCCTTCTTTTACCTCTCGCCTTCGAACAAACCAATTGTCGACACACCTCCCAGTGGACGACCCGTATTTGTCACCGCTTCAACGCGGTCGTGCACTTACGGTTAATATAAAACGATCAATCAAGTTTTTGGCGCCGTTGCCGGGGAGGTGCTCTATCCAGACGTTGGTTTGGACGATTCTAGGGGTTTTTAATTTTTTGTTTCCAGTTTTTCTTAGTTTCAGGGAACCACCGGATCAAGGGGAGGCTACTGGACAAGTTTGAGGAAGAGAAGCTCCAAAAGGACCGCCAATCAGCGGTTGGAGACCGCCAATTGGCGGCATGGTGAGGGTTTCGTCCTCTCAAATTTTTGCTGGTAGTTAGTTCTGTAATTTGTGTTATCTGGGAGCCCTATTTTGCATGCTGTGACTTCTCGTTTGCTCCCAGATCATTAATCACTCCCCCATTAATCAACTTGGCCTTAAAATCCAAAGCAAAAGACTAGACGTTCTTATTTGTTTAGGTCATGCATCATGTATTGACTTAGGCACGTAGTTGTCTTTTTTAGCTTTATTTTCAGTTGTTGAGTGCTGGCGTGAGGTACGAAATTTCCTACACTCATTCATTCATCTCTTATGCCCATGCATTAGTTAGTAGGAATTGCATCAGGACAAGAGTGAGCGAGCGTTTGATTGGAGTGATTGATTGCTAGATTTAGGATCAAAATGCTATTAAGGAGGGGTTGTCCCATAAAAGATAAGGTGGGAGATTTCATCACCCTTTCCTTGGCCCCAAAAATCACTCTTAATAAAGCCTTAAATAAAAGCAAGTAGACATTGGCCCTAGGATTGCGGGCGCACTAGGAGAGTAATCTAGTTGAGACCGTCATGACCTGATCGGCGTTGCCTACCTTGTCGATAGTAGGAGGTACTGGATCTCCGGATCTGGTAGCACTTGCTGGGCATTGTGGTCCTCGTTGTAGGGAGGTGAGGCGTGTCGAGGCTAGTGACCTCGAAGTTAGGCGTCGTCTAGCCTAAGGACCCATTGCCTTACATTGTTTGAGCCGTGCTTGCTAGTTAGGCTTCTTCATGATCCCACTTACCCATGCTAGCTCTAGGGATTCTTCCCTTCTCACCTGAGTCCTCTCCTCATCTATTCTCTACATATAGTCTCATCCTCTAGTACACCTTCTGTTGTGTGTTGTTTAGACTCGAGTCGAGCATTTTTATGCGAGGTTGGGCTTGTTCTGGTGAGAGCGCTCGACTAGAGAGAGTGCATATTTCTGAGATGGACGGTCTTGGTGATCGACCATCTCCGCCTCGTGCTCCTTTGGAGCAAGAGGCCGAGTCGTCTCGTGGTGGCGAAGGAGACCAGGTTCCATACATGGAATACCTCAGTCCGCTTCCGCCACCACGTAGACCTCCTCCTCCTCTGACTTGAGAGGAAGGGAGATTCGGTCAGGATCGAGTTCTTGGTGCACCACCACCTTTAGCTTGACATGATAGACAGATGACTTTGTGGGAGCGGACCCATCCTGTTCGGGCCACGCAGCCTTCTTGCATAGTTGTTCCCCCTGCTCGCGGGAACAACTATGAGCAGAAACCTCAATATTTGAGCATGCTTCCAACCTTTACTTCCAATAAGGAGGATCCGTATATCTTTATACGCGAATTCGAGGAAGTATGCTCCATGTTCAAGCTTCAACAGCTTGACGAGGATTCATTCTGGTTGAGGATAATTTCTTTCACATTGAAGGATAATGCGAAGAAATAGATGTATTGCCTCCCGGCGAGCTTGATTCGGTCATGGGATGACTTTGTGACCGTCTTTCTGAAGAGATTTTTCCCTCAAAGGAAAACTCAACATATACGGCACCAGATACATCAAATGTATCAGACCGAGACCGAATCGTTTCATGGTTTCTTTGAGAGGTTCAAGGACCTTCTCCAGCAGTGCCCTCATCATGGATTTGAGTTATGGCAGCTGTGCGAAATTGTTTATTAGGGCATCAACTACAACACCTGCACATTGTTGGAGTCGATGTGTCAGGGTGACTTCCAAATGAAACCCATCGAGGAGGCATGGGACACTTTTGACGGTATGGCTGAGCGTACCTTCGATGAGAGAGCCACCAGCCACCAGGTCTTCTGGTCGAGCTGGATCATATCATGTTGAGTCAACTATCGCGTCTGAGGCAAAAATGGCTGCTCTCATGCGTAGGATTGAGAGTTTGGAGATGGACCGAGCTCCTGTAGCTCAGGTCGGTACTCTCGGTTGTAGTAGGTGTGGACTGTCGGGACATGATGACTTGGAATGCGCTTACGCTCCAAGGGATACTGAGCATGCAAATGCGATGTATCAACCAAGGCCCCGTAACGACCCGTATAGTCACTCCTACAACCCGGGATGGCGTAACCATCCTAACTTCTCTTGGGGGTATAGTGGAGGCCACGGTCAGAGCTCGCACGCTCAACCTCAACCTCCACCATATCAACCTCCACGCCCATCAGCTTGAAAGTGACCCTTCCCAACATGCCAATGTTGTTCATACCTTGAGATCGGGAAGGGTCGTTGACAACAATGTGAAAATGCCGGAAGCCAACCCTGTTGGCGAGACATCCGAGGAGAGTCTTGAGCTTGTCAAGGAACCTAATTCTGAGACTCCTCCTCGGCATTCTTATGTCCCCAAGGCACCATTCCCTCATCGGTTGACTAAAAAACGTGATGAGCATTGGGATAAGATCGTTGAGGTACTTAGGCAAGTAAAGGTGAACATCCCGTTGTTGGACGTTGTTCAACAAATGCCACCATATGCCAAGTTCCTCAAGGACCTTTGCACCACCAAGAGAAAAACAAATGTGCCCAAAAAGGCCTTTTTGGCCGCCAATGTGAGCTCCATATTGACACAACCCATGAATGTCAAGTACAAGGACCCAGGTTGTCCAACTGTCTCTTGAATGAATGGAAATGTGACAATCTCTCAAGCTCTATTAGATTTGGGGGATCAGTGAATCTCCTGCCTTACTCAGTCTATGTCAACCTTGGAATAGGAGATCTTAAACCAACGAGGACAACCCTCCAGTTGGCTGATAGATCCGTCAAAATTCCACGAGGGAGTGTGGAGGATGTCCTTATCAAAGTGGGTGAGTTCATATTTCCAGTTGATTTTATCATCTTGGATACCTAACTCATGTCCAATCCACAAGGACAGATTCCTGTGATCCTTGGGAGGCCATTTCTTGCGACATCTAATGCTTTGATCAATTATCGCAATGGCTTGATGTGGTTGTCTTTTGGAAACCTCACGGTGGATTTCAACATCTTCACTCTTGGTAAGCAACCTGGGCTCTTCGACGACACTGTCGGAGCCAATTTCATCCAGGACACGGATGAGCCCGATTCATTAGGCATGTTTGACTCACATCGACATATTATTGAGGTGCCTAATGACCAGGTTGCGAGTGAAGAGGATCTTGAGGAATCCGCCAGCGTATCTCTGGACGAGGAGGCACATCTGGGTGCTTGCTCCTCTTACCCTGTGGCCCTTGAGCCACTTGAAAGTAACTCTGAATCCGACAAGGACCCACCTCTGGTCGAGCTTAAACCACTCCTCGATAACCTAAAGTACATCTTTTTAGGGGATAATGAGACCTTGCCACTCATTATTGCTTCTGATCTTGCACAACATCAAGAGGTTGCCCTCAAAAGAGTACTCTTTGAAAACAAAGAGACGATCGGGTGGTCCTTGAAGGATATCAAGGGAATTAGCCCTGGTATTGTTCAGCATCGGATCCACATGGAAGACGATTCTAGGCCCCGCAGGGACCCACAACGGAGATTGAATCCTGTACTGAAAGAAGCCGTCCGAAAGGATGTTCTTAAGTGCTTGGATCATGGCATAATATGTCCTATCTTTGATAGTTCGTGGGTGAGTCATGTCCATGTGGTTCCCAAGAAGTCAAGCGTGACGGTTGTGGAGAATGAGCATAATGAGCTTATCCCGACACGCCTGCAAACTGGCTGGCGAGTTTACGTTGATTATCGCAAGCTCAATGCGGCAACGCGGAAAGATCATTTCCCGTTGCCATTCATTGATCAGATGTTGGAAAGGTTGGCCGGACATGAGTATTATTGTTTTCTTGATGGATACTTCGGTTACAACCAAATTCCCATCGCCCCCGAGGATCAAGAGAAAACCACATTTAGTTGTCCCTTTGGCACATTTGCCTACCGTCGCATGCCCTTTGGGTTATGTAATGCGCCGGAAACGTTTCAAAGGTGTATGATCAGCATCTTCTCCGATATGGTTGAGCGTTTCCTTGAGATCTTCATGGACGACTTTTCCATATTTGGCGCTTCCTTTGATGAGTGCCTTCATCACTTGAGCCTTGTCCTCAAGCGATGCCGTGAGAAGAACCTCGCTCTCAATTGGCAGAAATGTCACTTCGTGGTGAAGCGAGGGATTGTACTTGGACATGTGGTCTCAAGTAGGGGAATTGAGGTCGATCCCGCCAAAGTGGGTATCATTGCTAATCTCCCACCGCCACGTAATGTGTAGGATATCCGCACCTCTTTGGGGCATCTTGGATTCTATCGGCAGTTCATTCGGGATTTTAGCAAAATTGCTCGACCTCTCACCGCCTTGTTGGCTAAGGATGCCATTTTTTAGTTCACACCGGATTGCCACCATGCCTTTTTGACCTTGAAGAAAGAGTTGACTTCAGCTCCCATTATTAAGGCACCGCTGTGGAGTGAACCCTTTGAGTTAATTTGTGATGCATCTGACTTCGCTGTGGGAGCAGTGCTTGGGCAACGATTGGACAAAATGCCTCATGTGATCTACTATGCCTGTAGAACACTCAATGATGCCCAATTGAACTACACTGTGACCGAGAAGGAATTCTTAGCGATCATATTTGCTTTGGAGAAATTCCGGTCGTACTTGATTGGCTCCCACGTGATTATCTATTCTGATCACACAGCCATCAAGCACCTCATGGCGAAGAAAGATGCAAAATCGTGACTCTTGAGATGGATCTTGTTGTTACAAGAATTCGATCTCGAGATTCGGGACAAAAAAGGGTGTGAAAATGTTGTAGCTGACCACTTGTCTCGTCTTGAGACGACCAACCCACAAGACCAAATCATTGATGACAAATTTCCTGACGAGCAGTTGTTCACGATCGAAGATAACCCTTGGTTTGCCGACTCATTGATCGTTTTATATTTAACCGCAAGTGCACGGCCGCGTTGAAGCGGTGGCAAGTACGGGTCAACCACTGGGAGGTGCGTCGACACTTGGTTTGTTCGAAGGCGAGAGGTAAAAGAAGGAGAGAAATGTTGGTTACACTAAACTACACTACAATGCAAATGGAAATGAAAGATAAGCAATAAAAACTAAACCCCAAAGGGGGTAGAGAAATAATGGGAACATAAAGAAGTGTGTTTGTTTTCATTAAGCTCCTCACAACATGTAGTGCATGAAATCATAAAACTACATCCAACTTTGCCTCAACATGAATTAAGATAAGACTACATCATTAAAACATACAAGACAATAATTGAAATGAAACTAAATGAACTCATGTATAAAGACTATACCCTACTATGCCTCTACATGAATTAAGATTTCACTACATCATTAAAACATACAAAACATTAGCTAAGGTAAAGGCAACAAGAGTACATACACTACAACTTGTGTTTCCAACATTAACTTCATCCATATCCTAACCTTATCATTCCCCATAAAATAGGTCCCCTAATCAAAGCATAAGCTAAGCTTCATTCAAGAGCATTAGCATATCAAAGATAAGAGTGGAGGCCCATTAGATGGTTATGGAAATCATATAAAGCTCAAGGGATAAAAATAACACACACTTAATACACTACATGATTATATCACATATTTCTCCACCCCCCAAATGGGGATGAAACTACACACTACTCATTACACTACTGATTAGACTAAGCAAAGAAAACATTTAACTAAGATACTGAAATTACTAAACAAGAAATTAAACAAGGTAAAGCAACCCACACAAAACAAGCAATATAACAAAACAAGATTAAAAGAAACAAATAAACTTTTATTAACAATGACTCACATTGAAGGTAGCACTCTTCTCCACCTTGAGTTATTGCTTCAAGGCTCACTCCTTAGTAGAGAGAATGCCACCGAACAATGGGTGGTTACACTGGAAGGTGAAGAGTTCTATTTACAGGCATGGAAAAAGCTAATCCGGGACAATCCCCCGATGTGGGACTAAACCAATACCACAAATAGACTAATAATACACTAATACAAGCCCAACACAAATCTTAGCGGATCTGGAGACATATGGACCGCCAAGTGGCGGTCCAAGACCGCCAATTGGCGGTCTATATGATCGAGATCGAGTTGGTTTTTGTTGTGGGCTTTCCTGGTGGTCTTTGTTGGTCTTTGATGCATCTACTTTGTTTATTGGTGCTCCGACCCGAATCGAATTGCCAAAATACTCCTCATGATGGTGTGGAGTTTCCTATTTTGCTCTTAGGTCCTTCGGTCTTACGATCAGGTCCTTCTCCATTGCATCTTGGTCCTCAGGTCTCACAATTAAGTCTTTTTTCCTGCTTTTGGGTCCTTTCATGGCTCTTCTCTTCAAACCTCTTTATTCCTGAAAACTAAACATAAAACTCGTCACGTAGCATTGCTTAGGTGTAAGATAATGGAGTATAAGGTACAAATATAAGCATGAAATGATGTCAATCAAATACCCCCACACCTAAGTTTTTGCTAGTCCCGAGGAAAACAAAGAAAGAGAAAAAGCAAACGAAAACAAGAAATCCTAACTCACTTTCGTAGGAATCACGGTTGCACTTAGCACGTGCAACAAGCCGTTAAACCTCTTTGTTGCCAAGGAGGAGGAGTGTTGTCTCCTGAGGGTTTTCAGCGGATATACCCACAAAATCCGAACAAGATGCATTATTCAATCTAGACCTCGACTCGTTGGACAAATTTTTGTCGATCAATGGACGCGGTAATCCTACGGGCCGACTCTATATAGGTAATCAGTCCACACACCTAACCTAATGAACCATTCGTGCAAGTTAAATAAGGAATTAAGTGAAAGACATGGACAACCTCAAGATCCTCAAGTAATACAAAGTGTAAGGTCCATTAAGGTTCTTATTTGCATTACCATTTTTTTTTCTTTTTGTTTCTTTTCACATTTTTTTTTCTTTTTCTTTTTATTAGTTGGAGCTTCATTCTCTGAGGGTCAGGTTTCGTGCATCATTGCCCATGAGGACTTACACTATCACGTACACCTTTCCCCAAATCTCCACATAGGGCAATCCCTACCACCCGTGTAACGGGAGTTCAGTCGGCGTATCCCAAGTCAGATGACTCGAAAGCACCAGGCACAAAGTCCCCTCAGACCTACTTTCCCGAGTGATAGGAGCCGTGCGAGAAGAGAGAACACCTACTCACTTATTTCTTATCTACACATGAACCAAAACCCCTACACTAATGTCTCACAACAGGATTTAGAGGGTCCTTGACTACAACAAACTTCCTTAAGTTAACAGACACGAATTATTGACTCACTAGGTTCAGGGTGGACTTTTTTGAATGTTTGAGCACTGAAACCCTATGATTACTCACCCCAAAGGAAAACTGGGGTGCATCCTAACGACTCGATAAATCCTAAAGCCACTGTACTAGATATCCTAATGCATCAAGTTCAAGACAATTTTGGGAGCTTTCTTTTTACTTTGCCTCTCAACGGTTTTGCACATGCTAAACACACGCAAAACCCACAAAACATTTTCTTTCGCAAACACTTGAAGATTTTGAAAGAAATGTGAAAATTTTGAAGCACTAGGCAAGCAAAAGAAGACAAGTCACCCAAGGATCATGGCAAGCAGATATATCGATATTAAATGCAGCACACTAACATGACCCTAACAATGCAAACAAAAGAAAACAAAATCAAAAGAAAAGACTCGACTATGTACACATGTAAAACACCCCCCCACACCTACTTCATGCATTGTCCTCAATGAATGCAAGCAAGATACTACATGGATTGATGCATAAAAAGGAGAGATCTCACCAACATGAAGTACAAAGGGAAGTGCAAGGTCATGTTGATGGACATAACCCGAATTCCCTCAAAACCTGTGAGATGCTAAAGAAGGGATACAAATACGTGAAAGAAATGAAGCCCAAATACACAAGGGTTGGGGCTCACAACAATCAATGCTCACTGAAGGAGTCTTTTATTGTACTTCTTTTTGTTTCTTTTTTTTGTTTCTTTTTTTTTGTTTCTTTTTTATATAACTATGTACAAACATAAGTTCCCATCTTCATTTGTCAGAAGACATCAAATGGGAACCTCAAGAGTGGGTCAATGCACTTGGAAAGGGAACATGACACCACGCGGGGCCAGAATACGCATGCGTGGGCCCCCTTCACAAAGAGCACCAGATGAAATGAGAGGTTCATGAATTGGACGCAAAGGCGTCTTACTCAAAGGATCAAACTGAAAGAGCTTGAACCTCTCGAGAGTTTGGGAAATAAGGGGCAACGGAAGAAAAATATCTCCCGTTGCGGAACTGAAGTTATGATCATCAATCCAAACTCTCCAACCAACAGGCTGGTTGGTCGGAACGAGGTCAAGAACCTCGTTAGGCATGTCCGACACACCAGGCGAACAAACAATGGGTCTCATACCCAAGGTATCCTCCAAGGAACTCCTAATATCCTCATGAGCAATGTAGTTGTTTGATGTTCCATCATTTCCAAGATGATCGGGAACAATAGTGAGAGGCAAACTCTCATCAGGTCGTATGAGATTAAGGGTACTAGGGAGCTCTTGCTCCACCAAAGGTGAGTCCTTAGGAGGTACAACAATAAGATCATGTGGCTCAAGGGCCACGTGACAAAAAGGTAAGGCACAATCCTGTGCCGACTCATAATAGAACTGGTCCAAGCTATTCTCAATTTGAATCGAATCCTCCACTAAGTGATCGTGAATTGAAACCCCAAGTCCCTCAGACTGACTAGGAGTTTGACTTTGAAAGATTGTGCTTTGAATATGTGGATGTGGTGGTGGTTCGATTTCAGAAGATAAATCCTCAAGTTGACAAGAATGGTTACTCTCCTCACTTAATTGTTGCATCAGTTGACTCACTTGAAGTGTCAGATTTTGTATGCGGTCAACGAGGAGGTCCATCTCAGATCTTGGGAATTTTTGGGGTTGGGTGTTGATGGCCTGAGAATGAGTCCAATGATTTGAAGTGGGGTGTTGGTAGAATTCTGGGTATTCGGGAGGAGGATATTGGGGTGGAAATGATGTATAAGAATTTGAATACGAATTGTCTCCCCACGAATCCATCCCTCTCGGGTTGTACGCGGATGCGTAATGGTCATAATGAGCATTTTGGGAAAATGTGTGCTCATACTCAGGCTCTGGGGGAACATAAGGACATTCCCCGAAATCATGACCACTCAACCCACAATAGTGACACGGTACGGCTACTGGAGCCACCGGTGCACCCATGTCATCTACCACATGCATGAAAGAGGCCAAAGGTTCTTGTAATGTCTCAGATTGATGACCAACATATGATCCGACGTAACGAGATGGTGGTCTAGTAGTCGGTGCCTCTCTCATATTACCCCAATATGAAGATTGCTCAGTCACACAATTGCGATTATCCCAACCATACGGGGTGTTAGTCTGAGCCACCCCAGGTTGCATGGGTCCGGAGTACCAGGGAGAATCGTCCTGGTCCCAACAATGATATCGATGGTCGCCCATGTAACCATCCATCTCAACAAAGAACTCTCGAGTCGATCACTCTCACCACCACGAGGCCAAGCTCGCAAAACGTGCTCGACTCGACCCTAAAACGCTACCAGAGAGTGTAAAGGGGAGGAGACTATAACGTAGAAGAAGGTGAGAAGAAGATGACTCAGAGGAGAAGGGAAGAATCCCTAAAGCTAGCGTGGGTAACGGGATCAGGAAGAAGCCTAATCTAGCAAGCACGACTCAAACAATGTAAGGCAATGGGGCCTTAGGCTAGACGACGCCTAACTTCGAGGTCACTAGCCTCGACACGCCTCACCTCCCTACAACGAGGACCACAATGCCCAGCAAGTGATACAAGATCAGGAGATCCAGTACCTCCTACTACCGACAAGGTAGGCAACGCCGATCAGGTCACGACGGTCTCAACTAGATTACTCTCCTAGTGCGCCCGCAATCCTAGGGCCAATGTCTACTTGCTTTTAGTTAAGGCTTTATTAAGAGTGGTTTTTGGGGCCAAGGAAAGGGTGATGAAATCCCCCACCTTATCTTTTATGGGACAACCCCTCCTTAGTAGAGTTTTGAGCTTAAATCTAGCAATCAATCACTCCAATCAAACGCTCAACTCACTCTTGTCCCGATGCACCTTACTAACTAATGCATGATCGAAACATGCATGAATGAGAGATCGGGGTGCACGTACCTCACGCCAGCAATCAACAACAAAATGTAAAGAAAAGAAAAGACAAATGCATGCAAGGTCTACAAATGATGCATGACCTAGATGGCAAGAAGTCTAGTCTTTTGCTTTGAGTTTTATGGTCCAAGTTGATTAAAGGGGATTGAAATTAAATCTGGGAGCAAAGTAGAAGTCACAGCATGCAAAATTCTGCTCCCAGATAACTAACATGAACAATATAACAACTGGAACAAATTTGAGAACAATTGAGGCTCACCAGGCCGCCAATTGGCGGTCCCAGACCGCTGATTGGCGGTCGTTTTGTAGCTTCTGGTCCTCAAACTTCTCCAGTAGCCTCCCCTTTATCCTTAGGTTCCCTGAAACTAAACAACACTGGAAACAAAAAATTAAAAACCCCTCGAATCGCCCAAACCAACGTCTAGACAGAGCACCTCCCCGGCAACGGCGCCAAAAACTTGATTGATCGTTTTATATTTAACCGCAAGTGCACGGCCGCGTTGAAGCGGTGGCAAGTACGAGTCGTCCACTGGGAGGTGTGTCGACACTTGGTTTGTTCGAAGGCGAGAGGTAAAAGAAGGAGAGAAATGTTGGTTACACTAAACTACACTACAATGCAAATGGAAATGAAAGATAAGCAATAAAAACTAAACCCCAAAGGGGGTAGAGAAATAATGTGAACATAAAGAAGTGTGTGTCCGTTCATTAAGCTTCTCACAACATGTAGTGCATGAAATCATAAAACTACATCCAACTTTGCCTCAACATGAATTAAGATAAGACTACATCATTAAAACATACAAGACAATAATTGGAATGAAACTAAATGAACTCATGTATAAAGACTATACCCTACTATGCCTCTACATGAATTAAGATTTCACTACATCATTAAAACATACAAGACATTAGCTAAGGTAAAGGCAACAAGAGTACATACACTACAACTTGTGTTTCCAACATTAACTTCATCCATATCCTAACCTTATCATTCCCCATAAAATAGGTCCACTAATCAAAGCATAAGCTAAGCTTCATTCAAGAGCATTAGCATATCAAAGATAAGAGTGGAGACCCATTAGATGGTTATGGAAATCATATAAAGCTCAAGGGATAAAAATAACACACACTTAATACACTACATGATTATATCACATATTTCTCCACCCCCCAAATGGGGATGAAACTACTCACTACTCATTACACTACTGATTAGACTAAGCAAAGAAAACATTTAACTAAGATACTGAAATTACTAAACAAGAAATTAAACAAGGTAAAGCAACCCACACAAAACAAGCAATATAACAAAACAAGATTAAAAGAAACAAATAAACTTTTATTAACAATGACTCACATTGAAGGTAGCACTCTTCTCCACCTTGAGTTATTGCTTCAAGGCTCACTCCTTAGTAGAGAGAATGCCACCGAACAATGGGTGGTTACAATGGAAGGTGAAGAGTTCTACTTATAGGCATGGAAAAAGCTAATCCGGGACAATCCCCCGATGTGGGACTAAACCAATACCACAAATAGACTAATAATACACTAATACAAGCCCAGCACAAATCTTAGCGGATCTGGAGACATATGGACCGCCAAGTAGCGGTCCAAGACAGCCAATTGGCGGTCTATATGATCCAGATCGAGTTGGTTTTTGTTGTGGGCTTTCCTGGTGGTCTTTGTTGGTCTTTGATGCATCTACTTTGTTTATTGGAGCTCCGACCCGAATCGAATTGCCAAAATACTCCTCATGATGGTGTGGAGTTTCCTGTTTTGCTCTTAGGTCCTTCGGTCTTACGATCAGGCCCTTCTCCATTGCATCTTGGTCCTCAGGTCTCACAATTAAGTCTTTTTTCCTGCTTTTGGGTCCTTTCATGGCTCTTCTCTTCAAACCTCTTTATTCCTGAAAACTAAACATAAAACTCGTCACGTAGCACTGCTTCGGTGTAAGATAATGGATATAAGGTACAAATATAAGCATGAAATGATGTCACCCTACTATGCCTCTACATGAATTAAGATTTCACTACATCATTAAAACATACAAGACATTAGCTAAGGTAAAGGCAACAAGAGTACATACACTACAACTTGTGTTTCCAACATTAACTTCATCCATATCCTAACCTTATCATTCCCCATAAAATAGGTCCACTAATCAAAGCATAAGCTAAGCTTCATTCAAGAGCATTAGCATATCAAAGATAAGAGTGGAGACCCATTAGATGGTTATGGAAATCATATAAAGCTCAAGGGATAAAAATAACACACACTTAATACACTACATGATTATATCACATATTTCTCCACCCCCCAAATGGGGATGAAACTACTCACTACTCATTACACTACTGATTAGACTAAGCAAAGAAAACATTTAACTAAGATACTGAAATTACTAAACAAGAAATTAAACAAGGTAAAGCAACCCACACAAAACAAGCAATATAACAAAACAAGATTAAAAGAAACAAATAAACTTTTATTAACAATGACTCACATTGAAGGTAGCACTCTTCTCCACCTTGAGTTATTGCTTCAAGGCTCACTCCTTAGTAGAGAAAATGCCACCAAACAATGGGTCGTTACAATGGAAGGTGAAGAGTTCTATTTATAGGCATGGAAAAAGCTAATCCGGGACAATCCCCCGATGTGGGACTAAACCAATACCACAAATAGACTAATAATACACTAATACAAGCCCAGCACAAATCTTAGCGGATCTGGAGACATATGGACCGCCAAGTAGCGGTCCAAGACCGACAATTGGCGGTCTATATGATCCAGATCGAGTTGGTTTTTGTTGTGGGCTTTCCTGGTGGTCTTTGTTGGTCTTTGATGCAGCTACTTTGTTTATTGGAGCTCCAACCCGAATCGAATTGCCAAAATACTCCTCATGATGGTGTGGAGTTTCCTGTTTTGATCTTAGGTCCTTCGGTCTTACGATCAGGTCCTTCTCCATTGCATCTTGGTCCTCAGGTCTCACAATTAAGTCTTTTTTCCTGCTTTTGGGTCCTTTCATGGCTCTTCTCTTCAAACATCTTTATTCCTGAAAACTAAACATAAAACTCGTCACGTAGCATTGCTTAGGTGTAAGATAATGGATATAAGGTACAAATATAAACATGAAATGATGTCAATCACCGACATCGTGAACTACCTCGTGACCGAGCAACTTCCTGTGGGTTGGTCAAAATCTGACCAAACCAAATTTAGATCTTATGTCAGATTCTTCCACTGGGACGACCCCTACCTATTCAAATACTGCTCTGACCAAATTTTCAGGCGGTGCGTCCCTGATTCCGAGTTCCAAAGTGTGCTCCACTTCTGCCATTCCAAGGCATGTGGAGGACACTTTGGAGCCAAGAAAACTGCTGCGAAGGTGCTCCAATCTGGGTTCTACTGGCCCTCTCTTTTCAAGGATGCTTACGACTTTTGTAAGCAATGTGATAGGTGCCAGCGCCTTGGCAGGATTGGTCGACTTGACATGATGCCTTTGCAAAATGTTCTTGTTGTCGACATTTTCAATGTGTGGGGCATTGATTTCATGGGTCCCTTCCCGAACTCGTTCGGGAATGTTTACATTCTGGTGGCCATTGACTATGTGTCTAAGTGGGTTGAGGCTATACCCACAAAGACCAATGACAACAAGGTGGTCACCAAATTCTTGAGGGACATTTTTGCGCGATTTGGTACTCCTCGTACCATAATCAGCGATAGGGGTACCCACTTATGTAATTGCTCCTTTGAAGTGCTTATGAGGAAATATTTGATCACCCACAAGCTTGTGACCCCATATCATCCGTAAACTAGTGGGCAAGTCGAAATCTCTAACCGTCAATTAAAGAAAATTCTTGAGAAGACGGTTAGTTCCTCGAGGACGGATTGGTCAACCAAGTTGAATGACGCGTTGTGGGCCTTCCGCACCGCGCACAAGACCAATTTGGGTATGTCCCCATATCGGGTAGTGTACAACAAGGCTTGCCACCTACCCATCGAGCTTGAGCATCGTGCTTTCTGGGCGATCAAGAACCTGAATATGGATCTTGATCAAGCAGAGTACAACGTAAGCTCGACATTGTGGAATTAGAAGAGCTACGCAATGATGCGTACGAGAATGCCAAAATTCATAAGTCCCGAGCCAAGATGTTTCACGATCGCATCATTATGCGAAAGGTGTTTACGGCCGGGCAGAAGATGTTGCTCTACAATTCCCGGCTTCATCTGTTTGCGGGTAAGCTCCGCAGTCGCTGGTCTGGCCCGTTTATTGTCCAAACCGTCTATCCTCATGGAGCGGTTGACAACTTGAACCTAGGGAATGGGGACATGTTCAAAGTTAATGGACAACGCCTCAAATCCTACTTGGAGGGGGCACCAGCCGAAGTCGAGGAGGTCATGTTCCTTCATGAACCTCCCTCGCACTCAACCATTCATGTGCCTGCATGAGTGATTGAGCTTTGATGTTAGCTTGTTAAAAAAAACTATTTCAGTGAGCATCGATTGTGTGGGCCCCAACCCTTGAGTATTTGGGTCCCAATTCTTTCACGTATTTGTACCCCTTCCTTAGCATCTCACAGGTTTTGAGGGAATTAGGGTTGTGTCCATCAACATAGCCGAAACTTCCCGGTGTACTTCACGTTGGTGAGATCTATTCTTTTTCATGCATAGCTCCATGTAGTATCTTGCTCGCATTCATTGAGGACAATGCATGAAGTAGGTGTGGGGGAGTGTTTTACGTGTGTACATAGTCGAGTCTTTTCTTTTGATTTTGTTTTCTTTTGTTTGCATTGTTAGGGTCATGTTAGTGTGTTGCATTTAATATCGATATATCTGCTTGCCATGATCCTTGGGTGACTTGTCTTCTTTTGCTTGCCTTGTGCTTTAAAATTTTCACATTTCTTTCAAAATCTTCATGTGTTTGCGAAAGAAAATGTTTTGTGGGTTTTGCGTGTGTTTAGCATGTGCAAAACCGTTGACAGGCAAAGTAAAAAGAAAGCTCCCAAAATTGTCTTGAACTTGATGCATTAGGATATCTAGTACTGTGGCTTTAGGATTTATCGAGTTGTTAGGATGCACCCCAATTTTCCCTTGGGGGTGAGTAATCATAGGGTTTCAGTGCTCAAACATTCAAAGAAGTCCACCCTGAACCTAGTGAGTCAATAATTCGTGTCTGTTAACTTAAGGAAGTTTGTTGTAGTCAATGACCCTCTAAATCTTGTTGTGAGACATTAAGTGTAGAGGTTTTGGTTCATGTGTAGATAAGAAATAAGTGAGTAGATGTTCTCTCTTCTCGCACGGCTCCTATCACTCGGGAAAGTAGGTCTGAGGGGACTTTGAGCCTGGTGCTTTCGAGTCATCTGACTTGGGATGCGCCGACCGAACTCCCGTTACACGGGTGGTAGGGATTGCCCTATGTGGAGATTTGGGGAAAGGTGTACGTGATAGTGTAAGTCCTCATGGGCAATGATGCACGAAACCTGACCCTTGGAGAATGAAGCTCCAACTAATAAAACGAAAAAGAAAAAAAATGATGAGAAAAGAAAGAAAAAGAAAAACAAATGCGAATAAGAACCTTAATGGACCTTACACTTTGTATCACTTGAGGATCTTGAGGTTGTCCATGTCTTTCACTTAATTCCTTATTTAACTTGCACGAATGGTTCATTAGTCTAGGTGTGGACTGATTACCAATATAGAGTCGGTCTGTAGGATTACCGCATCCATTGATCGACAAAATTTGTCCAACGAGTCGAGGTCTAGATTGAATAATGTATATTGTTCGGATTTGGTGGGTATATCCGCTGAAAATCCTCAGGAGACAACACTCCTCCTCCTTGGCAACAAGGAGATTTAATGGATCCGGACTTTTTAGATCGCCAATTGGCGGTCTAGATCAGCCCAGATCCGCTAAGCTTTCTCCTGGACTTGTATTAATATGTGTTTAGGCTATTTTTGGTATTGGTTTAGTCCCACATCGGGGGATTGTCCCGGATTAGCTTTTTCCAGGCTTATAAATAGAACTCTTCACCTTCCATTGTATCCATCTCTCTCTTTGGTGGCATCTTCCCTACTAAGAGTGAAGCCTTGAAGCAAAACCCTGGTGGAGGAAGAGCTTCTTGTAATTTGAGTGAGTTAATAATAGATGTTTTCATTAGCTTTTTAATGCTTGCTAGTTAATATCCTTTAATGTGTGTTGCATCTACTTTGCTTGCTATAGCTCCGACCCGAATAGAATTGCCAAAATACTCCCATGATGGTGTGGAGTACTTTGTTTTGCTCTTTGGTTCTTCGGTCTTACGTTTAGGTCCTTCTCCCTTGCATCTTAGTCCCCAGATCTCACAATTCAGTCCTTTTTCCCAGCTTTTGGGTCCTTTTATGCTTCATCTCTTCAAACCTATTTATTCCTAAAAACTAAACATAAAACTCGTTACATAGCATTGTTTAGGGGAAAGATAATGGATATAAGATACAAATATAAGCATGAAATGATGTCAATCAACCAACAATATCAGTAAGTGCTGAAACATGAGTGTTTCGTGAACTGGTCGACCGTGACTAAGGATTCAGTCGACCGTAAGACCAAATCTAAAAGAGGGTTAGGTGGACTATTTGTATACGATCGTTGGTAAATACGACATGTATAATGGCCATATTGGTGACCAAATCAGAAATGCAAATGGTCGAACAAAACATAAGTTTCGGTTGACCCGTGTCCACTCTAACCAGGACACGTGTCAACAAATGATAGGTTAGTGAAGATTGTATCGGTCGAACAAATGATAGGTTAGTGATGATCAGTTTGCATCCAACCACCGGATCCTAGTCTTTTATTACGAATTGCTCTTCCTCAAGCACTTCGGGTACTCCACTATTCCGAACTTCGTTTCAGACCGAGATCAAGCCTTTACACTTCATGCTTACGAACACCCTCCCCAAACTTGGACAACCTTCTCACAATCCGAGAAGAACTTCACTCTGGAAGCTAATACAACACTTTGCTGAAGAATTGAGTACCAACTTCTAAGCTTGAGCACTTGAATGATTGATGAATGCAAAAAGTGATTCAAGTGGAAAGATTGAGCACAAAGAGAAGTGTAGAGCAATTGAGAGTAGTATGAGAGTATGAGCTTTAGGGAAAGGATTGGTGTGCTTGAAAGGTTGTTCTAAGCTCTATTTATATGTTCCAAACTTGGTCTAGCCGTTGGGATTGAAGTGGTAATGATTTGAGTAAGATACATAAAACAGAGAAGTTGAGAACTCAAATCAGGACACAAACGGTCGACCAGATCAGGCTAAATGGTCGACCAGTTTCTTGTAAAGAAAAAGACAGTCGAGAAGAAAAACATACCGGTCAATTTCAAAGGCAAGATCTTAAGTGAACGGTTGAACCAGATAAGGTAATGGTCGACCGTTCATATGGTTTTGGCCAGAATAATAATAAACAATTGAGGTAACGGTCGAGCCAAATAAGGATTCAGTGCAACTGAAAAAATAGGGAGTTTGATACTTGAATTGTTCTTGATCCAGTCGACCACCGTTACGGCACTATTCGATCGGTGGCCAAAAATACGAATTGGGTTAGTTCAAGTATGTGTATATGACCATTGTAAAATATGACAAGTATAACAGTCATATTCAAATGAAATACGAAGTGTCAAACGGTCAAACCAAAGTCACGTTTTGGTCGACAGGTTTGCACAAGAATAGTGACATGTGTCAAGATATAACCGATGAGGAAGATGAAATTTGTCGAACTGGGGTATATCGGTTGACACAACATAATGGTCGAACTCGGATGAAAATTCGGTCTACCGTTTTAGACAGAGTAAGTTCTTGTTAAAATCGGTCAAAACAGGTAATTACCGCTCAACCATTTTGAGAGAAGAATTCATAGATGGTTGAAAACGGTCGGACCAGATGGTCAACCGGTTGATCATTTTAAGCAGAAATTCTGAATGAAGAGTAATTCCTAAGTGTAACGGGTCACCTAAAGGAGTCGGTTTGATATGAAATTTGTATATGACTTCTATAAGTTTTCTATGGATTAATGCAATGCAAATAACCAAAATTTCATGTGCCCAAGTTACATTTTAATCCTCAGAATAAGAAAAAAAATCCTATATATTCTTCAACTTGATTTCTTGTCTCGTAGCACTTGTCTCCTGAAATGTTAGTAACACTAAACATATGTGTACATATGCATGTGAAGTAATGACAGATATATGTGTTTATTGATATGTTAATTAATCATCAAAACAGATTAATGATTATTAGCAAAGAGCCAACACAACCTCCCCACTTGAACACTTGACGTCCGTGTCATGGTCAATCAAGTCAGTCACCAGGCGTGGTGGGATTCTACAAGTGTGTCCCACCCTTTTGGTGTAGTACTTAGTTCAGGCTCTGATACAATTTGTAATGTCTCGTTCCTGAGCCCGCACTGAGTTTGAGTCCCGGTCTGTCAACCACGAACCTACTGACCTACAACACCCACCTATTTCCACAAAACTTAAGTTGGTAAGTGTTGTGGTAGTGGATCCATGTCATTATAACCCACCCTAAGATTTTTGTGTTAACCAATGTGAGACTTATGTTTGCAATGTTTTATATCATTGCCAATATAACTTATATCCTCCTATACACTAGGGCAGAATGCTCAATAGACGTCACCGAATAAATCGTTGGATATAAAAACATCCAACGTCTATAGGTATAGACGTCAGATGTTTGGACATCCGACGTCTATAGGTTTGTATAAATGTCGGTTTTTTAGTATAACCAACGTCTATACCTCTTGAAAGAAGAAAATATTTTTTGTTTATTTTTTTGATTTATTTCGTATAAGAATTTATCTGGATTTATTTTGTATAAGAAATAACACAATTTTTTGGGATTTATTTTGTATAAGAATTAACGCAATCTATTGAGATTTATTTTGTGTAAGAATTTATGTGGATTTATTTTGTATAAGAATAATGTGGATTTAAAAATAGTTACATCAATGTAACTATCACATGTGTGTTGTACATATGTGTGTGTATGGTCACATGTGTTGAAGTTTAGTCCCACATTCGAGAAAGTTTTTTATTAGTGGAGTTGAAGTACTCCACCACTCATTTATTTCTAAATGGGAGTTTGGTACCACACTAAAAAATGCAAGTGAGATATATATACTTAATGGTCAAAAGATTGGCACTTGGGTCACTTGGGCAACTTGGGCTTAAAATGGTTGCAATGGTTTTTTACTATTTACCCATGTATAAACGTCGATTGTATAGGGTAGCCGACATCTATAGGGCGTATTTTTTATTAATTGTTGTTATTTCAATGTATAGACGTCGGATGTATAGCGTGGCCGACGTCTATAGGTCGTGTTGTATGTATAGAGCTCGGTCAACCTATATATCCGACGTCTATAGGGCGTAATAGTTTAGTCCCACATTGGAGAATTTATTTTTGGTTGTGTGGTTGATGTACTCCACCACTCCTTTACTGCTGAACGCAAACGAGCTGGGGCACCTAGGCATGTTGGGCTTGATATTCGTGGTTATTTGTCAAAAGATTGGCACTTGGGGCACTTGGTCATCTTGGCCTTGATTAATGTGAGTGCAGAATGCCTGATATAGGATGTAATTTATTATTGGGTTAATGGACGTCGGTCGTATATAGCCGACGTCTATACAACAAGGAATAGGCGACAGGGAAATATACGTCGGGTACTTGGACCACCGAAATCCAACGTCGATACCCCTGTATATCTGACGTATATGGGCTTTTCTGCACGAGTGATAGGTCACAACAACAAATTTGGAAACAAGAAATACGATTTTACATTTTATGTGATGTATTAAATTTCATATGATATCAAATAATATACATATGGTAAAATGATAAAATTAATATGTCGTAATAACGACATAGTTAGAATAACAAATAGTATTTGTATGAGATATATATTATGGGATATAATGTTTTAACATTAGATATGATTATATATTACATAATATAATGATCCGTAACATTGTAAGATATAAATTTGCTAAAACTCCAAACCTCTAATTAATTAATTAAAGAGGTGGTTACTAATTAATTAAAGGATAATTACTTGGACACATCCTTCATTTCATACATGGTCATGAACAGAGTCGATGTCACCTATGTTGTTGAATGGAAGTTATTGGAGGATGATGTGTCAAACTACCTGGAACATGTGTGAGTGATTTTCATGCATGAGATAGTTTGGAGAATTAATTCTATATATAACTCTCCACATTCCTTTTGGCATTACGTATTTTCCTCCATTAAAATTCTCTTGAATTAATTGAGTGTTAGTCATTAATAGGTCCAAGCCTTGGTGGCATAGAAGGAATAATTAGTTAGATTCTAACATTGCTTAGATTTGATTGACTAGCTTCAATCACTCTAATCTTATTTAGAGTTTGGTGAACACTTGGAGAAAGTTTTTCAAGTGATTCAGATTGCAAATCGACTTCCAACCATCGAAAAGGATTTGACAATCATTTTAGGTATGATTATTTAGCATCTATTTAATCTTTATATGCATTAAGGATTGTTTAGATGTATGATTTAGTTTATGCATTTTAATATTGTGTATGATGCACCATTATTGAAATGCTTCGTGTAGTTTTATACATGATTTTATTGAATTGATTAGTAGCACATCACACATCGCATTCTTGCTATATATCCTTTATTTTATCCCAATTGTGTGCTACCTGAGTGTTTGTTTGTAGTGTTTCAGGTATTGGGTAAAAAGGAAGAGAAAGGAAGAGAAGGACGAAAATGTAAGAAGAAATGACTCAAATGAAGCAAAATAGACATGTTTGTCTTGCACAAGGACCTATCTGCAAATCAGGAAGGACCCAGATGAAATCCAGAGGGACCTGAATGCACGGAAAGCATTTCGGGAGCAAAAATCCCTCAAAATAATGATGTTGAAGAGTATTTGGGCAATTAAGACCAAAAGGGCTCAAACCAGCAGACCAGGAGTGCACCCCACAAGCCTAATACATCAATTAAGATATTGATCATGTTTGCGGCCGATCAGACCAATCTGATCTGCTAGTGGTAGATTTTGATCCGCCATTGGCGGATCAATTGGGTCCAAATCCTCTCCAATTTCAAACGTGGCTCAGACTTGCTTAATTGGGTGCACTAGACTATAAAGAAAGTGATTACAGCTGTCGGATGACTTCCGGATTCATACAAACCCTTATTTCTTCTATAAGTAGCCATGTTTCTTCTACCTTTACTCTTCTTCTCAGTCTCCACCATTAGAATAGCTTAGGTTTACCTATTATGGGCAGTAGAGAAGGTGGGCATGGAAGCTTGTAATGTTACCTCTTTGATAATCTAAAGGTATATTTTGATTCCTCTTGTCATTTACTTCTTTTCTATGCAATTTGTTTGTGATTTTGTTGGTTAGTTCTGTAGTTAGAGTTTTATGCCATGTTTAGTCTTAATCTCTAGCTTTTCATGCTTGTTCTAATGATTAGTGAGTACTTCCACCCTATTTGGGGCAGAGGCAATGTAGTTGATGGTGAAGTGTATGATGGGTCCTACGTTCGTGTCATTTTCATGTGCTTAATGTTAGATCTAAAACTTGTTGCATGCTAATCTTGTTATAGATGAGATAATGGTCACACTAGGTACTTGTTTCATGCTACATCTATTTTTGACATGTTGCTTGTGATGGTTTTATTTGATGATAGAAATGATTTAAAATGAATGGTTTCTTGATTTGGTTTATGTTGTTTAAATGAACTAAGGTTATGCTTAGGATTGATTGATTCTCTAATGGCCACACTAGGTGATTATTGCATACTTGGGAATCCATAAAATTGATCTTAACTTCAGGCTAACCTATCCTAGTCTTGTATACCATGTAATTGTATTCGTTTCACACATAGGTTCCACACTAGCTCGTACTTGTAAACACACACTCCTACACATATGCTTAATGGTTGTACACCCTCATGCACACACACCTCACCACTACACCTCCACTCCAAGGGGTTTAGTTATATTGTTTTCTTATATCTTAGTTTAGTTTAGTTACTTTAGCCAAAAACACTCCATCTATTTCTCTTCCCACTCGAGTATGGTGATAACAACAACGCGTACAACTCCTTGAGGACGCAACTTGTAAGACCCACTCTCCTGCTTGAATAATAATAACTCCACTATCCTCATTTATGCATACTTTACTTCTTATCTTACCTAATTTTGTTTGTGGTATGTTTGTATGCTTGATTCGGGTTAGTTTCCTTGTCGGTCGATCGAGTGCGACTCACCGAGTGAGTGCGCATTTGGTTGGCTTGATCAACTCAATCCAAGTTCGAGTGGGAGCGTGGTGCGAGTTTAGGCTGAGCCCATGTTGAAGTGGTGTGGAATTGGAAGGGGCGCATTTGGGGTTTGGATGCACAGTATTTTGGGGCTTTTGGATGCCTTTGCTTGGTGCCATTTTTGGCATGTTTTGAGGAGACTTGAATAGCCTCGAAGAATATGGAAGTTGAAGGGTTGTTGCAAATAAAACCCTCCTAACCAGCCATCCCTCTCCAGCCTTTTGTTTTCTCACCCACACCTCTCCTCCTACCACCCATCCTCTCCTCTCCGGTGTGTTGGTGGGATGATCTTCGGCGAGCTGAGTGATGTAACGTCAAAGGCAACCTTGTGCGGCTAGAAGAGAAGTGGTGGACAACATCTCCGGATAAATTCAGGCAACCTCCTTGCTGATCAGGTATGCTCCTGACCCTTGAAGAGTTTTATGGGAGGGGGTGTTGGCTGGAGGGCCGGCCAGCACCATGTTGGTGGTTGGTGGAATTGGTTGCACCATCAACTGAGTTCCCTTCTAGCGTGCGCATGGAGCATGCGCTAGATGGGGCTGGTTGTGTGGCAGCCAGAGGGACCGGGGCTCCGGCGATCTCCGGTAAGGTCCAACCAGGGGTGAAAATGTTTCCTTCTGGGCTGAGTTTGGAGTGATCACGGATCTGGTTGAGTGTGGCTGGTGCACACAAGATCCGGCTAGGTTTTGTCTTCTACCTTTTGACTCCTTGTCTTGGATGGCTGACTGGTGTAGCCCTCCCGGACGGTGGACGGGGTCAGGAGGGGTGGGGATGGACCCAAGGGTGGGGCTTGGTCTGAGGTGGGTGCGCAAGGGTGGGCAATCATAAGATTAGTACACCATGCATGCCATCTTGCTCAGTTGTTGGATTGACCTGCCTGGATGGATCTCAACTAACTTTCTCCCATCTCAGACCACCTAAGAAGGTTACTCACAGAACATGGGTTGGATGGATCTGGGAGCATATGCATGGTTGAGCGTCGTTTGCTTTGTTAGCTTGTTGATATAAAGTATCGTGTTCTATGTGTTGTATGTCGTGACATGATTTGTGAGTTCTTCTCCCCAGCAGTATATATAATATATACATGATCTGATGTGTATGGTTTCTCATTTTTATATCATTCATGCACTTAAGAATTAAATTGGATCCGTTCATGTGATATGCTACCCACGTTATATTTTAATGCAACATGTAAATTAGAATGCACGCATGTGTAATATTTATAGATATGTTTAGCCTTCTGATATTATGTGCATATTCCACCATGTTGCACTACCGATATTCATTTGTTATTTTATGATTTCAATCAGGCATCATTCATATGACACGGTACTGATTTCAGATCTAGCATCTTTTGTGATCTGATTTCATGTTCAAGTAATATTACATGTATCGATGGGAATCATAAGAGAAGTTTATCATGTCTGATTTTATCTAAGTCATGACCAATCCATATATATGCTCGGATTTGTAATCCCTCTAAGATATATTCTTTACAGCATCTGAGCATAAGTTATATAGTTAATTTAAACGTTGCTATGAGTTTCTCAAGCCTGATTTTAGCCCAACAACATTTAGTTTATGTGCATGATCTGATTTCGTGTATATCCACTGATATTAATGTCATGTTCTGAATTAGAAATGCTATTATATCCATCAATATTATATGTTGCTCATTATAAGCTTTATTACCACGTGTAACGCCATTGCATGCATGTATACGGTCTATCGATGTATATATAAATATAGCTTCCTGATATTATATGTATCTTTGGCCTTGTTGTGTCACTGATATATATGTCATATCATGTCCACATAAGGTCTGATCATGTTCTGAGGTTCTAGTCCTATCGCATGCATGTCCTGAAATCGATGGTGCACATTACCGATTGTTTATGATGTTAGTTTATGATGTCTCCAACTGCTGTGCACGTTATGTTACTCAATTAGTGCTGATTTATAATCTAGTGTGTATGTTTCCTGATGCTGGAGTCAAGCATGCACTCATGAACGTAATCGGACTCTTTCATGTTATATGCCATTCGTGTCATATTCTATTGCAACATGTTAACCCGTTGGCACGCATATATTCTAGTTTAGAGATCCATATTGTTTGCTGATATTTCATGCATGCCCAACATATTATTTTACTGATATATATATATTTATTTATTTATAATTCATTCCCATATCAACTCTGACCATGTTCTTAGATTTTAACTACTATCACATATACACTCTGAAATTGATGAGGCATGTTATCGATTATTGTGTAGTTCGATGATGATGTACTTTGCTGTAATGTGATTGAATCAGTTAAAATAACCACAAGTGCACGACCACGTTGAAGCGGTGGCAAGCACGGGGCGATCCACAAGGAGCGTGTGTGAGTCGAGTTCACAATACTCAAGTGGGAAAAGGAAGGGAGAGAGATGCAGTCGGAATCAAACTAAAACACGTAGAAAATCAGAAAAGAAACAATAAAACTAAACCCTTGGGGGGGGGGGGGGTAGAGAAAGAATGTGAATATGAAAATGTGTGGTGTAGTGTGTGTTCAAATGTGCTCATCAAAACATGTCATACATGAAATCAACAAAACTCAATTCCAACTTTGCCTCCACATGAAATAAGATAAAACCTTATCATTAAAACATACAAGACAATAATTGAAATGAAACTAATATGTTCACATGCAAAATGACTCTAATCCAATGATGTCTCCACATGAAATAAGATTTATCACAATCATTAAAACATACAAGATATTAAATTGGATAAAACCAACATGAGCACATGCATGCACATGTCTTGTTCCATTCTTCCACTCCATCCTTATCCTAACCTCATCATTCCCCAAAAAATAGGCCCACTAATCTAAGAATGTGTTAAGCTTCATTCAAGAGCATTAGTACATCAAAGATAAGAGTTAAACCCATTAGATGGTTATGGAAATGATGTAAGGCTCAAATGATTATGATTAACACACACACTAATCCATCACATGATCAATCACCTTCTTCTCCACCCCGCAATGGGGATGGACTACTCTCTACTCATCTCTACACTAAAGAAAGCATAAAAACAACAAGAACCCAAAAAAGAAATGAAGCAAAACAAGATTAAGCAAACAACAATATAAAAGAAATTGCATCAAAGTAAAGACACCAAAGTAAAGAACAAGAACAAAACTATATTAAGAAACACAAATACGTACAAAGTTTGCTCCTCTCCAACCCCCTTATTACACTACTAAAATATGAAACTAAACCCTACTCTAATGGGGCAAGGAGGAAGAAGGTGGAGAGGAGGGACTACAATGGTATTTATAGAAGAAATAAGGGTTTGGATGGATCTGGGAATAATCAGACGACTCTAAATTACATCTGATAGTCCTGGAATACTCCAAATCGAATACCCAACCCACGACCGAAATTTCAGCTGCTTTGGAACATTTTGATGTGCCAATGGCGGATCTAAATCCACCACTGGCGAATCAAATGGCTCTGATCGGGCTAACACGTAGATGACTCAATTAGTTGTTATCTTGATTTACCGATCCGATTATGATTGTTTGCTGTTGCGAGTGCATTTTGATCCTTGATTGGGATGTTCTGGTTCTGATTTTGTTGGGGCTGTGAGGAGGGTATTCATTTATCCTTCCTTGGCCTCGTTCTGGACTCTGTAGCTACATTAGATTTTAGATGCTTAAGTAGCTTGCATTGCATTTAATCTGATATGTAATTCTAAGCACATTCTGTTTTGTAGGCTGACGGGAGCCTACCGGAATTGAAAAGCACACTGGTGAAGTTTGGGGACCAGAATCCCTAAACAATCTGTCAGTGGTGGATTTGCAACAGCTAGTGGCGGAGTTCGTGAGGATTTTCGGATTTCTGTTTCACTAGTACCTTGCTCTGCTCATTTCTAGTTGATACATTCCATTGTTGATTTCCATGCATGCTCTGTTTTGATGTCAAAAGTTAATTTTTTTTGCATGCTCCCCCTAATACAAATTGGACCATAAAAGTTAAAGCAAAAGATAAGTGGATTGCCATCTAGGTCATGCAACATTTCTAGACCTTGTACGCATTCATCTTTTCGTTGCTTTATTTTTGTGTTGTTGAGTGATACCATGAGGTACATGTACCCATTCTCACATTCATGCATGGTTAAAACATGCATTAGTTAGTAAGGTGTATTGTAACAACAGTGATGTGAGTGCTTGTTTGGTGAGTTGCTTGCTAGTTTTAGGAAAATTGATCTTAAGGGGCATCACTATAGCCTTCAAGATAGGGTGGGGGATTTTATCACCCCTTCCTTCAGCCCCACAAGACACCTCTCAAAAAGATAAAATTTTAAAATCCAATAGGCATTGACCCCTAAGGACCTAGGGCACATTAGGAGAGTTATTCGTTAGCAACCATCATAGCCTAATTGGCGTCGCCCATTTTGTCGATAGTAGGAGAGGAGAGATCTCCAGATCTTGGCTCACTTGCTGAGCTTTGTGGTATTCGTTGTAGGGAGGTGAGGCATGTTGAGGCCGTGTGACCTCGTAGTTAGGCATCGTCTAGATTAGGCTTCTACCCTCACCTTTACCCATGCTAGCTCTAGGGATTCTTCCCTTACTTTGAGTCATCTTCTTCTCACCTACTTCTATGTTCTAGTCTCCTCCCCTTTACACTCTCCATAAATGTTTTAGGGTCGAGTCGAGCACATTTTTGCAAACTTGGCCTCGTGGTGGTGAGAGTGGTCGACTCGAGAGTATTGTGTCGAGATAGATGGTTACATGGCCGACCATCCATTTCATTGTTGGGACCAAGACTATTCTCCCTGGTATTCCGAACCCATGCATGCTGGGGTGCCTCAGATTAACACCCAACATAGTTGGCACAATCTTAATTGTGTGGCAGGGCATTCTTCAGATTGGGGTAATATGAGAGAGGCGCCGACTGCTAGACCACCATCTAGTTGTATCAGATCATATGTTGGTCAATAAACTGAGACATTACAAGAAACTTTGGCCTCTTTCATCCGTGCGGTAGAGGATATGAGTCCACCGGTAGCTTCAGTAGCGATACTATGTGATTGTTGCGGGTTAGGTGGTCAGGTTATCGTAGAATGTCCTTATGTTCCAAAGAGCCTAAGTATGAGCATACCTTTCCCCAAAATACTCAATATAACCTTTACGCATCCACGTACAACCCAAAAGGGATGGATTCATGGGGAGGCAATATTGATTCAAATTTTTATACAACATACCCACCTCATTATTCCCCTCCTGAATACCCACATGGACTAATTCTCATCCTATTAACAATCGAATGTGAACTTCAATGTTGACCACAAACTTGATTACTTAAAACAAAGTCTTCAAATGTTCATGGAAACCACTCAAAATTTATTGAAGTCCAACTTGAATTCCTTGTAAACTATGGAAATGCAAGTGAGTCAAATGACATAGCAATATTAAGTGAACGTGAGGATGATGACCTTTCTTGTCAACATGAGGATTCATCTTTTGATATCGAACCACCACCACATCCACAAATTCAAAGCACAATCTTTCAGAGTCAAACTCCTAGTCAGTCTGAGGGACTTGGGGTTTCAATTCACGATCACTTGGTGTCCAGGGGATTTGATTCAAATTGAGAATAACAAGGACCAATTTCATAATGAGTCGGCACAGGATTGTACCTTATCTTTTCATCCCATGGTCCTTGAGCCACATGATCTTAATATTGTGCCTCTTGAGGACTCACATTTGGTGGAGCAAGAGCTCCATAATACCCCTCATTTCATAGGACACGTTGAGAGTTTTCCTCTCACTATAGTTCCTGATCGTCTTGAAAATGAAGGGATACCAAACAACTACATTGCCAATGAGAATATTAGGAGTTCCTTAGAGGATACATTGGGTAAGAGACCCACTTTAAGTTCGCCAGGTGGGTCAGACAAGCATAATGATGTTCTTGACCTCGTTTCGACACACCAAACTGTTGGTTGGAGAGTTTTGATTGATGATCTTGATTTTAATACCGTAACAGGGGAAACTCTTCTTCCGTTGTGTAATATTTCCCAAGCTCTTGAGAGGTTGGAGCTCTTTTAGTTTGATCCTCCAAATCAGACACCTTTACATCTAATTCATGAACCTCTCCCAATATTTTGGTACACTTTGTGAGGGGGCCCCACATATGAGTATTTTGGCCCCATGTGGTGTAATGTTTCCCATTCCAAGTGCATTGACCGACTTTTTAGGTTCCCATTTGATGACCTTTGACAAATGACAATGAGAACTTATTTTTGTACAAAGTTATATTTGAAAAAGAAACAAAGAAAAAAAGGACTCCAAGAGTGAGCATAGGTTGTTGTCGGCTCCAACCCTTGTGCATTTAGGCCCCATTTCTTTCACGTATTTATCTCACTTCTTAAGTATCTCACAGGTCTTCAGGAATTTGGGTATATGTCCATCGACATAACATGAACTTCCTTTTTCTCTTCCCGTTGGTGAGTTTTTTTTATTTTTCATGCATAAATCCATGTAGTATCATACTCACATTTATTGAGGACAATGCATGAAGTGTGGAGGGGTGCTTTACGTGTGTACATAGTTGAGTTTTTTTCCTTTCTTTTGTTTTCTTTTGTTTGCATTGTTAGGGTCATAATAGTGTGCTGCAATTTACATTGATATATCTGCTATGCCATGATCTTTGGGTGACTTGTCTTCTTTTGCTTGCCTAGTGCTTTAAATTTTCCATTTCTTTCAAAATCTCCATGTGTTTGCGAAAGAAAAATGTTTTGTGGGTTTTCCGTGTGTTTAGCACTTGCCAAACCGTTGAGAGGCAAAGTAAAAAGGAAACTCCCAGAATTGAATTGAACATGATGCATTAGAATTTCTAGTACACTGGCTTTAGGTCTTATCTATTCGTAAGGATGCACCCCCACTTTTCCCTCGGGGGAAGAGTAACCATAGGGTTTTAGTACTTAAATAAATAAAGAAGTCCACCCTGAACATAGTGAGGTGAATAATTTGTGTCCGTTAGTATAAAGAAGTTTGTCGTAGTCAGGGACCCTTAATCTCCTGTTGTGAAACCTTAAGTGTAGGGGCTTTGGTTCATGTGTAGATAACAAATAAGTGAATAAGTTGTTCACTCTTCTCGCACGACTCCTATCACTCGGGAAATTAGGTCCGAGCGGACTTAGTACCTGGTGCTTTTGAGTCATCTGACTTGGAATGCAACGACCGAACTCCCGTTACACGGGTGGGAGGGATCACCCTATGTGAGATTTGGGAGAAGGTGTATGTAATAGTGTAAGTCCTCATTGGCATTGATAAACCTGACCCTATGAGAATTAAACACCAACTAGTAAAAAAATGAAAAAAACAAAAAGAAAAAAAGAGAGAAAAAAGGGTAATACAAACAAGAACTTTAATGGACTTTACACTTTGTATCACTTGAGGATGTTAAGGTTGCCCATGTATTTTGCTTAAGTCCTTAATTAAGTCCTTAAAAGTAGGTCCATCGAGTCGTGTCGCTAGGTCTAATAATGCATCAATGTTTGGATTTTGTGGGTATATCCGCTGAAAACCCTTAGGAGACACCACTCCTCATTGGCGACAAGGAGGTTTAAATGCATGTTGCACGTGCTAAGTACAACAATAATTCCTACGAAAGTGAGTTAGAATTTCCCCATTTGCCCCAAGTTTTACTTTCTTTCATTTTTCTCTTTCTTTGTTTTGCTCGGGACTAGCAAAGGTAAGTGATGGGGTATTTCTTTCATTTTTCCCCATATATCGCATTCATGCTATATATCATTTATTTTACCCCAATTGTGTGCTACTCGAGTGTTTGTTTGTGGTGTTTCAGGTATTAGGTAATAATGAAGAGAAACGAAGAGAAAATGACCAAACTGTAAGAATAAAGGACTCATATGAAGCAAGGCTTGTTTGTCATGCACAGGGACCTATCTACAAACCAGGAAGGACCCAGATGAAATCCAGAGGGACCTGAAACTTGCGATCATGGTATTGGGAGCAAAAATCTCTCAATACCATGATCTTGAAGAGTATTTGGGCAATTAAGACCATAAGGGCTCAAACCAGCAGACCAAGAGTGTGCCCTACATGCCCAATACATCAACTAAGATACTAAGCATGTTTGGGGTGGATCAGACCAATCTGATCCACCAGAATGGTTGGAATGGCTCCCGGACATTCTATGGCTGGAATGGTTCCTAGACGTGCTTTGCCTTGTCGGGGACAATGAGCTTAGTGACCATTGTCCACTTTTGATCGATCTCGACCCACATGGCATAAGAAACAAGTGGATGTTTAGGTTTGTCAATGCATGGACGATGCATGACCAGTTTTTTGAGGTGGTGAGAAGAGCATGGAACACTTACATTGATGGCACTCCCATGTACCAGGTAGTGGGCAATTTGAATGCCGTGAAAAGAGAATTCAAGCAATGGTGACTTGGTGCTTTTGGCAACATTGATAAACGGATAGCTGAGGTACGGAACATGCTTTGCCAAACGCGTGTTATTCTCAAGTTGGATCCAGGAAACATAGACCTCAAATAGCAAGAGGTTTCAGATATTGATAATCTTTCTCATGCTCTGGTGATTGAGGAGTCTATTGTACGACAGAAGTCAAGGGTGCGGTGGTTACGCGAAGGCGACTCAAACTCTCGGTTCTATCATGCCTCCCTTCGAGTGAGGAGAGCCACCAATACTGTGCGTAGGATAGTTGATGGTGGTGAGGAGATTGAGGAGGAACACCATATCCGAGAGGTGTTTAGGCGTCATTTTTCTAACCTTTTTGCTTGTAGTGTGCAGGAATGTCATATCCCCCATGATCTTGAGCTCACTACTCTAGATCCTTCTGAGGCTCAATGCTTGACGTGCCATGTTACAATGGAGGAGTTGGAGTTCGTGGTTAAGCACTCGAATGATGATAAAGCCCCCAGACCAGATGGATTTAATGCACGATTCTACAAGGCAGCATTGGACGTGGTGAAGCTGGATCTACTCAAGGCGGTGGACTCCTTCTTTCGTAGTGGGAAGTTGTTGAAGCAGGTCAACTACATGTCGATCACATTGATTCCAAAGAAGAAGACTCCAGCTGCAATTGATGATTATAGGCCAATATCATTATGCAACATGGTGTATCGCTACATCTCGAAGATCCTTGCAAATCGCCTCAAGGAAGTGTTGCCCAAGCTGGTAAGGGAGCACCATAGTGTGTTTATTTGGGGGCATCAGATTTTTGATAATATTCTGCTTACTCATGAGTTGTGCCACAATATTCACTCGCGAAAGGGATTAGGTCGCATGTGTTTGAAGATCGACTTGTGGAAAGCATACTGCACTATCTCATGGAAGTTTTTGGATGAGGCACTTGGTCGCTTCGGGTTTAATGGGAAGTGGAGAAAGCTGATGGTGGCATGTGTCAAGTCGTTAATGGTGCCTACTCTACGTCCTTTTCAGCAACTAATGGGCATCGACATGGTGACCCCATTGTACCCTACTTATTCATTATGTGTATGGAAATTTTAGGTGCCATGATACGATGAGAGGAACAATTGGGAAATCTCCATCCGCTTATGTGTGGTGCAATTCTGGTATCCCATTTGATGTTCGCGGATGACGTCATGTTGTTCGTAAATGCTACGAAGGAGGACACCCGCATAATCAAGCAAGTTTTGCATTCCTTCACCAGCTGCTCAGGTTTGCGCCTCAACAACACCGAAAGTCAGATCTTTATGGCGGAAATACCCCGTATGGAGACTGGATTTGTCGACATTTGGGTATAAATAGGAGTGAGTTGTCGGTGACTTACCTTGTGCTGCCTTTGGTCTCTACACGGCTAAGCAAGGGCCATTGTACGTCTTTGTTGGAGAAAATCAGAAGGCAGCTCAGCACATGGAAAGGGAAACTTCTGTCGATGGCGGGGGTGTGTGGATCTGGTTCGTAGTGTCCTCACAACGTTCAACATTTTTTGGACATCAGCTTTCCTTATGCCACAGAGTGTGCTTCGAGAGGTTGAACAAATTATTATGACTTTTGTGTGGGGACCAAAGAAAGTTGTGGCTATTTTTTCGTGACACAATATACGCACACCAATGGTGGAAGGAAGATTAGGACTGCGAGGGTAGGTCGATTCGAACGATGCGGGGCTACTTCGCCTATTCTGGTTCATAGCCTCCAAAGATACCTCTCTTTGGGCACGATGCATTAGGAGCAAATATTTATGCAACCATACTATTTGGATGGTCCGTCCCTGGCCCCTCTATAGCCTTTTGGGGTTGGAGAGGCATCTTGAGAGCATGAGACATTGCACGGGAGAAGTTTTTTTCCAGAATTGGGAATGGCGATACGATCCGGTTCTTTGAAGATCCTTGGTGCTGACCACCTTTGTTGTCCCTATCATCAGGTAACCATCTACGGTATGATCTAGGGGTACCTCTGGACATCTATGTGTCCTATTTTATGGAAGATGGGACTTGTAGGCTGCCGCCACCCCGCTCCCGGTCTTATGATATTATGCAGCTTTGGGCCTGACTTCCATCCATTCCTGTAGGGCAAGGTGAGGATAGGCTGATGTGGGTTGGTGCTACACGTGATGAGCCTACAATGAAGGCTACATGGACTTGGGTGCACACCGAGAGGCCAAAGGTTGCTTGGGCCTCAGTAGTGTGGCATAAATGGAAAATTCCCAAGCATGCGTTCACTCTCTAGAGGGCTGTCCAAGGGAAGTTGAATACTCATGATATGATGCGGTGTAGGAAGATGAAGTTGTGTATTGTATCACGGTGTACCTTGTCCATGGGTGCATATGTGACAAGTGCGCACCTCTTTTGGGAATGTGGGTATGTTAGAGGTGTATGGGACGGCATTCGCAGTTTGGCGGGCGACACTGAGCAGATAAGCCAGACCTTGGGGGAGGAGGTTTCAAGAATAGCACGACGGCAGGCCAGCAACAAGTATGCCAGCCTTGGCCATAAACTCACGTTGGGAGCAACGATATACAAGTGCTGGATGGAAAGAAACAAACGTACTTTTGATGGGGAAGAGCATCAAATCAGTGAGATCATTTGGTCAATAAAGGATGTAGTGCTCATCAAGGGCACAAGAGCTATTGAAGCATTAGGCGACATGCAAGCATCAACGTCGTTTAGTATTACATGGTCGTGAGTTGTATGTGTGAGATATATGGTATGTGAGTGAGTGGATTGTAATGTCCATATGAGTGATCTGAGCTTGTACATGACAAGTTCTGAGTCCCACAATGTACCTACCTTGAGTAGGATGTAACATTCATTAGATTAATAAATATTAATCCCTTTTGCTTTGCAGAAAAAGGACGTGTACATGGTACAACCCCAAGGTTTTGAAGATCCAAAGAATAGCGAGAAAGTATGCAAGCTTCAACGATCCATTTATGGATTGAAGCAAGCATCAAGGAGTTGGAAGAAGCGCTTTGACAAGGAAGTCAAAAAGATTCACTTTGTCCAAAGTAAGGAAGAGTCTTGTATATACAAGAAGGTTAGTGGGAGCCACATAATATTTTTGATCTTATATGTTGATGACATACTCCTCATGGCAAACCAAATACATTTGCTAGAGAAAACGAGAAGTTCATTGAAATCTACATTTTGAATGAAAGACATGGGTGAGGTACAAAACATCTTGGGAATCAAGATATATAGAGATAGATCCCATAGACTCATTGGCCTAAGTCAACGTACATATATTGACAAGGTCTTGGAAAGGTTCAGCATGAACAACTCCAAAAAGGCAATGTGCCAATGAGTATGAGTGTGCAACTCAAGAAGTCTCAATGTGCACGTAAAGACTTGGAGAACATGAAAGATATTCGTTATGCTTCCGCAATAGGATCGATCATGTACGCGATTACTTGCACAAGACCCGATGTCACGTATGCTTTAAGCGTGACAAGTCGTCACCAATCCAACGCAGGTCCCGATCATTGGACTACGATGAAGAATATTTTAAGATACCTTAATCAGACCAAAGATAAGTTTCTTATTTATGGAGGACAAAGGGAGTTAATAGCCGAGGGCTATTGGGATGCAAGTTTCATGAGTGATCCCGATGATAGGAGGTCTCAATCAGAATATGTCTTCCTTCTGAATGGTGGAGCCGTGAGTTGGTGTAGTTGGAAGCAAACCACTACTACCGACCCAACCACCACCTCGGAAGTTATGGTTGTCGCTGAAGTGAGCAAGGAAGGATTTTGGATTAAGAAGTGTCTTGAAGAGCTTGGAGTAGTTCTCTCGAGCGAGGGACCAATATAGCTATTTTGCGACAATAGTGCATCTATCTCGCAAATCAAGGATCTCAAATCCCATCACAAGGTGAACTACATGGATCGCAAGTATTTTGTCACACGTGACTTCATCGACGAAGGAAAAATAGATTTTGATGGGTGGACACGAACAACAACACAGCTGATCCATTCACCAAACCTTTATCCCAAGCCAAATGCGAAATGCATTTCGAGTCCATGGGTCTGAGGGACCATGTGGAGTTGTTTGATAACTGATTAGAGAGGGTTACCCTAGTTATTATTGTTTTATACATTGAGAATGTATGTGAAAGAAAACTTTGATAACAAGTGGGAGACTGAAAGGAGTATGTTCTAAAAGTTTACTTTTATATATCAATTATTATGAATTGATGTGCAAACATTTTGTTTCTTGATTAATGTATTCGTCTTTTGGAAGTGTTAAGGAAGAGGCTCTTGGTCCTTAACCATTGAGCTCTAAGAGATAATGGTTTACATAAATCAAAAGTTATTCACAATCATGGTAATTGACATGGAACATTAATTACCGAGATAAGATTGTTGTGTTGGTTAAAGAGTATTGTAGCTCTACAAATATTTAACGACACGACTATATAAAAGGGGAAATTGTTACTTTTATATATTGAATAGACCTAGCAAGTGAAACATTATGGAATTGTGTTTTGTGTCATTAATATTTCACTGTGTCTTGAATCCTATGATATGAGACATGTCTTTTCACATGAGAAGTGTTTAATTTGATTATGTCAAAAGCTATCATTGAGCATAGTGATAAAGACAATAATTGGTTGAACACGACTTGTGGTGTGAAAGATGGTTTGTCAAAATATTATCATTGTCCCTCTTTACTTGAGTAATGATATTAGTGGGCCCCTTGATAAAGTGAAATTATAATGTGCACAATGTGACTTGTGCTAAGTTACATATTTATAATGAGCTTAAGAGATCAAGAAATGAATATATAATATAAAGGTGACACATTTCTACTTTGTATAATATTCTTAATATCATGAGGCAAGGGATAGACACAAGTGATGTTCATACATCACTAAATGGATCGTGTTTAGTTCGAGTGAACAAGACATCTTTGCTAATTGGTTAACTATAATGTGTAGGTAGATACCGCTTATAGTTTGTGATATTAAGTGTTTAGTATCACTGCCAATATAGCTAAGATCCTCCTATAGGTGACACCACAAAATTGAGAAACAAGAAGTTTGATTTTATGTTAATATGATGTATCGAGTTTCATGTGAAATAGTATACATGTGGTGAATCGATAAAATCAATATGTTGTGAAAACAACATAGGTTGAATCATAAATGAATTCAAATGAGATGTGTGTATTATGGGTTGTAATGTTTTGACATTATATATTATAATATGTTACATGACATATGAATTTGCTAAAAACCCCAAATATCAAATTTTGTTAGATATAAATCCAAAATTTGATAAAGGCACAAATAAGACAAAACGGTTGAACGTTTTCGGAGACCGGTCGACTGGAAATTCACAGTAGCTGTTGTGTATGTGAACGGTAGACCAGAAGAATGCATGGGTCGACCGAAAAATTCCAGAAATTATTTTTGCGATTGATCGGTCGACCAATAGAAGTCGTGGTTCGACTGAAAACTTCCAAGAGCTTCCTTAAATTCTTCTTGGTAGTAATCGGTCGACCGACTAATAGCTCAGTCTGACCAAAAACTTCAAGTAGTCGTTTCTCATGATGAATTGGTCGACCGTTTATACGTTTTGTTCGACCAAAAAATCACAATAGCTTTGGTAGCGTGTGATGGGTCGACCGTCTAGTTTCATGGTCCAACCGAAACCACAATCAACTGCCTATCGGTCGACCAGTAGGCAAGTTTTGGTTGACCGGTGAGCACAATTTTGCTAGAATTATTAAGAGATTATTGTTCATCATGGGATGGATTTATTCCAATTATTGGTTTAAGGAAGAGAAAAGCAAGAGATCATGGGTTAGTGAATAATTTGTGATTGGAGAGAATCGATGGGCGATTCGACGAGAAACACAACTCTGGATCTTCACAAAGGTTTTAGAGAACCTTTGGGTATGATCGTCTTCTATTTATTTTAATATATATATGTAAATTACTATGCATTAAAATAGTATACAGAATAATGTACAAAAAACATGAAACATATGATAATCGATCCTGCAAGCATGTATAAAATTCGAAAATATATACATACATAGGGGCACAAAATCCTACAATTTCCATGTGCTTAATGTTAGATCTAAAACTTGTAGTATGTTTACATAGTTTTAGATGAGATAATGGTCACACTAGGTACTTGTTTTAATGCTAGATCTATGTTTCACATGTTGCTTGTGATGAGTTCTATTTCATGATGGAATTGACTTGAAATGAATGGTTGCTTGATTTGGTTTATGTTGCATGAATGTGTAGAATCGTTATGGCCCTAATTATCTAATCAACTTTCAACTTGAATCCCTACTTAAACAAACAAGATGCACAACGGAAACAATTAAAACAAAGTAGGGAAAAACAATGCAAACCACAAAGGACACGGGTGTTTTTATAGGGGTTCGGCCTCCCACCTACTTCCTCTCTTGCAAGCTCTGCTCGACTCCACAATCTTCGCTCACGACTTCACTATCTGCTAATGGTTCCGGGCCGTGAGACAACGCCTTTACAAAGGAAGCTCCACAAACAATCTCGCGAACTAGGTTTCCTCCTCTCACAATCCTAGATGGATGCTTCGGGCTTTCACCAAAACCTCTACATCTTTGATAGCAAGATTGAGTAGAACAACACTCTCTGACTTGAGTACACTTTGACTGAATTTGGATATGATCAAAGGTGTGGAATGTAGGCTTAAAGTGTAGTGTAGGAGCTTTTGGTATTGGGAGACATTTCTCTAATGTATGACATAATTGTGTGTGGGAGAGTCGTCTAAACAAGGTGTTCAATCCTCTATTTATAAGTTCCTAAGGTGTTATAGCTGTTGTGACAAAAGTGGTAGATGAATGTGTGAGAAACACAAAACAGAAAATCACAGGTCATTGTTCGGGTGAAGTTCGCTCGACCGAAATGGGTCAAACGGTCGACCGGATTCCGTCCAACGTTGGCACCCAGACAAATCCAGAAACAAGCGGTTGACCAAACAAAGGGTGGTCGAATGAACAGGGCTATAACTTAAGTGAATGGTCGAACTAAAATATGGGACGGTCGACCGTTTGGGCAGTCCAGAATAATTCTCCAGGAAAGTCGAGGGACAAACGGTCAAACAAAAAGGTTGGGTCGGTCGACTGATAAAAACTGGCACTACGGGGTTTAGGTGATGTGTATGATCGATCGACTGAAACTAGGTCCACCATCGACCGGAGGTCAGTGTATTTTTGGGGTATGGATACAAATGTGAATACGACTGTTGGTATAATATCACAAGTCTAACGGTCAAATGACACGTGTAGACGGTCGAACAAAATGTTCAAATGTTTGACCAGTGTAACACTATTGGCTAACAGATTACATGATCCAATCGATAGAACAGAGAACTTGTTCGGTCAACCGATTTTGCTCAGACAATTCAGGTTTAGGTTTAAGTGTTTTCCGGTCTATGTTTGGGTGACCTATTGAAGTCTAAATGATCTGAGATTTTGTGTGTGACTTCTACAAGGAACATAGTGTGTATGTGATTAGTTATTTACTCTAGTATGCTCAAGTATACACAAGTTCCTAAGACTCAAAAGAAATACATAATTACATGTCATCAAAAGGCTTGATTACATGTCTTGACTTGGATTCATTTCTTCCTTGAGTCTTGATCACCTGTAGATGTTAGCATAATACAATATGTATGCCATGCAAAATGTGTCCTACTCTACATTTGATTGTTATTAAGATTAGGTTGATTAAATTATCAAAACATGGATTAAGGCCTAAAAGGCAACAAAATGAACTAAGGTTATGCTTAGGTTTTATTGACGCTTTAGTGGCCACACTAGGTGGTTATTGTGTACCTGAGAATCCATAAAATTGATCTTAACTTCATGCTAACCTATCCTAGTATTGTATACCATGTAATTGTATGTGTTTCACACTTAGATTCCATACTAGCTTCTACTTGTAAACACACACTCTTACACATAAGCTTAATGGTTGGACACCCTCATGCGCACACAACTCACTATTGCACTCCACTCCTAGGGGTTTAAATATATTGTTTTCTTCTATCTTAGTTTAGTTAGTTTAGCCTAAATATCTCCATCTATTTCTCTTCCCATTTGAGTATGCTGATAACAACAACCCACACAACTCCTTGTGGTACGACCCAAACTTGTCTCGTCTTAACAGACACCGTGCACTTGCGGTAAATTAAAACTATCAATCAAGTGTTTGGCGTTGTTGCCAGGGAGTTTGTTGTTGTTGTTGTTGTTGTTGTTGTTGTTGTTGTTGTTATTTCCTCCATTGTGGTGTGTGTTTTTCTCATATTTCCTTTTAGGCTTGATTGCTAGTTTAGGGATCAAACTACCATAAGGGGGGCTATCCTATATAAGATAAGGTAGGAGATTTCATCACCCTTTCCTTAGACCCAAAAATCACACTTAATCAAAAGTCTTAATCTCAAATCAAGTAGACATTGGTCCCAAGGATTCAGGCGTACATAGGAGACAATCTAATTCTCGATGTAATGGCCTGAACATCATTGTTTTCTTAGTTGGATTGAGACTTTTAGGCCCTCTAGGTCTTGACTTTCTCATTCGGCTTTGTGACCTTCGGCCGATCGAGGTGAGGTGTTCAGGAGTGTGGAGAGTCACAATTAGGCGTCATCTAGTCTAAGGACTCATAGCCAGCCTAAGTTTGTTTGAGCCATGTTTGCTAGATTAGGCTTCTACCCTTACCCTTACCCACGCTAGTCTTTAAGGATTCTTCCCTCCTCTTTTAAGTCTTCTTCTCATCTACATTCTATTGTTTAGTCTCCTCCCCTACTACACCTTCTCGTAGTGTTTTAGGGTCAACTTGTGCACTTTTATGCGAGGTTGGACTCACCTTGGTGAGGGTGCTAGGCTTGAGATAGTTGATCATTTTATTGAGATGGATGGTCTAGGTGATTGTCCCTCTCCGCCACGAGCTCCTTTGGAGCACAAGGCCTCGTTGTCTCTTGGAGGTGGAGGAGATCGGGTTCCATACATGGAGTTCCTCGGTCCACTTCTACCACCACGTAGACCGTCTCTGCCTCCGACTCGGGAGTAAGAGGGTACCAGTCGGGATCGAGTAATGAGAATACGACCACCCCTAACTCGACAAGATTGACTGGTGACTTTGTGGGAGTGGACTCATCTTGTTCTGGCCGCGAGTCTTGCATATCCCACCTGCTCTTGGGAAGAACTATGAATTATAACCTCTATATGTGAGCATACTTCCTACCTTCATAGCCAATAAAGAGGATCTGTATATCTTTATACGTGAATTCGAGGAGGTATGCTCCATGTTCAAGCTTCAACAACTCGACGAGGAGTATGTCCAATTGAGGATGATTTCTTTCGCGTTGAAGGATAATGCAAAGGAATGGATGTACAGCCTCCAGACAAACTCGATTCGGTATTTGGATGAATTTGTGACCGTCTCTCTGAAAAGATTCTTCCCCCAAAGGAACACTCAACTAATACGACACCGGATAAATTAAATGTATCACTCTCAGTCTGAATCGTTTCATGCTTTCTTTGAGAGGTTCAGTGGCCTTCTCTTTCTCCAAGCGATACTAAGCATGCAAATGCAATGTATCAACAGTGGCCTCGTAACGACCCGTACAGTCACTCCTACAACCCAGGATGGCAAAACCATCTTAACTTCTCTTGGGGGCCTAATAAGGGACATGGTCAAAGCTCGCACACTCAACCTTGACTCCCAACTTATCAGCCTCTATGCCCATCGCCGACCTACCAACTACCACATCAAATGTCTTTGGCCCATACTGACAAACCTCCTCAGGCCTCATCTTCAGGTTATTCTAGTCAGACTCCACCCCAAGAGGTTCACCCAAAGGTTTGAACTCTAGAGCAAACCCTTCAAGTGTTTAGGCAGAGCACATAAACCATGCTTGTGGCCAACAATAATTCAGTCAAAGCATTGGAAGTGCAAGTAAGCCATTTGGCTTATCAGCTCAATGAATGTGAGAATCTTCAGTTGCCGAGTTAACTTGTGGTGAACCCTAGGGGTTAACCTGCTCAGGCAAGGCAGAATGTGCCCAACGTTGAAAATGATCCTTTCCAACATATAAATGTTGTCCATACCTTGAGATCAAGAAGGGTTGTCGAAAATAATGTGGAAATGCCTGAGCCTGAACCCATGAGCGACTCTCTGGAAGAGTGTCCTGAGCCTCCCAAAGAACCCATCCCTCAGGCTAAATCTTCTGAATCATATGTCCCAAGGTGAAGTCAAGGTGAACATTTCGTTGTTGGACGTTGTTCAACAAATGCTACCGTATGCCAAATTCCTCAAAGATCTGTGCACCTAGAAGAGGCGAACGAATGTCCCCAAGAAAGCCTTCTTAGCTGCCAATGTGAGTTTAATCCTGACACAACCCGCGCAATTAAAATACAAGGACCCTGGTTGTCCAATTATTTCTTGTGTTATTGGTAATGTGTCGATTCATCAAGCCTTTCTTGATTTGGGAGCTTCTGTGAACCTTGCCTTATTCAGTCTACGTCAACCTAGAAATTGGCAACCTTAAGCCAATGAGGACTACCCTTCAATTGACAGGCAGGTCAGTCCAAGTTCCACGGGGGGGTGTAGACGACGTCCTTATTAAAGTGGGTGAGTTCGTATTCCTGATCTTGGAAACAAAACCATTGTCTAACCTACAAGGACAAATCCCAGTGATCTTTGAGAGGCCATTTCTGGCGACGTCTATGCTTTAATTTACTGTCGCAATGACTTATTGAGGTTGTATTTTGGCAATCTAATTGCAAATTTCAACCTTCACTCTAGGTAAGTGATGCATTACATACATTGCGTCATATGCCTTTCATTTAGATTAATTTTATATCAATAAATGCTACTAAGGTATGTGTTTAGTCTTATTTACAGAATACAGGGACCTGAATGCAAATTACCCATATCCCGAGCATAAACGCATGCAAAAGACTCATTTCAATCATAAAGATCAAGTCAAGATTATCGGAATTCAAATGGAAGTCCATCCAACCATAAAAGCATTCAAAGACCGAATTACAAACAAGACTACGGACCTAAGCACAAAAGTAGGCAGGGACTTAATTGCAAAAAGCCGAGGACCCGAATGCAAATTAAAGTACCAAAATATTATTTTGGAGAAGTTCTAAAGAAAAATCAAATTGGATCTCCAAATATATGAAGGAATTAATTCGGAGCTCAAAACAAAGGAAAGAAATCAATCCAGACGCGCAAAGGACAGTTAAATCATACCATAAACACACAGGAAAAATCCGGATTAAATCAGAGCAAATATTGCGGCAAAATCGCCGCACCTTACATGTATTATGCGGCGGAAACGCCGCACCCCTTGCGATCCGTGGCTCCGGATTTTGTCCAGTCGTGTCTTGACACATGTACTTTCCTATTTTATACTTAGGTCCCTTGTATCGGCTATAAATAACCCCGAAACGATGTTGTAAGGAGTCTTAGTTTTTGTTCCATATTTTAGTAATAAAATTCTGTTCTTTTATTTCTTGTTTTTAGTTTTCTTTTGTAGTTTCTCTAGGACCCCTTCTCCTTCCCTCCATCCATGAGTTTCTAACTCTCTCCAAAGGGTGGGGGTGACAGATTTAGGGTGATGAGAAGAAGAATAAAGTTATTATTTTAATTTCGTGTTAGTATATTTTGATTACTTGAGTTTATGTTGAGTCATTTATCATGTAATGCTTTATAACTAATATGATTTATTATAAGTTTTAGAATTCTCTAATCTGAACCCGATATCTAAACCGCCACCCACTGGACTCCCATCCATCTTTACTTTATTTTTAATTTGTTTTTGTTGTTCTCGCTTTAGATAATTAAAAACCTAAAATCTCAAACCAACATTATTTTTCTCTCTTTCTTCCTTAATCGAAAATCCCAAAAATAACAAGATCTCTCCCTCCTTGTGTTCGACCCGTATTTGCCACGTCTTCATTGACGCCGTGTACTTGCGGTATAAATTTAATTCTCATCAAGTTTTTGGCGCCGTTGCCGGGGAGGCGACAAAGATTTTTGTTTATTTTAGTGATTTTTTATTTTTTTCTCTTAATCGTGCGCGCGATCTAACTATTTGGATTTGCGTTTCAGGAGATAACAGAGTGCGCGGCGAAATCCAGGCACATTCAGAGCTATAAGGGAGGCAAAATCGCCACATCTCAAGTACAACATGCGGCGGATCCGCCGCACATCTGAAGCATCTGGGCTTCAATTTTTTCTGGGGTCGTCTCCATCTCTGGCTGGACGCGTAGAGCATCTGGAATGTTTCGAGAGCGGGCAGCGAACCCGTCTGAGCATTGCGGAGGTAACTTTTCTTGCCTTTCTCGTAAAATCTTAATTTTCGAAAAGTTCCATTTCGTAGAACTGCACGTGTTAGGGCAAAATTTCATAATTGGCATTTATTCAACTCTGACATAAAAATTGACAAAATTAGAAGGACTTAGTGCATGCATCATATAGTGTTTTGTTTGCATTATTCTTGCTAAATTCTTGCAAATAATTCTTGTTGAAGAGTGCTGGAGGCAAGGTACGTGCGCGTTTTTTATCGATTGCATTTAAGCATATATTCTAGTTTGCATACAACCTTGCAATTGCCCCCACTAAAAAGACCAATGTTTGACTATCTTTGCTAGATTTAAGTTAAACTATCTTAAGGGCAACTCCGTAGGAAAAGATACGGTGGGGATTTCATCACCCTTCCGTGGCCCACAAATCACAATCCTAAAGTATCACCCAAGCCTTAAAATTTAAAATAAATTAGACATTGGCCCCTAAGGACTCAGACTCAATTAAGGAGAAGATTGGTCTGACTTGCTATGACCTGAAGCTGATCGAATTTAATTTGGTGTCTAGAAAGTGTTTTTGTGTTGACGTAAGTCTTCCAAGCGAAGTGGTTGTCTAATTGGCACCGACTCTGTCAGAAGCGCCCCCAGTAGCTATACACTGCCTGGCCAATTTGGTTTGATTAGTGAGGGAGGTGAATCAAGCAAATCAATTCGACTCAACCAGTTAGGAGTCGTCTAGATTTAAGCGACACTAGGTCTAGGATTGTTTGAACCGTGCTTGCTTAGGAAATTTCTGACTGACCCTCTTTTCTATCTTTAGAGTTAAGTTTCCCTTCTCATCTGAGTCTTCTTTCTCTTCTCACCTCAATTCTCTAGATTAGGATTCCTTTCTCATCTTTCCCCATTCTATTGTTTGTTTCCATTTAAAAAAATTTGATTCAAACTGGTGCACTCAGATTTGGGTTCGGGACTTAAGCAATCGACTCTCACGAGTTCATCTAGATTCCAGTCTGGAGCTTAGCCCCAATCCACCTATGGCACCACCTCACCCGGATCCAATGGGTGAGAATGTAGTGGACCCGCCTGTTGCACCACCTATGACTCTGAGGGATCGGTGCTACCCAACGATGGCTGCTCAGCCATCGTGCATCGTTATGCGCACCATACCGGGTCGCGACTTCGAACTGAAGGTACAATACATGAGTATGTTGCCCAAGTTCACCTCTAGGGAAGACCCATATCTCTTCTTTAGAGAATTTGAGGAAATATGCTCCCTTATGCAATACCAGCATATCTCTGAGGAGGTAGTGCGTCTGAAATTCGTGCCTCTAGCACTGAAGGACGACGCTAAGAAATGGCTATATAGTCTAGCCGAAAGATCTATTAGGAGTTGGGTCGAGTTTGTTCAAGTTTTCTTAAAGAAATATTTCCCCAACCATAAGACTATTAGGATTAGGAATGAAATTGTTGCATTCGTTCAATCTGAGAGTGAGCCGTTCTATTCCTATTTAGAAGGATTTAAAAGTCTGTTGACCCAATGCCCTCATCATGGAATTCCAAGATGGCAATTGTGCCAAATTATTTATGAGGGATTTACACCCACATCTAAGGTTATGCTAGAATCTGTAAGCCAAGGAAGCTTTATGTCCAAAAACAAGAATGATGCTTGGATTTTTCTTGAGGATTTAGACGAAAACAACATGCAATGGGACAATGCTAGAGCACCGATTAACACGAGTATTGGATCTAGAATAGCAAGCCAACCCAAACCAGGTGTCTTAGTTGTAGATGCTACCGTAGCTGCTGAAGCAAAACTAGCTACCCTTATGCGTAGAATGGAAAGTCTAGAGCTAAACACCCGACCCCTAGTGAATCAAGCATTTTCTATCCCTTGCACGAGATGTGGTCAGACTGGTCATATAATGGAGGATTGTGCGGACTTGGAACAAGTTAATGTCACCTTTAACCATTCTAGAAATGACCCATACGCATCAACCTATAACCCGGGTTGGCGTAATCATCCCAATCTTTCATGGAGCCAACAAGGTCAACCTCCTAGACAACAACCAAACCCGTATAACCAAAATAATACATCATCTGGGTTTAGTAACAATGGAGATTATGATGTTAGATTGACGAGCTTGGAAAAATTTGGTTAAAACTTTTATGCAAACAACCAACCAATCCTTCCAAAGGCTAGAAACACAAGTCAGCCAACTAGCACAAATAGTAGGTGAAAGAGAAAAGGGTCAGTTTCCAAGTCAACCTGAGGTGAACCCAAGATCTAATAATCAATATCAGCCCTATCAACCACCTTCAGGAAATAACAACCCTAGACCAGTTCAAATGGTTCATGAGGAAGGACCGTTCCAACAAATAAATGCAGTTGTATCATTACGGTCTGGAAAAGAAGTTGATAACAATGTGGTAAATCCTAGAACACCTAATCAATCTAGCCGTCAAGCACCCACATATGACCTGACCATTGAACCTGAAGTCCAAATTGAAAAGCCCAACCCACCTACTTGACCTGACCCTATAGCTCAACCTGAGCGAGTCTATGTTTCTAAAGCCTCATTCCCCAATAGACTCAGGAAGAACTCAAGACACAAATGGAGAAAATCTTGGAAGTATTTAAGCAAGTTAAGGTGAATATTCCACTCCTAGATATGATTCAACAAATACTTGCTTATGCTAAATTCTTAAAAGATCTGTGCACTAAAAAGAGAAAAACGAACGTACCAAAGAAGGCATTGTTAACTGCAAACATAAGCTCTATTATGTCAAACTCGTCTCCTATAAAGTATAAGGACCCTGGGTGTCCCACAATTTCATGTGCGATAGGAGATAGTTTTATCAACAAAGCCCTTCTAGACCTTGGTGCTAGTGTTAACTTACTCCCGTTCTCTGTCTATGAGCAACTCAACCTTGGTCCACTAAAACCCTCTAAGACAACCCATCAATTTTCTGATTGCTCTATTAAGAAACCAAGAGGTATAGTAGAGGATGTTTTGATTACAGTTGGTGACTTCATTTACCCAGTGGATTTTGTCGTTCTTGACACTGAACCTGTTGTCGATCCTAAGAGACAAATCCCTGTAATACTAGGCAGACCATTTTTAGCCACTTCTGAAGCTTTGATAAATTGCCGAAATGGGCTCATGCAACTATCTTTTGGAAACTTAAAAGCTGAATTTAATATCTTTCATGTTGATAATGAGCCAGAAATAGTATGCAATCAAAGTGATGTTGTGATGAGATCGCGTATTTATAAGATTTCTGAATCAAATAAATCATCACAAAATCAAAAAGGAAGTGAGAAAGAGGGGAGTAATTCCTCGACACACTTACCATCACTCGAGCAAATAAGAGAACCAATGAGGGGTGTGGAATCTGTGACTCAGGACTCTCATTGCAACATGGGGAACAATTCAACTGGATACATGCACCAACATGGTGTCATTCAATCCAGTTCTGACTATGGTTGACTCTGAGCAAATTCAATCCCTCCACCACAGTTGACGCAGGTAATAAGTGCATTTGCTTTATCTTTGCATACATTGAGGACAATGCATAATTTAGGTGTGGGGGGTGTTTATGTATCTATCTATCTATATATATATATTCTTAAAAAAATTCAATGTTCCATGACATAGCTTAAGATTGAACCACCAAAACCTGAGTACAAATTGCATTGAGTTTTTGTTCCTTATTATATAGTTCTGCTTGTAGAAACTATGACATAAATCTAAGTTCCAAAGAAATAACCCATTACCCTTTAAGACATGTATGCACTTAAATTGGATGAATCAAATCTTTGAAGTGGTTGATAAAAGCATAGGTTGAGGAAAATATACCGGGAAGTGTGGACTTCTAATAGCAATTAAGCCTTGAGGAAAATAAAAGTAAAAAATAAATAAAGGAATAAAGTGAGGAAAGCACATTTTGCAAAATGATTACAAAACCCAAGCCTTTGAGTCACTGGTCCGTAGGGGTATCTTAAAACCCGGTAACTTGAGTCTACCAGCTCGGGATTATCGACCAAACTCGCTACACGAATGCAAAAAGGGTAAAAGTGTCAGAAAAAGCAAATGTGTTGAATCACGGAAAAAGAAAAAATACTTTAAGATACTCAAGGCCCAAAGCTAAAAGAATGATCCATGCCATGGTTGATCCGAATGATACTTCACCACCAGAGGAGGCGTGCAAAATAATTTAAGTGATAACATGTGTAGAAGGGTTGGTGGTGTGAATGTTGGAGGAACAAAGACCAAGTCAGAATTTTTATGAGTTAGATTTATATATTGAGCATGCAAGAATTCTAAGTGAGACGTATAAGGTTGAGGTGGAGATATTGAGAGTTATTAATGAAATGTTGAATTAAGACTTTGTGCGTGTGTCAATTGAAAACCCTCATGAGACAAAACTCGTCCTCTAAGGAAACTTAGGGGTTTAAAGACTTGTTGCACATGCTAAGTGCAACCGTGATTCCTACGAAAGTGAGTTAGGATTACATTGTTTTCATTTTTCTTATATTTTGTTTTGCTAGGGACTAGCAAAATCTAGGTGTGGGGGTATTTGATGCATTGCATACATTGCATCATATGTCTTTCATTTAGATTAATTTTATATCAATAAATGCTACTAAGGTATGTGTTTAGTCTTATTTACAGAATACAGGGACCCGAATGCAAATTACCCATATCCCGAGCATAAACGCATGCAAAAGACTCATTTCTATCATAAAGACCAAGTCAAGATTATCAGGATTCAAATGGAAGTCCATCCAAGCATAAAAGCATTCAAAGACCTAATTACAAACAAGACCAATGACCTAAGCACAAAAGTAGTCAGGGACTTAATTGCAAAAAGCCAAGGACCCGAATGCAAATTAAAGTACCAAAATATTATTTTGGAGAAGTTCTAAAGAAAAATCAAATTGGATCTCCAAATATATGAAGGAATTTATTCGGAGCTCTAAACAAAGGAAAGAAATCAATCCAGACGCGCAAATGACAGTTAAATCATACCATAAACACACAGGAAAAATCCAGATTAAATCAGAGCAAATATTGCGGCGAAATTGCCGCACCTTACATGTATTATGCGGCGGAAACGCCGCACCCCTTGCGATCCGTGGCTCCGGATTTTGTCCAGTCGTGTCTTGACACATGTACTTTCCTATTTTATACTTAGGTCCCTTGTATCGGCTATAAATAACCCCAAAACGATGTTGTAAGGAGTCTTAGTTTTTGTTCCATATTTTAGTAATAAAATTCTGTTCTTTTATTCTTGTTTTTAGTTTTCTTTTGTAGTTTCTCTAGGACCCCTTCTCCTTCCCTCCACCCATGAGTTTCTAACTCTCTCCAAAGGGTGGGGGTGACGGATTTAGGGTGATGAGAAGAAGAATAAAGTTATTATTTTAATTTCGTGTTAGTATATTTTGATTACTTGAGTTTATGTTGAGTCATTTATCATGTAATGCTTTATAACTAATATGATTTATTATAAGTTTTAGAATTCTCTAATATAAACCCGATATCTAAACCTCCACCCACTTGACTCCCATCCATCTTTACTTTATTTTTAATTTGTTTTTGTTGTTCTCGCTTTAGATAATTAAAAACCAAAAATCTCAAACCAACTTATTTTTCTCTCTTTCTTCCTTAATCGAAAATCACAAAAATAACAAGATCTCTCCCTCCTTGTGTTCGACCCGTATTTGCCACGTCTTCATTGACGTCGTGTACTTGCGGTATAAATTTAATTCTCATCAAGTTTTTGGCACCGTTGCCGGGGAGGCGACGAAGATTTTTGTTTATTTTAGTGATTTCGATTTTTTCTGTTTATCATGTGCACGATCTAACTATTTGGATTTGCGTTTCAGGAGACAACAGAGTGCGCGGCGAAATCCGGGCACATTCAGAGCTATAAAGGAGGCGAAATCGCCGCATCTCAAGTACAAAGGGACAACTTCTTGTGTTAAAAGGGACATCTTCATTAAAACCACATTTACTTGTCCCTTTGGCATGTTCTCTTACCATCACATGCCATTTGGGTTATGTGACGTGTCGACGACTTTTCAAAGGTGTATGATCAGTATCTTCTTCGATATGGTGGAACGTTTCCTTGAGATTTTCAGGGACAACTTGTCCATATTTGGCGTTTCTTTCGATGAGTGCCTTCATCACTTGAGCAATGTCCTCAAGCGATGTCGTGAGAAGAACCTCGCTCTTAATTAGGAGAAATGTCATTTCATGGTAGCGCGAGAGATCATACTTGGACATGCAGTCTCAAGTAGGGGAATTGAGGTCGATCCCACCAAAGTGGGTCTTATTGCTAATCTCCTACCGCAACGTAATGTGAAAGATATCCACACCTTTTTGGGGCATGTTGGATTGTATCGGCGGTTCATTCAGGATTTTAGTATAAATACTCGACCTCTCACCGCTTTGTTGGCCAAGGATGCCATTTTGACTTCACACCTTTGCTCGGTCACGAGGTAGTTCACAATGTCGACGGGCAACTATTAGCGAATTATCAAAGACAAACTTTTTGACGGACAACTATTAGCGACCGAGGATAATCCCTGGTTTGCTGACATTGTGAACTACCTCGTGACCGAGCAAAATTGGAAAACAAGAAGTTTGATTTTGAGTTCATATGATGTGTCGGGTTTCATGTGAAAATGGACACATGTGGTGAAACAATAAAATCAATATGTCACGACAATTGACATAATTAGAATCATGAATAAATTCATATGATGTGTATATATTATGGGGTGTAATGATTTAATATTACATATGATAATATATTACATAAGATATGAATTTGCTAAAATCCTAAAAAGATCAAATTTTATTGGATATAAATCCAAAATTTGACAAAGGCAAAATCAGGGTCAAAACGGTCATCCTTTTTGGGTTCGATTGACCGAGTTTGTTGGAAACGGTCAACCGGACGAAGATTGGATAAACACGATTGGATGACCGAAATTGTCTGGAGTGTCTGGACAATTGGAATCGATCAACAGGACATGAACGTGATGCATTAGGATATCTAGTACACCGACCTTAGGTCCTATATCAAGTCGTTAGGATGCACCCTAGGTTTTCCTAAGGAGAGTAATCATAGGGTTTCAGTACTCAAACAATTAAAGAAGTCCACCCTGAACCTAGTGAGTCGAATAATTCGTGTCTATTAGTATAAAGAAGTTTGTATTAAGGTGTTCTCTATGTATAATTAAGAATAATTCGTGTCTTTCATTTCAATAATTCGTGTCTATTAGTATAAAGAACCTAGTGAAACAATTAAAGAAGTTTGTATAAAGAACCTAGTGAGTCGAATAATTCGTGTCTATTAGTTTTGGTTCATATGTAGATAATAAATAATTTATTAAGGTGTTCTCTCTTCTCGCACGTCTCCTATCACTCAGGAAATTAGGTCTGAGGGGACTTAGTACTTGGTGCTTTCGAGTTACCTGACTTGAGATGCACCGACCGAACTCACGTTACACGGGTGGTAGGGATCACCCTATGTGGAAATTTGGGGGAAGGTGTAGATGATAGTGTAAGTCCTCACAGACAATGATGCATGAAACCCGACCCTAGAAGAATTAAACACCATTGAGTAAAAAATTCAAAAAAGAAGAAAAAATAGTACTACAAATAAGAACCTTAATGGACTTTACACGATGTATCACTTAGGATGTTAAGGTTGCCATTGTCTTTCACTTAAGTTCGTACTTAACTTGCACGAATGGTTCCCTAGGCTAGGTGTGTGGACTCGATACATATATAGAGTCAGCACGTAGGATTACCGTATCCAATGATCGACAAAAGTAGGGTCGACGAGTCGTGTTGCTAGGTTAAATAATGCATCAATGTTCGGATTTTGTGGGGAATCTGCTAAAAACCCTAAGGAGACAGAACTCCTCCTCCTTGACAACAAGTGGGTTTAACGGGTTGTTGCACATGCTAAGTCCAACCGTGATCCTACGAAAGTGAGTTAGGATTTCTTGTTTTCGTATGCTTGTCTTTTCTTTGTTTTGGTCGGGAGTATAAAAAGGTAAGTGTGATGGTATTTGATTAGTAGGATATCATACATTGCATTCATATTATATAACCTTTATTTTACCCCAATTTTGTGCTACTCAAGTGTTTATTTGATGTGTTTCAAGTGTTAGGTAATAAAGAAGATAAGGAAGAGAAAATGACTGAAATGCAAGAAGAAAGGACTCAAATAAAGCAAAGTGGACCTATTTGTCATGCACAAGGATATATTTGCAAATCAGGAAGGACCCAAATGAAATCCAGAGGGACTTGAACGCACGAAAAACATTTCAGGGGTATCCTTCAATACCACGATCTTGAGAAGTATTTGGGAAATTAAAGACAAACGGGCTCGAACCAGCAGACCTGGAGTGCACCCTACGTGTAAAATGATTGACCTAAGCGCTTGGAAGAAATCGGGGTAGATCAGGCACAAAAGATCCGTCAGTGGTGGATTTTGATTCGCCACTGGTAGAACATTTTAGTCCAATTTGGCCCCAATTTCTCCCGTGGCTTGAGCTTGTTTATTTGGGTGTACCAGACTATAAAGAGTGTGATTACAACCGTCGGATTACTTCCAGATTCATCTACACCATTCTTTTTTTCTTTAAATAGCAATGTTTTTCCTACCTTTCGACTACTTCTCAGCCTCCACTCTTAGAATAGCTTAGGTTTATCCAATTTGGGCAGTAGAGAAGGTGGGCTTTGAAGTTTTTGATGTTACTTTTTTGCTAATCTAAAGGTAGATTTGGATTCATCTTGTCATTTACTTTCTTTCTTTCTATCGAATTAGTTTTTGATTTTGTTGGTTAGTTTTTTAGTTAGAGTTCTATGCCATGTTTAGTCTTAATATCTTGCTTTCCACGCTTCTAATTATGATTAGTGAGTAGATCCACCCCATTTGGTGTGGAGGCAATGTAGTTGGCTGATGTGTACAATGGGCTCTTCTTATTTGTGTCATTTCCATGTGCTTAATGTTAGATCTAAAACTTGTAGCACGTTTACCTTGTTTTAGATGAGATAATGGCCACACTAAGTACTTGTTTCATACTAGATCTACGTTGATGAGTTCTATTTGATGATGGAATTGACTAGAAATGAATGGTTTCTTGATTCATTTATGTTGCATGAATGAACTAAGGTTATGCTTAAGATTGATTGATGCTTTAATGGCCACACTAGGTGCTTATTGCATACTTGAGAATCAATAAAATTGATCTTAACTTCATGTTAATCTATCCTTAGTCTTGTATACCATGTAATTGTATGTTTTACACTTAGATTCTACACTAGCTTCTACTTGTAAACACACACTCTTACACATATGCTTAATGGTTGGACACCCTCATGCACACACACCTCACTATTGCACCTCCCCTCCAACGGGTTTAATTAGATTGTTTTCTTCTATCTTAGTATAGTTTAGTTAGCTTAAACTAACTATCTCCATCTATTTCTCTTCCCATTTGAGTATGGTGATAACAACAACACGCACAACTCCTTGTGGTATGACTCCTACTTACCGTGTCTTCACCGAAGCGATGCACTTGCGGTAAATCAAAACTATCAATCACCTCCTCTCTTCATCATCGGATGAGATAACAACATGTTTGGTAGCTTCTACTGTCTCCTCTTCTTGTTCATCGTTTTTGGAAGTCGTTAGCATACGTGGGATCTCATTTTTGGACTCCCAATCCCACATCATATCCTCGTTAACCTGCACATCACGACTAACAACAAATTTATTGTTAGTAGGATCAAGAGGCTGATAGGCTTTTGACCTCTCATCGTAACCAACAAAATCAAGTTTGGTGCTTCTATCATCAAGCTTCACCCTTCTCTCCTTTGGTACATACGCATATGCCATCCTACCAAACACCTATAGATGCGTCACAATGGACTTGTATCCACTCCATGCTTCTTGTCGTGTCATGTCTTCCAAGCTTCTACTCTTGCAACAATTTTGGAAGTAGACCGCGCAAGCAACCTCCTTTGCCCACAAAACCTTTGGCACTTCTTTACTCTTTAGCATGCTTCGAACCATGTCTAGAATGGTCCTATTTTTGCACTTTGACACTCCATTTTGTTGTTTATTAGTAGCATATCATACATCACATTCATGTTATATATCCTTTATTTTACCCCAAAATTGTGCTACTCGAGTGTTTGTTGTATTGTTTGAGGTGTTGGGTAATAAAGAAGAGAAAGGGAGCAAAAAGGACCTGAATGTAACAAGAATGGACTGAATTGAAGACTAATTGACCTATTCATAACCCAGGACTATTGGGTCAAAGCATTCCAGGACTATCAGATTTGATTTAGAGCCGTCTAATTACTCCCAGATTAATCGTTACCATGTGTTACTCTATATATACCATTGTAATCCCTCCTCTCCCTCTCTTCTTCTTCTTCTTACTTGTCCATTAGTATAGGTGTGTTTTGCTGCTCATTAGTGTAGTAGAGAAGAAGGAGGAAACTTTGTAAGCTTTCATTTCAATATAGTATTCTATTTGATGCAACTTCCTTCACGTTTGTTGTATGCCTAATCTAGTTTTCTGAATTTTCCATTATGATTTTGGGTTGTTTTTATGTTTTATTTAGTTTAGAGATGAGTAGGGAGTAGTCCATCCCCATTGGGGGTGGAGAAGAATGTGACGTCATTATGTGATATATTAAGTGTGTGTTAATCCTAACTTCTGAACCTCACATAAGTTTCATAACCATCTCATGAGATTTTCACTCTTTTCTTTGATATACTAATGCTCTTGAGTGATGCTTAGCACATGCTTAGATTAGTGGGCCTATTTTATGGGGAATGATGGGTGAGGATAAAGATGGAGTGGAAGAGGGAAACATAACATGTGCATGCATGTGCTCATGTTGGCCTCATCCTTATTAATATCTTATATGTTTTAATGATTGTGTTAAATCTTATTTGATATGGATACATAGTGGGGTTTGGTCATTATGCATGTTGTCATATTAGCTTAATATCAATTATTCTCTTGTATGTTTTAATGATAATGTTTTATGTTATTTCATGTGGAGACAAAATTGGATTTGGTTTTATGGATTTAATGTATTACATGTTGTGATGAGCACAATTGAACACACACACGTACACATATTTTCATTTCCACATTCTTTCTCCACCCCTTAAGGGGTTTATTTTTATCATTTGTTTTCTAGTTTTATTCACATCGTAGTGTAATCCGACCTCATTTCTCTATCTTATTTCCCCACTCGAGTATGGTGGATTCCGACTTGCACGCGCTCCCTGTGGACTCGACCCGTACTTGCCACTTCTTCATCGCAGCCGTGTACTTGCGGTATTATAACTTGTGGTGTCATGTCTTCCAAGCTGCTAGTCTTGCAACGGTTTAGGAAGTAGACCGCGCAAGCAGCCGCCTCCGCCTACAAAACCTTTGGCACTTCTTTTACTCTTTAGCAGCTTCGAACCATGTCTAGAATGGTCCTATTTTTGCTCTGCCACTCTATTTTGTTGTGGTGAATAAGGGGTTGTCAAGTGGCGTTTTATGCCATGCTACACAAAAAAAATGTTGAAGTCGGTTGAGTTGACTTCTCCTCCTCGATCCGATCTCAACACTTTGATGTAGAGTCCACTTTGCTTCTCCACAAGTGCCTCGAATCTCTTGAGTACTCCAAATGCCTTCAATTTTTCCTTCAAGAGATACACCCAAGTCGGTATGCACCAACTCGAGCACTTTCTTTGCTCTATATTGTGCCTACTTTGGGAAACTCTTTCTTGGCAATTTTTCAACCACACATCCCTCACAATAGCTCTGGGAAGACTTGATTAATGGCAACCCATGCACCATGTTTTTGCTTGCAATCTCTCGAAGCCCTCCAAGAATCAAATGTCCATAATGCATGCGCAACAACCAATAGCCTTTGTCAATACATGCCTTTAAGCATCTAGCATGAATACACATTTGATTCAATTTAAACATACAGTTCTTGGTCATTTCTACCTTTGCAATTAATCCCTCATCTTGTCCTCTCAAGTACAGGTATCGATGTTTCATAAAAACTGAGTAGCCTCTTTTTAAGAGTTGCCCCATGCTAAGAATGTTAGTCTTCATCTCCAGCACATAGTAGACGTTGGAAATGAATTTGTGTGACCCATCGTTCACTTGAATCATGATGTTGCCTTGTCCTTCAATGCGTACCTTCGATGCATCACCAAAGGAAACATGTCCGTCCACGCCTTCCTCCAAGTGAGAAAACATGTGTCTATACCCACACATGTGATTGCTCGCTCCCGTATCAAGGTACCAAACACCATATTGTTCGGGCTCTCCTTATTTGAAAGCAACACTATTCTATCACCGCTTCTATTCTCCATGGTGGTTGCAAGATTGGAGCTATCCTTCACTCTTTTTGGAGACCAACACTCGCTTGCATAGTGACCACGCTTCCGACAATTGAATCACTCATGGTCCTTCTTGTTTGAGCGGTCACGACCACCGCGACTTCTTCCATGTGTCTCATCTCTAAGTCCTCTTCCTCTTCCGCTGTTTCGACCACCACGGCCTCCACGACCCCGACCTCTACCACGATCTCCATTGCGGGGCTTCTCCTCCTCAAGCGACATCTTTGCTTGCAACACTTCCTCAAGATGCCTGGTACCAGTTTGTTGGGTGTATGGATATTTCTGCTCACATCAGGAGAGAACGTGGTTCAGTTTCTTCCTTTCATACCTTCACACATACAACACCTTGTGATTATATAGATAAACAAAAGACTCCTCTTCTAAACACACACCTTAACAAGTTATTACAACCACACTTAAAAGGAGACCTTAAACACCATTAAAAAACTTAATCAAGGGGCCATAAACCCACATAACAGCAGCCAGAAGACCTTCCATCTCCTCATGCTAATTTAAGTTCAATTTTTGAACAATAATATCTCCTATTTTATTGAAATCATCAAAACATAGATGCAATTATTTCGGAGAACTAACCAAATGTGGGAAAAATGTGGAAAATCCAAATCAAACAAAAGTTTCAACACTTTCTTTAGTAGTGGCTTCTAACATCTGTCTCAAATTTTATATAAAGTAGTTCTTGATAAATCAAGACTCTCTGGAAATAATTATCTCACAATACAAATTCTCTTTGTGATTTTGCTTTCAAAATCAATTTGTTTTCCTTTACAAAGAAGAGAAGTAAAAAAGTGAAACACCATTAAGCTTTAATTAACGATTAGCAATTTCAAATTTATTGCAACCCTTGTAGCAAGTGTTGAATCGACGATGTCCCCTTTAATCTAAAGGTGCTCTAGTAATGACGGATTAAGAAGTGAAAAAACAAAAGTAGTGATAACAATCAAAGTACAAGAATACCGAAGATATTTATAGAGGATCGTCACCCCAACTGGGTCATAATCTTCTCTTGCAAGCCCCGGTCGATCACCATGACCTCCGCTCATGACTTCACTAATTTGAACTCTATTGTGGACCGAGATCAAGCCTTTTATAATCAAAGTTCGTGAACTACTTCGTCAAACATTATTCTTCATCTCATAACCCGAGAGGGTTACTTTCTCCGAAGCAATACAACTCCCAAACAACTAAACGTGGTGTTACAAAATACTCTAACACTTGAGCACACTTGAGTAGGATAGACTTTACGAACACAAGTGGGCAATTTAGGCTTTGAGTGTGTAAGATATGATCTTTTGAGTGGAAGATATTTCTCGTTAAGGATGGGAACAAATAAGAGTGTAACAGATGTGAGAAGTTTGGGTTCGAAAACCTATTTATAAATCCAAAGTCCATATAGCCCTTTAGGATAAAGAAAAAATAGGGATAAAGAACCAAAAGTGATTTGTTAGTCGGGTGCCAATCGGTTGATTGTTTGGTCACTTCTGTTGGACCATTAACTTCAGTTGTACACTAGGAGTATGAATACTAGAAATTAAGGAAATGGTCGACCCATAGGTCAAACAAAGTCGAACCAAACACAAGAAAAGTTATTGTCCAGTTTTGGGTCTGATTTGATGGACTACTAGGTATGCTTCGGTCGATCTAAAGTCTACAATCCAAATTTGAAAAAGACATTCTTTAAGATAACCATTGGGGAATAACGACAAGAAAAATGGCTTAAAAATAAATTTGAAAAATCTAGAAACAGTCGAATGAGATCGACAAATTTGTGAATCGTTCGACCAAAAAGATATTGTTAACAATCGGTCAGACGAAACCTAAGTTCCGGTTGACCGCTATGAATAGGCTTACTAAAGTTGAGTTGGTGGTTTTTTGGCAAGGAATTTTTTTCAAAATAGCATTTTTTTAAAGAAAATTGCCAAAATAAACCTCCTTCAAAAGTATTTTTCACACTATACCCGCTGCCACCACATGATGATATGTGGCGGTGGTGGGTTTGTTTTTTAGTATATACAAAACTCGGCATCACCAGTGCCGAGTTCATTTTGATTTTTATTGTGGGAACAGTTGCCATATTTTCAAACTTGAACTCGGTATCATCAGGGCCGAGTTCCACCAAAGAGAACTCGGCAGTACCAATGTCGAGTTCATTTTGGTTTTTATTCTCTCAACTCAGAGATCGTGCTTGAGACAGTTGGTGGGCCGGGAGAACAATGCTTTAAATAGAACTCGACATCCTCGATGACGAGTTCTAAAGGCAGAACTCGACATCTAAAACGCCGAGTTCACTTAAAATAAAGTGAACTAGGCGTTTGTAACGCCGAGTTTTGTCGGGCTATAAAAACAACCCGACGCCCCCCTCTCCCTCACGCCGAGTTCTCGCGATTTGGAGGTTAGGGTTTCAAATTTTTTTCATTTTCCACTTTTTTCTTGTTTTTTTATGTATTAGGATGATATACATTGCTGTTTTAGGTATATTGTAGTGTTTTTGTCGGTTTAGGAACCAGTTTTGGTGCAAACTCGATTTTGATTTTGGGTTTTTAGGCCAAACTATTTATTTCTTGTTTCTTAGTTTATTATTGATTTTACTTTTGTTGATTGTAGGTCTACGATAATAATCTTAAAAATAGTTGAATTTAAGCTTGATTATTGTGATTGAAATTAGATTTATTGTTGTTATTTTGGTTTGAATGTATGTTAGTTTTAATGAATGTAAACTTAAAAATGATTTATTTGGGTTGAATGTATGTGGGAATTTAAGTTTGATTATTGTAATCTTAAAATAGAGTAATGAATGTACATGAGTTTTTATGGAAAGCTGTTTTGAAGTTGAGAAATATGTATGTTAAATATGTGGTGATTTGCATGTTGTTTGAATGTATGTCGTTTGAAGTTATGAAATACGTCGTTATTTAGATGTTTGGAATTTGAGAATGTTATTTGTAGTATTGTCAGTTTGTTCTACAATACAGGTTAAAATTAATGAATTTGAAAATAGAGGGGAGGTTTTGTCAAATTTTAAAATAAATTCTAACATTATTCGTAATATTGTTTACTGTACTTCATTTTGCTACTACACTCATTGCTCGACGTTTACAGTCGTTTGCTACTACACTCGATTGAGGTAATTTCTAAAACATTTGAGTACTTTCAAATTTTTAATTAATTAGAAATAGAAGAACAACCATCTCACTTGAACATATTTTCAAATTCAATTAATATATGTTAGAAATGGATAAAGATGATGAATGATCTTTGTTGGTCATGTATAATCGGAAATTAGAATGTAACAGAGATGTGACAGAGTATACAGGATCTGACCGCAAATTGGTAGTTGTTCTGTTGAACATAAAATATGGGGATTTAATGGATGTCATAAGAGATGAATGTTGTTATCCAGACAGTATGTTTGATGTCAAGTTGACGGCGAAATTGCCATTAAACAATGATTGGACATACGCTCCATTAACCAATGATAGGTCTGTAGGTGCACGGAGTTTATGAGTTCCACAAAGAACTCCATCAAATTCATGAGGTGATCAGATCACAAGACAGACTCTTCGATGGTTGGAAAATTGAAAGAAAAAATGAAGGTTTGGCTCATGTGTTTTGGTGCTGAAGAGCCCACATTACATTTGAGTCTGGATTGCGTCGTTTAAGAAGAAGATCAACACACATAAAAGGACGGTGGCGGTCTCACTCAGGATACAGAACAGACAGATAATGCAGCACAATGAAGGGGACGCGGTCGGGGAAGAGGACGTGCTCAAGCACGTCCTAAAAAGAAAAAGAGATTGAGAGGTCCCTTAGGATAGATATGTGGCTGTATTAAACTTATTTGGTTGTTATTACACTAGTTTTTGTTTTATTTATGTTAAAATGTCAAACTTGTTATTATGGATGTTATTTTGATTTTATTGTAGTTGTTTGTGTTTTGTGGTTGAATTGGTTGTATTTGCTGCAATATTTTGTTGTTGAAAATGATGGTGTTTGTTGAAATTTAGGAAGTGGGAAATGGTGATGTTTGTTAAGTGTTCCGTAATAAAAACCAAAATGAACTCGACAGTGGTGATGTCGAGTTCTCTCAAGCAGAATTCGGCATCATCAGTGCCGATTTCTCTCAAGCAGAACTCCGCACTGGGGATGCCGACTCCTGTATAAACTAAAAAACAAACACACCGCTGCCACGTGTGACCACGTGGTGGCAGCGGGTATAGTGTGGAAAATATTTTTGAATGAGGTTTATTTTGGCATTTTAAAAAAAATGCTATTTTGAAATTAATTCCTTTTGGCTTAATGTTTGGGTGATTTATTAAACTCCAAATAATGTGAGATTTGATGTATGACTTCTAGATGAAACCTAAAGTGAGTGTGGATGAATATTCCAACAAATATGCTCAAGTTTCTAATGATTCCTAAAAACTCGAATAAAGATAAAATTACATGTTTTCAAAAACATGATTAAATGTCTTGACTTCCCTCTCTTTCGCCTTGAATTTTGATCACTTATTAATTGTGATTAAGATAATAGTGATTAAATCATCTAGGCCTAAAAGTCAACAATAAGAACCAATTCATCAACTAAAGGTACATGGACAAAGAATCTATCACCCAATATTAGAAAAGCAAATGGAGTCTCAAATATCTAATCTTTGTGTGCATCTCGTAATTTATTTCGTGCATTGTTTTCCAATATGGCTTCCAATTACACCTGTGCTAAAAAAGAGATTTACTTCCATTATCTGTCATTCTACAAAAAGAATATGAAATATTAGTAATCCAACTACATTAATCTGTAATGTACAAAACAGGGTAACAAAAGCAGAATTAAAAGAAAAACAATGAACAAACAACATTAAATCAAAGAGTAAATTTGATATCTGAAAGACAAACTTTGCCAAAAAAATAAATCTGAAATCTCTTTGGGAAATTTGTAGCGTAAATCAAGAAAAGTATTTTCGGCCAAGTTGGGATGGACTTGGTTAGCAAAAAATATTAAGGTCCCAAATAAATCCCTAAAATGCACTCTCACATACCGAAAAAAAAGTCCCAAATTGTTGAACCCAATTGTTTTGAACCCAACAAAGAGACAACAAACCTGTAGATCTTTGTTAAAACTAGAGAAATCTTGCTAAAAAGCCCCAACCATTCCTAAAGCAAGAAGAAACCCTATTTGGCTTGAGGAAGAAGAACGTGAGAAGAAATTTGTAAGAAATTGATGTCTGTCCATGTCTGGTAAGGTAAATGCTTGAAGTGGAAATAATCAAGGAGGAGATTTCGGAATCGCAACAAATGCTCAGAATTGGAAACAGTAAAACGTCGTCAACTCCAATTAAACTCTGTAAATTTCGTCCTCAACGGTTGGATTAGCAACCATATACGTGTCACTAATTTAGGGAAAACACCGGAGATCCTCCAGAACCAGAGGGAATTCAAATCTGATAATTTCATGATTTCAGAACTGCACCTAACCATATACGAACTAGTGCAAATGCTAAATATCACTATATTTTTATACTGAAGCAAGAACCCGGACAAGAAAATAGTTGTACGTGACCGGGTGAGTCTCTTTAAACCAAAATGCTTGCAGCTTGGCTGACAAAAACATTCCACTCAATAACAGCCGAGTCATTAGTGTTGTAATTGAATATCCAACAAAACAAGTGGACAAATCTTCTACGGCAAGAAACAAGGTCTGACTTCCTTGGAATGGACTGCTAGCTAAAAGAAACAAATAGCAATTTTTCGGAATATAGTCTCCGATTCACCTCCATCCAACTGGAACTAGAGTACCACGTTGTTTAGTAGAGGTGCATGCGTACTCGACCTCAAGCCTACCTATGTTTGAAAACGCGGTGGATCCTTAGAGGCTTAAGTGTACTATAAATACAAGGCAAGATCCACCATCTCATCCCAATTCAACCCACAGAAATCAATTTAGCTTGACCAAGGATGAGTCCTTCTAAGTGCCATCTGATTTTATGCTTCCTCCTGTTAACCTTCTTAGTTTCTTCCGAAGTGGAAGTTGGGGATGACACAGCAAATGAACAGCGTAAGTGTCGTGATTACTACTCCTTACTATCTAATTCGTATTGATGTGTGCACTATGCTGGCAATTTAAGAGTAACATACATTGAAACGCCGTGACTTTTATTTAATTACCAAGTTTGCGGATTATTTTACGCCGGATTGAAATCGATCGAAGTCATCACACGATAATTCCTGGATTATTGTAGCATTATTTATTAACTGCAGGTTTCACACCATAAGTAGTCTTACTAGTTACAATAAATCATATCCAAATTGAAAATCATCATTCTTTTTAGTTTACGGTTATTGAAGTCATGATTCCTTTTCTTGTACAATAAACAAGGATGTCTACGCTGACTTGTTTGACTTGTACACTAAATTACATGGCAGTGGGAAACCGAGACACTGATGGAATGAAGCTCTTGCATCACGGAGGGTTCCACGGTGGTGGCTTTCCAGATGATGGTTATGGAGACGATTATGGCAGTGGTTATCCTGTGAGAGGATACCCGCATCATGGCTGCCGACTGTGCTGTGGTTGCTGCCACTCTGGATGGCGAGGCCATCAACACAGCAAACTCCCCTAAACAAAAAACGATACGGGTTTCGGCTACCTGTATCGATGGCTACACCACGATGTATGTGAACGTCTCTATCTACTAAATGTGTGTGTGTTTATGTGTCCCACGTTGATACGACTAATAACCAGTTGTGTAACACATAAGTGGAAAATAAGAGAGGTAAGATGCCTCCCATTTCTAAACTCGTTTGTGTATTTATGTTTGATAACTAAATAATTTGACCGTCTGGCAATTACGTGGAAGTACCTGTTGTCATTTGACTTATGATCCATATAAGTGTGACGACCTCATTTTCGGTCAGGACTCCTAAGGCATGGGAACTGCCTAAGCGATCAACATCTGTAGAACCCTACTAACTGGACATGTTAATCCATTGGTATTACTGAACATGTTAAATCCATTGGTATTACTGAACATGTAATTCAAGACCCAGAGGTCCTAAATGTCTCAATGCAATTAAGCAAACGACAACATTTAGGCCATGACGTCGAGAATGAAATTATCTCCGAAGTGCGCCCGAATCTTAGGAGTCAATGTCTACTTGATTTTAGATTAAAGATTTTAGATTAGTGTGATTTTTGGGGCAAAGTAAAGGGTGATGAAATCCCTCACCTTATCATGTATATGACAACCCCCTTAGAGTAGTTTGATCCTTAAACTAGCAATCAAGGCATCCAATCAAACACTTACCTCAATCTTGTTCCAACGTGACCCTACTAACTAATGCATGCAATCTAATGCAAGAGTGAGTGAAGAATAGAGCCATACCTCACACGAGCAATTGACCCAGAAATGTAAAGAAATGAAAGATTTATGCGTGCAAGGTATACAGATGATGCATGACCTAGATGACAAACAATCTAATCTTTTGCTTTGAGTTTTAGATGCTAAGTTGTCTTAAAAGGGGAATCATGCAAATCAAATTATTTCCTGGAATCAATACAAAGCATATATCAATTGAACAGTGGGATATACCAACTAGAAATAACAAGACAAAACTATAGGTCAGACAGAAAGTGAAACAAGTTCACCCAATCAGCCACTGGAAGATTGTTTAGGGAATCGGGCCCCTCAACTTCTATGAGATGCTCATTTTCCTTGGTGTAGTTCCCCGGTCCACTTGTTCTCCTGTCCAGTAACAACACTAAAAGAAAATGTAAGAACAACTCATCTAAATGGTGGAAAACAACGGCGCCAAAAACTTGATTGATCATTTTAATAACTTGAAGTGCACGGCATCACTGAAGACGTGACAAATATGAGTCGAACCTCAAGGAGTTGTAAGTGTTGTTGTTTCAACCATACTCGAGTAGAAAAGGAGAGGAGAATGACTAAAAATACACTACAATGCATACTAAATCATATGACGAACGATAAAAATAAACCCCTGAAGAGGTAGAGAAAGAATGCGGAAATGAGAATATATGTACGTGTATGTGTTTGATGGGTGATCATGACATCTAATACATGAAATCCCTAAAAACCAAATCAAACTGTCTCCACATGAAATAAGATAAAACATTATCATTAAAACATACAAGATAATAATTGAGATGAGGCTAACATGAAATGCAAAATGACCAAACCCCACTATGTCTCCACATAAAATAAAATTTAACATAATCATCAAAACATACAGGACATTAAGTAGGATGAGGCCAACATGAGCACATGTATACACTAGTGCAGAATGCACAATAGACGTCGCATATCAAAACATCCGACGTCTAGGGTATAGACGTCAGATATTCAAACATCTGCCGTCTATAGGTTTGTATAAATGTTGGTTTTTGTAGTATGACCAACGTCTATACCTCCTGAAATAAGAAAAATATTTTTGTTTATTTTTTGCGATTTATTTGTATAAGAATTTATGTGAATTATTTGGATTGATTGAAAAATAGTTACATCAATGTAACTATCCCACGTGTGTTGATGTAAGATTGATACGTTTTAATTAACCGCAAGTGCACGCCCGCGTTGAAGCGGTGGCAAATACGGCTCGATCCACAGGGAGGTGTGTCGACTTTAGTTTGTGCGAATGCGAGTGGGAAAGAAAGGAGAGAAAGGAGTTATGATCTACTCTACACTACAATGCGAAAGTAAATGGAAAATAAGCAATAAAACTAAACCCCAAAGGGGTAGAGAAAAGAGTGTGAATACAAAGATATGTATATGTGTGTGTTCAATTAAGCTCATCACAATATGTAGTGCATGAAAACCATAAAACTACATCCAACTTTGCCTCCACCTGAATTAAGATAACACAATATCATTAAAACATACAAGATAATAATTGGAATGAAGCTAAATGAACTCATGCATAAAGACTAGACCCTACTATGCCTCCACATGAAATAAGATAACACATTATCATTAAAAGATACAAGGCATTAACCAAGGTAAAGGCAACAAGAGTACATGCAACTACAAATCATGTTTCCTTCATCAATTCCATCCATATCCTTACCTTATCATTCCCCATAAAATAGGTCTACTAAGCTAAGCATAATCTAAGCTTCATTCAAGAGCATTAGCATATCAAAGACAAGAGTGAAATCCCATTAGATGGTTATGGAAATCATATAAGACTCAAGGGATTAAGATAACACATACCTAATACACCACATGATCATATCACACATTTCTCCACCCCCCAAATGGGGATGGAACTACTCACTTATCATTACACTACAACCTACATTAAATGAAACATTCTACTGAAATGAAATTAAACTAGGCAAGCAAGAAATATTAAAGAAACTAAAAGGACATAAAACAAAAGAACCATGCAAGCATATGATCTGAAATTAAACTAAGAAAGAAACAACATACTAAAGGAAAACATCTATTATTACTCACTCAATTACAAGTAGCCTCTCTCCACCAGGGTTTTTTGCTTCAAGGCTTTAACTCCTAGTAGAGAGGATGGCCACCAAGAGAGAGATGGGATACAAGAGAGGAGGGAGAGTTCTATTTATAGCCAAAGAAAAAGGTAATCTGGGACAATCTCCCAGTACGGGACTAAACAAATACCAGAAATAGACTAAACACACTCTAATACATAACCCATAGAAATATTAGCGGATTCGGAGCAACCTGGACAGCCAATTAGCGGTCCTAGACCGCGATGGCGGTCTACAGGGTTTGGATCCGTATGGTTTTTGTTCTGGGCTTTTCTGGATGGATGTGTTGGTCTTTGATGCATCTACCTCGCTTGCTGGAGCTCCGACCCAAATAGAATTGCCAAAATACTCCCCATGATGGTGTGGAGTATTCTTGTTTTCTCATTGGTCCTTCTATCTTGCATTCAGGTCCTTCGATCTTGCAACTTAGTCCTCGAGTCTCTCAACTCAGTCCTTTTTCCTTCTTTTAGGTCCTTTCATGCCTCTTCTCTTCAAACCTCTTTATTCCTAAAACTCAAACATAAAACTCGTTACGTAGCATTGTTTAGGCTCAAGATAATGGATATAAGACACAAATATATGCATGATATGATGTCAATCAATGTCCATATGTGTGTTTATGGCCATATGTGTTGAAGTTTAGTCCACATTGGAGAATTTTTTTTTGGTGGAGTTGATGTATTCCACCACTCCTTTACCTCTAAATGGGAGTTGGGTACCACACTACAAAATGCAAGTGAGATATATATAGTTAATGGTTAAAAGATTGACACTTAGTGGGCTTAAGATGGTTGCAATGTTTCTTTGAGGTATAGACGTCAGTTTTACAGGGTAATCGATGTATATAGGCCGCAATATTATAATTATTATTTTAAGGTATAGACGTCGGTTTTATAGGATAGCCGACGTCTATAGGTCGTAATGTCTGTATAGACGTTGGTCACCCTATATGGCCGACGTCTATAGGTCGTAACAGTTTAGTCCCACATCGGAGAATTTGTTTTTGTTGGTGTGGTTGATGTACTCCACCACTCCTTCACTTCTGAACGCGAACGAGTTGGGGGACCTGCATGTTGGGCTTAATGTTCGTGATTATTGGTCAAAAGATAGGCACTTGGGGCACTTGATCATCTTGGGCTTGATTAATGTGACGGTTGAATGCCTGATATAAGCTGCAATGTATTTTTTGGTTGATTAAACATATAATAGATGTCGGTCGTATATAGTCGACGTCTATACAACAGGGCATAGGTGATGGGAAAATATACGTCGGGTACTTGGACTGCCAAAGTCCGACGTCTATACCCCTGTATATCCGACGTATATGGGCTTTTCTGCACTAGTGATACACATTCATGTTTCTTCCTTATCTACTCCATCTTTACCCTCTCATCATCATTCCCCATAAAATAGGCCCACTAATCTAAGCATGTGCTAAGCATCACTTCAGAGCATTAACACATCAAAGATAAGAGTGAAAATCTCATTCAATGCTTATGGAACTCATGTGAGGTTCAAAGTTTAGGATTAACACACATACATAATACATCACATAATCACATCATCCTCTTCTTCACCCCCAATGGGGATGGACTACTCTCTACTCATTAAGCTAACTAATTATGGTAAGATTTAAGGATACAAAGCATTCATGACTAAAGGAAACAATATCTAACTAAGAAGAAAATATTTTATTTACATGACTCACATTATAAAGTGACATCCTCTCCACCTTTAGTTTTGCTTCAAAGGCTTATTCCAAATAGAGAGAATGACCACCAAGCAATGAGTGATTACAAAAGAAGAAGAAGAGTTATATTTATAGACATGAAAAAAGGTAACTGGGGACAATTCCCCGGTGTGGGACTAATGAAATATACTTACAATAGACCTAAACTACATAACCAACAACCACTCGAAATCGGGTCGGATCCTGACCAACATGGACCGCCAATTGGTGGTCAAAGTTGGTTAGATGACACCCAATTTCGCGCGTCTACTTAAATTCTTCAATTATTCACGTGGGGTGTGCCCTGTTAGTCATTTGAGTATGCATCCAAATCTAATTGCCAAAATACTCCTCATGTGGTGTGGTGTTTCTCGGTTTGGTATTTGGTCCCTCCAGGTTTACGTCCAGGTCCTTCCCTCTTGCTGATAGGTCCTTCTATATAACTGATAGGTCCATTTTGCTTCATTTAAGTCATTTCTTCTTACGTTTTAGTCATTATTCTCTCCCATTCTCTTCTTTATTACCAAATACCTATAGTGTTAACAAACACTCAAGTAGCACAAAATTGAGGTAAAATAAAGGATATAGCGTGAGTACACTTTATTGTAGGATCATAAGGGTCTCTAATTCTAATCACTTTTAATCTAATTACCTACTTGTTCAAAGAATCAAATAATGCACAACGGAATTTAAACAAACACAAGCAAGTAAAGCAAACCACAATGATGACACCGGATTTTTGTAGAGGTTCGGCCTCCCACCTACTTCCTCTCTTCCAAGCTCCGCTCGATCTCCCTTGATCTCCGCTCGCGTCTTTACTATCAACCTCGTTCAGGCCGAGATTAAGCTTTTACAAAACAAGCTCCAAGAACACTCTCGTGAACTTGACTTTCTTCTCCCACAATCCGAGAGGAACACTTCGAGCTTTCACCGAAGTCCTTGCTTCCTTGTACAACAAGGTTGAGTGGAACACACTCTCTAACTTGAGCACACTTAGGTTAGGATGTGGAATTGATACTAAAGTGTGGAAGTGTAAGCTTGGAGAATAGATTTGGGGATTGGGAAACTTGGAGTTTTCTCTTAAGTGTATATGACAAATGGAAGGCTAAGAGTTGTGTAATTGTGTCATAGGAACACCTATTTATAATCTCTAAGTGAGTTATAGCCGTTGGGACAAGTTGGTAAGTGTTTGTGGAAGAAACACAAAACAACAAATTGCAGGACCCAAAATTGAATGAGGTCAGTCGACCGGATCGGGCTGAACGGTTGACCGGTAGGCAAATTTGAACTTGGTTCGGTTCACCGATAAAGGTGCGGTCGACCGGATAAGGCTATAACTTAGGTACACTTAGGTTATCGGTCGAACACTGAATAAGGTTCGGACGACCGAAAACTAACATGCTCTACGGGGTTGACAAATAAGAACACATTCGGTCGACCGAAACAAGGTCTACGGTCGACAGAAAACTAACATGCTGTTTGGGTTTGTTGAGACATCTTAAGTTCGGTCGACCGAACAAGGTCCTTGGTCGACCGATAGGAAAAAGTATTTTGGGGTATTTGGAAATAATATGAATATGACCGTTGGTATAATACAACAATTCTAACGGTCGGAAATTTGTGTTAACTCGGTCGACCGAAAAGGTCTAGGCGGTCGACCAAAATCGGGCAGTAAAACACTCACTAGATAATTGATCACTCTGTCGACCGAACAATCTTTTTTGGTGGACCGAACGTGGGCAGACAGTTTTGGTTTCAGATTGGTGTTTTCCGGTCTCAGTTTGCGTGATCTATTGAAGTTCAAATCATATGAAATTTTGTGTGTGACTTCTATAAGGAACCTAGTGTGTGTTTGAGTAGTTTTTATCTCAAATATTCTCAATTACACAAAGTTCCTAAGGCTAAACAAATGCAAATTACATGTCTTCGATTGAGCTTGATTACATGTCTTGACTTGAATCATTTCTTTCTTGAGTATTGATCACCTATAGAAGTTAGCACAAAGCAATATATATGCAATGCAATATGTGTGCTACTCTACATTGATTATAATTAAGATTAGATTGATTAAATCATCAAAACATAGATAAAGGCAAAATAGCCAACAATCTCCCTTTTTTGATGATGACAACATATATCTTAATACTTGAAATTTTTAGTTGTAAACTATGCATATAAATGCTCCTCCTATGGATGTGCATAGTTTTTTTTTCAATTATAATCAAATTTCAAGTTACCCCTTTAATTATCTCTCCCCCTTTGATATCCATCAAAAAATTATAAGATTTAAACATTGAATTATGAATGTCTTGTAATGAAGTTGCTGCCCTAAATTTTGCACTTCATTACACTAAGAAAATGATATTCATTAAGCGCCCCCTATCAATATGAATATGATTTTTCGATTAAGTTCAATTCTATTTCTCCCCTTTTTAAACATCAAGCAAATATATTAACAATAGGCATGTGATGTTTTAATTTCCCCGTTTTGACATCCATTTATAAATTTGTCACTTAGGCAAAGGATGTGATTCAAATTTAAGGATTTGCAATGAATGAATATATGATATGTCAATTAAGCATATAAAATCTAGACTAGAACCAATTGATTGAAAAATTTAGAGGATAACAATTTATACCCACTTGAAGCTTTGAATTGGTTCCATCCTTCATCCAGTGATGCAACCGACTTTGAATTCGACTCTTAAGCTTGCCCGGCCACCACCGATCTCCTCTTCAAGCACCTACAAGTGTAGATTTAGGTACCCAAACAACTTTGGGTCCTTGAATGTTAACTTTGGGAACACAAACCATTTTTGTTTTATGAGCCCACACACTTAAAGAACTATGATTAATGAACATATGCTTGCCATTTAGTGTAGTGTGAGATACATGGTTTTTCAATTTTGCATTGTATCCTAAACCATATGTTTTTAAAGATTGCCTTTGACTACCTAAAAGCATATTAAGCATCTTAGTTCCATTAGTGAAATTTTCAAGATCTTTTCTTAATTGCACATTGCAAGCATGAAGATCTAGTTGTTCACTATCTCTAGGTGTTGCTTTTAGACTATCAATAGTTGATGCATCGATTTCAAGCCTAGCAAGCACCTCATTCTTCTCATTCATGCATGTTTCAATTTGACTTTGGAGATTCTTGTTCTTTTCACAAATAATATCATATTGTTTGACTAAGTCATGAAATGCATTTTGAAGTTCATCATGTGAATATGCTTCTTCTTTAGAACGTGAACTATCACTAGCATATGACTTAGATGAGCATGAATGTGTTCTAGTAGAGTATGAGTTAGAGGATACCTCACTTCCTTCATCTTGAATTGTCATGTAGCCCATGTGCGCATATTCCTTTGTTGATGAAGGTGCAGTTGATTGGGATGAAGATGATGAAGAATCGTCCCAAGTAGCCTTGTAAGCTTCCAACATCTTCTCTTTTCTCTTACTCCTCTCCTTTTCTCTCCTTATCTCCCTTCTCTCATATTTCTTCTCCTTCTCTTTCCTCTCATTTTCACTCTCCTCCTCCTTCTTCTTTTCTCTCATTTCACTTCTTCTACCTCTTCTTTCCTTCTTTTCTCCCTTATCCTTTTTGAGGTATTTGAAGAAGTCTTTGGCTAGGACTTCAATGTCTTCATCTTCTACCCTCCTGGGTTCCTCAAGATTTGCATGTAAAGACAAAAAAGGTTTGTTCTTTGAGGCTTCCTTCTCCTTTCGATGGTTAATTTGAAGTTCATACGCCATCAAATTTCCAACAAGTTCCTCCATCTTTAAATTTGAAAGATCATGCACTTCTTAAATTGCGACAACTTTATCTTCCCAATCGTTGCTAGCGACTGGAGGAACTTCCTTGTCATTTCTGCTTCATTGATTTTTCTTCCAAGGACCAAAAGAGAGTTAGTGATATCGGTGAAGCGAGTGTTCATTTCGCTTATGTTCTCACCGATTTGCATAGAACAAATCTCATATTTATGCATGAGGAGACTAATGCGAGTTTCCTTAGTTTTAATATCACCCTCATGATGCATTTGTAATCTATACCATATTTCATATGCACTTTCACAACCCATAATCCTAGTATTTCACCCTCATTAAGACCACAAAAAAGAATGTTCAGGATTTTTGAATTCATCTCAATTTCTTTCATTTTGGGCCTAGAAAGTGGATCTAATTCATATTCATTTGGGGGTGTGTAGGGATTTTGAAGAAACATCCAATACTTGAGGTGATTAGATATTAGGAATATTTTCATCCTATTTTTCCAATAATCATAATTTGGCCCATTTAGCAAAGGAGTTCTAGTTGTGCACAATCCCTCTACATGATTAGAAGTTGATGTCATTGCTAAAAATTACGGTTAAGTAAAGAAATTAAGCTCACAAGGCTCTCATACCAAATGTAGGATCGTAAGAGACTCTAATTCTAATCACTTTTAAGCTAATTACCTACTTGTTTAAACAATCAATAATGCACAATGAAATTTAAACAAAGACAAGCAAGTAAAGCAAACCACAATGATGACACCGGATTTTTATAGAGGTTCGGCCTCCCACCTACTTCATCTCTTGCAAGCTCCGCTCGATCTCCCTCGAGCTCCACTCGCGTCTTCACTATCAACCTTGTTCCGGGCCAAGATTAAGCTTTTTACAAAACAAGCTCCACGAACATCCTCGTGAGCTTGACTTTCTTCTCTCACAATCCGAGAGGAACACTTCAGGCTTTCACCAAAGTCCTTGCTTCCTTTAACAACAATGTTGAGTGGAACACACTCTTTAACTTAAGCACACTTAGCTTAGGATGTGGAATTGAAACTAAAGTGTGGAAGTGTAAGCTTGGAGAGTAGATTTGGGGATTGGGAGACTTGGAGTTTTCTCTTAAGTGTATATGACAAATGGAAGTGCAAGAGTTGTGTCATTGTGTCATAGGAACACCTATTTTTAAGATCTAAGTGAGTTATAGCCGTTGAGTCAAGTTTGGTAAGCGTTTGTGGAAGAAACACAAAACAGCAAATTGCAGGACCCAAAATTGAATGAGTTCGGTCAACCGGATGGGGCAGCACGGTCGACCGATAGGCAAATTTGAACTTAGTTCGGTTCACCGATAAAGCTGCGGTCGACCAGATCAGGCTATAACTTAGGTACACTTAAGTTATCGGTCGAACACCGAATAAGGTTCGGTCGACCAAAAACTAACAAGCTCTACGTGGTTGACAAACAAGAACACATTTGGTCGACCAAAAACCAACAGGCAATTTGGGTTTGTCGAGGCATCTTAACTTCGGTCGACCGAACAACGTCCTTGCTCGACCGATAGGAAAAAGTATTTTGGGGTATTTGGATATAATACGAATACGACCGTTGGTATAATACGACAATTCTAATGGTCGGAAATTTGTTTCAACTCGGTCGACCGAAAAGGTCTAGATGGTCGACCAAAATCGGGCAGTAAACACTAACTAGATAATTGATCACTCTGTTGATCAAACAGTCTTTTTCGGTCGACCGAACATGGGCAGACAGTTCTGGTTTTGGATTGGTGTTTTCCGGTCTAAGTTTGGGTGATTTATTGAAGTCCAAATCATATGAAATTTTGTATGTGACTTCTATAAGAAACCTAGTGTGTGTTTGAGTAGTTTTTAGCTCAAGTATGCTCAATTACGCAAAACTCCTAAGACTCAAAAAAAATGTAAATTACTTGTCTTCAATTGAGCTTAATCACATGTCTTGACGTGAATCCTTTCTTTCTTGAGTTTTGATCACCTGTAGAAGTTAGCACAAATCAATATATATGCAATGCAATATGTGTGCTACTCTACATTGATTATAATTAAGATTAGGTCGATTAAATCACCAGAACATAGATTATGGCCAAAAAACCAACATTTATATCATAAACTATAAGCGGTATCTAGCTACACATTATAGTTACCCAAATAACAAAGATGTTTTATTCACTTGAACTAAACACGATCCATTTAGTGATATGAAATAATATCACTTGTGTCTATCTCTTGCCTCATGATATTAAGAATATTATACAATATTGGAATGTGTCATCATTGTATTAGATATTCATTTCTTAATCTCTTAAGTTAATTATAAATATGTAACTATGCAAAAGTTACATTGTGCACATAATAATTTTGCTTTATCAAGTGGCGCCCATTAGTATCATCACTCAAGTCAAGAGGGGTAATGATAATCTTTTGACATATGATTTTTTCCAGCACAAGTCATGTATAACCAACTAATATCTTTATCACTATACGTAATGATAGCTTTTGATAATAATCAAATTATACACTTCTCATGTGAAAAGGACATATGTCTCATATCTTATGATTCAAAGACATAAAGAAAACGTTAATGACATAAACACAATTCCATAATGTGCCATCGATTAGGTCTATTCAATATATGAAAGAAACATATTCTCGATTTCATATACTCATGTTGTTAAAATATTTGTAGAGCTACAAGACTCTTTTAACCTACATGACAATCTTACCTCAGTAATTAATGTTCCATGTTAATCATCATGATTGTGAATTACTTTTGATTTTTGCAAATCATTATCTTTTAGAGCTCTACGGTTAAGGATCAAGAGCCTTCCTTAACACTTCCAAAAGATGAATACATTAACAAGGAACAAAATGTTCATACATTCAACTCATAATAAAAGACATATAAAAGAATACTTTTAGAACACACATTCCTTTCATTGAGGGTTAGTGGACTAGTGGGTGATGGACCAAGACTCGGGCTCGGTGCGAGCATGGGGACGAGATGTTACTATAGGCAATAAGATCAGAAGATAGAGTCTTCGGATAAAACAATGAAAAATCACAAATAGGTTTGAATTAACCTCTTTGCTTTCATCTTTATCCAATTTGAAGCTTGTGCTCATTGGAGTATTTTGAGGCTTCCTATCATCATACCTAAATCTCTTGAGAAGTTCTCTTGTGTATTTGGTTTGGTTGATGAAGTTTCCCTCCGAAGTTTGCTTGATTTGGAGTCCAAGGACGAAGTTGAGTTCATCCACGAAGCTCATTTCAAATTAACCTTGCATGGACATCGAAAACTCTTAGCATAGACAATCATTAGTAACACTGAATATAATGTCTTCAACATAAATTTGTACTACTAATAAATCTGTGTCTTTAGTCTTAGTAAATAGAGTGGTGTCAACTTTTTCCATTGTGAATCTATTTTCAAGTAAGAAGTTCACCAACCTCTCATACCAAGCTCTAGGAGCTTGCTTCAGCCCATAAAACGCATTCTTAAGCTTGAATACATGATCCAGGTAGGTTTCTTTCCCAAATCCAGGTGGTTGTTTAACATAAACTTCCTCCATGATAAACCATTCAAAAAGGAACTTTTAACATCCATTTGAAAGAGTTTAAAGTCCATGTATGATGCTTATATAAGCTAATAATATTCAAATTGCTTCTAGTCGGGCTACCAGAGCATAGGTTTCATCAAAGTCAATGCCTTCCTCTTGGTTGTAACCTTGAGTGAGCAATTGAGCTTTGTTTCTAACCACTTGCCCGAATTGATCAAGTTTGTTTCAAAAAACTCACTTGGTACCAATTACCATTTGATCTTTGGGTCTTGGAACAAGTTCCCAAACATCATTACGAATGAATTGGTTCAACTCTTCATGCATAGCTATTAACCAAAATTCATCATCACATGTTTCAATTTTCTTAGGTTCAAGTTGAGATATGCATAAGAGTCAGAAACAACAATAGCATTAGATCTAGTACCAACTCCTTTTGATACTTCACCAATTACAAGGTCCTTAGGATGATCCTTTTTATGTCGTCAATCCTTTGGAAGATCTTGTTTTTCTTGAAGTATCTCATTGGGTTGTTCTTGAGATGTTACATTTTGAATATGGCCGATAAGTTCATCATCAATGTTAGAATTATCCTGACAAGGTTCCTCTTAAAAGTCAACATGCATGGATTCCTGTACACAACTAGTTCTCTTGTTATAAGCTCTATATGCTTTACTCCTACACGAATAACATGCATGGATTCCTCTACACAACTAGTTCATCGATTTAGCATCAAACTTGTTGAAGTTATCCTTGGTATTAAGGACAAAACATTTAGAACGAAAAGCTCTGAAATAGGAGATTTTTGGTGGTTTGCCAAACCAAAGTTCAAAAGGAGTTTTGTTTAAATTTGGTCGAATCAAAACTCAATCAAGAATATAACAAGCTGTGTTGACTGCTTCACACCAAAAATACTTTGGTAAATCATTTTCAGAAAGCATTGTTCTTGACATTTCTTTAAGAGTCATATTCTTCATTTCAACTACCCCATTTTGTTGAGGAGTTCTTGGGAAAGCAAAAGTATGTGCAATACCAAGAGAATCACAAAATTCTTCAAACCTTTCATTTTCAAATTCGCCACCATGATCACTTCAGATTTTCAAAATCAAAGACCATTTTTCTCTTGAATTCGTTTTCCAATTTTTTTAAATTCTTTGAAAGCTTCATTCTTGTTAGCAAGAAACAAAACCCAAGTAAATACAGTGAAATCGTCAATGATGACAAATCCATATCTGTTTCCACCTAGACTAAAGGTTCTAGATGGACCAAATAGATTCATATGCAAGAGTTCCAAAGGTTTCGAAGTAGAGACCATGTTAATTGATATAAAAGAAGTTTTAAATTGTTTTCCAAATTCACAAGCATCACAAAGCTTATTCTTTTTGAAATCCAATTCGCCAATCCTCTTACCAAGTCATATTTAGCAAGTTTATGAAGTTGGCTCATGCTAATGTTTCCTTAGAGAATGAATCAATGCTATCAACATGCACAACATAAACATTTCCATATCTATAGCCTTTAAAAGTGGTTCCAAAACTTGCTTTATAAATGATGTATACAATAGGTTGATCAAAAAGAACTAAGTAGCCATTATCAGTTAATTGACTCACACTAAGCAAATTATGCTTTAAGCCATCAACAAGAAGAACATTTTGTATTTGGGTAATAGAATTGTTACCAACATCTCCAATGCCAATAATGTGACCTTTAGCATTATCCCCAAATGTGACGGTTCCACACTTCTTTGATTTCAAAGTCTTGAACAAAGAGTGGTCTCCCGCCATGTGCCTCGAGCAACCGCTATCGACGATCCACTTCCCTTTCTTTTTCACCTACATCCAAAGAAGAAGAAGATTTTGGTACCCATATTTGTTTGGGTCCATTGTGGTTAGCTTGAGGTACCCAAACTTGTTTGGTTCTAGGCACTCAAACATTTGAAGAGCATTTATTATTTACAAGACCATTTGAAGCATGCACAAAATAACTCTTAGAATTTTTCCTATCATGCTTGTATCCTAGCCCATGCTTTTCTAATAATTGAATTTGGCTACCAAGCAACATGGCTAGCATCTTCTTTCCTCTTGTAAATTTCTCAAGATCAATCCTCAATTGCTTATTGCATTTTCTAATATCATGTATTTCCTAAGCATGAGATTCATCATTGAGTGCTTTCAAGTTATTATTTTCTAAGACAAACTTATCAACTTCATTTGATAATGATTCATTTAAACATACAAGATTATGATTAGCTTTCCTAGATAGTTCACGTTTTTCAAGAAATTCATGAAAGTAATCAAGCAATTCAACATATGAGTTTGAGTCATGGTTGAGAATACCTCCTTTTCTCCATCTTTGCTGACATGACATGTTTTGGGCTCGTGTTGCTTGCCTGATGAAGACGCACTACACAATTCTTCATTCACTTCTGCTTGAGTGTAGAGGCATAGATGAGCTTCTTCATTTTCCGATTCACTTGATGAACTGCAGGATGAATCAGATGATCCATCCGAAGTTGCCTTGAGGGCCTTTTTTCTTCTCCTTATCCCTCCCTTCTCTTCTTTTGAACCTCCTTTCTTTCTTTTCCTTTTCTCTTCTCTTTTCTCTTTTCTTTTCTTGGATTTGATTAAGGGACAATCTTTCTTTATATATCCCCAACTTTATAACATTCATAGAAAATATGACCTTTTGAACTCTCTCCATCATCCCTTCTTTTTATTTGTAATTTCTCCTTCATCCAACGCTTGCCGAACCTCTTAACCATCATGGCAAGCTCTTCATCACTCTACTCATCATTTGCCTTTTCGGATTCAAAGTTAGCCTTGAGAGCAATTGCTTTTTATTTGTTTTTTGAGCTCTCCATTTTTTTTCTCTCCTTCATGTGAATCTCATAATCCATAACACTTCCGATGCGATCATCCATTGACAAAATGACAAGGTCTTGAGCCTCCTCAATGGTGGTTGTCTTTTTCTCCCAATCGCTTGAGAGAGATCAAAGAATCTTCCGCACCTTGTCACCTTCATTCACCATCTCACCAATATTTTTCAAATTGTTACTAATCTCAGTGAAGCGAGTGTTCATCTCGCTTTTACTTTCACAGGGTTGCATAGAGAATATTTCATATTTACGTACGAATATGTCAACCTTAGTTTCTTTTATTCTAGATGATCCTTCATGATGCGATTCAAGCAATTTCCATATTTCATAAGCGGTATCACATCCACTAATTCTACCATATTCTCGAGTATCTACGCTGCATGTAAATATGTTCATAAGTTTAGTATTCATTTTGGCATCGACAATTATCTTGTCAGTTAATTGTGTTAATTGCTCATTAGTGGGAGGAACATATTTGACACCAAGAAAGATCCAAATTTTTAATGAGATATATTGGATGTAAATACTCATTCTATTTTTGTAAAACCCCCAATCTCGTGGGTACGCACGCAGCGAAATCAAGGGAATGTCGCGATCAGAGTCATCCACGATAACCGAAGGTGGTACAATAAACGACGACACACACTAGAAGTACTGAATAAAAACATACATGGATGGATAGACAAAATGAGACATGAACTAAAAAGGAAAATTATCCATATATGGAAAGTAATATCAAATATACTACATCGAGTTCAATAACGGGAATACATCATAAAATAATGCGGAAGCAAAATATAACTGGAAGAATTTGGTTGACGTGCCCCTCGTGTATAGAATCCTCCGAAACATTCAAATCTAACCCATATTGGAAAATCTAAGTACCTGAAGAAAAAACAACAACAAATTTGCGTGAGTTTTCAATTAGAAAACCACAGATACCCCTGGTCCAAAAATAGGATAAGAAGTTATGCTTGGAACCTATCTACCACACATGCAAGGGAAAAGGGCCACAACTCTTCATAGCTCCGCCGGGTGACAACTCTACATAGGTGCGCGGCTCGGGGTTCCACCCGAACTGGTTCCTCTACATAGGAACTGACTACCAGCCTTGTAGGTTTGATCCACAAGCGGGTCACCAAAAAGTGTGACCCACCACTCGGCACACAGCGGTCTTCCGGATTGACACCCCAACCCGCGGTAAAGTGACCTACATGATTCCATCCAAGGTTGGGAATGCACGTCCTTTAGCAAATGGTAGCGTGCCTATCCAGGTCTTATCTTACGCATGGCCTCTCTACATAGAGGTCTTTCAATCAGGCCCGTCGACCCCTAAACATTAGTGCCCAGATTTATATTATTAACCATTATGCAAATACAAGCTAGAGCAAGACTCATGCCCATCGCAAAGCACTTCCACAAGACTTTTAAACATAAAATAGAAAAAGCTAACACATGCTCCACAAGCTTAAAAAGGCAGCAAGAACACAATCAAATGACTATATCAAATCGATACAATTATGCACAACATATGGTCTTGCTATCTACGAGTCATGAAGCATTAGTCATAATATCGAAATCTTGACCTATAAACATTCATCCACACCATCACACTCATGACTGCAGCAACAATAGCTAAAAGACTACAAAATATACGTGTAATAATATGAAGGGAATGTGTTCTAAAAGTTTTACTTTTAAATGTCAATTATTATGAATTGAATGAGAAATCGTTTTGTTCCTTGTTTATGTTATTCATCTTTTATAAGTGTTAAGGAAGAGGCTCTTGGTCCTTAACCGTAGAGCTCTAAAAGATATTGGTTTACATAAAACAAAAGATATTCGCAATCATGGTAATTAACATGCGACATTAATTACCGAGTTAAGATTGTCGTGTTGGTCATAGATCATTGTAGCTCTACAAGTGAGTGACAACACGGGTAAACAAAAGAGGAAAATAGTACTTTTGTATGCTGAATTGACCTAACAAGTAAAATATTATAGAAATGTGTTTCTGTGTCATTAATATTTTACTGTGTCCTTGGTCCTTTGATATGAGACATATATCCGATCGCTTAAGGAATGCTTAATTAGACTAGTGTCTTAAGCTATCGATAAGTGTAGTGTAAAGGCGTTAGTTGGTTAAGTATGATTTTTGTTGGAGAAGATAGCTAGTCGAAAGATTATCATTGCCCCTCTTAATTGAGTGATGATATTAGTGGGCCCCTTGATAAAGCAAAGTTATAATGTGCACAATGTGATTTGTGTTAAGTCACATATTTATAACTAGCTTGCAGAGATCAAGAAATGAATACTAATACAAAGATGACACAATACTACTTTGTGTGTATTCTTAATATCATGCGGCAAGGGACGGACACAAGTGGTGCACTCCTTCACTGAATGGATCGGGTTTTGGTTCGAGTGGAATTAAGACATCTAACTAATTGGCAGCTATAATGTGTAGCTAGATACCGCTTAGAGCTTGTGATATTAAGTTCTTAATAATACTGCCAACTTAGGTTAGATCCTCGCATAGGTCACACCACAAAACTGGGAAACAAGAAATGAGGATTTTGAGTTCATAAGATGTGTCGGGTTTCATGTAGAAAATATGACACATGGGGTGAACATGCAAAATCAAAATTATGTTGTGATTAATAACATAATTGGAATCTAAATTAAATTCATATGTGATGTAAATATTATGGGGTGTAATGATTGATCATTGCATATGATAATATGTTACATAAGTTATGAATTTACTACTAATCCCGAAATGTCAAATTTTGTAGGGGTTAAACCGAAATTTGACAAGTTTGCAATACTGTGCACAAACGGTCGACCGGTTAACAGTAAACGGTCGACCGAACGTGCACGGTCGACCATACATGTCTCGACCGATAACAGGGAATTTTCGTCTGTTCGGAACGGTCGACCGAATGTTGAACGGTCGACCGAAACATGGTTCGAGCGGTCGACCGAAACTCCAAACGGTCGACCGGTCCAGACGGTTTTGTGCAGAATTAATTTAAGAATTAATTAGATCATGCATGGAATTAGTCCATAATTGATTTAATTCGTGGCTAAGATTATTTATTATTAAATAATGGATGGTTAGATGGAAGTTTGCATGAAATCATGGGCAAGAGGTTGCACATGAATAGGTAATTTGGAGAGAACTTATAAATACAAGTTTATCTCATTACCTCATTAATTAATTCGTTGTTTTTCTCATGCAAAAACTCTCTCCATAATTCTCCACGAAATTCCCCTAATTCTTAAGTTTATTCTTAGTTTTTAAGAGATCATCTTCTCAAGGGAACTAAAGAGGGGTTAGTAATTAGATTCTAAACCCTATTGGAGATTGAGAGGCTAGCTCTTCTCTCTCCAATCTTGTTTAGAGTTTGGTGAAATCTCGGAGGCATCCGGCACAGCAACAAGTATCCTCAACATCTCCGAATCTTCAAGAAGTTTTAGAGAACTTCTAGGTATGAATTTCGGAGTCCCGTGTTTGTTTTAATAAAAGTTTTAAAACTAGTTATTGAAACAAACCAATGCATGCATGAAATAAATCATAGAAAATTGTAATAGATCCTTATTACGTAGAAAAATTCCGAAAATATATATGTATAATTAAACATGAAATCCTACAGTGGTATCAGAGCTTAGGGTTCAATTTTATAATGATTTGAAGTTGTAAACAAATTTAGTTTACCATCTAAGTTTCCAACAATTCAATTTTCCCGTTTTTCGGTCTTTAAATGTTTTGTTGGAATAGTTCTTTGTAATAATCGTTTTGAATGTTTTAAGTGGTTTAAAACATGCCATGTAATTATTAGAATTATGATTTAGACATAAATTTAACTTGCAATAATTTCGTTTTAAGTATAAACGATTGTTTTGCAAGAGAATCAACAAAACCGAAAAACTGCGGTTCGTCTTTCCTTTAGGAAATTGGATGGACAGCGGTTCAAAATTGATTTTTGAACTATGGATGGATGAAAAACGTTTTTAATAGATTTCAAAATGTTTTTTCAAAGAATTGTTTGGGATTCTAGATGATTGATAAACTAGATTGTATAGTTTATAGCGATATTGCGTGCATGGATGCTCGAGTTGTCTTTGCTGGAATTGTGAGTTTATATGTTCCAAATCAGCAACTATGAATGTATGTAATCATTATTATATAGGGGCTTATTTGTATGTAAAAGCCAAAATTTCTCACTTTCCGTCTTTTAGATAATTGCATTTGCATATGAGAGGTTTTTACATAGGAGTTGCACTAGTCGGTTTTTATCGAATGTGAGGAGCATGTTTATTTTCTGTAAAATCTACATGTCCGGTGCAAGAGGAAGTCGCCGCTGTAGCACATCGATCGAGGATCAAAGATCAGGGATCGAGGATCAAGGATCAAAGGGAACATATAAACTCACACGATGTGGATTGTGTGAATGGTTTAATTTATGTTTTGATAATCTTGCTATGCATGTGATGATTGTGTTGAATGTTAGGATGTGTATGAATGATAATATGCATGATAACCTAAAATTATGAATCACATGTTAATATATGAAATTTTCCAACAAAAATTAAGAATAATTTCCTTCTTATTTCATCCACTAGCAGCCATTGATTGAGGGATACTCTGCTCGCCCTTAGCGGGAGATAGCTTCCTCCATCTTTGGGAATAGTGGGAGATATAATGGTTGTCTATTGTTGTGCCATGATTAAATGAATGAGGTGCGTTTCACCCTAGTGAACCCCAAGTATGTTTAGTTGTGAATACAATGGATAAACGTATCTCGTATCAAATGAAAATAAGTTTTCTTAACATCACCTAGAGCCCTCGCTCGGTTTTGGGAAAGAGTTTTTCTTACGAGGTTAGGTCATATTCCCTCATAATTAAAACGACAAGAATCACAAGAGTTTGAAGATGCTAATATTGCTAAAAGTCAAAAAGGTTGTGATTAGAAAATGTTTTTCTTACCTTGATATTGTAATGTATTCGATAGCCCTTAGCTAGTCTATATTACAATTAATGGGATCTTGGATTGTTGCATTTATGGGCAAAAGTTTTATTTGCAGCATTTACATTTGTATGTATGTATAATAAACATAAAATTGGCATTAAAATCCTGTATGATTTATTTTGTAGAAAAATGTCGAACATCCAACCTATCGTACGATCCATGATAGAAAAACACCCTTTAGCAAATGATGGCTCAAACTTCATTAGTTGGCAACTCAAACTCAACATCGTGTTAAAGTTTGAGAAACTGTCTCACATTTTGGAAGGTCCAATCCCAAAATGGATTGAGAGATTAACCGATGAAGAGAAAGAGGCTAAAGCCAAGTGGGAAGACCAAGAGAACCAAGTTCACGGTCTTATGCTAGCATCCATGGGTGACTCGCTCCAAGCGAAATACTTGGATTCAAAACCCAAGAAGACCATGGAGGCTTTATCAAAGATGTTCATGGATAGTGCCCGGAAGGAGCGCTATAAGACCACCATCGCACTCACAAGGTGCCATATGGCGGAGGGAACATCGGTATCTATGCATTTTCTCACGATGCAAGGATACCTTGAGAAGTTGGCAAAGCTCTCTTCAGCAATGCCCGAGGACATTGCTGAAGATATGATTCTTGGCTCTCTAGCCCCGTCCTTTAAAGACTTTGTGATGCACTATCACGTGCGTGAAAAAGGGGTGAGTCTTGAGGAGTTGCACAACGCTCTCAAAACTGCTGAAGTTGACATGGCAAGGGTAGGGACAAGCAAGTCCTTGCCGTCCATGGGAGGAGCCAAAAGATTGGTAAAGAAAAGGGCAAATCTACCAAAAGTGATTCAATCAAGAGCAAGGGAGTAGGAGGTGCTCATAAGAGTGCCTCGAGGGGGAAATCTCAGAAATTTCCAACTCCCAATACGGAGTGCTTTCACTGCGGTGAAAAAGGACACATCCGGCCAAATTGCCCCAAGTACAAGGAAGACCTTGATAACAGAGTGATTGAACGTCGGCGCCCCAAAAAGGCCAAAGGTATATTTGTTATTGAAATAAATTTAGCCACCTCTGTCCAGGATTGGGTAATTGATACCGGATCTTGTGCTCACATAGTTTCTAATGTGTAGCTACTCATGGATAGGAAGGAACTCGCAAGGAACGAGATAGAATTGAAGGTCGGAAATGGTGCGAACGTTTCTGCGGTTGCACAAGGTTCTGTGGTGCTTCAATTATGTAGTGATTTAAATTTATGTCTAAAGAATGTTTATTATGTACCTTCGATTAGCAAAAATATTATGTCTATATCATGTTTGGATAGGGATAATTTTAATATAAATATTTCAAATTCTTGTTTGTCTATATCGAAGAATGGTGTTTTCTATGCAAATGCGTTCATAAAGAATGGTCTCTATTTGCTTGAATTCAATAACAAACAAATCTTTAATATCAATAACAAAAGACTTAAAACCACTCACGAGAATGATACTCTCTTGTGGCACTATCGTATTGGTCACATAAATGAAAAGCGCATCAAGAAATTGCAAGAAGCTAACCTTCTTGGTCTACTTGATTTTAAATCATTGGAGACGTGCCAACCATGTCTAATGGGAAAAATGACCAAAAAGCCTTTCAAAAAGAAAGGCCCAAGGGCGAGTGGCTTGTTGGATTTGATACATTCCGATGTACGTGGTCCAATGAGTACTAGTGCACGAGATGGTTTCAGGTACTTCATTACGTTCACGGATGATTATAGTCGTTATGGCTATATTTATCTAATGAGAAACAAAAGTGAATCCTTCGACAAGTTCAAAGAATTCAAGAATGAAGTAGAGAACCAACTCGACAAGAAAATCAAGTCTCTACGAACGGATCGTGGAGGTGAGTACTTAAGTGCCAAATTTGACTCATACCTAATGGAGTTTGGTATTGTACCTCAACTCACCCCTTCCGGTACACCTCAATGGAATGGGGTATCCGAAAGGAGGAATAAGACATTGCTCGACATGGTTCGGTCAATGATGAGTCATGCGGGATTACCTCTTTACTTTTGGAGTTATGCACTACAAACTGCGGCTTACACACTAAATAACGTTCCATCCAAATCCGTGGAGAAAACTTCTTATGAGCTTTGTAGTGGTAAAACACCTAAGCTCAATTTTCTCAAGATTTGGGGTTGTGAGACTTACGTCAAGAGATTGATGTCGACCAAACTTCAACCAAAAGCGGATAAGTGCTTCTTTATTGGTTATCCTCGTGAAACAAGAGGATACTACTTTTGGCATATCACCTCCAATCGAGTGATTGTAGAGAGGGATGCCACATTTCTGGAAAAGGGATTTCTAGAAAGAGTAAAAAGTAGTGGGAGTAGGGTTGTGCTTGAGGAAACTCAAGATACTCTACAAGATCATGACATGAATGATGACATTCAAGATCATGAAGGCCCAACCGAGATTCCTTTGGTTAGTGGGAGTGTGAGTGAGAGACCATCACAAGAAATTGTGAGAGAATCTCAATCATCTCCACCAAGTGTACGTTCAAGAGTTGAACGTGAACCCACTCCTCAAGAAATTGTGGAAGAAGTTCGAGAGGCACAAGAAGAACCAAAAGAACTAAGAAGGTCAACGAGGGAAAGGAAGAAACCCGACTTGTATCTGGGACTTCATGAAATCATGGTACTAGATACCAATGATCCCTTGACCTTTCAAGAAGCAATGGAAAGGGAAGACTCCAGACTATGGCTTAAAGTCATGGAATCCGAAATTGAATCCATGTATGATAATCAAGTATGGGACTTGGTTGACCTTCCTCAAGGGAAAAAGATCATTCAAAATAAATGGGTTTTTAAGTGGAAGATGGACATGGATGGGAACTTAACAACCTATAAAGCAAGGCTTGTAGAGAAGGGTTTCACTCAAATTCAAGGAATTGACTATGATGAAACTTTTTCGCCGGTTGCCATGTTTAAGTCTATTCGGATTATGCTCGCTATTGCCGCATTTCATGATTATGAAATATGGCAAATGGATGTCAAAATGGCGTTCCTTAATGGGAACTTGGAGGAGGATGTGTACATGGTACAACCTCAAGGTTTTGAAGATCCAAAGAATAGCGAGAAGGTATGCAAGCTTCAAAGATCCATTTATGGATTGAAGTAAGGATCAAGGAGTTGGAACAAACGCGTTGACGAGGAAGTGAAGAAGCTTCACTTCATTCAAAGTAAGGAAGAACCTTGTATATACAAGAAGGTTAGTGGGAGCCATGTAGTATTCCTAATTTTATATGTCGATGACATATTGCTCAGGGGCAATCATATTCCTTTGCTTGAGCAAACGAGAAGTTCATTGAAATCTGCATTTTCAATGAAAGATATGGGTGAGGCTCAATACATCTTGGGAATCAAGATATACCGAGATAGATCCCGTAGACTCATTGGCCTAAGTCAATGTACATACATTGACAAGGTCTTGGAAAGGTTCAAGATGAACAACTCCAAAAAGGGCAGTGTGCCAATGAGTATGGGTGTGCAACTCAAGAAGTGTCCACGTGCTCAATCACGTAAGGACTTAGAGTACATGAAGGATGTCCCTTATGCTTCGGCAATTGGGTCGATCATGTACGCGATGACTTGCACAAGACTCGATGTCTCGTATGCTCTAAGCGTGACAAGTCGTCACCAATCCAACGCAGGTCCTGAGCATTGGACTGCGGTCAAGAATATCCTGAAGTACCTTAACCGGACTAAGGATAAGATTCTTGTTTATGGAGGACAAAGGGAATTGATAGCCGAGGGTTACTCGGATGCGAGTTTCATGAGTGATCCAGACGATAGAAGGTCGCAATCAGGATACGTCTTCCTTCTGAATGGTGGAGCTGTGAGTTGGCGTAGTTGGAAGCAAAGCACTACGGCCTACTCAACCACTGCTTCCGAAGTAATGGTTGTCACTGAAGCGAGCAAGGAAGGAGTGTGGATTAAGAAGTTCCTTGAAGAGCTTGGAGTAGTTCCCTCGAGCGAGGGACCAATAGAGCTATTTTGCGACAATAGTGCATCTATCTCGCAAATCAAGGATCCCAAATCACACCACAAAGTGAAGTACATGGATCGTAAGTACTTGTGACATGTGACCTCATCGACGAAGGCAAAATAAATCTTTTATGGGTGGACACCAACAGAAACGCAGCTGATCCATTCACAAAACCCTTATCCCAAGCCAAGGGCGAAATGTATTTCGAGTCCATGGGATTGGGGAACCATGTAGATTGGCTTGATGATTGATATGTAATGGGGTTTACCCAAGTTATTATTGTTTTATACATTGAGTATGTATGTGAAAGAAAACTTTAATAACAAGTGGGAGATTGAAGGGAATGTGTTCTAAAAGTTTTACTTTTAAATGTCAATTATTATGAATTGAATGAGAAATCGTTTTGTTCCTTGTTTATGTTATTCGTCTTTTATAAGTGTTAAGGAAGAGGCTCTTGGTCCTTAACCGTAGAGCTCTAAAAGATATTGGTTTATGATTGACATCATTTCATGCTCATATTTGTATCTTATATCCATTATCTTTCACCTAAACAATGCTATGTCACGGGTTTTATGTTTAGTTTTCAGGAATAAATAGGTTTGAAGAGATGAAACATAAAAGGACCCAAAAGCTGGGAAAAAGGACTGGATTGTGAGATCTGGGGACCAAGATGCAAGGAAAAAGGACCTGAACGCAAGACAGAGGGATCTAATAGTAAAACAGAATACTTCACACCATCATGGGAAGTATTTTAGCAATTGGATTCGGGTCGGAGCTCCAACAAACGAGGTAGATGCATCAAAGACAACAAATACCAACATGGAAAGCCCAGAAGAAAGCCCAGGACGATCTGGAGTTTATAGACCGCTAATTAGCGGTCTTGGACCGCTAATTGGCGGTCCAAGTTGCTCCAAATTCTCTGAGCTTGTTATGGCCTGTGTATTAGAGCATGCTTAGTCCATTTATGGTATCTGTTTAGTCCCACATCGGGGGATTGTCCCGGATTAGCTTTTTCCATGCTTATAAATAGAACTCTTCACCTTCCATTGTAATTACCCATTGCTTGGTGGCATTCTCTCTACTAAGGAGTGAGCCTTGAAGCAAAAACTCAAGGTGGAGAAGAATGCTACCTTCAATGTGAGTCATTTTGTTAATAAAATAATTCTTCTAGTTTCTTTAAATCTTGTCTTTTAATTTGTGCATGTTTGTTTAGTCTTTCCTTTCCTTTTATGTTTCTTTAATGCTTCTTGCCTTCTTAGTTAACTTTCATTTCAGTATTATGCTTTCTTTGCTTAGTCTAATCAGTAGTGTAATGAGTAGTGAGTAGTTCCATCCCCATTTGGGGGGGGTGGAGAAATATGTGATATAATCATGTAGTGTATTAAGTGTGTGTTATTTTTATCCCTTGAGCTTTATATGATTTCCATAACCATCTAATGGGTCTCCACTCTTATCTTTGATAGGCTAATGCTCTTGAATGAAGCTTAGCTTATGCTTTGATTAGTGGACCTATTTTATGGGGAATGATAAGGTTAGGATATGGATGAAGTTAATGTTGGAAACACAATTTGTAGTGTATGTGCTCTTGTTGCCTTTACCTTAGCTAATGTCTTGTATGTTTTAATGATGTAGTGAAATCTTAATTCATGTGGAGGCATAGTAGGGTCTAGTCTTTATACTTGAGTTCATGTAGCTTCATTCCAATTATTGTCTTGTATGTTTTAATGATGTAGTCTTATCTTAATTCATGTAGAGGCAAAGTTGGATGTAGTTTTATGATTTCATGTACTACATGTTGTGAGGAGCTTAATGAACACACACACACTTCTTTATGTTCACATTATTTCTCTACCCCCTTTGGGGTTTAGTTTTATTGCTTATCTTCATTTCCTTTTGCATTTCATTTCAGCTTTGTAGTTTAGATTAGTGTAATACATCTTTCTCCTTCTTTTTACCTCTCGCCTTCGAATAAACCAAGTGTCGACACACCTCCCAGTGGACGACCCGTATTTGCCACCGCTTCAACGCGGCCGTGCACTTGCGGTTAAATATAAAACAAGATCGATCAAGTTTTTGGCGCCGTTGCCGGGGAGGTGCTCTGTCCAGACCTTGGTTTGGACGATTCGAGGGGTTTTTGATTTTTTGTTTCCAGTTTGGTTTAGTTTCAGGGAACGAGAACATCAAGGGGAAGCTACTGGGAAAGTTGGAGCAAAAGAATCAAGAAAGGGACCGCCAATCAGCGGTTGCAAACCGCCAATTGGCGGCCTGGTGAGGTCTGCCTCCTCTCAAATTTCTTCTGGTGGTTTATTGCTTTACTTTAGTTATCTGGGAGCCCAATTGTGCATGCTGTGATCTTTAGTTTGCTCCCAGATTTAATTTCAATCCCCTTTAATCAACTTGGACCATAAAACTCAAAGCAAAAGATTAGACTTCTTGCCATCTAGGTCATGCATCATATGTAGACCTTGCATGCATCTTTCTTTTCTTTGCTTTACATTTTGTCGTTGATTGCTGGAGCGAGGTACGCATTCCTTATCACTCATTCACGCATTAGGACATTCATTAGTGAGTAAGGTTTGCATCGAAACAAGAGTGAGGTGAGTGCTTGTTTGGTGAGTTGCTTGCTAGCCTAAGATTTCAAAACATCTTTAAGGGGCATCACCTATAGACTTCAAAGATAAGGTGGGGGATTTCATCACCCCTCCCTTAGCCCCAAAAAGCACACTCAAGTAAAGCCTTAACTAAAAGCAAGTAGACATTGGCCCTAGGATTGCGGGCGCACTAGGAGAGTAATCTAGTTGAGACCGTCATGACCTGATCGGCGTTGCCTACCTTGTCGATAGTAGGAGGTACTGGATCTCCGGATCTGGTATCACTTGCTGGGCATTGTGGTCCTCGTTGTAGGGAGGTGAGGCGTGTCGAAGCTAGTGACCTCGAAGTTAGGCGTCGTCTAGCCTAAGGACCCATTGCCTTACATTGTTTGAGCCATGCTTGCTAGTTAGGCTTCTACCTTCACCCTGTACCCTCGCTAGCTCTAGGGATTCTTCCCTTCTCCTCTGAGTCATCTTCTTCTCACCTTCTTCTACGTTATAGTCTCCTCCCCTTTACACTCTCTGTTAGCGTTTTAGGGTCGAGTCGAGCACTTTTTGCGAGCTTAGCCTCGTGGTGGTGAGAGTGATCGACTCGAGAGTTTTTCTTGAGATGGATGGTTACATGGGCGACCATCCATATCATTGTTGGGACCAGGACGATTCTCCCTGGTACTCCGGACCCATGCAACCTGGGGTGGCTCAGACTAACACCCCGTATGGTTGGGATGATCGCAATTTTGTGACTGAGCAGTCTTCATATTGGGGTAACATGAGAGAGGCACCGACTGCTAGACCACAATCTAGTTATGCCGGATCATATGCTGGTCAACAAACTGAGACATTACAACAAACTTTGGCCTCTTTCATGCGTATGGCAGACGACATGAGTGCCCCGGTGGCTCCAGTAGCCGTACCGTGCGACTGTTGTGGGTTGAGTGGTCATGTTATCGGGGAATGTCCTTATGTTCCCCCTGAGCCTGAGTATGAGCACACATTTTCCCAAAATGCTCATTATGACCATTACGCATCCGCGTACAACCCGAGAGTGATGGATTCATGGGGAGACAAATCTTATCCAAATTCTTATACCTCATTTTCACCCCCGTATCCTCCTCCCGAATACCCAGAATTCTACCAGCACCCCACTCCAAATCATTGGACTCATTCTCAGCCCATCAATACCCAACCACAAAATTTCCCAAGCTCTGACTTGGACCTCATCGTTGACCGCATACCTGATTCCTTGAAACAAACTTTCCTTACGTTCATGGAAACCACTCAACAGTCCATACAAAATATGACACTGCGAGTGAGTCAAATGTCGCAGAAATTACGTGAATGTGAGGAAAGTAACCTTTCGTGTCAACATGAGGATTCTTCTTTTGATATCGAACCACCACCACATCCACAAATTCAAAGCACAACCTTTCAAAGTCAAACTCCTAGTCAGTCTGAGGGACTTGGGGTTTCAATTCACGATCACTTAGTGGAGGATTCGATTCAAATTGAGAATAACTTGGACCAGTTCTATTATGAGTCGGCACAGGATTGTGCCTTATCTTTTTGTCCCGTGGCCCTTGAGCCACATGATCTTCATTTTGATCCTCTTAAGGACCCACCTCTGGTGGAGCAAGAGCTCCCTAGTACCCTCAACTTCAAACAACCTGATGAGAGTTTGCCTCTCACTATTGTTCCTGATCATCTTGGAAATGATGGAACATCAAACAACCGCATTGCTCATGAGGGTATTAGGAGTTCCGTGGAGGATACCTTGGGTATGAGACCCACTTCCTGTTCTCCTGGTGAGTTGGACATGCATAACGAGGTGCTTGACCTCGTTCCGACCCACCAGGCTGTTGGTTGGAGAGTTTGGATTGATGATCATAACTTCAGTTCCGCAACGGGAGATATTTTTCTTCCGTTGCCCCTTATTTCCCAAACTCTCGAGAGGTTCAAGCTCTTTCAGTTTGATCCTTTGAATGAGACGCCTTTGCGTCCAATTCACGAACCTCTCATTTCATCTGATGCTCTTTGTGAAGGGGGCCCACACATGAGTATTCTGGCCCCGCGTGGTGTCATGTTCCCTTTCCAGGTGCATTGACCCACTCTTGAGGTTCCCATTTGATGTCTTTTGACAAATGAAGATGGGAACTTATGTTTGTACATAGTTATATGAAAAAAAAAAAAAAAAAAAAAAAAAAAGACTCCTTCAGTGAGCATCGATTGTTGTGAGCCCCAACCCTTGTGTATTTGGGCCCAATCTCTTCACGTATTTATCTCCCTTCTTCAGCTTCTCACAGGTTTTGAGGGAATTTGGGTTTGTGTCCACCAACATGACCCTGAACGTCCCTTTGTACTTCATGTTGGTGAGATCTTTCCTTTTTCATGCATGTATCCATGTAGTATCTTGTTCACATTCATTGAGGACAATGCATGAAGTAGGTGTGGGGGGGTGTTTTACGTGTGTACATAGTCGAGTCTTTTCTTTTGATTTTTTGTTTTCTTTTGTGTGCATTGTTAGGGTCATGTTAGTGTGCCGCATTTAACATTGATATATCTGTTTGCCATGATCCTTGGGTGACTTGTCTTCTTTTGCTTGCCTAGTGCTTTAAAATTTTCACATTTCTTTCAAAATCTTCATGTGTTTGTGAAAGAAAATGTTTTTGTGGGTTTTGCGTGTGTTTAGCATGTGCAAAACCGTTGAGAGGCAAAGTAAAAAGAAAGCTCCCAAAATTGTCTTGAACTTGATGCATTAGGATTTCTAGTTTACTGGCTTTAGGTCTTATCGAGTCGTTAGGATGCACCCTGGTTTTCCCTCAGGGGGCGTGTAATCATAGGGTTTCAGTACTCAAACATTTAAAGAAGTCCACCCTGAACCTAGTGAGTCAAATAATTCGTGTTTGTGAGTATAAGGAAGTTTGTCGTAGTCAAGGGCACTTAATCTCTTTTTGTGAAACTTAAGTGTAGGGGTTTTGGTTCCCATGTAGATAAATGAATAAGTGGTGTTCTCTCTTCTCGCACGGCTCCTATCACTCGGGAAAATAGGTCTGAGGGGACTTTGTGCCTGGTGCTTTCGAGTCATCTGACTTGGGATGCACCGACCGAACTCCCGTTACACGGGTGGTAGGGATCGCCCTATGTGGAGATTTGGGGAAAGGTGTACGTGATAGTGTAAGTCCTCACAGGCAATGATGCACGAAACCTGACCCTGGGAGAATCAAACACCAACCAATAAAATGCTCCAATGAAAAAAAAAAAAAAAAAAAAAAAAAAAAAAAAAAAGAGTCAAATAAGAACCAAAATGGACTCTACACAGTGTATCACATTCAGAAGTTAAGGTTGCCCATGTCTTTCACTTAAGTCCTTAACTAACTCTCACGAATAACTCATTAGGCTAGGTGTGTGGACCGATTACATTTATAGAGTCGACCCGTAGTATTACCGCATCCCATGATCGACAAAATAAGTCCAACGAGTCATGTATCTAGATTGATTAATGCATCTTGTTCGGATTTTGTGGGTGTATCCGCTGAAAACCCTCAGGAGACAACACTCCTCCTCCTTGGCGACAAGGAGGTTTAACGGCTTGTTGCACGTGCTAAGTGCAACCGTGATTCCTACGAAAGTGAGTTAGGATTTCTTGTTTGTCGTTTGCTTTTCTCTTTATTTGTTTTGCTCGGGACTAGCAAAAGTTAGGTGTGGGGGTATTTGATTGACATCATTTCATGCTCATATTTGTATCTTATATCCATTATCTTTCACCTAAACAATGCTATGTCACGGGTTTTATGTTTAGTTTTCAGGAATAAATAGGTTTGAAGAGATGAAACATAAAAGGACCCAAAAGCTGGGAAAAAGGACTGGATTGTGAGATCTGGGGACCAAGATGCAAGGAAAAAGGACCTGAACGCAAGACAGAGGGATCTAATAGTAAAACAGAATACTTCACACCATCATGGGAAGTATTTTAGCAATTGGATTCGGGTCGGAGCTCCAACAAACGAGGTAGATGCATCAAAGACAACAAATACCAACATGGAAAGCCCAGAAGAAAGCCCAGGACGATCTGGAGTTTATAGACCGCTAATTAGCGGTCTTGGACCGCTAATTGGCGGTCCAAGTTGCTCCAAATTCTCTGAGCTTGTTATGGCCTGTGTATTAGAGCATGCTTAGTCCATTTATGGTATCTGTTTAGTCCCACATCGGGGGATTGTCCCGGATTAGCTTTTTCCATGCTTATAAATAGAACTCTTCACCTTCCATTGTAATTACCCATTGCTTGGTGGCATTCTCTCTACTAAGGAGTGAGCCTTGAAGCAAAAACTCAAGGTGGAGAAGAATGCTACCTTCAATGTGAGTCATTTTGTTAATAAAATAATTCTTCTAGTTTCTTTAAATCTTGTCTTTTAATTTGTGCATGTTTGTTTAGTCTTTCCTTTCCTTTTATGTTTCTTTAATGCTTCTTGCCTTCTTAGTTAACTTTCATTTCAGTATTATGCTTTCTTTGCTTAGTCTAATCAGTAGTGTAATGAGTAGTGAGTAGTTCCATCCCCATTTGGGGGGGTGGAGAAATATGTGATATAATCATGTAGTGTATTAAGTGTGTGTTATTTTTATCCCTTGAGCTTTATATGATTTCCATAACCATCTAATGGGTCTCCACTCTTATCTTTGATAGGCTAATGCTCTTGAATGAAGCTTAGCTTATGCTTTGATTAGTGGACCTATTTTATGGGGAATGATAAGGTTAGGATATGGATGAAGTTAATGTTGGAAACACAATTTGTAGTGTATGTGCTCTTGTTGCCTTTACCTTAGCTAATGTCTTGTATGTTTTAATGATGTAGTGAAATCTTAATTCATGTGGAGGCATAGTAGGGTCTAGTCTTTATACTTGAGTTCATGTAGCTTCATTCCAATTATTGTCTTGTATGTTTTAATGATGTAGTCTTATCTTAATTCATGTAGAGGCAAAGTTGGATGTAGTTTTATGATTTCATGTACTACATGTTGTGAGGAGCTTAATGAACACACACACACTTCTTTATGTTCACATTATTTCTCTACCCCCTTTGGGGTTTAGTTTTATTGCTTATCTTCATTTCCTTTTGCATTTCATTTCAGCTTTGTAGTTTAGATTAGTGTAATACATCTTTCTCCTTCTTTTTACCTCTCGCCTTCGAATAAACCAAGTGTCGACACACCTCCCAGTGGACGACCCGTATTTGCCACCGCTTCAACGCGGCCGTGCACTTGCGGTTAAATATAAAACAAGATCGATCAGTTTACGTAAAACAAAAGATATTCGCAATCATGGTAATTAACATGGGACATTAATTACCGAGTTAAGATTGTCGTGTTGGTCATAGATCATTGTAGCTCTACAAGTGAGTGACAACACGGGTACACAAAAGAGGAAAATAGTACTTTTGTATGCTGAATTGACCTAACAAGTAAAATATTATAGAAATGTGTTTCTGTGTCATTAATATTTTACTGTGTCCTTGGTCCTTTGATATGAGACATATATCCGATCGCTTAAGGAATGCTTAATTAGACTAGTGTCTTAAGCTATCGATAAGTGTAGTGTAAAGGCGTTAGTTGGTTAAGTATGATTTTTGTTGGAGAAGATAGCTAGTCGAAAGATTATCATTGCCCCTCTTAATTGAGTGATGATATTAGTGGGCCCCTTGATAAAGCAAAGTTATAATGTGCACAATGTGTTTTGTGTTAAGTCACATATTTATAACTAGCTTGAAGAGATCAAGAAATGATTACTAATACAAAGATGACACAATACTACTTTGCGTGTATTCTTAATATCATGCGGCAAGGGACAGACACAAGTGGTGCACTCCATCACTGAATGGATCGGGTTTTGGTTCGAGTGGAATTAAGACATCTAACTAATTGGTAGGTATAATGTGTAGCTAGATACCGCTTATAGCTTGTGATATTAAGTTCTTAATATCACTGCCAACGTAGTTTAGATCCTCGCATAGGTCACACCACAAAACTGGGAAACAAGAAATGGGGATTTTGAGTTCATAAGATGTGTCGGGTTTCATGTAGAAAATATGACACATGGGGTGAACATGCAAAATCAAAATTATGTTGTGATTAATAACATAATTGGAATCTAAATTAAATTCATATGTGATGTAAATATTATGGGGTGTAATGATTGATCATTGCATAGGATAATATGTTACATAAGTTATGAATTTACTACTAATCCCGAAATGTCAAATTTTGTAGGGGTTAAACCGAAATTTGACAAGTCTGCAATACTATGCACAAACGGTCGACCGGTTAATAGTAAACGGTCGACCGAACGTGCACGGTCGACCGGACATGTCTCGACCGATAACAGGGAATTTTCGTCTGTTCGGAACGGTCGACCGGGCATTGCGATGAAATTTTTATTGTTACGAGCGATCGACCGAATGTTGAACGGTCGACCGAAACATGGTTCGAGCGGTCGACCGAACCTCCAAACGGTCGACCGGTCTAGACGGTTTTGTGCAGAATTAATTTAAGAATTAATTAGATCATGCATGGAATTAGTCCATAATGATTTAATTCGTGGCTAAGATTATTTATTATTAAATAATGGATGGTTAGATGGAAGTTTGCATGAAATCATGGGCAAGAGGTTGCACATGAATAGGTAATTCGGAGAGAACTTATAAATACAAGTTTATCTCATTACCTCATTAATTAATTCATTGTTTTTCTCATGCAAAAACTCTCTCCATAATTCTCCACGAAATTCCCCTAATTCTTAAGTTTAGTTTTAGTTTTTAAGAGATCATCTTCTCAAGGGAACTAAAGAGGGTTAGTAATTAGATTCTAAACCCTATTGGAGATTGAGAGGCTAGCTCTTCTCTCTCCAACCTTGTTTAGAGTTTGGTGAAATCTCGGAGGCATCCGGCGCAGCAACAAGCATCCTCAACGTCTCTGAATCTTCAAGAAGTTTTAGAGAACTTCTAGGTATGAATTTCGGAGTCGCATGTTTGTTTTAATAAAAGTTTTAAAACTAGTTATTGAAACAAACCAATGCATGCATGAAATAAATCATAGAAAATTGTAATAGATCCTTATTACGCATAAAATTCGGAATATATATATATGTGTAATTAAACATGAAATCCTACATAATAATCATAGATTCCGAGAACTAATCATGAAGAATCACATAAATTCAACAACTTGATAATACATGTACATGTGACATCTTAACAAGAACTAATCATGAAAATCTCATAAATCCAGCAACTAAATAATACATGAACATGCGACATCTTAGCAGCAACTAATCATGAAGATCATATAAATCCAGCAACTAAATAATACATGCATATGTGACATCTTAACAACAACTAATGATGAAGATCATATAAATCCACCAACTAAAATATACATAAACATGTGGCATCTAAACTGCAAACTAATCATGAAATTAATCGTGAAATCCAGCTACTAAAATATACATAAACATGTGGCATCTTAAGAACAAACTAATCATTAAATTAATCATGAAATCGAGCAACTAAAATATACATAAACGTGGCATCTTAACAAAAACTAATCATGAAATTAATCACGAATCCAGCAACTAAATATACATAAACATGTCGTATCTTAACAGAAAACTAATCCTGAAAATAATCACGAAATCCAACATGAGAATCACATCCAAGCAACAAGGAATCCAGCAATAACCAAGGTGCAACACGCAACACCAAGAAAAAACATGCATGCAATTTACCCGACGTGCTCCCCCACGACCCAACCACAACCTCCCTGGTTTCTCTCCTCTCACCACCTGGAAAGCGCATGCTTAAAGTCGTTATGAATGGGAGGACGTCCCAGCCAGACCAAGCAACCCAGGTCTCACGCAACACCAACCCGACCTGGTTGAGATTGAAACTCGTGTGTATGCCCTAGACGCATGACCGGATAACCCCTTTGGTGCTGGATGAGCCTCCATCCAACACCCCTACTTGTTATTCTCCTTTTGGGCCCGAAGCATACCTGAAATGAGGAGAATGAAGCCCGGAGATCACTGAAATCAGCTGCTTCCGTCTCTTTATGCTACCTAGACGTGCCTCACCACTTGCACCTCTTGCTCGCTTCGACTTGCTGGAGTTCCCAGCGACTAGACGTTGGAGAGTGGGGGAGAGATCAGGTTTTCGTGTGGGAGAGGGGGGGGGAGAGGAAGAAGGAGGTCACAACTAGTTTTTGTAAGGCACACAAGGAATTCTCCAAATATGGCTATATTGACATCAAGATATTCTCCCATAATCACCTTCCAATTACTAGCAAATTCGAAATGTGCATGCTGACTCACATGCCACCTTAGCCTTAGTTATCCCACAAGGCGTCACAGGCACAAGCCCAAGTGGCCAAGAAAATAACTCTCAAGCAAGGCACACCATAAACCAAATCGATCGAGACTAGACGTGTGCGCTCGGCGTGCCAGACATCGCGCGACAAAAAAGGAAACTTTACCGAGGAAACATCCACAAAACAAATTAAACATACATCACTCTGAATATCCAATAACTCATGCAAAATCACATGCAACGGGTCTCCAACATACTTCCTCAGTATGGGGATGTGAAACACGTTGTGTAACCCAGCAAATTGTGGTGGTAGAGCCACACGATAAGCCACTGCATCAACGTGCTCCAAGAACTCGAACGAACCGACATACCTCAGAGTCAACTTTCCCTTCCGCCCGAACCTCATCACGCCATTCTTATGTGAAACCTTTAAAAAGACCTAATCTCTGTCCTCGAACTGCAGCTCGTGATGCCTCCTATCGGTATAACTCTTCTGCCTGTCCTGACCTGCCACAAATCTGCGCCGAATCAGATCTACTCAGTCTGCATACAACTGCACAATCGCTCACCCCAATAATTGTCTCTCTCCAATCTAGCTCCAAAACAGAGGTGAACGGTAAGGTCGTCTATACAGAGCCTCGTACGTTGCCATGACAATGCTAGCATGATAACTGTAGTTGTAAGCAAACTCCACTACGACAAGTGATCATCCAAGCCCCCTGAAAGATCCAATGCACAAGCTCTGAGCATATCCTCCAAGGTCTGAATCACCATGCTAAACTTCAGGTGTGACCCCAATGCCTTATGCAAGCTCTCCTGAAACCTCAAAGTGAAACAATGATCTCGATCTAAAATGATGGACACAACAACTCCATGAAGTGTTACAATGTCTGAGATGTAGAGGTTCGTCAAATTCTCCAATGATGTTGTATCCCGAGTCGCCAGAAAGTGAGCTGACTTCGTCAGACGATCCACAATCACCCAAATCCATGACAAAGTCCGTCATTACGTGCTCCCAAATCCACTCCGGGAGCTCAATCCTCTACATCATTCCTGCTGGACGCTGGTGCTCGATCTTAACCTGCTGACAGACCAAAACACGTTGAGACAAACTCTAAACGTCTCGGTTCAGCCCGTTCCACCAGAAACTCCGCTGCATGTCCTTGTACATCTTCGTACTCCCTGGATGAACGTTGTCCCTCGAGCCATGAGCCTCATCAACAATCTCTTGCCTTAGCCCACGCACATTTGGAACCCACAGCCAATTCTGATATCTCAGTGAAGGGAATGTGTTCTAAAAGTTTTACTTTTAAATGTCAATTATTATGAATTGAATGTGAAATCATTTTGTTCCTTGTTTATGTTATTCGTCTTTTAGAAGTGTTAAGGAAGAGGCTCTTGGTCCTTAACCGTAGAGCTCTGAAAGATATTGGTTTGCATAAAACAAAAGATATTCACAATCATGGTAATTAACATGGGACATTAATTACCGAGTTAAGATTGTCGTGTTGGTCATAGATCATTGTAGCTCTACAAGTGAGTGACGACACGGGTATGCAAAAGAGGAAAATATTACTTTTGTATACTGAATAGACCTAATAAGTAAAATATTATATAAATGTGTTTCTGTGTCATTAATATTTTACTGTGTCTTTGGTCCTTTGATATGAGACTTATATCTAATCACTTAAGGAATACTTAATTAGATCAGTGTCTTGAACTATCGATCAGTGTAGTGTAAAGGCATTGGTTGGTTAAGTACAACTTTTGTTGGAGAAGATAGTTAGTCAAAAGATTATCATTGCCCCTCTTAATTGAGTGATGATATTAGTGGGCCCCTTGATAAAGCAAAGTTATAATGTGCACAATGTGATTTGAGTTAAGTCACATATTTATAACTAGCTTGAAGAGATCAAGAAATGAATACTAATACAAAGATGACACAATACTACTTTGTGTGTATTCTTAATATCATGAGGCAAGGGACGGACACAAGTGGTGCACTCCATCACTAAATGGATCGGGTTTTGGTTCGAGTGGAATTAAGACATCTAACTAATTGGGAGCTATAATGTGTAGCTAGATACCGCTTATAGCTTGTGATATTAAGCTCTTAATATCACTGCCAACTTAGTCTAGATCCTCCCATAGGTCACACCGCAAGAAACCGGGAAACAAGAAGCTTGATTTTTGGTTCATATGATGTGTCAGGTTTCTTATAGAAAATATGACACATGTGGTGAACAAGTAAAATCAATTATGTTATATATAACATAATTAGAATCATGATAAATTCATATGAGATGCATATATTATGGGGTGCAATAATTTATTGTTGCATAGGATAATATATTGCATAAGTTGTGAATTTACTAAAACCCCCTCAAGTTCAAATTTTGTTGGAAATAAATCCAAAATTTGAAAAAGGCAAAATCGGGTAAAAGTTCGGTAATCCGTTGAGGTTCGGTCGACCGAAGGATCTGTGGATCGGTCAACCGAACATGGAATGGATAGTCATATTTGATTGACCGAACTTGACCAAAGTGCCTGGAACTTTGGTACGGTGTACCGAACCAAAATCGGTCGACCGAATAATGTTAAGTTCCGATATTTTCGGTTAACCGAGTGGCACTCGGTCTTAGACGAGAATTCGTCCGATCGGTTAAGGAGAAATTTTGCCTTTAAGAATCGGTCATCCGTCTAGTACTCGGTCAACCAATCGTGACATATTCGGTTAACCGAATGGGTCTCGGTCAACCGAACAGCGATTGATTTTCTGCCTTTGATTATTAAGAGATTAATTTGATTGATGGTTGGATTAGCTCCAAACTTGGTCAAACGTTTTGTGGGTGCATGTAATACATTAAGGAATTAATTTATGAGAGAAAATGAAAAGAAAAACGTGGCTAAAGAATAGCCATGATTAAGAGTAAGATTGGAACCTATAAATAGGTCCTTATTCTCCCTAATTGGGTTACACAATTCAATAATTATTTTCTCTCTTAATTCACCACAAAAACCCACGAAAATTCTCTTAGTTTTCTACGTCTTTGGAAGGAGAAATCTCAGAGGTTAAGGAAGGGGTTTGTAGCTAGATTCTAAGCTTGTTTGGAGATCGATTGGCTAGCTCCTTTATCTCCAACCTTGTTTAGGGTTTCTGTGAACACTCGGAGGCATCCGGCGCAACGAGAAGCGAAGATTGGCTTCCTCAACGTCTCTGAAACGTCAAGAAGTTTTTGAGAACTTCTAGGTATGAATTTTGGAGTCCCTTTGTGTTTGTTTTAATAAGTTTTTGAAACTAGTTGTTAAAACAAACCGATGCATGCATAAATAAATCGAAGAAAATTGTAATAGATCCTTATTATACATGAAAATTCGAAAAATATATATGTATAATTAAACATGAAATCCTACACTCAGACCTCCATCCACTGCAATTTGGAACTCAGAACCCTCTACCCGGCCGCATGAAGTAAGGAACTGGACACCGAATCCTCACTCTGCTTCATTACAATCCTCTGGAAGACGGTTGACTCGACTCATAAGCTAGCCAACTCCACTCGACCGGGCTCCTCTACGAAAAGACACAAATCTACCGATCCTCCAACAGTTTCCACTCTTGAACCCTCAAGAGTGCAACTGAACCTTTCCACTTCATGCTGAGAGCATCAGCCACCGAATTTGCCTTCCCCTGATGGTAAGAGATGGTGAAGTCATAATCGTTGATAAAATCCAGCCAACAACCTTGCCTCATGTTTACCTCCTTCTGTAAGAACTTGTACTTTAGACTTCGATGATGGATGAAGGCCACAAATTGCTCTCCGTACAAAGAGTGCCTTAAAATCATCAGGGTAAACACCACTGCTGCAAGCTCCAAGTCATGCGTGGGATAATTCCTCTCATGATCCTTCAGCTACCTCGAAGCGTAAGCCACCACATTGTGATGTTGGATAAGTACACAACCCAAACTAGTCCCTGATGTGTTGCTATAGATCACAAAGCCTCCAGATCCACTCGGAAGTGACAACATTGGTGCCGAAGTCAACCTCTCTTCAGCTCCTGGAAGTCCACTTCACACTTCCGTGACCACTCGAACTTCACTCCTTTCCGGGTCAGTACCAACAATGGTGCACCAATTTTGGAGAAATCCTGGATGAATCGCCGGTAATAACCAGCGAGTCCAATGAAACTACTAATCTCCGAAACATTGGTCGGCACCTCCAGGAATGCCTTAACCTTCGCATCATCCACCATAATGTCATCCTTTGACACAACATGCCCGAGGAAAGCCAATTGCTCCAACCAAAACCACACTTTGAGAAATTTGTGAATATTTGCTCCTTCCCCAGAATCTCTAGCATTGTCCTCAAAGGCTCCTCATGTTGCTCCCTATCCGGAGAGTAGATCAGGATGTCATCCACGAAGATAATCACGAACTGGTCCAGAAAGGGCTTGAACGCTATGTTCATAAGATCCATGAATACTGCAGGCTCATTTGGCAATCCGAAGGGAATCACCAGAAACTCGAAGTTACCAGAGCACGTCCTGAACACCGAGTTCTGAACATCCTCACCCTTAATCCTCAGCTGATGATAACCATGCCTCAAATCAATTTTGGAGAACACCTTAGCCGTCTGCAACTGGTCGAACAAGTCATTAATCCTCGGTAGGGGATACAGATTCTTGATCGTAACATTGTTCAACATCTTGTGGTCAATACACATCCACAACGACCCATCCTTCTTCTTCATAAACAACACCAAAGCTCCCCAAGATGAAACACTAGGCCTGATGAAACCTTTATCCAGCAACTCCTACAATTGAGCCTCCAATTCTTTCAATCCAATCCAATCGTAGCGTTGAAATCCAACATCGCAACACTGAGGTCAACCAAGAAGTCTTGATCTCCCAAGACCACCGACACCCTCGGAAGATACGTCCTCCCAGTGATCACGTCACCCACCAGTGTACTGACTTCTAGCATGAAAGTTAGCTCCACCGGTGTCCTAACCACTACGGCTGCGAAGTCCTCCGAGATGATGGAATGCGTAGTCCGACAATGAAACAATGTGTTCGCAACAAGACCAGAAACAAACATGCAAGAATGTGTCTACGTAACATTCCAGAATGACCTATTACCAACTGGAATGCAAGTTCTAAAAGGGAAGAAATTACCGACAAGGTTAGGGCGTGATGCCCTAGTAGAGAGTCTTTGGATTCTGTACACTATTGGGACCGACATGTTCTGATACCAAGCTATAACGCCTCCCAATCTCGTGGGTACACATACTGGGAAACCAAGCGGATGTCACAATCAGAGTCGTCTGCGACGACCAAAGGAGGTTCAATAAAAGATGACACCCACTAGAAGTACTGGATAAAAACATACATGGGTAGACAAAAATGAGACATGAACTAAAAGGGAAATTATCCATATACGGAAAGTAATGTCAAATACATTACATCGGTTTCAATAATGGAAATATATCATAAAATAATCCAGAAGCAAAAGATAACTGGAAGAATCTGGTTGACGTGCTCGTCGTGTATAGAATCCTTTGAAACTCCTCCAGTCTAACCCCTGTCGGAAAACCTAAGTACATGAGGAAAAATAACAACGAATATACATGAGTTTTAAAAAATAAGACCTCGTATGACTTGATTGATTTATTAGAATACCGCAAGTGCATGACCACGATGAAATGGTGGCAAGTACTGGTTATGTCCACATGGAGCGCGTGCAAGTCGGAATCCACAATACTCAAGTGGGAAAAGAAGACAGAGAAATGAGGTCGGATAACACTACGATGTGTATGAAATCAGAAAATAAATGATAAAAATAAACCCCTTAGGGGGTAGAGAAAGAATGCGGATATGAGAATATGTGTATGTGTGTGTCTTCATTAGTGCTCATCACAACATGTAATACATGAAATCCATAAAAACCAAATCCAACTTTGTCTCCACATGAAATAAGATAAAACATTATCATTCAAACATACAAGACAAGAATTGAGATCAGGCTAACATGAAATGCATAATGACCAAACCCCACTATGTCTGGTGCAACATTAAAACCCCGCTAAGATTTAACACAATCATTAAAAATACAAGACATTATTTAGGATGTGGCCAACATGAGCACATGCAGACACATGTCATGTTTCCTCCTTATCCACTCCATCCTTATCCTCACCTCATCATTCCCCATAAAATAGGCTCACTAATCTAAGCATGTGCTAATCATCACTCAAGAGCATTAGCACATCAAATATGAGAGTGAAAATCTCATTCAATGGTTATATGGAACTCATGTTAAGTTCAAAGGTTAGGATGAACACACACACTGTGCAGCCCGTCAGTGGGAATGGAAAACAGGTTGACAATCACATTTCCTGGCCACCACCACCACCATCTGTGCAGCCCGTCAGTGGGAATGATGGTGCAGAAGAGGCTGAGAGTGAGGGTAATACACCAACGCCTCCTTCTCATGCACCGTAGAGAACCTACCTGCCAAAAGCTCCATATCCCAGTAGGTTAACCAAAAAGTAGAGTGACACAATAGATAAGATATTAGAGGTGTTTAAGCAAGTGAAGGTTAACATCCCCTTATTGGATGTCATCCAACAAAAACCTCTATATGCGAAAGTGTTAAAAGATCTCTACACAACCAAGCGGAAGACCAATGCTCCTAAGAAAGCATTCTTAGCTGCAAGTGTCAGCTCACTTTTGTCCAATCCCACACAGACAAAGTACAAGGACCCTGGGTGCCCTACCATTCAGTGTACGATAGGGGACACTAGCATGAGTAATGTATTGCTTGATTTAGGATCAGCGGTCAACCTCCTCCCATTTTCTGTTTATCTACAGTTGAACTTAGGAGAATCGAAACCAAGATCACCCTCCAATTGGAGGATAGATCCATTCGTGTCCCAAAAGGGATTATTGAGGACACGCAAAACCCACAAAACATTTTCTTTCGCAAACACTTGAAGATTTTGAAAGAAATGTGAAAAATTAAAACGTTAGGCAAGCAAAAGAAGACAAGTCACCCAAGGATCATAGCAGGCAGATATATCAATATTAAATACAGCGCACTATTGTGACGCTAACAATACAAACAAAAGAAAACGAAAAGCAAAACAAAAAATACTCGACTCCACATATATACAAACGTAAAGCACCCCCCATACTTACTTCATGTATTGTCCCCATTCAATGTGAGTATGAAACTACATGGATAGATGGATGAGAAAGAAAATATCTCACCAACGTGAAGGACAATGAGTGTTTGATGGTCATGTTGATGGACATAACCCCAAATTCGCAAAAACCTGTGAGATACTTAAGAAGGGAGACAAATACGTCAAACACATTTGGCCCAAATAGACAAGGGTTCGGGCCCACAACAATCAATGCTCACTAGTGGAGTATTTTATTACTCTTTTTTTCTCTAAACAAGATATATACATCAACAATGATATTCTCGTAATCATTTGGTCAAGGAACATCAAATGAGAACATCGAGTCATGTGGACCAGAGATTTCCAAAAATGTGCTCATTTGATTGGTACTTAGAGGTGTCATGAGGGGTGAATGGTCAAAGCTTAAAGGCTCGAACCCCTCATGATATTTGTGGAGGGTGTAGGCAACATGAATGAGTGCAGTTGTGTTGCCTCACTAGGGTTTAGTTGCTCACCGAACAAAACATTCCAACCAATAGGTGGGTGCATCGGAATGAGTTCCTCAGGCTCATCCGAAGGAAGTGAAACACTAGTTTCACTATGAATGGGGCTTCTCCCCAAGTCATCCAATAAGGACCACGCAACCTCCTGTATATTATCATGCATAAGCTCGATCGTAGGTGGGTCCTTGTTGGAGTCAACATGAAGCTCAAATGGCTCAATAGCCCTAGGACACGGGGTGACGACACCTTCTAGAATGGGCATATGTTGAGGTGTGTCCCCCTCACTATTGGTCTCAACTGAATCATGCAACGAACACTCCCTTTGTACATTCATGTTCGATGCCAGCTCACTCTGTTGTATTGCAAAGACAGGCAATGAGTTTTTGCTGGGCCCACAAACATTTTCAAAGGGTTGCATTGGTGTTCCTAGTGTTTGTTGATTTTGCGGTGCTTTCTCTAGTTGGCGGATGAGATTGAGATTTAAAGGTTGGTCCATGGGCTACGGTTGCCTACCATAGTTGAACACATGAAACTCGGCACTCATGTTACCGAATGAGAGCTTCGTGAAACCATTTCTAGAATTAATTAAGGCATTGGAGAGTGCCAAAAATGGTCTACCCAAAATCAAAGGTATTTGAGAGTGGGTGTTCGCAACAGGGTTGGTATCGAGGACGACAGAATCTACTGGAAATATTAAATCTCCGACTTTGATAAGCACGCCCTCAATAATCCCCATTGGGACACGAAATGATCTATCCGCCAATTGGAGGGTGATCTTAGATGGTTTAAATTCTCCCAAGTTCAACTGTAGATAAACAGAAAATGGGAGGCGGTTGACCGCTTATCCTAAATCAAGCAATACATTACTCATACTAGTGTCCCCTATCGTACACTTAATGGTAGGGCACCCAGGGTCCTTGTACTTTATGTATGTGGGATTGGACAAAAGTGAGCTGACACTTGCAGCTAAGAATGCTTTCTTAGGAACATTGGTCTTCCCTTGGTTGTGTAGAGATCTTTTAACACATTGGCATATAAAGGTTTTTGTTGGATGACATCCAACAAGGGGATGTTAACCTTCACTTGCTTAAACACCTCTAATATCTTATCGATTGTGTTACTCTACTTTTTGGTTAACCTACTGGGATATGGAGCTTTTGGCAGGTAGGTTTTCTGCGGTGCCTGAAAAGGAGACGTTAGTGTATTACCCTCACCCTCAACCTCTTCTGCACCATCATTCCCATTGACGGGCTGCATAGATGCTGCTGGTGGTGGCCAGAAAATGTGATTTGTCAACCTGTTTTCCATTCCTTAAGGTTACAATGTCATTGACATGGTGAACAAGTTCCTCCACATGGTTCACTTGCTTAAGTATGTCTTTTGTTGGAGAAGATAGTTAGTCAAAAGATTATCATTGCCCCTCTTAATTGAGTGATGATATTAGTGGGCCCCTTGATAAAGCAAAGTTATAATGTGCACAATGTGATTTGAGTTAAGTCACATATTTATAACTAGCTTAAAGAGATCAAGAAATGAATACTAACACAAAGATGACACAATACTACTTTGTGTGTATTCTTAATATCATGAGGCAAGGGACGGACACAAGTGGTGCATTCCATCACTAAATGGATCGGGTTTTGGTTCGAGTGGAATTAAGACATCTAACTAATTGGGAGCTATAATGTGTAGCTAGATACCGCTTATAGCTTGTGATATTAAGCTCTTAATATCACAACCAACTTAGTCTAGATCCTCCCATAGGTCACACTGCAAAAACCGGGAAACAAGAAGCTTGATTTTTGGTTCATATGATGTGTCAGGTTTCTTATAGAAAATATGACACATGTGGTGAACAAGTAAAATCAATTATGTTGTATATAACATAATTGGAATCATGATAAATTCATATGAGATGCATATATTATGGGGTGCAATAATTTATTATTGCATAGGATAATATATTGCATAAGTTGTGAATTTGCTAAAACCCCAAAAGTTCAAATTTTGTTTGAAATAAATCGAAAATTTGAATAAGGCTAAATCGGGTAAACGTTCGGTAATCCGTTATGGTTCGGTCGATCGAAGGATCTATGGATCGGTCAACCGAACGTGGAACGGATAGTCATAGTTGATTGACCGAACTTGACCAAAGTGCCTGGAACTCTGGTACGACGTACCGAGCCAGAAACGGTCGATCGAACAATGTCCAGTTCCGATATTTTTCGGTTAACCGAATGGCACTCGGTCTTAGATGAGAATTCGTCCGATCGGTTAAGGAGAATTTTTCTCCTTAAGAATCGGTCATCCGTCCAATACTCGGTAAAACAATCGTGACATATTCGGTTAACCGAGTGTGACTCGGTAAACCGAACTGCGGTCGATTTTCTACCTTTGATAATTGAGAGATTAATTTGATCAATGGTTAGATTAGCTCCAAACTTGGTCAAACGTTTTGTGGATGCGTGTAATGCATTTTGGAATTAGTTTGTGAGAGAAAATGTCAAGAAAACATGGCTTAAGAATAGCCATGATTGAGAATAAGATTGGAGCCTATAAATAGGTCCTTATTCTCCTTAATTATGTTAGAAGTTTTTGCTAAATATTTTCTCTCCTAATTCACCACAAAAATCCACGAAAATTCTCTTAGTTTTCTAAGTCTTTGGAAGGAGAAATCTCAGAGATTAAGGAAGGGGTTTGTAGCTAGATTCTGAGCTACTTTGGAGATTGATTGACTAGCTCCTTTCTCTCCAACCTTGTTTAGGGTTTCGGTGAACACTCGGAGGCATCCGGCGCAACGAGAAGCGACGATCGTCTTCCTCAACATCTCTGGAACATCAAGAAGTTTTAGAGAACTTCTAGGTATGAATTTCGGAGTCCGTTCTGTTTGTTTTAATATGTTTTGAAACTAGTTATTAAAACAAATCGATACATGCATGAAATAAATCGTAGAAAATTGTAATTGATCCTTATTATACATAAAAAAATTCGAAAATATATATGTATGATTAAACATGAAATCCTACAGACGGGAGGACACAAAAGAGAGAGAATGACTCAGGAGAGAAGGTAAGAAGTCCTTATGCTACGACGGGTGGGTACAGGTAGAAGCACACAAGCAAACATGTCTCAAACAATCCTAAGGTCGTTATAGGTCCTTACAGCTAGATGACGCCTAACTGCGAGGTCACGTGGCCTCAGCACGCCTCACCTCCCTACTATGAGGACCACAAAGTGCAGCAAGTGAGCCACGATCTGGAGATCTCGTCTCTCCTACTATAGACAGATTGGGCGATGTCGGTCAGGCCATGACGGTTGCGCTCGGATCACTCTCCTAATGCGCCTGAGATCCTTAGGGCCAATGTGTACTTGATTTTAAAATTAGGCTCTTGATTAGTGTCGTTTTTGGGGTGAAGGATAGGGTGATGAAATCCCCCACTTATCTTACATGAGGCAGCTCCATCTTAGAAGTGTTTTGGAGTCTTAATCTAGCAATCAACTCCCCAAAAAAATGCTCAACTCACACTTGTTGCAATGCAATTCCTACTAACTAATGGTTGTTCATACAAAATGCATGAATGAGAGTAGGAAATGTGTACCTCACGCCAGCACTCAGCAACTGAAAGTAAAGCTAAAATAAAAGACAATCTACGTGTCTAAGTCAAGTACATGATGCATGACCTAAACAAGAAAGAATGCCTAATCTTTTGCTTTTGGTTTTAGGGTCCAAGTTTCTTAAAGGGTGATTGATTATTGATCTGGGGACAAACCAAAAGTCAGAGCATGCCAAATTAATCGCCAGACCTCTATATCAGATAAAGAAACAAGACACAGAGAGAAGAAGTGGAGAGGACCTTACCAGACCGCTGATTGGCGGTCCAACAAGCTTAGTTTGCATCCAAACTTTTCCACCTACCTCTCCTTGCGTCTCCAAGTCTCCTGAAACAAAGAAAAACTTCAAACAAAAAATTAAATCCACCCAAATCGTCCAAACCAAAGTCTGGACTGGCACCTCCCCGACAACGGGGCCAAAAACTTGTTTGTTTGTTTTAAATTTAGACAAGTGCACAACCATCAGTGAGGACGGGGCAAGTATAGGTCATCCGCAGGGAGGTGAGGAGCCTCTGGTATGACTGAAATCAGATGGCGAATAAAGGGAGAAAATATGTGATTACGCTAAAGCTAAACTACACTAAACTAATAATTACGAAACGAGAAAGAAAGCACGAAAGAATGGAAATCAGAAACAGAAACCCCTAAGGGGTGGAGTGTGTGCACATATGAAGTGAAATAAGTGGTGAAAGATGCATGTAAGCTTGTATGTGTGTGTTGTGTGTGTGTCTTCATGCATAGGAAGTGTCTAAAGATGTGGCAAACCTATCAATCCATTCATACAACATATCGGCAATTACTACTTGATTAACATAAGATTAGGCTCAGCATGAGAAGTGTCTAAAGATATGGCAAGACACATCAAAAACCATAAACTCATGTGAATAACAAAGGTAAGCATGGGACGTGTCTAAATGTTTTGGCAAAACCCATCAAAACAAAGTTGCTTCAATCAATCATGCAAGCAAACACAAATACAAACACATAACTAACATGTAGCATATTCAACAGGAAATTTCAGTCAATAAACATGAGAAAACTAAGCATGGGAAGTTTCTAAATCTTATGACAAATATCATCAAAATTCCCCAACATGTACATTATTAAAATACCCCCAATGAACATACAAAACATGCAAGTCTACACAATCAAAAATTCATCAAACATCCAAACTTCACAATATATATGGACATCGTCTCCACCCTCCAAAGGGGATGGATCTACTCACTACACGTTATTCTAGCAATTAAACTAAAGAAGAAAGGAGACATTCTAACTAATTTAGCCTAAGATCAAAGAGATAAGATTAAGCTAAGCATGCATAAAAAAGAAACAACATGAGAACAAAACAATGAAAAATTATTTTATTAAATCACTCACATTACTAGTAGCATTCTTCTCCACCTTGAGTTTTTGCTCGAAGGCTTACTCCAAGTAGAGAAAATGCCACCAAGCAATGGGTAAATACAAAAGGAGGAGGAGTTCTATTTATAGCCATAGAAAAAGGCAATCGAGGGCAATGCCCCGGTTTGGGACTAATGAAACCTTACAAAAATACACATAAACTCATAAATCATGTCCTAGAGAAACCGGGTCGGATGCGGATACAAACGGACCACTAATTGGCGGTCTTGGTCCGCCAATTGCCAGTCACTTTTTCCCAGATCCGACCCATTTTCGGATATGCTCTTTAGTTCTTCAATTCTTCACATAGGGTGCACTCGGTTCGATTATTGGAGTGTCGGCCCGAATCTAATTGCCAAAATACTCATGATGGTGTGGAGTTTCTTGATTTTCACATTGGCCTTTCGGTTTTACATTCAGGTCCCTCTCTTGTGCATATTAGTCCATAAGTCTTGCAACTTAGTCCTTTTTCTATCTTTTAGGTCATTTTATGCCTCTTCTCCTTAATCGTGTTTATTTCCTAAAACTCAAACATAAAACTCATTACGTAGCATTGTTTAGGTTCAAGATAATGGATATAAGACACAATGAATGCATGAAATGATGTCAATCAGAGTTTTATGTTTAAGTTTGAGGAATAAAACAAGTGAAAAGAAGAGACACAAAAAGGACTTGAAAGCAATAAAAGGACTAAATTGTGAGGGTTATGGACTAATATGCAAGAGCTTAGGACCCTGATGTAAACCAAAAGGACCAATAAGCAAATCAAGAAAGTCCACACGATCATGAGGAGTTATTTGGCAATTAGATCTGGGTCCAAACTCTAATAACCGATCCGAGTGCACCCTATGTGAAGAATTGAAGAACTAAAGAAGATATCCGAAAATGGGCCGGCTCTGGGAAAAAGTGGCCGCCAATTGGTGGTCCATTTTTCGCAAACTAGCTGCCCGTTTTGCTCAGAATCCGACTCCGTTTCTCCCGAATATGGGTTATGTGTGTATGTGTATTCTAGGAATGTTTCCTTAGTCCCACATCGAGGGATTTTCCCCTGTTTCCTTTTATAATGCGTATAAATAGAAGTCTTCCTCCTCCCTTGTAATATACTGATTGCTTAGTGGCCAATCCCTCTACTTAGAGTCAAGCCTTGAAGAAAAAACTCAAGTAGGGAGATGCTGCTCGTAATGTGAATTCTTTAATAAAAGAATTTTTTGTTAGTTTAATGTTGTCTCTTTTATCTTCTTGCATGCTTAGCTTAATTTCGTTTCATTAATCTTAGTAGACTTAGTTAATATGTTTTCCTCTCTTAACATCATAGTTAGATTAATGATTACTGAGTAGTTCCCCCCCCCCTTTGGGGGTGGAGATGATATACATATATGTTGTGACGTTTCGATGTTTGATGAATTTTAGATTGTGTAAACTTGCATGTTTGTATGTTCATTGGGAGTATTTTAATCATCTACATGTTGGGGGATTTTGATGGGTTTTGCCACAAGATTTAGACACTTCCCATGCTTAGTTTCCTCATGTCTATTGACTGAAATTTCCTGTCAAATATGCTATATTAGTTATGTGTTTGTAGTTGTAGTTGCTTGCCTGATTGATTCAATAAATTTTATTTTGATGGGTTTTGCCATACGATTTAGACACCTCTCATGCTTAGCTTTGTTCTTCACATGAGTTCATAGTTTTTGATGAATCTTGCCATATTCTTAGACACTTCTCATGCTTTGCCAAGTCTCATGATAGTCAAGTAGTAATTGCTGACACGATGTTTGAATGGATTGATAGGTTTTGCCAAATCTTTAGATAGTTCCGATGTATGAAAACGCACACGTGACACATACACATATATGCTTACATGCGTCATTCATCACTTATAATGGAAAGAAAACACAAATGCATATGTTGAACTTTTTAATTAAACCGCAAGTGCACGACCACGTTGAAGCGATGGCAAATACGGGTCGTCCTCAGGGAGGTGAGCAGCCTCTCGTTTGCACAAAATCAAGTGGCAAAAATGGAGAAGAGAGTTGATTATACTACTCTACGCTATGCTACACTACGAAATACGAAATGTGAAAGAAAGCAACAAATGACTAACTAAAACTTAACTAAGAATGAAAGAAGAGTGCTGGAATACAGAAGTGGAAAAAACCCCTAAGGGGTGGAGTGAGTGCACACATACAAAGAGGTGGGTGTTGAACACATTCTTTAAGCATAAATGAAGGTGGTGTTATCATGCATAGGAAGTGTCTAAGTGTTATGGCAAAACCTATCAATCCATTCACCAAGCTAGTTGATTAACATTTACATATGCAAGTTGTTTATTTCAAAACTTAAACATGTATGAGAGGTGTCTAATCATTTTGGCAAAACTCATCAAGTTATAAATTCTATCCTAAACAAGCAAGCATACATTCATGTTTTATGAACACATTGGAAATAAAGCATTCATTCCATTCTCATTTGTATGTATGTACATCTACTCCACCCCCCAAAGGGGATGGAACTACTCACTAAACATTAGACTAATTATTAAACTAAACAAAGAAGGCATATTAACTAAGCTATTAAAACTAATGAAATGAAATTAAGCAAAGTAAAACAAACCTCATGAAACAAACAACATAAAGAAGAAACTTTTATTAAGATGACTCACAATTCAAGTAGCATCCTCCCACTTTAGTGTGTGCTTCAAGGCCTCACTTCAGTAGGAAGAATAGCAACTCAAAATATGAAGTGATTACATTAGAAGGTGAAGAGCTCTATTTATAGCCATAGAAAAAGCCACTCCGGGACAATCCCCCGATGTGGGACTAAATAGATACCAAAATAGCCTAAACAAACACTAATACATATGCTCCAGAAAACTCAGCGGATCCGGGAAGATCCGGACCGCCAATTTGCGGTTCCAGACCGCCAATTGGTGGTCTACAGGATCCGGATCGCGCTTAGTTTTGTTGTGGGCTTTTCTTGGTATATTTGCTGGTCTTCGATGCATTTACTTGGTTTGTTGGAGCTCCGACCCAAATCGAATTGCTAAAATACTCCCCATGATGGTGTGGAGTATTCTGTTTTGCTCTTAGGTCCTTCGGTCTTACGTTCAGGTCCTTCTCCCTTGCATCTCAGTCCCCAGAACTCACAATTCAGTCATTTTTCCCAGCTTTTGGGTCCTTTTATGCTTCATCTCTTCAAACCTATTTATTCCTGAAAACTAAACATAAAACCTGTTACATAGCATTGTTTAGGTGAAAGATAATGGATATAAGATACAAATATAAGCAGGAAATGATGTCAATCAGCATACAAGGTCTAGAAATGATGCATGACCTAGATGGCAATCCTATAATCTTTTGCTGTGACTTTTAAGGTTGAAGATGTATAAAAAAGGGATTCATGGGTTTATTGATTAATATGGAAGCAATCTACCAGTTCAGATATGCAAAATTGGGCTCCCAGACAACTATAATGTCATCACCAAGAACGATAAGAAAACAAGGGGCAAACGGAGCTCACCAAGTTGCCAATCGGCGGTTTGAGACCGCTACCTGGCGGTCTTGATAGCTTGAATTGCTCCCCATTTTTTCCTGCTTCTTTCCCAGTGAACCTTAAATGTCCTTAAATAGAAGAAAACTAAAACAAAAGTTTAAATCTACTCGAATCGTCCAAACCAGAGTCTAGACATAGCACCTTCCCAGCAATGACCCCAAATACTTGTTTCGATTAAACTTTTGAACCAAGATTGAGGATCATGAGGTTCCCTCAACAAATACTTCCAGGTCGGAGCTTGATCCTGAGGTTTTTCTACATTTATTTTGACAATGGGGCCGAACCCTAAGGTTCCCTTGTCTCATCTTGTGTCGAAGGAATCCGATTCTGAGGTCCCCACTGATGTTTCTCTGGACCAGAATTTTGAGGTTCCTTCGAAAGACCCTTATGCCGAAGGTGCCATTCCCTGAGCACCTTAAAAAGAAAATTTCATATCAGCATGACAAGATGCTTCAGATCTTTCATCAAGTTAAGGTGAACATCCCTTTGTTGGAGGTGATTCAGCAAATGCCACCTTATGCCAAGGTTCGCAAGGAATAATGCACCAAGAACAGAAAAACCTATTTTCCCAAGAAAGTTTTTCTTTTGGCAAACGTGAGTTCATTGTTGGCACAACCCACGCAAGTCAAATATAAGGACCCTTGTTGTCCTACTATTTCTTGTGTCATTGGTGATGTGTTAATACATCGAGCTTTATTGGACCATGGTGCATCTCTCATTATTCTGCCGTATTCAGTTTATGTCCACCTCGGTCTTGGAGACCTCAAACAAACCAAAACCACTCGTCAACTCGCTGATAGGTCAATCAAGAAACCGAGGGGCGTGGTGGAATATGTTCTGATCAAACTGGGTGAGTTCATTTATCCAGTCGATTTCTTTATTTTGGATACTAAACCTCTGGCTAACCCACTTGGACAAATTCCTTTTATTTTGGGGGACCATTTTTAGTGACTTCCAATGCTTTGATCAATTGTCGTAATGGTCTTACGCGCTTGACATATGGTAGTCAATGCGTTGATTTCCTCATCTTCACTAGCAGGAAGAATCCTGGTGCCTTCGATGACCCTGTTGAGTTCAATCTTATCCAGGGCAAAGATGAGAACGAAGTCGAAGGCACCTTCAAGAATTTCAGAGAATTATTCGATGGAGATCCTGATGGTCGTGAAGATGTTTCACCTGGGCTGGAAAAAGAAGGTGCCTTATCTTGTGATCATGTGGCCTTTGAGCCACATCCTTTCGATCATGTGGCTCTTAAGCCACATGATACCATTTTTGTGGCCTTTGGGCCACCTCATCTTCCCTTTGTATATGTTGAGGACCCTATGTGGGTTAAGAATCAACAACCTGATACCCTACATTTCGAACAAGTAGACAAAGGTTCACCTCTCATTCATGCCTCCCATCTTGCCCATTCTCAAGAGGCATCAAACGACCACAATGCTTATAAAGGTGTCAGGTGGTCATGCAATTCTGTTTCTGGACTTAGTCATCTAGGTAATAAGTCCAGGGTGTCACTTTGTGTGGATGAAATGATCCCGGTGCACCCAAATGTTAGTTGGAGGGTATATATTGATGACCCCCAGCTTTGTCGTGGAATGGAAACATACTTGTTTCCATTTCCTTTCAGAGACCCCAGTTCTGAGAGGCATGAAGCACCATTCTTGGATCATAAACCTCTCAACAATCCTCTTGTTTTTATGTTACGAGCCCATGCAAGTGCATATCTGGCTCAAGAGATGGCGGGTTCCCATTTCATGTCCCTTGAGATATGAAAATGGGAGCCCATTCTTGTACATAGTTATTTAAAAAAATAGAGAAAAAAAACAAAAAAGACTCCATAAGCGAGCAGTGGTTGTTGTGGCCCCAACCCTTGAGTATCTGGGCCCCATTTGTTTGACGTATTTGTCTCCATTCTTAAATATCTTACATGTTTTTGGGAATTCGGGTATATGTCTATCCCCATAACCATGAACTTCCCTTTGTTCACGTTGGTGACATCTTTTCTTTTTCATGCAAAAATCCATGTAGTAACATACTCTCATTCATTGAGGACAATGCCTGAAGTAAGTGTTGTAGGATCGTGAGGTCTCCAATTCTAATCACTTTTAAGCTAATTACCTACTTGTATAAGTAATAAGGTTATGCGTAGCGGAATTTAGACAAACAAGCAAGTAAGGAAGGAATAATGCAAACCACAATGGACTCGGGGGGTTTTAAAGAGGTTCGGCCACTGCCTACGTCCTCTCTTGCAGGCTCCGCTCGACACTTCGAGCTCCGCTCGCGTCTTCACTATCCACTCCCCGTTCCGGGCCAGGAGAGAACGCCTTTTAGAAAACAAGCTCGACGAACAACCTCGTGAGCTTGACTTTCTTCTCTCACAATCTGAGAGGAACACTTCGGGCTTTCACCGAAGTCCTTGCTTCTTTACAAACGAATCTTTAGTGGAACAACACTCTCTAAACTTGAGCACACTTGAGTGAGATAGGATTTATGACTAAAGTGTGGAAGGTTTGAGGCTTTGAGTGTGTTGGGTTTCTCTCTAATGTAGTGGACAAGTATGTGTGTGAGAGTTGTGTTAAAATTTGTTTTACAACTCTATTAATAAGCATTAGAGATAATATAGCCGTTGGGGTTGATTGGGTATAAGTTGGTGTAAGATACACAAAACAGAAACTCGCAGGATGCAATTCTGGATGAGTTCGGTTGACCGGATTGGGTTGAACGGTCGACCGTTAGGCAGTTTTGAACTCAGTTCGGTCGACCGATTAAGGAACGGTCTACTTCCCAACGCTAAGACTTAGGTACAGTTAAGTGATTGGTCAAACACCGAATAGGGTTTGGTCGACCGATTCACACCAGACACTTTGGGGTTGACAAACAATATTCTATTCGGTCGACGGAACCAAGGTCTAACGGTCGACCGAATTCCAGCAGGAGATTCGGGTTTGTCAAGAGATAGATATTCGGTCGACCGAACAAGGTCATCGGTTGACCGATACATGAAATGTATTTGGGGGTATTTTTGGTTAATACGAATACGACCGTTGGGTATATAGGACAAAACAAATGGTCGGAAAATACTTGGGACTCGGTCGACCGAAAAGGTCTGAACGGTCGACCGAACTTAGGCAGTTAAACACTAACAGATTAATTTATCACTCGGTCGACCGAACAGTCTGTTTCGGTCGACCGAATGTGGGCAGACAGTTTGGGTTCAAGTTTAGTGTTTTTCGGTCTACGTTTGGGTGATCTATTGAAGTCCAAATTATGTGAATTTTCGTGTGTGACTTCTATAGGGAACCTAGTGTGTGTTTGAGTAGTTTTTAGTTCAAGTATGCTCAATTACACAAAGTTCCTAAGACTCAAAGAAATATAAAATACATGTCTTCAAATAAGCTTGATTACATGTCTTGACTTGATTTCCTTTCTTCCTTGAGTCTTGATCACCTGTAGAGGTTCGTACAAAGCAATATATATGCAATGTAACATGTGTGCTACTCTACACGATCACAGTTAAGATTAGGTTGATTAAATCATCAAAACATAGATTAAGGCCAAAAGGCCAACAAGTGTGGGGGGTGTTTTAGGTGTGTACATAGTCGAGTCATTTCCTTTGATTTTGTTTTCTTTTGTGTGCATTGCTAGGGTCTTGTTAGTGTGATGCATTTAATATCGATATATATGTTTGCCTTGATCCTTTGGGGACTTGTCTTCTTTTGATTGCCTAGTGCTTTAAATTTTCACATTTCTTTTAAAATCTTCATGTGTTTGCGAAAGAAAATGTTTTTTGCGTTTTGCTTGTGTTTAGCATGTGCAAACCCGTTGAGAGGCAATCAAAAGAGAAGCTCCCAAAATTGACTTGAACATGATGCATTAGGATATCTAGTATACCGGCGTTAGGTCTTATCTAGTCGTAAGGATGAACCCCGGTCTTCCCTCCGAGGCGTGTAATCATAGGGTTTTAGTACTCAAACAAATAAAGAAGTCCACCTTGAACCAAGTAACTCGAATAATTCGTGTCTGTTAGTATAAGAAAGTTTGTCATAGTCAGGGACCATTAAAATCTTGTTTTGAAATGATTAGTAGCATATTATGCATCATATTTATGCTATATATTCTTAATTTTAACCCAATATTGTGTTACTCGAGTGTTTGTTGTTATATTTCAGGTATTAGGTAATAAAGAAGAGAAGGGAAGAGAAAAATGGTTGAAACGTAAGAAGAAAGGACTTAAATGAGGCAAAATGGACCTCTCGGTCATACACAAGGACCCATCTGCAAGAGGGGAGGACCTGGACGTAAGACCGAAAGGACTAAATAGCAAACCGAGAAACTCCGCACCATCATAAGGAGTATTTTGGCAATTAGATTCGGGCCTTGACTCCAATAACCGATCCGAGTCTACCCCACGTGACTAATTGAAGCATTATGCAAAAATGGGTCTAATCTGAGGAAACGTGACCGCCAATTGGCGACCCAAGACCACAAATTAGCGGTCTCTTTTTCTCAGGATCTGACCAAGTTTCTTATGGATATGGGTTATATGTTTATGTCTATTTTGAGAATGTTTTGTTAGTCGCACATCGGGGGATTGTCCTCGGTTACCTTTTTCTTTGACTATAAATAGAACTCTTCCTCCTCCTTTGTATTTACTAAATTATTGGTGGCATTCTCTCTACTTGGAGTAAGCCTTGGAGCAAAACTCAAGGCGGAGAAGAATGCTACTTGTAATGTGAGTAAGCAATAAAAATATTTTGTTAGTTTCTTTGTTCCTTTTTATTCTTGCAAGCTTAGTTAACTTTATTTCTTTTAATCTTCGTAGAATTAATTAACATGTTTTCTTTCTTTAATACGAATGTTAGATTAATAATGTGTGAGTAGTTCCATCCCCCTTTGGGGTGGAGTTGATGTTTATACAGGTCATGTAGAATGAAATAAATGCTAAATGTTGTTGTATGTGAGAAATGTGAGTATGCTTGTTTGAATTAAAGAGAATACTTAACTGGATGGTTTCAGCCATAATCGTTAGGTACATTTCATGCTTGTTTAGGTTCTTCATAACAAACTTGTTCATGCTCATATTAATCACTTAGGTTAGTGATTTGGATGATAGGTCTTGCCATGAGGTACTTCTTATGCATAGCAACACTCCCTACACTTGTTCTCTATTGAATGCATTCATCACCACTTATTTCATGTGTACACACACTCCACCCCTTAGGGGTTTTCCATTCCTGATTTCAACCTTGCTTCTATTGGTAACTTAGTTTAGTTTTATTTTGTCCCGTGCTTTCATCTTCGTTGTTTGTTTCGTGCTAGTTTAGCGTAGTCTAGTTTAGTGTAATCAATTCCTTCTCCCCTCTTTTTGCACTCGATTTTTGAAGAACCAAAGTTGACACACCCCGTCGTGGACACGACCCATTTTTTCCACGTCTTCACCGACGTCGTGCACTTTCGGTAAAAAAAACAAACACATCATGAAACTTTAAGTGTAGGGTTTTGGTTCCCATGTAGATAACAAATAAGTGGTGTTCTCTGTTCTCGCACGACTCCTATCACTCGGGAAATTAGGTTCGAAGGGACATAGTGCCTGGTGCTTCTGAGTCATCTGACTTGGGATGCACCAACCGAACTCCCATTACATGGGTGGTAGGGATCGCCATATGTGGAGATTCAGGGGAAGGTGTACCTAATAATGTAAGTCCTGACCGGCAATGATGCACGAAACCCAACCCTGGGAGAAATCAAACACCAACTAGTGTAAATCATAATGCTCCAAAAAAAGAAAAAAAAGAAAAGAAGAAGACAAATTAGAACCTTAATGGACTTTACATGATGTATCACTTTAAGAAGTTAAGGTCGCCCATGTCTTTCACTTAAGTCCTTAATTAACTTTCATGAATGGTTCATTAGGCTAGGTGTGTGGACCAAATTCCCTTATTAGAGTCGGCTAGTAGTATTACCATATTCAATGATCAACAAAAATGAGACCATCGAGTCGTGTTGCTAGGTTGAATAATGCATCAATGTTCGGATTTTCTGGGTATATCAGTTGAAAACCCTAAAGAGACAACACTCCTCCTTCGTGAGAAGGAGGTTTAATGAGTTGTTGCACGTGCTAAGTGAAACCATGATTCCAACGAAAGTGAGTTAGGATTTCCCTGTTTTACGTATGTCTTTTCCTTTCTTTCATTTTTTTCTCTTTCTTGTGTTTTGCTTGGGACTACCAAAAGTTTGGTGTGGGGATATTTGATTGACATTATATCATGCATATATTTGTGTCTTATATCCTTTATTTTTAGCCTCAGCAATGCATATATTTTAGGAATAAAGAGGTTTGAGAAGAAGAGACTCAAAAAGGACTTAGAAGCAAGGAAAATGACAGAATTGTAAGACTTATGAATTGAGATGCAAGAGAGAAGGACCTGAATGTAAACCAAAAGGACCAATGAGGAAATCAAGAAGCTCACACCATCATCAGGAGTATTTTGGCAATTAGATCCGGGCGTAAACATCAACAACGAAATCAGGTTCACCAAACATGAAGAAATCAAGTCAAAGAGGAGCCACCCAAATCCAGACTTAATCAAAGGCATCTGGACTGCCAATTAACGGTGACACCGCCAATCAGCGGTCTAGATGACTCCAAGTGATTCATGTCTTAGTCAGGTGTTGGATTATGTTTTTTATGTCCATTTATATTATGTAATTAGTCCCACCGGGGGATTGTCCCGGGTTACCTTTTCTCATGGCTATAAATAGAACTCTTCCTCCTCCTTTGTAATACATCTCCTGTCTTGGTGGCATTTTCTCTAATTGGAGTGATCTTAGAGCAAAACTTTATTGGAGAGATGCTACTTGTAATGTGAGTGAGCAATAAAGAATGTTTTGTTTGTTTCTTTTAAATTCTTGCATGCTTAGTTAATTTCGTTTGTTTTAATCTTCATAGAATTAATTAGCATATTTTCTTTCCTTAATATGAATGTTAGCTTAATAATGTTTGAGTAGTTCTATCCCCCTTTCGGGGTTGGAGATGATGTACATATATGTCGTGAAGTTTGGATGTTTGATGAATTTTTGATTTTGTTGACTTGCATGTGTGTATGTTCATCAGGGGTGTTTTAATCATCTACATGTTTGGGGATTTTTAATGGGTTTTTCCATAAGATTTAGACACTTCCCATGCTTAGTTTCCTCATGTTTATTGACAGAAATTTCCTGTTGAATATGCTACTTGTTAGTTATGTGTTTGTATATGTGTTTGCTTGCTTGATTGATTGAATAACTTTGTTTTCATGGGTTTTGCCATATGATTTAGACACCTCCCATGCTTAGCTTTGATGATCTTGCCATATCCTTAGACACTTCTCATGTTGTGCCTAGTCTCATGATAATCAAGTAGCAATTACCGATACGTTGTGTTAATAGATTGATAGGTTATGCCACATCTTTAGACACTTCCTATGCATCAAGACACACACATGACACACACATACATGCTTACATGCGTCATTTATCACTTATTTCACTTCATATGTGCACACGCACCACCCCTTAGTGGTTTCTTTTCTTGAATTCAAATTTCTTTATTAGCTCGTTAGTTAGTTTTAGTCATTCTTTAGTTGCTTTCTTTGCATTTGTTAACTACTACTTTAGTGTAGTCTAGTTTAATGTAATCAACTTGTTCTCCCATCTTTTTCCACTTGCCTTCAAACGAACCAGAGTCAAGACACCTCCCTGTGGATTGACCCGTACATGCCACCACTTCATCACGGCCGTGGACTTGCGCTTTGTAAACTTAATTTCAATCTTGTTTTGTGATGTGATATTTAATTTAAACCACAAGTGCACGACCATTGGTGAAGACGGGGCAAGTACGGGTCGATCCACAGGGATGTGTGTCGACTCTGGTTCTTTCGCAGGCAAGTGCGAAAAAGGGGAGAATTAGTTGATTACATTATACTAGACTAAACTATGCTATGCAACACTAGTAAGAAACAAACAAAGATGACGAAAGCAAGCAACAATGAAACTAAACTAACTAATAAGCAAGTTGGAATTTAGGAAGAGAAACCCCTATGGGGTGGAGTGTGTATACACATAAAATAAGTGGACATGAATGCATTCAATAGAGCACAAGTATAGGTAGTGTTGCTATGCATAGGAAGTACCTAATGGCAAGACCTATCATCCAAATCAATAACCTAGTTGATTAATATGTTCATAAACAAGTTTGTTATTAAGAACCTAAACAAGCATGGGATGTACGTAATGAATATGGCAGAAACCAACAAGTTAAGTCTTCTCTTTACTTCGAACAAGCATACTCACATTTATCACATAAAGAAACATATAACATTCATTCCATACTACATGACATGTATAAACATCAACTCCACCCCAAAGGGGGATGAAACTACTCATACATTATTAAGCTAACATTCATTTTAATGAAAGTAAACATGCTAATTATTTCTACGAAGATTAAAACAAACGAAATTAACTAAGTATGCATGACTTTAAAAGAAACGACAAGAAACTAACAAGACATTCTTAATTTCTCACTCACATTACAAGTAGCATCTCTCCACTAGAGTTTTCCTCCAAGGCTTTACTCAAAAGTGGAGAGAATGGACACCAAGAGAGGAGATGTATAACAAAGGAGGAGTAAGAGTTCTATTTGTGGCCATGAAAAAGGTAACCCCCGACAATCCCCCGGTATGGGACTAATTGCATACTATAAATTGACATAAAACAACATAATCCTGTTGGCGTTTTGGCCTTAATCTTTATTTAGTTTTGATGATTAAGTAATCTAATCTTAATCTATATTTAATCAATCAACATAGACAATCAAAGTAAGCAAACATGAATACATGCATTGCATATATATTTGTGTATTTGAGATATTCTTAATAGGTTGATGAAGAATCAAGCTAAGGAGCTTTGGGACAAGAAGATAAAGACTCAAGACATGTACTAAAGCTTTGGACCAATATGTAATTTAGTATAATTTGAGTCCTAAGGAGTAATGTAAACTTGAGCACATTAGGATTCTGTCCCGTATCCCCACGGTTAACCGAACCCCTCTCGGTAAACCGAATCATGTAGAGTTCGGTCCACCGATCACCTTGCAAACAACCGTGTAGAATACTTTAGGTGTTCTCTGGAATAACCACCTCGGTATACCGAACCACCTTCGGTAGACCGAATTAGCCAAGACTTGTTTTGGACTTTGCTCCAACGGTCGTATTTAAATCTTGACCTAAAGCCCAATTGACTTATCCATATTCGGTACACCGAACTTCATTCGGTCAACCGAATCATATTGCTTTAGGAGCCCAACGGCTATTTAACTTGACCGTTATTGGTAAAACAATTTCCCACGCATTGTCAGCGCAAAACCCACGCTAACTTCGGTATACCGAAGTATAGACGGTCAACCGAACCTAGCATTAACAGAACCCTGCCAATCTTACTGTCCAGTTTGGAACAACTCACTGAATAGGTTTCGGTAAACCGAATTGTATTAGGGTTGCTAGTTAGAGGGCTACTGGAGTTGAGTGAGCGGTTAACCGAATGAGATTTGGTAACCGAAATGACCATCTTCGGTAATCCGTTGGATTAACGGTCTACCAATTAGCACGCAAATTCTACCCGAACTTTTGTCACATCATCACATTTCATGGGTCAACTTTCTCACCTACTCCCCAACGGCTCTAAGAGCTTTGAAGCCTATATAAGGACCTCATTTGAAGCACAACAAAAAAGTACTACACACTCCAAACATCTAGTATCCTTGTGCTATCTTTCCCAAACCTTCAAAGCTCAAATCCTATACACTCAAGCCAAAACTTCACCACTTGTATTCCTAGATCCCTATCATAATCCAAGTGTGCTCAAAGTTAGAGTGTCATTAGCAAGAAGTGTGATTCTTTCCTTCATCCAAATCACAAGAGTTATAATAGCTTCGGGGAAGCTCCCTCTCGGGTTGTGAGAGGAGACACGGGCGAGGCGAGGGTGTTCGCGAGGCTTGTTGTTTGTAAAGGCGTTGATCTCGGCCCGGTAACGGAGATCGGATAGTGGAAACCACAAGCGAGGCTCGAGGGACGAGCGTGGCTTGTGAGTGAGGACTAGGACCCGGGGAGGGTGCCGAACCTCGTTACATCGGGCGTCGACTACAACGTGGTTTGCAATTTCTCTACCTCTCACCTAACCCTTGCATGATTAGTTGTTAGTTTCGTAATTAAGTTTTAATTCCGCACTTTAGTTAATTACAATCACTAGAGGGCCCCATACGATCCCCACATTTGGTATCAGAGCCTTGTTAGCTAAATTTATTTTCTTAATCGAAATATTAGCATGGCTCAATCTAATCATAGTGAGGGTTTATCAACTAATAAACCACCTCTTTTTAATGGCCTAAATTATGATTATTGGAAAAAGAGGATGAAAATTTATTTGCAATCACATGATTTAAAATTTTGGTCTTTTATTTTAAAATCATACACCCCACCAAATGATGATAAGATTATTTCATTAACCAAACCCAAAATTAAGGAGCGGAAATAAATGCCCGCATTATGAATATGTTATATTGTGGTCTTAATGAAAATGAATATAATCAAGTGAGAGGGTGTGAGAGTGCTTATGAAATATGGCATACTTTAGAAATGCATCATGAGGGATCCACTAGATTAGAAGAAACTAGGATTAATCTACTCATGCATAAGTATGAATTGTTTCATATGCTACCCGGTGAAAACATAAGCGAGATGCACACTCGCTTCACCGAGATTATTAACTCCCTTAGTGCTCTTCGAAAGATTTTTAGCAAGGGAGAAATGACAAGGAAGATTCTCCGATCTCTCAACGACGATTGGGAAGAAAAGACAACCGCAATAGAAGAAGCGCAAGATCTAACGAAATTGTCGGTTGAAGAAGTCATGGGAAGTCTCATGACATATGAGATACAAATGAAAGACCGCAATGAGAAGAGAGTCAAGAAATCCTTAGGGCTACACGCCGTCGCCAATTCGATCAAAGAAGATAGTGATATCGAGGAACAATTGGTGACACATCAATTTAAGGAATTTCTCAAAGAAGAGAAAGAAAGGAGAAAAGAGAAGAACAAGAGCAAGAGAAAAGAGAAGAAGAAGAAGAAAGCTCTTAAAGCTACTTGGGACACTTCATCATCTTCATCAATTGAAGACGAATTCGCCTCCATGTGCTTCATGGCAATAGAAGATGATGATAGTGAGGTATCTTCTTGCTCTAGTCGCGATTCAATTGATTCAAATGATTCAAATGCATATAATGAACTTCAATGTGAATTCAATGAATTGCTTGAAAATTTTGAGAAAATTTGTCAAAAGAATAAACTAGCAAGAAAGAAAATCAATGAGCTACAATCTCAAATTGAATCTATCATGAATGATAAGAATGAATTACTTGCTAGTCATGATAAAATTGCATTAGAGAACACTCAATTGATTGATGAAATTGCAACTCTAAATGCAAAACCTTCATGTAGTGTTGATATTCAAGATCTAATTGCTAAGAATGTTTAATTACAAAAGGATCTTAAAAATTCACAAGTGGAAAGAAAATGCTTGATATGCTTATCGGTAGCAAAGACAATCACTAGATAAACATGGTATAGGTTTTTATGCTAATAACTTTAAGAACCATGTTATTCACACTACTTTGAATGGAAAACATTTTGTAGTGAATAAAACTTCCTCAGGTATTTGGGCACCTAAAACCAAAATGGTTTGGGTTCCAAAAACTAACATGATTGGACCCAAGCAAAAATGGGTACCAAAATCTTTAACTGTAGGTACTTGAAGGAGGAAATCGGTGGTGACCGGATGACCTTCAAAGAAAAATTTAAAGCCGGTTGCATCACCGAATACGGGTTGAGTCAATTCAAAGCGCCACGACGGTATAAATTTCGATTGACTGTAATCTATGTTTCAGAGCTTAATAGATATATCTTGTAAATGTAATTCATTGCATATCTTATACCCTATTCATTGCATAGCATATACCACATCTATGATCATAAATGTCAAATTGAAAAATGGATGTTAAATAGGCTAAGAGGAAAAATACAAATGCACTTAATTGTTAATATTCATTGTTGCTATTTAGCCTAATTGATAGGGGGAGCCTAAAATTGCAAAATCATATAATTAAGGGGGAGAATTGGATATCTCTTACCTTTGCATCAAATGCTAAATGTTTGCTTTTTGATTGATGTCAAAGGGGGAGAAGAATTAAGATGATCTTCAATTTTAAATAAACTATTCATGTTGTTAAGGGGAGAAATCTTATAAATGCATAGATTACATATATATTAAGAAACAAAACATATAGAAAGGGGAGAAATAAAATTGAACTCAAATACTAAGATATAGATTTGTCATCATCAAAATGGGGAGATTGTTGGCTTTTTGGCCTTAATCTTTATTTAGTTTTGATGATTAAGTAATCTAATCTTAATCTATATTTAATCAATCAACCTAGACAATCAAAGTAAGCAAAAATGAATACATGCATTGCATATATATTCGTGTATTTGCGATATTCTTAATCGGTTGATGAAGAATCAAGCTAAGGAGCTTTGGGACAAGAAGATAATGACTCAAGACATGTAATCAAGCTTTGGACCAATACGTAATTTAGTATAATTTGAGTCCTAAGGATTAATGTAAACTTGAGCACATTAGGATTTTGTCCCGTATCCCCATGGTTAATCGAACCCCTCTCGGTAAACCGAATCATGTAGAGTTCGGTCCACCGAACACCTTGCGGACAACCGTGTAGAATCCTTTAGGTGTTCTCTGGAATAACCACCTCGGTATACTGAACCACCTTCGGTAGACCGAATTAGCCTGGACCGGTTTTGGACTTTGCTCCAACGGTCGTATTTAAATCTTGACCTAAAGCCCAATTGACTTATCCATATTTGGTACACCAAACTTCATTCGGTCAACCGAATCATATTGCTTTAGGAGCCCAACGACTATTTAACTTGACAGTTATTGGTAAAACAATTTCCCACGCATTGTCAGCGCAAAACCCGTGCTAACTTTGGTATACCGACGTGTAGACGGTCAACCAAACCTAGCATTAACAGAACCCTACCAATCTTACTATCCAGTTTGGAACGGCTCACCGAATAGGTTTCGGTAAACCGAATGGTATTAGGGTTGCTAGTTAGAGAGCTACTAGAGTTGAGTGAGCGGTTAACCGAATGAGATTCGGTAACCGAAATGACCATCTTCGGTAATCCGTTGGATTAACGGTCTACCGAGGAGCACGCAAATTCTGCCCGAAATTTTGTCACATCATCACATTTCATGGGTCAACTTTCTCACCTACTCCCCAACGGCTCTAAGAGCTTTGAAGCCTATATAAGGACCTCATTTGAAGCACAACAAAAAAGCACTACACTCTCCAAACATCTAGTATCCTTGTGATATCTTTCCCAAACCTTCAAAGCTCAAATCCTATACACTCAAGCCAAAACTTCATCAATTGTATTCCTAGATCCATATCATAATCGAAGTGTGCTCAAAGTTAGAGTGTCATTAGCAAGAAGTGTGATTCATTCCTTCATCCAAATCACAAGAGTTGTAATAGCTTCGGGGAAGGTCCCTCTCGGGTTATGAGAGGAGACACGGGCGAGGCGAGGGTGTTTGCAAGGCTAGTTGTTTGTAAAGGCATTTATCTCGGCCCGGTAACGGAGATCGGATAGTGGAAACCACAAGCGAGGCTAGAGGGACGAGCGGGGCTTGTGAGTGAGGACTAGGACCCGAGGAGGGTGCCGAACCTCGCTACATCGGGCGTCGACTACAACGTGGTTTGCAATTTCTCTAACTGTCACCTAACCCTTGCATGATTAGTTGTTAGTTTCGTAATTAAGTTTTAATTCCGCACTTTGGTTAATTACGATCACTAGAGGGCCCCATACGATCCCCACAAATCCAACACCTGACTAAGACATGGGTCACTTGGAGTCATCTAAACCGTTGTTTGGTGCCCTCAAACTGCTAATTGGTGGTCCAGATGTCTTTGATCGAGTCTGGATTTAGCTGGCTCATCTTTGACTTGATTCCATCATGTTTGGTGAACCCGATTTGGTTGTTGATGTTTAGGCGAGGATCTAATTGCCAAAATACTCCTCATGGTGGTGTGGAGCTTCTTGATTTGCTCATTGGTCCTTTTAGTTTACATCTGTGTCCTCTCTTGCATCTCAGTCCATAAGTCTTTCAAATCAGCCATTTTCCTTGATTTTAAGTCCTTTTTGAGTTTCTTCTTCTCACACTTGTTTATTCTTTAAACTTAAACATAAAACTCGTTACGTAGCATTGCCTAGGCTAAAAATAAAGGACGTCAAACACAAATATAGGCATGATATGATGTCAATCAAATACCCCCACACCTAACTTTTTCTAGTCCCGAGAAAAACACAAAAAAAGGAAAAATTGAAGGAAAGGAAATGCATACGTAAAACCGGGAACTCCTAAATCACTTTTGTAGGAATCACGGTAGCACTTAGGACATGCAACAAGCCGTTAAACCCCTTTGTCGTAAAGGAGGAGTGTTGTCTCCCGAAGGTTTTCAGCGGATACACTCACAAAATCTGAACATAGATGCATTATTCAACATAGCAACACGACTCTTTGGACCTATTTTTGTCGATCATTGGATACGGTAATACTACGGGCCAACTTTATATAGGTATTTAGTCAACACACCTAGCCTAGTGAGTCATTCGTGCAAGTTAGTTAAGGACTTAACTAAAAGACATGGGCACCCTTTACATCCTCAAGTGATACAAGGTGTAAAGTCCATTAAGGTTCTTATTTGCATTGCCATTTCTTTTCTTCTTTTTTTGTTTTTTACTAGTTGGTGTGTAATTCTCCCAGGGTCAGGTTACATGAAATATTGCGTATGAGGACTTACACTATCTCATACGCCTTTCCCCACATCTCCACATAGGGAAATCCCTACCACCCGTGTAACGAGAGTTTCGTCAGTGCATCCCAAGTCAGATGACTCGAAAGCACCAGGCATTAAGTCCCCTCGGACCTAATTTCCCGAGTGGTAGGAGACGTGTGAGAAGAGAGAACACCCTACCCACTTATTTATTATCAACACACGAACCAAAACCCCTACAGTTAAGGTTTCACAACAAGTTTTTAAGGGTCCCTGACTATGACAAACTTCCTTATACTAATAGAGACAAATTATTTGGCTCACTAGGTTCAGGGTGGACTTCTACATTTATTTGAGTACTGAAACCCTAGGATTACTCTCCCCCCGAGGAAAAACCAGGGTGCATCCTTACGACTCGATAAAACTCAAAGCCGATGTATGATTGACAACATATCATGCATATATTTGTATCACATATCCTTTATTATTAGCCTAAGAAATGCTACATAATGAGTTTTGTGTTTAAGTTTCATGAATAAACATGTTTGAGAAGAAGAGATTCAAAAAGAACTTAAAAGCAAGGAAAAGGACTAAAATGCAAGACTTATGGACTAAGATGCAAGAGAGAAGGACCCAGATGTAAAACCAAAAGGACCAATGAACAAATCAAGAAGCTCCACACCATCATGAGGAGTATTTTGGCAATTAGACCCGGGTCTAAACTCCAACAACAACTTCGGGTGCACCAAACATGAAGAAATCGATCCACAAAAGTCTCCACCAAAGCATAACCCGATCAGCCCAACCCACACCGCCAATTGGCTGTCGCAAACCGCCAATTAGTGTATTAGTATGTATTTAGTCCATTTATGGTATGCATTTAGTCCCATACCGGGGGATTGTCCCGGGTTACCTTTTTTCATGGCTAAAAATAGAAGTCTTCCTCCTCCTTTCTAATACATCTCCACTCTTGGTGGCCATCCTCTCTACTAAGAGTAAAGCCCTGGAGAAAAACTCTGGTGGAGAGAGGTTACTTTTCTTTCTTTTCCTTGTCTTTTAGTTTCTTTGTCTTTCTTTTAATTCTTGCATGTTAAGTTAACTTTGTTTGTTTTAATCTTCGTAGAATTAATTAGCATGTTTCTTTTCCTTAATAGGAATGTTAGATTAATAATGTGTGAGTAGTTTCATCCCCCTTGGAGGGTGGAGTTGATGTTTATACATGTCATGTAGAATGGAATGAATGCTAAATGTTGTTGTATGTGAGAAATGTGAGTATGCTTGTTTGAATTAAAGAGAATACTTAACTGGATGGTTTCAGCCATAATCGTTCGGTACATTCCATGCTTGTTTAGGTTCTTAATAACAAACTTGTTCATGCTCATATTAATCACTTAGGTTAGTGAGTTTGATGATAGGTCTTGCCATGAGGTACTTCTTATGCATAACAACACTACCTACACTTGTGCTCTATTGAATGCATTCATCACCACTTATTTCATGTATACACACACTCCACCTCTTAGGGTTTCCATTCCTGATTCTATTAGTCAGTTAGTTTAGTTTTATTTAGTCTCGTGTTTTCATCTTCTTTGTTTGTTTCTTACTAATGTAGCGTAGCATAATTTGGTGTAAACAATTCCTTCTCCCCTATTTTCTCACTCGAATTCTGAAGAACCAAAGTTGACACAGCTCCTCATGGACATGACCTGTATTTGCCACGTCTTCACCGATGTCGTGCACTTGCGGTAATATATACCATTAATCAAGTTTTTGGTGCCGTTGTTGGGGAGGCGCTTAGTCCTAACTTTGGTTTGGATGATTGAAGTAGTTTTAATTTTTGTTCGTAGTTTTGCTTTGTTTCAGGAGGCTCTAAAGATCAAGAGACGCCACTAGGAGAAGTTTGGAGGGGAACAAAGGTGAACAGACCACCAATCAGTGGTGGTGAACCGCCAACTAGCGCCTGGTGAGCTCAGTTTTCGCTCTACCTTTTTTTGGTTGTTTCTACATTCACTAGCATGTTCGGTCGCTCCATTTGGCTTGTTTTGACTTGCAGTTTGCCCCTAGATTAACAATCAATCCACTTTAATCAACTTGGCCACTAAAATCCAAAGCAAAAGATTAGGCATTATTGCTTGTTTAGGTCAGGCATCATATACTTGACTTAGGCACGTAGTTTGTCTTTTATTTTATCTTTACTTTCAGTTGTTGAGCGCTGGCGTGAGGTACACCTTTCCTACTCTCATTCATGCATTTTTATGACCATGTATTAGTTAGTAGGAAATGCATTGCAATAAGTGTGAGTTTTTTTGTTTGGACAGTTGATTTCTAGATTAGGACTCCAAAACACTACTAAGGAGGGGTTTACCCGTACAAGGTAAGGTTGGGGATTTAATCACCCTTTGCTTAGCCCCAAAAATCACACTAATCAAAGCATAATTTCTAAAAGCAAGTATACATTGACCCTAAGGATTTCAGACGTACTAGGAAAGTGATCGAGTTGAGACCGTCATTACCTGATCGGCGTCGCCTGCCTTTTCGATAGTAGGAGGTATTGGATCTTCGGATCTGGTATCACTTTATGAGCATTGTGGTCTTCATTGTAGGGAGGTGAGGCATGTCGAGACTAGTGATCTAGAAGTTAGGCGTCGTCTAGCCTAAGGGCCTATAACCATAAGTTGTTTGAGCCTTGTTTGCTTGTGTGCTTATACCTTCTCCGATTACCCACACTAGCTCTAGGGATTCTTCCTTTCTTGTGTAAGTCTTCTCCACCTCTATATTCTTCATTATAGTCTCCTCCTCTGATTACACCTTTTGTTGTGTGTTGTTGTAGAGTCGAGTTGAGTGTTTTACGCGAGCTTTGGCTCATTCTGGTGAGAGTACTCGACTTGAGAGAGTGCATTTTTCTGACATGGACGGTGTAGGTGATCGCCATCTCTGCCTCGAGCTCCTTTGGAGCGTGAGGCTGAGTCATCTCGTGGAGATGGGTGAGACCGGGGTCCATACATAGATTACCTCGGTCCGTTCCTACCACCATGTAGACCTCCTTCTCCTCCTCCTCCGACTCGGGAGGAATAGAGATTCGGTCAGGATCGAGTTCTTGGTGCACCACCACCTTTTGCTCGATGGGATAGAACAATGACTTTGTGGGAGTGGACCCATCGTGTTAGGGTCACGCAACCTTCTTACATAGTTCTTACACCAACTCACGGGAACAACTATGAACTAAAACCTCAATATGTGAGCATGCTTCCTACCTTCACTGCTAATAAGGAGGATTCATATATTTTTATATGTGAATTCGAGGATGTATGCTGCATGTTCAAGCTTCAAGTACTTGTCGAGGACTCAGTCTGGTTGAGGATGATTTCTTTCGCGTTGAAGGATAACACAAATAAATGGATGTACAGCCTCCCGGCGAGCTCTATTTGGTCTAGGGATGACTTTGTGACCGTTTTTCTGAAGAAATTTTTCATTCAAAGAACAATTCAACCTATATGGCACCAGATACATCAAATGTATCAGAATGAGACTAAATATTTTCATGCTTTCATTGAGAGGTTCTAAGACCTTCTCCAGTAGTGCCCTCATCATTGACTTGAATTAATGGCAGAACGTACCTTTGAGTGGGACACCATGAGAGAGCTACCATGAGAGAGCCAGGTCTTCTGGTAGAGCTGGATCATATCAAGTTGAGTCAACTATCGCGTCTGAGGCAAATTGGCTGCTCTCATGCATAGGATTGAGAGTTTAGAGTTGGAGCGAGCTCTGGTAGCTCAGGTCGCTACTCCCACATGTAGTAGGTGTGGACTTACGGGACATGATGACTTGAAAAGTGCTTACGTTCCAAGGGATACTGAGCATGCAAATGTGATGATCAACAGAGGGCCCGTTGATCATACACCTTTGAAACGTTGCCAGCGCATTACAAAACACAAAGGGCATGCGACACTATGAAAACATGCCAAAGGGGCAAGTAAATGCGATTTTCTATTTATCCTCGGGGTCGATGAGAGTTTGGTTGTAATCGGAGTATTCATCAAGAAAACAATAATACTCATGTCCGACCAACCTTTCCAACATCTAATCAATGAATGACAATGTGAAATGATCTTTCGGTGTTGCCGCATTGAGCTTGCGAAAATCAACACAAACTCGCCATCCAGTTTGCAGGAGTGTTGGTATAAGCTCATTATGGTCATTCTCAACAACCGTCACGCCTAACGTCTTGGGAACCACATGGAAGGGACTCACCCATGAACTATAAGAGATAGGATAGATTATACCATGATCCAAGCACTTAGGAACCTCCTTTCAGACGGCTTCTTTCAGCACAAGATTAAATCTTCGTTGTGGGTCCCGATGGGGTCTAGAATTCACTTCCATGTGGATCCGATGCTAGACAATACCAGGGCTTATTCCTTTGATGTCCTTAAAGGACCACCCAATAACCTCTTTGTTTTCAAAGAGCACTTTTTTAAGGGAAGCCTCTTGATCTTTTGCAAGATTAAAGCAATAATGAGGCAAGGTCTCATTATCCCCTAAAATGATGTATTTAAGGCTATCGGGGAGAGGTTTAAGCTCGACTAGAGGTGGGTCCTTGTTGGATTCAGAGTTAATTTCAAGTGGCTCAAGGGCCACAGGGTAAGAGGAGCAAGCCCCCGATGTGCCTCCTCATCTAGAAGTTCACAGGCAGATTCCTGAAAATCATTTAAAATTGCAACCTCGTAATTACGCACCTTACTAATTTGTTGATGAGAGTCGAACATGCCCAATGACTCAAGCTCATCTGTGTCCTAAATGAAATTGGCTCCGACAACATCGTCGAAGAGCCCAGCTTGCTTACCAAGATTAAAGATGTTGAAACCCACCATGTGGTTTCTAAAAGATAACCTCATCACGTCGTTGCGACAATTGATCAAAGCATTAGACGTCGCCTGAAATGGTCTCCCAAGGATCACTGTAATTTTCCCTTGTAGGTTGGAAACAGGCTCAATATCCAAGATGATGACATAAACTGGGAATACGAACTCGCCCACTTTAATAAGGACATCCTCCACTTTTCCTCAGGGAATCTTGATGGATCTATCAGACAACAGGAGGGTGGTCCTCGTTGGCTTAAGATCGCCTATTCCAAGGTTGACATACACATAGTAGGGCAGGAGGTTCCCAGATGCTCCCAATCCAATAGAGCTTGAGGAATTGTCAGATTACCGATCATGCAAGAAACAGTCGGACAACCGGGGTCCTTGTATTTAACTTGCATGGGTTGTGTGAATATAGAACTCACATTGGCGGCCAGGAATGCCTTTTTGGGAACATTTTATCTCCTCATAATGGTACAAAGGTCCTTAAGGAACTTGGCATACAACAACATTTGTTGAACAACGTCAAACAACAGAATGTTCACCTTGACTTGCCTGAGTACCTCAACGATTTTTAGTCATCGTGTTTTTAGTCAACCGATGAGCGAATGGTTCCTCGGTTACATAACTATCATGAGGAGGAGTCTCAAATGTGGGTTCCTTGAAAGACTCATGACCCTCTCGGAAGAGTCACGAACAGGGTTGGATGCAGGCATTTCCACATTGTTGTTAACAACCCTTCCCGATCTGAAGGTATAGACAACATTTGCATGTTGGGAAGGGTCATCTTCAACACTGTGCACATTCTGCCTACCCTAAGCAGGTTGACCCCTAGGATTTACCACAAGTTGACTTGGCAACTGACCATTCTTACGTTCATGGAACTGATGAGCCAATTGGCTAACTTGCACTTCCAAAGCTTTGAAAGAACTGTGCATGCTCTGCATGAACGCTTGAAGGGTTTGATCAGTAGAGGGGTCTTTTGGGTCAACCTGTTGGGGTAATGGAGTTTCGTTAGAATAACCCGACGATGAGGCCTGAGGAGGTTGGTAAGTATGGTCCTGAGGCCTTTGATGTGCGGGTTGGTAGGTCGCCGATGGGCGTGTAGGGTGATAAGGTTGAGGTTGCCGTTGAGCGTGTAAGCTCTAGTTGTGGCCCCCACTAGGTGCCTAAGAGAAGTTAGGGTGCTTTCGCCATCCCAGGTTGTAGGCATGACTGTATAGGTCATTACGAGGCCTCTGTTGATACATCACATTTGCATGCTCAGTATCCCTTGGAGCGTAAGCACATTCCACGTCATCATGTCCCGTAAGTCCACACCTACTACACGTGGGAGTAGCGACCCAGAGCTACAGGAGCTCGTTCTAACTCTAAACTCTCAATCCTACCCATGAGATTAAGCAATTTTGATTCAGATGCGATAGTTGACTAAACTTGATATGATTTAGCTCGACCAGAAGACTTGCCGGCTGGTGGCTCTCTCATGGCATCACATGCCTCATCGATGGGTTACATTTGGAAATCACCCTAACACATCAACTCCAACAATGTGCGGGTGTTGTAGTTGAGACCCTCATAAACAATCTGGTACATCTGTCATAGCTCAAGTCCATGATGAGGTCACAGGTGGAGAAGGTCTTTGAATCCCTCCAAGAAAGCATGAAAAGATTTTGTCTCAGTCTAATACATTTGATGTATCTGGTGCCGTATCTATTGAGTTTTCATTTTAGGGAAAAATCTCTTCCAAAAGACGGTCACAAAGTCATCCCAAGACCGAATAGAGCTCATCGGGCGGCTGTACATCTATTTTTTTGCATTATCCATCAACGCGAAAGAAATCCTCAACCAGACTGAATCCTCGTCAAACTATTGAAGCTTGAACATGGAGTATACCTTCTCAAATTCACGTATAAAAATATAAGGATCCTCCATATTAGCAGTGAAGATATGAAGCATGCTCACATAGTGAGGTGTCAGTTCATAGTTCTTCCCGCGAGCTGGCGAGAGAACTATGCAAGAAGGTTGCACGACCCTAATAGGATGGGTCCGCTCCCACAAAGTCATCGGTCTATCCTTCGAGATAAAGGTGGTGGTGCCCCAAGAACTTGACCCTGACTGAATCCCTCTTCTTGTCGAGTCAGAGGAGGAGGAGGAGAAGGAGGTCTACGCCGGGGTGGGAGTGGACCAAGGTAATCCATGTATGGAACCCGGTCTCCCCCACCTCCATGAGTCGACTTGGCTTCACGCTCCAAAGGAGCCCGTTGAACGTTTTAATTAAACCGCAAGTGCACGGCGTCGGTAAAAATGTGGCAAATATGGGTCTTCCACAGGGAGGTGAGCAGCCTCTTGTCTATCAGAAATCAAGTGGCAAAAATAAGGAAGAGAGTTAATTATGCTACTCTACGTTACACTACACTACAAAGTACGAAATGCGAAAGAAAGCAACAAACGATAAACTACCAAACTAAACTAAGAACTAAGTAAGTGTTGAAATTCAGGAATGGAAAAACCCCTAAGCAGTGGACTGAGTGCACACATGCAAAGAGGTGGGTGATGAACACATTCTTTAAACACAAATGAAGGTGGTGTTATCATGCATAGGAAGTGTCTAAATGTTATGGCAAAACCTATCAATCTATTCACCAACCTAGTTGTTTAACATTTACATATACAAGTTGTTTATTTCAGAACCTAAACAAGCATGAGAGGTGTCTAATCATTTTGGCAAAACTCATCAAGTTATAAATTCTATCCTAAACAAGCAAGCATACATTCATGTTTTATCAACACATTGTAAATAAAGCATTCATTCCATTCTCTAATGCATGTATGAACATTAACTCCACCCCCCAAAGGGGATGGAACTACTCACTACACATTAGACTAATTATTAAACTAAGGAAAAAAACATATTAACTAACCTACAAAACTAATGAAAAGAAATTAAACAAAGTAAAACAAGAAACATGAAACAAACAACATAATAAAAAAACTTTTACTAAGATGACTCACAATTCAAGTAGCATCCTTGTACTTTAGTGTGTGCTTGAAGGCCTCACTTCTAGTAGAAAGAATAGCCACTCAAAATATGATGTGATTACAATAGAAGGTGAAGAGTTCTATATATAGACATAGACAAAGGCAATCCGGGACAATCCCCCGATGTGGGAGTAAACAAATACCAAAAATAGCCTAAACAAACCCTAATACATATGCTCCAGAAATCTTAGCGGATCCGGGAAGATCCAGACCGCCAATTGGCGGTCTACAGGATCCTGATCTAGTTGGTTTTTATTCTCGGCTTTTCTTGGTGTATTTGTTGGTCTTGGATGCATCTACTTCGCTTGTTGGAGCTCCGACCCGAATCGAATTGCCAAAATACTCCCCATGATGGTGTGGAGTTTTCTGTTTTGCTCTTTGGTCCTTGGTCTTACGTTCAGGTCCTTCTCCGTTGCATCTTAGTCCCCAGATCTCACAATTCAGTCCTTTTTCCCAGCTTTTGGGTCCTTTTATGCTTCATCTCTTCTAACCTATTTATTTATGAAATTCAAACATAAAACTCATCACGTAGCATTGTTTTGGTGAAAGATAATGGATATAAGATACAAATATAAGCATGAAATGATGTTAATCAAATACCCCCACACCGAACTTTTGCTAGTCCCGAGCAAAACAAAGAAAGAGAAAAGCATACGAAAAACAAGAAGTCCTAACTCACTTTCGTAGGAATCACGGTTGCACTTACAAGCCGTTAAACCTCCTTGTCACCAAGGAGGAGGAGTGTTGTCTCTCTAGGATTTTCAGTGGATACACCCACAAAATCCGAACAAAGATGCATTAATCAATCTAGCTAGACGACTCGTTGGACTTATTTTGTCAATCATTGGACGCGGTAATACTACAGGTCGACTATATATATGTAATCGGTCCACACACCTAGCCTAATGAATTATTCGTGAAAGTTAGTTAAGGACTTAAGTGAAAGACATGGGCAACCTTAACTTCTGAATGTGATACAATGTGTAAAGTCCATTTTGGTTCTTATTTGACCTTTTTTTTTCTTTTTCTTTGGAGCATTTTATTGGTTGGTGTTTGATTCTCCCAGGGTTAGGTTTTGTGCATCATTGCCTATGAGGACTTACATTATCACGTACACCTTCCTCCAAATCTCCACATAGGGCGATCCCTACCACCATTGTAACGGGAGTTCGGTCGGTGCATCCCAGGTCAGATTACTCGAAAGCACCAGGCACAAAGTCCCCCCCCCCCCCCCCCCCCCCCCGACCTACTTTCCCGAGTGATAGGAGCCCTGCGAGAAGAGAGAACACCACTTATTCACTTATCTACATGGGAACCAAAACCCCTACACTTAAGTTTCACAAAAAGAGATTAAGGGCCTTTGACTACGACAAACTTCCTTATACCAACAGACACGAATTATTTGACTCACTAGGTTCAGGGTGGACTTCTTTAACTGTTTGTGTGTTGAAACCCTATGATTACACGTCCCCGAGGGAAAACTGGGGTGCATCCTAACGACTCGATAAGACCTAAAGCTAGTAAACTAGATATCCTAATGCATCAAGTTCAAGACAATTTTGGGGGCTTTCTTTTTACTTTGCCTCTCAACAGTTTTGCACATGCTAAACACACGCAAAACCTACAAAAACATTTTCTTTCGCAAACACATGAAGAATTTGAAAGAAATGTGAAAATTTTAAAGCAATAGGCAAGCAAAAGAAGACAAGTCACCCAAGGATTATGGCAAACAGATATATCGATATTAAATGTAGCACACTAACATGTCACTATCAATACACACCAAAGAAAACAAATTCAAACGAAAAAGACTCGACTATGTACATACGTAAAACACCCCCCCCCACACCTACTGCATGCATTGTCCTTAATGAATGTGAGCAAGATACTACATGGATATATGCATGAAAAAATGAAAGATCCCACCAACATAAAGCGCAAAAAGAAGTTCGTGGTTATGTTGATGGACACAAACCCGAAGTCCCTCAAAACCTGTGAGATACTGAACAGGGGAGACAAATACGTGAAGAAATTGGGCCCAAGTACACAAGGGTTGGGGCCCACAACAATCATTGCTCACTCATGGAGTCTTTTATTACTCGTCTTTTTTGGACAAGATATATACATCAACAAAGATATTCTCATAATCTTTTGGTCAAGGAACATCAAATGAGAACATCAAGTTATGAGGACCAGAGACTTGCCGAGATGGGCAAACTTCACTGGTACTCTGAGGTGTCATGAGGGGTGAAAAGTCAAAGCTGAAAGGCTCGAACCCCTCATGATATTGGTTGGGTGTAGGCCACATGAATGAGTGGAGTTGTGTTGCCTCACTAGGGTTTAGTTGTTCATCCAACAAAACCCTCCAACCAATAGGTGGGTGCATCAGAATGGCTTCCTCATGCTCATTCGATATAGGATGCAACAGACCTACATCACTAAGAATGGGGCTTCTCCCCAAGTCATCCATCAAGGACCTCCCACCATCATTTATATCATCAAGCATAAGCTCGGTCGTAGGTGGGTCCTTGTTGGAGTCAAGATGAAGCTCAAATGGCTCAATGGCCAAGGGACATGAGATAGAGACACCTTCTAGTATAGGCATATGATGAGGTGTCTCACTCTCACTAGTAATCATGCAACGAACACTCCTTTTGGACATTCATGTTTGATGCCAGCTCACTCTGTTGCATTGTAAAGATAGGCAATGAGTTTTCGCTGGGCCCACAAATATTCTCAATCGGTTGCATTGGTGTTAGGGGTGTTCGTTGATTTTGCGGTGCTTTCTCTAATTGGCGGATAAGATTGAGATTTAAAGGTTGATCCATGGGCTCCTGTTGCCTACCAGAGTTGAACACATGAAACTCGGCACTCATGTTACCGAATGAGACCTTCATGAGACCATTTCTACAATTAATTAAGGCGTTGGAAGTTGCCAGAAATGTTCTACCCAAAATCAAAGGTATTTGAGAGTGGGTGTTCGCAACAGGATTGGTATCGAGGACAACAAAATCGACTGGAAATATAAAATCTCCAACTTTGATAAGCACGTCCTCGATAATACCCTTTGGAATACGAATGCATCTATCCGCCAATTGGAGGGTGATCTTAGTTGGTTTCAATTCTCCCAAATTCAACAGTTGATGAACAGAAAATGGGAGGA